>CM068543.1:19634062-20945650 GCA_035048495.1 Euptelea pleiosperma
CTCAAAAATATCTTGTTTAGGCACAAAAGTGGTGATCCAAACAGGCCTTTGACCTTGATGTTGCAATTCTTAATTGCCCAACAACCCAGTTGAGATAGATAGATACCAATATTGTGCCTTTTTCCCACTCTCACGTTGGTTCGCTTTAGAATAAGAGAAACGTTGCTGACCGCATACAATATGAGCCACGTGGCATACTCTTAGAGAATGCTGACCGTATGGATGTATGGACAATCCCTATTTGGACCTGCAAACCAAAAATAAGCCTGATTAGTGATTTCAAACCTTTTGATATTTGTACTCCAAAATGGTGCTCTAATTCCACGGTTTAAAATCAACCCATGAAAAACACTTCAATCTGACACTTAGAAATTACTAATCAGGCTAATTTTTGGTATGTATGTCATTCTAGGGTTGGGCAAAACATCCATGCGGACAGAAATCTCTAAGAATATGCCCCGTGGCTCATATTGCATATGGGCAGTCGGCAAGGTTCGACTCGAATGGGCTTAGGAGTGCAGCTCTCCACTTGACACATATCCCCAACAACCCTCACTTTATACAACATTAATTTTGATATTTTAAAAAGGGTCGGGCTCAAGGGACCCCCATTTCTGACCCCCTTTTTTGACCCCCATCTTGGTGTACCCACATAGAAGATGAATCAATGGCTGATTTTTGGTGGGGATGATAACCTCACAATATAGATCACCCCAACAAAAAATCAGCCCATTCTGAAATTTCTAACCCCCTCAAATGTGGTTTTCAAGTTCCACGGTAAAAATCGACAGTCCATACTTCTTTAGCTTCTAAATTAGTCTATGAATTTCGAAATGATTTGAAATTTTGTGAGCATGATCTCCTCACCATAGAGATCATCCTCGCCAAAAATCAGCCATTGATTCATCTTCTATGCTGGTATAGGAGGATGGGGGTCAAAAAAGGGGGTCCCATGAGCCCGACCCTTTTAAAAAATAGGGTTGTTGGAGATGCATGTCAAATGGCGAGCTTCGGAGATGTATATGGGGTCAGCCGAGGACCCTGGGAGAGCCAGGATTTTGTTCAATGGGGGCACAATCTTGGGGTGATTAAGACGTAGCGACTTGGGTATGCTCTCCAAGGTCGTGAGTTCGAGACGTAAACCGTGTTGTGTGCACTGGAAGGGTTGGGTAAGCGCACACAACGATAGGACTAGTCCCATCAACAATGTGTGTGTGGGATACTTGCGTTATAAAAGAATTTTTTTAAAAAGAAAACAAATTTTAATCTATTTACAAAAACAAAAATAAGTTTTTGACATTCCCCAAAAAAGTAACTAAACGCCCTTTGAAACAGCGTTTCTCCTTGACAGATATAAAAGCTGAAAAGACTGACTATTTCTCTGGACAAAAGCTGAAAAGGCTGACAAACGCCATTTTAAAGGGCGTTTGTCCATAGAGGATTAAAACTTTTGTCCCAATACGAGCCACATGGCACACTCTTATTGGACGATGATTGTACGGATGTTTGGCGAATCACTAGGTGGACCTACACACAAAAAAAAAACACGATTAGTGGTTTATAAGCATTGGATTGAAGTTATTTTCGAGGGTTGATTTTAATCGTAAGAATTTGAGCATTATTTGAGTGCAAAGATCCAAAGGTTGTAAATGACTAATCAGGCTGATTTTTGGACTGCAGGTTCATCAAGGGACTAATCAAACATTCATACAGTCAACGTCCACTAAGAGTGTGCCACGTGGCTCGTACTGGGACAAAAGTTTTACTCCTCTATGGGAAACATCCTTTTAAAAGGCATCTGCCAGGTACAGACGCCCGTTAAAAGGGCGTTTGTCAGCCTTTTTAGCTTTCACCTTTTATTTTAGTAAGGGAGAAACGCCCTTTCAAAGGGTGTTTAGTTATTTTTTTCGGATTACTACAATTTTATTTTTGTTTTTATAAATAGATTAAAGTTTTTATTCTTTTAAGAAATTTTCCGAAAAATAAAAAAGATTAAAATTTGAGAAGGGACATTAAATTAAAATTTAAAGATATTTTGGGGATAAAAAAAGGGGGTGAGGGGGGTGATGTGAGCCGTCATTTCGGACCGGTCACCAATGGATCAAGAGCAGTTACTGCAACTTGCAACATTGGATCACTTGTCTCTTTCAGCTGGTAGGTGGTGGTAGGTAAGTCCTCTACTCTCTTTTCCAAAAAAAAACAAAAAAAAACTTGGATCCACGAATAAGAATAAGGGGGTGTTTGGAATCTTTGGATCGCCATTTTTGAGCTTAAAAAATATATTTTTTTGTGGAAAAAGTCCTTTTGGTGCAAATTGTTATGTTTGGTTGCTCATTTTTTAATGATATAATGCTTTATTGGATAAATACCACAAACCTATTTTTCAAAGCAAAAAAGGCTTTTTTAAGGGAGCTTCGCCACCCCGACAATCAGAGTTGAAACCCGACATTGTCTCAGGTTGGGTTTTATTTTGATCTTTCGAGGAGCAAAGGCAGCAAGTCGAAACCCTAATCCGCAAAACGGTAAGAATCCAAACCTTCATCAAACTTCTTTCTTCGATCTACTGTATTTTCTCCTTCAAATCCTCAATGCCGTTATTTTGAGAGAGATTTCGATATATTTGGAGCTATGCTCGATTAATTTTTTCTTGGTTTTGATTGATGTCTGTTTTGAGGGTTCTTCATGCATTTATTATTATCCTCTATTCACTCTGTTTCTTTGATTAACAGATTAGGGTATTTATATCTTGTTTCATTATTGTTGAACATTGATGCAGAGAAAATCCTAGTTTCCTTCATCTTTGTCTTGCTCGCATCCTATTCGATAGAATACAAAACCGAAGTTTAGTAATAATTCTTCGTTATAAATGACGAGTTTCCTTATAACGTCTTTGGAATGTTTGGCATAATTTTTTTGAAGATCCAAAGAAACCAATTGATTTGATGAGGTTGATGGCTTACAAACATATCACTCCCCTGTTTGATGAGATTAGCAAAGGACGAGTTACTGTCCATCTTTATCAGCCAAATCCCTTGTTTTTATCTTTCATAGTTTACCACCCGTAGCTTTAAGAACCTTTTTCTGGCCCCAGGGGAATAGAGAAACTGAAGAAATGAGAAGGATAATAGGACAACATCAGTGTGGTCAGCACCTATATGTGAGTTACACGGTTGACAAAAAAAAATGCAATTTTTTTTCACGCCCTCCTAAAAAATTGCAATTTTTTTCACAACATCAGTGTGGTCAGCACATTTTGAGCCACAAGCCCACAACTGTACCATGACTAGAGCATGTTTACAGCCAGCCATGTTAGTGGTCAAGTCTTACAAGGGGAACCACTAAATCTGATTCTGAACTCGACGTGATTGAAACAAGAGATCCTAGAAATGTCAAAAACTAGGAAGTACAGTAAATGTGACAATGATCTCATATAGAGCCTGAAATTTTGTAAAATCGATTTTCCCAGCCAACAACATTGACGAGTTGATGCACTACATTTGGGTGTTTTTCAACCACCTTTACTGGCAGTCAGGGGAGATAACCCAATACAGAGGAGTCTGGCCAATTAAACCAATTTTCGAGGGGTTAGTGCTAGAATTGGACCGTTGAAGGGTGTCCGACAACCTCCTTTATGGATAAAGCACTTAATCACAAGACATGTAGGAAACACCATTGATTTCAACCATAGGCAGCATAGATTTGTTATTAGCAACCAAACTAAAGACAAAAATAAGCAACCATTCAAGGCTGTTAATTGTTTTTCCTTTCTTTCCTGTTCCCGAGGATGTTTACTTCTGCATTGCTTCTTCGTGTGTTCCATTCAACAGCTCATAACAAATCTAGTATACCTCATATTCATTTGGAAAGCATTTCAATCATCAAAGAGATATTTATGACAAAACTCAACATACATAATTCAAACTTCGAATAAAAAAGAATACAACTGTTTATTGACTTTCCAATAATATAAAACAATGGAATTATGTGTAGAAAGCTCTCCTTTTTTTATCCAACCGCAAACAAGAACCTTTTGAGACGAGTCCTGCAAAGCCCTTTGACAGACTACCTCATGGCTATTGAAGTATACAAGAGACTTCCTATGGTTGCTATGCATAGTAAGTCTTTGGGATGTATTTCTCGCAAAGATAACTTCGTTACAACATCCATAGTCTAAAACCATCTTTTTGGATCATACAGTAACTTCCCAAAGACGCGGAAAAATACCCGAAAGAAGGATTTTTTTTAGCAGTTTTTTAATTTGTCAGGTCGGTTGGACCTGTGCCTGGGCTGGACTGGTTAAACCTATGAACCATTCACAAACAGTTTGCTATTGAACTGTTTGGATCCAAGCATTTTGTCTTTATTTTTTATTTTTTATGGGAATGTTAGCAAGCAACTACTTAATGGAGTTGCACATATGCAACCCGTCAAAAGAAAAAAAAATGTTGTAATAGTAACGGCTATAACTGATGGCTGACTGCTGCTCATCAAACGTTGGTTACAATATTGCCATTAATATTGTAATGTCCGGATTAGGGGCTAGATATACATGAGAGTTGATTTAAGAAGAGGAGTGAGAAATACATCCCATTCACAACAAGTTATCAACACAAAAGCTCCAGTTTTTCTTGTCTTCTATCGGTTTGTTAGACGTGAATCGGCAGTGAAAATGTATTTATCTAAATGTTGTATGTTTCATTGATCTTCTTCATCTGTATGCGTTGGTTCCATGAAATTTCTTATTAACATGTTTACTCTTGCCAATCCACATTAGGGGGAACATTCTTATATGTGAGCTATTATTCTCGATGACCTTTTGCGCACTGTACTCTTTCTTCTATTTTTCTTCCTTCGATCAAGTTTTATTCCACTGGATTTTCTTAGTAAGGTTTTAACATGACAACCTTTAATACATCTATCACAATCACCATAATCTGTTGGCACATTATACTCTTTTTTCTTTGATCATGTTTTTTTTTCCATAGAGTTTTTCTCACAAAGTGTTAAAGAGACAATTTTCATAAGGCGACGAACATCCAAGGGGGAATATTGTAGTAGTAATGGCTATAACCAATGGTTGACGGTCTCTCATGCAGCGTCAATTACAATATTGTCATTAATACTGTAATGTCCCGATTAGGGATCCGGATTATATATGTATGAGAGCTAATTGAAGAAGAGGAATGAGAAATACATTTCATTCACAACAAATTTTTTTTTTTACTACAAAGGTGATTTTGGAGACAGTTCTTCTTGTTGTATATGTGCAACCATTGTTTAAAAAATGGTCGTTATAACGAAAATAACGGTCGTTATAACGATTCAGACCTCCCCCGTTACGTTATGTACCGTTAAAATGTCTAAAAAATAAAAGTCGTTATTTTCGTTTTTGAAAATTTGAATTCCAGTGCCATTTTTTCCCGTTATTTTCCATTTTTTCCTCTGAGCGTTACAATTCGCTATAACGGCCGTTATAACTGGAAAAAACGGTAACGCCCTCAATCCGTTATACCGTTAGGCTCGTCCGTGCTTTCCGAGGGGCTGCCTGTGACTCAGCATGGGAGAAGGAGGCGGAACTGCACACTTTCGTGTTCAAAGCATTGCCCGAGTTATAACGGCCCCTTTTAAACCTTGTGTGCAACTACTAGCATTATTTTTTATATTTTTATTTATTGTGTGTTTCAAATTGAGATAGTGTGCATTAAGTTGGACAAATAGTCTCACAAGTTCACAACAACCCTAGGCTGGTTTCCAAATATCCAGTGTTTGCGTAATGAAAAAATATCTCACGTGGTTATCCATAGGCAAGGGGTAGAGAAATGTAGAGAAGATTGCATCATGTGGATGTCAGAAAGCTCATCATGCATTTCTAAGATAAAAAAACACTGTAGATAAAACCTAAGCATCTATTGTGTTTTGTCAAATAAAACACAACAGTCAAGTTGCTCACTCTCTTCCTATGTGTTTATATGTTAAGGACAGTTCAAATAGTGAAATATTTTTAGAGGTAGTTAAGAAATATTTAGCTTAAAAAAACAGAAAACTCACAGAAAAGTTTGGTGAGTAAACAGTAGATAAAATAAAATAAAAAAATATTTTAATCTTTACAACAGAGTAATATCTTTTGTGAACAGATCATTTTTTTATTGGAAAGATTAGGAACGGAAAACAAAATGTCTACCCTTTCAGGATTCAACCAAACTGCTAGAAAATAGATTCTATGAAGTGGATTTCTGGGAAGTGGCACTTCCTGGAAAACCCATTTTCAACGAACCAACACAATTTTTTTTCCTGATAAGTATGTATATTTCATTAAAAGGGGAGAGAAAAACTCCCTAGAAGAAAACAAAAGATGCGGCTACCTCCTTACAAAAGAGGATGGTCCCCCAGAATATTATCCCATCTATGAACAAAAGATTCTAAAAAACAACCTCTAAAACGAACTAACACTCTTTTGCTGAACGATCAAGTTGAGTCAGGCACGTCGCGAGAGAGCGTACCGCTGATGACGTTCGTGACAAACAAGAAGGACTAAGAGAAGGTAGTGCTTAGAAAGGTTGCCCCAGTTGTTATTGGGCTTTCCTTTCTTTTGCAGAGAAGAGCACGATCTGGTAACCTTGACTTCTTCCGCGTTGTGCTTACAAGTCTACTCTTCCTTTCACTTGTAGTGAAGAATCTTGCTGTGTCTCAGGATGTGCTTAACACAACCTAGACGTCTTAAAGATGGTTTTACAAAGCAATTTTAAAATTCTAAAAGAGGGTTTTACTTGTTTAGTTGTAGGAAAAAAAATTCATATCTCCTCTTCAATCTACAAACAAAATCGGTGTTGGATTCGTTTCTCTTTAGGTAGATTTCATGCCAGATTTGATTCTCTAGTCCGTCGTGCCTAATCCTCAAACCGGTGCCAGCCCTTTTCAAGTACTAGGTCGAATTAAGAGTATTTTTTTGAGTTCTAATAAACATTGGTTTAAAAAAAAATGTAGGAGTAAGCATATTGTATAACCAAAAAATCTTGTAAAAATTGGTTTGATGTGTTTTTACTGCACCTACCTTAGGAACATCCTTAAATGGATCTAGAATGTCATTGGCGCCAACTTGTTTTATGTTATACTTGATTGCGCCTATGGAGCCATGAGACTTTTATGTCTTCAAATAGAATTTGTTCTTTGAACTGGAAATATGACAACAAGACGGATTGTACACCTCTTAATATTGCATATATAAGTATATTCTAGGCAAAACATGATTGAAATCTTTCTTAACATCACAAAATATGTAAAAATCAAGGTAGTTAAGGGCGCAAGGCGTTAGGACCCCTGGTGCCTGAGGCGCAAGGCGAGGCAGGCGCATGACTGAAGCAAGGCGCAATATTAAAAATTATAATAAAAAATAAAAAATTAAGAAAAATAACATCATAAATAACAAAACAGGTAATCATTACGCCATAAAACATAAAATATATGTCCAAAATCTCAAGTAACCCAAATGCAGTTCTAGTTATCATTGTCATTATCTAAATGCAAAGCAAGTAATCAAAATTCATAAATTGATTTGGGAAAATTTAAAATACAAAAAGTCACAATTTATAAAAAAATACTATAAGTAACAACAAAAACAAATGAATTAATCTAATAAACTAATAAAAAGAAATAATTGATGCACTACTACTACCAATTATAAACTAATATTGCATGGAAGTATGGTTATTTAAGTCTCAAAAGACGGAGAATAAGAAGAAGAATAAAAGTAAGAAAAAAATCACAACCGAAGAAGGAGAATAAGAAGAAATCAAAATAGAAGAAGAAGAAAATCGGAGTAAAAGAAGAAGAAAATCAGAATAGAAGAAGGAAAAAAAAAGGACCAAAGAAGAAGAAAAAAATCAGAATTTGAAAATAAAAAAAAACATGTATTCTAGTGAGGCGCGCGCCTAGAGCCTGGTTTAAGGTGCGCACCTTACTAAATGCGCCTCACCTTGACCCTTCTAAGGCACTTTAGGTGCGCCTTGCGCCTCAATGTGCCTTGACTACAGAGGTAAAAATTAAAAAAACAAGAAATTATAGTGTGCAGCTATTTTTAGTCTTGCAATTCAACATCAGTGGCAATATTCACATCAACTATTATATCCACTCACTGTTTTTATCCCAACTAGGCTTTATTCTGAGCTTCTACTTTAACATGTTAAAATAAAATCATTTGCAGTTTGCACTAATAAGGACTTTATTGTAAGGTGTTGCTTCCACTTAGCTACTGTTCTTGTGAAATTGTCCTCTGTATGCATATAAATAAGGAATATATAATGCTAACTTGATGAAGATTGAAATCCATGTATTCAGAAAACTAACTGAAGTGAAAGAAAAGTGCTCCAATAGAAAGCTTCCACAATACAAAGTCTTTTGTGAGGTGGTTCTAATTTTAGCAGAAATAGCTACCTTGTGCTGAATTAATCGTGTTAGGAATTTTCAGTTAGTGAAATTCATTCCAGCTATTCAATCAAACATCATATAGACTAAACCCAGGACATGATACAGTGTCAGACAAACTACTAGCAAAAGCTATGACATGGTATAGTGTCAAGCAAACAACTTCCAGACTAACCTGGTTTAGGGTTTACCACTGCTGGGTAGAATCCTTTTCCAAGATAAGTGAAGAGATTCTGGTGCAGCCAAACACAGATTTCTCTCAAATCTAACAGAAAAAACAGTGAAAAGCTGAAGCAGATATGTAAGAGAGAGAGAGAGAAGAAGAGAAGAGGGGAAAAATGGCGAAATTAAACATAAAATACGATTTTTCTTTCGTTCTTTTGATTATGTTCTGCAAACCTTCTGATTGATGAGGTTCTTTGTCTGCAGTGTTTTAGGTTTTTATTTTATATCTTTCTCTACTTTTTTTCTTTTCTGCCAAACGTCTTGTTCAATATTTTGAGTTATGATCCATTAAAGCTCATCTCTTTCTTTACTGTAAAGAATGCTTTGTAGTTCAAGAAGTCGTAATTGTTGTTTAAAAACTTAAGCGATTGTGGTTTTGTGCTTACTTCTAGTTTCATTTATATTTGATGGATTAGTAGTTACAAATTGCATTTGTTGTAATTTCTTGAAAATCAGATATTTTGATGGAAGGGTTGATGAGTGCACGCATTATCACCCCAATTCGTCCACATTGTAGCCTGCGCCACTCTCCTCTTGTTCCTGCATCTCCACAGTGTGTAACAAAATATTTACACAAAATTTCTCTTCGGTTGGTGAGGCAATCCAAGCCTCTCACCTCAGTGGCTGCTTCCGTTCAAGACTTGGAGGCTTCCACTCTTACTCGCTTTGACAACACCTTACCTTCCAAAGGTTGAATCCCAAGCCTTGGACTATGATTTATTGTGCAACAATTTGAATCAATGTTCAAAAACTCAGAAGTGACTTGAAAGGCTTATGGGTTTTTGAATTCAATTCAGCTGAATCAATGAATGACTCACCAATTTGACGGAACACTGAATGAATCCATCAATTGCTTAGCTGAGCTTTTACAAAATTGGAGTTTGGAGTTGATAATGAGAGACCCAGATGAACCGGGTCTTTGTTTATCATTTTTTGCATTACTACATTATGATTCTTGGACTTTTAGTCTTAATTTAGTGGTTGGTGTGGTTACTTGCTTTCTCGTAGAAGTTCTTGAGATTTGGCGAAATGCTGATGCGGTATGCTTCGATGTGGATAGTACCGTGTGCCTGGATGAGGGCATTGATGAGCTTGCTGAGTTTTGTGGAGCCGGGAAGGCCGTTGCAGAGTGGACTGCTAGGTTTTATGTTCTCCTGGTTGTTTCATGTAGGTATCTTTACATGGTTTGATGGTCAAGAACACTCACATTTGAATTCTCTTTGTTGGGGTTTCTAGGGCAATGAGTGGATCTGTTCCGTTTGAGGAGGCTTTGGCAGCAAGACTCTCTCTCTTTAACCCTTCATTGTCCCAACTCCAGGATTTTCTTGAGAAGAAACCCCCTAGGTATGCATTATCTTGAGTAGTTGTTGCTTCGTTAGTTGTTTTCTTGAAGCTGAAAGGGTGAACTCTTATAGTGGAGAGTCTGAATTCCTCTAGCTTCAAGGCTATCTCTGCTGATTCTACATGGAATTGCACTTCTTGTTATCACTTGGTCCTCTCTGTTATATTTCTGTGTGGAGAAGCTTAAAGTTGTTCCTCTTGCTTTTGCCACTGGGGTGCCTTTGGCGTTCATACATGCCTAAAGATATAATATTACACAGTTTGGGGTTTTTGCAAAATGCAATTAAAACTTTTGGAAGTATGACATGTCTTCCAATTTTATTTAGTTTTGATGGAATTTGAGAAGTTGCTGTTTCTCCTTACAAGATATTAGTGAGATGACCATTTTGTGCACCACAAGAAAACGCAGCAAAAGACTATATCGTATCAAGATCTTCACAAAAAATGAGTATCTATAACTTTTGAAAGGAAAATTTAGTTTCTCTTTAATCTGAGATGGCCAGCGCCAGTCACTGGGACAGGTAGATAGAAGTTGGTTTTCAACCTGCCTGGCTGATGCATAGTTGGTACGGTGCTTAGTCTGAGTTTTAATACTTTTTGGATTACCTCATGCCAATCACGTGATCCTTTTTCCTGAAACTTAATTGTTTGGGATTTGTGTTAAGATGGTAAATCAAATTGGGTAAGGCATCTCCCTTCTTTTTTGCTTCCAGTGTTTGCATGTCTGTGATGACTTGGCCTGAATTTGTTCATATTGATACACCCTAGATTTGAATTTTTTTACATTGTTTCTTTTGAATAATGTAGGATTTCTCCTGGCATTGACGAACTCATCAAGAAGCTGAAGGCTAATGACACTGATGTGTACCTGATCTCCGGAGGCTTTCGTCAAATGATCCAAGTATGCTACTTAAACTTCTGAATGAGGATCTTTGTTTTACTGGTTCATTTCTCTTTTTCCATAAACATTGGTCATAGAAGAAGTCCTTTCTTACAATGGCTATTTTGATATAGACAATAGAGAAGCTACTTTGCTGCAAAATGATTTTTTTTATGATGGTTGCAAAGAAACTGAACTCATACAATATTATCACCTTGTTATGTTGCGATTACCATTTTGGTAGTCTGTCTTGTGACACCTAAGTGGCTAGTGAAGTTGCACTGCATAAGACCTTAAGCTTACTCTTAAGTTGCTTGATTAGATGCTTCAATGGAGTTTGACTAGATTGGTTATATTAGAAAGAGCTGGCACAGAATGCACATAACTGAATGCCAAAACCCGACATGGTCTGATTGGTCTCATATATGTTCTTAGGGAATAATTGGGTATGACGCACTTATGGTACTAAGCATCTTATGACATCACATGCCTGTCAGTCTGAACTGTCCATTAAATATGCCCTGTTAAGAGATCTACTGGACCAAAAATGACCTGATCCGATGTTCTGTTAACCATTATCAATGGCATTTGTTGGGGCAGTCGAGAATAATGGTCGGCATGATTTCAAATCTTGCTGATATGTATCATATCGTTTGTATCGGACTGAAACTCTATGAAGTCATTGTGATACGGCTGAAACCTATTGAAACGCCTGCAAAAGAAATTAGGAAAATCATAGAAAAATCATAAAAAAATAGGTAACATATGTATATATTGAAGTTTGTGAAAAACTACAGACTTATATTTGATTTATACCAAAGAATAGTGAGTTGCAGTGCTATCGCGCTGATCTGTAGTTTTTCTTGTAAATCTGCATTCCAGGTCCCCACTCTATATACACTGTTTTCATATGAACATGTACTAATTAACTTTTTATACCTAGAACCCATTGATGAACATAATTATTGGAATAAATATCCATGGCCAATTGGTTAGGAAGGAAACAGAAAAAGAGGTCCTAGAGTCCCTTTACTGCATTTTTCACAAAAATAAAGAATACTGGTTCGTATTATCAGATATGTATCAGACGATACAACTGATACTGAGCCAAAACCAAAGAAACGAAGGTGATATCCTGTGATTTCCAAAACAAATACGTATCTTGGCCAGAGTTTAGCTGATACCGATACGTATGGGTATTGGCTGATACTTTAAGCCTTGAATGGTGCAGAAAAGAGACTGGCAGTGGTTGGATGGTTAGGACCTATGGTAGCTTGATCCTTCAGATCCCCGAAGCTCCATGTTCTTAACCAACACGATAAGGAGTAGGTATGAGATCCATGCCGTGTATTGCTTAGGCATAAATGTATATGTTGTATTAAACAATAAGAAAAGTGCATATATGTTTTTAAAAGGGGGTGAGTTTTCTGCACAGTCGTTGCATGAAGAAGTCTGCACAAATGAAGTTTCTTGCATGCGGAAGCTGAGGCAACAGGCCTGAAGGGGTACACATGTTTCGTGGCCTCACACTCTTCCCATAAGGCAAGTTGCAGCCCAATAGCTCTCTGCCATGTAGAAAAATGAGGCATTTTTCTTTAATTTTTTTTCTCTTTTATAAAAACTTAAATGAGCTGCCATTTGTAAAGGAAAGTGGAAAATACATGGTAGGGTATAGGTATGATGTAGACAATGACATTGTCCACATGGTCGATCCAAAGAGGGTTTCCTATCAGATGACGGTCTGGGTTGGCCAAGTAATCCCTCCATGTGGCAGTAAAACCCCATCTGGGCACACAAGTCCCCTGATTGTGCATAAAATCCTTTTTCCCGTATTAAATTTCTAAGAATAATAACACTGTTATAGTACTAAATTTGAAAGCTTTGGTCGTGTTCTTGTGCCTTCAGAATTTGTGGGCAAACAAGTCCGACTCTTGGACTTATTCTATAACCGACACCTCTCCTTCCATCTGGTAACATCTGATAAGATCATATGATGGGTTGACTTTTTGGGACAAATAATATTTACCAGTCAAGGCCTGGTAATTGGATGGCCCAGATCCTGTTGCATGTCCCAATGATTAAGTTTGAGGCTCCACAGTATTACATTTTGGAATGATATGGTTGTTACTGATCATTCCTTTATATCCCTTCGGTATTAATATTTATGGTAGCCAATAACCACCATGACTATGTAGTTGCACGAGTCCTTAGGGTGCTACTCCTCCTTAAGCTTGTGATTCCTTGATGCTTCGAGTGCTAAACTAGCTTTTTTCTTGGCGACACTTACTTCCACAACCACTGTCGCAACTTGCTTCTTCTGATAACTAAGAGACTATATGCTCCATGCCTTGCATTTACTGGAACCCACATGAGAGTTAAGTATGCACATATATTTCTTTTGAAGGCATTACATTTCATTCCGGTTTGCAAATCTGTTGGAAAACCACATTGTTTTCAAACTTATTGACTACATCAACTTTCTTTGAAGCCTGTTGCATCATTCCTTGGGATTCCGGTTGAAAACATTTTTGCGAATCAACTACTGTTTGGAAGTTCTGGGGAGTTTGTTGGGTTTGACAGGAATGAGCCTACTTCAAGGAGTGGTGGGAAAGCCACTGCCGT
The DNA here is from genome assembly GCA_035048495.1 of Euptelea pleiosperma. Taxonomy (NCBI): domain Eukaryota; kingdom Viridiplantae; phylum Streptophyta; class Magnoliopsida; order Ranunculales; family Eupteleaceae; genus Euptelea; species Euptelea pleiosperma. The sequence goes on from CM068543.1 coordinate 19,647,552, forward strand.
TCAACATATAAGGAAGGTACAGCCCTAGATCTATGGGGTGGCATGTTTGGTTGTTCAGTTGTTCACTGTTTTGTGATTGTGCTAATTATATTGGATTTGTAGGCCCATGAATACAAGGCGATGGTCATGATTGGGGATGGTGCAACTGACCTTGAGGTAAGGAAATTCACCCAAACTTCTTAACTTTGTGTTTGTTGCTGGTGTTTGCGAATTAACTAGTATTGACACCCCACGTGAAAACCATTTTGTCGGAGAGCTTACCCCTAACTCATGGAGCCAAGCATGGTTGGGAAGTGCATGACTAAAGATAAATAATTAAGTTGTGTTGTGGATTTGTGCATGTCAAACATGCTTGTTGATTTAGACTGTCCAAATGAGAGCCCCACTTCATAGAATCATAGGTCAATATACCCAAGATTTAGTCGATTAGATTAATTATGTCCTATCAAATAACTGAATATATTCTGTTGGTCCATCAGTCAGATTCCTGAACACATCCAAAGGGTTACTTGAAAAATAACATTTTTATATTCAATTGTTAATTATCTTTGAACAAGAAGTTTTTGATCAATGTGATTTTCTCTTTTCTCCACTATATAGGCTCGTAAACTAGGTGGTGCCGACTTGTTTGTTTGCTATGCCGGAGTAGTGCTTCGAGAAACCGTGGCAGCCAAATCTGATTGGCTGGTTTTCCATTTCAGAGATTTAATAAATTCCTTGGTGTAGTTTGTTGCGTTCTTATGTTCTTGCTTCTATTTCCATATCTTTTAGTTCTTCAGTTGGGCCTATTGGAGCACCAACAATTTGTAATTGCATCGATGGAAATATAGTTCTTTTGGAAATGTAAAGAACTCAAATTGGAAGATGAATAAAGATTGGGTATGGAATGTAGGTTGTGTGGTTTCCGAGATTTATGCTATAATATTTTGAAATAATGTAAATTGGAAGAAAAATAATATTTTCTTACCCTTTTTCATTCTCATCGTATTTACCTTGTTTTTGTTTTTGTTCAATTTATATTTGCAGTTTCTCATCTTGAGTTGATCTGAACCATTCAATAGGTGGCGTTTGGTAAAACTTTTTTTCGGACCTCAAGTCTGAATGAACTGAAATTATGTGATTTTGGTGATTAAGTGGTGTTTGGTAAACAAATTAATTTCAACACTTATCACCAAAGCACTGAAATTAAGTGAAAAGTAAAAAGTCACCCTCCTTTCACGTCTTTTCAAAAGATTCTCTTTTTATACCGAAAATGTCAATTTCTTAAAGCTTTCTTTTTAAAAAACTTACGAAAGCATTCTAATAAAGATTTCAAAATACCCACAATGCCTTGGACTTAATTTTAAGACCTTTACCAAACAATCCAAATCAGTCAAAAGTCATTATGCTACTTGACCTAAAGCACTTCAAGTTTTTAGATCTGATAACTTAATTTACCAAACTCCCTTGGATGGGACAAACACAACAGGCTTGTTATTCAAGAATTTGTCTAATACACTACAAAAAGGAATAGAAAAATGAATGCAGAATATCAGGCCTGTCATTATCATCATCACACTAATCTCTAAACAGCCAGTACCCCATAAAATCATGAGAAATTATATGCTGTCCATGGGGACTTCACCCTCCCACAAATGCCCCCAAGGGCCCACTGACCTTTTGGATGTTTGTTCTTCGTACCAAAAATCAGCTTCATTGATGATTTCTGACAGTTATATTTAGTATAAAAAAGCTCAAATCTGACATCCATAAATCACGATATTAAAATGCTAAATCCAATGGATATAAATCACCAATTAAACTGAGTTTTTATGTGTAGACCCATCATGAGGTGGCCCGAACATCCATAAAGTCAGTGGGTTCTATATAATTCTCCATGTGGCATTTTTGGACGGCGGGTTCAAACATTGAAGTCGCTTGGGGACATCAAACTCGGACTCATAGAATCACTTACTAATGGGCTCTTAAAAAATAACGGCCATTATTTTTTCTAATAACAAGCGATGATATATTCATATTTAAATACTATCTAATACCACCGGATTTAAAATATTAGGTATTTTTGTAACACCCCCAATATTATGGTCCTTTCATAAGTGCATTAAGAGACGCATGATGCATGTCACGTTTTTAATGTTAGTCAAATGATGGTCAAATTTGGTCAAATGGGGTAATCCTAAAGTTTGAAAGTATATGGGGGTATTACTAATTTTTTTCAAATTTCAGAGGGGTGTTACTAAAATGAGCCACGGGGCACACTCTTAGAGGACGATGACTGTCTGGATGTTTGGCTAGTCCTTTGGTGGACTTGCAAACCAAAAATTAGCTTGATTAGTGATTTCTAAGCATTGGATTGGAGTCATTTGCATGGGTTTATTTTAACCGTAGAATATAAAGCATTTTTTACCATTATTTGGGATACTAGATCCAACGGTCTGACATAACTAATCAGGCTGATTTTTGGTTTGCAGGTCCAACGGGGGACTGAACAAACATCCATACGGCCATTGTCCTCTAAGAGTATGCCACGTGTTCTCATATTGTGACGTGTGATCGGCTTTTCTCACACACAGGTGTGAGCGAAGGTTTTCTCGCGGGTAATCGGCCCACAGAGCCGTGTCCAAATCCCTGTCAAAGGACCAGTGTCGGAAATTCGGAATATCCTTATCCAAATTTAAATAAAATTTTACTCGTATTTGACCATTACAGCGGTCAATGACTGTAACGCGGGTCCCTTATAAACCGATCCACTCGCAATAAATATCATCTAGATCGTCCAAGTGATCGAAAATCTCTTAGATCAGGCATTATTCAATCAATTTCTTTTGAACAGTAAGACCAGTTAATGGTTAGGATCAACCCATACCGATCAACCGCAGATTGACGGCAGAAGAAAGAAGTAGCATATGATTGTCAAGCATTGCAAGATTGAACCTCTAGGATATTTCATACATCGCGAAGAAAGGAATCTTATCACAACACACGCGAAACTAAACACGAGCTCTTCTATAATTCTGGTTTTGCAACCTCTTCGTCTTCCCAAACAAACACTGGAAACATGACAGAGGACAGTTGCCCGAAAGTATCTGAAGAATCCATGGCGACTGCAGCAGCAGCAGCAAGGCCACGGTACCTTTCAAAAACCCTAATACTTCAATGTTGGGTTACCGAGCTAATTTACTAGTGATAGCTTTTTCATCGATTTGCAGTAATTCGTTAGATCTAGGGTTTCTGGGAATCGGTTTTGTTTGTATTTCGGTATTTTATTCTAGTTTTCTATTTGCATTTAGGGTTTATGATGGTATTGATCTTATATGAATCGTGTTTGGTTGATTTGGTTTAAGAAATTTAGACTAGTAGTTAAAATTGAAGGAAAGTGAGGATTTTTAGGGTTCTGTGTTTCTAGGGTTTGTTGAATTATGTTCTGTTTCCTTTCTATTTAGGTTTAGTGCAGTAAAAAAGACTTGTTGTTTAGGTTAAGAATTTCGTCACGCTGTGTTGGAGTTCGAATTCAGGATCACATACAAATATAATTTTAACTACGCACTTAAAAAATAGACCACATTTTTATCCGCAGTTGCTATAGCATCTCTTGAAAATAGTTGAAACTCGTTAATAAGTACTCCCAACATGATCTTTCCAGTCCTCATATTGAAAACTTGAACCCTGGATGATGCAGCATCCGTCTGTCTTCCTTGAACATGGAAACTACAGCACCAATCATGTCAATAGAGTTATGGTCAGTCATATAACTTGTAAATTGTTGTATTCACAAACCTGCGTTTGCCAAGACAAAACCATTGAATATGAAGGTTTTCAGTGAAATGTTCCTTTCCTGGACCCTTCTTGGTGGTGTTTAATTTACAAGCACAAAACTTATGTACATGTTACACTTTGATGTCTTAGCATTAAATAATTGATGCAGGCCAAAATCCAGTCTTATGATCAAGAGGACAGTTGGTTATAAATCAATCTTGTTGGAATGAGGAGGAAGGAATAATCAATTTGCAAAACGACGTGTTGATTTGGTTTAAAGGAAAATCAACAAAGACTTAGCTGTTTTAAGTGTAGAAACAACTAAATTTAGCAAGTGATCTCAAAGAGATTACCAAATAGAAACTAAAAAGCTTTCATTCAAATCCTTTATTCATAAAAAGAGTTCATCTTCTCATTGCTTCATAGCTACATAATTATATATCTCTCAACCCACTTTCCCACACAAGACATTAAACAAACTTGATTAACAAATTCCTACAGGTTTTTAGACTAACTTTCCACAACTTTCTAGACTTGTGACAAGTCCGAAGATGAATAATAACTTCCTATTCAAAATACAAGTCCCCATATCTGGCTATCATTTTTCTAGACCCAAGTTCCCACACCTGGATAAACATAACTAACCTTGACATTTTCCTACAACTTAAATCTTCTTTTACCGATACAAAATATCCAATTATCTTAATTGACCTTATGATTTCTAAGAAACTTAAATAAGATAAAAAGATAATAAGTACTTGCTTACACCACAAGGCACCACAAAAAGCTTACATGACCCCAAACCCAATTGGCTCCAAAATTAATAGTCGTCGACTTTCATTTTGTCAGTATTTCCTCCATTTGAATAGATCTTAAAGTTTTGTGGGGAATCCAAATCAAGGAATTCCTCAATGACCATCATTTCTTCAACAATTTATGTATTTTCTTCATCCAAATAGTCATCGTAAATTGGAGGAGAATCTCAATCAACGAATTCTTTTGGATAGTGCATCTTCAAGAGAAATTCCCATTCCTTTCCACCAACTCTTCGCGTGGAGCACATTCATGGAATGGGTTAAAAACATACTTAGAGGTGAGACCATCTAAACGACTTTGATTCTTGAAATGTTCCAAATGTTTCGTGAGTTGTACTCGCCTTCATAAATCATCAATTTCAACATCTTGGATATCATGCTCTCGCGGAGGGAGATCATGACGACCACCTCGACCACGTGTACGCACCGTTGGGTCTCTTTGCAACTTGCTTAAAGAAAATCCCAAAAGAATGAATGATGCTCTGATACCATTTGATGCAGGCCAAATCCTTTCTCAAGGCTAAATCTTTTCTCAAGAGTTGGTGGAAAGGGGAGGAGATTTTCTCTTGAAGTTGCACTATCCGAAAGAATTCGTTGATTGTGATTCTCCTCCAATTTATGATGACTATTCGGATGGAGAAAATACAAAAGTGGAATTAAAGATGGTCACGAAGGAATTCCTTGATTTAGATTCCCCACAAAACTTTGAGATTTATTCAAATGAAAGAAATACTGAAAAAATGAAAGTTGATGACAATACTTTGATGCAAGACACGATGGATGTTAATGGAAGTGATGAATTAGATATCGAAAGTTCGATTGGATCTTCTATATAGAAGAAACGATGGATATCACATGATACATATGTTAGCAGTGTGGTGTCCAAGGGTGGCCCGAGTACTTTGTGAGGTGTACGGTGTGTGGAGTTGGAGCAAGACATCATTATTGTATGGACGTGATGCTTGAACTTGAAGAAGAAATTTTTTTAGTTGCGATATATGTCACATGGGTGATGACAGAGTCAACATCGTGGAGCATTTCGATGAGGTTCTTGAAAAGGCAAAGTGTGGAGTTGGGAGCAAGACATCATTATTGTATGGACGTGATGCTTGAACTTGGAAGAAGATAATTTTTTTAGTTGCAATATGTGTCACATGGGTCATGATAGAGTCAACATTGTGGAGGATTTTGACGAGGTTCTTGAGAAGGCAAAAGAATTATCTTGGACAACCTCGAGGGCGAGTTCTCCCTAACAGGGAGGGTTTGTTGCAGTCAGATCAACATCTACCGTTAGATGATGTTGATGGACCTCGAAATGATCCCAATGGAATTAATTTAGGGCACAATTGGACTTGATGTCATATGGGATTTTTGTGGTGCCTTGTGGTGTAAGAAAGTACTTAATTTCTTTTGATCTTATTTGACTTTCTTGGGAATCATAAGGTCATTTAAGAGAATGAGATATTTTGTATGGGTAAAAGAAGATTTGAGTTGTGGGAAAATGTTTTTTTTTTTTATAAGTATAGACTTTATCAAGGGCACCAGGCCAAAAACCGAAGCAAAAACAAGAGCCTAGTAGGACGAGAAGGCCTATTTTAGGCGAGCCCAACAAAGAAGCCTAACAAAGAAGCAAAACACAAGCTAGTGATCTTCTCTAGAACATAAGCGAACGGAAGACAAAATCTTCAAAGAAAAGACCTCTACAATCTTTGACGCCTTGGACCATAAGTACATAAGGCCCTTTATATTGAGGATCACAAAAGCCACAGCTTCTTTCATGCCCTCGAAAACTCGACTCTTACGCTCATTCCATAGGCCCCCAAAAATAGCGAATGGGAGAATCCGCCATAGCAATCGTCCTCGAGAGAAAGAAGGCATGGGAGTGCGAACTCGAGATCATAGATAACACAGACCCCAACAAGAAAGTTGTAGGAAAATGTTAAAGTTAATTATGTTTATCTATATGTGGGAACTTAGGTCTAGGAAATTGGTAGTCAAATATGGGGACTTGTATTTTGAATAGAAAGTTGTTATTCATCTTGGGACTTGTTACAAGTCTAAAAAGTTGTAGGAATTTGCTAGTCAAGTTTGGAAATAGTATTTTGTGTTTAATGTCTTGTGTGGGAAAGTGGGTTGAGAGGTTTATAAATATGTAGTTATGGAGCAATGAGAAGATGAACCATTTTGATGAATATAAGATTTGAATGAAAGCTTTTTAGCTTTTATTTGGTAATCTCTTTAAGATCGTTTGCTGAGTTTGGTTGTTTCTACACTTAAAATAACTAAGTCTTTGTTATTTTACTTTAAACTAAATCAACACATCGTTTTGCAACTTGATTATTCCTTCCTCCTCCTTCCAACTAGTTTGATTTACAACAAACTCTTCTCTTGATCTTAAGAGAGGATTTTGGCTTGCATCAAATATGTAAGCTATGGAGCAATGAGATGATGGGCCCTTTTGTTGAATATAGAATTTAAATGAAAGCTTTTTAGCTTCTATTTGGTAATCTCTTTGAGATCACTTGCTGAGTTTGGTTGTTTCTGCACTTAAAAAACTAAGTCTTTGTTGATTTTCCTTTAAACTAAATCAACACATCGTTTTGCAACTTGATTATTCTTCCATCCTCCTTCCAACTAGTTTGATTTGCAACCGACTCTTCTCTTGAATTTAAGAGAGGATTTTGGCTTGCATCAATATTTATAGACCTCTCAACTCACTTTCTCACACAAGACATTAAACACAAAATAATATTCCCAAACTCGACTAACAAATTCCTACAAGTTTCTAAACTAACTTTTTACAACTTTCTAAACTAAATTCCTACAACTTTCTAGACTTGTGACAAGTTTCAAGATGAATAACTTCTTATTCAAAATGCAAGTCCCCATCTTTGACTACCAATTTCCTAGACCCAAGTTTCCACACAGATAAAATATCTATCCCTAACATTTTCCCACAACTCAATCTTCTTCTACCCATACAAATTATCCCGTTCCCCTAAGTGATCTTATGATTCCCTAGAAACTCAAATAAGATCAAAAGAAAATAAGTACTTGCTTAGACCACAAGGCACCACAAAAAGTCCATATGACCTCAAGCACAATTGGGCCCAAAAATAATTCCTCTAGGATCATTTTGAGGTCCACCGACATCATCTAACGGTGGAGGTTGATCTGACTGCAACAATAATGATATAATAATGTAATGTATATAAAAGTGGTGTGGATGAAGCGCAACATAATTCTAAAAACAAGATAGAAGACAATATAGTGCTTGTCCTAATTAATATAATCATACTTAAAAGGCAATGTTGTCAAAATTGAATTAGCTCCTTTAGGATTCAAATTGTTGGATCATTTAAGATTCATAACGTTTTTCCTTATGAGTTAAAAATTATGAAATAATATGCGAAAAATTTAAAAATAATATATATAATAACCCATCATATAATAACAAGGTTTGTAGAAATACTTATAAATAACGAAACATTTTACTTGGCAATCTCAATATGCATTATAGAGACACTATTCTAAACTCATAGTTTTACAAACAAAAGATATTTCACAAAAATAAAAATAAAAATCATGTATCGTCAAATTAAACAAGTTTCCAACTCTTATCAACAGTCTCAATTTACAATACCTGCATTTCTTATCATTCGTGTTAGGTGGTGTTTCATGTAGAAAATGCTACCATGAAATTGTTTCCTAACCTTAACCACATAGGATTTCTTTGTTAAGGGCTTTATTAACTTTTTTTTAATGTTTGAGGGCCCTTTTTATGTTGAAATATTAAAGAGGAACAATAAAAGTTAAAAACTCAAAACTGACTCATGGTTGATGGTGGAACTATGTTAAAATGATCTTATGTCTGTGAGAAGACATAGCAAGAAACATGTTATAAATTTATTGAATTAGTAAAAACATCCAATGATTGTAGTGTTTAACTTTTTTGAAAACCCAAAAATACAAATTAACGTGCCACTGTTTTTATGCACATTGTAAGATTCACGTAGAAATTGTATGGTTTCTATCTAAAGGGATTTGGACATAAGATTCAAATTGTTTAGGCTAAGATTTGATTTGAATCTTAGGATTTTAATAACACTGTTTATGGGTTTATAGTTTGCTTCTGTTAAGGGCTCGTATCTCTATCCCCAACAACTTATGCAACTTCTGCCTCAGTTCTCAGGTGGGTCAGGGAAGTTTTCCCCTAATGTTCACATAGCACCTCTAAATGTGACTCGGGGATTCTCCTCTCTTGTAAGGAGGTTGTTTCAGCTTTTTGTTTCTTTTCGGGAGTTCTCCCTTTTTAATGAAATATACACATTTATCAAAATAAATAAATAAATTGTGACATCGTATTGTTTGACCAATAATCATTTTTGTACTAATGTGACTTCGAAATTATGCTATAGCATTTGAAAGGAGTCAAAAGGACTAATTTGTTTGCACCTGTCTGCAGAAAAAAGAGAAAGTGGGACCAGCCTGCAGAGTCCTTGGTATCACTTGGATTAGCAGTACCTGGAGCTCTACCATTGGGAAACATGGGAGCTCTTGTTGGAATTACACTTCCCGGTGGGACTCCACTTTCAGGTGCTTTGACAAATCCGCTGCCCGGTATGTGTGCAACCATACCCCATGTTTTTCAGGTGCCTTCAGTCCAGCAGAACACTGCTGCAGTGCTCCAAAAACTAAATCAAGTGAGCTACCTATTAGAACTTTTCTGAACTTGTTTTCTCACAATGCCTTTCTTACCTTTAATTTGTTACATCTTTTATAATGTAAACGAGTTTAATGGAGTTAACCAAATGCTAAGAAGTGGTGTTATTATAGACTGTTGGCATCCAAGTCAATGTTTTCTTGAGATGTTCTTGTCAATTTTCTTTTTCATGTATTCTTATGAGTGAGTTTGCATATTATTGTAAGCATCATCCTTGAGCTTCCATGTTACATCATTAGTAGCTCTTCTCTCATGTAAATGGAGATTAATTTTATTAACATAATCCTATTTTTTTTTTATCCATCTATCTGTCTCAATTTCGATTTGTTTCACATTAGCCCATTGGTTTGGATAATTCATTTTTGATACGAGGGTTGCTGTTTCAGCCAAAAATCCAAGATGAGCTAATAGCACGAGAAATTGTCATAAATGATGCCGAGTCTACTGTCCGCTACAAACTCACAAAACGCCAGACACAGGAGGAGGTGAGTTCTGATTTGGTTTGGTTTCCCTAATCAAATAATTAATAAATCTTGGCATGGTTTACATTGGAAATGGAAGTATTGAAAGATAATTATATTGCCTTCAGATTCAAAGATGCACCGGTGCGGTGGTGATAACTAGGTGAGTAGGTTCTTGAAAGAGATAGTAAGAATCATTTAATTGTCTCTTACTCATGTATGTAATGATTACGGTGAATCACTTTTGTAGGGGAAAATACCGTCCTCCAAATGCATTGCCTGATAGTGAAAAGCCACTATATCTTCACATTTCTGCTGGGGCTCATGTAAGTAATAATTTGTTACGATCCATAGAATTGAATGGTTTTTCAGGCATGACTTTGAGTTCTTTATTAGTTCAACATGAGGAGATGTGAATGATACACTATCTTAAAACATATTAACTTCTTCAAGCAGGAATACTAGCGGATTCTAAAATATTACTGTAGGAAAGTGAATATTTTTAAAACCAATATTGGCCTGGAAATGATGAAGTTTTGATGGCATTTGTAATTCAAATTGAGGGAGGAAGTTATAGTACATAGTAGAAGTGATACCCATAAGAAAATGATTTCTTCTTAGGCATAAGAGTAACAGCATTTGATCAGAAAAAAGTATTAGGATGCTCAACATAAATGCTTGATATTAGACAAGGAGAGTTTGCCACCTGTATAGTTGGACCCAGACCTAACTTGTCAAGCATGGTGACCCTATGGCACTTGACATACCACCAAATTTAATGATATGTTACAAAATTATCTTATTATTTTATCCTGCAATATACCATACAGTAATATTTTTATCTTTAGGTAGACTTGAAGTAATTTGGCGTTGTTTACATTCTTCAAACAACACCAAATTACTTTTAAGTGATTTCTTTCTTTTTTCTCTTTTTCCTTTTTCTTTCTCTCTCTCTCTACAAAACCACTCTTGTTATCCATGCTATTATTATTTGACATTTTGGGTTGCTTTAGATTGTGATGCGGGAGCATTCTATTACGATAGTCCGTGGCTACACTGGATCAGTGAAGAGAGCCAGAGACTATCCCGTTTTTACTATTTATACTAAATTCTTGTTTTACTATTTTTAGTAAATTTTGATTTTATCATTAAAATTAGATTTTGTTTCGAATTACGAGTTTTTGATTGATTATAGTAGTTGACTTATATTAGGAGTTTCTTATTTCAATTAGATTAGAATTAGGAAACTTCAATTAGGGAGTTATAAATGGTGATATACCCTTTTGATTTTAAGGATGATTGAATGAATGAAAAATATTAGAAATCTCTTTCTTTGGTGCGAATCTAAGCTTCCTTGGTGCGAAGCCAAGCTATTTCAATGCAAAGCCGAAGGTCCTTTTTATTGATCTCAGAACGGTCTCCTGTCGTGCATAAGATTTTCCATCACTATAATTGCTAATGGTCCAACTATAATAATGCAGGGGCATTTTCACACCGGGCTCGAGTAGGGCAGCCTGCGGGGGTATACTCGAGGTGGGGTGACATGTCGAAATGGGCCCACGAGGAGGGTTCGGCCGAGAGCCTAGATCTGGGTTACGAGATAAAGAGATTTAATCTCACGCCCCCATCAGTAGCGGCTTTTGGGAGTATTGGTTAGATGTCCTGCATCTAAGTGGTATCAAAGCATTAGGTTACGTGTTTGAGGCTCCTCATTGGGGGTGATTAATGCAGGGGCATTTTCACACTGGGCTTGAGTGGGGCAGCCTGTGGGGGTGCACTCGAGGTGAGGTGGCATGTGCGAAAAGGGCCCATGAGGAGGGTTCGACTGAGAGCCTGGATCTGGGCTATGAGAGATTAAATGATTTAATCTCACACCCCCATCAGTCGCGTCTTTTGGAAGTATTAGTTAGATGTCCATCATATAATAGTTATGTTGACATTAAAATGTTAATGCTTCTTATTTAGAACACTTATAACAGGGTATAGTGGCTAAACCCACAACCATTATATTAGTTTTTTTTCCAAGAAACTATAGATTTATTAAGGGCAAAAACCAAAATAATGCCATTATTCCAGTAAGGACTTACATAGAGATCATGCGCTAGTTCAAATTGCTGGACAAGAGATACTCCTAGTCGGTCATTGTTATTATCTTGGTTTTGTTATTCATAAGGAGTGAGAGATTGAGTAGGATGTCTCCCATGTAATTAAAGCTCGGTGGCTAAAGTAGAGATGTGCTTCCAGAGTTCTAGTAACCAACACATACCAATCAAACTGAAAGGAAAGCTTTAACAAGATGACAACTGGTTATACTGTATGGAGCAGAAAGTTGGGCAATCAAGAAACAACATGTTATTTGAATGAGTGTAGCCAAGATGAAGAGGTTAAGATGGATGAGTGGAAGGACTAAGAAAAGTAAAATGACAAATGAATGTATTCAGGAAAATATAAAATTAATCACGGTAGGTGAAAAAATAGGGAAGAGACAATTGAGATGGTTTGGTCATGTTAAATAAAGATCGATTACAACATCAGTGAGAAAGAACATGCAGGTTTAAGGTTCTAACAGGGGCAAGGGGAAGGCAAAAAAGATGTGGATTGTGGTATTGAGAGCAGGTTTTGAAGATACTTGCCTTAACAACAGAAACATCGTTAGATAGAATGGAATGCAGGAACAATATTTGTGCAGCTGACCTCATATAGTTGGGACAAGACTGATGATGATGATGATTCCAGTGTTACAACGACCATCATTAAACCATGGCCTTTATAGGCCTTGAAGTTTAAAGGATTGTTTCATTGATGTAAAGAGAAAACTCACTCTATTAGGTCGATTGATAAAATGCTCGATTATCTATTAGAGAAATGCTACAAAATAGATGATAAAATTTTGTTGACTTTGAATGCTCTTAATCGCAGAAAATGCTTCTGATATGGATTGGCATATATAGGCTACTTATTGAACTTGATCCATTTTAAACTGGAATTTTTATTTCCTTTGCTCATCATCAAGAAAGCAAGAATTAATCTGTGGTTGTATGTTTCCCAATTATGAGTTCATTAGCAGTTACAGGAGATACGGTGTAAAATCATTTGGTTTGGCTAAATTTATGGCTTGCGTAGTCAAATCAAAATTTTGAAGATTATTTATTTTGTTTTTTTGACAAATTTGACTTTCACTTTCATTGAAGCATATGGTTTGCCTATGCAGTTAAAAGAGACAGCAGAACGGATTAAAGCAGTTGATCGTGCGGCTGCCATGGTTGAAGAAATGCTGAAGCAACCAGCTTCTACTCCTTTTCATTCAGTAATGAACCCTGGGGGACAGGTACAGTTGTTCGCAGAAAAAAACTTCATTACGCTTCTGAAAAAGATTGACAGTGTAAGTTCTTTGCTGACTTGATAAATGTCACAGATTACTCAGCCACTGAGCATGTGTGTGTTTTTGGGCTTCGACACTGATCCATCATTAAACATCGTGGCTCGTATTTGTGGACCAAATGTGAGATTTTCCTTTCTTTACTCTCATCCTGATCTTCTTGTTTTTGTTGTTGTTGTTTTTGTTCTTCTCCTTCTTCTTCTCTCTCTCTCTCTCTCTCCACATGTCTCATTGTCGTGTAGTTTCTTTTGAGGGATTTGTTGTAGTTTGTTCGAAGTTAATTCCATGCTAACTCCTTTCACTTTATTCTTCTGGTCTGGTTCATTTTTTTCCCTCTCTCCTGTACACATCCACCTGGCAATCCAGTTCCCCATTTTCTTCTTCTCTTTTGTCCTTGAATCATGCTGTTTGGTGAATTGATTGAAAGTTTTCATTGCATATAATGAAGATAAGAGATTCTAATGTTTTGAAGCTTTCTTTGATGTCTCCATACGATTGGGAGAGATTGTTTTTGTGCTGCTGGTGGTTGGGATTTGTACATGCAGGACCAGTATATAAATCACATTATGAATGAAACAGGAGCAACTGTCATACTGAGAGGGCGGGGTTCAGGCAATTTGGAAAGTCCACATGGCGAAGGTACTACTATGATGTATGCTATGTGCCTTAACATGAAACTTGTGATTTATGCAATATTTGCCTTGTCCTTTCATCAGTTGATTACATGCTCTTTTATCCTACTTTACAGAGTTGCAGCAACCACTGCATTTACATTTGTCGAGTAATAATCCAAAAAGTCTTGAAGATGCAAAGCTCCTGGCTGAAAATCTTTTGGATACAATCAGTGTAGAGTGTGGTGCCTCCAGGTACTTTTATTTTACATTCAGTATTATGGGCCTATGAGTGAATTATTTTAAACAGGCCAAGTACCTCCATCTAACACAGTAGGGGATGAGTCCAGCACTATTCTTTTTTACTTTATTTTGTTCTTCCATTTTTCCTAAACTGGTATAACGGAAATCTAAGTTCTACTGTTCCCAACTGATGACCTTTATATGCAGAATATGACATTACTTTTCCTCAGGTAACGCATAATATGTCCCATTTGATAACCGGCCCCTATTATTATGTTAATAATTATTTTTTAATTTCCAGATTGCTAACAAATGCTGCCAACACAAAATTATGTGGTTTGCTTAGGATTCCAACACGCATACCCATACTTGAGAAGTGTTGTTTTTAGACTTTAGTATATTATAAGTTTGTCATCTTCGGCATGCCCGAATGTATGAAGTTCAAATGAACAAGTTAACTGTGGTATTCTGTAATTATATGGATTTTTGTTGCACAACTATCTGGTTTGCAGATAACATGGGGTTATCACTTCTCTGGTACAGGGCCTCATCATCTAAGGTCTATAATGCCGTTCCGCCACCGCAGCAGTTGTTGGCTGGAGTTCAAGACTTTGGAAATGAGCAAAAAGAAAATGCTGGTCCAGTTGCTGGTTTGACATCCTCAACTGTGGGTTCTACACTAGTAGCACCAGTTTCCTCAGCTATACTCCCTGGAGTATCTAGTGTCTTTCCTCAAGGGACTGTTTCACAACCTGGTGGATTGTTCAGTTATGGACAGCCTCAACCAAACGTGGTTCCCTATCCCCTACCTTCAGTAACAGGGGGGACAAGCTATAGTGGATATGGTGGGATATATCCCCAAGCCACTCCATTGCAACAAGTAGCCTTAGCCCTGAGACAGTCACCCTCTCCGGTTACTTCTGCAATTGCTCCAGCAACATCAGCAGGAAGCACATTGGCAAAGGCGAATACGAGTTCCATTACCGAGACAGAAAAACAGTTTCCACGGAAGCGAAAGTTTCAGGAGCTTCCAGTTGCTACAAAGAGGTCTGCAAAACTCCATCAGGTATCACAAGCATTTTCCAAGTTCGTAGTTGAATGTTTGGTCATTTGTAGCTGTTAACAGGGGGTTTGTAGTTTTTTTCTCAGTTTTTTCTATTAATTATTTTTATAAGCTCAAAAAAAAGAGGAAAAATCCTTATTGTGAAGCTTAGTTGGTGGTACTTGAAGTCAATTATGTAACATTGACACAGACACGTGTGTCAGTGTCCGACATAGATACAGTTTCTGACACAGCCTGCAAGGAGCTCGAAATGCAGACACATCCATGCATATATTATAATATAATTTCTTTTTTGTTTCTTTCCCTTTTTATGTGTAATGAGTATATGTATTGATGAAAAAATGTACAAGGAAGTCCCAAGAACAGAAAAGGACACGAGGGGCTAAGTTGTTAGCAAAATACAAAAGAGGAGAAAATATATGAACTTATGAAATATGAAAAGTTGAAAAAGTTCCATAAACCATCGAATTATTCTATAACTTAATAAATATAAGCAAGGTTATAAGAGGGAATACTAATCAAATATTAATTGTTGTGTTTGATAACATCATAAAGTAACATATGGAGGGTCTAATACACCAGCCCTCTTTAGAAATCATCTTTTTATATAGAGGAATCGTTAAAAAAAAGGCTGACTTTGCTGTACATGTCAGGATGTGTGTTGGGACATACCTACACTGCAAAAAACCCTAAAAGTGCCATCATGTAATGCTTCATAGCGAGTCAATGAATTCCATGGACAGAGAATCAGAAATGGATTTTGAGGGAAAAAGTTCCATCTTTATAATAAAGCTTTGTATGGTTCCCTTTTCATTTTAATGAATTTTAGTTGCTTATTAAAAAAGAAGTTGCAATGTTTCCAGGAGAGAAGAATTAAACTTTCAAGGAATACCGACCCCCCCGGCCCACCCATATTGATTTTCTTGTGGGTTGTGGTTTACTTTATGGGGACTTGAATTAATTGCCCTAACAAGTAACAAAAATGTATCAAAGGGTGGGAAAATAACAAAATTAGGAAGAGAACTCCCTGGTACAGAATGAGGATTTTTGTTTTTTGATCAATCGTGAATAGATGCAGGCTAGATGGAGTCATAAAGCTATGACTTATTTGCTTTGTTGTCAATTCTTGTGTCCACATCAATGGAAGTTGTCATTGAGCATCAAAGCTTGCAATTCCTAGTTAGGCCCTACCAAGGTTCTGGTCTGACTCGAACATGATCATTTATCTTAAATAATAATGGAACATGTCTCGTTAAGTATTTTTCTTAAGAATAGCATGAATATCTAGGCCGATGCTTGTTTTTTTTAATCTTAGAATGTGATTTTTAGCCATGCTGACTGTTGCTACTTATTATTCCAGGTATTTTCTCTGACCTTCTATGAAGCTGACAGGCCATTACAGGATCTGTCTATTGGACCCTTGGTTTGTATGTTTCACAGGGTTTTCCATTCTGGAGGCATCATGAGAAGGCAGTGTTTGGTGATTGAAGCTTTGATCAGGGCCCTCTATGAGATTTATGTTCTTTGCTTCACTTGGGATTACTAAACAGCTTTACCCTATTTATGCCCGCACCTTAATTGTTCCTGAACACTAAATTGCCTTTCTCCTATCCTGTCTGTCCGATCATCTTTAGGAGCTGAGCCTTCCTACTGCTAATTAATATCGAGATCTTCTATTTGGGTCTTTTTCTTTCAGATACATTAATGAACTTTTTGTTCTAGTAGAGTTAGAACTGTCTTGTTTCTTTATCAGGGTTCGGTTATTTATTTTATATTTTTCCTCTATAATTTACTGTTAATGAGAGATGTGGATATTGGATTTGGTTTTTCAGAACTCACTGCAGGGATCAGAATTTCTTAAGCCAGGTGCAGCCTCAGAGGATGGTAGCGTGAAAAATATTTCAACCATGCCACCACCAAAGAAGTTGCTCCAGCCATCATCAAATGGGATGCCAACCCCCCCTCCAAGGACCATGCCTCCACCTCCTCCAAAATTCACGGCATCAACACAGCTCTCAAAAGACAATGCTGAGGACTCTATGCCGATTAAATCAACATCTGATCCTGTCCCTGGTACTAAAAAAACCTCTTCTGTTTGATTGTGCTTTTGACTAATTCAGACATTGGAATTATCTTTTTTAAGGAATAGTTGTGCATGGAAGGGTAAATGGGAAAAATCTGTTCTCCGTGGCCCTCCTGTAAACATAGTCAAGAGGGGGTGGGGCGCACAGCAATTGAAAGATTGTGCAACCTAAGAGATTTTTTAGGACAAAAATCAACATGATCAGATTATCATAAGCATCCTACCTGTAGTTCTTTTTCAGAAGCACAAGTAACTTATTTTGTCCATCCAAATGAATGTGATAGATATGTTACTTTGGTTGATTTTGGCTTATAACTTCTTTCAGATGTGAGTCGTCAAATAGTATTTCCTTATTACTCTGCAGCTTTTGCAAGCCACTTCAGCTTTGATTGTATAACGTGTAACATGCTATGTAATGCTTTCAGATACTCTGATCAAGCTCATGGAATATGGGGAGGACGACGATGACGAACCTGAGGGAGCTGGTGAAGAATCCCCTAGAAGCAATTCCAAGCCAATAACAGCTCCGAAGCCATTCTGGGCTTTATGATTCTCGAAGGTGCTTCAACTGGTCATTTGTGCCTAACGGCATCCGGCAGGTTTAAGTGACATTGGCGGCACATGCAACTTCTCAATCCATTCTATGGGGAGTTACAGAGCTCCTAGACTGCAGTGTAGCTCATGTGGCAAAGCCAGATGCCAAAAAATCATTGTTTTGATGGTAACTGAATATCCAAATGTATCACCAACTGCTTAACATTGGAGGTTGCAGATGTTGGGTTAGTCTTCAGTTTTTAGTGGTGGGTCATGAAAGGGAAAGGCGCGGAGAAGGGCCTATTATTGTATTCTGGGGTATGGTCATAATTTGAAGATGAGGAGAGGTGTGTGTGTAAATTAGGGCTTTTTTCTTGTATATGTAGGCATTTGGAGTAGTTCTGACAAACCCCATTCGATACAAAGAAAAAGTGTCCCATATGTTGTTACTTCTATCTTACAGTCTTTGTGTTTTTTAAACCAAAATGCCCTTACGAAAATTGTAACCTAAACAATTGGGTTGGTATGGTTTGGGATGCTCATGGGTCCCATCGATAATATGACGGGTCATGTGGTACACATGCAGGGAAGGGTGCCAACATTCAATGGGTCCCATCTAATGGATTCTCATCCCAAATTATTAGAAAGGCTGTAATAAATTATTAGAAACAAAAAAGGCTCTCTATCAAACTTAATGGTTCACCGTACGGTCATTTTGAGTCCTCCAAGGGTCTTTGACAAGGGGATCTTTTCTCTCCTTTCCTTTCCATCTTAGGAATGAATGTGTTCCTTTCTAATGCTCCAATCGGCAGAAAACAACAACAAACTTCATTGACTAAAATTCTCTAGATCTTTCCTCCCCACCCCCCGCGGGATTAACATGACCATATCTCAGAGAAATACTTATGTACATCTTTGTTTTTGTGGGAAGATCAAAATGAAAAGCTCTCTCTTTCACATTTGAAAACCTTTCCTACTTCATCACCGGCTGGTGTGCTAAATCCTTGGCTCAGGTGGGAAGGGCTACTATGATAAAAAATGTGGATTTACCAAATTTAGTCTTTCCTAAAGCTTTGTGTCAGAAGATGGACTCCTTACTGAATGAATTTTGGTGGTTTGGCTCTGGGGAAAAGAAAACTTTGCACCTGACTAATTGGAATTCTCTATGTCGGCCAAAGCACATGGGAGGACTTGGTTTTAGGACCTTTCACAAGATTGAGCATTAGTCTGCTTGCCAAAAATATTTGGAATTTGATGAATAGACCAGAATCGTTGCTTACTCGTGCTCTCAAAGCAAAACATTTTCCCAGCACATCAATACTGGCAGCGGAGAAGAAATTGGAGGACATCTGGTGTTGGAAAAGTATTACGACCGCAAAAGAGGCCTTCAAAAATAATTTCATCTGGATGGTAGCGCCAGGATCTACAGTTGATATATGGGCAGACCCGTGGGTCAGGGGATTGAACTCCTGACTCCAACGCGACAATGAAATCATTCTCTCCTGAGAAAAAATTCGCTGGTCCCGGGGTCCTTCAAACTTTGAAGGTCCCCGTCCAAAATGTTTGACACATACCCTTTGTTAACCACCCTTAACCAACTAACCAAGGGGTTAACGTGGGTTGGGTTTAGGCCTTGAAGTATGTGTCTGACATTTTGGCAGGGGGACCTTCAAAGTTTGAAGGAACCGGGGACCAACTAATTATTTCTCATTCTCTCCTTACTAGTCTCTTCTCTAATAGTACAGTCAAATTGATCCTACATACCCCTATTAACCATAAGTTCCCTAGGGATCGGTTGTTCTGGCACCCGCCCACCCAACAAGAGAGTTCTCGGTTAAATCTGCTACTGTCAGAATCAAAACTCACTACAGACCTTTGTTACTTCGATCTTTCCTCATATCTCTTGGTCAAAAATTTGGTCCCTGTCGATTTCGTGTATCCCATCCTATGACCTGATGTGTACGTGTTGTTCACGTGAACAAGAAGATGCAATACACGCTATGTTTCATTGTCATTTTAGTGCTAAATTTGGTTTGCTTCTTCTCTCTCAATCCGCACTGGAGACATGACAAATGAGGACATTTTAGCTCGGCTTTCAACCTTATTTTCTAAGGATGTCAGAGAAGATTAGGACCGTACTCTCATTGCCACAGTTTGCTGCATTATGTGCATGGCGATTGTGGATTGCCCCAAACTCCCAGGTTCATGGAGAAAAGACGCAAACCACAACCTCGATTTTGTACTCAATATTTGATTATATTGTAGAAAAGCAGCTTGTAGACATAGTAGTCATCTTCCTCCAGCTTCATGGGCTCCCCCTCCCCAGAGTGGTTTAAACTTGACACTGATGCAGCCTGGAAAGTGCACAAACCGAGCTGATTTGGGTTTTGTTATTCGTAACTCAAATAGCTCTTTGATAATAGCAGGTGGAGAGTCCCAGTGGGCATGCTCAGCGCAAGCGGCTGAGGCAAAGGCAATCTTAAAGCGAATGCTCTGTTGGATGCTCTAGCAAACGGTTCGACAAAGACTAGATGGTTCTCATCAAGCCTTTGTGCCGAGATCTTGCTTTTTTATCTCTTTCTTCGGAAACTTATATTTTAACTTTGTTGGACGTGTAACTAATAATACTGCTCATATTATTGCCCGTCGGGCTCGTACCTTCTTTCTACCCTTGAGAGTTGAGATAGACTAGATCACCACCTTCCTGGCTTTTGGAAGTCAAGGAGACTAATAATCGTCTGCTCCACTCTAGGAATACGTAGTTGGTTTTGGTGAGTAAAACTTCTGTCACAAGCGGATCGCAAATCACACAATCACAGCCAATGAGTTCTCGACATGCACACCTCAAAGCAAAAGCACATGGGTACGTTGCAAAAAGCACTTGTGTACGTGCCGAGAACTCATTGGCTTGTGATTGTGTGATTTACAATTTCTTGTGATAGAAGTTTTACTCGGTTTTAGTTGTTTTGAATGAATGATTGGCTTACAAAAAAAAAAGGCTATTTTATTGAGTAACGATAACTTTTTTTTGTAAATGTTGAAACCCTAGTGGACCATAAATAAATAAAAATTATTACCTTGGCATGCCTGGAGGTTGGGACCCACCAATAATGTGTCTGATCAATAAATCACCACTACTGGTCATCAGGATTCAAACCACACAAATCTCAAACGAGTAAAACATACCAAAAGTACCAAGTTTTTTGTGAAGGAAGAAGATAGCATCTTCCTAAGCGTCATGGTTATGTCAAGACCGTTGGATGATCTTTGAGATTTGTGTGATGTGAAATGACTATCCATTGTCGGGAGGATGACAACATCGGTCAGTATGGTCCCTGTCCGGATTCATATAAACCACACAAATGTCAAAGATCAACATTAATTAATGGTCGACAACATCACAGTACATATCAATTTCGTTTGCCAACAACATTGCACATGCATGAATGCATCCCACCCACTAGTTTCGATAAAATAGAGTACGGATGGGGCCATCTTCATCCCTGCAATGCAATCCGTAAGTTCTGTAAGATATGGAGTTGTTTCAACTGTAGTAAAACTTTATAAAATTTTGAATGAAAATTTTGGATGGACATAATTTCTTCTTATACAAGAGAGCGAGAGCGAGTTTGGTTTTGGTGACTGGCAACTCTACTCTCCTAACGTAATTTTTTGAATTTTGAAGTTCTTTTTAGAAAGCAGTGTTGTGCTACTCACTGCTGCCATCTAGGTCCATTGACTACATGGATGTTTAGCCCACCCCTTGGTAGATATTGATACAAAAACTAAGCTTGTTTGATGATTTTTAGCCATTGATTTTAGTACTAAAACAGGTTGAATCCAACGGTTAGAATCATGTGCCTTAAAAATTATTAAAATCTAATGGCTAGAGATTACCAACCATTGTGATGTTTGGTATATATGTATATCCACCAAAGGGTGGGCTAAACATCCATGAGATCAGTGGGCCCAGATGGCAGCTTTGAGTTACAAAATAAAAAAAAATGGTGCTAGCTGAAACCAAAAATTGAGCTACAGCTTGTTACATCGCGACCCATTGACAAAAGGTCGTACAGAATCTGCTGTGGGGTCTACCTGGAGATTATGTTAGACAATTAAATCGAATATTGAGTTGTCATTAATCCTTACCACGATGATCATCATTAATAATTCAAATTTTTTGTTAGGTGTGAATTTTTGAAATTCAGTCAACTTTTCGTAATGTTAGAATAGGTTGACTTTTTTAATCAGGATGGTCTCCACCCCACGATCAACTCAATGTGCAGTTGGATTTTTTAACATTAATTATTTCCTGGTGTAGGGATGGGGTATCGATCTATTAATATTATTGCTTCATATTATTATAATAAAATATATTATGCATTGGAATATTTGTATATATATTAATAGATCAAGGTTCAAAGTCTCGGCTGATCTCGGTCTGGATCGGGATCAGAGCCCACCGATCCGATCCAAACCATGTTTGTCTCGCCCGAGTTCTCTGTTTTCTGAAGGATTTTCACCCCGTCTCGGGGCGAGTTGGCTGATCCCACCGATCCAGCCTCTGATCCTGAGACTTTCATCCTTGTAATAGATACTTATATCATTTGTTATATTTGGCTTAAAATTTTGCAATTTTGATTTTCTTTGAATCAAATTTAACATGTTTATCGATCAGATCGACTCAATGTTATGTCCTAACAACTCCATATCGGTTATGAATCAACCCTAATAAGATCCGAACCTGCTCAACTAACAGCGCTAGCCCTGGTTGGATTAATTACCTAATAGTTTTTGTTGCGGTGAAAAACATGGAGTTAATTACTACTCCCAAAGGGTGTTGGCGCGGCGGTAAAACTGCAATAGGGGTTTGCTCTCTCTAATCATGTGTTCGAAATTGCCTGGCCTCCTGTTTAACCCAATTAAAATTCCGTGCGATTGGTATGTTCAACCATAAGGATTAGTCCCATCCAATTCGAGGTGTGGGGATACCCTTCGATATCAGAAAAAAAAAAAAATTGGAGTTACTATTCATTTGAAAATTACCATAAGGCTATGCATGGGTGCCCTCAATAAGTTTTCTAGAAATGATTTTTGTATGTTTATATGGCATTAAACTTTTAATTTATTCACCTCTTTTTCACATTGTCATACTGAGACTGAGTTAACTCACTTTGCCTGAGTCGACTCGGTCTCCACACCGAACAATCCAACGGCTGAGACTCATTAAATTATTCGCCATTCTCGATAGATCCATCTCTAAGCTCTATAAAATTAAAACATAGTGTTGAACTCTATTTTAAAGTTCATCAAATCTTTCATCTCTCTCATGGCGCCATCCCACACAGTGAAGGTGTTGGAGCATTGTCGAGTTTCACCTCCACCAGGCTCAGTCATACAAACCTCTCTCCCTCTAACTTTCTTCGACCTCCTATGGTTGAGCACTCCACCCTTTGAACACCTTTTGTTCTACGAGTTCACTCACCCAAAGACCCATTTAACCCACACACTCCTTCCCCATATCAAACACTCACTCTCCCTCACACTCCAACATTTCTACCCACTCGCCGGAAATCTTACATGGTCACCGGAATCTGACAAACCCACCATTCGTTACGTCGAAGGTGACTCAGTCTCGTTAACTATAGCCGAATCGTCCCATAGCGATTTCCACCATCTCTCAGGTAACCATGCACGAGACGTGAACGAATTCCGTTCTCTCGTCCCACAGTTGAAAGCTTCATCCGATACATTAGTCCCTGTGCTTGCATTGCAGGCAACTCTGTTCCCAAATTATGGTATTTGTGTCGGTGTCACCGTACATTATGGGGTGGTGGATGGTAGCACCACGATGCATTTCTTGAAAACATGGGCTTCTATGTGTAAATTAGGAGGTTTGACAGTACCCGAGTCGCTCCCGTTATACGACAGGACCTTGATCAAGGATCCCAATGGGCTCGAGAGGATCTACTTGAATGAGTTGGGAGTCCTCAAAGGTTCCCTCCGAGTCCGGAGCTTAGAGACTAGAACCGACATGGTCCGTGCCACATTCGTCCTGACTCGAGCTGATGTAGAGAAACTCAAGCAATGGGTCTTCTTGGCTCGACCCATGAACGACTTCTATGTCTCGACATACGTGCTAATATGCGCCTATGTATTGGTTTGCTTGGTTAACGCTCGTGGTGATATGTGTCACAAGAATATCCATTTTGGATTTGCTACGGGCTGTAAAACCCGACTAAACCCACCGATACCGTCGACGTATTTTGGTAACTGTATTGGAAATTGTTGGGTGAGTATCATGAAGAGTGATTTAGAGGGAGAAGATGGGTTTGTTGTTGCAGCAGAGGCGATTGGGAAAGCGATTAAAGAATTGGAGAATGGGGTTTTGATAGGTGCAGAGAATTGGGTTAGTAAAAATAACCCGTTTATGTCTCCTTCTTTGCCCGAACGGGTCACGGTTGCGGGTTCCTTGAAGCTCAATTTTTACGAGATAGATTTCGGATGGGGCAGGCCAAGAAAGAGTGAGGTGATTTCGATTGAGAAAACAGGAGCAATTTCTTTGACAGAGCGTGGAGATGGAGGTGGTGGGGTTGAGATAGGATTGGCTCTCACCAACCATGAAATGGGTATTTTCTCTTCTCTGTTTGCTAATGGCCTCAATGCTCTTGGGTGATCATAATTGGACCACTGTTTGTAAAGTTGCTGACTGACCACAATATGAGCCACGTGGCACACTCTACAAGCCAAAAAAAAATGAGCCTTGATTAGTGATTTCTAAGAATTTGACCACTATTAGGGGTACAAATATATCCAAAGGTTTGAAATCAGTAATCAGGCTGATTTTTGGCTCGTAGGTTGACTTAGGGATTGGCCAAACATCTATAGCGTCCTCTAAGAGTGTGCCATGTGGCTCATATTGTGGTGGGACCAGTGCAAAGTTCTAGTCTAGAATTAGAACTACCCCATTTGAGTAGAGCTTCTCTATCATGTCTTTGATTTGATTCAATGTCATTTTCATTTTGGTTTGATTGTTTGAACTCAAATCACCACCACAAATTTTCTGCTGTAGCTCCCTCTCAGGATGCCATGCACAGACCCATGGATGTTGTTTGGCCCACCATATAAAAAATCAGCTTGATTGGTGATCTTTAGCCTTTGGATTCGAGCATATTCAATAACCTGGTTGATTGATGATTTCTAGCCGTTGGATTTAGTACTAAAAAACACATGCTTAAATCTAATGTGTGCTAAAATAAGATGGCTATTATTGGCTAAGCTAATCGGGATGATTTTTGTGTGTGTGCGTGTGTATGAGAAAGGGGTCGACTAAAGGCTAAACATACATGGCCATGGGTCAGTGGCTAGGTGGGGCCACTCATTGGTTGCATCGAGATTTCTTGCATAAAAAAATGTTTCCCTCGAGGCTTATGTCGTTGGGGATAGTGCCATTATTGATCATATACAAAAGTGTATTGCTGCTCTTTGCTGACCGCCCACAATATTAGCAACGTGGCATATTTTTAGAGGACTCTGGCCATATGGATGTTTGTCCAATCCAAATCAGCTTGATTAGTGATTTCTATGCGTTGGATCTTTGTACCTCAAATACTGTTCAAATTCCCACGGTTGAGATTAACCCAAGAAAATAAGTCCAATCCAACGCCTATAAATCAATAATCAGGTTGGTTTTTGGTTTGTAGGTCCACTTAGGGATTGGCCAATATGGTCAGAGTCCTCCAAAAGTGTGCCACGTGGTCATATTGTGTCCTGTAACCGGAGCCTGACATTTTAGCCTTTTTAGGGCGGTAAGTGGAGCCTGAGCCTTGTTGCTATAGGGGGAACAATGCCACTATTGATTGTACAAAAGTTTCAAGGACCCGGGGCCAGCTAATTATTTCTCTTTGGGGACCCACGGGGTCCTTCAAAGTTCAAACTTTGAAGGCCTCCTTGCCAAAATGTCTGACATGTACTACAAGGCCTAAACCCAATCCACGTCAACCCTTGGTTAGTTGGTTAAGCGTGGTTAACAAAGGGTACGTGTCGAACATTTTTGGAGGGGACCTTCAAAGTTTGAAGGACCCGGGGACCAGCTAATTTGTTCTCTTTGCTCATGGACGTCCTTTGCCATAGCAAGGATGCTCCAGAGTAAAACTTCTGTCACAACGCAAAATACCAAGGCCTTCTCCGTACAAGTTAAGAGGCCTAAGGCAAAAACTCTATTTAAGGTCTTTTTTATATTATTGGAAATCTTTATATAAACTATTCTTAATAATAAAAAAAAATTACGGGAAAAAAATTTAGATGCAGCGGACCCCCCTGGATGCAGTTGATGCAGAGGACTCCCGTGGCCCTACATAGATATTTTTTTGGGCCTAATGACTATGGATGTTCAACCCACCAATTGCTGGATAAACACACTAAAAATCAGCATGATTGATGATTTCTAGCCATTGGATTTACTGCCCAAAAAACTTGTTTGAATCCAATGGCTAGAATCATGTCCTAAGTAGTAAAAAGTACTAAAATCTATGTCTATATATAATCAATCAGGTTGATTTTTGGTTTGTTTATCCGATAAGGGGGCTGTGGGCTAAAAATCCATGTGGTTTAGTGGGACCTGGGCTGGGGGCCGTCTCTTACCGCCTCAATGGCCTTAAGGTAGAGCGTGCCGTGCAAAATACGAGCCACGTGGCACACTATTAGTGAACAATGACCGTATGGATGTTTGGCCAGTCCCTTGGCGGACCTATAAACCAAAAATCAGCCGGATCAGTGATTTAAGACCTTTGGGATCATTGCACCCAAATTTCGCTCAATAATGCTCAAATTCCTACCGTTAAAATCGACCTATGAAAATAACTTCAATCGAATCACTTAGAAATCACTAATCAGATGGACCAAACATCCATACGGTCAGCGTCCACTAAGAGTGTGCCACCTGGCTTATATTGTACGTTGTGACAGATGCTTCTGTCACAACACTGTGACAGAAGTTTTACTCCGCTCAGTGACGCCCATATGAGCCACGTGAAACACTCGTAGAAACCACTAACCGTACGGAAGTTAGGCCCATCCCTAGTGGACAAACTAAAAATCAGCTTGATTGGTGATCTCTAGTCATTGGATTTGAGTATTTTTCAAGGTTTGATTTCAACAGTGGGATTTGGGAATTATTTGGGGTACTCAGATTTAACGACTATAAATCACTAATCATGATGATTTTTTGTCTATAGGTCCACCTAGGGATGGACCAAACATCCATGCAGTCAGTATAAGAGTGTGCCACGTGGCTAATATGGATGTCCATGAGCAAAAATGAATTTACTCAATATCGATGTGCTTCATGCAGCGCCTTTGCATCCCACGTAAACCTTTATAAAAACAGGATTGTTGGGGATACGTTTCTAATGGTGACACCTAAGGAGGGTGCAGTTGAGCAAACATGGGCTTGGGCTGGACTTTGACACCAAAAATCAGCTCGATTGATGATTTCTTGGCCGTTAAACTAATTGATTTCTAGCCATTCGATTCATGTATTTCACGCTCTATTTCTCTTGCTGTCAAGAATTGGTTTGTAGCATTTCTTATGATGAAATCAATACCCGCTCTTTTTAGGCCCATGTAGCGTTTACAAGCTCATTGACCCTGGCCCACCCGAATAGTCGACCTACACACCAAAAAACTTATCTGATTGGTGATTTATGGCTATTGGATTTGGACATTTTCATGGGAGATTTCTAGTTAAGACTTAAGAGTACTCAAAAGTCAAATCTAGTGGATAGAAATCACTAATCAAGTTGATTTGGCATGTAGGTCCAATAAGGAGTGGGCATAACATTCGTGGGTCACAGGGCCCCAAAGAGTATTCCATTCCAAGTGACATCAAACAATATGAAACAGTATGCTACGCGGCATTTTTGGGAGGAGTGTACCCCAAACCAATGTTTAAAATGGGCCGTTATAAAGGTATAACAGACTGAAGACGCTATCATTTTTCCGTTATAACGGATTGTAACGCACATGGGCAAAAAAAAAAAAAAAAAAAAAAAAAAAAACGATGTTAAAATTCAAGATTCAGGTCTTTTTTAACAAAAAAATAAAAAAATTCAAAAAATAATGGTCGTTATTTTCAAAAAACTCGCCGTTATTTTCTGCGCGTTAAAAGGGCACATACGTAACAGGCGGGGTCGAATCCATTATGACGGCCCTTTTTAAACCATGCCCCCAAACAGCGCTCCAATCCCACAGCCAGAAATCTCCAATCGAGTTCATTTTCTGTTTGTAGTTCCATCTAACGATAGCGAAACATTTATACGGTCAGTGATCTCTAAGAGTATGCCACGTGGATTAGAAGTCTCCGACGAAAAGTGGACTCCTTTTGCGCTATCATATTTGAACACCGCTTGATCTTTTTTTATCTCGCAATGATGCCACGTGGCTCGATGACAGGCCACGGTCATCAAAGTTTTTACTCTAGATAACTGTCATCAGAGTTTTACTCTAGAGTCTAGATAAACCTCGTACCGGTAAGTTACTCGAACGGTCGTACCTGAAGTCGCTCTCAACGTGGCATTGTAGATCGAATACAAACATGCCACGTGGCTCATATCAACACTCTTTGGCTTCCAAATCCTTTTGCTAACACGTTTCGAAATTTTTTTCTTCGAAATATTTTCACTGTTTCCTGAAAAAATAGGTATCTATTGAGAGATCTTTTTCGCCAAACTGCAAAAAATTCTCTGGGAAAATAAACTACCTCCGAAATTCAATCCCATCAGCTTTCCTTGTTGGATTGGATTGAATGAGTTTGACTTCGATCCAGTGATTGTAGAATATATCTTTCTTTCATGCTTTTTTCTCGGAATCTGCTGTGAAATATTCTAAAATTCGCTTTCTTTATATCTTTTAATCTCTGTTTATCACCTTTTTTTTATTTTATTTTAAAACTTTTTTAAGAGACCCACAAAATCTCATGGAAATATTTTCTATAAATGAACTCCCAACTTTCCACTTCCGGGTGTAGCTGAAGTAATCTGGAATTAGGGTTATTGTATTTTAAGTTCTTGACTACTCGTGGTCTTCAGAGTCATTGTTCTTGATTCCCCTTTGAACCCAGTTCTTCTCACAGGTTTGTTCTCCTTTCTATTCTGTCTTCCTTTTTTTTTTTTTTTTTTCAAATACCAAGTTGCTTAATTTCACTATTTTTGAAATACCCATTTGCTATTATGTGTAATGAACATTTGATCAGAGTAGTTTTAAGGTTTTTGGGCTTTCTTTTTGTCTTTTCTGTAGTAAGTTTGATCTTGGGTTATAGTAGATTTAGATTAGTTTTTTTTGTTTCTGCTAGGAGTTGAATTATACTTTTAGTATGTTAAGAGTCCTAGACTTTTTGTGGATGGGTAGCAACTCTTTGAATTGAAGTTGATCTTTTCATACTTCCATGGATCTAACTTCCTTTAATATATCTTTTTGATCAATGGGAAAAGAGCAAGATTCAATCTCGAGCTATTTTTGAGCTTGATTTTTGGGTCCTGTGTTGTTGGGTTTGTTTATCTGTGGATAGGACTGGTGTTTGCTTAGAGAGATGTGAAGTTAATTTTACCTGTTTTTTTAGTTGAAAGTTGGTTTTTTTTAATGATTTTCTTTTTTATCTATTTTGGTTGATTGATTGCAGGTCTCGTAATGATGAGATTTTGTGGGTGCATTTTGTCATTAATTCTGCTGGGTCTCGTGAGCTTTGGAGGGGCGAGGCTAGAAGGGGATCAACCTCTGTCAAAAATTGCCATTCATAAGGCAACATTTGCTCTTCATGACTCAGCTAATGTCAAAGCCTTTCCTCCCATTATTGGATTGAAGGTAAATTGTCAATTTAGTGTGCTTACACTTTATAGTATGGAAATTGGTGCCCTGTAAACTGAATTAGTGGTCAATGAGTTTGCATCCCTCATGACTGATTGCTAATTATATCCCATTAACCTCATCATTCTATTCCATATTTCTCCTAAAAAATTCATTTGTTCACTTTTTTCCAAATGCACCATCATAGCGTAAACGGAAGCATCCCCCATAAAACTCAACCTCTAGCATCAAAAGCCACTGCACTCCAATGTTAAATGCGCTCCATGAGGCTTCTTGGAATGATCCATTGAATTAAAAAAAAAACGGAAAATTTCTAAAAAGAAAATAAACTTTAATCTATTTACAAAAAAGAATACAACTTTTCGCAAATCCCAAAAAAGAAAACGAGTTTCATTACGTGGCACATGTTTATCAAAAAACGCCCTTTAAAAGGGCGTTTGTCAGTAAAAAACGCCATTTTAAAGGGCGTTTTTCAGTAATAGACGCCTTTTTAAAAAACGTCTGTCAGACCTCTGACAACTGACAGACGTTATTTTAAAGGACATGTGTCAGTAGAAAACGCCCTTTTAAAGGGCGTTTTTTACTGACAAACGCCCTTTTAAAGGACGTTTTTTGATAAACAGGGAACCCCAATTTTTACGCCCATTTTTGGCGTACCCAGAAGATGAATCAATGGCTGATTTAAGTCGTCGCCTGGCAGACGCCCTTTGAAAGGGCGTTTTTTTCATAAAAACGTTTTTTAAAAAACCATTTCTCAGGAATAAACGCCCTTTAAAAGGGCATTTGTCAGACGTGTCAGCCATCAGTCATTTGTTAGTCAGTCAGTGACTGATTCGACTGACAGCAGACGAAACGCCCTTTCAAAGGGCGTTTCGTTTTCTTTTTTGGGATTTGCGAAAAGTTGTATTCTTTTTTGTAAATAGATTAAAGTTTGTTTTCTTTTATGCAATTTTCCGAAAAAAAAAATGGTATTCTAAATGCTTCAACTGATAATGAAGGAGGTGGTTGATGAACTCTCCACTTGATTCGCAAAGAAAGCATATTTTGTCATAATCTTCCTTCTACTAGAAAGCATATGTTTGACATGCTTGTAATATCTGATTTTATAACATCAATCGGCTCAACTATGTGGCATGTGAGGTTCCACAATATCTGCCACAGAGTCTCGATGCCGAGGCTGAAACATGTGACTACCAGGTTGCAACACAGTTTGCATCCAATTGAACCGTGGGCTTGAACTTAGATGGATACAACAATTATAGGGCCCATCATGTACGAAAATATTGGAGAAAAGTCAATAGATTTTTGGACTGATGCAGAATTTCACCATTGTCTCAGGGGCAAAATACCGAATGGGTGACTGTGGAGTATAGCTCTCCAAACCCATCAAATGATGATTGGATTGGAGTTTTTTCTCCCGCTAATTTCAGGTAATCTTATAAAGCTCATTGCATAGTGAACTCGTTTTCCTTTTAAGAAAAGAACAACTACCTACTGTAAAAAATTTGGCTCTGATTGGAAAATCTCGAAGACTTGTAGATGGATTTTATGCTAGTTTTTTTTTTTTTTTTTTTCTAATTTCTTAATGTTCTTGATCTAATATAAAGTATCCTTATTCTAAATTTTCAGCGCTTCCACCTGTGCACCTGAAAATAAGAGAGTCTCTCCACCACTACTGTGTACTGCACCTATTAAGGTTCATACATGTGTTGCCTTCTCTTGTTCTTAATTGTTTAGATGTGTAACCATCTAATGGGGTGCTTTTCTTTGAAGTGGAAAAAGAACTTGTAAATGTAAATCATTGAATTGTGCTTCTCATGCAGTACCAATTTGCAAATTACTCCAATCTGGCCTACATAGACACAGGGAACGGGTCATTAAAGCTTCAATTAATCAACCAGAGAGCGGATTTCTCCTTTGCACTATTTTCTGGCGGCCTCACAAATGTACGCCCTCAACTGGCATACAGTAGAATCTCTATCCTGCAGAATTCTATAAACTATCGGTCTTTTGTATTCAAAAAACTTACATGTAATATTTGCTTTACATGTAATATTCTCGTACAATATTTAACTGATATTCATTTTTTTCCATTAATTCAGCATTATATTAGATGTTAGAATGTTTTCGTAACCGTAGTTCTATAGTATTCATACTCTACAAAGACATGTACGATGTACATTTCTTAAGAGAAGACTGTTTAATAGTATTCGTACTCTCTGATTCAGATTTTATAATTTGTTGTACCTATGAAAAGAAGTAAAAAAAACTGCTATCTTCCTTCTTCCTCTTTACTAGCTTTTGAGACTAATACAACAATTCCTTTTCACTAAAGTTTAATAGCTGTGTTGTGGGCTCTACTGGCCCATTTGCAAGTAATCTTGAGTTATGCAAGTTCTTTCCTTCTGGGATTGTCGGACCTGCCTATCTCACTTGATTTGACGTGGGATACTTTCCTTTCTCCTTTCTTTCTTTTGGATTCCTTTCTAAGCTTAGCAACCTAAGCAACTGTGAAGAGACAGATTATTGTCTACTTGGCTCTGTGGCAGATAAATTTTCTTTGCATATCCTGTGTAGAATTTGAATAGAACAGGTTGCTAATAAGCAATATATAGATACGAGATTCTATATTTGTGGAACTCTAGTTTTCGTGACTAAAACTAAGTTTTCTACATCTATTTTATGGGCTTTCAAAGTCAAGTTTCAGTACTTTGTCTCTGCCATGTAGTGTAAGCTCATTAACTTGGAGTGAGTTCAGGCGTGGTTGATCATAAGAATGGAGTAGCTGAACTCCTTGCACACTGGGAGGCTTCAAACATCTTCAAGAAGCCCTTACGCACTTCTAAGCCTAGATTCAAATTTCATTTGAAGTAATAATTAACTAAAATTTATTTTCAGCTATTTTTATGCAAAAAAAAATGAAAATTTCCAGTTGTAGATAGACAAGTTATTTTCAGTACTCAGATAAATGTGTTCTCACAGCAGAAATTTCTAGTTGTGGATGTTGTATGCCACAATCTTGTACTTTTAGGGAGTGTTTGGTTGTAGCTATAATTCGATTCTGAATGGGCTTGTAGTTCAATTGATCACATGTCCACTAAAAGGCGCATTTTTTTTTGCGTGCTTGAAGTGGATAATTGTATTATCCAAAAAACTTTGTTGTGTGCTTATTTCTTATGAAGAGTTATAGTTGCAACTGAACACCCCCTTAATGGTGTGACGTCACTAATTATGGAAAAAATATAGAAATGAAAAATGATGTCACAATTCACACAAAATCTGAACTACAACCATGTGCTGTGCAAGTGCTGGCTGGTGGTTCATGGAAGTGAGTGCATGTATGTTAGTAACTATTGTTACAAGCAATATTGAGTCTCTTTCACATCCACGTGGTATCCTTACTTCCTTTTTCTTGTTGATCATTTTCGGTTACACATTAAGTTCATTAATGATATCTTCATGCTTCTTTATTGTTTCCACTTTGATTAAGACTAACTGAAATTTGAATTTGTTCTTGAAATAACAGCCGAAGCTAATTGCGATCTCGAATATAGTAACTTTTGTGAATCCAAAGGCACCTGTTTTCCCACGCTTAGCCCAAGGGAAAACGTGGAATGAAGTAAGTCTAGTTTGCTCCTATTTTAAAGTTGGCAGTACTGAATCAATGGTCATGATACAAAGAATTTGTCTTATATACTTCAGATGTACTCCTGAAATGCTGTGTACTGTAGAATTTCACATAATTTTCTAGATGTTTTTGGGCAAGGAAGACTGAGTTCTGTAATTTTTTGGTGGAAAGTTTTCTTCATATTGCAAAAGCACTTCTTTTTATGATGCAGTATTGTAGTGAAAGATGCAAATCAGTTAAAAATATCTCTTACGCTAAATATGCCTCCTGCAATGTGTAACTAGTTGAAGTTTCTGGATTCTCTAATGCACTAGCTATTTGTGAGGTATATCAAAACCACATAAATAGTATAAAACACGAAACCACCTATTCCATGTGTCAATTTGTCCAGTACCCCCCTCACCCCAAACTTTAAAATAAGAAAATAGAAAAGAAAAAGGTGGGGGTGGGTGGGGGAGTGCTATACAAAACATTTTAGATATATCACACTATTTTGGCACAGTGATTTTTTTGAGGATGATGGTCTTCTGATGATATATTTTTTTACTTTATACTCAGATGACTGTAACTTGGACAAGTGGATATGGGATCAATGAAGCGGAACCTTTTGTTGAATGGGGTCCACAAGGAGGAGATCGAATACGTTCTCCAGCTGGAACATTGACTTTTAGTCGTAACAGCATGTGTGGTGCGTGATATTTTTCTTTTTATTCGTTAATCTCTTTCTTATATAGTATATAGAAAATGTCTGAAAAAGGCTGCACGGATCAACTATATTTAATCAATAGGTTCCCTAAATCAGTAAAATTGAGGCAAACAACAGTATGAGTTTGTTCATTTATTCCCTTTTCATGCCTTCATTTATCATATTATTGGTCTACAATGATTCAGAGGATGTACATAACTATATGTTAATGATCCATTCAGTTGTTACATTAAATATCCCATGTCACAAGGATAGTTTGTTGCATCAGTTACACATGTTGAATATGTCAACTTGGTTCCTTTAGGACCAAACATAATTTTATATTTCATTTGGTATAGCCATATAGTTCATATCTTATTTATGCTTTCATAAGATACGTATTGCACTTTCCTTACCTTCAAGATTTATTATTGAGGATTCATGCTTTTCCAATCACCCTGTTGCATGCTTGTGTGGCATGTTATGTAGCTCTAAACAGTTACTCATTGGACACAACTTCAAAAGGCCCCATATGCAGATGCAAGAGTGCCTAAAAACGGGGAG
This sequence comes from Euptelea pleiosperma, assembly GCA_035048495.1. Classification (NCBI taxonomy): domain Eukaryota; kingdom Viridiplantae; phylum Streptophyta; class Magnoliopsida; order Ranunculales; family Eupteleaceae; genus Euptelea; species Euptelea pleiosperma. The sequence continues at coordinate 19,681,959 of CM068543.1, forward strand.
AGAAAAAAATAAATTACCTGAAGAAAAGTCCACATCAATATTTATAATTACAGCTTAAAAATCCTAGACATGTTGTCTCATTGTAAGTGGAAACAAGCAAAGTGCGATTGTGCAATCAAGTAGAAGTTTGGTGCAGATGATGAATTTCTATATTTGGAAGGGTAGTTCTTTCATGGCTTAAGTAGGTAGCTTTCATTGATTTAGGAGTTCTTCTTTAGTTTCTTATCCCAGTCCATAAAGCTTGTGATCATCACATGCATTTATCTGTCTACTTGAACTTTGAAATGTACCCAGACCAGAGCCTCTTATTATCTTGATTGCAATTTGTGGATAATTTTTTGTACATGTGAAAACGGTGAAGATATCAATTTTAATAATTGCAGACAAATATTTATAATGACATAAATCACCTTACTTGAAACAAAGACGGAACAATAATGACCTTTTAGATAAAGAGCACAAAATGTTTATTTTAATAAATCTTATTATAATCTTGGATCACATCAAGGCATCTGATTGAAGAAGAATTGCTCTTTCTAGAACTATAATTGTTCCAGTATCTTTTACCAGTTTCATTGAGGCTTGTGGTGAATGTTCTTTGGCTTTCTTTGTTGGTTGGAAATGGTTTTAGTTCGAAGTCCAGTAATTTTTATGCTTTAACTTTCTATCATAGATATCACACTTTTTCTGATCTCAATATGCAGGCGCACCAGCAAGAACAGTAGGGTGGCGTGACCCTGGTTTTATACACACTAGTTTTGTGAAGGATTTGTGGCCCAATTCAGTGTACGTAATAACTTCTGTTCATGCATGCTTTTTTTGTTGCTTAGTTCTTTGCAATCCTCTCTTATGACTTTACCGAACTAAAGTTCTAAATATCAACTTGGATTGTAGGACCAAAGGAACTAAGAAGGTGAACCAATTCCAAATTTAAAACCTTATTTAAATTGCCATGTTCTTAATATTTTTAATAATAAGATATGAATTCATCATCAACCTTATCCCAACTATATGAAATATTTGAAAGTATGATAATATAGAAATGATTATATGAATCAGATTATAATGTTTCTTAATTTTTTAATCGATTTATATCCCATGGCATTTCTATGTAAGAGCTATAGTCTAACTAGACCTAGAAGAGAAAGGAATGTTAGTGAGTCACTTGCAATTCCATTTCCATCACTATCCAATTCATAAAGTCAACCTTGTTGCATTGGCAGAGACGGGATTTGTGTGTGGGGATGAGGGGAATGGCGGTCACAAATTTTTCAGGGAAGCAGGATCACCTCAGAAGTGCCTTCCCAAAATAATAGAAGAGTCTAAACTATGTAATTTTTAATAAAATAAAATAAAACTCACCGTATTTTGTGGGTGCTTTCATGGAAACATAAATACCTAGATCCAAAATTGACAAAAATTGCAAATATCCAAGAATTGGTTTAGTTTGGTCATGGTGGACCATGGTTGTAGTAGTAGGCAGGAGCAAGAGGAGATTAGGAAGGGGAGCAGGAGCAAGAATACAGACAAGGTTCTAAACTTCAACTTCGCCTTAGACTTTGGTCAGTTAAAATTCGGAATTAATTCGGGAAAGTTCAATTCGATTTAGACAATTTTTGTAAAAATTCGCTAACTTAGAGAAGTTTAAAGATTTTTTGCCAAAATTAGTGAAACGATATTAATCTTGCTTAGGTTGCTTTAAATGGTTGTTTTTATGATATAATAAGTTATAAGTGTTTTATCATGCTTGTTTTATCATATCATTAAAAATCAATGTGTTTTACCAACGTTTTGCTAAAAATTCTCCAAACTTCTCTAAGTTAACTGTTTACTTCGAATTAATTTGGCGAATTAATTCGACGAATTTATGCAATTTTTGTACTAAAAAGCCTAAACTTCAAGAAATTAGCCGAATTTTTACTGTTTACTTCGAATTAATTCAGCGATTTTTTGTAAATTTTTTAATACATGTACACATTCATTCGGTCAGTCAAAATTCGGAATTAATTCGGCTAATTTCGCTGAATTTTGTTGAATTTAAAACCATAAATACAAAACAGGATACGCTTCTTGGGTAGAAGCTTTCTAAGACCTAAGAGTTAAAGTAACTTCAAAACTATTTACCATCATGAAATGATGTACCAGACCAGACAGTCAATGGTACAATTTTTCTCAATTAGGATTTAATTGGAAATTGTGAATCTTTTTCCATGAGCCGTAAGACTTGATTTATCAATCACTGGGTCTACATTGAGTTTGGAATTTCCAAGCATTTGCAGCTTATTTCAGCCTAACATTAATATTGATGATGCAGGTATACATACAAGCTGGGACATAGGTTGTTCAATGGTACATATGTTTGGAGTAAGACGTACCACTTTAGGGCCTCTCCTTATCCTGGTCAGGACTCCATACAACGCGTGGTCATTTTTGGTGATATGGGAAAGGTTTGAACTCTCGCGGCAAACTTTAGTATGTACATTAAAGTGTAAATATGTTTGGCTACTATTTCCCGATTAGAGTGGTAATGGATTAAAAAAATCGTCAGATGTTTGGATGCTTTTCCTGATGATTTTTCTTGATGCACTATGTTAATGTTGTAAACAAATATCCATTCCTTAAATCCTTTTTCACGTGATTTCATATCTTTTCGATCAAATATGTTTTGGACAAAATGTTTACATATCATTGTCATACATGTATGTGCATCAGATGATAAGTATTTGTTTTTTGAGTAGCTGCTACATGCCCCTACCAATATTATTTTGTGATCACTGGTTAGTTTTCATTTAATATGTTTGATGAGCCTGATCTCAAACTTAGCAGTGCACTTCTAAAGTTTTTCTTTTCTTTCAGGCTGAAGCTGATGGCTCGAACGAATATAATAATTACCAGCCTGGCTCCCTTAATACGACCAAGCAGCTTATTCAGGACTTGAAGAATATTGATATAGTCTTCCATATTGGGGATATATGTTATGCAAATGGATATCTCTCGCAATGGGATCAGTTTACTTCACAGGTTGAGCCAATTACCTCAACTGTGCCTTATATGATTGCAAGGTATGCCTTCCTTAATTCACTTTTTGCACAACTTATGGGAGCATGTAGTCCTCATATTCTAGAACATATTAAATGGAACTTTGTCATTTTTCCCTGCAGTGGTAACCATGAGCGCGACTGGCCAGGAACTGGATCCTTCTATGGGAATATGGATTCAGGTGGAGAATGTGGTGTACCAGCTGAAACCATGTTTTATGTTCCTGCTGAGAACAGGGCTAAGTTCTGGTAGGGAACATCCGGAAAACGATTTGATAAATTGATTTATGGCTTGATATGCAGTTGCGTGTGTGTGTTTGCATCTCTGACCACCATTCAGGCCCCACACATACTGTCCACATGACTAATCTGCAATTAGCATGGTTCCCAGTATTCCATATGTCTCACCTTGGAATGCCAACCATCCTATATAATATTTATTATGTCTGTTCTTGCTCTTTGATTCAAAATAAAGTCTTCTGCAACACTATATTAATCCCTTCTTTCTCCAGGTACTCCACAGATTACGGCATGTTCCACTTTTGCATAGCCGACACAGAACATGATTGGCGAGAGGGCACGGAGCAATATAAGTTCATTGAGCACTGCCTAGCATCCGCCGATAGACAAAAGCAGCCATGGCTGATCTTTCTTGCACATCGGGTCCTGGGTTATTCTTCCAATAGCTTTTATGCTGAACAAGGATCGTTTGAGGAACCAATGGGAAGGGAATCCCTTCAAAAACTTTGGCAGAAGTACAAAGTTGACCTAGCTGTTTATGGCCATGTCCACAACTACGAAAGGACGTGTCCAATCTATGAGGTATTCCTACAACTTTACATAAAAATGAAGCTTTATCTTATCAATGCTCCATTTGCTGCCTTTTAGTGTTCTAGAACTTGTTGAGAACAAGTTGACTCGACGCGACTGGATTATGAGTTGAGTAGATGCTCACTTCTCACAAGACGTGATCGTGTTTCTCACTGAGTTTCTCATTAACTCGGTCAAGTTGGCTTATTGATTCAGTCATTAAACCCTTTTTCAGTTCTCCTTGTTAGTTAAAAATGGCTTCAACTCACCAAAAATAAGAAAAAGCCGACATTTTTGTGCCAGGAAAAGATATATAGTTTATTTGAGCAAAAAAGCATCATTTTCTGGCACAAAAATGGCGACCCATTCAAGCCCTTGTCCTTGGAGAAAAATCTTGGAGCATTCTCTCTATCAACTTCAACATTTGCCACCATTGACCTTCGAAGTCAGAAAACCCATACTTTGTGATTATATATATAGGATAAACTTGCATCCACTTCTTACATTCAGTGGTGGTACCCACAAGGAATCATATTGGATAATCCAACAACTCAGCAAGTAGTTCATACTGTGGAGACCATCCTCACAAAAACGAGTCCATTCCAACATTCCTAACCTCATGAAAAGTTCACTTGAGAAAAATCTGAACCATCCAATTTAACCATTACTTTAGGTCAACTTTTCATAGTAATGTCGGAATTGATTTTTCGGTGAAATCTTCTCTCTTTTCATACTGCATGTAATCAGTCCAATTGTCCAGACCTTGTTCTCATCTAAGAACTTGGCTAGAGGCTTGGCTGGTTTGACTCGCCAAATCAGACAAGTTAACAGAATCATGGTTTTAAAAAATGGCCGTTATAACAGTAACGCCCCACACCCATTACATTATTTAAAAAATAACACCCAAACCCAGAAAAACAAGCTTAGCATTATAACAGAAATAACATCCATTATTTTGAAAGAAAAACATTTTGTCACTGTTAATAAGTTTTTTTTTAAAGATAATAAAATATTAATATTATGACCTTTTTTTTTTACTCAGACGTGACTGATGTGACCTGTTATGACGGTCGTAACAGTCATGTTAAGGCACTGTTATAACGTCGTACCATTTAAAACCTTGGACAGAATTTGTAAGAAAATTTATACAGAATTCTGAAAAGTATGTTAGACACACACACAGATTATTCCCTGCTCCCTACTATTTCCCCAAACAACCGCACCACCATGGCACCACCACGTCCTACTGAAAGGGCTACATAATGGGATTTCAGTTAATGCCTTAAAACTCTCAAATGAATGATCAATCCACTGAGTTTATAAAAAAATTTCAGGTTGCTGGCTTGTCCAAGTTCTGAGTCAACTCGTGCAATCGTTTGAACACCGATATCTTAGAATAGGTGACATTTTGCTAATTGGTTTCCTCCAGTTCACAAATATAATTTCTTTATCGCATGAAATGTAACGCCATTGCAAATATGTATCAAATATCATTAATGACCCAGATTTAGATTCTGCACCATGTGACCTATCAATTAATTGTCATTCTTCTGTTACAGAATATTTGCACCAGTGAAGAGAAGTCGTACTACCGCGGTCCATTGAACGGGACCATCCATGTAGTTGCTGGGGGTGGAGGGGCCGGCCTTGCAGAGTTCACCACCCTCCAAACCAAGTGGAGTTTTTTCAAAGACTACGACTTTGGGTTCATAAAACTTACAGCTTTTGATCATTCAAATCTACTGTTTGAGTACAAGAAGAGCAGCGATGGGAAGGTTTACGATTCCTTCAGAATCTCTCGGGATTACCGGGACATCTTAGCCTGCGCCGTTGACAGTTGCCCAAGTACGACATTGGCTTCTTGATGTGCAGTTTTAAGGGAAAACAATGCATTAAGTACTCGGGGTATCGAAATTCATTACCCATGCCATGATTTTAAAGTTAGTTTTGTCTGACGAATTCTGAGGTGTAATAGAATTTCAGGGATAGGTAGTAAGCGTACAGTGGCAAGCTTCTCTTTCAGAAGTTGATTTGCTCTGATGCTCCATATGGTTTCCTACTGCATAGAATGCCATGGGAATTTATAAATCTGTTAAGATCCAATGGCGAATGTTTCCCGTATCTAAGTATTAATATCATTTCTTTTTTAATTTTTTTAGATCAAATTCAATGTGCAATTCGACTATGCCTCCTTTTTTCTTTTTTTTTTTTTTCGAATGTTAATTTTAGCTCAAGCAATGTTAGATTCAATTCCTTTATAAATTTGTTTAAATGACAGTTGATTTAGTTAATACAGTTATCTTTAAACAGTAACGACGTAAATCGGAAGACTATAGGGATGGGATTATAGAAACTTGGTCAAAATTTATGCATGAGTTTGTTATCATTATAGTAACAAAAATATCTATGCTAAGCTGGGCCTAGGCCTGTTGGCCTATGTGGTCTAACCCCTTGATCCAAAAGCCCAATATGAACTGGGCAATAAAATCCTATTGGGCTACTTAACCCATCAAGCCAAATGGGTAGATACAAGCAAGGTTTTAAATTGTCCGTTATAATATATAACGGTCTGTTACCATTATGACTTATAACGGGTCACATCAGTCAATGTCTCAATCGAAAACAATGGTCAGAATATTTTTTTTTGAAAAAAAACTGGATAATGGTAAAAAAAAATGTTATATATAACAGCCGTTTATAATGAATATAAATTTTTTCGATAAAAAGAGTTATAACGGGAAATAACATAACAGGGTCGGAGCGTTACCGTTATAAAAAATAATATCCAGAAGTGAGAATCCTTGAACCGTTCATCTACCAATAAGTAGCACGTGAGCTAAAGAGAAAACGACCAAGTCATGCTTTTTCTTTTGTTCTTTTGATCAGCAAATTGAACAATTTATTTATATTTTAAACATAGTCAACAACAGGCATCGCATGACCATCATTTTCAGTGGACCTTACCACTTGATGACATACAAGTGGCCCACCAACTCATCACTCTTTAATTGTTCAACAAGTAATATGATGCACCTCTTGGATGGGCCATGAGGGTGACCAAAACACCAAACATACGATCAGAAGTGGGCCCACTTGCATCAAGTGGGTAAGGGCCCACTAAGAATGATGAGTCCCAGTGGTGCCATGTTATGTAGCACCCCATTGACATAAGCATATCATTTCTTCTACTAAACCCATATAATTTTTTGATTCAAGAAATGGTGACATGTCATGTAGCACCCCATATGATTGACACGTGGCACCAAATGGGTAGGCAAAGCTGCAAAAGCCCCTTCATAGTTTCATGTTTTCAACAGCCAAACATTGATTTCTCCTGATTTAATGGGCGGATATATCAAAGATCACAATAAAAGCAAGGCCCTCATCAGTCTCATTCCTACAAATTTTCTTCAGTTTGGTAGAGATAATAAATAATGAAAGAGAACCAATATACAAGAAGAAATGGGGCCACATTTCATATAGCCCTCAAAATGAAAAGGGCCATGTCTGGTCTTTTTCTGAGTTCTGACCCAAAGAAGCCCACCAAAAAATATTTATACAGGAAAAATCCCCCTTTTTTTCTCTCCTCAGATAATAGAGCGATGGGCGTTGTTTATCCGAGGTTTCCAATCGAGTGATCAACAATCCAGTGGCTTGGAATGTCGGGAGTGTTGAGCTCGCCTCCCAAGTTGGGAAAAAAGGTGGAGCTTTTCATGTTAGGACGAAAGAAGTGAGCTGTTTTCTTCTTTTTCTCTCAGTTTTTTAATCTGAACTTTCCATTCAAGAATTTTTGGAAAATGGGTTGTTCCCTTTGATGGTTTTGCAGTTTAAAAGGTTACATCAAATGGGTTTTCTTTGGATTTCTCATATCTATTGTATTGCTTAGTCTTTTAGGATTGTTTCTGTTCTTGATATGGGTTTGTAATTAGTTGAATTTACGGAATAAGAGAAGTTGGTATTTGGTGGGTTTCATGGGTTTTTCTCATTGTTCCAAATCCCTGATTTTCTGGTTATTTATGTTTATTGTGTTGAGCCTTTGATTTTATCATTTATTACTCTACATATATTTTTGTGGGGTTTTTAGTTCTACCATTGATTGGGGATTCGTAAAGATTTTTGAGGTTTCTGGTTCTGGAGGTTTAGTTAAGTCATTGTTTATTATTTTTGGATTCATGGGTTTTTTCCTTTCTGGGTGTTTCATATTGGGAATTGAAACAAAGGGGAGGATTTATTGGAGGAAATTCAGCCTATTGGGGTAGTGCTTTTTGTGGAAGGGAGAGTGAAAATGGATTTATGGGTTGTTGCAGCAGCAGCTGGTGCTGGATATTTTGCTAAGTATTGGCAGAATCTGGCAAGAGAGAGGGAAAGTTCATCTGAACCATTTTCGGGAGACTCCGGTCATGGGAAATCTGAATCCCGGCCGTTTCTGGAACAGATTGGTGATAAGCCCTGGCCCTTTCGCAGATTGGGTAGGAGACAATTACTTGAAGAGTTTTTGTCTAGTTCGGATGGGAGATTTTCAGAAATGACCTGCTTAGGTGGTCCAGGTGCTTCAGCAACAGAAATGGCTTCCACTAGTGGGTTTGATGGCGAAACGTCAGTGAATTATGGAAGGTTTGAGGATTACAACATACTTTCTTTGTCAAGTTCGCCACCATGGTTCTCTATAAAAGAAAGTAATCAGCAGAATGGGGATAGGATCAAGGGACAGAATGAAGTTGGTGATAAATGTGGTGATACATTATCTGAACATTCAACAGGAGGTTCTCGTAATGGATCTGGAAGAACTAGAAGCACACTTAGAAGTACACGGGCTCACGGGTATTCTGTTAAACCTCTAAGTTCTCTAGAAAGTTGCCTCATAGCTCAGCTGTATAAGAAGCATGTTGAAATGGAAGAATATGTATTTAGTTCATTTCCATCGTCATCTACACCAACTGTGAGGCCATTGCTTGTAACTGATGGGAACCGAATAATCAGCAGAGCAAGTAGCGATTCTTTCAGTGTGGGGTTTGAAAGTGGGGAAAGTAAGATGCATACAGGAGAAGGTTTCTACTCAGATGAAAAAGAGACAGTGTTGGGGGTTCCACCACTTCCGGAGATTAGTCCTATGGAGCTTCCAAGGAAACTGAAACAAAAGAGAGGAAAAACGTGGCTTGGAAGATTGAGCAGTTCCAATCCAAGGGTCTCTGGCCAGCAATTCCAATCGCGAGGTAGTGGTGCTGTACTCTGTTAACATGTACTTCTGAAAAACTTTCCTTTGCACACGCAGCCTAAAATTATTAATTTTTTTTTTTTTTCAGGATTGAGTCATGATGATGTTCACACTATTGCAATTATGCTCCAAACACCCTTTTTAAGAAAACACATTTTAAGATATCCATCCCTGATTTTACCTCTTCTTTCAGAAATGTTTTATCCTTTATTTTTGTGCTCACATCATCTTTCACTTGACAATATTGTCATGTTTGTGACTGTGAGAGGAGCAAATGAGGTACCGAACCTACTGGATAAATAAGAGATTTCTAAGTTAGCTTTGCGATCTGGGATTTCTTTACCCCTCTTGTAGTTCGTTTGCCATTACAAGAAAAAAAATTATGGAAAAGAAAAAGGATTTATCATTTACATGTTAATCGCTGACAAAAAAGAAAGTTTTATATTCACTTGTAGAACTTGGTTCGTCATTGTCATCCTTCGTCCTCGCATCATTTTTCTCTAAACCCAGGTCTGTGGTATCAACACCAACAGACTTTACCAACTTAGCAATCTAGCATCTGCTAAGTATGTTTTACTTCACTTAAGAAGGAAAGTCTGTTCTTTTATTATAATTTTTAAATGCGTATAGCACACAATAGTGTCTACAGGGAGAAGAATTTTTACTTATATGTATAATAGGCGTTGCCTACAAATTTAATGGTCCGGATTGATGGATTTCTCCCTTGTGTATGGTACTGGAGATACCTTTCATTGAGGATATTGAATGTATGGCCCATCTTATAACATCCCAGTGTTACAATGTATAGGTGTTTATCAGTAAACATTTGTTTTTGTATTATTTTGGCATGAACTAATATTTCTATTATGGCAAATCCTTCACTATTTTCAATTACCAGGATAAAAATGCTGATCAATCAGGATTGCCAGGGTTACCATACCCTATTTATTTCCTACATGACTGCTTTTCTTTTGCTTTTTTTTCTTACAAAGTACTTGATCATTCTCTAACATCATCACTCTCATCAGGGTCACCCAATGGGATGTTTCTTTTCTGTCTTGGGATCACTATTGGGGTAATGTCTACCTTTGTGGCAAATAAGAGAGAAATTGACAAATTAAATGAGTTGTTGAAGCAGACTGAGAACTTGGTACAAGATCTACATGAGGAGCTCGAGATGAAAGATTCACTGACCATGAAGGAGCTAGCTAATGAGGGTTATGAATCCCAAGAAACTAATGATCATTCCTTTCATAACCGGGCTCCAAGTGTGTTTTCACCTGCACGGGAACTGGATGACTCCACAAATTATGATGGTAAAAGGCGAGACAATCAAGAGTCAGAGGGAAACTCAGAGTCTATGAGTAAAATTGAAGCGGAGCTTGAAGCTGAACTAGAGAGGTTGGAACTGAACATGAATGCATCTAGTTTGGAGAGAAGATTGTCTGGTCTCGTTGAGGTAAACTTGCATTTTGATGTTAGACATTTGCCTATACATTGGATATCTTTCAAGAAATAATGATCTTAGGAAGATTGATCCAGTCATGAAAGGACAATCATCAAACATTTCCACTTTCATACTTCCATAGTTATCCATTGTGTTGTTTTAGAGTATTTCTTTTTAGTATTTTATATACGAGCTATGGTTACCTAGCATCATGGGTGCTATATGTGGTTTTAGCTTATAGTGGATTACATAGAGGAAAGATATGTCCAAATATATGACAATTGGAAGCTCTCTGGTTAACTAAATTTTTGCTTGAACTTTGTGCTTTTTTCTCAAACACAAACTTGCGACCTGAAAATAGTTTCACGCAGTGCTACTTAAATAGTGATGCCTTATGTACAAGGAGTGCAGCTTATTAAACAACTTTCTGTTCCTATACAGCTAACTAAGATTGGGACCAGTTGTCCTATTCAAATCAGTCTAGATGGTGTGCATTCTTTCCCTGGGAAAAGGAGATATATTGATACTTTCACGCGGTTGATGCAGCTAAATTTGATTGTATACATGATCTAAATAGTAGATCTAAGAATATATTTAGAAAGTATAACTAGATATCTGTTCGCTAAAGTTATATAAATATCTCACAAATAATAGCTGAAAATGAGAGAAAATACTTAGACTTGTTTGAAAGGGGTGTCTAACAAGTCAATGTTTCATGAAATGGAGCGTTCTTCTTCCACAGATAAAACTATAAATACATACATATTTTACATGTATATTGTATGTCTATCCCCAAAGTTGTATATGGTACTTGTGTTTAAAATACAATATAGAAATAGTGATGTGTTTTGTGGCTGTTAAGTTTAGCAACTTAGGAGCTCTGTCAACAGATCGGTTTTTGTCTAGCTTATAATAACTTCTGTATATATGCGTTAGGAAATCCACGACTACATGGGCTTGTGTGCTACTTATCCTCTTGGGAGATTGAACTCTTACTGTTTAAGTTCATGATAAGTGTGTCGGGTATGTTGGTTTGGGTCTACTTTTTTTTTATCAGTATGTTGGTTTGGGTCTACTTAAGATGGTGAAATCAAAAAAATAAAACTAAATAAACAAGGTTCAGATAGATAAAGTAACTGAATCTCAAGATGGATATGATAACATATATCTCACAAAACTAGTACAATACTCAGAAAGTAGTATGCATGCTAGGTTAGAGAATAAATCATGCAATACTTAATATGTATGCAAAAATTTCTTGCAAATAACTCTCGAGGAAATAGAAAGCTCTTACCAAACCAGATTAGCGATAATGATCAAATCGAAGCAACTAGAACATTGCATAACCTGAGAAACATGCGGTAGAGAGAAATAGAAGCCACTTATCAGGTTAGAAGAATGTCAATCGAGTCAAGTGTTGGACATTCTATCATTTAGCTCCCTCATATTTGGCCCCTAAACCTCACATAGTATGCATGTACAAATCTGAGGCCAAGTACAAACCTCACCACAATGAACTGCTCCTTTGATTGTTGAAAAAAAAACTCAAAAAATGGAGAAAGATCAAGAAAAGAGAGAGAGGGTTTTCTTTCCTTTTAGAAGATGAAATAGTAAAAAGTGGAAGCTTCTTGTATATGTTGTTCTGTAAAGGGAAAGAGAGCTCCTCCCTTTTATAGCCACCAACTCCAGCTAAGTACAACTGTAATTAGTTGGCAAAAAAAGGTTCATTTTCCAATGGTTAAAAAGTTGTAGATGTCCCAAACGAAGACTTGATTCAGCAATCAATTCTCATCTTCATTTCATGAGCTCATTCATAACGCTTTGCACACCACGTCTGATAAATAAATGAGCTCGTGAAATGAAGATGTAAATTGATTGCTGAACAAATCCGTTGGCAACTTCTAGCCAAAGGTTGTATGTAAATAAGCTGCTACATTGCCTTCACGATGCATGGGCAACGACTCGCAAACTACATTCACGGCGTAGGGGAATTAAAATCCTGTTATCTGCCTCCAGGGTGCATGAGCGACAGCTCACAAATTGCCTTCACGGCGTATGAGCAACGGCTCGCAAATTGTTCTTTCTCTAAAACTACAAACGCATTCTTACTCAGATCCGTCAAGATTGTTATTACTTCATTATGAAAACATTGTTTGAGTTTTAATAGCGTTCATTGCTTTAACCATTGCCTCTCAAACAAATGTTGAGTCACCTGCCTCAGCCATACAGCAAGCAGGAGATGAATCAGGAATGTTGGCCTGCTTTCCTGAATTATATTGATATGAGATCTTTAATGTATAGGTGTACAGGCTAGTGCACTAATGGCGAAATAGATTCATGTTGCCGACCCCAGATAGTTGGGTTAAGGCGTAGATGATGATGAACTGGTGACCGGCCTCTTGCAGATGTAACCCAAAATTAGTTCTTCGGATGATCTAAGCATTCAACCCAAAGATTTCTTTTGTGGACTGTGGCCTATAATTTTATTTCAGTCCAACAGTAGAAAATTGATCGATCGGTCAGGAACATCTGATTTTTGGGCTGAGTCCAGGTGGTGTCGCACCAGTTGGACAGTCCACACAACACTGTAGAGATCCAAACCATCATGAAGTGATGCTATACTGCGGAGGGAAACCATTATATATTTTTCACACGTGCACATCACTTGGCAAAATCGATTTTGAAGTTATTCAATTCAGTTGTGAAAATTGCTGCTTGTAGCCGTCTTAGTCTTTGGTAACTGGATACGTGATTACCTTAAGAACCATAAGCTAATGGGTAGTTCTGGTCTGTGTAAACATAGAAAACCCATTTGCTAAAAAAAAGAAATTGCTATGTTAGGCTCGCGTAATGGATCTTTCATTGAGCGCCCGTTAATTACATTAGGATAAATCTCAAATTCTCCTTGTTTCAGGATTTATTTACTATTTGTATGGTTGAAATGGATTTCTGTTTATATAGAGTTGACCCATTTTCAGAAAGATTTTGTTCTCTCCGGTCTAATGGTTGATATCTGGTTGCAGCTTGATGCAGAATTTGTAGCTGACATTGTTCAGGGAGAACTGAGAGCAGATATGGTGAATGGGGGAGTTGCTGGACAAGCCGACTCAGACAGGGACACGAGTGGCACCTCCACCGCTCACACCCACAATGCAAATTATGCTGTCTCGCCTCAAGAGCTGAGCTTGCGTCTACATGAAGTCATTCAATCGAGACTAGAAGAACGGATCATGGAGCTTGAGACTGCACTCCAAAATAGCCAGAAGCGGGTGCACGTCATAGAATCGAAGCGGATGAACTTCCAGAGGGACTTCTCAAACAGCGAAATAGGATCCTCGTCCCAAGAAAGCCCAACAGTGATAGAAGAAAGCAACACCATGGACCGGCCCTTGCTTCTAAATCTATCTGGGGATGCCCTAGATGCATATATCGAGGCTTCTGAAGAGTTTGCGAGCATAGCTAGAACAGATAAAGAGGACCCTCCATCCACAGCAAATAAGAGTAATCAGTTTGACAAAGAAAGATCACATCCATTAGATCAATGTCTGTTTTGGGGTCGAAATGGAGATGAGGAAAATGGGTACCTGCCACATCTTAAAATGATCGAAGAAATGGAGTCAAGAACTTTGATTCGTGATAAGATCATGACATGGGAGGAGAGGATATCAAGGAGTCGGGGATCATATGAGGTTGGTGCGAGTGAAGAAGAAGATTATGATGACAATGACGATGATGATGATGATGATGAGATGGGAAAGCTATTGATAAAGCAGATTGTTGAGAAAACCAGGCAGGGTTCTCCTGCAGTTTTAAATGCTCAAAAGATGCTCTTTTCAATGGATGAAAAGCTACCATTGGAATGATTTATTTTTTCTTGTATAGAGTAAAGAGGAAAGAAATTTTTTCTTCATTCATCCTGTAGTTTTCTTTTCTTTACCTTGGTTACTTTTCTTCAGAATCCCTCTTGTTGTCCCCTACTCTGAAAAAATGAAGGTTGAAGATCCTTTCCTGTTTGTTTGGACAGATAAGAGCAGTTATTTTAGGAAAAAATGTTTTCTAGAACTATGGTTCAGAGCTCTTCACTGTAATGCAGGGTACATGGACGGTTGACGCGGCCAATGCAGATCGTTCATTTGATAGACGACCCTATGGATTGGTCCTATGGATAGTGCCCTTGTACACGTCATGACTACACCCTGCCGTGTATTCTACTTATAACCCTTATATTACAGCCACTAAATTAAAATAAAAATAAAATAGAAAAATGGCAAAAGAAACAGAACTTTTTAGCATTTGGCCTGGCGCTATAGGGCTGAAACTTTCTACATGGGGATATACTGGGGTGGAATAATTTTTTCTTGTGTACCTTCCAGGGAGAGTGACTTCGCTCCGGGCACCCGGGTTCCCCTTTGTACGACACGTACCTCTGTAACTGCTCTAACCCAACTTAAATTCAACCCTGATTACCTTCTTAACATGGGTTAGGCTGTTTTGGGGTACGTGTCATGCAAAGGGTTACCCCCTGAGCAACACTGTTGGCTAAGAATCAATTCATAAAGCAGGCGTAATATTCTGAGTTCATCGGTGTTCGGCCACATCAACAGCTTCAAATTTGCATGGCTATTGTAGCCTCTGACCTTTATACCAAAATCTAATCAGACCACTGGACAGAAGAACAGAACAGAGAACCATTCATTTCATAGTAAGCCCATTTTATTTTTGCAGATCGATTATCTTCAATTCTATTCTGCCAACCACTTCAACCTACAATTGCTACAATTGCCCATCTTATCAGGTACCATTATAACTCTGCAACTTGACTTGAATTGCACTGCTGGTAACTCCAATGTCAACCATGGATCAAGGGATCAACAGGCATTGAGACCCATATCCAATATGAAGCTCAGATCATCAGGAATCACCTGAATGGGCAGACTGACTGAGGTGACGGCAAGCGTTTGCTGCTGCTTTCTCAATCCCTCATGACTGTACCATAGGCTATGTAATTTCCCTCTTATGGTGTGGAGTCTAAACTCTTAAAAAGGACAAAATAGTTACTTTCTTTTTTGGAATGGGATTTTTACAGAATCCCCATGAACTGGATCAAATCCTTCTCCTTGTTGATCCATGATTTGAACTCCCAAGTTCTAAAAAGCTTGGCAATGTTACAGATAAAAGATTCGGATGGCATGTTTTTACTTTTAAATGGAAAAACCTTGACCAAAGTCTCATCGAAGGAACACATTTTTCCCTAATGAAGCTCTTTAAAGTTTAAACAAACCCCAAAAAGGTTGCATTCCAAAGTAGTCTTTTTGACCCCTAACAAACCGATCAAGGTAATAAAATTCAAGGAAAGAAGCACAACAAACTTCAACCATACACTAGCCCTGATCGATCAGGTAGTCGATGTGTAGGCTCCCCATGTGAGGGAGATCGCGAGTTCAAGGCCCCCCAGCGTGCGTAGTGCCATGGGTTAATAAGATACCGCTCCTTACCAACTGATCCCATGGCCCTTGACCACTCTTACCTATCAAAAAAAGGAGAAGCTGCAGGGTTTGAGTGGCCTATTAAAAACCTAACCTCTGGGCAACTGAGCTTTGATCCAACCAAGACATAAATGGTTAAGTTGAGATCTCCCATGTTTTTGCTTGAATAGAACCCTAAACTGAACAGCGCAAAGAAGCTAACTATTTGACATCTTCAAATATCAAATCCAAGTTTACAATGGAAAAAACCATCAGTAATCAAGTACCCGAATGGAAAAAAGGGGGGGAAAGGAGAAAGAGAATGAAGCTTAACTGTAACAAAGATCCAAAACATGATTGGTGCCTTTTCTACTTACTGGAGCAGAGCAGTAATCCAATTCTATATATCGAGTCTCTTCTCTTACTCTCGGCGATATTTTTCCCTCTACTCCGTTGGAGGTGGCCCCAATCAACCCCTCTTGTTGGCGAAGTCATCAGGTTCATCAGCATCGTCCTTTAAGTTTCCTTCCATCGAATCGTCCCGGTCATAACCCTCAGCAGCCGTGCTACCAACTTGGTCACTGGCGAATTGATTGGTGCTGCCATACGACATTCCAGTGCTCCCACCATAACCGCCACTTGCATGGCTACTGTCACCACCAGCACCAGCACCACCGCTAACATAGCTATCACTGCCACCACCAGCAACACTAAAATTTCCACTGCTGCTGCCACCATAACCTCCACTGCTTCCACCATCATAACCACTTCCACCACCATAACTACCACCACTGCCGTAGCTGCCACCACCACCGCTTCCACCATCATAACCACTTGTGGCACCAAAACCTCCACCACCACCGTAATTGCCACCACCACCTCCACTTCCATAACTATCACCACCATAACCACCGCCTCCAGCTCCACCATAGTTGCCCCCTCCACCTCCATAACCGCCGCCACCGTAGCCACCACCACCACCACCGTAGCCGCCACCACCGTAGCCGCCACCACCACCACTACGGAATCCTCCTGCCCGATCCGTTGCATAATTCACCCTTACCATTCGACCATGAAGATCCTGGGAAGAAGGTTACAAATACAAGTCGATCATAACTTCCCTTTGCTGCCACCTTTTTCCAAAAATGGTGGAATTTTTAGGAGATGGAGACAAGGGCTCATTTTTTTTGGATATCATCCTCGTGAAAAAACAGCCATTTTTGGGGCCGACATGGAGACAAGGGCTCCTTTTTTTTAGGAGATCATCCTCACGAAAATCAGCCAATTCTGAAACTTCTAACAGTCCAGAATTTTAAAATGTGTAATCCACTTTCCATAGGGCTAGAAATGTCGGAATGATCTAATTTTGGGCAAGGATGATCTCCATGATGGTGAGAATGATCTCGCTGAAAATCATCCCTCGACTCATCTCCATGTGGGCCCCACATGTGCATGTCAAATTGTGTGTCGATATAAGGCACGTCAAAATAACCAGACCATCTAATTGAAGTAGTTTTAAATATACATTTGTATTAATCAACACATTTTCTATATTTTACGTCGTTATTAAAAGCACTTGCCTAGTAAAATGTTTTTTGAAATAATTAGCTATGACTATATAAAAAATCTATGTTGGATTTTCCAATTCCATGACCACCATGCCATTCATGCCTTAAATATGCACAACATGGGTTGAGTTAAAACACGTCAGTAGTAGTACCTTTCCATCCATAGCTTGAATGGCAGAAGAGGCCTCCTCACTAGATGTGAAACTAACAAAACCAAAGCCTCTGGATCTACCCGTCTCACGATCCATGATAACTCTTGCTGCAAGAAATATCATGTTGTTCAGCATTAATTGCTAAAGCCAAATCCAATATAATTAGAACACTCCATTAAAAGAATGCTCTTGAACATGTGTTTGACACACCCACACATTTATTGAACCAAAATCATAGTTTCTCATTCTTTTCTTGTTCTAAGTGAATTAAAAGGAACCATACATATCATTTCTCTCGATTCTTATGAGTGGAAGTAAGTGAATTTAAGGTCCAAATCAAAGTGGAGATTTCGTTTGACCTACTGATCGAAAGATGTTAGATGCCATGAGTACGTATTTACATGTATATAGACAATAGGCAGACACAATCACAGTTAATTTATAATAAATAAATAAAACAGAGAGAGAGAAGTGATTCTTGAACAATTGTAGAGCGATTAGATATGGTGTCAGGGCATTGAGTAAACAAATCAACAGCATAGCTTGTTAATTAAAACACCATAGATTTTGGACTCCGATGATGCAAGAAAAACACTTTGGTTGCATACTCAACACAGTTACAACACCCCGGGCTTGCAGATCCACCAAGCTATTTCAATCATATCAATAAGATAGTTCGTGAGTTGTTCAACTGAAGAAAAAATTATTTAAAAAAAAAAAGACAACCAATGAACCTACTCGGTCCATTTGAGTGTAGTCTTTCACGATTTCTCGACTCATCATTTTTTTGTTTGCTCTGCAGGTTTTATCACTAGATACTAGTATAGATGCCAGCCAGGTACAGGGTCTGGACAAACCCAGCTTGCCCACCAAACAATTACTATACAGACAATAAGCACACAGGGCCTGACTATATAGTTATTGTTCATGTTTTATTAATTCAATATTTTTTATCTGGCAATTAGATCTATCAGAGTCCAAGTAACATAGGTGATGATCAACTAGCGGAAAAAAAGGGTAAAGCATGTCAAATACCTTCAATAACTTCCCCATACGAAGTGAAAGCTTCTCTCAGACTTGTGTCATCGGTGTTATATGATAGACCTGAATCACCAATTTTGCAAACATCATGACATGGTAGAAGCATGGAAATGCTCAAGACTACTGAAAATGGAGATCAAACACACCTCCAATGAAGAGTTTGGACGACGACATGCATCTTATTGCTTGCAACATAGATGGCTTGGATGCAGACAATTCAGAATTGATGTGCTTGCTTACGCTCTGCTTTAGTAGATTCCCGAGTTTACTAATGAAAGCCATTGTTAAAACCTAGAACAACAAAGGCACAGAAACAAAGAATCCATCACACCTCTTTGTACATATCAATAATGAATAAAGAAGACAAATTATGTACATCTCACTCTTGATATAATTATGCAGTTATTTTATTTTTATTTTTTTGCAAAGAATGTGCACAAAAGAGAAGCACGAATCTGCATGTCCATTCATAACAGAATTTATAACATATAGAGAAGGCGGATGTAGAAAACCTCTTTGGTTCAAGATGTAAACATCTGCAGAAAACTTCTCATAGAAAATTTTCAAGTAGAATTAAAAGAATACGGAATCACCACCAAGCAATAAAATTAGAATTTTTTAAAACATTTAGGAATCCACTAGTGGCAATCTTGTCAAGTGAAAAAAATTAAGAATGGAAAAGACAAGCGCAAGACTTAACACATTAAGAAAAAAATCAAGGATCCCAAAATCACATCAATAGGTAAAACCCGTTCTTCCTTTCTTCCATAGGTAAAACCCCAATTTCCTCCTTTAAATTTACCCAACTGGGCATAGAGAAGAAACCACCAATGCAAATATTTATGACCACGTTAATGTGCACACACTTCTGCATGTTTTAAAGGCACAAATATGACATGCTGTCATATGCGCTATCTCTAAATAAAATCGAAATAGAAAATTCAACATAAAGAGTAGTACACTGCTGGGCCCTACCTAAAATCGTATTCTCTTTCCCAAGCCCAGACACATCACAGATTCACAGACAGAGAAACAAGGATGAAGAGGATGAGGAGCAAAGGGGTGAAAAAAGGAATGAGATACAGATTAGGGGAAAAAAAGGAAGGGATGTGGTTAGAATTCCTTCAAACACCCAACACAGAAAGAGCATGTTCAGTGATCTTGAAGGTAATGAGAAATTTTCTTCAAGAACGAAAAAAGACGATAATCGGTTTCCCCCCTTTACTGAAGAAAGTCTCCTCCTTGATACGATTTTTGTCTCACTTGATTGATAACTTTCTTCCATTTTTCTAATTAAAAAGACTATACAAGAGAGAAAACTCAAACAGGGAAATAACACAAAAGCTACAGTGTAGAGAGACAAGGTCATCAAACCTAAACCAAAGCAAAGCAAAGCAAAGCACAAAACAGTAGCAGATATTTGTTTCAGTTTCGATAACACACTAAAAGAGGAAAATGAAAAGCAATAGCAGACCCCAAAGATTCGTACCCACAATCCATATTTACGCAAGCAGAAACCCCTAAAACATCATTCTCTACTACCCGGTACCCTGAAATGAGAAACTATATTACCATCAATAAGCCTATAAAATGAAGAACTCGTGCAGAGAACAAAACCCCAAGTTTCTCCTACTAAACATCTACACAACTGTTATATGAACAGTAGACATCGAGCTTTACACAAACAGTAAACGAAAACACTAACATCGACTGCTCGTTCTTTAGATCAAACAAAGAAATATCAATTAAGCAACATCGAAAACAGAGGATCAGTCAAACAAGCTTAGTTAGTTACGTACTCGACAACGCGATCAGTCTAAGAAAATCAAACCCTAGAAACCACGGTCGTATCTTCAGAATAGCAGAAATAACAGAGCTATAGAATCAAGCAGAGATGGAAATGGAAAGAATGAATCCGTACCAGTAATCCTAGAAAATGAAACCTAGGGTTAGGGGGTTAGAGATGCTTTGGAAGGGTTGAAAGTTGAAACCTAGTGGGAGAAGAATGCGTACCTTCTAGAGCTTCGTCGAATAATACTTCCCTCTTAAATTCTTTCTCTGAGACTAAAACCCTCTAGGTTTTGATCAGAGAGGGTTTATGGAAATGATAGGCGGGGTATTTATCAACTCTTTAAGCGAATCCAGTCCGTCAATTCACAGTTGGAGTGTATGATCCGTTGGATGAACTTGAAGATGGTTTTTGAGTGATTTTCTGGTCAGGACAGTTCGTCGTCCAAAAATGCCACGTAGAATACTCTTTCGGTCCCACTAACCTTATGGATGTTTGTCCCACTTATTGGTGGACCCATACAACAAAAATAATTTAAATTTGTGATTTCTGGGGGTTGGATTTTAGCATTTTAATAGGGGTAATTTATGGCCGTTGATTCTGAGTCTTTTTCTTTTAGTTGGTAAAATCTAACTGCTAGAAATCACTAACCAAGCTGATATTTGGTGTATTGGTTCACCAAAAGGTGGGACATACATCCATAATGTTAGTGGGACCGAAAGAGTATTCTACGCGGCCTTTTGGGAGGGGGGGAGACTTCAAAATTTGAAGTCCCCTGGAGACAGCAAATTTATTCTCATCGTCCAACCATTTAGACCCTAAAATATCTAGATTATATCGAATTACTAAAATGCCCTCTCAAAGTATTTTTTCTGTGCAAATTTACCTATAACATGTTAGCTTATTAGTAACTAGGGGGAGGCACGTGCGTCGCACGTGCACTTTACACATGGCACACTCTTAGAAATCACTGACCATATGATGTTTGGCCCATCCCAGAGGGCCTACATGCAAAAAATCAGCCAAATTAGCGATTTCTAAGCATTCCATTGGAGTCATGAAAGATTTTGAGCATTTTTTTGGGTACAAAGATCTGAAGGTTTAAAATTACTTAATGACATCGGTAGTAAGTAGGTCTTTTAGGGGTTGTGTTGAAGCTCAGGGAGAGAGTTCATTTAGGGCCCGTGTGATAACACCGAAATAAGTTACTTTTTTGCTTCAAAAAGCAAAAAAGTTTGTTTGGGTATCCATTTTGGAATTGCTTCTCAAAAGTCAAGAACTTACTTTTTGTGGAAGCAAAAAAATTTTGCTTCTTGCTTCCGGTCGAAGCAAAAGTCAAAAAAAAATTGCGTAACTGACGCATCTAATTTTAAGCAATTTTATCCTTGTAAACTTCACATTATGAAGTGTAGATAGAAAACATCTTCTGAAGGAGAAAAAGCAGGGATGGTTTGCTGAGGAGTAGGTCAGTAGACCATCTCTTTATTGAAAAAATAATTATCCATAAAATGGCTCACCCGGTCCGCCATTTATTACTGACCATTTATAATTCAATTTTTTGAAAAAACAACATATGTGATATTGGTTTATGATCTTAATTAATGGTTTATTAGAATATAATATGTATATAAAATTATAAGAAAATGACTTTTTGACTTAATTCATACCAAACTAACTTTTTTACTTTTTGACTTATAAGTCGATGTTTCACCGAACAAACTTTTGCTTCTAGATGGCAACTTTTAAATTCTGCAACTTAATTTAGAAATTACTTTTTGCTTCCACTGGTTTGCTAAACAGGCCATTAATGAGCTGCGTAAGTTGATTGATAGGTAGGCAGCGGAGTAGAGCTCCAATTACAACATCCTTGATAAACAATGATGAGGGACTACAATATGAGCAACATGGCATACTCAGGGGATTGACCGTATGGATCTTTGTCCTATCCCTAGTTGGATCTACATACCAAAATTAAGCCAAATTGGTAATTTATTTCTATTGGATTAGATTCATATTCGTGATTTACTTTTAACCATGGATTTTGAGGATTATTTGGCTGATTTTTGGTTCATAGGTCCACCTAGGGATTGGCCAAACATCCATCCGGTCAGAGTCCTCCAAGAGTGTGCCATGTGGCTCATATTGTGTCCTGTAATGAGAGTCTGTCATTGGAGCTCGACGCTTTGATAAAATATATCATATAAGCCTTTTTTTTAGTGTGTTTTATCAAGAGAACAATTTTCTTCTTTTGTAAATCGATCGTCATCATTTGATTATGGCATACACTACAAGGAAGTTGAAGATTCAAGATTAATTGGCTATAGCGATAATGATTGGGGTGGAAATGTAGATGATTGCAAGGTAGTTTTAGCTTTTTTCAATATTTGTTTGGTTGCAATCTCATGGGCTTCAAAGAAATAATCGGTTGTGGCTCTTTTCTACCGTTGAAGTTGAATAATTTCATTGGATTTAGTAGATTGTCAAGCTTTTTGATTAAGATGGATGTTGGATAAAT
Organism: Euptelea pleiosperma; assembly: GCA_035048495.1. Classification (NCBI taxonomy): domain Eukaryota; kingdom Viridiplantae; phylum Streptophyta; class Magnoliopsida; order Ranunculales; family Eupteleaceae; genus Euptelea; species Euptelea pleiosperma. The sequence continues at coordinate 19,704,999 of CM068543.1, forward strand.
TAAAACATTCTCAAGTAGAAGGAACGCCATTATTTCGTGATAATACTTCGACGATAATACTCGCTAAAAATCCAATTTTTTATTGTAAGAGCAAGTATATTAGAATCAAGTACCATTTCATTCAAGAATTGATGAAAGACGGAGAAATCCGTATTAAGTTTTGTAAAACTCAAGACAAAGTTGTTGACATCTTTAAAAGACGTTGAAGTATGAAAATTTCATAAAAATAAAAGTAAGGCTTGGAGTTTTGTAGTACAGTTTAAGAGGGGTTGCTGGAAATATAAGCTAGACTTGAGAGTTTGGATTCCTAACACTCAATTCAAACGATTTATTGAAAGAAAATTCTAGACTAGCCTGGTGGATTATGGATTTGTGTTTCCAACACTTGATTGGAAAATCCAAGAATTTGTTGGTGGATCTGTCACACCCCGAATCCGGGCACTCAGATCCGACCCAATTATCCGTGGATCGGTCCATACCCGAACCCTGACATGAGAAAAAGATTGTCCTTAAGGCCAATCTAACCAAATGATGAGTGAACAGATTAAATGTAGTCTACCACGTAAGCCCATTAAGGTATTAGGTACAACCGTACGTTATTAAACTAAGCGGAAGCATGAATATTAAATTTAATAAAATAGTCTCTGAAATCAACTTATTAATCATTAGTTTGTATAAATGGGTTCAAACATTGATGGGTCACGCGATACATTCCAAGGTGGCGATATCGGGTACTAGTTAATTTTCCAAGTCTAGTGATTCAGTCGATTCTGACCTATGCACAGTAATTTGACTGTAGAGGTCAGCCCCGATTGAATCTACTGACACATCTTATATTGTTGGAAAGCTGATTCAATAAGCTCCGACTTTTCTATTTTGTCCAAAGTCAGATTCTATAAATTACTAAGTAAGAAAAGTGTCTCAAGTCTAAAATTAAAACCAGACTAGTTTGATATAGGTTCAATGATTCGGCTGCCTAAGACAGCATAGTTTGAATCACCTGACGCACTTTATATGGTCGGAAAGCTGACAGAACGAGCTTCGATTAATCTATTTTCTCGAAGGTCCAGTTCTATCATCTTCCTGACGGAAAAGGCACTGCAAGTTAGCCATACAGAATCTGTCCACTTAAGTTGTTAGCGATTCCTTCGCTTAAAACGTTATTTTATGCGTCTATTTATAACCATTGATCTTGAAATTTTCACCACTATTATCTTAACATGTAAGAGTCATAAAAATGAAATATCATCTTCCACACATGCTAGCACAGTCATCACGACTATACATCAGCAAGATAAAATTCACGGTTTCATAATACCGATTAAAAACCCTCAGTCGTATAGTTACCACTACCAAGTAATATGTCAAATTATTACATTCAAATCATACTTGAAGTTCCAGATCTACTAAGAATCAAAGTAATAGAGTCTATGCTTCTTCATTTCCCATGTTAGCATCCTCGAATGCCTGATCGGTCACCCCGACATCATACCCCTCGTCAAACGTATCAACTCCGATATTAGTCTCGTCCTCTACAAGATCTACAATTTTTTTGGTAAAACACCATGAGCCAAGGCCCAATAGAAAAACAATCGTACACTCCTAACACTAACAAGAATCCATTACTTTACGCTTATAATCATATATCATCAATGAGAAGCAATTACACGTACAAGAGAAAAAAAACGCATGGCAATCCATGAAATTTCAAATCGTGACAATATGCAATATAGTATAAAAAAAAAAATCAAAATCATGAGTAACCCATCTCAGGGTCTCCATCTCCTTCCCACGCCGGGAGTAGCTCGGCCGAGAGCTCTTCTGCAGGGGTTCAGGGTTTTTCACCCAAGGGCACCGGGCCCTACTTAGTAAAAATTCCGAAACACTTCTTATATATATACATGATGCATCCATTACTCCTACACGAAGCACAACGTTTCACACATGCGTAAAATAACATTAACATCGGATACAATCATGGATTAGCATGTTATACAAATGATTCCATGCAAGAAAGATTCGTTACCATGATGAGCATCAATGCAATCATCTAGCATTAAGACCGATTATTTATCCATTCATTTCAAAATTTAAAACTCAAGAAGAACACATGTTATACGGGTAAAGTAACCGATTCATTTAGTCGTAGGGAATGCACCTACCTTCTATTGATTGATCTACTTGAATCGAAGACGGTGAAACGTGATGCTATTAATGCTCCTAACGATCCCGGCACTATGGAAGTTGCTGGAGTCGTGTGCGTGCTTCTCCAAGATAGTTGCTGGGTCGTGTCTCAATGGTGAGCCTTCAAGCCTAAGACGTTTCCTCCTTGCTGGTTCTTATCTCTTTGGCGAAGACGTTCTCTGTTTTTAGGAGTTCGCTACGATTGCTCTAATGGTGGAACACGCACAGTTTCTCGGAAGTTCGAAAGTGGAAGTGATTTGCGTTGAAGAGCATTGGTTATCCATACTCACCACGGTTTTGTTATAATTGGTAGTTCTATGGTTGAAATTTGAATTATGTTTATTCTTGGTGAATGGTGCTAATGCGACACACACGATTTAGGTAAGTGTATAATTTAGTTAGTGTTTCTTTCTTTCTTTGGTGTGGTCAAAATTAGCAATTGGGAAATCAATCGGTTCTCACTAAGGTAATGCATGAGGCGTGTGGCACTAATGGTACACATGTCCAGCCATCAATGAGGCACTTTCCCTCATGGGATATTTCCTTACAAGTTATTTACTATTGTGTTTGGCCTATGTTCTCAAGTTTTGATAGTGGGGTCCACTACCCCAACATCATAGCCTCTATTGGAGCTTCCAAGATGGTCCAATGGTTTGTTCAAGAGGTGTGGATATGATCCTGTCCATTCATAGATGTGGGCTAAATTAGATTAGTTTCAAAATGAGGAAAGTTAGTTTGTGTAGGCCAATAGGTATCCAATCCTTTATAGTTAATTACTTAATTAAGATAAATCTCAAAGTATTTTAGTTTAGGATATCTTTTGCTGGAAAATATATACCTTTGTGTTGGAGTTTCAATTGGGAAATGTTCACAAGTTTCCTTAACATTTGAGTTGATATACTTTTGGTTTTGAAATCGAATTAAATTTTCCATTTTCCAAGAGTATGATGTGTCACCATGAGGTTTGGAAGGTCTTTCCAATCTTCAAAAGTGCATGGACGTGCTGCCCATGGGGGTGTACACACCCACTACAAGGTGCAATATAATACTATTAAGATTCTTTATTTTTCCTTGTCTCATGTGTCAAATGCATAAAACTAATTATTTTAATTAAGCAAAGTGTTCCATTTTTTTTTTATTTTTTTATAATTACTAATGTGCCTAATAATTACAAATGTGCCATTTAGACAAAATAAGGTTCATGTAAAGTAATTATGGTCCATGAGAGGTGTATCATGTTGTAGTTACTCCTTAGGTCCATCCTAACAATATAATTAATCACCAATTAACCCTTAGTTAGTGTGTTATCGGTCATCGTACAAAATTGTCCTCTAATATCCAAATTATTGTAGGTGAGTGCCTAATGTCCGAATCGTCTACACGAGCGTTCAATTATTCACTACGGCCCACCAGTTATGGATTATACAACAATGTGGCAAATTATAAGTATATTAAGATCATTTGTGGGCCTCACATCTTAGAGTTCATTATGCTTGTAATACATCAAGTTCATTAGTAGTTATCCAGAGTGATCGGCTATTCCCGTTCATGTGTGTCGAGTGATTGAGAATTCTTATGTGTCATGATAAAAGAGTTCTCACCTAGGTTCTGAAAATTTTGTTAAGTGCCAACCATGCGGTGTACAAAAAAAAAAAACGAAGTTTTAGCATTATCGAATTGACTAAGTTACCCTCGTAATGACGATTTACACTAATACCCTTGACCAAAGGTTCAGGGTATTACAGGATCAGTCTCTAAGGTAGACTTTTTGGAACTTGGAATTGGTTTCCTAAGAACTCCATATTTGTGCTTAGAATGAAAAAAAAAATGTTGTTTCTTATATATCTTGGAAATAGAAGTTAGTTTATTTTGTCTAATTTTTCCACTTGTGAGTAGCTTATAAATTCAGCTATGTACTAAGCTAAAAAGTCAAGTTTTGTGAAGGAAAGTTGAGGTATTGTGATGATATATCATATAAGCCTTATTTTCTTGGTGATAATATTCTATCGACGTCAATATTGACCTTACAAAAAATCAGCCCATTCAAACGTTTGTAGCCTTATGGAAAGTGGATTGCAAGTTGAAAAATTTTTGAACCGTCCCTACTTACTCATTATTATTTTAGGTCAATATTTGATATGGTTAGAAGTTTTATCCTCAAAGAAAAAAATCCGCCTTTAACTCATCTCCATACGAACCCCATGACCTTGTCGAGTTTCTTTTAAATTTGAGCATGAAAAGGTCATTTACTTTTATTTCTTTGAAATTTTTTTATATATCAAATGTGTAACTGGTACCCAAATAGGAACCAAAACTAGGTATTTGTTGGTTCCAATTTTGAACCACTTGTTCTGATACCAGAACCAAAACCAACGGGACTCAAAAACACCATACATATTAGTTCATGGTTCTATGTACATTGGTATTTGAATCGTAACCAACCCAGTGGAACCTCTATTTTTACATTTGTGCCCTTATCTAATGTGCATGCAAGGGAAGTTTGGTTTGGTTGCAAGGACACATGAGAGGGCTTTACTTGGAATTTTGTTCATCCATGTTCTCAAATAGTGGAAATCAGATTTTTCTTTGCACAATCCTAACCCACTCTTTCCTTTTGTGAGGCAAACAAGAACAATGCATCCTTGCAGCCAAAACACACCCTTGAATGTAAATACATAGCATAGTCTCTCTATGTTTACGGTTGCAAGTTTCGTTTACCCCCGATAAGTGCTTACAAGGGTTGTGTCGTTGTGGGTATAGTTAGGGCATGAAATGGGGTGGATTTGACCTATGATTCGCTTTGATTTGAACCCATAATTACGGGTTTGGATCCTTAAAACAAGATCCATATATATATATAGAAAGTTATATGAATATGGTTTTAGTATAGTGGATCCGATTCAAATTCGGGTTGGATTTGGAATGGTCTTTGGTCTTAGATCCTTATTTAAAATAAGTATTTTAAAGAGGGGGCAAGACCAATATCCGACCCTTATATGTATATATGGGTCGAATATGGATCCCCTATCTCTTAGTTCGGATACAAATCAAGGGACATGGACCCGAGTCGGATTCAGATCTTGATCAACTTGTTTTCAATTTTGATTATAGATCTACCTAGATCCGCCTCGAATCTAACCCATTTCATTCCAGAGGTATAGTTGCCATAGAGGGAAACGAGTCTATCATTATCATCATTTATCTCAAATTTTTTGGGTCAGCAACATGAATCCTATTTTGTCATTTAACTCTATTTAGAAATGATTGCCTTCATATATACTCGTGGAAGGCAAATGTGAGTGAGAGAAACGTGTAAGAGATGGGGACTATTTTAGGAGTTGGAACTGTATTCGGAGAGTTGAGAAAGGGAACGAGGGAAATATATTTAAAAAGATATGAAGATAGAGTTCTTAAAAGACCTAATGCCCTTTTTTCTTGCCCTTTTTATAAAAATTGAAGAGAATTAGAGGGCGTCTTGTGGATAAATCACAAAATGCAAATCAAATTTTCTCTCTCTCTCTCTCTCTTTCTCTCTCTCACACACACGCACGCACACACACACACACACGTAATGTATACATGGATCAGGATCAGGGGACAACATTTTTGACAACAATTTTGGGGTACCCAAAAGGAAGATGAATCAATAGTTGATTTTTGGTGAGGATGATCTCCTCACCATATAGATCACTCCTACAAAAAATCAGTCCATTCTAAAATTTCTAACCCCATCAAGTGTAATCTTCAAGTTAACAATAAAAATTGACGATCCATAATTCTTCAACTTCTAAACCAGTCTATGAATGTTAGAATGATTTGAACTTTTGTGAGGATGATCTCCTCGCCATAGAGATCATCCTCGCCAAAAATCATCCAATTCTAAAACTTATAATTTATATATTGGCCCACGCCAATTTTTTGTTGTAGAAAATATTGTGAAAATTGTTGTCTCCCGATCCTGACCCTATATTGGGGGACAGCAATTTCATACAATATTTTTTACAACAATTTTGGCGTACTCACATGGAAGATGAATCAATAGCTGATTTTTGGTGAGGATGATCTCCTCATCATATAGATCGCCTATACAAAAATCAGCACATTATGAAATTTCTAACTCCATCAAATGTGGTTTTTAAGTTAACGATAAAAATAGACAGTCCATAATTCTTCAACTTGTAAACCGATCTACGGATATCGGATTGATTTGAATTTTTGCGAAGATGATCTCCTCACTATAGAGACCATCCTCACCGAAAATCACCCCATTCCAAGACTTCTAATTTATACATTGGCCTGTGCCAATTTTTGTTATAAAAAATGTTGTATGAAATTGTTGTCCCCCGATCCTGACCCATGGGAGGACAACATTTTCATACAATATTCTTTACAACAATTTTGGCATACCCACATGGAAGATTAATCAATAGCTGATTTTTGGTGAGGATGATCTCCTCACAATATAGATTACTCCAACAAAAAATCAACACATTCTGAAATTTCAAACCGCATCAAATGTGATTTTCAAGTTAACAATAAAAATAGACTGTCCATAATTCTTCAACTTATAAATTGGTCTATGAACATCGGAAAGATTTGAATTTTTGTGAGGATGATCTCCTCGCCATAGAGACCATCCTCCCCAAAAATTATCCCACTCCAAATTTTCTAATTTATATATTGGCCACACAAAGTTTTTATTGTAAAAAATGTTGTATGAAAATGTTGTCCCCTGATCCTGACCCTATATATATATATATATATATTACATTGGGCACATGGACGCGAGAACCTGAAGAAATAGAATTAGAAAAGTAATCAACCGCTTTCATAAAATCTGCCTCCTCACTTGAATTTGCAAATCTGGCTCGTTCCCGGCTACGTGTCCTTTGGACTATATACACTAGTGGGCCGCACGTGAGTGATTGTAGGCGCATTTTTAGAAGAATTGACAAAATAAGAAAGTTTCAACTCAAATGGTTGTATAGAAGATTAGTTTGGAAATTGTAGTCACTCAAGGCACAATTAGAAAATCAAAATTCTGAAGTTGTTCATATAGTTTAGATAGGTAGTTATTAAGGGATTATTTTGAAAATATTTATTCTACTTATTAATGGACGAAGGCCTTTCATGTGTTTTAAATGCTAAACCCTAATATCCCATAAATTCCTTTATTTTGCTTCTGTTATTTTCTTTAATTTATTCACTTGGCAAAGGGCTTTTCTGATCTTTTTGGTGTCAAAAAAATATGTTACCCTACAAGCACACATCACCCCTGCACCTCACTCAATGCTCTTTTCTTATTAAAAAATTTAAAAAATCCTTATTCTTAGTATGACCCTTTAAATTGACAAGCATTGCTTCTTTCATTTTTTGAATTTTTTTATTTTATAATGGGAGCTTTGGTTATTCAATATTTTCACATTTCAACTCAATTGTTAAAACATTTATTGAATCTTCACTTAGACCTGAAATCTGTCACTTGAAAAATTAGATGATGGTGTCCATCAACCCACAGTGTGAGTCACATGGCACACTATTAGAGGATATCGACCGTGTAAATGTTTGGCACATCCTTAGATGGACTTAAGTAAAAAAAATCGGCATGATTAGTGATTTCTAACCTTTGGATCATAATGCTCGAAATCCACAGTTACAAATAAACCAAGACAGAAACTCTAATCCAATGGATATAAATTACTAATTAGGATGACTTTTAGTATGTAGGTGCAACTAGGTACGGACCAATAAACATCCATACGGTCAGTGGCCTCTAAGATTGTGCCACATGGCATAATGGGACACTAATTATTTGGTGTCAAAATTTAATATTTACAAAAAAAAAGTTGATTAAAAGTTACCTCTACTTACCCCATTATTAAAAGGGTAATGATCACATGATCCAACGCCCATGGAGGTGCATGGTGATGATATTTTTTTATTGGCCAAAAAGTACCTCGATCTGCCTACTAAATAGTGATGTTCAGAATTCCACGATTAAAAATCAACCCATGAAAACGACTCCAATTGAATGATTAGAAATCATCAATCAAGCTGATTTTTTGCATGTAGGTCCACTCAGGGATGTGCCAAACATCCATACCGTCAATGGTCTCTAAGAGTGCCACGTGTAAGGTTATGCCACATGTAAGGTGCACATGCATCGCACATGTCGTCCCCCTAGTAGAAGTAATGGCATATAAAGTAATCAAGTTGTTATTAAGGAACTTTTTGTAAATGAAAATAATGGAATGATAAGTAATTAAGTAATTATCAAGGGGCTTTATTGAAAATAAGAATGATGACTCGAAAAGTAATTAAGTATATATCAATGGGTTGTATTGAAAATCTATTAGTTAATTGATGAGATGGGCATTTATTGCGTCAATAGCGGCTAGTTTTTCCCTTTATTTGGATAGGCAACTAATAGGTGAACATCGTGTTGTATCTATTTACATACGCTCGAATGACCCCTTCTCATAATGAGAATGTACATAACCCTATTCCGGTTTGGTCCGGTATGGAATGAACTTATAATCATGGAATCGACTCGATCATCAGATTATAAGTTCATAACCCCAGCCGATTCCCATTTTGACCGAACAGAACCCAAGTTTTGTCTTTAAAATAGTAAGAATGACACAAGTAGTGGAAGCAGCAAACAATTGCTAGAAATTTTACGAGAGAAATTGAGAGGAAACATCAAGGAAATTGGGCAAGAAACGGAAAAGAGACATATTAGAATGCAAATTCCACTTGGAAAACACATTTCCATGCAATTTTCTTAGAGTTTCCTACCTATTTCCGGAGAAATTTGTTGAAGTGGCGGGATTTTTTAAGGGACTATCATGCGCCCAATGATCACGCGCGACATATACTTGGGGTTATGATTTGGTTAAAAAAAATCACCAATCATGCTGATTTTTGGCATGTAGATCTACCAAGGTGTGGGCCAAACATTCAGGGGCCAGTTAGCCCAAAAGAGTGTGTTTGAGGGACTTCTGCACCATAGAACGGCTTGATCACACCTATTTCCGAAAAGCCTTTTTCAAGAAAAGCTAGTTCTTGTGGGAAATGTAATCCTGGGCAACTGGGCAACTATGTTTGAGGGGTTCATGATTTGTACCTGCCAATTCGAAACAAGACTGAAACTGGAATTTGGTCTTATCAATTTTAAGGGCAAGTTTGGAAACCCAATAAAGGCGCCAGTCAGGATTAGTCCAGGTCCAATTCTTCTTGGCCTTTCTTCAGTAACCGTGTGGACCCATTTTTTTGGGTCCCCATTTTTCAGATCGTGTCTTTAAGACAGGACCAGAGTTGACTCTTTGAAAAGACGTTACAACATTGAACCAGTTCTTCCATGCTATGCCCCGAAAAAACGAGCTTTCCAACCAAACAAGCCCAAAAGAGATTTCACTTGGCCCAATTTGGCAGTGTGGTCTTTCGCCGCACAATTTGTTTCTTGTCACCAAACAACTCCATATAACATTTGCTGCCTTCTGGTCTTTGTAAGTAATAGTTCCTGTTGGATTCATTGGATAGAAGGAAAACCCTCAAATCTCCGATTTCAGTTCCGCCTGCCTTGAAAACCCCCAAAAAAGATCACAGCCCCATCAATCACTCTGCACCAGAATAGATTTTTTTTCATCCAAATGGATCAAAATCGAAGACCCACAACCATTCTTGAAACTCTTGGTGAAGAAATCATCAGAATCGTAGCTCCAGTCTCAACCTGCATGTTCTTAGTAGTTATTCTGGTCACCATCCTCAACACCAACTTTCCATCTGATTCCTCATCATCCCTCACAACCATAGCCACCATAGCTTACAATGAGAACACTTCCGATTCAGACTGGGACAAACTCAAAGGTGCCCTATTGAATTCTCTTGTATTTGTGGCTGTTATCACTGTTGTTACTTTCATCTTGTTCTTTCTTTTCTACCTCAGATGCACTAAGTTTCTCAAACTCTACATGGGTTTCTCTGCTTTTGTTGTTTTGGGATTCATGGGTGGTGAAATTGCACTTTTCTTGATCAGGGATTTTAGTATTCCTGTTGACTGTATCACATTTTTGATAGTTTTGTTTAATTTCACTGTTGTTGGGGTGATGTCTGTTTTTATATCAAAGATGCCAATTTCAATCACACAAGGGTACTTGGTGGTTATTGGGATGTTAGTTGCTTATTGGTTTACATTGTTACCCGAATGGACCACTTGGGTACTTCTGGTTGCCTTGGCCTTGTATGATCTTGCTGCAGTTTTGTTGCCCGTTGGGCCTTTGAGGCTCTTGGTAGAGCTCGCAATGTCGAGAGATGAAGATATCCCAGCTTTGGTTTATGAGGCCCGGCCTGTTACTTATCATGATTCAGGCCCAAGACAGGCCGTAATAGAGAGGAGGTTGTGGAGAGGAAGGAGGGACGCTGGTTCTGATTCGGGTGAGAATTTGAATCCAAATTCTAATTTGGATTCGAGTTCGACTCTTGGGGTGTTGTTATCTGCGGAGGATGGCCAAAATGAGGCAAGGCTGGTTGTAGCTGAAGAGCATCGGGTTCCTGAAGGGGGTTCTGAGCTATCGTCACCTTTACTTGATCAGCAGTTAGAAAGACCCAATGCTCAGAGGGATGGACAACAAGAATCTGTTCCGAGTGAAAGTTGGCCGGTTGAGGGTATCGGGTTGGGTTTATCTGGTGCAATCAAGCTGGGACTGGGTGATTTTATCTTCTACAGTGTGTTGGTTGGCAGGGCAGCAATGTATGATTTTATGACAGTTTATGCTTGTTATCTTGCTATCATAGCTGGTCTTGGTATCACTCTGATGCTTCTAGCAATTTATCAGAAGGCATTGCCAGCTCTTCCTGTGTCGATATTGCTAGGAGTGTTGTTTTATTTCTTGACTAGGATCTTGTTAGAAGCCTTTGTTGTACAATGTTCAATCAACCTGTTGATGTTCTAGAATGAAATTTAACTTCTGCGGAGATTGTGATTGCTGAAGAATGTTAATTGATGGAATTTATAGTCTCTTCTTACTATAGTTTACTTATTTCTTCCTTCTACTTCTCTCATGTTTCTCACTGGTCTGGTTAATCATTCATACCTATTAAGAAAAATTCAAAACCAGACAAATGAACTTGTTGTATAATTGTGCAGTGCTCGATGCCACAGACGTATTGTCACAGTTCCTCCAGCTTAGACTAATTAAAGATTTGAAAATGGGCAAAAAGGATGATGGGATAATTTTAATAAATAGTTGATGAGGAGTTCGAATGGGGAGCACTGAGATTATAGAGCTGGAATGGCACCTTGGATAAAAGATTCTTGCTACGAATGATCAAGAAAGCTGTTGTTTACGAACTTTCAGTTTCAAAAGGTTGCTGTTCATACTTCTTAATACTTTCTTTTGTTTAGAGGTTACACTGCGGTTAGGGTAGTGAAAATATTACAGGCATCCTTGTTGAGTGGCCCAAGCCCAATACCGTGAAATTCCTTCCCAGATAGGTTTTGCTGCTTCACCTACAATACAAATATACAGATTGGTGCCCAGCTAGCTTCAATTATATCTAAGAGGGCATGCCCTCGAATTTATTTATTTATTTTTACTACTTTCTTCTGGTCATAATTTAGATTGCCTGGGTGAAATGGTTGGGAGATACTAATTTGCTCTCGATAAAAGGAAAATAAGAATTGGGCTATGCCCAAGTATCTACGATACATATTGAGGGGTTTCCACAGTAGATTAATTGTGTCTTTTTCAAGTATTGAACAGATCTAACTGTGTTGAGAAAGAAATCTACAGCATCTATTTCTGTTTCTCTACTACAGACCATATATCTGGGAAAATTCTGCAATTTGTTTGGATTTGTTGCTGCTGTCTTGGCTGATATGCAAATGAAATATTTTTATTTATCTTCCTCGTGGAGCTAACTTCCGAAATGACCATAGCGTAGGTTGAGCAGTATCAATAAAATTTCTTTTGCATTTCAATTCAATTTTTGTGTGAGCAGTTTCAAATGAGAGATGAGAAACTCATATTCCCATTGATCTATGTTTAAGGCAATTAACCCAAATGTGAATGTCATTAATACAAAAAATGACAGAAATATCCTTATCGGTAAAAGAAGAGAGACAAATAATCTGTGTGATGAAATTAAAAAAAGTCCATAAGATGGTAAAAAAACAACAAACTGCATGTAATCTGTCAGCTGGTGAAAGCTCTACAGCCAATACTGGGCTAAGATGGAAGGGATATCAGCCCTCTGCCCATTCGTCTCTATCTATGGATTCACCAGGTGTCTACCTACCCTTGTTCCCTTTGCTCCGTTCCCCGAACCCAGGTGAACATCCCCATTTCAAAACATTCACATAGGTCCTCAGACAGGCATAAAAAAAAGGAGACGAAAAAAGTCTATTTACCTTTACAATATTCCGGAATGTATCACGGCCCTATCTATTCATCTTTTTATTAAAAAAGAAAAGGAGTTCTGCATCTCTCCAGGGAACAAATAGGCATGGGGAAGAGGGACACACAGATTCGCACAAGTGGAAAAAAATCATGGTTCATGAGAAAGCATTGAGAACATTGGGTGGAACCTAAAGTGGATATAGATATTTATTTGTGAATAATTTGATGAGGGAAATCTGATAAAGGTTGCGAAGTGAACTTCCATTATCAGCACGGTGATATCTACTAGATCCTTTAGCCAGCCATAGATTATGTTAAGCTTAACTTCAATAAGACCTCAAATAGCAAGCTTGGAGTAGTCAAAGCTAGATGATTGGGGAATGAAGGAATTTTATAGTTGCCTTCTTCATTAACTATGAGATGAAACCCTAACAAGGCTGAAGCTATTGGTGCCAGATTTGGCATAGAAAAAGGAAAGAAAGGCAACAAAACCAGAAAAAAATAAATGAAAAACAAAAAACCAGAAAACTATAACATTTCAAAGTTAAAATGGATTGTAATAGCCATGGAATAAAATTTAAATGCTAAAAACAAGATTATTTTGTTGTCTTCTTGAGATTGTCCTTTTCTGCTCGTATTGTGTTATCTTTATGGTAAGTATGGAATATTAGTGGGAGCTAGATAAATATGGTAAAATAGTGGGAGCTAATGAGAATGGAATATTACTTGTTGGTTAATTTTCAGCCACTGATAACTTACTATAGCAATAAAGGAAATTATAATTGCTTGTTGCTTCATGTCGACTCGACCTTTAGCAAAGTTCACCAGTAACATTTGCATTGCCTGCTTATATCAGTCAGTATGTATATCTGTTAATTCTATAAAAAGGATGACATGTTCTCATTGTTTCTCTTATCAAATTTCACCCATTTATTGATCTTGAAAACTCTACTTGATGTTTCTTAAAAGTTTCGTCATGACACTCCTTCTCTAATCTTTGGATTTAGTTCTTTCGACAAATCAATGAAGTCTCCCCTGCTATTTTGGTAAAATGAATAAGAAAGCACTTGTAGGTAACAATAAGTATGACATATTGAGATGGCTGACTTATCCTTATATGTGAGATGGAACCAGACCTGCAAATGACTGTATCTATGACTGGAATGACAACTACCATTTAACCAACCATAGTCCTCCTAGTGTTTTTTGTACTAAAGATACTAATTGCTAAAGAATGTTGAGCATTCAATGTATATGTCTTTTGATATTATGGCTAAAATATATATGAAACCTATGAAGATAATCAAAATGCTATCCATAAAAAAATAGAAAGAGGAAAAGATGATCAAATGCATGTATTGAGATCACAAAAGGAACTAACTTGTAAATAACAACCATACCAATAAAGTGGTCCTCTCTACATGTCACTCGTAACATGTCTTTATACTACTATGAGGTGATTGCCGAGCTGTTTTTCAGTAGGTTACCCAGTGTCCATTTGATAAGTATGTTACAGTTATACCACTTGTTTTCAAATAATTATATTAAAAGTTTCAATTCTATATCTTACTTGTAATATCTAACCTTGAAATTCTGTGTACACAAATTTCATCCATCATCTTCCTCTTTATTGCTTTTCTTCCTGAGTCTTGCTTTCAGTTTCTCTTGCATATGCCAGTTGCCGGTTTTAAGATGGCACCTCTCGGATAGTTGAAGATGTTGGAGCACTGAGATCAAAACAATTTCTTTCCAACATTTTTTTTTAAATAATTGAACATAAGAGTACTCATATCATATTATTGGGCGTTGGGATAAAAGTAAGACTCCCTCTGCTCAGTCTTCTAAGCGATGTGCATCACACATGCCAAAAATTCCCAACTTTTTTTTGGTCGGTGAAGAATATTGTATAAAGAATAGGACGAAAAGAAGGGGTATGCATACACACTATACGGGAAGGGAAACACAAAATGAGGAAGGAAGCCTAACCAAACAAAAATAGCCTCAACTAAGACCAAGGCTTCCATCTAAAACCAAAATCCTCAAACTTTAGGCCCCTTACAACAGTCAATCACAGAAGACAAAAAAGAAGCGCTTTGACTCGCAAGACGATAGATTCAATCCTCTCCACGTTGTCTTTAAATATACACCTATTTCTCCCTTTCCAGATAGAACACATGATGGCAGAAGGGAGCAATATCCAAAGAGAGAGACTCCAAGATTTAGGGTCATCAACACACCAACTGGAGATAAGCTCGGACACGCTATTTGGAACTGTCCAGCACACCCCAAATAGGTTTAAGAACACTAGCCACACCTCTAATGTAAAAGGGCAGTGGATGAGAAGATGAGCAACAGAACCACCTCTTACTTTACAGAGAAAGCAAATGTTACGCATAATTTTCCCTTGATTAATTTTTTTTATAAGTAATTTTCCCTTTATTGATCAATTGGTCCAAAGGGACTTGTCAAGAATTGCTGTCCAGACGAAGAATGCCACTTTAGAAGAGATAGGGAATATCCACACATGTCCCATCGGAAATTCAGAACTTGATCCACCTACCAGAGCAAAATAAAATGAGCAAACTGAAAAATGGCCTCTAGGGTCCCACCTCCAAACTATGCTATCATCCTCATCAACCAATTCTGGAACAGACCCTATTCTACTAATGAGAAGGGATAGTCTTCCATCTCCCAGTCATTAAAATTTCTTCTTCTACCAAAATTCTAGGTTCCTCTGTCACCCCTCCTAGCCCAATAGCCCTTCACAAGGGAACCTTGATGTTTCAACAAACCGAAATTCCTAACTCCAAAAAGCAATGTTTGGGTTAGTTGATTGGAACTATTGTATCAATATCAGTAATTTTTGGATATGATGAGCAATCTGTCAAATTTCTTGGACTACTTTTGGGCATAAGAATTAGGAAGTTAAGTGCAATAGGGTCTTCATTGTTTTGAGGGTGCTTGTACTATATTCAAGGTTTTGGAATTTTCTTTTTGTATTACTTTTGGATCTTGCTTTCTTCTCATTGAAGTAAAACTTTAGAAGCAAGCTTATTCATCTGGCAGAAGATCAGGTGTTTGTTGAAGGAGGCCATGATACTAATCGTGGAAGTGAGAAGGTTAGGATTTTTAAGACATGGCAATGAGAGAAGACAATTGACAGCTATCGTCAATGTTTCGGAGAGGTGTTTCAGTATCGAGAAGTCTTGGGCTAGCATACTGTGAATGGTAGAGAGAGAGAGAGAGAGAGAGAGAGAGAGAGAGAGACCTGACGCACGAGTATGTGAATCCTGACGCACCATTCAACCATGACCGTACAGCTTTGCAGTTTGTATGTGAGGATGTAGTTGCACACTATGTTAGGTGCATTGTGTATTTGTTTCACTCAAACACCATTGTGGATGTATATTGCTAAGCTTTTACCATATTTATTGTGCATGTCACTCTGTATATTCAGGTAATTTTTCTTTTTCTATAGTGAAATTTGGTTTGCCTGTGAACGTAGTTCTGTAAGAAAACATAATCTATATTGCATGTCTATTCTCTTTAATCTCGCTGTGGTTGTGCATTTTCCTTTCCTTTTCTGTCAGATTTTATTGCACATATTTCATGGGTATTCCATAGGCTGTTAGAATCGATTCATCTTGATTTTGTGTGTTCTACGCAAGGAAGGACCGAATCATCATACATTGGGCTTTTGCCACAAGTATCAAAATTTTCAAATGGTTTTTCTTTTTACCTGTTTTTCTTGGTTTTATAAAACTAATGGTGTTGCCAACAGGTAATAAGTTTTCACTTGAGAAATTTAATGGATAGAAGAAAAGTTTCGGTCATGCAAGTTCAACTTTGAATATTTGCTAGTGTAACTGAGATAACACAAAACATTAATAGTTAGATATGGAATGGTGAGTGATGGAACATGAGAAGAAAGTGTCTGTGACTATTTGCTTGCATGGATTGCCAGATATATACAACTGTTGGTGCATTGTCCAAGACTCCAAGTTGGAAAAGATAATGCTAGTTATGTATTTGTAAAACAAGCAAATAATCTTGTTAAGATGGAGATTGTTGGAATGATGGAGTTTTTGAATTCGGTTTGAGAATAAATGTCGTTTAATAGTATTTAAAGAATGTGAACTGGGTTGTAGGAGTACTTTGGTGCAGGTTAAAGGCTCTAAAAGAATGAGAGGAGGGACGAAAAGGACATGGATGCAGTAAGAAACGATCGAAGACGTGTTCTAAATTTTAATAGAGATATAGCCTTAGAGTAGAATGGTGCGTCAGGATTCCTGTAGCCGATCCCAAATAGTTGGGATAAGACTTTCTTGATTGTTTGATTGAACTGGATTGTGTAGATCGTCTTTGACCCAACATGTCAATGAAATATTTAACATGAGATATTGAAGCATTCCAGGATTTCTCCTCGGCTTCTAGGGAAGGTTTTTCTTTCTTGTTAAACGCTAGATGCCGAGATCTTTGAACATCTCGAACATCATATTTTCTTCAGATATAAAAACCTTAGAACATAAGATTCATGTGCTGCATTTTGTGCCACTACTTCTGTCATCGCTGTTCTGTAATCCACTTGTGCACATGCAAAATATTTTACATTGTGCAATCTTTTAAGAGATGCACCATAAGTTTCAGATGTCATCTAAATGAATGTTCAACGAGTGCTTGCTGCAGATTCATGAGAATCTAATTTTGATGACTACCCAAAAAAAAGGAAAAAATTGAACAAAAAGTTTCAGTGCAAATAAAATCAATTTTCAAGTTTAATATCCTACAAGCTGAAGAAAATCAATTAACAGGTTTCAAGAAAAAATAACTGAATTGCCAAATATAAAGAAAATTAACGAAGAAACCTTGGATTTCTTTAGATCAATTTAACAACAAATATAACTTCTATGTTGAAGTTGCAACAACACTTGCATATAGAACAAGCATTTGATAGTAGGATTTTGGTAGAGGTTTAGCACTTTAGCTGCAGTAAGAGGATGAGGTTGTTAGGATTCATGTGGAGGCTTAGCTACACGAAGGATGAGGGAATTCTGGTGTCTCCTTATGGGGGATTTAGGAAGTAAGCCATTTCATCTTTCGTTTTAATCAAACTTCTTCTCTTCCTTGTATCTTGGAGTTAAGCTGAGTGAATAATGGCTATGAAGTGGTTCCCTTCATTATGGAAGGTGGGTATAATTCATAAATTTGTTATAAAGACTTGGCAAAAGCTGAAAAAGCATAATGAAGAAGTGACAATTTTTTTGTTTTTGTTCTTTTACAACAATTTTTTGCCATATACTTGGGTAATAATAACAATTTGCCCATTATTTGGCCGACTCCTAAAGTTCTTGACTTAATCTGAATATTTGAAATTGACGGCCGAATAATTTGTTTTTCAAATAATTTGTAAGATTCGCAAATAATTTGGCGAATTGCTAACTATGGATGGGTGGCAGAGTTTAGGTATGGCTCCTGCACTATGAGGACATTGATGTCACAAGGTTAGATTTACAAATCTATGGGAGCAAAGAGACTCTTCTATTCAAACAGGGACCATGAAGACTGCTGTCTTAAACTCCTTCAAATCACTATGTGCTCTAACAATAGATCAAATGGTAAAAACCATTTATGATTGTTACTAAGCCCTTCATATATTTCCACACTGCCAGAACAGGTTTATCAGTATGATTGTCATGGAACCACACAAGAAACAATTTTAATTAGGGTGTGTTTGGAAATTTCTTTCCGAAACCAAGTAAATAGAACATTTACACACTAATACCAGATCCAAAATTATAAAAAGAAGAGTACCAGATGTATTTTTGCTGGGATTTTCTTTGGTTGAAAAGTCTAGAAAATTTGAAGTCTTAATTGGTTGAACAGTCCAAAAAATCAATTTTGACCGTCCGGTTTTGGTTGGTGTATTTATACTCTAATAACTTTGCTAGAGATTGTATGGATCCACGGTGAGGAGCCAAAACAGAGCAATCAGGTTCCGAGTTGTCCAATCACCCTGTTCAGTGGGTGCTATGATCGCCGCGGATGTAGACGGCGAAATGTAGTCTGAATTGGATTAGAACAGAGGTATTAGGGGTTTTCTTTGGTTGAAACCAGAGGTTGTACAGGATGTCAAAGACGATTATTATTTTTACCTACTAATCTTTATTATAAAGGCAACTCCCACAGGTGCAGACCATATTTTCTCATGCACTCAACCATGGATGAATGATCCTCCTTCATGGCATTCTTCAGCCTTACGTAGACCGTTCTATTGAACCCATTTTTGGAAGGAAACATCTACTGTTCAATCTTCAATGGCAATAGATTGCCGATTGATCCATACCAGTCCATTGGCATGCACCTCTGCAATCCTTACCTCTTTTTTTGGTGGCTGTTAAAATACCAGTTATTCATGCTTTTGCTAAAGCTGGAAGAGTTTCTCTGGTCACTATTTTTTGGACATGCCCCGTATCAAGATGTGAACGGTCCAGGTCATTGAGTTGATTAGCCATACATGTTATCACCGTCTTACAGGTCCGACCATGGAGGTATCTAAGGTCAAACAACAACTCAACCAAATAATCATAACCACCTGATTTGGAGATGCTAACAAAAATAATGTGGATAAATACAGTGTAATGCTCACCGAAGGCAGGCCAGGCTTGCTCATAGTTTGCAAATCCCCATTTAAAACCCGACTTTTTGAAAAAAAAAAAAAAAAACCTCATCTTTTGGAAAAAAAAAACGTTTCAAATCATGGTGCTCTCAAAACATCATGGTAAAAAACACGAAATATTCAATAAACCAAAACAACCCCACAATTTTAAAAATTTCAAAAAAATCTCAAGAATAAAACTCATTCTTGTTTTAAAAATTAAAGAATATTTTTTTATAACATGTCACCAATTTTTATGTTTAAAAACTATTTTTAGAAAAGATTAACAGATTCCTACGCAATTGGAGACTGATAAATGAGAAATATTTTTGGCAATTATTAGTATCACTTATATTACTTGGATTTAACATAAATATCATATAAATTTTGGTTCTATTATACTTATATTACCACCCAATCTATATGCATTATGGGCATATGCGCATATATGTATACAGTTTTTTTTTAGTGCATAATTTTTTGGACTAAAAAAGTAAGTCCTCACTTATTGATCTTTTGATGTTCTTGTCTTTTTTACCGCTTTTTTTACTCTTTTTTTTTTTAATCCAAATCATTTTAAACTCGCATTTTTCAGCGGGCTAATTTTTGCCGCTTCACAATTTGCTAACTATGGGCTTGTTTTGGATCTGGGCTAACAAAGTTCTACGGTATATGTACCACTAGTTTTTGATGGAAGGCCATTGAAAGTTCATGGAAGTACTCCCAAAAGTCGCCAAGTACGCAAGAAGACAACAAATTATCGACTTCAATTTGTCTTCTTGTGTACGTGGGGATTTTTGGAAGAACTTCCATCATCTTTATGGAAGTCCTAGAAAAAAATTCTCTTGTTTTTTTGCTTTTTTTTAAGGTCAGCAACACACTTGTTCTTGACATTGTTGATAGAAAATTGAGGTTAATTTCTTCTCACTGTTCAATCAATGCCGCATCTTTCATTAGGAAATTAGATTAATTAAGGGCGTGTTTGATTGCCAAGTGGAAAAATTGCATTTTCCTTGGAAAAACACAACTGTCCATTCTTAGATAGTCATTTTAAATCTGTATAATTTTCCCTACCAAGCCATTTAAATCTGGATAATTTTCCCTACTAGGCCCAGAATTCATTTCCCATCCAGATAAGTGAGAAATCATTTCCACTTGAAAATACGCCTTTATTTTCTCACATGATTGAAATGTGTTCTCAGTTGCAATCAGTCAGCCATTTAAGGCATTTCCCAGATGTATTTTCTCGGGAAAATTTTGTGTGCAATCAAACATGCCCTCAGTTAGTTGTTTGAGACTATCTAATGTTTCATGCAGGATTTCGTCCCCCCTACGGAACCATCAATCTGCAATTCTTTATGGATACCTTCAACAGGGAGCCCTCCTATAGCATGGAATAACTCCATGCATTCCACATAGGTTGCATAATGGTTTTTTTTTTCATATTTATGTTCCAGATTATTGGCTAATAATGTCTTTTAAGAACTCAGATGCCCAAGATTGCCTACATAAAGTAAAATTTAAAAGAACATGCAATGAAGTGATCAACCTAACAAACATGGGCTCCAGACCTGTTGTTCCTGTCAACCTTTAGGCTGGTAGAACTTCCCTCTGACAATGAAAGATGGGAAAGACAAGAGAAGGACAAAACCCAAGTGGGTAAACCATTTTAAAGCCTTGAGATATAACACTTGTCCATGCCAAGTTATCAGTGAAACCCTCCATAAGATGTTCACACAAAAAGAATCTTGGTATTCATTTTATTCAGAGTTTTGTTCACTTTACAAAGGCAGTATTCTCTTGTGCTTGAAATATAACAAGAATGCCAAGTATATAACTGCACAGGATACTCCAGTTATAATCAAGACCCAGTTGAAGGCAGATGGATAATTGAAAATTGCAGGAGAGAAGTTCATCCCAAAGACTCCAGTCACAACTGCAAAGATTGTAGCCACGAAAGTAGCTGCCGTGAGCAGAACCTCGAACTGTATCAGCTGGTTTTGAACATTGCCCTGTTTATGCCAAAAAAAAAAAAAAGAATAAAAAGTGCATGAATTTATTTATTGTAGTTCCCACAAGATTGGATGGAATTGCGCAAGAGAAAATCTAAGTTTTTCTATCAAGTCTCACCAGTTTAATGTTGATAAAATCTTCAGTGTCATCTATGTACTCTTTGAGCTGCAACACCAACAATGATTTAGGACATTTTCATTATCAGGTACTGTTCCACAATAGTACTGGAATGCTTTTATACCTGTTTATTGGTTGATGAAATATAGTTCTATAAAAGTTTCCAACCAATCAAGGCAAAAGAGGCACTCAGTACTACTTAAACTTCCTCAAGAAAAGTTCCAACTATCTTTCTTGCAAGAAAGTAGAACATCACTTACTGATAACAATTTGTTAAGGCTGTTGTCGATGACAACAAAATATGCCTCGAGTAACATTTCAAGCTCTTCGATGTTGTGCCCATTAGTAGAACCCAATAAGCTTCCATGTCTGCTTGAGGTCAAAACACTGCTCATCCTTTCCAGTTTCTGGGACCCACTGATTGAACCTGTAGGTGAAACTGGTGCAGATTTCGACACCACCCCAGCTACAGATGAGATATATTGATCCGTTGCGGAGTAAGCCTCTATTCTCTCTTTCTTCTCCGTCAGGTACATCTCAGCCATGTCGCCGTCATCATCCATGAGCTGTTCTAATTCATCACGAACCTGGAAAGCCAATCTAATAGCTAATGTACAACAGAGAATTGGTAGTAGAGAAGAAAAAATGGTGGGAGATGATGGGTGTTTGTTTATTATACCTTTTGAACTCGTCGCGTCAGGGCAAGGAGATGGCCTTTGAGTCTACGGACACGTTCTAGCTTGAGAGTGCTAATTGATGATGCTAGTTCCTCTAGCACTGGATATATCTCCATTTCCAGTTCTGTTACCTGCTAATTCAAAAAATGAAGGTTTAACGGAAGAGATATGGGATCAACCATGTATGGTGCATTCTCAAGGTTTGATTTACATGGACTAATATTAGAAATGTTGCCAGTTGAATTATATCAGCTCGGGTGAAGAAATCCAATTTTCTCATGAAAGACTCGTCTTGCAACCTGAAAGTTGAAACTCTAATGGGGAACCTACATATGGTTTGAGTATTATAAAAGGGAACACCGGGGGGGAACACCGAGGCACATGGTGCCACAGTTGCAGGGTTCCCACAAGAATTTGCATTTCCCAGGAAACACATTAGGGAAACAGGTGTGATTCGGTCTCCCAGAGTTGGGAAACGCATGGGAAACGTGTCAGAAACTAAGTGAATCGTACTTCCTAGTGGAATTTGCATTCTAATTGATTTCCCTTCGCTGTTTCCAACTCGTTTCACTTGCCATTTCCTACCCGTTTTCCTTGAAGTTTCTCCTACGTTTCCTATTCCCTGCATCAGGTAAAATTGGAGGATGTTTCCTCCCGTTTCTCACATCATTTCCTGGAGAAAAAGTTTGATGGACAGTCCTTGCATCAAAATACTGATGCAAGGACTCTCAAAAGTAGCCATCCACACATTTGTACAAATTAAATTTAAAAATGTTTAGTCTTTTTTTGCACATGGTGACTTTTGGGAGTCCTTGCATTGAATTTGATTCAAGGACTGTCCATCAAATTTTTTTCTCCATTTCCTGCACCTGTTTCCTTATCTGACAACTACACATGTGAACGTAGAAGATCTCCCAGGTCAAACAACCGGTACACAACCGTCCAGTCTATGAACTTTTCTCTGGATCATTTACCAAATTTCTTTGGCCATCTGAAAGAACGTGTAAAATTAGATGATTACAACCATCCAATTGGATTGACTTTTGGCCTAGGGAGTCTACATAGTGGGACCCATCAAATGTATCTGCACATGTCCTCAGATGATGGTTAATAGACAGTAATTGCAACATATGTACTAATGCTATGGATTTACCCTTCGCTAAATGTTAGAGACATCAAGAAAATTATCATTAAGCATAGGATTTTAACTTAGACAACAGAATGAAGGTCTGAGACAGACTGACCCTTGGAAACCCAGTGGTCCTTCAAATTATTTCATAAGATTATAAGGTATGTGATTTTATGAAAATTAGTTTAAACAAGTGGACAATATAAAATATCCTATAAAATTTACGTACATTAAAACTGTATGCGTGGTATGTAAATAATAGCTAAAAAATCAAGATTTGCCCTAAAAGGGGATCAGCATGAATCTAACGCGTCAATTCTTTATTTCTTTATAATTTGGATTATCATTCAAAAAATTAAAAACAACACAAAATGGGTTCTCTAAATAGAAAACATGTCTCTCATTTTCAAGAATGGATTTCTTTTCACTTCTTTAGGAAATGGGCTTTCATTTTTAACATTGAAAATGTGTTCTGGACCCATCTTGGGCATATGAATTGACAAAAATTAGGTAGTTGAATAAAAATACCCCACGAAGAATTTCCTGGTCACTATGGTAAGTCATCAGGGAAGATTCTCACATACCTGAGCATCAAGAGACGTGCACGTGAATTCCAAAGCCAGCTCCAGTGCCCTGAATTCGAAAGGCAGGTCATCTGAATTGAATCAGTACAAGCTGTAAGCAATTCATGCAGTGTTCATTCTAACAAACTAAAAATTCTAAACCATGTTATGTTCAATAGTATCGAGGGAATATTCTTTTCATGTAATATAAATGATAAAGAAAAACATTGAAACTGCAAAACATTTGGCATGTATCTGTAATATTGACAAATGGTCCTTTACATGTTTCTTACGTTTAGATTAGAAGACATTTTTAAAGGACTTTTGGTTGACTAAAATACCCTTATAAGTTTAAATATACCTCATGACTTTAGTTCCTGAAATTAAAGAAATGGATATAGATATCTCATACCTTAGTTGCACGAAGTGGGAGACGGTGCTGGAGTGGATGTGAGGGAGGGATCGAGGAAACGGGTGTTTTAAGGAAGCCCTAGGGTTTGGAATGCCTAGGAAGCATCCATGTATGTACATTGAAGAGAATTAAATTATTTTAAAAGGATATACATATGCATATTTGTCACAGGTTTAAAGATATGATAACTTAGTGGTTAAAAGAATTTATTTGAAGTTTATAATGTTATTTTTGTGGTAGAATATATATAATCTCCATAACTTCTTAAGTTTTTTACAACATAACAAAATTATACTTTTTTTTTTTTTCAAATTTTCATGTCAAATACTTGTCGCTCGGGTTTTTGTGAACTTAGAATTGTGAGTCCGAAGCGCTCCCAAGTTAGAAGTGTGAAAGTGCGGAAGCGCAGTTCTAGAGCGGGAGTGTCACCCTATATAGGAGTTTCCTGCAACCAAGTCTTATACTGTGCTTTAATTTTTAGGGTTTTTAAGCAAGGATCATTTTTTTATTCACATCATACCCAATTCAATGTAACTTCTAATGTTAGCAAACTTTTACATTGATACTTGTAAAGTTAGAGAAAATGGAGAAGTGGAGAGAAGAAGAGAAGATAGGAGAGAAAATAGAGAGAGTTGCACTTAGCTAGCCCGGCCTCCTCATATTTGCGTATATATCACTTAAATACATAACATAATGTAAAAAGACCATAATACCCGTAAGAACAAAACACACTACACTCCCTCTCCAACCAAAGCATAAAGATCATGCACGCCGACTTGTTACATAATAAAGAAAACGGACTCCGGCCTAGTGCCTTAGTAAACACATCACCAAGTTGATCGGCTGATTTAATATACGTAGTAATCGTCTTACTCAGAACCATGTCCTTGATTGAATGAAACTCATAATTTAAACCTAAGAAAATAAAGGTAACTTGGAACACTCCTCCCTTTGACGTTTCTACACTTCTATATTAGTAATGAGAGGTTGATACATCTACAACTCTTCTCACATGCCTCGGAGATTGCTATAGTACTCACTAGGAGATTTGTCACCTTATTTCATACTGAACATTGTCATGAACAATTGATAAATTCGAGACACATTCTAGTCCTGCATCCCAAACTTGTTTAACAGTTTCGTGCAGATGGACTTCGCAATACTATTCCATACCAACCCAGCGCTAGGGAATTTTCAGTCAACCAATCATCATACCCACTGTCACCTTCAGATGGAGGATCATCAGTAATATTTTCTTCTTCGAACATAAATAAGCTTTAATCAATTGCGACCATAACACATAATTTGTACCATTTAATTCAACAAAGGTAATCTGGGTTCCAACCCCATCTGACACACCACAAATAGGGATTTTAACATCACTAAAAGTAGCCATCAAAACCCAAAAACTCTACGAACTACGTCAAAGATGAATTTAACCAACACAAATATTACAATACACCTTGCTCAAGCATCAAATCACCACTTCAAACGCTGTAATATTAAAAACTAGCAACAAAGCATCACTCTAGGGACTTCAACATCAAGAACACAACAACATATCACCAGTTTAGGGATTGTGCCACCATAATCCAACAACACCACCTTACTTCAGGGCTTGTCTCAGCCTTTACGTAGGCTGTGGCAGCCTTAAAACACAAACCCTAGCTTGCGGCACCCCTAGAAACCAAAACCCTAGCTGCCGCAAGCCTTAAATCAAAGCCCTAGCTTGCAGCACACTAAAATATATAAAAACCTAGGCTGAATAGCCTCAATCTTCCAAGAAAGAACAAAAACAAACATAAGAAAAAGAGATTTAGGTGGTTATGGTACGAATCACAGTATTGTTCATGGCATTGTCCGTGGTACTATTCACGTATCAGAGTTGCTATGAAGAGAAGAGAGGCGAGAAAATAAAAAGAATCGAACTTAGGTAGTTCAGTCTCCTCATCTGTGTATATATATACCACTTTAATGCATAACATAATGTAAAAAGACCATAATAACCCTAAGAACAAAACACACTCTAACAAACAATTGTTAGGCATTGAAAAATGGTCAATAGTACAATAGGAAACAAGACCAGTGTGTTGCACAAGTATCAATGCAGTATCAAGCACTGGTATCAATATCATATCATGCAGATACGAGTATGCAAAGCATAATGAAGTATCCAGGTATCATAGGCCATATTAATTCAATCAGTATCCCTTAATTTGAGTTAGATACAGGTTAGTTATTGTTTTAAAAGAAATGAGTTTCAGAAAGTGGGTGAAGCTTCAAAACGCAATTGTTTCTATTGATAACTCTAAAATATACTGATTTGAGTTAGACACAGGTTAGTTATTGTTTTAAAAGAAATGAGTTTCAGAAAGTGGGTGAAGCTTCAAAACACAATTGCTTCTATTGATAACTCTAAAATATACTGACTAGTGACTGGGATAATAAAAATGACTCGTCCTAGCATCTTACATCATCCAATAGTGTTGCTTTTAGATTTTGAAATGACCCTTTTTTTCCCGTAAGATGCATGTTGAGATTAGTGAACACCATGGATAGTGTAAGATGATATGATAGATCATTGACTTATCCTATTGAAGATATTTTTTAGGTGTAAGATGTTATGACTCATCCTAGCATCTATTTGTTTTTCCTTTTCTGCTTGCGTTGATTTGGGTAATTATCAACTGAAAATCAGAAAGTAAGCACTGAGCATTTATATTTTCTGTTGCATTCACATGTGCATTCCACAGCTACTGTGGAAGAGTTAGATACAATTAAAATCATTACCGGTTTGATCTTTGCTTGTCTGAAGTCGCTTGCACAGTTCTGATTCATACTGCATAACACAAATATCCAAGGAATTCATCAGAATAACCTCATCGGCTGTGATTATACACCTTATCTGTTCAAGATTGACCACGATAGCCATCTCTCGGCCTAATATTGTAGAAGGATAAATGAACAAAGGATCTAAAAGCCGAAGATCTCTGGCAGGTAGGGAACAATGTCTCATAAGGGTGGCCTTATCAAGTTCCAAAACCTTTGAATTCCCATACCGATCGATCTGGATCCAAGAACGATTACCATGGCCTCTCTTCTTTAGGCTCGGAAAACCAAATCCCTGAATGAGAGGATTCCCAGGTCCATTTGTGTCACATCTTGCAGCATGAGAAGAGACGGGTTCAGGGAGATTAGAGGGAAGAAACGAAGCTCGCATTTCTTTGATTGGATCTTATCTTTCTTTCTTGAGTGTAGCCCTAGAAATTTCTAAGGAACGAAATTTAACATCAGTACAAATTGACCCGAGCCAGAATTCCGCTCCGTGTAAACTGCAGATCAGTCGGAGTATACTGAGAAGCAAATTATTGAAGTTTACAACTCTTGCGATTTTGATCTTACTCATCTCATCTGTACATTCTTGAATTACGACACCTGGCAAGTTTATAGAAAGCAACAGACCCAAAATTTATGTGAGTATATAATCTTCATGAACATTGAGAACAAAACCTTAACCATAAAATCAGATCCAGCTACTCAAGATTGAAAATCTAAGCCTAAACCAAAAATCTGCATTCCATAATCTCAGCCACAACAAAGAAATTAATCAATTTCACCGGATAGACTAATCTAACAGTAAATTAACTGTTTACGCACAACAAATCCAATATATGTTCCAACAAGCCAAACACTAAAATCATCAAATTCGACGGGCAATTCTCAAATCGTGGCAGAAATGGCGAGAACCCAAATACTAATCTCCAATGATTTCCACATGGAAAAGTGCCAGAAACATAAATAAAGTTTGATTTAACTGATTCAACAATCCAGACCCTACAAAAAATAATCTTGACTCAAAATTTCTATCATAAGAGTACGCATATCAACAAATAAATATCTCCCCAAAAAATCCCATAAATTTTTATAACCCTTCATCCATTAATGCATAGATATCAAATTACTCCAGCCATCTAAATTCTACCAATAATAGAAATCAATCAAAAGTCATTTAGAATTTGCAGAATACCAACACCCAGTACCATAATCCAATCAATTTATGCTAATAGAGGCATAAAATGGAAAAAAAAAAAAAAAAGAAGAAGAAGAAGAAATCCATCGCTTGACTGATGTTCAAGAAGTAATAAAGAAAACCCAGATAAAGTTTTTGATAAAAAAGGAAACCAGAAAGGGATATGCGGAAATTAAAAGAAAAAACTACGCAATACCTCATGAAACGAGTATTATTGGATTAGGAGTTGAAAAGGTGAGATCTTCATGGGTTGAAAGCGATGGGTCTCTGCTGAAAAAATAGAAGAACTCACTGACGAGATTCTGTTCGGCCACCACGAGAGAGAAAGAGAGAGTTCTTGAAGATCTTTTGCATCTTAGACGTGAAGAATATGCCTCTTTTTTTATTTTTTCAAATCTTTTTGGAATTTGACATTTCTCTGGTCAGTAAAAACACAAAGGAAATGAAAAGATCTCAGGTATACCTTGTTACATCACGACCCAAACACAAATACAGCTTTGCATGTGCCGTAAGTCCATTTTCCACCACAGAAAGTCAGAAACCAAAAAGGAGGAAAAAGGAAATTTAAGTGGACCGTCGACGGTACGCCCACAATATGAGCCACGTGGTATATTTTAGAGGACACTGACCGTATAGATGTTTGGCCAATCCCTAGGTGGACCTACAAACCAAAAATTAACCTGATTAGTGATTTCTAAGCGTCGTATTGGAGTCATTTTCATGGGTTGATTTTTTTTGTAATCACGAAGGTTGATTTAACCGTCGGAATTATTGACCATTTTTGGGTACAAGGATCCAAAGGTTTGAATTCACTAATCAGGCTGATTTATGGTTTGTAGGTCTACCTAGGGATGAACCAAACAAAAGTGAAGTAATAAGTTCACTAATGTTTGGATTCCCAACGGTGGTTGTGCTTTGGCAAAAGTGGATGCCAGCTCAGCACTTCTGTCAAAGCACAACCATTGGATTCACGCCCGAGAACATTAGTGAACTTATTAGGTGACTTTTATGGGCCTCCTATCCGACCTTAGATTATAAAAGTCTCATGCTCCGAGGACACCCTCTTATCTGACCCTTCTCAGCGATCGCGCTTGGCCGTGGATTTCATGAATCCAACGGTGGTTGTCAGCCCCCCAAAAGTGAAAAAAATGATGCCAGCTCGACGCTGATAACCGCCGTTGGATTCTTGAAATCCATGACGGAGTACACGAACACCAAAAGGGGTCTGAAAAATGGGGGTCCCTTCCCATATGGAGATAATAGTTCAATATCTCTCGTAATTGTTGGGGGTGTCAATGGATGCCCATTAAAATGGGACTTGCCCATTAAAATCATAGTCCCCAAATGATTGCCACCATCATCTTCCACAATATTTTTCCCCTTACCGGCATAGGTGTGTGGGGCCAACTCTCCAACACTTTCCCTATGCGACCCGGACATACCCAATCCATTCTTATGTGAGATAGAAAGTACAGCCAAACTCGTCTGGCAAACTCACAAAGGACAAGATGGTTAGTAATTTTG
Source organism: Euptelea pleiosperma (assembly GCA_035048495.1). Lineage (NCBI taxonomy): Eukaryota > Viridiplantae > Streptophyta > Magnoliopsida > Ranunculales > Eupteleaceae > Euptelea > Euptelea pleiosperma. The sequence continues at coordinate 19,734,703 of CM068543.1, forward strand.
CCATCAGCTTTACACATAACATAGAAATCCACTATGATCCATTTTCTTATGATCAAATTATCATCAGTAAGCTGTTTATTCAAAGTGGCTATCTAAGTAAATAAATGAATTTTAAGTGGGACGCAAGATTTTCAAAGTTTTGAAGTCGGAAAATGTTGGGGCACAGGGTTTGGTGAAAAAGCTAAGACTTCATACAATGATCGGACTGTGAAATCGCCTGATTTAGAGTGTATCCATAACCGTTCATCATCTTCAGAGTTAATGATAGAGTGATGATTCAAACAAGCCTGCAACAGGTCTATTTGTTCAATCTCCCACGCAAAAGGATTCCTTCTGAGACTAAGGTCCCAAGTTGTTTCCAAAGAGGGACTTATCCAAAAATGATCTATGGTTTGACCTTTTTGTTGTGATAAAGAAAAAACACGAGGAAAATAATCTTTCAAAATAATAGTAATTGGAATTGAAACCAATAGGACCCTGAACCAAAGTGTATATTAGTGCTAAAGCCAATAAAATCACTAATCCGGCTTATTTTTGGTTTGTAGGTCTACTTAGGGATTGGCCAAAACATCCATACAGTCAGAGTCCTCTAAGAGTGTGCCACTTGGCTATTGTGTCATGTACCGGGAGCTTGTCATTTTAGGGCGATCACTAGAACCCAACCCTTAACAAAAAAACTTTTTCCAAAATAATAGATTGTTTGGAAGAACTTTTTTTTTTATAAGAAAAACACATTTTAAAAAAAATCATTTTTTTAAATAAATATATTTTGAAAAATGGCTATCCAAACACACCCTTTTAAGTTTTAATTTATTGAAAAATCATTATTTCCTAATTCTTACACCTGGTGGTGGGCCCTAGATAGAGATCATGGTGGACGATCCAAAAGCAGAATGAATTGTCCGTGACATGGAGAATGTACTCACAAAGCATCAAAATCCATTCCGACATTCTTAACCTCATTAAAATTTCAAACCTTCTAATTAAACCGCTACTTTATGTCAATTTTTCATTGCTATTAGTAATGACAGAATTGACAGTGGGCCCAGAATTATCAAGGGATACCTGAAACTTTTTGGTGTGGGGAAGCAGTAAGCACGATTCTTGTTACTCAACCCTGCAATCTGGGCCCACTAACTGCATGGATGTTCAGCCCACCCCTTCCTGGATATACACGCCAAAAATCACACTGATTGGTAATCACTAGCCATTAGATTTTAGTACTTTTAAGGAGTGATTTTAGCCATTGAATTCAACCATTAGATTTGAGTACTAAAACCAACGGTGAAAAATCATCAAACAAGCTGATTTTTGGTATGAATGTCTACCAAGGGGTGGGCTAAACATCCAAGTGGTCAGTGGGCCCAGATGGAAGCGGTGAGTAACAAAATCGTGCTTCCCCATAAAATTTCAGGTATACCTTATTACATCACGACCCTTTTTTTTAAGCCCTGACCGACTAGAATTTTAGCCACGTGGCACATTTTTAGAGAACGCTGATGGTATGTATGTTTGGCTAATCCCTAGGTGGACTTCGAACAAAAAATCAGTCTGATTAGTGATTTCAAACCTTTCGATCTTGTACCCCAAATAATGCTCAAATTCCCACTGTTAAAATCAACCCATGAAAATGACTATAATCCAATGCTTAGAAATCACTAATCAGGTAAATTTTTTTGTTTGTAGGTCCACTTAGGGATTGGTCAAACATCCATACTGTCAGTGTCCTCTAAAAATATGCCACATGGCTCATATTGTGACCGGCGGTCACTGACCACTGGTCATGCAAGTTTTACTCAATGTATGGTTGCATTGTCAAACATGATCTCCATGTGGGCCCCGTCACAGGATGTAAGAATCGGCGTAGAAGTGTTACTATATACCCTAACCACAGGTGACAGACATACATGAACGATGCACACAGTCAGGAATCAGGATTGGGCTGGATGAAAATCAGCCTAAACCTAAATTTAGGCCCAAACCCACCCCCACAAACTTGAAGGTGAAGCTCAAGCCTAGCCAAAGCAGTTTGAGTTTGGCCCATCAGGCAGGCCCAACCCATGTCAACTGATTTGATGATTGTAACCATCAAATTTATTGCATTCTTCAAAACAAGAAAATGATATGGCAATAGATGGATGGTCATGATCACCCGAGTAACTTATCACTTGATTTAGAAGCGCTTGCCGGGACCCATGCACGCGTAATATAGCTAACAGTGGAGCACTTCATATTAATTCTAGACCATGATGTGTTATTTTTGTTCCATGGCACATCCAAGCATCCAAGATGTGTCCAATTGATCGTAAGGTCTAGAGGATGACACGCACATCGGTATGCAGGTTTTATATGAACTAACCGAACCGATATCTGAATACCCGGTAGACAGGACTCCATCTGGTAGGGATTGATGTCCAAATTCGACACCCAATTAGTAATATGGCGGGACCGGTTTGAATATCCCGGACCCGTTGACACGCCCTAATTTTTGCCATGAGTCTATTATATACATGCATCTTGACTTCCCTTGGACTCTTTCCTCTTGGGGCAGCCCTAATTTACACTTGAACCTCATTTCCATTCTTTGAATTTTGACATGAGAGAATACATGCATCTTGACTTCTCTTTGGTCTGCCCGTCTCTTCTCGACCACTGAACCTATATAACTAGGTCTTCCAATGCACCAATCCGATCCGACATTGGATCGGGATCTGGGAATCGTGATCCGGGAATCGTGATCCGATAAGCTAACGGATAGACCTTGATCCGATCCATTCTGAATGCCATCCATCTACAGGCCTATAACACATTACAACCTACATTAAATGCCACATCCAACACGCCATAGAACAGATGGTGGGTGTGACCCCTCACCATTGGAAAGTCATGAGTTCATTCCCGGGCCACGGCAAGACGTCACCCAGCTGTGTGTGGCCCTGGGCTGATGTCCCCTGCTGCCTGTGGGACTCAATCCACCTAAGAATGCCCAGCGGCTAGAGCTATGGCCCACCAAAAAAAGCCTACATCAACTGCTATCTCTATCATCCCACACTAAGTGATTCATGAACAGATTGCTTTGACAATTTTAATTAAGGTGGCTTGGTGAGGCTTGGTGAGGCAGAAGGCAATCATTTTTTTTTTCTTCATCTATATAATAAAACAGGACGGTTGTCTCCCCCTCTTATCGGGCTTTATATAGGATGGCCGAGATCTTATCACACCAAATGGACAGTGGATCTCAGCCACTCACACCCAATTTTGACAAACGCTTTGTCGATGTGTCGTGGGCACGGGTCACCTACTATTTACCTACATATAAGGAATGAAATGGGTTGGATTTACATATAGCCCAAGGGTCAGGCTCAAGAGCCTCACTTTTTATGCCTTGAGAGGGGTGTTACTGTTAAAACGGATTGAAACGGCCAGAGCAAAAATGAAAAAAATGGATTTTAACGAAAAAAAGTGGTGCTGAAAACAGAAATTTAGTGATTTTCTTATACCCCTCTTATCTTATATGGCTTCAATAATGAGTGGCTGAGATCCACTATGCTTCATATCGATGGCTGAAATTAACTCCTACCCGATTTTGACAAACACTTTGTCGGAAAGTGCGAACCCACGCATATATCAAGACAACTCAGTTGTATTCTCTTATCTTATAGATCAAATCCATCGATCTAATGTGGACGGTGAGATTTCAGCCACTCAATCCACCTCATTTGACCTCAATTTATTCAAATTTTAAATTTCAACACTGTTATTTTTTATTAATTATTTCTGTTATTTTCCCATTTTTCCCTCTGTGCGTTACAATCCGTTATAATGGAAAAAACGATAACGCCCCAGTCCGTTATATCGTTTGAGTGCCAAAGGCACCCAATTTTTGCAATCGTTTTTGTCGGAGAGTGCCGTGGGAATGGGCTATTTACTATTCTATATAACAAAACACATTGGTTGTCTCCCTACTTATACCTTCTCTAATCCTCCCCCAAATGGACGGTGGATCTCCACCACTCACCTAATTTTAGCAAATTCTTTGTCGAGGAGTGCCATCGGGGCACCCGCTAGTTTATTACAATTAAGGATGCATTTGGTTACAGAGATAACTTAACTAGAACTGAGTTGCACTGTCGGTAGACTTAAGAGCTATTATGCTGTTTGGCCGGATCAGGATTATGTGGTGTGGATTAGGCATCTGATTCCATGTAAGTGGTTGAAAGTTGAAACATATCATAAATCATAAAAACTGGCTTAAGCGACATTGATTTAACACATGTAATCGCAGATTTGTTTGTTCTCATAATTTTTAGGTTAGGTTCTTTATGAGCCATCCTTTCTGTTTCTCTTCTTCTTATCATGCTGTGAAAGAGATGCATATGAAATGAAAATGAAATAAACTCCAAAATTGGGATACTAAGGATGCTTCTAGCCATTCAGTTATACCCCATGTCTTTAAATGCCTAATTATCAGCACCGACGTCCATCGTCATATCTCTGGCATGTGGGGACGTGCAATTAATGCAGTATGAGGTCCTCATCCATCCTATCCTAAATGGGGTTTGGACCCTCCATTTTGAACCTGATAAGATAATTTTGGATCCTACATTCCATCTCTCTCAGATCAGTATAGCAGTGGATACCTCAAACACAAGCATTCTGTTTTAAAATTTTGAATAAATGTAAGAAACAAGAGTAAATAGTCTCTAAACAGTAATGAAACAAGGAAAGCATTTAAGCATGTACTGCAATCCAAGTAGAAAGAGAATTTACAACAGCTAACTTATGGTAGAGAACCTAAGACTGCACCAGGGTAATAAAATGCAAACAGCAAGCTCAGCATTTATGTTCAGGTTCTTGGACATAAACAACTCAAGATCGTTAGATAAAACAAGAAAGGAAGAGGAACATCCTGAAACTAGATCTGTTTGGGATTTGACCTCCAGTGGGGGTTGTGCATCGATCTTGTGGACCCCTCAAAGAGATCCATGAGGTAATTCTGCAGATCGTCAGAGCTGTACTTGATGTACTTGTCACAGTGCTTCTCATCCTCCAGGTGATTGGCATGTCTGCCCAGGAATGTCCAGTACGCCTGAATTACTTTCTGTGATATCGAGATTCGTAGATCTTCCCTAAGATGAGGATCTGGGATCAACCACCCTGTCTGGCTCTTGTAAACCTCCTCGAAAGCGAGATTGAAGCTCCTAAACCTCTCTTTGAGAACAGTCTTCGAGACAGAATTCGAACCTGGATTACAGATCCCCTCGTTCTTCAGTAAAGAGAGGATTGAGCTCCAAGTAGCTCTCTCATAGTTCATTGAATGCTGTAGGAATTTCACATTGTGCTGTCGGATCCAGTTGTCCCCCAAAAGGGCTCTGAGGTCAGATCCCTTAACCTTTTGAACCATGTAACAGATGTTGTTCATCAGGAAAAAGTGTTGTAGAGAACCATTCTTGTACAGTTTCGATTTACTGTCAAGGTTGGATTCTAGAACTGAAGTGATCAACCGAAGATGGTGAGTCATTGGGGAAACACTGTATGAAGAGCTTTCACCCTTGTTCACCTCCTCTATAATTGGATTCATATTGGGGAATAATGGCACATGATCTTCCCCATCATGGTCCTTGAGAAGCAAATTAAGGGTATCACTGTAAGCGGTAAGGAGCTTGATGTAATTCATGACATACTTGGTCAGATGGTGGATCCCACCCCTAGGAAATGGGTTCGTCGACGTGTTCGATCCTACTGCTTTCTCAAATTCCAAAAAAGTTCCCCTGACAGAATCACGCAATCTCTTTAGGACCTCGCGACTCTCAATTCTTACAGAAGAACAAGCCTCGTCTGAGAATAAGGCATCTATATCTGGGAGAAGATCCGCCAGAACCTCGTACATGTCGAGCATCCGAAACAGCTTTTCTGGCTGACAGGGCCCGATCGCTATGGCTTCGCCGAAACTCAGGAGCTGCAATGCTGAAGCTTTTGAAGTCTCAGCAAAACAAATCAGATTAATTGACCCAAACTCCCCAAAAATCTGGTCACAGAGCCACTTCTCGCTGGCGAGATAAACTCGCATGAAGATCTTCATAGCCCGGATCCATTTCATGATCTTGAGATTCAGACTGCTCCATTCCATCCTCAGCACTTCCTCAATGCTCAGTTTCTCCATTTCAAGTATGAACATGCACTCATCCAAAGCATCTTTCCGGATGCTGATGTAAGCCTGGCAACATTCCTGGTCATATTTCGAAGTAAACATCACATTCACAATGCATTTCAGGTCAGGAATAACGTCTGGACGAATCAAATCTATGATGAATACCTCCAATCCTTTGCTACTATTATCTCTCCGAAGTGAGTCCTCAACCGAGTCGTCCTCAACTGAGATGATTGAGTCCTCATCCACAACTTCCTCTTCGCACGAATGGAAAGACATGTGCTCGGGCTCAAAGGGTTGCCTATTCTGAACAAGAATGTGGCTAAACTCTTCCTCGAGCCTTGCCATTGCCATCTGAAGAACATTGTGGGCCTGACATAGAAGCTTGTTCTCTTCCCCATCTTCATTCAAAGACAAGCTTCTTAACCTTTCCATCACCCTTCGGACTTCCTCAACAGCCTGTAGATACTCAGAAGCTGCCTCTGGATCACAATCCCATATCATAGACTCATCTGATTCCCTATGCATGACCTTCTCCTGAACAGAGTTGAGCCGTTTTTCGATCTCACTTAATCTCCCTCCTTTGTCTTCAGAGGGTATAGTCATGGTAGACAACCGGAGATCGAGATCCGCCAGGATTTTTCTCATGTCATCTGTCAGGTTCTTATTCATCTCTAATGCTTTTACAATGTGCAGTGCTGCAGCAATCACATGTTGTTCTCCTTCTATGGTTGGATTCATAGATTTATAATCCGCCATTGCAGATTAGATGACTCGAGCAACAAAAATCACAGACCACAACCAAACTTGAATTTCCGATGAAATAAACCAGATGAACAAAACCTATCCCCTTGAAGGAAACCTGAAAAACTTCTTTCCCAAACCTAGACTCATGCTTGCATGAGATTCAACGTAATAAAAATTATTGGCCTTTGGGACTCTTCCCCAATCTCAAATCTTTGTGGGAATCGACTGGAGAGAGAAAAGAGGGACCCGACAAGATGTTCGGAACCAGAAGCACTATGGTAGCAGAATAATTCGACCCAAGAGGAGTAATGTCGCCAATTGCCCTAATTTGGACAAGGAACTAAGAGTTTGAAGAGAAATGAAAAATCAATGAATTCCTGACAAAAGATAGAGACCATAAATTCCCTTGATGGATTTTTCACAGCTGAACATGTTTGCGATCGTTTTCATGGAATTTCATTTAGACATGATTTTCTCAGCCATGAAATCTCACAAGAAGTTAGACAAAAATCTCACTGTTTCTTTCTTTTAGATCCTCTCATACTGTTTCAGAAAATTTGATTCATGTAAACTATCAAAAAATGAAACCGAATAGAAATTCCTCCAAGACTCTAATCTTTTGGAAGTTCACACAACTGAACAAGGACCTCTACAAACCTCAAACCCTAGAGACACTGTAAGAAACTCAAAAAAGAAATTGCAAAAACAGAAACAAAGAATTCAATAGTGAGTTAATCTCGAAACAAACACCTCAATATCACGTAATCAGCAGTAGAGAAACCCAAACCAGACACGATTTTACCAAAACCCTAATCTTAAATACCCTAATTTGTTCTTGAAAATTAAAACCAGACCAAAGAAACTAAAACAATAAGCTAAACAGGTGAATTGAAATCGATTTCTTTCGATCGAATCAGACAGAAACAAAAAACGAAAGATTCAAGGAAACAGAGATTTCTGCGACTTTCGCAATCGAGAACTTCAATTAGAGTTGGAGAGAACTGCACGACTGAAATTCTAGGATTTTCAGAGAAGAAATTAAGTGGAGCCAAATCGAAAAAGACAGAGAGAGAGATTAACAGAAGAGAAATGAACCTGATGTTTCGTTTCGTGGAAATTAGTTGACGCTTTTCTGAGCAACTTCCATGGTGGATTTCTGAACCCTCCCCCTCTCTCTTTCTCTTTGCTTCAGTGAGGTGGGGATGAGTTTTGACTTTTGACTTCTGGTGTTCAGGAAAATTTAAGACCTAATGAAAGGAGCACGTCCTCCTGAGGTGGATAGCAACACTAAACAATTGATTTTTACCGAGTTTATAGATTTTTGTCTCTATCGTCCTCCATGGGTCCAGATCGTAGATTTTTACGGAACGATTGTAGTGTCCAACGATGTTGGACACAAAAAGTGCCCAACACTAATAAAACCGTGACACGTGTACTTAAAATGGCAACGGGGAGATCATGCCAACCGGTTTTCCTCTTTATCTTGCATGTCTTAGTTTTTTTTAAAAAAAAGTCTTCCCTAGGTAGCCTGAAATTCTCGTTCAAACGACGAGTGACCCTATATGTTCCCTTTACCAGTAAAACTTTGACATTTACCTTTGACTTTGACTATTTTCCTTCTGTGACAGCGTTGTGATAGAGCTTCTATCACAACGCAAGATACGAACCACGTGGCACACTCTTAGTGGATTATGACCGTATGGATGTTTGCCCAGTCCCTCGGTGGACCTACAAACCAAAAATCAGCCTGATTAGTGATTTTAAAACCTTTAGATCTGCCCCAAATAACGCTCAATAATGCTCAAATTCCTACCGTTAAAACCAACCCATGAAAATAACTTCAATCGAATCGCTTAGAAATCACTAATCAGTCTGAGTTTTGCTTTAGAGGTCCACCGAGGGACTGTCCAAACATCCATACGGTTAGCATCCACTAAGAGTGTGCCACCTGGCTCGTATTGTGCGTTGTGACAGAAGCATCAGTCACAACGCTGTGACAGAAGTTTTATTCAGGACGGGACAATATAACAAAATATTTTGCTGTCCCTTGGGTCTTCAAATTTGAAGTCTCCCCTCCCAAAAATGACACGTGGAGAACATTTTAAGGCTCTCAGACCTTCTGAATATTTGGTTTTGGTCCACCACCCTCTAGACAGTTGATTTTTGGAAAATGCTACCCCACGGATAACCGGACAAAAATATGTCCAGTTTGAAGTCATTGACCATTGGATTCGAGAGATCGATGGTCCAGAGGCAACATCTGCAAAAAAAAAAAAAAGTAGAGTAAAAATAGGACCGTGGGTTTCTTGAATCCAACGGTCAAAGGTCTCAACCGTACATATTTTTGCTCGTTGTCCGTCGGCTAACACGACTATTCTTCTTTTGACCTTTTAGTTTTGAGAAAGATGTAACGAGGTAGACCGTAGACCTGATTTTTATCACTCGCCGCTGTCCTCTGGGCCCACTGACCGCATGGATGTTTAATCCACCCCTTAGTGGATATATACACCAAAAATAATCCTGAGTGGTAATCTCTAGCCATTTGATTTTAGTATTTATTTTCAGGTGTGATTATTACCGTTGGATTCAACAAATTCAACGACTTGGTAGGAATATCTAACCAAAGGGGTTCACTAAAGATCCATGCGATCAGTGGGCCCAGAGGACAAAGGTGAATAACAGAAATAGCTAAAGCTTGAGGTCTACCTTGTTACATGCGACTCTTTTACCTTCAAACTGCTTCCAGAGCTTTGGAACATCCCTAGTCTTAACCGTTAGAACTCAACACACTCAGTGGTATCTAAGAGTGTGCCACGTGGCTCATATGGATTTCGTGAGCTGTTTGTGAGAAAGACGTTGGTGACCGAAAATAGACTCTTCCAATTTCCAAACCCTTGCATGAACTTTGACATTTTTGTGTGCCGTAAATCTCAAGAACCATCAGCAGTTTGAACCATGGAAGAGTAGAACTTTGACCACTAATGTCCCTCGTCAATGTTGACGAAGGACCTCAGTATGAGACACATGGCACACTCTTGGAGATCGCTGACCACATGGATGTTTCTTCTGCTTTTTTCTTTTTTTTTTTTTTTTGTCTAGAACAAGCTGCTGCCACAAAAGAACCCTTGATCATTTCAGAGTAGTAGATGTGGGCGTGGTTTTAAAAACGGCCGCTTAAACGGTAACGCCCCAAGCCTGTTTCCGTTTAAACACGTTTTAACGTTTTTGAATTTAACGGCAGTTAAAATCGTTTAAACAACTGTTAAATTCTGAAAAAATTTGTGAAAAAACGGCCGTTAAATTCCGTTCTTTTTTTAATTTTCAGCGCCATTTTTTCCATTAAAATCGTTAAATTCAATTTTTTCATTTTTTCCATTTTTGACCCTGGCCGTTTTAACGGACATTTAAACGGTAACGCCCCCGTCCATTTAACCATTAAAACGGCCTCCTTTAAACCTTGGATGTGGGTTCAAAATTTGGTTTCCACAATTCCCAAGGCACCTTTAGAATGAGGGTGGTCTTCTTTTTCATCTCGCTGAGCTGGGATGTCCCCTGCAAAAAATACTCCGATGCTCGAGCAAATTTCTCAGCAAGTATATGCAGGATTAAAGTCTAGGGTTTTCAATTTCTTCCTTGTTCGGAAGGAATTTACCTTTTATAATTTCTTCCCCGGAATCTTCCAAGTGAAACCAGAGATCTTATTGATTTCGTCCAAACTGTCCCTTTCCAATGATAACACGAGGATGATATACGGTTAAAAGATTTAGAAAGTGGTGATTTTTTACGACCGAAAATCAGCCTTAACTCATCTGCATGTGCTCCCCACAATCGAATGTTGCGCCCATAAAATTCATCCTACAATGTGAAAAAAATCTAAAACCAATAATAACGCTTACGCAAAACTCGACCTACCTCGACCGAGTCGTGTATAGGACTTGTCGATATAAGCCGGATTTTTAACCTAATTGGTTGACTCAAGCTAGTCCCTAACCAACTGATCACACTTGATAATATATATATATACATATATATATAGGGTTAGGATCGGAGGACAACATTTTTACAATAATTTTCACGTACCCACATGGAAGATGAATCCGTGACTGATTTTTTGGAAGATGAATCGGTGACCAATTTTTGGTGAGGATGATCTCCTCACCATATAGATCACCCCTATAAAAATCAGCCCATTCTGAAATCTCTAACCCCATTAAGTGTGGTCTTCAAGTTAACGATAAAAATAGATGGTCCATAAACCTTCAACTTCTAAACCAGTCTACAAATATCGGAATGATTTGAATTTTTGTGAAGATGATCTCCTCACCATAGAGACCATCCATGCCAAAAAGCATCCAATTCCCAAACTTATAAATTATATATTTGCCCGCACTAATTTTTTGTTGTAAAAAATGTTGTAGAAATTGTTGTGCCCCGTTCCTGACCTATATAGTAAAGAATTAGAGAGAAAAAAAAAAAAAACCTCTATATTTAACCGTTATATCGGTGAATGACAGTCAAGGTCCACCACCGTTACGCTGTTATTTTCATTATTTTAAACCTTCCTCCTACTTGCATTTGTACCGAAAAGGGTTTGCGGGTCTTGCGCGCTGTATGTGTCACACACATTTGACCTTATTATATTTTTATTTCATATTTAGATTTTCTAAACTTGTCTTATAGACTGTATTTACAGTCAATAAAGACCAACATTTTTTTTTTATTTCCATTTCCAATTGCAGATCCAAATCAATACAGAGTTCATATTTTTCATCTATCACACGCACACACACACACAACCTTCTCTCTTTCTCTTTCATTTTGCCTTTTTCTTTTAAAATTTTTTGAACTAAAAATGACATTTTTCTTGGGGTCTAGAATCTAGATTAATCAAATAAAAGAAGAAGTAGGTCTTCAAAATTCAGAAATTCTTTTAAGATTTTGGTAGAGGCTTCCCACTTAAAAATGACTTGAAGAGCTGAAGAGCTGCTCTTGGTTTGAAAAGAGGAACTTCATGACCTGCTCCCCTAACTGTTGCAAAGGTTAGCCCTTCATAAACCTCTGTCCATCCTCCCACCTTCATAAACCACAACCAAACATTTTCACATTATAAACATGCTGTATTTTCCTTTTTTCTGTTAAAAGAACACCCTCTTTTGTGTGTTTAATTTGGTGGGCCATTATTTAAGTACAAGGTTTAAAACGGGCCGTTATAACAGTATAACGGATTGCGGGCGTTACCCTTTTCTGTTATAACGGATTGTAACGCACAGGGGCAAAAATGGCAAAAAGATGGAAATAACGACAGCTAAAATTCAAATATTCAATTTTAAATAATAGAAATAACAGGTAAAAAAATGGGTTTTTTTTTTACGATTTTTTAAAAAAAATAACAGCCATTATAACGAAAATAACGGCTGTTATTTTAAAAAAAAACAGTCCGTTTTAACGCCCAGAAAATAATTGCCGTTATTTTGTTATAACAGCCATTTTTTAAAACCATGCTAAAGAGGCCCATAGTCCAAAACTCACACATATCGGTGGATAATCGCAATTTTCCATCTTTGTTCGGATGGTTACGATAAGCGACAATTATCGATATATAATAAAGAAAAATTATAAACAAAAAATTATGAAAATATATACAGACCTGTTTCTTAACATACCATGGATACCATGGAATTTTGGTTGCTAATTTGAGTCGCGCAAGGGAATATCTAGTGGCGGTAACGGGCACAACCGAATCAACGTCGCCGCTATATTACAGACAATAAAATCAATTATTCAAAATTAAATGGATAAATAAAATGAGTGGGAAAAATATTTCAGAATTAAGCTTGGATTATAAACATAAGAAACAAACCTGAACACCCAAATTCTCAAACCACCAGCAATCATCTCTTTGTAAATGGGCAGAATCGATACAGCCGTGTCATTCCAATTCCGGTTTAGCGTATCACTATAAAAAATATAAAAAATCCCTTATTATCGTAAATTATTCGAATTCACCGTTAGTTTAAGCATCGACGCAGGTGAAGTTCTTTTTTAAATATTTAAAAATATCAGAAGTTATAATAGCAAAAAATTAAATAAAAAGAAAAGAAAAAAATGCATTTCTCACCTACAAGCAGTCCATTTATAGGGATTTTAGTTGTATTGGCATGTAGGGATTTTTGTACATCGGCCGATTGTAGTAAATCTCGGCGTATTTTTCTGTACAAGGATCATACCCCGAAATCTGATGGAAAATCTGATAAAAATCGAAGAGAAGGCGAAATTTTACGTAGCATATAGCAATTAATTACTTGTATATATAATATATAATCACTTTAAAAATGAATTTAATTTATTTTTATTAAAATTTAAATATCATACTGGATGGGATCGATGAGGCAAACGCAGGGTACTCCTATGGGTGGCACCACTGCCATCCGAGTTGTTGCATGGTGGCGCGTATATGTTGTACTGGTCAATGTTGCCGAATTCTTCATCCATAGCATACGAGTACAAGGATTCGCATTCGTTCGATTCCTTTTGCCGACGAAAATCACATGCGTTGAGGAGTTGCTTATATGTTCTATCGGATATCATCGCATGGCTCCACCAGTACGTTACCGTGCCAAGGTTGTCGTAGTAGTTATCGGTGACTGCATTTCCCACCTAGAAACCATTTCGATACAAATATATTTCAAAAATTAAAATTAGCAATCCCATTATAAATTTAAGAAAATGAAAAAAAAAATGATGGGGCCTATACAGCAGCTCATCAATCCTGATCGTCCAACCTTTACCATACTGATCGAACACATCTCGTTGATACGATTATTGAGCTGCATGTACTATATCGGGTTTAGGCCCCGTCACGTATTTCTTCAAATGAAAATAAGAGAAAAAAGGTAAATATTAAAATAATTACCATTATTCCTTTTAGATTTATAGGATGCTTAGCCTTGGTGTTGTATGTCATAATTTCCCTGGCCAATTGAGGGACGTAATGCCCGGCGTAGCTCTCTCCGGTCAAATAGACTTCTCGGCGCTTGAAGCGTGGGAACCGATCCAACCATCGGATCAGGAATTCCAGTGAATCCTTAGCTGAATCACATCCATCCACCAGATCATATATATTTTGAATGAAAAATGTAAATACTCTATATTTTACTATGTCCTAGCGCGACCGATGTTGATCGGGCAATGCTGTATAGGACTCCGGCGGGCCCCGCTGATAGAGTACCATCTTGATCTAGATCAGATGGTACTCTATTATTATTCATATAAAAGAAAATAAAAAAATAATACTTGAGAAAATATCACATAACCACAAATTAAAATCAATATTTTTTTTATTCACTTATCTCACACAAAAAATTAAAGAATAATATTTATTTTTATCTGCAGTGGTCCAAGGTAGAACATTTTGATTTTGCAATTTTGGGCTAAGGCCCATCTAGGTTTTGGGCCTAGTGGAGTGGATGAAAGTGATGGTTTATACTTTATACATCAAGTTGTCAAACAAGAAACGTGATTATTTCTCACCATCACCATCACCATCACTACTATAACAACAACAACGATAGATGATGAGATATATGATGGCCCCAGTGGGCTTCCGACTAATGGGCTGCTCTTTAGCCATATGAGCATGAGCTAAATGGCTGTAGCAAAGGGATGTGGTCAATGGTTGAGAAAGAGTATTTTAATCCAACGGTTAGGATCATTGGATCAATATGATTCTTGGGCTATATTATACAAAAATAATAATAGTAAGAAGAAATTTAAAAAGAAATTAAGGAGTATTCCAATCATACAGGTGCGCTGATCGCCGGTGTCGAGGAGATCTGATGACCTGTTGGTGTAAGAGAATCCGACGCCGGCCGGAGTTTCGAGGAAGAGAAGGTTTGCTATGGTGTTCCATGAGAACTTGTTAAGGTATAAACCTGCCCCACTTTTGTTTAACCTGAATGGGCCAATCTCCTCTGATGCACCGTAAGCCACCGATGAGCAACCAGGACCTGAGACACAATTTAAAAGAGAACATCTATAATCACAATATCACGAGGGTGTCAATGGGTACCCAATTATGCAACAGACCCGACCCATTTAGTTGGCTTTGGGACCATTTTTTTGACCATGGACCCATAGGTACATTGATATGCCAGATTTCCATTCATTATACTTGGACCTAGTACTCAATTAACCCATTTTTTGGGTATTTTAGTAAAACCCCCAAAATTTTGAAAGTAATTAGTAATACGCCCTTATACTTTCAAACTTTAGGATTACCCCCTTAACCTAGTTTAACCATCATTTGAACATCATCATGTGCCTATTAAGACACCTACGAAATGACCATAATATTGCAAGTACAATGCTAACCCCGTGTGATTCAAGTCCGTTTTAACTTAAGTCAACCACCGTTAAACTAGATCAAGGGGGTAATCCTAAAGTTTGAAAGTATAATTGGTATTATTAATTACTGTCAAATTTCAAGGGGGGTGTTACTAAAATACCCCTTTTTTATCCACTCATCTTGAGTTTGCTAATTTTAGTTAGTAGAACTTTTAGCGAATAAACGCTCTCTAAGTTCCACTAACATTAGTTGTGCAACTGGCTAGCTAGGCCCATTTCTTATGCAAGGCTTCCATTTCCTCTTCCATAGCTTTCTTCAACTTCGGGTGAGACAATGCTTTGGCAAGACTAGAAGGTTCTCCGGTTGAGAAGGGGTTCTCGCGAGTGGAGAGAACGAGCCAAGAAAAGTGAGAGCGGAGGTTCTCAGTTGGTATCGAGACAACATCGTTTTGCCCTGCTGAAAAACTAAGGGTCTGAAGGAGTAGCACATTCTTTTGATCAACCAAGCAGGAGAAGGTAGTCCTTTCATCTGTCTGCTTGATCCATGTTGAATAGCCTAAGGATCATGCCTGGGTGCCTAACCTAACCAAACCAAACCCAACTGATCAGTAATGGTTGTAACCTCTATTACATGGACACGGATACATGTGTCGGAGTCGGCAAACCCCCAAAAAATAAGATTGGGGACTCAATTGAATATTTAATTATTAATTTATTTTTATTTTATAACGATGAGTACGTGGCAAAATATTGAAATTTTCTTGATAGATTTTGGTAGGATTTTACCAAATCTTAGAAGCAAAATCATATTCTCTCTCTCTCTCTCATAGTTCAAACTTCTAACTTTTCTATACTGAATATTTATTTTCTTTGAAAAATTTCAGAGTACGGAAAAAATCTGAAGAGTTCAGATAAGTCGGTATCCGAATCTGTGTCCACACACGTAGGGACACGTGACTCGCCTGCTGGTTTAAGGAGTCCATGCAACACAGGCTGTGATTTAATAAATGAGCACTGTTTTGGGTTGCTTTCTCGCATTGAATTCTTGTAGTACCTCTCTATCTAACTTTAGCTAGAGAGAGAAAGCTTAACTAATGTTTTCATTTCTTCTCCATCAATGTGAAATGTCGGGTCGGCAACATGACTAAAACCCGATACGTGTCGTGTTCTTAAGTCTAAGCTGTAACATATGAAACCCTTTTAATCATGAAGTATTGAAACCCTAATAACACTAGAAAAACGAAAACAAACAGAAACCCACTAATCCTTCTTTGATCTACACAAACTTTTTCTACTAGTTTATGTGATCCTTTGTTCTTAAAAACTAAGAAACGCCGGATAGAAAAACCAAGGAAGAAGAGAGTGAGATTAGTGACTGACCTCCATTAAGCCATATAACCAAAGGTTTGGACTCTGGTTCATGAACTGCTTCAGTAAGCCAATAGAAGAGTGCTCTTCCAGCTATCCGATTAACGGTAACATACCCAGAAAACTGTTGAAATGAGACTTTTGGTTGCCCAGGAAGTGCTGATATCCGATCAGCTTCTTCTTCTTCTTTCTCTTCCTTTACTCCATGACTTCCTCCCACAGACAGAATAAGCAAAATAAAGAACATGGAAACAAAGTTCTCCCTTTTGGCTATGGCCATGGCCATAAAGAAGAACACGAAGAAGAAGAAGAAGGTGATGAAGACGACGAGTAGTACAAGCTGTTTTTGTTATGGGTTGGGTAGTAAGGTCTGTTATTTTCGAGGAAATAAATAGCAGAGAGAGAGAGAGAGGAGAGAGGAGAGAGAGAGAAAGATTTCTAAAGAGTAAAACTTTGATGACAGTGGACTGTCATCGAGCCCACAATGTGAGCCACGTGGCATATTCTTAGAAAACGCTTACCGTATGCATGTTTGGCAAAACCCTAGGTGCACCTACAAACCAAAAAAAATCAACACGATTAGTGATTTCTAGGCGTTGGATTGGAGTTATTTTCATGGGTTTATTTTAACCGTAAGAATTTGATCATTATTGACCATTATTTAGTGTACAAAGATCCAAAGGTTTAAAATCACTAATCAGACTGATTTTTGGTTTGTAGGTCCATCTAGAGATTACCAAAACATCCATAGGGTCAGAGTCCTTTAAGATTAAACCACGTGGCTCAAATTGTGGGCTGTCATCGGCATCAATGACAATCCCTGTCATCAAAGATTTACTCATTTCTAAAAAAACTTGGTTTTAAAAAAAAAAAAATCTTTTTGGTTGTTTTCTAAAAGGACCACATGCCCATAAAACAGTCCCTTTAATCCTCCATTAATTCCTCTTGTATTTATATATAAGACCTTTGACCACCTTTTTCTTCCTTGGCTTTATCCATTTCTCTACATTCTTTTATTAATTTTTTTTTTATTTTTTTATTTTTTATTTTTGGATAAGTTTGACCTAATTATTATTAGGGTTTTGTCCATATACACTCTACTTTGACTACTAATTTGTGTAGATAATAATTATGTTTGACAAATTAATATCATTATTATTAAAATAATTAAGTTTTTTTTTTTTTTTTTTTTTTTTTGTGTGTGTGATGAGAAGTTGTGTGTATACATCGCTTTACGTGCACGCGAGTGAAGGGCCGGAGGGGTTGTAATTGATTTCTAAAAATAGCATGAAGGTGTGGACATGGGTGATGATGGCTCTTTTGGACTTGCATTGCCCTACAAAGGGGGTGCATGTGTCACAAGCTTGGACTTCCATTATTTTATTCTTTTTTTTTTATTATTAGTAGAGTGGTTGATCACCATCATAGCCTCCCCCTGTGTAAGCAATGATTATTGGTGTATAAAGTATTGTATTCGAAACTATATTTGTATAAAGTAATGTATTCGATACTACGGCTCAAAAAATCTCAAGATCAGGGGCTGGATCGGTGGGTTCCGATCTCGATCCGGATCGGTCCATCTCACTCGAGACGAAATGAGACCCCTTTGGGGGAAACAGTGGTCTCAGGGCGAGATGACTGATATTCTAATCCAGAACAGGATCGGCTGAGACTTCGAATTATGATTGATGGTTCTGAAGTTCGCACGTTCAGAAACACGCGTGAAAAAAATAAATACAGCCTAAGTTTATGAGTGGGGAGAGGAACATGCGCGCAAATAAATGTAAGAGTAGTTTTCGAAGAAGATGCAAAATAGGACCCAAATGGCGAGTTTTGTAAATTACTGAAAGCACAGGTGGAGGGAGAGAGAAGATGAAGTGGGTGTATGGGGTGTTTTCATAGAGTGGGTTGAGAATAAAATTTCTCTAGTATGAAAGTTGAAGTTGTCCCTTGTTAATAATGCAAATGGGTATGAAAAAGATTGAACTCTACTATGGACATTTTTGAAATAAATGAAAAAGTGCATTCATAACTCCTCTAAGGGTCAAGTTCATTAGAATCGAATACTTGGATATTATCCAAAAAAATTATATATCTGGTTGGGATAATTTTTTATATTCAAATACGGATTCAGATATTGATATATCCGATTCGATAATATCCAATCAGATATAATATATAAATTATAATTATTTATTATATAGGTAAAATAATTATATTTATTATAATATTATATATCCGATTTACTAATCGAATGAATTGAATATTATTTGATATCTAATAAATAAATCGAATTCGAATATTGATTCAGAATATCCGTCAGATATCGAATTGAATTGGGATATCGAATGTTTTTTCAGATTCAAATATTCTTATATTCGATTCGAAATGTATCCGTCGACAGCTCTATTGGACACATGAGCATTAATAATGCCCACATGTTTGTTGATCTTGTGTATGTATTTTAGCACTAAATACAGCTATTACGCATACCTCATTTTACTACCCACGACACGAAACAAAAAATAAAAATAAATAAATAAATAATTAGACAATTTTATGCCAAGATTGCATTCTGTTATTCCAAATAAAAAAAAAAAATTTGTCTAAATTCTAATTGACTGAGACTTTTCTAGAGAGAGAAAGAGAGATGGTGATGATGATCATGATGATGGGATAATGATAGTGATGCTTTTCCGACCTGCACCAATCTCATTTATTATAAATAAACAAATAACTATATTTACTTCTTGTAGTAGAAGTCATGGTTCAAAAAAATAACCGTTATAACGAAAATAATGACCGTTAATACCCGAACCCCGTTAAATTATTTTTTCAAAAATAAAGTCCAAATCCAAAAAAATTATTCTTAGCGTTATAATGGCCGTTATAACAGAAATAACAGCCAGGATTTTTATTTATTTTCCGTTCTATATCCAAGTTAATTTAAAAAATAATAATATGAATTGATAGTTAAACGTTATAACGGTGGATTTAAAACGTTGGTAGAAGTATTTATGGTAGTATAGAGACTAGAGACTAGAGAGTAGAGAGTAGAGAGTAGAGAGTAGGTGGTAGGGTGGGAGTGAATGCTACAGAGAGCAACCTGCAAAACATTGAAAACCTCCTCCATATTGCATTTAATTTTCTTTTCTTTTTTTGACGAAAGACCAGAGACCTTCAGGCTGTTCTATGATGCAGACGTCTGTATCAAAATTTTGATACAGAAATCCCTAAAATTGCAACATAGTAAACTCGTTCGGGCCCACTTGCCCCTTGAATGTCTCGCCCACACTATGATAGACCTACACACCAAAAATCAGCGTGATTGGTGATTTCTAGCCATAGGATTTGAACACTTTTTCATTATGTGCTTGAAACAAAGCCCATGATGAAAAAGTGCTCAAATCCTATGGCTAGAAATTACCAATTAAGCTAATTTTGGTGGGTGGGTCCACCAAGATGTGGGTCAAACAATCTGGGGCCAGTGGGCCCGAAAAAGTGTACTATGTGGCAAATTGAGGGACTTGTGCATCAAAATTATGATACAGAAGTGTGCATCATAGATTTTTTTTTTTTTTTCCGATATCTTTCTTCTTGAATATCTTCTCTTGTTTGTTACGTTTCCTCAAAAAAGTTCGTATCTCTGTTAAGACTGAAGCATCAGATGGAGTCCAAGTCCAACACCACCATCTTTAATGAGTATTCAGCTTATCTTCTCCTCACCACTCTTTTGAAACTTCACCCACCGACACAATTCCCCAACCCCCACTTAGTTTTTCACATAATTATAACTTCATGCAACACCCTAACCCCTCATCATACCTTTCTAATAGGGACCATCAATCAAAGCACAAAAAAATATCATGACAAGTGTCGTACATCCACCAGGTTTATTATCAATCCTATTGTTTCATCGTAACCATCCAATTTATATATTTTTTGGGTGTGACCCATTGAATATTGGTGGGTCTTGTTGCCTTGCATGTGTGCCAAATGTCATTGTATGGTTCGTATAGATTATCATCTCCATGAGTAAAACTTTGATGACAGCAGACTGTTATCGAGGCCCATGACAGTCCACAATATGAGCATGTGGCATACTCTTAGAGGACGCTGACCGTATGGATGTTTGGCCAATCCCTAGGTGGACCTACAAGCCACAAATCAACATGATTAGTGATTACTAGGTGTTGAATTGGAGTTATTTTCATGGGTTGATTTTAACCGTGGGAATTTAAGTATTATTGACCATTATTTGGAGTACAAAGATCCAAAGGTTTGAAATCACTAGTCCTGCTGATTTTTGGTTTGTAGGTCTAGTTAGAGATTGCCAAAACATCCATACGGTCAGAGTACTCTAAGACTATGCCTTGTGCCTCATATTATGGGCTGTCATTGGCCTCGATGATAGTCCACTGTCATCAAAGTTTTACTCTATTTTCATATCTACACAACAAGGGAGCTCAGTTGCTCCCCCTCTTATATCTTCCCATCTTATAGGCTTCAATAAAGCAGGGCTGAGATCTTATCGCCAACTGGACGGTAGATCTCAGCCACTCACACCTGATTTTGGCAAATATTTTATCGGGAAGTATAGTGGACACGTGCCACCCACTAGTATATATAAGTGATGCAAATAAGATATAATGGATCTTAGTATGAGTCGTGATGTAATAAGGTATACCTGATGTTTTTTTGGCATATTCTTGTTACTCACCGCTGCCATCTTGGCCAACTGACCGCATGGATGCTTAGCCCACCCTTGGTAGACACTCATACCAAAAAAATTTGCTTGTTCGATGAATTTTAGCCGTTGGTTTTAATACTAAAAAAAAGAAGTTAGATCCAACTGCTAGAATCACGTCCTAAAAAGTACTAAAAATGGTTATAGATTACCAATCAAGGTGATTTTCGGTGGGCTAAATTATCCATGCCCGTCAGCAGGCTGAGTAACAAAATCGTGCTAGCTGACGCCAAGAAGCGTGAGGTATAGCTTGATACATTTTTTTTAATTATATGTAGTGGACACGTGTGCACATGAATAAAATAAGCTCCTATGAATCAGGAAATGAACCCCACGTCCCCAAGTAGTTGAAATGTGATTGGTGCACGTGTGTTTTCCAAGTCAAAGAAGAGTTCCTTAGGTTTTAGTCTAAGTAGCTAGGGGAATGGGACCCTAATTGGGACATTTCCTCGTGTCCAATTAAGTAGGATGTGGTGATGGTGGTACGTTTCTTAAGTGTCACGCTTCATGTAACGGCCCATGAATGATGTCGGTGCGCTTTTATTTTTTAATCTAACTACGTGGATTATATTTAATATGGATTTCGAGTTTATATTTTAATGAAATATTAACCACATTTATATCGTTTACTATTGGCCACGAGGAATAAACAAAGTACAAAATGTGGCAATTTTTTTTTGAACAATCTAAATGTCCACGAGTCCATGATTGCCCCCTCGAAAAATGCCCACTTGCCACATCAATGTTTGGGCCCGCCACTTGCTGGTTCTACTCTACCCACCAAAAAATCAGCTTGATTGATGATTTCTAACTGTTAGATTTAGCAAGGTTTAAATAGTCTGTTATAACGTTATAATCGATCGCATTATGGTTAAAAAATGGTTACTTTTATTTTTTAATAAGGGTCGGGATCAGGGGACTCCTATTTTTCTGAACCCTTTTGGTGTTCGTGTGCTCGGCCGTGGATTTCAAGAATCCAATGGTGATTGTCAACGCCGAGTTGGCATCATTTTTTTCTTTTTTTTTACTTTTGGTGGCGCTGACAACCACCGTTGGATTCATGAAATCCACAGCTGAGCGCACAAGTCCTTAGAAGCCTTTAAATAATGTTTGTTATAGGATTAAATCCATTTTTTCGGGTTTGGGCTTTTTTTGCAAGTGATGTAACCCAAATCGTTTGAATTCAACGGCTAGAATCATGATTGAAAGTGCTAAAATCTAATGGCTAGAGATAACCAATCAGGTTGATTTTTGGTCTGTAGTCTAATCCAACCAGGACTAAATATCCACGTGGTCAGTGGGCCTAAAAAAATGTGCTATGTGGCATTTTTAGAGGGCCACTCATTGACTCGTCAAAATTTTATCCCATCACAATATGTATGGAAAAAAAAAAAAAAAAAACTCAGGCTCTAGGACTTCTTTTCTGACTCATCTTTTCACTCTTGTTTTCGGGCTGGGAATTTCACGAATCCAATGGTGAAAAAATGTGCCAGCTCAGGCCTATCAACCAGCATTGGTGTCTCGGAATTCACATCGAGAACACAAGTGAAAAGACGAGTCAGAAAGAATGAGTCCCCTGAGCCCGACAGAGAATTCTAATTAAGGATTTAATTACCCATTATAATGTTGTAAAGACCACTTAACCTTAACGAGTCAAATCAACCAAGTAGTCAAAAAAAATTATTCCCTAAGCCCATTTTTTCGGTTTTAGACGTAACGGGGATGGGGCGTTACCGTTATAACGTCCATTAGGCTCCTAACCTAGTTGTATGTCATAGGTCACCAATAGAGTGAGCTCTCCATCTCATAGCTCAATTGATTGCCACTTTAAGACTCAAGACTTTATTGAGAATAGGATGAATGATTAATAAACCCTAATTAGGGTTTATATAGAGAGTACAAAAGCTTGACCTAATTAGGGTTTTTTTTTTAATTACAAAAAAAAAAAAATCAATTAATCCGAATCTATCATGATGATGACACATATGTGGGGTAGTTCCGGTACATTCTGCTGTCGCATTGCGCGATAGCAGATGTGAGGTGGCAATCATCAAGACCACATGTTGAGGTGGGATCCAAATCACTTTGGAAACATGTGATCTTGATTAGTGCGGCCACATCTTTATCAAAATTTCTATATTCTTGTTAATTACAAATTTCCAAATTGTGGGCCCATTAAGAAGATTTCTGGATTAAAATTCAGCTACATTGATGATCCTAACCACCCAACAATTGTATTATTTTTGGAAGAAATAGACTAACTAAAATCATTAACCAAGCTGCTTTTTCAGTCAAAGAAGTTTCCTAAATGGGGTCCATGTTGGTTGAAAAAGTTAAGAACATGCACCATTTGGCACCAAACATCCATACGATCAGCATCCTCTAAGAGTGTGCCACGTGGCTTATATTGGGGTCCATCAGAAACTTTGCTGACTGATGTCGGTCAGCAAAGTTCTGCTCCTTTGATCATAGAGCTGTGGGGTGGTCAGTAGAAGCACTCTTTTTAATACCATGGGTATCCTGGCCTCAGAGAACACCCAACTAGTCCGACAGAGCACGTACGTCACTCCTTCCACACGTACCAGGTGTACTGGGATAAATACCCGGGGGTGGCCCCAAGGGGGGATTCGAACTCAGGACCTCCGCTTTCTGAGGCGTGGTATTGGCCAACTGTGCCCAACCCTGTGTTCTGTCAGAAGCATTCGGTTTGGCCTGTTTGGGCAATCTTGAACCTTTTTTATTTTTCTTCGATAAATCGGTTTAGGTAGATCCAAACCTAATGGAATGGATCAATTTAGACAGACCAAAGCCCATCAGAATTTTACCCTAGATGGAGCTGTGTAGAGATCTTAATGGGCCAGATTCCGTCCAGGTTGAGCTCTACTCAAGCTCGGCCCAGTTATGTAACAGGCTTAGATCGTCTATGTCTATTAATACAGCCCAAGCTTTCCCTATAGTAGGCATGGCTAAAAGCCCACCTTAAAGGCCCATCAACATCCCTAAAGAGGATAAGGAAATTATGTCTAATGGCCCTAAAGGATGGGTGTAGGCCTCTGATGGGCCTAAGTGGCTCAGCTTCATTATTAACCCACAAGCCTTTTGTGAACTGGGCACAATCAATTGGACTAGACGGATTAAGAAAGCCCACAAGTAAGGAAATTGGAATTTTTTAAGGATTCACATCTCCTCTTCCTTCTATAATTTTGAAAATTTAGCAACTGATGAGGACAATTTTTGAAGATTAACTTGGAGGGGTGAATTACTAAGGGTAAGTTTGGGAATGAGAAGTAAAATCACTTCTCTACTTGTAGTAGAAGTTACTAGTTGATTTTTTACCTCCAAAAAAGTCATAGAAATTAAAAGTGTCGGGAGGCATTCTAATTTTTGAGAAGTAATTTCTCTTTAAAGTTTAAAGCTAAAAAATTTAGCTTCAGTTTTAAGTTAATTAGTTTTTAACTTTTCAAAAGTTAAAATATGAAACACATCCCAACTAACTTTTTGGCTTATAAAAGTCGATAAGTTACTTATTTTTGTGTTGCCAAACGCCCCCTTAGATATTTGGTTATCCTCTTGTTGGACCTAATGGTTTTAACAGTTATATACTAGCATCCAAAAAAAATGCTCAAATCCAACGGCCCAAAATCAGGTTATGAAAAAATATATACTAAATTCAATGGTTAGAAATCACTAATTAAACTGATTTTTGATATGTAGATGCATCAAGTGGTGGAACAAACATCCATTTGGCATGGGCTGAAAGCCTGAAACTTGCTCTTCAGAGGTTTCCCCATTGATACCACTACTTCCAAACAAGGTTTAAAAGGGGCCGTTGTAACGGTATAACGGATTGGGGGCGCTACCGCTTTTCACATTATAATGGATTGTAACGCACATGACCAAAAATGGGAAAAAAAAAAAAAAACAGATCTAAAATTTAAATTTTGAATTTAAATTTTTCAGTAAAATTTATAACAGGAAATAACGAAAAATAATGGGCATTTTAAAAAATACCATTGTAATGAAAATAACTGCTACTTATAATTTTTTTTGAAAATAATGGCTATTATCTTCTGATTGTTAAAACGGCGTGTAATGTAACGGGAAGGTCCGTTTCCATTACAACGACTATTATTTTTGGAAGCATATTTTAAAAAATGACCATTACAACGGTAACTCTCCAACCCCGTTATGTTAGTTGAAAATAACGCCAAAATTCGAAAACAATGGGCTTACTGTTACAACTGCTGTTATTTAAAAAAAAAAAAATACTTATTTTGCAGCAATCAAGGTTTTTTTTTTAAATAATAAAAAATAATATTTTGATGGACTGATGTGACCCATTAAAATTGGTAACGTTATACTGGATATCGGACGATTTATACACTTGCGCCCTGCTTGGTTCGCTGCACCAGGATGCAAATGCGGTGAGTTGCATTGCAGTCGCTTACTACAGTTTTTAGGTTGCACATGCTTACAACCATTTTCTTAAAGAGTTTGTAAGGGCTTGGCAACCACTTGCATGCATAGTTCAAAGTCTCCGCCAATCCTGGTTTGGATCGGGCGATTTGGATTGGGATCGGAGCCCACCGATCCGATCCAAACCATGTTTGTCTCGCCCGAGTTCTTTGTTTTATGAAAGATTTTCACACCGTCTAGGGCGAGTTGGCCGATCCCACCAATCCAGCCTCCGATCTGGATCGGGATCAGAGCCCACCAATCCAGCCTCCGATCCCGAGACTTTCATCCACGCTTGCACGCCCCAACCAATCACTTGTAATTTCAATACTGTGGCAAGTGAGTGCATTGAATCCGATTTGCATTGAATCAAACAGGGCCTTGGTTCCGAGTTCCTACTATTAGCTAGAAATGACCAAAATACCCATTCAAGGTTATTAAGCTACAGACTAGAGCCCTGTCTTCCCGCGTCAGGGAGAACAGAGAAAGAAAGGTGGTTGGTATCGATGGCGCGAACGGCAGCCAGAGTTCGTTATTTGGGAGGGAAAAGCGCCGAAAGAGTTGCTCGGCCTTCCATCCCGAGTTATCTCAGAAACCCTAATTTCCCCTTTCAAACCCTAATCCCACTTTTTCCCCTCATCTCCTCGCGCCTCGTCAACAAAAAACCCAAAAAAAAAAAATCCGGTTCATCTAACCTTCAAACCCAGTCTCCAATCCAAAATCAACTGTTTCATCCAAGTAAATATACATTCGTCCCTTCTCCAAACTTAAGTCCTATTTGAATTCCATCGCGTTTGATTTTTTTTTTTTTTTCCAATTTTTTAAAATTTTCTCTGATTGATTTGAACCTTCTGTTGTTTCTGTTAAAGAAATCATAGTTTTTGATCCGTGGATCTATTTTTATTACTTTTATTATTGTTTCTAATTCATCTATAGATTAATCGGGAGGAATAGGGGCTGTTCATCGCGTGCTGCGTTGATACTATTGGCTGGATCAACCATATCGGTGGATACGTAATGATATTCAAGTAAGTTTATTTGTTTTTAATTTGATTCTTGTTCCTCTGTATATGCTGATTATGGTGATGGTCTTTTATTAGCTTTAGCTGAAATGTAACCTGGTAATATTTCTTATCAATTGTTGAAGAATATATTCTTAATTCTTAATTTTCTTTGCAAGTATTGGAAAATTGGAGGATAGGATGAGAAACTAGGGTTAAATGGAAACTTTTTTATTCCTGATAAAGTACGGAAAACTTTTCATGGGCATTCATAATTTAGAAAAGTAGAAAAAAATCTGAAATTTAGTTCTTATTCACCATGAATTCAAGCGAAGATATAAAAAATTAAATTTGTTAAAATTAAGGGAAGAGAGAAGATTCTTGAACAGCGAGAATAGCGAATTCTGTGTTCTAAGTTAATATAGCTCCTTTTTTCCATATGATAGTTTGACACACTAAATATGACATGATGGTAGGGCCCACTTGGAGATGAGTCAGGGTTTGATTATTCCTACATTTCTTGGCTGTCCATTTCATTGCTAACTTGAACTCATCATTTGATAGAGTTGGAGATTTCAGAATTGGCTGATTTTGGTTGAGGATGATCTCCATGGTGAGCCTCACCAAAAATCATCCTTGACTCCTCTTCATGTGTTCCTCATGATTGTGTGTCATTTAGTTTGTCAAAAAAGGTTGGTTAAACTATCCCGTTATTTTCACATGCCAAAAAATGACACAAAATATTCCATTTGAGAGTCAAGGGCTGATTTTTGTGAGGATGATCTTGCCGCAGAGAACACGCTCACAAAAAAATCAGCTCATTTCAACATTTCTAGCCCTATGAAAAATGGGTTACAAGTTGAAAATATGGATCATCCATTTTGTTGTAAATTTTAAATGCACATCTGATGGGGTTTAGACGTAGGATCGGGGACAACAATTCATACAGCATTTTTTACAACAAAAATCGGCACATGCCAATGTATAAATTAAAAGTCTTGGAATGGGGTGATTTTTGGCGAGGATGGTCTCTATAGCGAGGAGATCATCTTCACAAAAATTCAAATCAATACGATATACGTAGATCAGTTTACAAGTTGAAGAATTATGGACCATCTATTTTTATCGTTAACTTGAAAACCACATTTGATGGGGTTAGAAATTTTAGAATGTGCTGATTTTTTGTAGGGGTGATCTATATGATGAAGAGATCATCCTCACCAAAAATCAGCTATTGATTCATCTTCCATGTAGTTACGCCAAAATTGTTGTCCCTCGATCCTGACCCTATACATATAGGACTGGGATATAACGACTCATGCTATTCTTACTAACATAATGACTAATGGATGTGGGGCCAACATGCCGATGAGTTAAGGGCTAATTTTTTGTGATGATATTCTTCTCAACATGGATATGAACCTTACAAAAAATCAGCCCAGTCCAACATTTGTAGTATTATGAAAAGTGGATTGCAAGTTGTAAAATTTGGACCGTCCAATTTCACCGTTAAATTTAATTCCATATTTGATAGGGTTAAAAGTTTTAAAAATTGCTGATTTTTAGTGGGGATGATCTCCATGGTGGGGAGATCATCCTCGCCAAAAATCAGCCCTTAACCTATTTGCATGTGGGCCCCACATCCATTAGTAATCTAATAGTAAGAATAGCATGAGTCATTCTATCCCAGCCCATAGCCCATATATATATTATAACATGGATATCAACCCCACAAAAAATCAGCCCATTATGAACACTTCTAGCCATATGAAAAGTGGATTACATGTTGAATTATTCTGAGTTGTCTATTATGACCATTAACTTTAACTCCACATTTGATAGGGTTAGAAGTTTCAGAAAGTGCTGATTTTTTGTGAGGTTCTAGATAATCCTCACCAAAAATCAGCCCTTAATTCAGCTGCATGTGTCCCCCATGGCCGTGTGTCATTTTATAAGTCAAAAAGCATAAGTAACTTTATCCCAGCCCTATATCATATGTTTACGTATATATAAAATATATATTATATGTATGCACAGGCTGAGTTATTTTGACACTCATATGTGGAGCCACATGGAGATGAGTTTAGGGGTTAATTTTTGTTGAGGGTGATCTCATCTCCAAGGAGACCATCCTCACCAAAAATCAGTCCATTCTGAAATTTATAACTGTATCAAATGTGGGCTCAAAAGTTAATATTGAAATAAACAGTTCAATTTTTTTCAAATTGTAATAAACTTTTCATAGGGATAGAAATGTCGGAATGGGCTGAGTTTTTGTGAAGATGGTCTCAGTGGTGAGGAGATCATCCTCACCAAAAATCAGCCCTTGACTCATCTATCCCACAGGTGTATCAATGGCGCCTCAAGATAATGCACGTCAAATATCCTAACCCTAGGTATATGTTTGCATTTTTATATGTGTATGTGCTTATGTCTGTCTGCTATTAGCAGATTAAAACACTTTTTGTCTTGATATGTCCTTATCTGTTGAATGGTTAATGATTCTCCTGAGATTGTTCCTACTCTTTTTAGAAAATGTACGACCTATGTTATTTTTGTTGTGATGCCATGTCTCTGAGTTCTGTCTACCATATGCTTTTTCTTTTTCCCCTATATTGTACCATCGAAGAGTCTATGCTATTTATGATGTGTTCTTTATTACAATCATTAACTCTACCATTCTCAGAAACTCTCAGGTGTGCTTTATATCTTCATCAATGCATTTGACTTGTAAACCTAACATTTCCATGTCTTTTGCAGTATAAATATTTACTACGATGGGATGTTATAGGAGTTTTGACGCTTGAATTTGATCAGATAACTTCAGTTATGGAATCTGAACATGGGAGTGGAAGTAGTAAGGATTCTATGACACATCCCGAGACTGCTGTTGGCGAAGGTCATCTTCTTCTCCCAAGCAAAAACTCAGGCTCCTCTTCCTCTCCCTCTTCAGGCTCTTCAAATCAAGATTTCTTTCAACTGGATGGAAGTGAACTTTGTGAGCCCAACGCTGAAACTACTGGCCCTCCTAAACTTGACGAGGGTTTTCTGTTAGCTTTAAGAGATGGTGAAAAGGATGTTTCCAGTAACTCTCTTAAATCTGGAGCATCTGATCTGGGGTCACCAGAACCCACATCTCTGCCAGATGTCTCTGGTTTTACTCCCGAGTCAAGCTTGCACACAGGGTCAATGACGCAATTCCCTCCAATCCAAGTGATGGGGCGGTCAGATGACTCCAATTCGTATAAAATTCCATCTTCTGTGTTTGCACGAACTAAGTCCACAACACCAATGGAATGGAGTGTAGCTTCCAATGAGTCGTTGTTCAGCATCCATGTGGGGAATAGCAGTTTCTCCAGAGACCATGTTTTCCTGATGGGTAGGTCTGGAGAGCTGAACAAATCTGGAGAGTTGATTTCCCCTAATAACAAATGTGAAGAGTTGACCAACTTCCCTAATAGTCCACCCCCAGCTACTGCAGTAGCAGACTCTGACAAAAATAGTTCTGGTTTGGGGGAGGATTTGGGTGTAGCTGAAGCGGCAGCTGAAACCATGAGGGAGGTTTTTAGGGCGGCTGCAGACGATCATAACAAGAAAAAGAAACCTCCGGCGGAGGGCCCCCGTCTTTCCACTAGCATCTCTCACCGCTCTGATGGGAGTGGAGCCAGCATCAGTTCTTTTGCATTTCCAATGTAAGCTAATATCACACTCTCACTCTCTACCTATGTACACACAAACAAATGTATGTTAAGTATCTGTGTGTGAGGATAAAAACCTGCATGTATGTGTACTATTTATGATGTACGTACTTGACTGTCAATGGATCGGATCGCCCCAATAACCTGATCCAATAACATCGGGTCTGGACCTAGGAATCATGATTTGATAAGCTATCGGATTGGTACTGGGTGTACCTTGATCCGATCCGATGTTTTTAACAAAATATATATAATATTATTTCTTTAAAACATTGTTTTTATATATTATATTAATGAATGTATGCTGATAAAATCTTCAACCATTTGTTATTTGACTTAAGAATATGCATTTTTTATTTATTTTTAAATCAAATTTAACAGCTTTATCGATAATGTTAGATCTCCCTGGTCCGATCAGATAAGTTTTGATAGCATATCAGATCGGGTCTGGATCTGAATTTGTGACCCACTAAGCTATTGGATTGGGTTCTGGACCTACCATGATCCGATCTGAACCCGATTCATTGACAGCCCTGTGTGTATGTTTGTATGTAGATGGGTGGATGGACATGGTGTACGTAGTTTACACAGATATACATGCATTTGTGTTATATTCTCTCTCTCTCTCTCTCTCTCTCTGTCTCTCTCTCTCTCTCTCTATATATATATATATATATATATCTGTATGATGCATATTAGAAGAACGCTTGTGTATGCAGTTTTATTTTAGTGACTGTACATTGGATGTGTATATCTTTACACACACACACACACATATATATGCATGTATACATACATTTACCCGTGTGTCTATATGCATGCAATATGTATATAAAGGTGCCTCATCTCTGATTTTGTGGATGAGGAATATACCTTTTGTGTGTTGCAGAAAGAAGAGGTGTGCATGGCCATTCTACTACTGTTCCAGTGGTAGTGGGGCGTGTTATGCTACTATATGTGGCCGTATTGCTACTGTTCTAACTGTAGTGGGGCATTCTGCTACTGTTCGAACTGTAGTGTGACCATCATCTGTTCTTTTGCATCTACCATGTATGCTTCTTAGTCTTTACCTATACTGACATGTACCTGTTTGTGTGTGTCATGCATGCATTAGAAACACTTTTTTCTTTGTAAAGGTCTACTTAGAGGAAATCCCTCTCCTCAGTTTTCCTTTGAATGAAGGTTACCTCTTTGTTTGATGAAGGGAGGGTTATCATCTATCTGGCAAATTCATCCCATATTTCAAAATTAACAGACATATCTAACCACGGATACTAGGGAAAACACCCTCAATTTATTTTTATTTATTGTTATATATATTATATCATAATTAGAACTTCTATTTACAAAATAATGTCTTTTAATGCCACCATATGACGGTATTGCCATGCCAGTGTGTTTGACTTTCTGTTGTTGCCTCCCAACTAATAAACTAATTTCTCTTGGTTCTTTGCAGTTTGACAGGGGAAGGAGGAAGAACTGGCTCTTTAAAGGTGGACCATGTGCAGCAGTCGCAGCCAGAGACCCCAGGAGCAACCCCAAATGCAGGTCTGGCCAAGTGGTTTCCTTGCTTTTCTTGTTGTTCATTCTGTCATTGAGAAGAGTGAGTACTCCAGCCACTGCACTTTCTCCCATAACACTCGACTTCGCCTCCATTAACAAATGGCTTCCTAACTTGTCCCATGGATTTTCTAGTTTTCTTTGCGAAAAATGGGACTTTTATACAAGCTCATTGCAGCATCACTGATACTGTCAGAGTGCAAGGGCATCTGCAGTTATCTTTCTCACACTCTGATCATGAACGTGACATCCTCTCCGTCTAGTTTTGAGTTCAGATACGGATTCTTTTCCTGTGTTTTTGCTTGATTCAATTTGTATGTGAGATTAGTGGGTGACAAAGAAGAAAAAGAAACGAGGAAGACATTAGATGAGCAACATAAACAAACATGAATATTGTTAATGAAAATGGGAAGGAACTTGTATCTGATTCTTGTTTAGTGTAAATCTGCACCTTAACTGTATGTCTGTAATTTCCAATGGTTCTGTAAATTTGTTCTTGATACATGATATCGCAAGAAGTATTAGTCTTTGATATGTCATCGTTATCATTATATCGTTGTGATTGATTGATTATGTAGTAGCATGATGATCCAAGTCTGATGAATGGTGAATAACATGGTCAACATGTGACATTCATGCATTGAAATGGGACCCACCATTCGAATGGTGACAGATTGGATGGTTACAATCATCTGATGGATGAATCTTTGTGTGATGAGTTCCTTGGTTAGGCACATCTAATGGTGGATCCTACTGCCGTGCATCTCTGACATACTTATGAGCCTATGGCTATCCTTTTGATAGACTATAACAATTAGGGGTGTACATTCGGGCCCAGGTCCAAAACCTGGCGCAATTTTTGGGCTCCCAAGTCTGCCCTGAAATTCTGAACTAGGGCCTGGGTTCCACCAAGGCTGGCTCAAACTGTACCTGGTAAGGAGGCCGTGTTTGGTAAGGAGGTGCATGCTTCCAGTTCTGGCCTGATCCAGTCCATTTGCTCTATGGAGGGAGTATGGACTTCGGATCTGATTACCTGATTTGTGGTTAGCCTTTAAATTGCGTTGGGTTGAGTAATTTTGACCATGGTTTAAAGAACGGCGGTTATAACGGATTTGGACCTCCCCGTTACGTTATGTACTGTTTTAATGATCGGAAAATAACGGCATTATTTTCTGAAAAAAATTTGTTATTTTCCCTTATAAATTTTATTGAAAATTTGAATTTTAGTGCCATTTTTTTTTCTCCATTTTCCCGCTATTTTATGTTATTTCCCCGTTTTTGCCATTGTGTGTTACAGTCCGTTACGACGGAAAAAGGGTAACTCCCCCAGTCTGTCATACCGTTATAATGGCCTCTTTTAAACCTTGATTTTGACACACCATGCAGGTAAAGGCAGGTTTCGAACCCAGGTTGTGCTATGGACCCTCACAAACCTTACCAAGTTAGCAAGCTGGTAAGCCTGGCTCCAGCTTAGGAGATCCACCATACCGAAAATCAACACGATTAGATAATTTTTGAAATCTAACAAGTTGTGTTGTTTTCTTTGTTTTAATTAATTCTACGGTCACGATCAGTCCAACTAGGTTGATATTGGGATACATCTCCTAGCCATAGGTGGGGACAGTCGGACTCCTCACGGCATGTTCATATCATGGCCAGTTTTAATGAAATTTATAGGAGGTTTTTCAGAAAAAAAAAAGGAAAAATTATTGTCGGTGAAACATGGGAGGTGCACAATGTGACGATGGTCCCAAAAAGCTGCAATGAATTCCACTCTTCCAAAGGCCAGAAGTCCTACCTGTCAATCGAGACCCTTCATCAGTGGTGATCATAGTCCTAATCATACTGTTTGTGCAATATTAACCATCTGATTACTAGCTAAAACTTGATTGCCTTTTGTGGTTTAAGGCAGGGTAAAAAACATCTCCCTACGTCAGAGTGTCATGATCAATTGATCATTCATCAGTATTATGTGTTTTTTTTCTCCAGGTTATTACCCATCCTGGAGGTGGCCCACTAAGTAATGGTCTGGATTAATGAGTCTCTGACCGCCCACTGCCCCATGACTGTCCCAATGTGAGCCACGTGGCACATTTGTAGAGGACACTGACCGTATGGATGTTTAACCAATCCCTAAGTGGACCCTAAAAATCAAAAATCAACCTGATTAGTGATTTCTAAGTGTTGGATTGGAGTCATTTTCATGGGTTGATTTTAACCGTGGGAATTTGAGCATTATTGACCATTATTTAGGTACACGGATTCAAAAGGTTTGAAGTTTGAAGTTTGAACTTTGAAACGACTAATCAGGCTGGTTTTTGGATTGGGATAAACCTTTGATGGCAGCACGCAATTTGAGCCATGTGGCACCCTCTTAGAAGACTCTGACCGAATGGATATTTGTCCAATCCCTGGGTGGATCTACAAACCAAAAATCAGCCTGATAAGTGATTTCTAGGCGTTGGATTGGAATTATTTTCATGGGTTGATTTTAACCGTCGGAATTCGAGCATTATTGACCATTATTTGAGGTACAATGATTCAGAGTAAAACTTGTGTCACAAGATGTTGTGACGGAAGCCGGTCACAGCACTCAATACGAGCCACGTGTCATACTATTAGAGGACGATGACCGTATGGATGTCTGACCAGTCACTCGGTGGACCGGTACACAAAAAATAGCCTGATTCGTGATTTCTAACCGATTCCAAGTTATTTTCACGGGTTGATTTTAACGGTAGGAATTTGAGCATTATTGAGCGTTATTTGGGTGCTAAAATCCAAAGGTTGTAAATCCCTAATTAGGCTGATTTTTCGTTTGTATGTCCACCGAGGGACTGGTCAAACATCCATACGGTCAACGCCCTCTGATCGTGTGCCACGTGACTGGTATTGAGTGCTGTGACCGGCTTCCGTCACACACACAAGTTTTACTCAAAGATCCAAAGGCTTGTAATCACTAATCAAGTTGATTTTTGGTTTGTAGGTCCACCTAGGGATTGGATAAGCATCCATACAGTCAGAGTCCTCTAGTAGTGTGCCACATGGCTCATATTGCGTGCTGTCATCAGCGCGGTGTCATCAAAGTTTTACTCGTTTACGAGACTTCAGCGCTGCCGCGGTGCCGCCACCACCTTTAACAATTCGGTCTTCGGGTTTGGATCGAAACCTAATTACGTACAAAACTTCCAAATGTTAAAACTTAAAACTAAAAAAGTTTCCCGCGAAGTCAAAGTTTTCAAAGATCGGGTACGAGAAACTCGCGGGTAGAAATTCGAAAAATTGCCGCCAAAAAGGTTAAATACAAAAGGGATCTCTCTGTCTCCGTCTGGGTTCATTACTCTTCCTCCATCTCTCTTTCTCCTCTCCTTCTTGCAGTCTCTGCAAATCTCCCAAAAATTATCGAAAGGAGCAAAGGAAAATGGCGAAATCCATAACTCCAGATGCCATTTCGACCATAACCGCAAACCCTTCTCCCGATTCTTCCTCTGAAATCCCAGAACTCGTTGTTCAAGTCGTCAATCTCAAGCCGGTCGGCAACAGATTTACGTGAGTTTTCTTTATCAGAACCTCTCCATCTATCGATAAATCGCGTTATTGGTTTCTTATATTTTGTTGAATGTGGGTTGTTTTGATCTTAGCCCCTTGATGAAAAACAACATTTTTTCTCTGTTAGATCCGGTCAGAAGTCGATCTGTGATGTTATATTGTTATATGTTATTGGGATTTCTTTAAGTTCCTTAAATTTGTGGATTTTGAGCTACGCCTTCTGATTTGTCTTCTCCGTTTTAAGTTGATTTAGCGTTGCTTATGTAATTGGTGCCTCTAATATGTCTCTTGGACAACACCGGCTTGCCGCCACTAACGATCTGCGCTACAGCAGATCACCTGGTCAGAAATATGGGATTTTTGTCTTGTTTTTCCTCATTGTTTCGTCCAATAGGTTAGATTATTTGGTTCCCCATTTCCCTGTGTGATTCATTCAACATGGTGTATGTTAGTTTTCTAGTACCCTGTCGTGCTAAGATGTCCAGTGTGCATATTTCTCTGGTTTTTTCCTTTTTTGCCTCTTTTGTTTCTGTCCTTACATAGGGTTTGTGAGTTCTGGCTATATATATTTTAATTTTTAATTTTTATTTGCTAATATTTAATGGGTTTTCACTGTCTTCTTTCCTTAATACTATTTGCAGATTTATAGCTAGTGATGGAAGTATGAAGCTCAGGGCAACACTTCCGTCCAGTTTGTCGTCGGAGATTAGCTTGGGAAATCTTGAGAACCTTGGGCTCATCCGTATTCTTGATTACACCCTCAACGTTATTCCAAAGACGCTTGAAAAGTAAAATCACTTTCAAATTTTTATCCCAATAGTTTCTGTTTTGCAATGTTAGTTCTTGTCATCATACTGAGTTTAAGGTGTTCAGGTGTCTAATTGTGACCAAATGTGAGGTGGTATCTCCTGTGCTTGAAATGGAGATAGTGACTGAAGTTAAAAAAGAGGAAGCTGGAATTATGTTGAAGCCGAAGCAAGAAATTGGAATTATATTGAAGCCTAAGCAAGAAATGGTTGCTAAATCTGCTGCTCAGATTGTGCATGAACAGCATGTGAAGTGAGTGTTCTTTCTTTGATCCCAATTTATAAATGGTGGAATCTAGAATGCGAAATTAATGAGTCAACAATTATGTTTTTTAAAGGACTTGCATTGGTTTACTATGAAATCTACCATACTAGAGGACTACATGTAGTATTTGCAATTGCCGGTTAGAATTTTACTTGTATAAATCACCATTTGAAAATCCCTTTAAAACTCATTGTTATAGTAGTTTATTCTGATAGATGGATTGCCTCTAGTCTTGTACTTTGTATATCTTTCCAAGGAGCTTATGGGTTTTGATCAATTATGTCCTATTTCTATTCTTCAGTATGGCTCCTGCTGCTCGAATGTCGATGACAAGAAGGGTTTATCCTCTTGTTTCCTTAAACCCTTACCAAGGCAACTGGACTATAAAGGTTCGGGTCACAAATAAAGGCAACTTACGGACCTACAAGAATGCTAGAGGAGAAGGCAATGTCTTTAATGTTGAATTAACTGACCAGGATGTAAGCAATCCTTTCTTGTTAATGCTGTCTTCTTTTTGTTCCCCTTGAACAATTTTAACTATTTTATTGGGTACTTGAACCATTTCTTCTTGGTGGATATCACAGTTGATGTAGCAGATTTATCTCTTTGATGCAGGGAACACAAATACAAGCGACAATGTTTAATGAAGCTGCACTTAAGTTCTATGATAAGTTTCAATTGGGAAAGGTTTATTACATATCCAGAGGAACACTAAAAGTTGCTAACAAGCAGTATAAAACTGTCCAAAATGATTATGAGATGACCTTAAATGAGAACTCTGAAGTGGAGGAGGCAACTGGTGAAGAAACTTTTATACCTGAAACAAAATTCAACTTTGTCCAGATTGATCAATTGGGTTCCTATGTTAATGGAAGGGAGCTTGTAGGTAAAACCCCTCTCAAATCTCACAGAAATTTTTTTTGTATTCCCTTCTTTTTCTCCAATCTGAATTACCTTTTGTTTTATTTGTTGTCTAAATTTGCAGATATAATTGGGGTTGTTCAGAATGTCTCACCTACTTTGAGTATTCGAAGGAAGAGTAATAATGACATTATCCCAAAACGTGATATAACAATTGCAGATGAGTCGTAAGTGGATATTTGTTCTCATTATTGCTTGCTTTTTAGTTTTGGTCTTTATCTGAAATTTTGGAGAGTTGAATTGCAGGAAAAAGACTGTTGTAGTATCTTTGTGGAATGATCTTGCCACCAGTATAGGACAAGAATTGCTGGATATGGTTGAAACTTCTCCTATTGTAGCAATAAAATCGCTTAAAGTTGGAGATTTCCAAGGTAACCTCAATGTTTTGTAGGTGTATATGTGAAGGTGCTTTGGCTTACTCGTCAGAAAGAAAATTGAACCGTTTCATGATTTACTATTTGATAATTTTCTGTAGGAGTTTCTCTGTCATCTTTGGGTAAAAGTGCTGTGGTGGTAAATCCAGACATACCTGAATCAAAGAGGCTAAGAACCTGGTTAGACACTGGTGCCATATCTCGTTTGATCTTTTAAAAAGTGTGTACTCCATGTTTATACTTCCTTTGTGTAACAGGTATAATTCTGAAGGTAAAGGGACTTCAATGGCTTCTGTTGGCTCTGGTTTGATCTCCACTTCATCTATGAGTGGAGTGAGATCTATGTACTCTGACCGAATCTTCCTTTCTCATATTACCAGTAACCCATCCTTGGGCGAGGACAAGGTATTGTATCATCAGTTATAGGGAAAGAAATATTTCAAAATGCCATGTATTTATCCTTGACCAATTCTTGAAAAAAAAAGTTATAGAGAATTCTGAAAATTATTTTAAAAATTCAAAAATAAAAGGAAACTCTTTTAACCTTGACAATGTGCATGGACATCTCTTTAGTTTGTTCATATTGAGTTGAGTGGACATGATTGAGTTCTAGAGTTGATTCGATGACTCGAGTGTTGACGTGAAATTGATTTCAGCTTGAGTTTGTTAACTTTTGAGACAAGTTAGAGTTCTTAGCTATAGTAAAGTTGACATCTTTTGTCTTGGCCAGCCCGAATTTTTCAGCA
Source organism: Euptelea pleiosperma (assembly GCA_035048495.1). Taxonomy (NCBI): domain Eukaryota; kingdom Viridiplantae; phylum Streptophyta; class Magnoliopsida; order Ranunculales; family Eupteleaceae; genus Euptelea; species Euptelea pleiosperma. The sequence goes on from CM068543.1 coordinate 19,773,434, forward strand.
TAAAAGCATCTGTGACTTACATCAAGCCTGATCAGACAATGTGGTACCGGGCATGCAAGCAATGCAACAAGAAAGTTACAGAAGCAGTTGGATCTGGGTATTGGTGTGAAGGGTGCCAGAAGAATGATGATGAGAGCAGCTTAAGGTCAGGAAATTTAAGCCATAAGATATTGACCTCAATACTGATAAATTACTAAATGTAGCACTGATATGTTTTTTTTTTTTTTCATTTTCTCCAGATATATATTGGTAGTGAAAGTTTCCGATCCAAGTGGTGAAGCTTGGCTTTCTATTTTCAATGATCAAGCAGAGAAAATTATTGGGTGCTCTGCAGATGAGCTTGATAATTTGAAATCACAGGTAACAAACTAGCCATACGCATGTCAGATTCTTGTGTTTCAAAGGCAATCACCACATAATGGGCTGATATCCATTTTTATCTTTGGATCTTGACTTGTTTCAGTCTGCTTTACTGCTGGGTTTCTCATAGTTTTCTCAAACATTCTGTGTTAATAAATTCTAGTCTTGCTCTCTTCAAAAATGAAATTAAAGATCAATGTTTGACAGCATCAGCATAGCTTCTTATTCACTTTTCTGTTTTTCCCAGCAGGGAGATGATAAAGCTTACCAATTAAAACTGAAAGAAGCTACATGGGTTCCTCATCTATTTCGAGTTAGTGTCGCACAGAATGAGTACATGAATGAGAAAAGGCAGAGGATAACAGTCAGAGCTCTGGCTCCACTTGATTTTGCAGCGGAATCAAGATTTCTACTTGAAGAGATGTCCAAGATGCAAGCCTCTTAATCAAAACATGATCATCAGCCAAAATTACATCTGAAAACTGACTGTTTCCTTTGCTCAGGCCATGGATGTGGATCATATTTTAATTGGAAATGCCTTTTGGGTTCTTACCATTCATGTTATATATGTTTTCTAGACCATGCTTTTTAAAAAAAAAAAAAAAAACTGTTGATTAATGTCCATGTGCAAATTGTTCTTTGAAAAATTTGAAGGGATGATCTCTCTCATTTGAGTCTTAAATTTAATCAAATGGTTCATAAGCCATCTCTACCCACGATTGCATATGCAGCTAGTGGCCCACCTATTTAGACTGATTAATTCTTTTAGATTGGTCATCTGAGCCATCCAACCTATGCACCATGTATGGATCGTTGCTGATATTTTTATTAGACTGTCAAAATGCAACATATCTATTGATGATCACGATTGTCTAATTGGTGCAATCTTGGCTTGTAGCTTAGTACATTGGTTTGAAGTTGCGATGCGACAAAACTTCGCCCATTGAAAAATATGAGTTTAAAATGATTTGGGTTCGAAAAAGTGGAGTTAAAACAGCGGTCAAAAAGGCAAATGTCAAAAGATCAATAAGTGAGGACTTCGGGTTTAATACTTGGTCAAAATTAAAAAAATGTATACTTATACATGGTTTAAAAAATGTCTGTTATAATGAAAGTAATAGCTGTTATAATGGATTTAGACCCCTTTACTATTTTAATTCATCTGCTTAATTTAGAAGTTACTTTTTGCTTCTGTCAGTTTGGCAAACGGGACCTAATCTAACGGAATTTTAGCAGTATCCATGAAAATTAGGGTGAATCAGTAAGGCCCTCCCATACTTTGTGAAATTTTTATGACCTCCCTTGACCCATTCGTCAACATAATGCACCAATGAAGTCCATTAATCACCAACCAAAGATTCTTTATTGAAAATGACTAAAATACTTTTAAAATATTATTATTTTTTATTTTCTTACAAAGTATTTTAAGAAGCATAAATTGCAAAGGATGAGATTTTTCAAGGGTATTTTTATCTTTTAAAAACTAAAGTCAATGGTTAGTCAAGGTGGTTCACAAGGGCAATCAGTTTCGTTGTAAGTCAACATCGTTGACCACCACTACAAGGAGGTCTTATTAATTTCATAATATGTATGATGATAAAGGGATAATATGTATGATGATAATCTTATTAGAAGAGGCAATTCAAATTTCCAACTTGCACGCTACGGTTCGAATTCGACTGTTCTAATTGACATATAACGTTATTGTTACGTCCACTACAATGATCTTCAAAGTAAAAAAACACGGTCAAAATAATGGTAAACGTACAAAATAACTGCTGTTAATTATATCGTTCAATCAATTTTTCGGTTTTTAATGTTTTTTTTTTTTTTTAAATAATGTATTAGTCTTAGAGCGTTATAATGTCTTTTTAAACGACGTTACGTTCAACCCCGGTCTATCACAATCGGTTGATGTTTACACTCTCCTAGTGGGAGGTCATGGGTCCCCAAGGTGCCGTGTTGAATCGTTGATTCAAGTATAGCCTGCCTTGCCCTAGTACGGCTCCAACGCGCCACCGCTTCGACTATATTCTCTAGCTATAAAAAAATAAAAAAAAAAGTTGGTGGGCTCTTTTTAACAAAATTAATCATCTATTTTTATTTTTTAATTATTTTAATATATAAAAAATTAAAAATTATATTCAGAAAATAAAAAAAAGGTATTTAGCTTTTTATATGTGGACTTGATAAAACGCCTTATCTAAATTGCTTGGCATCTATCACCAATCTTTAATGGATGGTTCATACTTTATATATAAAATATAAATATATTAAATACGAGAAACTAGAATATAATTACATGGACCCACTGCTTGATGGATTTTATCATAAGTATTCAGAGGATGTCAATTGATCTAATGGTTCATATTTCATGATCAGCATGATTCTATGCCTCTGCCGATCCGGATCGGGATTGGAAACCACCAATCTGAATGATACCGGTGTCGTTTTGCCGATCTGAATCGGGATCGGCCTCGTCCGATCCTGATATTTGGGACCATGTTGGTGCACCAAGTGGACGGTGGGAACGAATCTTCAGTTTGTCTACAATGAATTCCTGTCTTATCCTCAATAGCTCAATGGATCTTCTCATAAACACTTTTTAAGATATCGTCACTTCCGAGCGTACTTTAGCAAGAACCCTATACAAAATACCAAATATTAGCTTCACAGTAAACACTTTCACAGCGGAAAAGTAATTGCAGTGTAGACTGCAGCCTTTATCTCTGTGGATCTGTGGAATGCATGAAAATGTGCCATCTGGCAAAATATTTTCTGGCCCAATGACTCATGATGATTGGCACACCATTTGATTGGTGATTTATAGCCATTCAATTGGAGTTATCCACAATCCCACGAAAAATTGATAGAATCCAAGGGCTAGAGATCACCAATCAGGATGATTGTTGATGTGTAGGTCCATCAATCGTTGGACTGGGACAGTCATTCATTGGGTGAGTGGGCCTGTGCCATGTGGCCCGTTTATGCGCGCTCCACAGCTACACACCACGGGAAAATACTCGACAGTCGATCGAGCAAATTTTCCCTCTCCACATCTGACTCTTCTTGGGCCGACAACCCACTTAGACTGCTGTTTATGGTGCCACTTGTACAGACTTGGTGGAATCTTTAGAGTAAAACTCTGTTACAATCGGATTGCAAATCACACAATCACAGCCAATGATTTCTCGGCACGTACACCTAAAGTGAAAGCAATGGGTTCGTTGCAAAGGCACTTGTGTACGTGCCGAGAACTCATTGGCTTGTGATTGTGTGATTTACATTTTCTTGTGATTGAAGTTTTACTCGAATCTTTACCCGGTTAGACTAACCGGGAGCCGCCTGCGTTGACGGCTGATGCATTAATTGACCGGCGATGGACCCCACTATCACCGGAAGTCCCGGTGGGCCCAGCACTGAAGAAAAAAAGGAGCAGGAGGAGGACGACGAAAAACGCGTTTTTCAAAGAATTGATGAATCATTTTTTTGGGGTCTTCGAAATTAGGGTTAGGGTTTCCGAATAGCTCCTCTGCTTCTCTGCAAATCGAATTTCTTCTCTCTTTCCTTACAGAGAGGAGTTAGGGTTTTACGGTTAGGGTTTGTTCCTGGTTTTTCGGCCTCTGGATTGCGAGAAATGCGGTGCTTGTCTGCGATGAAAAGGCGTCGGCTCCGTAAAACCCTACTTTTTGCTCTTTTCCTCGATCTGTTATTTCTATTCTTGATTTTCCCTTTTGTTTCTGGTGGTGGTGGTGATGTTGATTCGGATAAATCGGTTCTACTTCAGTTCAAGAGCTCTGTTTCGGACCCTTCGGGGATTCTCTCCAGGTGGAATTCTAGCAGTTTCGATCACTGCTCTTGGTTCGGCGTCTTATGCGACTCGAAATCGAGGGTTTTGGCGCTCAATATAACTGGTGGTGGCGGCGGAGGTAATTCGGAAGCTCTTTCTTGTTCCGAATTTGCTCAATTTCCTTTATATGGGTTTGGAATTAGGAGGAGTTGTTTGGGAAATAACAGAAAGTTGGCGGGGAAACTGTCGCCGTTGATCGGAAAACTAACTGAGCTTAGGGTTTTATCTCTGCCGTTTAACGATTTTAATGGTGAAATTCCTGTTGAAATATGGGGTTTAGACAAGCTAGAAGTGCTTGATCTCGAAGGGAATTCACTTACTGGAACTTTGCCTCTTGAATTCGGGGGCTTGAGGATGTTACGCGTCCTTAATCTCGGTTTTAACAAGCTGGAAGGAGAGATTCCGGCCTCCCTTTCAAACTGTGTTGGTTTAGAGATGTTGAACTTGGCTGGTAACCGTGTAAACGGGACGATCCCTGGTTTTGTTGCTAAATTTTTGAAGTTGAAGGGCCTTTATTTGTCTCTTAACCAGCTGGGTGGGTCTGTTCCAGACGAGCTCGGAAACAACTGTCAGAGTCTCGAACATCTTGATCTTTCGGGGAATTTCTTTGTCAATGACATCCCAAATAGTTTGGGGAATTGCAGCCAACTTCGATCACTGTTGTTGTTTTCCAATATGTTGGAAAGCACTATTCCTCCTGAACTCGGTCGGCTTCAGAAGCTTGAGGTGTTAGATGTGTCAAGGAACAGCCTCAGTGGCCCTATACCTCCTAATCTTGGAAGATGTGTTGAATTGTCCGTTCTCATTTTCTCCAATATGTATGATCCGCTCGAACCCATTGGGACTCTGAGGGGGAACTCTTCGCCCCGGCTGCCTACTGCTGCTAATGATGATTTCAACTATTTTCAAGGCGGCATTCCAAGGGAAATTACAACCCTGCCAAAACTCAGGATATTTTGGGCACCAAGGGCAACTCTCGAAGGCAAGATTCCGGGTGATTGGGGTTCTTGTGAAAGCTTGGAAATGGTTAGCTTGGGTCAAAACCTTTTCACTGGAGAAATCCCAGAGGTGTTTAGACGCTGCAAGAATCTGCATTTTCTTAACTTGAGCACAAATAAGCTGACCGGGGAGCTCAATGGGAATCTTCCAGTTCCTTGTATGTCCGTGTTTGACGTAAGTGAGAACCTCTTATCAGGCTCCATTCCCATTTTTAATTACAGCATTTGCCCTCACATACCATCCTTGAATGCTTATCTTGTCGAACCCTACAGCCCATCATCTGCATATTCAGCATTTTTCGTATATAAAACTCAGATTGGAACACTCTTGCCATCTTTCGAAACCAGCGCCAGTTTTGGAATTATCCATAATTTTGGCGGTAATAACTTTACTGGTCCCCTCCTGTCCTTGCCAATTGCACCTGAAAGATTAGGGAAGCAGACTGCTTATGCATTTCTTGCTGGCAGAAATAAACTCAGTGGATCATTCCCTGAAAGTCTATTTGAGAAGTGTGATGGCTTGAACAGAATGATCGCTAATGTTAGCAACAACCAAATTTCCGGTCAAATTCCAGTGGATATTGGTTCAATGTGCAGAGCTCTTACACTTTTGGATGCCTCGGGGAACCAGATTACTGGATCAATGCCCCAAAGTTTTGGGGATTTGGAGTTTCTTGTGAGTCTTTACTTGAGTCAGAACAAATTGCAAGGTCAGATTCCAGTGGGTCTGGGCCGGTTACAAGGTCTGAAGTATCTCTCATTGGCTGCTAACAACCTGACTGGTGGCATCCCTTCCAGCTTGGGCCAGTTGCTCTCTCTGGAGGTGTTGGAACTTTCCTCAAACTCTCTCTCCAGTGAGATTCCAAAAGATCTGGTGAACTTGAGGAACCTTACTGTTTTGCTGCTCAACAACAATAAACTCTCGGGGCAGATCCCTTCCGGGTTGGCTAATCTGACGTCACTCTCTGCATTTAACGTGTCCTTCAATAACTTGTCTGGGCCTCTACCGTCGAACAATAATTTGACGAAATGCAGCAGTGTTCTTGGAAACCCTTTTCTTGCATCTTGCTCTGTCTCTCTATCCTTGCCACCTTCAGATATGCAAGCGAGGGATGGGGACCCACAAAATGTTGCAGCTTCATCATCGGGAAGTGTGACCCAGAAAAGTGGGAATAAAGGCTTCAATTCTATCGAGATCGCATCGATAACATCGGCATCAGCTGTTGTTTCGGTTCTGCTAGCTCTAGTTGTCCTTTTTCTGTACACAAGAAAATGCATCCCAAAGTCCAGGGTTGGAGGGTCCGGAAGAAGAAGGGAGGTTACAGTTTTCAGTGAAATTGGGGTTCCACTGACATTCGAGAATGTTGTCCGGGCCACAGGGAGTTTCAATGCAAGCAACTGCATTGGTAATGGAGGTTTTGGGGCCACTTACAAAGCTGAGATTTCTCCAGGAGTTCTGGTGGCGATAAAGAGGCTCTCAGTTGGACGGTTCCAAGGAGTTCAGCAATTCCATGCAGAGATCAAGACGCTTGGTAGGATGCGTCATCAAAATCTTGTGACTTTAATAGGTTACCATGCCAGCGAGACGGAGATGTTCCTCATCTATAATTACCTGCCGGGAGGTAATTTGGAAAAATTTATCCAGGAAAGGTCTGAGAGAGCTGTGGATTGGAGGATACTTCACAAGATTGCATTAGATATAGCCCGGGCACTTGCCTATCTGCATGACCAGTGTGTCCCACGGGTCCTACATCGTGATGTCAAGCCAAGCAATATCTTATTGGACAATGACTTCAATGCTTATCTTTCTGATTTCGGATTGGCCAGGCTTCTGGGTACTTCCGAAACCCATGCAACTACTGGTGTAGCAGGAACTTTTGGGTATGTAGCTCCGGAGTATGCAATGACTTGTCGTGTTTCTGACAAGGCCGATGTGTACAGTTATGGTGTGGTGCTGCTCGAGTTGATCTCAGATAAAAAAGCCTTGGATCCCTCGTTTTCTTCATATGGGAATGGTTTCAATATTGTTGCATGGGCATGCATGCTTCTGCGACAGGGTCGGGCAAAGGAGTTCTATACTGCAGGGCTATGGGATGCAGGCCCCCATGATGATTTGGTGGAGACGCTGCACTTGGCTGTTATGTGTACTGTTGAGTCCCTCTCGATCAGACCTACGATGAAGCAAGTTGTTCGACGGCTGAAGCAACTTCAACCCCCATCATGCTAGTTAGCTAACGAGGTATCCATTGATTAACATATTCGACGTGTAGAAGGTAAAACAGACTTGTAATTTGTGCTCTTGCCGCCAGTCCAATTTTCTGGTTTCGCTCAGATTTAGTTCTAAGTTTTAGTTATTCCACTTGTAAAATATTTCCGCATCCATTTTTCCACGCTTGTCTTGAGGGGGCTTGCTGATGAATCTGCTGAAGAAGGCAGATGTTTATCCTCTGATTGGAACAATTTTTGGAACCTCTCATCATACATGTATCACAGTTCCTTTTGCAGTTAATAAAACTAAAGAATACAGATATCTTCATAGTTTTGGTAACTATTTTACTGCCCCATTCTGTGACCACACATCACATTGTTTCCATTATATATGTAGAATCTGTGAATGATGATACCTCAAGTTATCAGCTTTGCCGGCAGATCCAATATCAGAGCTTCCAATATGATCAAATGTTGATGTGGTTAGTTACACTTTAAGCTTTGTGTGAACCACTGTAATTGCTTAGATAGCAGAGAGAAAGATAACTGTTTTGTTGGAAACTCATGGTTTTGTGGTCACTTATCCATCTTTCCCCTTCCTCAAGAAATTACTAATACCTTGTTTTTCTGGCATAATCCCACAAACCTGACATCTCTCGTCAGTGGCATATTTCTCTGTGGGTCTTACCAAAAAAGGATTGGGTTATTTCACTCGAGGGATACGTGCACTTAGGCACAACACTGGGTTCAGATAGTTCTTTTGCCACTCAAAGAAGAATTGCAAGAGAGCAAGAGATACAGGAATCAAGGCACAAGACGGGGTTCAGATAGTTCTTTTGCCACTCAAAGAAGAATTGCTCTTGCAAGAGAGCAAGAGATACAGGAATCAAGGCACAAGACAGGGTTCAGATGGTTCTTTTGCCACTCAAAGACGAATTGCAAGCGAGGAAGAGATACATGAATGATCGCTAAAAGCAGAGGAGCATGATCCCACCATCCATTCAGACTTCCCTTTTGCGTAGCTGTCACATAAACACAGACAGGGCTGTGGAAGATCATTCATTTGACTCAGACTTCCCATTTGCGTAGCTGTCACATAAACACATACAGGGCTGTGGAAGATCATTCATTTGACGAGTCCGAATTTAGGGGAATCTCTGGCCAAAGATAAATCCATTTCAAATGATCTAAACCAATTGGTCAGGTCAGTTCACGTGGCGAACATTTGATTCGACGGTTGAATTTATTTGATCAGGTCAGTTCTGAAGCAGTTAAGAGGAAGACTGAAGTCTGTATGTAACCTGATTGCTTTTAATTTGTGGTACAAATGTAAGAATTGCCTTATGACTAAATGTACAATTCAATTCAGCAGGAATTTAACCCTCAGATGTTCTAAACTCTTTGGTTGCTCCCTAGTATTTCTGATCAATTTTTTAAGGGGTGTTTGGTTGCAGGAACTGAGAGGGATTTCTTGAGTATTTGGTGCCTCCATGTCCATGGAATGTGGGAAACATGCTGGTTCTCGATCTCTTCGCTTTCTACGCTTCTTTACAAAGATAAGCCCAAGGCAAACGATTGAAGTCGAAAAACTCGGATCTGCTGCTTCTGGTGGTCTGATGGTTCTGCTGTTTACTGTGAATTATGTACACATCGGAAAAAGGTGTTTGGATTGGACCTACTTTGAACCACTTTTTGGCATCCACATGAACAGTGCAAATTTAATTTAAACCCTGTTTTTGTTTCCCTCATTATTTCGCATTTGAATTATCCACTCATTGAGCAGTCATCCACATGGTTTAAAAAACGGCCGTTGTAACAAAATTAACGGCTATTATAATGGATTCGGACCTCACCTGTTATGTGCCGTTTTAAATCTCAGAAGCTTTATAACAGCCGTTATTTTTCCATCACAACGAAAATAACGACCGTCGTTTTGAGAAAATTTATGAAAAAATGCCCATTACTTTTTTATTGAAAATTTAGAATTCAAAATTTGAATTTTAGTGCCATTTTCCCGTTATTTCCAGTTTTGGCCCCGAGCGTTAAATCCGTTATAACGGAAAAGGGAAAGTGCTTTTGTCTTGTTTCTAGTGAGGAATAGAGTCATAATCGAGTCACATAGGATTCGCCTCTTACGCGAATGGTCCAAAGACGTAGGTGTGCTATGAGCCTATGACACAACTTGGATTGGCCAAGACCTAGAATTTGCACCCCTCGGCAGCATTTTATATATTAGATGGCTAGATTTGCTTTGGACGGTGAAATTTTGTAGTGACGTCCATCTCGCGCACGCATGACCCTCGTTAGCAATCCGTCGTACGGCAAAAAAATATGGCATGGAAAAAGTTTGAGCATAATTTAGATTTGTCATTCAAAAATACGTTTAAAAATTTGAAAAAGAATAAAATAAAATAGAGGTATTAAAAAAGGCTCAGGCTCCAGTTACCTCCCTAAAAATGACAGGCTCCGGTTATAGGACACAATATGAGCCACGTGGCACACTCTTAGAGGACTCTGACCGTATGGATGTTATTCTAATCCCTAGGTGGACCTACGAACCAAAATTCAGCCTGATTAGTGATTTTTAGGTGTTGGATTGGACTTATTTTCATGGGTTGATCTCAACTGTGGGAATTTGAGCAGTATTTGAGGTAAAAAGATCCAAAGGTTTGAAATTACTAATCAAGTTGATTTTTGGTTTGCAGGTCCACCTAGGGATTGGTCAAACATCCATACGGTCAGAGTCCTCTAAGAGTATGCCACATGTCTCATATTGTGTCCTGTAACCGGAGCATTTCATTTTAGGGCGGTAACTGGAGTCCGACCCATTAAAAAATTGGCTCTGGCTCCGAGACCCCATTTTTCTAACCCCTATTGGGAGCCAGGTTCTCGGCCGTGGATTCCGTCAGAAAAGGAGGCTCCTGAGCCCGACCCTAAAAAATTGATAACAACCTCGTTTTCCATTTTTTTTTTTCAATAATTTGGGAACAAATTGCATATAATACACATTTAATAATCTTTGAATAACATTGTATTGTTTGTTTTGTTAAAAATTATGACATATGCATATTAAACATGAAATTGTTAGTTAAACACACTAGGGGTACGCCACGTGCGATGCACGTGCACCTTACGCGTGGTAGCACCTTACACATGCATGGCACACCATTAGAGACCACTAACCATATAGATGTTTTTCTCATCTCTAGTTGGACCTACATACCAAAATTCATCTTGATTACTAATTTCTATTTATTGGATTAGCATTTTTTCATGACTTATTTTTAATTGTGGATTTCTAGTATATGATCAAAAGGTTAGAAATCACTAATCAGGCCAATTTTTGTGATATAGGTTCCATCTAAGTGGAGCTATACGTAGCTCAAGGTACTTTTTTTGCCAACACCACAATGCATCTCCATGGACATTGGACCATATGATCATTACCCTTTTAATTAATGATGGCTAAGTAGGGGTAACTTTTAATCAACTTTAAAAAAAATATATTGAATGAATTTTAATACCAAATAATTGGTGCCACGTTCATGCCATATCTCACAATCTTAGAGACCACTGACTGTATGGATGTTCGGTAGATACCTAGATAGACTTATATATATTAATTTTCATCATGATTAGTAATTTTTATCTCTTAGTTTAGAGTCTTTTTCTTGGTTTATTTGTATCCGTTGATTTTAAGAATTATGATCGAGAGGTTATAAATCAGTAATCAGGTTGATCTTTATTATTCAAGTACATATAGGGACGGGCCAAACATCCACATGCTTAGTATCCTCTAATAGTGTGCCATGTGGCTCACTGTAGGTTCATCATCAACTCTGCTAATAGATCATGTCATCGAAGTTTTTAAGGAAAAGAGTTCAGGTCCACGTGGTATTCAATAAATGCTTCATCAGTTGAGTTGAAATGTGAAAAATGTTGAATGACTAAAGCAACCTTATAAAACAAAAAAAATTTAAAAAGTTAAAAGAAACAATATTTGTCAATTGAAAAAATTTGAAGGCAAAATAGGAATATGGGTTTTTGATTTATTTTTTTAATAAGAGAAGAGATTGAATAAGCGACAGAGGTAACATAAGCTTGGACGGATGGGGTGTTTGACCACCAAAAAGACCGAAGAGTCCATGTCTAGTGAACAAATTAGTGAAAAGAAATGAAGCAAAATCGAAGGGCATTTCCCTATGTGGACCTACAAAACCAAAATTTAGCCTGATTAGTGATTTCTAGACGTTGGATCTTTGTACCTCAAAAACTGGTCAAATTCCCATAGTTGGGATCAGCCCATGAAAATAAGTTCAATCCAACACCTTTAAATCACTAATCAGGCTGATTTTTGGTTTGTAGGTTCACTTAGGGATTGGCCAAACATCCATACAGTAAGAGTCCTCTAAGAGTATGCCACGTGGCTCATATTGTGTCATGTAACGGGAGCCTGTCATTTTAGGGCAGTAACTAGAGCCCGACCCTTAGCTATATGGGATGTAATTTTATCTTGCTAATTTGGACACCTACGTCCTAGAGATCATTTTTTCAAAAATAAAAAACTAAAGGGTGTTTGGATTGCCATTTTTAGACTTGGAATTTTTTTTTTTTCCACATAAGGCTTTTTCCAAAATAATAGATTGTTTCGATGTCTATTTTTTAAAAAGTATTTATTCCATAAAAAGATATATTTTAAGTTGATGGGATAGGTGGGACCCAAGCCCCCCAACTAGCAGAATCCTCAGGCCCAAAAATTAGATTTATCAGATGATTGATCAGAACCATCTCATAAGTTAATCACTTCTGAGACATTCCATCAAAAACCTTCATTAGATGGTTACTGATCATCTGAACGTGCAGATTATTTGGTTATGGGCCTATGATCCACCCAAGAGATAGCCCACCCAATGAACGGTGTGTAATCCACTTGCAAGTTTTAAAAAGGGGCGACGGTATAATGGACTGGGGGTGGTAAACGTGACCTTTTTTTTTTTCCGTTATAACGGATTGTAACGCACAGGCAAAAATGAAAAAAAGAGGAAACTAACGGGAAAAAACACCGTTAGAATTCAAAATTCAAAATTTGAATTTCAAATTTTCAACAAATAACAGAAGTTATTTTAACACTTTTTTTAGAAAATAATGGTCGTTATTTTTGTTATAACGGAAGAATAACAGCCGTTATTTTCAGTATACCGTCTGTTTTTTAAACCATGGCCTGCACTACCCAATACAGAGTGGTTTCTGAGCATTGCTTGTGAGTAACAAAAAACAATACATGAAATAATAAGAAAGAATCTGAAGCTACTCTTTATAGACATACTTCAATAATTTTATTGTGAATGTGAATTGTGCATAGAACCAATGATTAGAAAACAATTACAGAACAATAATCAATTTTCTCTTCATACCTTTCTGTACGAGGAGATCATCAATTCAATCTTATGCAATAGTTTAGATGCAGTGTCATTATCCTCTGGAGAGAGAGGGGATGCCCATTCCTGAAAATTATGGAGGCTCCCAGTGAAGTCTGTGAAGAGTCCGTCTACTCCTATGTTGTTTATCCAGTAATTGTATTCTGCGTACGCATCTTGATGGAAGTCGTAGTGTAAGAACTGATTCTCGTTCCGGTAGGTGTATGGGTGCACCTGCAACAAAATTAATGTCAGAACTTACAATCGAATACTCGAAGATTTTTGGATTTTTGGACACTGGTTTGCAGACGTTGGATGTGGCAAATATAGATGGTCAAGAAAATCTAAAACAACTGAACTAGAAGAAAAATGAACAGTGACGATAACTTCAGACATTCTAAAAACAAAACTAATGATGGAACAATTGATGCGGACATATCAAGCAAGTACTCAACCTGATCAAACAAGTTAAAAGTAGATCTGAAATAAATAGAAAATTCCATTTGATAACTCTTGCTTCATCATTCATATGAAAAGATTTGGCAAAAGTTCTCTGCCACCTGCCAACAATTTGATAATTCTCGATTGATTTCTTCAAAAGCATACTGACTCTGTTGCTATAATGACTTAAAGAACGCTTGGCCAAGTTGATGACCAACTGTGTACTTCTGCAGAAATTTACATATTGAAGTTTTGAGAAAATTTGTACTTAATTGAGATGAAACTGAGCAACTCAGCCCCATTTTTAATTGACACAGCTTTTGGATAGTCAGAAAATCTAAGGAAACAGTGCAAGAGAAAACGATGAACAATGAATATGCATGCAACTTGATCCATACTTATTATTATTGATTTTCTGATTTAAATTAATGTTCTGTGTTTGCTAAAATAAATAAAAAAATCCATTATATGTGTTATAAATCAGAACAGTTATTATGGATTTTAACAATAAAATATTGTCATAAAGAGAAAAATATAAATATAAAAGAAAATTTTGAAAAATGACTGATTGTTATAACAACATCAATAACACTCACAACCGCGTGTCATTACAAGCATTATAATCATTATTATAACAATGCTATTGGCACAAATATTAATTTGGAGAAACTACACACCTGTAAGTCATGAGCATGTGCTTTGGCAACAAGATCAGTAGGTTCTGTCAAATAATTGTTTACTACAGGCACAATCGTGTCCTTCCAGGGTCCAATCCCAACCACATACTCCTTTATGAATTCAAAGTAACTGTTTGAAGTAATCTCCCAATACGACTGAAAATAACCCAAGGCCATTCCATTCCATTAGGTAGGAACAAACAAGTTAAATCTTAACGACAAGGAGTAATAAAACCATATATCAACCAATTAAATAAATAAAACCAGATATCGAGGCCAGGAATAACCATCTTTAAGACTTTGACGTAATTATTCAAGTTAAAAAACATGAACATGAGAATGAACCAATGTGGATACACATGTTATGAAGAGGTCAAGCAAAAAATATCTTGCCTCGTGAAAGTTAATAAATTTTTAACATTATTTAGAAAAAGGTTGATCTATGGCTCGGTCTTATAGGCTGTAACCACTAAGAAATATAAATAGCTGCACATGTAGTGGAATAGGAGTTCGGGACCCTCCATTCAATTAGCCCAACCTAGATCTCCGGTTTCAAATTATCTTGATCAGATGACTACAATCAACGAATCCAGACTCATTTGTAGACCATTTTATCATATTTTCTGACCAGTTCAGAAAAGGGATCTAGGGCTGGTAACAATGATCTGATGAAACCAATTTTTGGCATGGGAGATACCCATGTGGGGCCCACATTGCATGGGTCCAACCCCTTGCTTATTAGATATATGTGTGGCTACATCATTGATGGACCATGTTTATGGCCTATGAGCGTAAGATCTCAGATTTCTGAATTTCAAAAACATTTGTGGACTTCTTGCAAATACACTCACCCTCTAAACAATTCAATATTAGTTTTAGACACTATGAACCTAACACGATTATCAGAATCCATGTTCAAAGTTGTCAAATACATGTGTTTCAGAAACGAGCAATCAAATAACAAGCCATTACAAGAAATGGAGAAACCTGATTTGTATCTTGGGTCGGGATGGTCACATCATCAATTAAGAAGATTTTGGGTGAGTCAGTCAGGTTCGAAATATATATGAGTGAAGTTGGAGCAAAAGACTGGATAAATACTGGTTGATTCAGCCAATTTTTCGACAGATATGAACCTTTGTACCCATACTTCTTAAGTGTCTCCACAAACTTGTCTTCGAACTTCTTCCCACCAGCCCATCTAACCTGTTGAAGTAGTAGGCTTAGCATAAGTATTTAAAAGCTATTGCCTACAAAAAATTTCAATTGGCACACCAAATACATAACTAGATCAGATTAGGTCCAAAATCAAAATTATTTTCAGAACTCAACTTCATCCTGGGATAAACTCCACCCGTGTTGAGCTTTTATCATGGCATTGCCGTTCCAAGTCCCAATGAAAGAGGGTTATCCCAGGTTGGCAGGTGGTAAATTTTTTTTTCCATATCCTTTCATGAATCCTGATCTGTTATTGAATGGAGGATCAGGATTCGTGTTACAAACCACAAATAGTTAAGATACGGCTCTCGATGATGATGATGAATTTTATCCTAGGATAATCCTTTAAGAACCACATATAAGCGTACCAACATGATTCTGGCTGTTATTGTTTATGTATTGCAAGAATAAACCAAAATTATTCCCTCTCCTTCCCTTCGGGCTTGACTAGTTTTGAAATACGTGTCCACATTTGTCCAACTATTTCTATCCACAATTTACAAGGGAAATTACTAACACGCTGGTTGATGAATACTGGATTTTTGATTTCTGGATAGATTCCAACAACCCTGGTTGCGTCCAATGCAATTGAAATGAATTCTTCAAAAGTTATAATTGAGAATTTTCCTGCACAATAATTAAGAAACAACATGTTCATAGAATAAGGATGCTAAGGTAGATGAGTGAAAAAGACTAGGAAAGAATATCAGAAATGAGCACATCCAAGGGAATCTAAGGAGTAGCTCCAATAGAGGATAAAAAAAAAAAGGAAAGTCAACTGAAATAGTTTGGGCACGTTAAACGAAGATAGCTATAAGTTGAAGGCTCAAAAAAGGTGAGAGGAAGGCTGAAAATGATGTGGATTTAGGTAGGAAGCAAAGATGTGAAGATACATGCCTTAACAGAAAATATAGCTCTAGATAAAATTAAATGGAAAAATAAGATTCACGTTGCCGACCAAAAATAGTTGGGATAAGGAACAAATTTAACCAAATGGAAACTTACCATTATATTGTTGATCCCGGAACTTGTACCGCTGCTTCACTCGTAATGACTTTAATTCTTCTATAGTGAAGTCAACTGCACGTAATTAGAATAACCCTCAGTTTATGTATTCAATCAGATCTTCACTTCTTCTATGCTTTTGTTGAAGAATTTTTTGAACCAAGAGCATAAAAGATAATTTTTTTATAAGATTTTGTAATATAAACTACTTTATGAACACGTAGAAAAGTAATTAAAGGGCAGGCATGGCATCGATAATACTTGTACACACACACACACAAACGGAGAGGACAAGGGAGAGAGGAAAAGATTCAAGTGATGTATTGGTCGTTTATACCATGGTTTCAAATCTCGTAACACCTTTTATAAGATGTCTTGTTCCATCCTGTTACCAGTATGAAACGTTGATGTATCGATACGAGTTAGAAATTTGACGTAATTGATTAAATTAATTTTTTTCATAATAAATGTGTTATAAAAGGTAGTATTATTTCACTAAAGATTGTATTTTAGCTTATCTAAGCACTAAAAATTGTTTAGTGTAATGTATCTTCGAATCTTTGTGCATCAAAGCATATTGTGATTTTTCAAGTGTTTTTGTTATCGTGTAAACCATGGTTTAAAATCTTGGTCTGACAGTATGTCTCAGTAAGTTGAGAAACCAAGACATCGAAGAGATGGTACGGTACTAATACTTACTACCAGTAAGGCATGTAGTATTTTCAACATAACAAGAATCATCAATAAATCCCTAGCATGAACAACAGGCAGTTGAAAGGTGTATAGCTTGCATACCAGTGAACCACCCAGTGACATTCTCCCCTTGGACCTCATAGGTCCTTTTACGATTAGCAAACTTTTCATGGTATGCAATATCAGTTGTCTCATCAAGTGTTACATCGTGAAAGCAAATAAGCACACCGTCTTTAGAAGCGAGAATATCTGTTTCGATGAAATCTGCACCCTCTTCAATGGCTCTCTGCAAGAACCAAGCAAAATCTTTAGTGGTATATTCTTTCTCCAATAGAGAAGATATGAGTCTTATCAAGTGAAACAATGTAAGAGGATTACAATACATATAGTTCACTATCCTTTTGTGACAAGGAAGAATAGACCGACATGAGGAATAAAAGTTATAAAATATTCGTTGCCAATGTATGCTTGTTTGAACAAAATACTAGCCATATGGATTTTTCAACAAACAAGGTCTCTTAAAACTTGATTTCATCTCAATCAGCGCTGAAACTGATATGACTTGGTATTACTTGAGTGAGTCTGGTATGAATCAGCCAAGTCTTTACATTTACATTTGTACAAGTATGGTTTGAATAGGATGAGTCACGTAAGTGATTTGCATCAATTCCACTGAAACCAGTATGACTAAGGTAAGTCTTGAAACCATTGTTTTAGCAATTGTATTTAAATAAACATAATTTTCTTTCCCTGCCCAATCTTATAGTATTTTCAAATCAAAAACATAAACAGCATTAAACCAGAAAAAGAAAAAAGTATGTTTGCCCAATACTCAAGCATACAAATCAAGCCAGAAGTACAGTCGACTTATACCATGTATGCAGCAGCAGTTTCTTCAGGAATCTCCCCATTTGAACCTCGATGTGCAATATTATAGGGGCGAAACATTTGTAGAGGCTGCCTATTCCTATAGACCATTTTGCTCGGAAGTGGATAGAAAGGCCTCCCAACACATCCCCCAATGAATGATAGAAATAGAAATGGGACAAGCCCTGCCAATATCAAATGAATCCATTAATTTTCATCACCCTCAAAGCAAATCCCAATAGTCTATAAATGGCATAGTAGTACGGATGCGCACATGCAGGGTGCCAGTTTCCAGCATTTGACGGGACCAGGAGATATCCTAGGCCACAAACCAACCTGATCTCATGATTGTAACCATCAGATCCCCGCAATCTATGGATAGTCAATATAGCAAACAATCTGATAAAGATCTGGATATCAGAAAGTTAACAATCATATATCCAAGGTTGACTTTTGAACCACACAATCTCTAGGGTCCAGCAGTAGATCAATTGATAGATTCCACCGATGCAACTACAAGTGCGCCATATCTGTGGTTTATAAGATGGGGACCTTGGATTTCCCAATATAATTAAACAAGATCGTTAAGTTGGCATCTCTTATAAAACAGAATGACTCAGCTCCAATAGAAGTGTAGGTCAAGCATTCCGAGCCCAGCAAGAAGCAAAAACATGGAAATCCAAGAATCAATCAATCTTATATGTGATAAAAGAAAATTGAAAAATTACACTAGCATTTTAAACTACATAACATTTAGAAGGAAAATTACCAAAACTACACTGTCCCAAACATAATAGGCAGGAATTACAAACCCACCCACAATGTACCAACTTGAACAAAAACACCACTAACCCAGATTAATTGAGAACAAAATGACCATATCAAGGGCATCATTTGTATTAATCCGTACTCCAAATATTTATAACGAACTATATGTATTTATAAGTCAATCAATTGGACTCAAACCTGTAAGTTCAATCATTCTGTGCAGCAAAAAAAAAAAAAAATTGAGTCCCAATCTACAAAGAACTCAAAGGTGCAAAATGGATGAAAAAATTTTGAGCATTTCAGCTATCTTAACCAGAAAATTTTCCACTAGAGCTAATGTTTCAGAAAGTAAAAACAAAATAAACTTTCTTCCATGGGTACAAAAAAAAAAGAACTACTTTAAATCAAATAGAAGAACAGAAGAAATCAAATAAAACCAGATTTCTTCTTTAAGAAATAACAACTATGGACATCAATGACAGATGCAAAAGTCTTAAGGAGGCCTTGGCATCAAGAATTTGAAAACCATGGTAGCTGTTCTTGGGAAATGGCTTTGGCGCTTTGGAGTGGAGGATAGTAGTTAGTATTTGGAAGAAGGTTATAGTGTCTAAGTACGGGATTAGTGAGTCAGGATTGGAGAGTGGAATGCTCAGAGCTTCATATGGGCGCAGTGAATGTAGGGGCATGCTCAATGTGAGGATGTGAGACCGGAGTTCTCCACGTTTGTGAGGTTCAAGGCAGGCATAGGCAACAAAGCCCATTTTTGGGCAGATTGTTGGTGCGGTGAAAGGCCATTGAAAGAAGTGTTTCCCTTCTTATTCAGTATTTTCAATAGGAAGGAGGAAACAGCATGTCTTTAGGCAGAACCTAAACGATTGGGAAGTGGCCCAAGTAGCAAGTCTGCTGGAAAGAGTAAACGGGTTCAACGTAGATCGCCAAGCGGTGTAGTCTTGTAACAAGAATGGTACATTTTCAGTTAGATCTTTCTATGTTTCTCTTTCACCTCCCCTGGACTCTTCGATCCCAGCTTCCTCAGTGTGGGTGGGGCTATAAAGTCCCATATAGAGTCGCTTTCTTTTTGTAGGGTGTGGTTTTAGAGAAGATCTTGACCATGGACAATTTCATTAGAAGAGGGAGATCTATTGTGGACTTTCGTGCTCTGTGTAAGGAGAGTGGAGAGAGCTCCAATCATCTTCTTCTTCATTGTAGAGTAGCTAGAGAGGTTTGGGGGTGTCTTTCTATCCCTTTTGGGGATTTTGTGGGTGATGTTTCGTCTTGTGGTAGGCGGTTGTGGAGCATTCCTCCTTGCGCCATTGTGTGGGGCATTTGGAAGGGAAGGAATGCTAGGATGTTTGAAGACAGTGAGGGAGACATTCAAAGCATCATCCTTTCCATTAGGGTCTAAGTTGTTTGAGGAATGTAAAGGCCTATTGTTAAGACCCAACCAATACATCAAAAGCACCTAGGTGATAGAGGTGTGGGAAATTTAAGTCTTAACCTTTAGGATTGTAACATTCCACCACGCTTCAGGGCCAACGTCCATGGTGGCCCACTCTGAGGTGGCTTTCACTCCGGTACCCCTATTTTCTCACTTCTTGTGAGCGAGCCCCCAACATTTTTTCCGGTACCCCTATTTTCTCTTTTTTGAGTGAGCCCCCAGGTAGTCCTTTCCTCAGGTCGCCCCTCCCATGACTTGAACCCATGACGTGGGGTTGGCTCTGATACCAAATGTTAAGACCCAACCAATACACCAAAAGCACCTAGGTGATAGAGGTGCGGGAAGTTTAAGTCTTAACCTTTAGGATCGTAACACCTATTCTTTGAAGATTTTAGTTTTAGATGGGAGGTTATGCTCAATCTACAAGAAGTCAAAGGTGCAAAATGGACGATAAGATAGACTTCGAGTATTTCAGTTATCTTCACCAGAAAAATCTCCATTATAACTAACATTTCAGAAATAAAAAATAAAAAAAAAAAAAAAACTTTCTTCTGTTGGAACAAAAATATAACTACTTTAAATCCAACAGAAGAAATCAAATAAAATCCAGATTTCTTCTATAAGAAATAAAAGCTACAGAGACATCAATCACGAATGCAAAAGAACTAAATCAACAACTCCAATACCCAGAACTAAAAACCCTAGAAACAATCGAAATGCAGAAAAAACAATCCAAATTAAAAACATATCTCGTTAACAAGAGAATTAAAACGAATAATTCAACAAAGTGTCGAAGCTAGAAAAAAAAAACAGAGACAATAAATCGAACGAAAGAATTCTAACAGACGAACAAAACATGAACAGAGATGAAGATTAGGGTTCGGATTTGGTGATTTAGCTTACAGAGTGAAGACGTCATTGCCTCTACTCCTTGACTTCTCTTCTTCCCTCTCTCTCTGCTAATCTGCTTTGCTCGCTTTTTTTAGCGAATTGGTGTTGGGTTTAAATTTAATTTCCGAAATCTTGTGGGGGACCTTTTGGTATCATGCGAGCTACTAAGTTAAGTGGTCTCTGCGTGTTTGAGGACCGTCAATCTTACAGTAAAGTGACTGGACAACATGATTCACGGTGACGTAGCCTGCAGAACCATTGACTATTTATTCCTGTAAATTATATTTTTGAATTTGATTTATTCAAACAGTTTTAGAGATAAGAATATTCAGTTGAAATATGCCATAAGGGAGTAAAACTTTGATAACAATGCCCTGTCATCAAGGCCGATGACAGTGCGCAATATGAGCCACATGGAGCACTCGTATAGGACTCTGACTGTATGGATGTTTTCCTAATCTGGAGTTGGACTTAAAAACCAACAATCAGCCGGATTAGTGATATCTAGGCGTTGGATTGTCATTATTTTTATGGGTTGATTTTAACCATGGGATTTTGAGCATTGACCATTATTTGAGGTACAAACTACAAAGATCCAAAGGTTTGAAATCACTAATCAAGCTGATTTTTGGTTTGTAGGTCCACCTAGGAATTGGAAAAAATCCATGATATCAGAGTCCTCTAAGAATGTGCCATGTGGCTCATATTGCGCGCTCGATAGGCTCTGCATCAAAGTTTTACTCGTCATAAGGATAACTGGATAAGTCGTTCAAAGTTAGATACCGATTTACAAATCTATAGGAAGATTCTAATCTTTGTTATTTACTTATGGGTATTTTACAAACCACCCCTTCGAAAATAAGCAGAATTAGTAAAACCCTCTTTTACTTCTCAAAATTAGTAAAATCTCGTTGACTGTTAGTCCACCTAACAGCACGAGGAGCATTTTCCCGGAACTATGGAGTGCAGAAAAACGCACCACTTGGCTTTTATTTTTTGGGCCCATTGACCCATATTTAAACCCATCACATGATGGACCTACAATCAGCATGGTTAGTGATCATTAGCCATTGGATTAAATTTTCTCGTAAGGTGATTTCTAGCCGTTGGATTTGAACATTTTTTTGGATACTTAGATTGAATGGGTAGAATTCACCAATGAAGCAGTTTTTCGGTGTGTAGCCATGTAGGTCCATCAAGTGGGGGGCTGTTTTTCGGTGTGTAGCCATGTAGGTCCATCAAGTGGTGGGATAATCATTCATGTGTCAGTGGGCCCAAAAGAGAGTGCCAATTGGCACGTTTTTAAGTGCTCTATATCAAGGTTTAAAAAACGGCCGTTATTACAAAAATAATGGCCGTTACAAAAATTATGGACCGTTAAAACGGCAGTTATAACAAAAATAACCCCGTTGTTTTCCGTTATAATGAAAATAACGGTTAGAAAATTTTGTGAAAAAAAACGGCTGTTATTTTTATTTTTTTCCATTATTTTTTATTTTTGAAATTTAAATTTTAAAATTCAAAATTTGAATTTCAGCGCCTTTTTTCCCGTCATATTCCTTTTTTTTTTTTTTTCGTTTTTGTGCCCCTGAGCGTTTTTTCGTTATAACGGAGAACACGGTACTGCCCCCAGTCTGTTATACCGTTATAACGGTCCCCTTTAAACCTTACTCTATATCTCCACAGGAAAAAATGTTCCATAGACAAAAAATTTCAATAAGAATCCAACAAGGGGGTCTTTCTAATTAAGGAGTTATACATATTTAATACGATATTTTCCATATTCTTGGGAAAACATCTTTGAGAGAATGTCTCGTTTTAATAATGAAAAAAATACAGAATAGAAGAAGAAGTGAGATAAAGAGTTAATCTTCGCTCACACCGGGGTGTGAGCCAAGCCGATCACCGCCTGCAGTATAAGACACGTGGAACATTCTTATAGGGCCTTGACCGTATGGATGTTTGGCCAATCACTAGGTGGACCTGCAACCATTAGTGATTTACAACCTTTGGATCTTTGCACCCTAAATAATGCTCAATAATGCTCAAATTATACAGTTAAAATCTAACCTTGAAAATAAATCCAATCCAATGCTTAGAAATCACTGATCAGGTTCATTTTTGGCTTGTAGGTCCACCTGGTGATTGGCCAAACATCCATACGGTCAGCGTACACTAAGAATGTACCACGTGGCTCATACTGGGGGCTGTGATTGGCTTCGCTCACATCAGGGTGAGCAGGGCAAGTCTTCCATGCGCCAGGGCCACATAGAGCAAATAAAACGGCCCTGCTCATGTTGTGACACGCCAGCAAAAGAAGCAAAAATTCTTGCAAATATCAGCCCAGTTGCTTCTTTTGCAAACGTGTCACAACATGAACAGGGCCATTTTGTTTGGTCTGTGCAGCCCTGGCCCATGGAAGCCATGCCCGTGTGAGCCAAGGTTTACTCTAAGAAAAAGAAAGAGACGTGTTTGATAAGCTAATTGCTCTGTGCATAAAAGGCAAAGCTCTGGGGACTGGTCTTTTTTTGACAGGTCTCGAGACTCGGATTCTCCGGCGCGATAATCCAATGATCGTGAGCTTTGACAAAAAGTGCCAGCTCAGTACTATCACCACCGTTGGATTAATCTAAGCTCGCTTGAGAATCCAGGTCCGAGGAGCCGGTCAAAAGAGACAAGTCCCAAGAGTCGGACCCATAGTGAAAGGGTGTACCATATTATAAGGAAACGAATCCTAATCAATCTAATCTAAGATTCTTAATTACTCTTATCCTAATCTTGACAGTCGGAGAATATTGTACCAGATATGCCAAGAATGACACAGTGCACCTCACACTACTTATTACAATACTAATACTAATCTAACTGGATATTATAATGATGCTTATTGAAGGAAAAAAAAAAAAGGAAAATTACTTTTAAGTCTATATTTACAAAAATATCGACCATTTAGTTCCCTCTACAAAATTATGAACACTTTAGTTTAATTGTTTGCCCATTAAGACTTTTCTTTTGAAATGCCCATACAACCCTCCAGCTAATATAAGTTTGAATTGATAGTATTATTTGATTTGAGGTTTGACTAACGATACAGTATCGTACGTCAGTTTTGTCCAGCTCATTCCCTCCATTTTCTTGCTCTTGAGCTTTTTTCCCTCAATTTCCTTCTTCCACAGCTTTTTTCCTATATTTTCTTGCTTCACAACTCTTTCTCTCCATTTTCTTCCTTTATAACTCTTTGCAACTCATTTATACTCCACTTAAGGTGAAGAAAGATGAAGGTGGTGCAAGTTTAAAGATTTCCTTCCAGTCATCTATTTTATAGCATCTCGATTATTCTTTACAGTTCTTTGCAAACTTATCTATGTGCCATTGAAGGTGAATAAAGAAGGCGACGCTGGTTTCAATGATTAGTTAAGAAAGAAGAAGGTGAAGATGGAATAGAAAGAAGCTAAGAAGATGGTTACTACTTTAATTTTCGTTAAGTAAGAATCTTCAAAGAAGAAGCTGAAGAAGATGGTTATCACTTTCATTTTCGTCAAGCGGAATCGTCTTTTTTCAAGTTTTAGTAATGATATTCATGAAACTAGTTGAACCAGAACCATTTTCCCCAAATCGGTCGAATCAGTACCATTTTCACAAAACTGGTTGAACCAGTACCATTTTCATGATGTATCTTTTTACAATTCGAGTATTGAGCTCAACTTAGTTGAAACACTAACACAGTTAGACTATAATGAAAAGATGATGATAAAATGCATATCAACGAAGAAGAACCCATGTAACAATGTTGAAAACTGAACAAATTTTTTTTTTTAAACCGATTGAACCAATACTATTTTCATGAAACATGTATTCATTTTCAATTTGAATATTGAGAACAACTTAATTGAATCACTAACAAAATTAGATAATAATTAAGAGAAGATGGGAAAATGCACAAAGAAGAGGAACCCCTGTAGCAATAGTAAATTAGACAAAATTATATCAAAGGAATCGTTCAACTTAATCGAACCAGTACCATTTTTACAATTTTGTTTTCAGTTTAAATATTAAACCTTAAAATCTACAAGCAAAGCTTCATCTCTTTGACTGTTTCTATTTTATAAGACATGTTTAAAACTCTGTGTCACTCTTAATACCTTATCTATTTCTCTAACTATTTTGTTAAGTCGGTATTTTATTTCAAGTTTGAGTATTGAGCTCAAACTAGTTAAACCAACACCATTTTAGTTTCAGTGAATTAGTTGAACCAGTAATAATGGTGAAACGAATGTCAAAAGTTTTTTAAATGAATTAATTCTTCAAGCGTCGTAAACGAGGAATTGTACCAGTGTCAGTCAAGGATAAGGATAAGGGCATTGTCATCTTTTCATTATGATTTAAAATATATTTAATAGTAAAAGTAACCAAAGAAGACTTATTGGTCTACCAAGCCATAAAATATGATTAAATCGGACGAAAGTTTTTTCTACAGTCAAATATGACCAACGTGCTCGTAACTACTGCTTTTATGGTAATTCTCGCAAAAAAAAAAAAAAAAATGGTTTTAAAAACGGCCGTTTAAATGATTTTAATGGTGGTTTAAAAGGTAAGGCCCCAAGCCCGTTTCATTAAAACTCGTTTTGTAGCTTTGAATTTAACAGCCATTTTTTCTCTCATTTTAACGGCAGTTAAAATCTGGAAAATTTTGTTAAAAAAAATGACCGTCAAATCCATTAAATTTTATTAAAATTCGTTATTTTTTCCGTTAAATTCTATTTTTTTCGTTTTTGAAATTTGAATTTCAGCGACTGTTTTTCCTCTTTTTCCGTTAAAATCTATTTTTTTTCACTTTTGCCCCTGGTCGTTAAAATTCATTCTTGTTTTAAAAATTAAAGAATATTTTTAATTTATAACATGTCACCAATTTTATATTTAAAAAATGAATTTAAAAAGATTAACAGATTCCTATGCATTTGGAGACCTTAATTAATGAGCAATATTTTTAGAAATTATTAGTTTTTCTTATATTACTTAAATTTAAGGGGAATTTCATACAGTTTCGGTTCTCTTATATTTATATAACCAAACTATATCGGCATATGCACATATATGTATACGTTTTTTTGAGTTCGTAATTTTGAACTAAAAGGTATTGAACTCTAAGTCCTCACTTATCGATCTTTTCATGTTCTCGTCCTTTTGACTGTTTTTTTTTACTCCAATTTTTTGAACCCCGATCGTTTTAACCTCGCATTTTTCGATTGGCGAATTTTGGCCGCTTCACGATTTGCTAACTATGAGATAAAGTGAGTGTGAAATCTAGATGCAGAAAAACAAGAACATTGGCTTCATGAATATGGTTGTCACTAGGGGTGTCAATTTTACCCATTTAACCGGAACCGAATCGGAACCGGAACCGGAACCGAACTGATAAGAATCGGTACCAATAAATAAATACAGTGTAAAAATTCTCATATTCTCAAGATTTGGCTCAATATACCTGGTACCGAAACTGGAACCGACAAAAATACATAACCGGTTCGGGTTCCGGATCCAACACTTTGAGAACCGAAACCGTTAAGGAACTGAACTGATAAGAACCGGAATCGATTGTTCCGGTTCTGGCCACCTTAGGAACCGAACTGGAACCGACCCATTGACACCCCTAGTTGTCACTGGAGCGGGTCCCTCCGATGATCCGAATTGATCTGATCCATTAACGGGTTATGGTGTTTGACCCAAGGTTTAAAAGGGACCGTTATAACGGTATAACGGTCCGGGGCGTTACTGCTTTTTCCGTTATAACGAAAAATAAGCTCAGGGGCAAAAATGGGAAAAAAATGAAAAAATAACAGGAAAAAAACAGAAGAAGGGGCGCTCAAATTCAAATTTTGAAATTTGAAATTTGAAATTCAAAACGGAAAAAGTGGCCGTTTTTTTCACATTTTTCCCAGGCCGTTATAACGACCGTTATTTTCTGGGCGTTTTAATGGTACGTAACGTAACGGAGTAGGTCCGAATCCGTTATAACGGCCAATTTTTAAACCTTGGTTTGACCAACTCCGCATCCAATACTATAAGTGGTTGTTAAAGTTGGTCCAATCCGTCCAGAAGGATCCAATCACTCACGATGATGATCAATAAATCACTAGATTTATATATAGGTAAATAAGTGTCCATTGATCTTGAGCGTCTGGTTTTATGACACCACCATTGATGGTGAAACCAAGGTTTAAAGGGGACCGTTATAACTGTATAACGGACTGGGGGCGTTACTGTTTTTTCCGTTATAACGAAAAAAAATGCTCAGGGGCAAAAACGAAAAAAAATGAGAAAATAACAGAAATAACAGAAAATAACGGAAAAAATGGCGTTGAAATTCAACTTTTGAATTTTAAAATTTGAATTTCAAAAATGAAAAATAAGGGAATATAACGAAAAATAACGGAAAAAAACAAAATAACAGCCTTTTTTTTCACAAAAATTTCCAGAAAATAATGATCGTTATTTTCATTATAACGGAAAAATAACGGCCGTTATTTTCCAGGCGTTTTAACGGTCCATAACGTAATGGGGTAGGTCCGAATCCGTTATAACGGCCGTTATTTTCGTTATAACGGCCGTTTTTAAACCTTGGGTGAAACCACACCAATCAAATCATCCACTGATTATGATGATCCAGAAACTACAACCAATCCAAGAGCTGAACAAGTGCAACACTACCGCATTTGATAAGGGTACCGGCAGGGATGTCGCTGGGTCAGCCCACTCAAGGGAGTCCCACTTGTGAAGGTACCCTCTTTCGGGTCCACTGGCCCATGAATGTTTGGCCCACCTGTTGGTGGACCTACACACCAAAAGTCAGCCTGATTAATGATTTCTAATTGTTAGATTCGAGATATCCTTTGTTATGGGCTTCATGGAGTTGGAAAAGTCCATGGGCAAAAAAGCTAAAATCCAACAACTAGAAATCATCAGTCAGGCACATTTTTTGTGTGTAGGTCCACCAAGGGTGGGCCAACATTCATGAGGTTAGTGGGCCCCAAAAAGTGTGCCATGTGGCATTTTGGACAGGGATCCTATCAAACTTTATATAGGAACCCGTCAAGCCGGACTCCAATTAAACCTTATCTAGGTTTGGAAATTAAAGTTGGACTGCCGGACTCAAGTTAAACCCTATCCAGGTTTGGAAATAAAAGTTGGACTCAGGGCAGTTGGGCCCGACTGAACCTGCTTCTAAACATCTGCCCGTAATTTGGGCCTAAGAAAAACATTTTAAGCCCATCCAGCTAAGTATTGATATGGGCGTCTCCTACGATGAGAAAAGTTTTGAGTGTTGGACACCAACATCGACATCACTTTTGCTGCTTCGTTAGTAGACAATATTTTCTCTTCCTCCACTATTGATCACAGACATGACGTTTCTTCACCATCGGATACACTTAGAAAAATGTGTTTTTAAATTTTTGAAAACATTACCAACACATTTTTCAAGGTATATCTGACGACGAAGAGACGTTGATGAGGAATTTTTTATTCACCATGTGTACGAGGAAATGTGGATTCCCTTCTAAAGAACATAATTTCACTGTTTTCAATTAGTATAAATTTCAAAATTTTAAAAACACATTTTTCAAGGTGTATCTAATGGTACACAGCCGTGGTTGAGCGTAGGTGGACTCTCGATGCACCCCTTGCTGGATATACAAACCAAGAATCAACCTAATTGGTGGTTATCTCTAGCCATAAATTTTAGTTATTTTTAAGATTGATTCTAGCTGTTGGATTCAAGCATGTTTTTTGGGTAGTAAATCTAATGGATAGAAATCATCAATCAACCTGATTTTTAGTGGGTTTATCCACCAATAAGTGGGCTGAACATCCACACAATCATTAGGCAAAGAGAGTCTTGTACATGGACTGCAACAGGAGTCCTCTGTATCTAATTTTTTCCCTAATTTTTTATCATCAAGAATATTTGTTAAATAAAGATTTTTGTATATAAAGAATTAAAGTTTTAAATAATACCATATATTATTATATTAAATATAAAAAAAAAGCCTTATATAGAGTTTTCGCCTTAAACCTCAAATTGTATCGAGACGACCCGGCTTCCAGTTTCTCCTCTGTACTTTTTGTTTATGCTCCTATAGATGTTTATATGGCTGCACATACTAGCGTGGAAGGCTTCTTTCTTTTTGTCGCTTTTTTGTTGGTTGGGCTAATTTCCAAAAGAAAAAAAATCTACGGAACCAATAAATTAATTCAATTTGAATATTGATTTGGAATATCCATCAGATTTTGAATCAAATTCAGATACCAGATATTTTTTTCAGACTCAAAGTCAAATATGTTCATATACGACTTGAATAATATCTATTGACAGCCCTAATTGGGAGGCTTCAATAATCTTTAAGAAGCATTTCTTGCATGCTTCATCATGGTAATAATGGCATGTTATTCATACACGTTGGGATTTATCCCAGTACATCTGGCACATTTGGAAGGGGTGACTTGCGTGTCCTGTGGGATTAGTTCGGGTGCTCGATCTAAGAGGCCTACCTGTGGTAGAAAAAAAATTCTGGTGAGAAAAATATGATGCAAAATCAATGTTCTATCTTGAGAGGTGGGTTTTCATTTAGCAATGAAAAAATTGAGGATTAGGGCAAATATTTGTTGGATGTTGCACTACAAAGCACACACAAATGCCGCAAACGTTTGCCTGGTAGGAAATGGGATGCAAATCGACATTTGGAATGACTAATAGATACCCTTCGTCTCCAACTGGCCAAATCAATGTCCAACAACCACCCAACTCAAGAATCACAAAAGTGGAGTGAGTGCACCACAAGACCATACACTAAAAATCAGATTGATTGATGATTTTCTAGCCATAGATTTTAGCACTTTTTTAAGATCGATCAATGGGTGGGCTCAACATCCATGTGGCCAAAAAAAATGAGCTATGTAGGGCCACGAGAGTCCTCGGCATCGACTGCATCCAAAGTAGAATTTTTCAGTGGCGTCTACCCGAACCACGACAAGCGCAAACAGTAGTTGGAAACCTCTACATCCGGAATGGAACAAGAAAAACGTGTATCCAGACATCAGTGAAGCAAATTCAGTCCACAGCTAGTGCGGGTATCATAATTAGAAACCACGATGGAAATTTCAAATGCAGCGGGCTCCATCTTCATCCACACTTCCACCCCTGAAGGAGTAGAAGCTCTCGCTAATCACTATCAAGGGCGACTCTGAACACTGTTTATTGGTCAACAAAGATATTACTAGCAAACACCCACCTAGATGAGTTGCACAGATGCAACTTCGCAAAAAGTCAAAAAAAAAAATTCGTACTTTATTCATGGAGTGTTGTTTTTTAGGCAGTTTTTCTTATCTTGATGCAACACCATTAAGGCGTTGCTTGCTAGCATTCCTCTTTAAATATGCTCTCTCTAGTGAGAAGAACCAAGGTTTAAAAAAATGAAAAAAAAAAAGGGGGAAAACGGAAAATAACAGAAAAAAAGGCACTGAAAATTTCAAAAATAGAAAATAACGGAAAGAAAATGAAAATAACAGCCATTTTCTTCACAAAATTTTCCAGAAAATAACAGTCGCTATTTCAGTCATAACTGAAAAATAACGGCCTTTATTTCAGTTATAACTGAAAAATAACAGCTGTTATTTTTTGGGCGTTTTAACGGTCCATAACGTAATGGGGTAGGTCCGAATCCATTATAACGGCCGTTGTTTTCGTTATAACAGGCCGTTTTTTAAACCTTGAGAAGAACTATTATGTTACTACCTAAAGAAATAGGTTTACAATAAATTCTTCACTCTCAACTCTTAATGAACAAGTACAACTCTATCGCCTTTCACACACACACACACACATTTATTTTATCTATTCTACTATACAACGGACGAAGGTCCTTCTTGCTTGCCTCACGCTAGACCCCAAATATACCCCTCTTTTGTTTCTTTTCATTTTCTTGATTTTTTTACTTTGGAAGGGTTCTTCGGCCTTATTGGTGTTAAAGACACGTCAGCCCTGAACTCTTCAATGCTCTCTTTTATTACAAAAAGTAAAAAAAGCTTATTCCTAATATTACCCTCAAGTTCATTAAATTGACAAGCATTGTTTTTTTCACGTGTAGAAATTGTTTTAACGGAAAATTTCTAAAAAGAAAAAAAACTTTAATCTATTTACAAAAACAAAAATAAAATTTCGACAATTTCAAAAAAAGTAACGACCTGATAGAAATAAAAGGTAAAAAGATTGACTGTTTCTCCTGACAAAGCTGAAAAGGCTGATAAACACCCTTTTAAAGGGCGTCTGCACTTTACATACGCCTTTTTCCCATAGAGTAAAACTTTTGTCCCAATACGAGCCATGTGGCACACTCTTAGTGGACGCTGACCGTATGGATGTTTGATCAGTCCCTTGATGGACCTGCAGTCCAAAAATCAGCCTGATTAGTAATTTACAACCTTTGGATCTTTGCACTGAAATTATGCTCAAATTCTTATGATTAAAATCAACCCATGAAAATAACTTCAATCCAACTCTTATAAACCACTAATCATGTTTCTTTTTTCGTGTGTAGGTCCACCTAGTGATTCGCCAAACAGCCATACGGTCATCGTCCGATAAGAGTGTGCCATGTGACTCATGTGGGACAAGTTTTACTCCTCTTTGGACAAATGCCCTTTTAAAGGGCATCTGTTCAGCCTTCTTTTCACCTTTTACATCTGTCAGGGAGAAACGCCCTTTGAAAGGGCATTTAGTTATTTTTTTTGGGAATGTCAAAAATTTATTTTTGTTTTTGTAAATAGATTAAAGTTTATTTTCCTTTTAGAAATTTTCCGTTGTTTTAATTGATAAATGTTCTTTGGTCATTCAGTATTTTCACATTCCGACGCAGCTGTTCAAGTAATTATTACATTTAAGTGGCACTTAAACTATTCACCGGAAACAATTAGATGATAGATCCATCATCGAAGTTGATGATCGACCCACATTGTAAGCTACATGGCACACTATTAAAGGATAATAACCGTATGGATGCCTGACACATCTCTAAATGAACTTATGTAACAAAAATAAGCTTAATTACTAATTTCTAACCTTCTGATCGTAATTCTTGAAATACACGGTGAAAAATAATCCATAAAAATGACTAATACAATGGCTATAATTTACTAATCAGGGTGAATTTTGATACGTAGATCTAACTATGGATGGTAAAAACATCTATACGGTGAGTGGTATCTAAAAGTGTTCCACGTGGATCATAATATGGTCCATCATCAACATGGATATTTTAAAAAAAAAAACAAAACCAAAAGCTACCGCACATACTTCATTATTAAAATAGTAATGATCGCATGGTTCAAGAGCCATGGATATTATTATGTTGTATAGTGGTGTCATTTTGTCACTAGTCAAATAATACTCAAAATCTACGGTTAAAAACAAACAATAAGACTCTAATCCAATAGACAAAAATAACTAATCAGGATGAATTTTCGTATGTAGATCCACCTAGGGATGAGCAAAATGTCTATACGGTCATCGATTTCTAAGGTGTTGCCATGTGTAAGGTGCACGTGCATCGCACGTGGTGTTCTCCTAGTATAATATAAAGAAGACAAATTGTGTACAGGCGAATTGTATGTACTACGAAAAAAGATCATTAAATTACCTGATCCCAGACTCAAATAAATTTGGTTTTACTTTCTAGTACAAGTAGACCTCTCTTGGGTCTTGCCAGGTACCCTTCTGTTATGCTAGTTCCTTATATGTATTTAGTGTTATTGCCTTCTTCTATACTTCTTGTAGCTCTTGAGATCCCACCAACCATGTCAGAAAAGTTGAAAATGCAGTATTTTAGTGAAAAACCCTTGAATGGGCCTATCTGCCTACAAAAATAAAAAATAAAATAAAATCGAATTTGGCAATGAAGATCCTCCAAAGTTTGGTTGATGGTCAATAAATATAGAACGGCTTACGCATGGAAATACTAGTTGATGTGCCTCTCCACGCCTTGGAATTGTGGAGAACAACACAGTAAGCTAATAGGCATCATCAGAAATTATGTTGTAGTCACTCAAAGATTACTAACCGATGGCCCGCCTATGCAATTTAGAGTTCACAAAGTGCGACAATATAAGAAAAAGTAAATGGGAACCATCTCAACAAACACTAAAAAGTATAACATGTCCTCTTCTCAAGGAAGAATTGAAGTGGAAGTACAGAGCCTGCCCTACATATAATCTATATTCTTCATCCCCCACAACTTTAAATATTAACATTCACTGTGAAGACCCAATCCAATACACAATACACCAAAAGCACCTAGGCGATAGAGATGCCAAAAGCTTAAACCTTAACTTTAAGATCCTAACATTCCACCATGCTTCCATGGCCGATGTCCATGATGGCCAACTCTGATATGGCTCTCACTCCAGTACCCCTATTTTCTCACAAACTCGACTCACTTTTTGTGAACGAGCCCCGGCATTTTTTCTAGTGCCTCTATTTTCTCTTTTTGATTGAGCCCCCAGGTAGCCCTTTCCCAAGTCGCCCCTCCCGTGACTTGAACCTGTGACGTAGGGTTGGCTCTGATACCAAATGTTGACCCAAAACAATACACTAAAAGGACCAAGGTGATATAAGGCGGGAAGCTTTTCAGTCTTGACCTTTATGATCCTAACATTCGCCGATCAACTTGATCACTTGATGTATCACATTCCAAAAGAATTCCATAAACTAAACAATCACAATCATCAAGGTGGGAAACATGGAATGATGTACACCCATCCTCAACCAAAGCCATGTACACCAAGGTTGGAAAAATGGCCTTTTCAACGAAAATAACAGCCATTATACCGGTAACGCTCCTACCCCGTTACATTTTTTCTTCTTATAATGCCCAAGACCGAAAAAATGGGACACCTGTTAACGGAAATAACGACTGTTATATAAAAGAAAACAATTTTTAACAATTATATTGAAATTCCTGGCAATAGATCATAGCGTTCCAACTTAGAAGACTGTTATCAATAAGAAATATTGATGGTGTTGTTGTTGATGATGGTAAATTCAATAATATTTATGCTTTTTAAAGACACCCAAGATCAATCCATGAAAATAAAATATCATAACTAAAGTATTTCCTCTAGTTTAGCCTATCCGAATTTCCCTGTACACACTCAGAGTTCTAAAAAAAAAAAAAAACACCATAAAAAGGAAATGAAATTAAAACCCCCCAAAAACAAAAGCCTCCATAAGGTACATGTGAAAATCTCTTCTTTGCTCTTTAACCATTTTTCTCTCCAAGCAGAAGAGGCATCATGTACTCAACACAAATCAAAGTGCCCTTGTATCCGAAACCGAAAAAAAAAAAAAAAAAAAGAGAAAAAAAGCTCCTATAAATTTTTTTTTCTTCTTGATCTTTGATATGGGAGGGGAGACATGGATACCTCCATCACAAAAAGGAAGAAGAGGTGTTAACAACTATATGCCTTAAAGGGTGTGCCACATCAGTCCCACCGGCGTGCTTGACGAACTCGGCGGGAGAGAGAAAGCTACCATGGCACACACACACTATCCTTACCTCTTCTCCCTTCCTGTACTTGTATAGGAACCCCTCTATTCTTCTCCCATTGGGGCCGTCCCCCCTCGTAGACACACATGGCATCTCTTTCATCACGTTCATTCCTGTTTCCCTTACTCCATTATCTATTATTACCTGAGGCTTCTTCGATGGATTCTCCACTTCGACTCTGGTAGACATGCCTGATTTTTCGGCAGTTGTTGATTTGGGGGCAATGATGGGTTTCTGTTCGCTCTGGTATGCCAACGATTGGACACTCGATGGGCTTCTTGATTCGTTGTAATTGCTTGATCCTGCGATGTCAAGTTCCAAAAAACCATAAGAACAAACAGTCGGGATCAAGACATTCATATTTCTCTAGGTAGTGCTGACTCTCCAATCTCCATATCATCTTCACATATATACAACAAACTAAGAAATGTAAGTGATGCTTCACAACAATTACGCTACTAGTTCCTTTCCATCTCTTGAGCTCGTGCTCATGTACGTGTGTATATGCAATTGTTTTTAATGTTTTAAAACCATACAAACTGATCTTTCCTCGATGATAGGCAATATCGGTTCATTCAAACATAGCCTATTAGAATGAAATGTAAATTGAGATTGGTTCCTTGAGAAGCTCCCGCAAAAACCCAGGAGTTTTACTTAAGTTTCTCCTCCAACTCGACTACAAGGAGAAGTCTACCGGTGAGAAGTCTCAGTCCTTGCAAATTGGTTTATTTTGTGATATCGAACGAGTTGGTTAGAAGTCAAATTTTTCTTCTAGACTTCTTTTGTTTACAATGAAAACACTAACTATACTCTAGTTTTTTTTCTACAAGGAGAACCCAACTCCAACTCAATTACCACTTAGTCATCTGTGTCTAGTGAATTGTGTTGCAGAAAGCCAAGATAGCAAGAGAGCAAGAGAGCAAGAGATACAGGAATCAAGGCACATGACGGGGTTCAGATAGTTCTTTTGCCACTCAAAGAAGAATTGCTCTTGCAAGAGAGCAAGAGATACAGGAATCAAGGCACAAGACAGGGTTCAGATGGTTCTTTTGCCACTCAAAGAAGAATTGCAAGCGAGGAAGAGATACATGAATCATTGCTAAAAGCAGAGGAGCATGATCCCACCTTCCATTCAGACTTCCCTTTTGCGTAGCTGTCACATAAACACATACAGGGCTGTGGAAGATCATTCATTTGACGAGTCCGAATTTAGGGGAATCTCTGGCCAAAGATAAATCCATTTCAAATGATGTAAACCAATTGATCAGGTCAGTTCACGTGGCGAACATTTGATTCGACGGTTGAATTTATTTGATCAGGTCAGTTCTGAAGCAGTTAAGAGGAAGACTGAAGTCTGTATATAACCTGATTGCTTTTAATTTGTGGTACAAATGCAAGAATTGCCTTATGACTAAATGTACAATTCAATTCAGCAGGAATTTAACCCTCAGATGTTCTAAACTCTTTGGTTGCTCCCTAGTATTTCTGATCAATTTTTTAAGGGGTGTTTGGTTGCAGGAACTGAGAGGGATTTCTTGAGTATTTGGTGCCTCCATGTCCATGGAATGTGGTAAACATGCTGGTTCTCGATCTCTTCGCTTTCTACGCTTCTTTACAAAGATAAGCCCAAGGCAAACGATTGAAGTCGAAAAACTCGGATCTGCTGCTTCTGGTGGTCTGATGGTTCTGCTGTTTACTGTGAATTATGTACACATCGGAAAAAGGTGTTTGGATTGGACCTACTTTGAACCACTTTTTGGCATCCACATGAACAATGCAAATTTAATTTAAACCCTGTTTTTGTTTCCCTCATTATGTCGCATTTGAATTATCCACTCATTGAGCAGTCATCCACATGGTTTAAAAAACTGCCGTTGTAACAAAATTAATGGCTATTATAATGGATTCGGACCTCACCCGTTATGTACCGTTTTAAATCTCAGAAGCTTTATAACAGCCGTTATTTTTCCATCACAACGAAAATAACGACAGTTGTTTTGAGAAAATTTACGAAAAAATGCCCATTACTTTCCCATTATTTTTTTTATTGAAAATTTGGAATTCAAAATTTGAATTTTAGTGCCATTTTCCCGTTATTTCCATTTTTGGCCCCGAGCGTTAAATCCGTTATAACGGAAAAGGGGAAGTGCTTTTGTCTTGTTTCTAGTGAGGAATAGAGTCATAATTGAGTCAAATAGGATTCGCCTCTTACGCGAATGGTCCAAAGACGTAGGTGTGCTATGAGCCTATGACACAACTTGGATTGGCAAAGACCTAGAATTTGCACCCCTCAGCAGCATTTTATATATTAGATGGCTAGATTTGCTTTGGACGGTGAAATTTTGTAGTGACGTCCATCTCGCGCACGCATGACCCTCGTTAGCAATCCGTCATAAGGCAAAAAATACGTTTAAAAAATTTGACAATGAATAAAATAAAATAGAGGTATTAAAAAAGGCTCAGGCTCCAGTTACCTCCCTAAAAATGACAGGCTCCGGTTATAGGACACAATATGAGCCACGTGGCACATTCTTAGAGGACTATGACCGTATGGATGTTATTCTAATCCCTAGGTGGACCTACGAACCAAAATTCAGCCTGATTAGTGATTTTTAGGTGTTGGATTGGACTTATTTTCATGGGTTGATCTCAACTGTGGGAATTTGAGCAGTATTTGAGGTAAAAAAATCCAAAGGTTCTAAATCACTAATCAAGTTGATTTTTGGTTTGCAGGTCCACCTAGGGATTGGTCAAACATCCATACGGTCAGAGTCCTCTAAGAGTATGCCACATGTCTCATATTGTGTCCTGTAACCAGAGCCTTTCATTTTTGGGTGGTAACTGGAGTCCGACCCATTAAAAAATTGGCTCTGGCTCTGAGACCCCATTTTTCTAACCCCTATTGGGAGCCAGGTTCTCGGCCGTGAATTCCGTCAGAAAAGGAGGCTCCTGAGCCCGACCCTAAAAAATTGATAACAACCTCGTTTTCCATTTTTTTTTTTCAATAATTTGGGAACAAATTGCATATAATACACATTTAATAATCTTTGAATAACATTGTATTGTTTGTTTTGTTAAAAATTATGACATATGCATATTAAACATGAAATTGTTAGTTAAACACACTAGGGGTACGCCACGTGCGATGCACGTGCACCTTACGCGTGGTAGCACCTTACACATGCATGGCACACCATTAGAGACCACTAACCGTATAGATGTTTTTCTCATCTCTAGTTGGACCTACATACCAAAATTCATCTTGATTACTAATTTCTATTTATTGGATTAGCATTTTTTCATGACTTATTTTTAACTGTGGATTTCTAGTATATGATCAAAAGGTTAGAAATCACTAATCAAGCCAATTTTTGTGATATAGGTTCCATCTAAGTGGAGCTATACGTAGCTCGAGGTACTTTTTTTGCCAACACCACAATGCATCTCCATGGACATTGGACCATATGATCATTACCCTTTTAATTAATGATGGCTAAGTAGGGGGTAACTTTTAATCAACTTTAAAAAAAATATATTGAATGAATTTTAATACCAAATAATTGGTGCCACGTTCATGCCATATCTCACAATCTTAGAGACCACTGACTGTATGGATATTCTATAGATACCTAGATGGACTTATATATATTAATTTTCATCATGATTAGTAATTTTTATCTCTTAGTTTAGAGGCTTTTTCTTGGTTTATATGTATCCGTTGATTTTAAGAATTATGATCGAGAGGTTATAAATCAATAATCAGGCTGATCTTTATTATTCAAGGACATATAGGGACGGGCCAAACATCGACATGCTTAGTATCCTCTAATAGTGTGCCATGTGACTCACTGTAGGTTCATCATCAACTCTGTTAATAGATCATGTCATCGAAGTTTTTAAGGAAAAGAGTTCAGGTCCACGTGGTATTCAATAAATGCTTCATCAGTTGAGTTGAAATGTGAAAAATGTTGAATGACTAAAGCAACCTTATAAAACAAAAAAAAATTAAAAAGTTAAAAGAAACAATATTTGTCAATTGAAAGAATTTGAGGCAAAATAGGAATAGGGGTTTTTGATTTATTTTTTTAATAAGAGAAGAGATTGAATAAGCGACAGAGGTAACATAAGCTTGGAAGGATGGGGTGTTTGACCACCAAAAAGACCGAAGAGTCCATGTCTAATGAACAAATTAGTGAAAAGAAATGAAGCAAAATCGAAGGGCATTTCCCTATGTGGACCTACAAAACTAAAATTTAGCCTGATTAGTGATTTCTAGACGTTGGATCTTTGTACCTCAAAAATTGGTCAAATTCCCATAGTTGGGATCAGCCCATGAAAATAAGTTCAATCTAACACCTTTAAATCACTAATCAGGCTGATTTTTGGTTTGTAGGTTCACTTAGGGATTGGCCAAACATCCATACGGTAAGAGTCCTCTAAGAGTGTGCCACGTGGCTCATATTGTGTCCTGTAACGGGAGCCCGTCATTTTAGGGCAGTAACTAGAGCCCGACCCTTAGCTATATGGGATGTAATTTTATCTTGCTAATTTGGACACCTACGTCCTAGAGATCATCATTTTTTCAAAAATAAAAAACTAAAGGGTGTTTGGATTGCCATTTTTAGACTTGGAAAAGTTTTTTTTTTTTTTTTTTCCACATAAGGCTTTTTCCAAAATAATAGATTGTTTCGATGTCTATTTTTTAAAAAGTATTTATTCCATAAAAAGATATATTTTAAGTTGATGGGATAGGTGGGACCCAAGCCCCCCAACTAGCAGAATCCTCAGGCCCAAAAATTAGATTTATCAGATGATTGATCAGAACCATCTCATAAGTTAATCACTTCCGAGACATTCCATCAAAAACCTTCATTAGATGGTTACTGATCATCTGAACGTGCAGATTATTTGGTTATGGGCCTATGACCCACCCAAGAGATAGCCCACCCAATGAACGGTGTGTAATCCACTTGCAAGGTTTAAAAAGGGGCCACGGTATAACGGACTGGGGGTGGTAAACGTGACCTTTTTTTTTTTTTTTTTCCGTTATAACGGATTGTAACGCACAGGCAAAAATGAAAAAAAGAGGAAACTAACGGGAAAAAACACCGTTAAAATTCAAAATTCAAAATTTGAATTTCAAATTTTCAACAAATAACAGAAGTTATTTTAACACTTTTTTTAGAAAATAATGGTCGTTATTTTTGTTATAACGGAAGAATAACAGCCGTTATTTTCAGTATACCGTCTGTTTTTTAAACCATGGCCTGCACTACCCAATACAGAGTGGTTTCTGAGCATTGCTTGTGAGTAACAAAAAACAATACATGAAATAATAAGAAAGAATCTGAAGCTACTCTTTATAGACATACTTCAATAATTTTATTGTGAATGTGAATTGTGCATAGAACCAATGATTAGAAAACAATTACAGAACAATAATCAATTTTCTCTTCATACCTTTCTGTACGAGGAGATCATCAATTCAATCTTATGCAATAGTTTAGATGCAGTGTCATTATCCTCTGGAGAGAGAGGGGATGCCCATTCCTGAAAATTATGGAGGCTCCCAGTGAAGTCTGTGAAGAGTCCGTCTACTCCTATGTTGTTTATCCAGTAATTGTATTCTGCGTACGCATCTTGATGGAAGTCGTAGTGTAAGAACTGATTCTCGTTCTGGTAGGTGTATGGGTGCACCTGCAACAAAATTAATGTCAGAACTTACAATCGAATACTCGAAGATTTTTGGACACTGGTTTGCAGACGTTGGATGTGGCAAATAAAGATGGTCAAGAAAATCTAAAACAACTGAACTAGAAGAAAAATGAACAGTGACGACAACTTCAGACATTCTAAAAACAAAACTAATGATGGACCAATTGATGCGGACATATCAAGCAAGTACTCAACCTGATCAAACAAGTTAAAAGTAGATCTGAAATAAATAGAAAATTCCATTTGATAACTCTTGCTTCATCATTCATATGAAAAGATTTGGCAAAAGTTCTCTGCCACCTGCCAACATTTGATAATTCTCGATTGATTTCTTCAAAAGCATACTGACTCTGTTGCTATAATGACTTAAAGAACGCTTGGCCAAGTTTATGACCAACTGTGTACTTCTGCAGAAATTTACATATTGAAGTTTTGAGAAAATTTGTACTTAATTGAGATGAAACTGAGCAACTCAGCCCCATTTTTAATTGACAGCTTTTGGATAGTCAGAAAATCTAAGGAAACAGTGCAAGAGAAAACAATGAACAATGAATATGCATGCAACTTGATCCATACTTATTATTATTGATTTTCTGATTTAAATTAATGTTCTGTGTTTGCTAAAATAAATAAAAAAATCCATCATATGTGTTATAAATCAGAACAGTTATTATGGATTTTAACAATAAAATATTGTCATAAAGAGAAAAATATAAATATAAAAGAAAATTTTGAAAAATGACTGATTGTTATAACAACATCAATAACACTCACAACCGCGTGTCATTACAAGCATTATAATCATTATTATAACAATGCTATTGGCACAAATATTAATTTGGAGAAACTACACACCTGTAAGTCATGAGCATGTGCTTTGGCAACAAGATCAGTAGGTTCTGTCAAATAATTGTTTACTACAGGCACAATCGTGTCCTTCCAGGGTCCAATCCCAACCACATACTCCTTTATGAATTCAAAGTAACTGTTTGAAGTAATCTCCCAATACGACTGAAAATAACCCATGGCCATTCCATTCCATTAGGTAGGAACAAACAAGTTAAATCTTAACGACAAGGAGTACTAAAACCATATATCAACCAATTAAATAAATAAAACCAGATATCGAGGCCAGGAATAACCATCTTTAAGACTTTGACGTAATTATTCAAGTTAAAAAACATTAACATGAGAATGAACCAATGTGGATACACATGTTATGAAGAGGTCAAGCAAAAAATATCTTGCCTCGTGAAAGTCAATAAATTTTTAACATTATTTAGAAAAAGGTTTATCTATGGCTCGGTCTTATAGGCTGTAACCACTAAGAAATATAAATAGCTGCACATGTAGTGGAATAGGAGTTCAGGACCCTCCATTCAATTAGCCCAACCTAGATCTCCGGTTTCAAATTATCTTGATCAGATGACTACAATCAACGAATCCAGACTCATTTGTAGACCATTTTATCATATTTTCTGACCAGTTCAGAAAAGGGATCTAGGGCTGGTAACAATGATCTGATGAAACCAATTTTTGGCATGGGAGATACCCATGTGGGGCCCACATTGCATGGGTCCAACCCCTTGCTTATTAGATGTATGTGTGGCTACATCATTGATGGACCATGTTTATGGCCTATGAGCGTAAGATCTCAGATTTCTGAATTTCAAAAACATTTGTGGACTTCTTGCAAATACACTCACCCTCTAAACAATTCAATATTAGTTTTAGACACAATTAACCTAGCACGATTATCAGAATCCATGTTCAAAGTTGTCAAATACATGTGTTTCAGAAACGAGCAATCAAATAACAAGCCATTACAAGAAATGGAGAAACCTGATTTGTATCTTGGGTCGGGATGGTCACATCATCAATTAAGAAGATTTTGGGTGAGTCGGTCAGGTTCGAAATATATATGAGTGAAGTTGGAGCAAAAGACTGGATAAATACTGGTTGATTCAGCCAATCTTTCGACAGATATGAACCTTTGTACCCATACTTCTTAAGTGTCTCCACAAACTTGTCTTCGAACTTCTTCCCACCAGCCCATCTAACCTGTTGAAGTAGTAGGCTTAGCATAAGTATTTAAAAGGTATTGCCTACAAAAAATTTCAATTGGCACACCAAATACATAACTAGATCAGATTAGGTCCAAAATCAAAATTATTTTCAGAACTCAACTTCATCCTGGGATAAACTCCACCCGTGTTGAGCTTTTATCATGGCATTGCCGTTCCAAGTCCCAATGAAAGAGGGTTATCCCAGGTTGGCAGGAAGTAAAATTTTTTTTGCCATATCCTTTCATGAATCCTGATCTGTTAGTGAATGGAGGATCAGGATTCGTGTTACAAACCACAAATAGTTAAGATACGGCTCTCAATGATGATGATGAATTTTATCCTAGGATAATCCTTTAAAAACCACATATAAGAGTTCCAACATGATTCTGGCTGTTATTGTTTATGTATTGCAAGAATAAACCAAAATTATTCCCACTCTCCTTCCCTTCGGGCTTGACTAGTTTTGAAATACGTGTCCACATTTGTCCAACTATTTCTATCCACAATTTACAAGGGAAATTACTAACACGCTGGTTGATGAATACTGGATTTTTGATTTCTGGATAGATTCCAACAACCCTGGTTGCGTCCAATGCAATTGAAATGAATTCTTCAAAAGTTATAATTGAGAATTTTCCTGCACAATAATTAAGAAACAACATGTTCATAGAATAAGGATGCTAAGGTAGATGAGTGAAAAAGACTAGGAAAGAATATCAGAAATGAGCACATCCAAGGGAATCTAAGGAGTAGCTCCAATAGAGGATAAAAAAAAGGAAAGTCAACTGAAATAGTTTGGGCACGTTAAACGAAGATAGCTATAAGTTGAAGGCTCAAAAAAGGTGAAAGGAAGGCTGAAAATGATGTGGATTTAGGTAGGAAGCAAAGATGTGAAGATACATCCCTTAACAGAAGATATAGCTCTAGATAAAATTAAATGGAGAAATAAGATTCACGTTGCCGACCAAAAATAGTTGGGATAAGGAACAAATTTAACCAAATGGAAACTTACCATTATATTGTTGATCCCGGAACTTGTACCGCTGCTTCACTCGTAATGACTTTAATTCTTCTATAGTGAAGTCGACTGCACGTAATTAGAATAACCCTCAGTTTATGTATTCAATCAGATCTTCACTTCTTTTATGCTTTTGTTGAAGAATTTTTTGAACCAAGAGCATAAAAGATAAATTTTTTATAAGATTTTGTAATATAAACTACTTTATGAACACGTAGAAAAGTAATTAAAAGGTAGGCATGGCATCGATGATACTTGTACACACACACACAAACAGAGAGGGGGAGAGAGAGAGAGAGGAAAAGCTTCAAGTGATGTATTGGTCATTTATACCATGGTTTTAAATCTCGTACCGCCTTTTACAAGATGTCTTGTTCCGTCCTGTTACCAGTACGAAACGTTGATGTATTGATACGAGATAGAAATTTGACGTAATTGATTAAATTAATTTTTTTCATAATAAATGTGTTATAAAAGGTAGTATTATTTCACTAAAGATTGTATTTTAGCTTATCTAAGCACTAAAAATTGTTTAGTGTAATGTATCTTCGAATCTTTGTGCATCAAAGCATATTGTGATTTTTCAAGTGTTTTTGTTATTGTGTAAACCATGGTTTAAAATCTTGGTCTGACAGTATATCTCAGTAAGTTGAGAAACCAAGACATCGAAGAGATGGTACGATACTAATACTTACTACCAGTAAGGAATGTAGTATTTTCAACATAACAAGAATCATCAGTAAATCCCTAGCATGAACAAAAGCAGTTGAAAGGTGTAGAGCTTGCATACCAGTGAACCACCCAGTGACATTCTCCCCTTGCACCTCATAGGTCCTTTTACGATTAGCAAACTTTTCATGGTATGCAATATCAGTTGTCTCATCAAGTGTTACATTGTGAAAGCAAATAAGCACACCGTCTTTAGAAGCAAG
Source organism: Euptelea pleiosperma (assembly GCA_035048495.1). Classification (NCBI taxonomy): domain Eukaryota; kingdom Viridiplantae; phylum Streptophyta; class Magnoliopsida; order Ranunculales; family Eupteleaceae; genus Euptelea; species Euptelea pleiosperma. The sequence goes on from CM068543.1 coordinate 19,817,591, forward strand.
AATATCTGTTTCTATGAAATCTGCACCCTCTTCAATGGCTCTCTGCAAGAACCAAGCAAAATCTTTAGTGGCCTATTCTTCTCCAATAGAAAGAGATGAGTCTTATCAAGTGAAAGAACGTAAGAGGATTACAATACATATAGTTCACTATCCTTTTGTGACAAGGAAGAATAGACTGACATGAGGAACAAAAGTTATAAAATATTCGTTGCCAATGTATTCTTGTTTGAACAAAATACTAGCCATATGGATTTTTCAACAAACAAGGTCTCTTAAAACTTGATTTCCACGTGTAACTCAATCAGCGCTGAAACTGATATGACTTGGTATTACTTGAGTGAGTCTGGTATGAATCAGCCAAGTCTTTAGATTTACATTTGTACAAGTCTGGTTTGAATAGGATGAGTCACATAAGTGATTTGCATCAATTCCACTGAAACCAGTATGACTAAGGTAAGTCTTGAAACCATTGTTTTTGCAATTGTATTTAAATAAACAGAATTTTCTTTCCCTGTCTAATATTATAGTATTTTCGAATCAAAAAAATAAACAGCATTAAACCAGAAAAAGAAAAGGTATGTTTGCTCAATACTCAGCCATATAAATCAATCCAGAAGTACAGTCGACTTATACCATGTATGCAGCAGCAGTTTCTTCAGGAAGCTCCCCATTTGAACCTCGATGTGCAATATTATAGGGGCGAAACATTTGTAGAGGCTGCCTATTCCTATTGACCATTTTGCTCGGAAGTGGATAGAAAGGCCTCCCAACACATCCCCCAATAAATGATAGAAATAGAAATGGGACAACCCCTGCAAATATCAAATGAATCCATTAATTTACATCACCCTCAAAGCAAATCCCAATAGTCTATAAATGGCATAGTAGTACGGATGCGCACATGCAGGGTGCCAGCCTCCAGCATTTGACGGGACCAGGAGATATCCTAGGCCACAAATCAACCTGATCTCATGATTGTAACCATCAGATCCCCGCAATCTATGGATAGTCAATATAGCAAACAATCCAATAAAGATCTGGATATCAGAAAGTTAACAGTCATATATCCAAGGTTGACTTTAGAACCACACAATCTCTAGGGTCCAGCAGTAGATCAATTGATAGATTCCACCGATGCAACTACAAGTGCGCCATATCTGTGGTTTATAAGACGGGGACCTTGGATTTCCCCATATAATTAAACAAGATCGTTAAGTTGGCATCTCTTATAAAACAGAATGACTCGGCTCCAATAGAAGTGTAGGGCATTCCGTGCCCAGCAAGAAGCAAAAACATGGAAATCCAAGAATCAATCAAGCTTATGTGTGATAAAAGAAAATTGAAAAATTACACTAGCATTTTAAACTACATAACATTTAGAAGGAAAATTACCAAAACTACCCTGTCTCAAACATAATAGGCAGGAATTACAAACCCACCCACAATGTACCAACTTGAACAAAAACACCACTAACCCAGATTAATTGAGAACAAAATGACCATATCAAGGGCATCATTTGTATCAATCCATACTCCAAATATTTATAACAAACTATATGTATTTATAAGTCAATCAATTGGACTCAAACCTGTAAGTTCAATCATTCTGTGCAGCAAAAAAAAAATATAAATTGAGCCCCAATCTACAAAGAACTCAAAGGTGCAAAATGGATGACAAAATTTTGAGCATTTAAGCTATCTTAACCAGAAAATTTTCCACTAGAGCTAATGTTTCAGAAATTAAAAACAAAATAAACTTTCTTCCATGGGTACAAAAAAAAAAAGAACTACTTTAAATCCAATAGAAGAACAGAAGAAATCAAATAAAACCAGATGTCTTCTTTAAGAAACAACAACTATGGACATCAATGACAGATGCAAAAGTCTTAAGGAGGCCTTGGCATCAAGAATTTGAAGACCATGGTAGCTCTTCTTGGGAAATGGCTTTGGCGCTTTGGAGTGGAGGACAGTAGTTAGTTTTTGGAAGAAGGTTATAGTGTCTAAGTACGGGATTAGTGAGTCAGGATTGGAGAGTGGAATGCTCAGAGCTTCATATGGGCGCAGTGAATGTAGGGGCATGCTCAATGTGAGGATGTGACGCCGGTGTTCTCCACGTTTGTGAGGTTCAAGGCAGGCATAGGCAACAAAGTCCATTTTTGGGCAGATTGTTGGTGCGGTGATAGGCCATTGAAAGAAGAGTTTCCTTTCTTATTCAGTATTTTCGATAGGAAGGAGGGATTTGTTCGTGAAGGAGGAAATGGCACGTCTTTAGGCGGAACCTAAACGATTGGGAAGTGGCCCAAGTAGCAAGTCTGCTGGAAAGAGTATATGGGTTCAACATAGATCACCAACCCGACTAACGCTAGGGTGTAGTCTTGTAACAAGAACGGTACGTTTTCAGTTAGATCTTTCTATGTTGCTCTTTCACCTCCCTTGGACTCTTCGATCCCAGCTTCCTCGGTGTGGGGCTATAAAGTCCCATATAGAGTCGCTTTCTTTTTGTAGTGTGCGGTTTTAGAGAAGATCTTGACCACGGACAATTTGATTAGAAGAGGGAGATCTATTGTGGACTTTTGTGTTATGTGTAAGGAGAGTGAAGAGAGCTCCAATCATCTTCTTCTTCATTGTAGAGTAGCTAGAGAGGTTTGGGGTGTCTTTCTATCCCTTTTTGGGATTTTGTGGGTGATGTTTCGTATTGTGCTAGGCGGTTGTGGAGCATTCTTCCTTGCGCCATTGTGTGGGGCAATTGGAAGGGAAGGAATGCTAGGATGTTTGAAGACAGTGAGGGAGACATTCAAAGCATCATCCTTTCCATCAGGGTCTAAGTTGTTTAAGGAATGTAAAGGCCTATTCTTTGAAGATTTTAGTTTTAGATGGGAGGTTATGCTCAATCTACAAGAAGTCAAAGGTGCAAAATGGACGATAAGATAGACTTCGAGTATTTCAGTTATCTTCACCAGAAAAATCTCCATTATAACTAACATTTCAGAAATAAAAAAAAATAAAAAAAAACTTTCTTCTATTGGAACAAAAATATAACTACTTTAAATCCAACAGAAGAAATCAAATAAAATCCAGATTTCTTCTATAAGAAATAAAAGCTACAGAGACATCAATCACGAATGCAAAAGAACTAAATCAACAACTCCAATACCCAGAACTAAAAACCCTAGAAACAATCGAAATGCAGAAAAAACAATCCAAATTAAAAACATATCTCGTTAACAAGAGAATTAAAACGAATAATTCAACAAAGTGTCGAAGCTAGAAAAAAAAAACATAGACAATAAATCGAACGAAAGAATTCTAACAGACGAACAAAACATGAACAGAGATGAAGATTAGGGTTCGGATTTGGTGATTTAGCTTACAGAGTGAAGACGTCATTGCCTCTACTCCTTGACTTCTCTTCTTCCCTCTCTCTCTGCTAATCTGCTTTGCTCGCTTTTTTTAGCGAATTGGTGTTGGGTTTAAATTTAATTTCCGAAATCTTGTGGGGGACCTTTTGGTATCATGCGAGCTACTAAGTTAAGTGGTCTCTGCGTGTTTGAGGACCGTCAATCTTACAGTAAAGTGACTGGACCACATGATTCACGGTGACGTAGCCTGCAGAACCATTGACTATTTATTCCTGTAAATTATATTTTTGAATTTGATTTATTCAAACAGTTTTAGAGATAAGAATATTCGGTTGAAATATGCCATAAGGGAGTAAAACTTTGATAACAATTCCCTGTCATCAAGGCCGATGACAGTGCGCAATATGAGCCACATGGCACACTCGTATAGGACTCTGACTGTATGGATGTTTTCCTAATCTCGAGTTGGACTTAAAAACCAACAATCAGCCGGATTAGTGATTTCTAGGCGTTGGATTGTCATTATTTTTATGGGTTGATTTTAACCATGGGATTTTGAGCATTGACCATTATTTGAGGTACAAACTACAAAGATCCAAAGGTTTGAAATCACTAATCAAGCTGATTTTTGGTTTGTAGGTCCACCTAGGAATTGGAAAAAATCCATGATATCAGAGTCCTCTAAGAATGTGCCATGTGGCTCATATTGCGCGCTCGATAGGCTCTGCATCAAAGTTTTACTCGTCATAAGGATAACTGGATAAGTCGTTCAAAGTTAGATACCGATTTACAAATCTATAGGAAGATTCTAATCTTTGTTATTTACTTATGGGTATTTTACAAACCACCCCTTCGAAAATAAGCAGAATTAGTAAAACCCTCTTTTACTTCTCAAAATTAGTAAAATCTCGTTGACTGTTAGTCCACCAAGCAGTATGTGGAGCATTTTCCCGGAACTATGGAGTGCAGAAAAACGCACCACTTGGCTTTTATTTTTTGGGCCCATTGACCCATATTTAAACCCATCACATGATGGACCTACAATCAGCATGGTTAGTGATCATTAGCCATTGGATTAAATTTTCTCGTAAGGTGATTTCTAGCCGTTGGATTTGAACATTTTTTTGGATACTTAGATTGAATGGGTAGAATTCACCAATGAAGCAGTTTTTCGGTGTGTAGCCATGTAGGTCCATCAAGTGGGGGGCTGTTTTTCGGTGTGTAGCCATGTAGGTCCATCAAGTGGTGGGATAATCATTCATGTGTCAGTGGGCCCAAAAGAGAGTGCCAATTGGCACGTTTTTAAGTGCTCTATATCAAGGTTTAAAAAACGGCCGTTATTACAAAAATAGTGGCCGTTACAAAAATTATGGACCGTTAAAACGGCAGTTATAACAAAAATAACCCCGTTGTTTTCCGTTATAATGAAAATAACGGTTAGAAAATTTTGTGAAAAAAAACGGCTGTTATTTTTATTTTTTTCCATTATTTTTTAATTTTGAAATTTAAATTTTAAAATTCAAAATTTGAATTTCAGCGCCATTTTTCCCGTCATATTCCTTCTTTTTTTTTTTCCGTTTTTGTGCCCCTGAGCGTTTTTTCGTTATAACAGAGAACACGGTACTGCCCCCAGTCTGTTATACCGTTATAACGGTCCCCTTTGAACCTCTCTATATCTCCACAGGAAAAAATGTTCCATTGACAAAAAATTTCAATAAGAATCCAACAAGGGGGTCTTTCTAATTAAGGAGTTATACATATTTAATACGATATTTTCCAAATTCTTGGGAAAACATCTTTGAGAGAATGTCTCGTTTTAATAGTGAAAAAAATACAGAATAGAAGAAGTGAGATAAAGAGTAAATCTTCGCTCACACCGGGGTGTGAGCCAAGCCGATCACCGCCTGCAGTATAAGACACGTGGAACATTCTTATAGGGCCTTGACCGTATGGATGTTTGGCCAATCACTAGGTGGACCTGCAACATTAGTGATTTATAACCTTTGGATCTTTGCACCCTAAATAATGCTCAAATTATACAGTTAAAATCTAACCTTGAAAATAAATCCAATCCAATGCTTAGAAATCACTGATCAGGTTCATTTTTGGCTTGTAGGTCCACCTGGTGATTGGCCAAACATCCATACGGTCAGCGTACACTAAGAATGTACCACGTGGCTCATACTGGGGGCTGTGATTGGCTTCGCTCACATCAGGGTGAGCAGGGCAAGTCTTCCATGCGCCAGGGCCACATAGAGCAAATAAAACGGCCCTGCTCATGTTGTGACACGCCAGCAAAAGAAGCAAAAATTCTTGCAAAAATCAGCCTAGTTGCTTCTTTTGCTAACGTGTCACAACATGAACAGGGCCATTTTGTTTGGTCTGTGCAGCCCTGGCCCATGGAAGCCATGCCCGTGTGAGCCAAGGTTTACTCTAAGAAAAAGAAAGAGACGTGTTTGATAAGCTAATTGCTCTGTGCATAAAAGGCAAAGATCTGGGGACTGGTCTTTTTTTGACAGGTCTCGAGACTCGGATTCTCCGGCACGATAATCCAATGATCGTGAGCTTTGACAAAAAGTGCCAGCTCAGCACTATCACCACCGTTGGATTAATCTAAGCTCGCTTGAGAATCCAAGTCCGAGGAGCCGGTCAAAAGAGACAAGTCCCAAGAGTCGGACCCATAGTGAAAGGGTGTACCATATTATAAGGAAACGAATCCTAATCAATCTAATCTAAGATTCTTAATTACTCTTATCCTAATCTTGACAGTCGGAGAATATTGTACCAGATATGCCAAGAATGACACAGTGCACCTCACACTACTTATTACAATACTAATACTAATCTAACTGAATATTATAATGATGCTTATTGAAGGAAAAAAAAAAAAGGAAAAATTACTTTTAAGTCTATATTTACAAAAATATCGACCATTTAGTTCCCTCTACAAAATTATGAACACTTTAGTTTAATTGTCTGCCCATTAAGACTTTTCTTTTGAAATGCCCATACAACCTTTCAGCTAATATCAGTTTGAATTGATAGTATTATTTGATTTGAGGTTTGACTGACGATACAGTACCGTACGTCAGTTTTGTCCAGCTCATTCCCTCCATTTTCTTGCTCTTGAGCTTTTTTCCCTCAATTTCCTTCTTCCACAATTTTTTTTCTCTATTTTCTTGCTTCACAGCTCTTTCCCTCCATTTTCTTCCTTTATAACTCTTTGCAACTCATTTATACTCCACTTAAGGTGAAGAAAGATGAAGGTGGTGCAAGTTTAAAGATTTCCTTCCAGTCATCTATTTTATAGCATCTCGATTATTCTTTACAGTTCTTTGCAAACTTATCTATGTGCCATTGAAGGTGAATAAAGAAGGCGACGCTGGTTTTAAGGATTAGTTAAGAAAGAAAAAGGTGAAGATGGAATAGAAAAGAAGCTAAAGAAGATGGTTACTACTTTAATTTTCGTTAAGTAAGAATCTTCAAAGAAGAAGCTGAAGAAGATGGTTATCACTTTCATTTTCGTCAAGCAGAATCGTCTTTTTTCAAGTTTTAGTAATGATATTCATGAAACTTGTTGAACCAGAACTATTTTCCTCAAACCGGTTGAATCAGTACCATTTTCACAAAACTGGTTGAACCAGTACCATTTTCATGATGTATCTTTTTACAGTTTGAGTATTGAGCTCAACTTAGCTGAAACACTAACACAGTTAGACTATAATGAAAAGATGATGAGAAAATGCATATCAACGAAGAAGAACCCATGTAACAATGTTGAAAATCGAACAATTTTTTTTTTTAAACTGGTTGAACTAATACCATTTTCATGAAACCTGTGTTCATTTTCAATTTGAATATTGAGAACAACTTAATTGAATCACTAACAAAATTAGATAATAATTAAGAGAAGATGAGAAAATGCACAAAGAAGAGGAACCCCTGTAGCAATAGTAAATTAGACAAAATTCTGTTAAAGGAATCGTTCAACTTAATCGAACCAGTACCATTTTTACAATTTTGTTTTCAATTTAAATATTAAACCTTAAAATCTACAAGCAAAGCTTCATCTCTCTAACTGTTTCTATTTTATAAGACATGTTTAAAACTCCGTGTCACTCTTAATACCTTATTTATTTCTCTAACCATTTTGTTAAGTCGGTATTTTATTTCAAGTTTGAGTATTGAGCTCAAACTAATTAAACCAACACCATTTTAGTTTTAGTGAATTAGTTGAACCAGTAATAATGGTGAAACGGATGTCAAAAGTTTTTTAAAGGAATTAATTCTTCAAGCGTCGCAAACGATGAATTGTACCAGTGTCAGTCAAGGATAAGGATAAGGGTATTGTCATCTTTTCATTCTGATTTAAAATATATTTAATAGTAAAAGTAACCAAAGAAGACTTATTGGTCTACCAAGCCATAAAATACGATTAAATCGGACGAAAGTTTTTTCTACAGTCAGATATGACCAACGTGCTCGTAACTACGGCTTTTATGGTAATTCTCGCAAAAAAAAAAATGGTTTTAAAAACGGCCGTTTAAACGATTTTAATGGCGGTTTAAAAGGTAAGGCCCCAAGCCCGTTTCATTAAAACTCGTTTTGTAGCTTTGAATTTAACAGCCGTTTTTTCTCTCATTTTAATGGCAGTTAAAATCTGGAAAATTTTGTTAAAAAAAATGACCATCAAATCCATTAAATTCTATTAAAATCTGTTATTTTTTCCGTTAAATTCTATTTTTTTCGTTTTTGAAATTTTGAAATTTGAATTTCAGCGACTTTTTTTCCTCTTTTTCAGTTAAAATATATTTTTTTCACTTTTGCCCCTGGTCGTTAAAATTCATTCTTGTTTTAAAAATTAAAAATATTTTTAATTTATAACATGTCACCAATTTTATATTTAAAAAATGAATTTAAAAAGATTAACAGATTTCTATGCATTTGGAGACCTTAATTAATGAGCAATATTTTTAGAAATTATTAGTTTTTCTTATATTACTTAAATTTAAGGGGAATTTCATATAGTCTCCGTTCTCTTATATTTATATTACCAAACTATATGGGCATATGCACATATATGTATACGTTTTTTTGAGTTCGTAATTTTGAACTAAAAAGTATTGAACTCTAAGTCCTCACTTATCGATCTTTTGACGTTCTCGTCCTTTTGACTGTTTTTTTTTACTCCAATTTTTTGAACCCCGATCGTTTTAACCTCGCATTTTTCGATTGGCGAATTTTGGCCGCTTCACGATTTGCTAACTATGAGATAAAGTGAGTGTGAAATCTAGATGCAGAAAAACAAGAACATTGGCTTCATGAATATGGTTGTCACTAGGGGTGTCAATTTTACCCATTTAACCGGAACCGAATCGGAACCGGAACCGGAACCGAACTGATAAGAATCGGTACCAATAAATAAATACAGTGTAAAAATTCTCATATTCTCAAGATTTGGCTCAATATACCTGGTACCGAAACTGGAACCGACAAAAATACATAACCGGTTCGGGTTCCGGATCCAACACTTTGAGAACCGAAACCGTTAAGGAACTGAACTGATAAGAACCGGAATCGATTGTTCCGGTTCTGGCCACCTTAGGAACCGAACTGGAACCGACCCATTGACACCCCTAGTTGTCACTGGAGCGGGTCCCTCCGATGATCCGAATTGATCTGATCCATTAACGGGTTATGGTGTTTGACCCAAGGTTTAAAAGGGACCGTTATAACGGTATAACGGTCCGGGGCGTTACTGCTTTTTCCGTTATAACGAAAAATAAGCTCAGGGGCAAAAATGGGAAAAAAATGAAAAAATAACAGGAAAAAAACAGAAGAAGGGGCGCTCAAATTCAAATTTTGAAATTTGAAATTTGAAATTCAAAACGGAAAAAGTGGCCGTTTTTTTCACATTTTTCCCAGGCCATTATAACGACCGTTATTTTCTGGGCGTTTTAATGGTACGTAACGTAACGGAGTAGGTCCGAATCCGTTATAACGGCCAATTTTTAAACCTTGGTTTGACCAACTCCGCATCCAATACTATAAGTGGTTGTTAAAGTTGGTCCAATCCGTCCAGAAGGATCCAATCACTCACGATGATGATCAATAAATCACTAGATTTATATATAGGTAAATAAGTGTCCATTGATCTTGAGCGTCTGGTTTTATGACACCACCATTGATGGTGAAACCAAGGTTTAAAGGGGACCGTTATAACTGTATAACGGACTGGGGGCGTTACTGTTTTTTCCGTTATAACGAAAAAAAATGTTCAGGGGCAAAAACGGAAAAAAAATGAGAAAATAACAGAAATAACAGAAAATAACGGAAAAAATGGCGTTGAAATTCAACTTTTGAATTTTAAAATTTGAATTTCAAAAATGAAAAATAACGGAATATAACGAAAAATAACAAAAATAACAGCCTTTTTTTTCACAAAAATTTCCAGAAAATAATGGTCGTTATTTTCATTATAACGGAAAAATAACGGCCGTTATTTTCCGGGCGTTTTAACGGTCCATAACGTAATGGGGTAGGTCCGAATCCGTTATAACGGCCGTTATTTTCGTTATAACGGCCGTTTTTAAACCTTGGGTGAAACCACACCAATCAAATCATCCACTGATTATGATGATCCAGAAACTACAACCAATCCAAGAGCTGAACAAGTGCAACACTACCGCATTTGATAAGGGTACCGGCAGGGATGTCGCTGGGTCAGCCCACTCAAGGGAGTCCCACTTGTGAAGGTACCCTCTTTCGGGGCCACTGGCCCATGAATGTTTGGCCTACCTGTTGGTGGACCTACACACCAAAAGTCAGCCTGATTAATGATTTATAATTGTTAGATTCGAGATATCCTTCGTTGTGGGCTTCATGGGGTTGGAAAAGTCCATGGGCAAAAAAGCTAAAATCCAACAACTAGAAATCATCAGTCAGGCACATTTTTTGTGTGTAGGTCCACCAAGGGTGGGCCAACATTCATGAGGTTAGTGGGCCCAAAAAAGTGTGCCATGTGGCATTTTGGACAGGGATCCTATCAAACTTTATATAGGAACCCGTCAAGCCGGACTCCAATTAAACCCTATCTAGGTTTGGAAATTAAAGTTGGACTGCCGGACTCCAATTAAACCCTATCTAGGTTTGGAAATTAAAGTTGGACTGCCGGACTCAAATTAAACCCTATCCAGGTTTGGAAATAAAAGTTGGACTCAGGGCAGTTGGGCCCGACTGAACCTGCTTCTAAACATCTGCCCGTAATTTGGGCCTAAGAAAAACATTTTAAGCCCATCCAGCTAAGTATTGATATGGGCGTCTCCTACGATGAGAAAAGTTTTGAGTGTTGGACACCAACATCGACATCACTTTTGCTGCTTCGTTAGTAGACAATATTTTCTCTTCCTCCACTATTGATCACAGACACGACGTTTCTTCACCATCGGATACACTTAGAAAAATGTGTTTTTAAATTTTTTAAAACATTACCAACACATTTTTCAAGGTATATCTGACGACGAAGAGACGTTGATGAGGAATTTTTTATTCACCATGTGTACGAGGAAAATGTGGATTCCCTTCTAAAGAACATAATTTCACTGTTTTCAATTAGTATAAATTTCAAAATTTTAAAAACACATTTTTCAAGGTGTATCTAATGGTACACAGCCGTGGTTGAGCGAAGGTGGACTCTCGATGCACCCCTTGCTGGATATACAAACCAAGAATCAACCTAATTGGTGGTTATCTCTAGCCATACATTTTAGTTATTTTTAAGATTGATTCTAGCTGTTGGATTCAAGCATGTTTTTTGGGTAGTAAATCTAATGGATAGAAATCATCAATCAACCTGATTTTTAGTGGGTTTATCCACCAATAAGTGGGCTGAACATCCACACAATCATTAGGCAAAGAGAGTCTTGTACATGGACTGCAACAGGAGTCCTCTCTATCTAATTTTTTATCATCAAGAATATTTGTTAAATAAAGATTTTTGTATATAAAGAATTAAAGTTTTAAATAATACCATATATTATTATATTAAATATAAAAAAAAGCCTTATATAGAGTTTTCGCCTTAAACCTCAAATTGTATCGAGACGACCCGGCTTCCAGTTTCTCCTCTGTACTTTTTGTTAATGCTCCTATAGATGTTTATATGGCTGCACATACTAGCGTGGAAGGCTTCTTTCTTTTTGTCGCTTTTTTGTTGGTTGGGCTAATTTCCAAAAGAAAAAAAATCTACGGAACCAATAAATTAATTCAATTTGAATATTGATTTGGAATATCCATCAGATTTTGAATCAAATTCAGATACCAGATATTTTTTTCGGACTCAAAGTCAAATATGTTCATATACGACTTGAATAATATCTATTGACAGCCCTAATTGGGAGGCTTCAATAATCTTTAAGAAGCATTTCTTGCATGCTTCATCATGGTAATAATGGCATGTTATTCATACACGTTGGGATTTATCCCAGTACATCTGGCACATTTGGAAGGGGTGACTTGCGTGTCCTGTGGGATTTGTTCGGGTGCTCGATCTAAGAGGCCCAGATACCTGTGGTAGAAAAAAAATTCTGGTGAGAAAAATATGATGCAAAATCAATGTTCTATCTTGAGAGGTGGGTTTTCATTTAGCAATGAAAAAATTGAGGATTAGGGCAAATATTTGTTGGATGTTGCACTACAAAGCACACACAAATGCCGCAAACGTTTGCCTGGTAGGAAATGGGATGCAAATCGACATTTGGAATGACTAATAGATACCCTTCGTCTCCAACTGGCCAAATCAATGTCCAACAACCACCCAACTCAAGAATCACAAAAGTGGAGTGAGTGCACCACAAGACCATACACTAAAAATCAGATTGATTGATGATTTTCTAGCCATAGATTTTAGCACTTTTTTAAGATCGATCAATGGGTGGGCTCAACATCCATGTGGCCAAAAAAAATGAGCTATGTGGGGCCACGAGAGTCCTCGGCATCGACTGCATCCAAAGTAGAATTTTTCAGTGGCGTCTACCCGAACCACGACAAGCGCAAACAGTAGTTGGAAACCTCTACATCCGGAATGGAACAAGAAAAACGTGTATCCAGACATCAGTGAAGCAAATTCAGTCCACAGCTAGTGCGGGTATCATAATTAGAAACCACGATGGAAATTTCAAATGCAGCGGGCTCCATCTTCATCCACACTTCCACCCCTGAAGGAGTAGAAGCTCTCGCTAATCACTATCAAGGGCGACTCTGAACACTGTTTATTGGTCAACAAAGATATTACTAGCAAACACCCACCTAGATGAGTTGCACAGATGCAACTTCGCAAAAAGTGAAAAAAAAAAATTCGTACTTTATTCATGGAGTGTTGTTTTTTAGGCAGTTTTTCTTATCTTGATGCAACACCATTAAGGCGTTGCTTGCTAGCATTCCTCTTTAAAAATGCTCTCTCTAGTGAGAAGAACCAAGGTTTAAAGGGGACAGTTATAACGGTATAACGGACTGGGGGTGTTACCGTTTTTTCCGTTATAACGAAAAAAACGCTCGGGCAAAAATGAAAAAAAAAAGGGGAAAACGGAAAATAACAGAAAAAAAGGCACTGAAAATTTCAAAAATAGAAAATAACGGAAAGAAAATGAAAATAACAACCGTTTTTTTCACAAAATTTTCCAGAAAATAACAGTCGCTATTTCAGTTATAACTGAAAAATAACGGCCGTTATTTCAGTTATAACTGAAAAATAACAGCTGTTATTTTTTGGGCGTTTTAACGGTCCATAACGTAATGGGGTAGGTCCGAATCCATTATAACGGCCGTTGTTTTCGTTATAACAGGCCGTTTTTTAAACCTTGAGAAGAACTACTATGTTACTACCTAAAGAAATAGGTTTACAATAAATTCTTCACTCTTAACTCTTAATGAACGAGTACAACTCTATTGCCTTTCACACACACACACACACATTTATTTTATCTATTCTACTATATAACGAACGAAGGTCCTTCTTGCTTGCCTCACGTTAGACCCCAAATATACCCCTCTTTTGTTTCTTTTCATTTTCTTGATTTTTTTACTTTGGAAGGGTTCTTCGGCCTTATTGGTGTTAAAGACACGTCAGCCCTGAACTCTTCAATGCTCTCTTTTATTACAAAAAATAAAAAAATCTTATTCCTAATATTACCCTCAAGTTCATTAAATTGACAAGCATTGTTTTTTTCACATGTAGAAATTGTTTTAACGGAAAATTTCTAAAAAGAAAAAAAACTTTAATCTATTTACAAAAACAAAAATAAAATTTCGACAATTTCAAAAAAAGTAACGACCTGATAGAAATAAAAGGTAAAAAGATTGACTGTTTCTCCTGACAAAGCTGAAAAGGCTAATAAACACCCTTTTAAAGGGCGTCTGCACTTTACATACGCCTTTTTCCCATAGAGTAAAACTTTTGTCCCAATACGAGCCATGTGGCACACTCTTAGTGGACGCTGACCGTATGGATGTTTGATCAGTCCCTTGATGGACCTGCAGTCCAAAAATCAGCCTGATTAGTAATTTACAACCTTTGGATCTTTGCACTGAAATAATGTTCAAATTCTTATGATTAAAATCAACCCATGAAAATAACTTCAATCCAACTCTTATAAACCACTAATCATGTTTCTTTTTTCGTGTGTAGGTCCACCTAGTGATTCGCCAAACAGCCATACGGTCATCATCCGATAAGAGTGTGCCATGTGACTCATGTGGGACAAGTTTTACTCCTCTTTGGACAAACGCCCTTTTAAAGGGCATCCGTTCAGCCTTCTTTTCACCTTTTACATCTGTCAGGGAGAAACGCCCTTTGAAAGGGCATTTAGTTACTTTTTTTGGGAATGTCAAAAATTTATTTTTGTTTTTGTAAATAGATTAAAGTTTATTTTCCTTTTAGAAATTTTCCGTTGTTTTAATTGATAAGGGTTCTTTGGTCATTCAGTATTTTCACATTCCGACGCAGCTGCTGTTCAAGTAATTATTACATTTAAGTGGCACTTAAACTATTCACCGGAAACAATTAGATGATAGATCCATCATCGAAGTTGATGATTGACCCACATTGTAAGCTACATGGCACACTATTGGTAGATAATAACCGTATATTGGAGGATAATAACCGTATATTGGAGGATAATAACCGTATAGATGCCTGACACATCCCTAAATGAACTTATGTAATAAAAATAAGCTTAATTACTAATTTCTAACCTTCTGATCATAATTCTTGAAATACACGGTGGAAAATAATCCATAAAAATGACTAATACAATGACTATAATTTACTAATCAAGGTGAATTTTGATTCGTAGATCTAACTATGGATGGTAAAAACATCTATACGGTGAGTGGTATCTAAAAGTGTTCCACGTGGATCATAATATGGTCTATCATTAACATGGATATTTTAAAAACAAAAACAAAACCAAAAGCTACCGCACATACTTCATTATAAAAATAGTAATGATCGCATGGTTCAAGAGCCATGGATATTATTATGTTGTATAGTGGTGTCATTTTGTCACTAGCCAAATAATACTCAAAATCTACGGTTAAAAACAAACAATAAGACTCGAATCCAATGGACAAAAATAACTAATCAGGATGAATTTTCGTATGTAGATCCACCTAGGGATGAGCAAAATGTCTATACGGTCATCGATTTCTAAGGTGTTGCCATGTGTAAGGTGCATGTGCATCGCACGTGGTGTTCTCCTAGTATAATATAAAGAAGACAAATTGTGTACAGGCGAATTGTATGTACTATGAAAAAAGATCATTAAATTACCTGATCCCAGACTCAAATAAATTTGGTTTTACTTTCTAGTACAAGTAGACCTCTCTTGGGTCTTGCCAGGTACCCTTCTGTTATGCTAGTTCCTTATATGTATTTAGTGTTATTGCCTTCTTCTATACTTCTTGTAGCTCTTGAGATCCCACCAACCATGTCAGAAAAGTTGAAAATGCAGTATTTTAGTGAAAAACCCTTGAATGGGCCTATCTGCCTACAAAAATAAAACAAAAAATAAAATCGAATTTGGCAATGAAGATCCTCCAAAGTTTGGTTGATGGTCAATAAATATAGAACGGCTTACGCATGGAAATACTAGTTGATGTGCCTCTCCACGCCTTGGAATTGTGGAGAACAACACAGTAAGCTAATAGGCATCATCAGATATTATGTTGTAGTCACTCAAAGATTACTAACCGATGGCCCGCCTATGCAATTTAGAGTTCACAAAGTGCGACAATATAAGAAAAAGTAAATGGGAACCATCTCAACAAACACTAAAAAGTATAACATGTCCTCTTCTCAAGGAAGAATTGAAGTGGAAGTACAGAGCCTGCCCTACATATAATCTATATTCTTCATCCCCCACAACTTTAAATATTAACATTCACTGTGAAGACCCAATCCAATACACAATACACCAAAAGCACCTAGGCGATAGAGATGCCAAAAGCTTAAACCTTAACTTTAAGATCCTAACATTCCACCATGCTTCCATGGCCGATGTCCATGATGGCCAACTCTGATATGGCTTTCACTCCAGTACCCCTATTTTCTCACAAACTCGACTCACTTTTTGTGAACGAGCCCCGATTTTTTCTAGTGCCTCTATTTTCTCTTTTTGATCGAGCCCCCAGGTAGCCCTTTCCCAAGTCGCCCCTCCCGTGACTTGAACCTGTGACGTAGGGTTGGCTCTGATACCAAATGTTGACCCAAAACAATACACTAAAAGGACCAAGGTGATATAAGGCGGGAAGCTTTTCAGTCTTGACCTTTATGATCCTAACATTCGCCGATCAACTTGATCACTTGATGTATCACATTCCAAAAGAATTCCATAAACTAAACAATCACAATCATCAAGGTGGGAAACATGGAATGATGTACACCCATCCTCAACCAAAGCCATGTACACCAAGGTTGGAAAAATGGCCTTTTCAACGAAAATAACAGCCATTATACCGGTAACGCTCCTACCCCGTTACATTTTTTCTTCTTATAATGCCCAAGACCGAAAAAATGGGACACCTGTTAACGGAAATAACGACTGTTATATAAAAGAAAACAATTTTTAACAATTATATTGAAATTCCTGGCAATAGATCATAGCGTTCCAACTTAGAAGACTGTTATCAATAAGAAATATTGATGGTGTTGTTGTTGATGATGGTAAATTCAATAATATTTATGCTTTTTAAAGACACCCAAGATCAATCCATGAAAATAAAATATCATAACTAAAGTATTTCCTCTAGTTTAGCCTATCCGAATTTCCCTGTACACACTCAGAGTTCTAAAAAAAAAAAAAAAACACCATAAAAAGGAAATGAAATTAAAACCCCCCAAAAACAAAAGCCTCCATAAGGTACATGTGAAAATCTCTTCTTTGCTCTTCAACCATTTTTCTCTCCAAGCAGAAGAGGCATCATGTACTCAACACAAATCAAAGTGCCCTTGTATCTGAAACCGAAAAAAAAAAAAAAAAACAGAGAAAAAAAGCTCCTATAAATTTTTTTTTCTTCTTGATCTTTGATATGGGAGGGGAGACATGGATACCTCCATCACAAAAAGGAAGAAGAGGTGTTAACAACTATATGCCTTAAAGGGTGTGCCACATCAGTCCCACCGGCGTGCTTGACGAACTCGGCGGGAGAGAGAAAGCTACCATGGCACACACACACTATCCTTACCTCTTCTCCCTTCCTGTACTTGTATAGGAACCCCTCTATTCTTCTCCCATTGGGGCCGTCCCCCCTCGTAGACACACATGGCATCTCTTTCATCACGTTCATTCCTGTTTCCCTTACTCCATTATCTATTATTACCTGAGGCTTCTTCGATGGATTCTCCACCTCGACTCTGGTAGACATGCCTGATTTTTTGGCAGTTGTTGATTTGGGGGCAATGATGGGTTTCTGTTCGCTCTGGTATGCCAACGATTGGACACTCGATGGGCTTCTTGATTCGTTGTAATTGCTTGATCCTGCGATGTCAAGTTCCAAAACACCATAAGAACAAACAGTCGGGATCAAGACATTCATATTTCTCTAGGTAGTGCTGACTGTCCAATCTCCGTATCATCTTCACATATATACAACAAACTAAGAAATGTAAGTGATGCTTCACGACAATTACGCTACTAGTTCCTTTCCATCTCTTGAGCTCGTGCTCATGTACGTGTGTATATGCAATTGTTTTTAATGTTTTAAAACCATACAAACTGATCTTTCCTCGATGATAGGCAATATCGGTTCATTCAAACATAGCCTATTAGAATGAAATGTAAATTGAGATTGGTTCCTTGAGAAGCTCCCGCAAAAACCCAGGAGTTTTACTTAAGTTTCTCCTCCAACTCGACTACAAGGAGAAGTCTACCGGTGAGAAGTCTCAGTCCTTGCAAATTGGTTTATTTTGTGATATCGAACGAGTTGGTTAGAAGTCAAATTTTTCTTCTAGACTTCTTTTGTTTACAATGAAAACACTAACTATACTCTAGTTTTTTTTCTACAAGGAGAACCCAACTCCAACTCAATTACCACTTAGTCATCTGTGTCTAGTGAATTGTGTTGCAGAAAGCCAAGATAGCAAGAGAGCAAGAGAGCAAGAGATACAGGAATCAAGGCACATGACGGGGTTCAGATAGTTCTTTTGCCACTCAAAGAAGAATTGCTCTTGCAAGAGAGCAAGAGATACAGGAATCAAGGCACAAGACAGGGTTCAGATGGTTCTTTTGCCACTCAAAGAAGAATTGCAAGCGAGGAAGAGATACATGAATCATTGCTAAAAGCAGAGGAGCATGATCCCACCTTCCATTCAGACTTCCCTTTTGCGTAGCTGTCACATAAACACATACAGGGCTGTGGAAGATCATTCATTTGACGAGTCCGAATTTAGGGGAATCTCTGGCCAAAGATAAATCCATTTCAAATGATGTAAACCAATTGATCAGGTCAGTTCACGTGGCAAACATTTGATTCGACGGTTGAATTTATTTGATCAGGTCAGTTCTGAAGCAGTTAAGAGGAAGACTGAAGTCTGTATATAACCTGATTGCTTTTAATTTGTGGTACAAATGCAAGAATTGCCTTATGACTAAATGTACAATTCAATTCAGCAGGAATTTAACCCTCAGATGTTCTAAACTCTTTGGTTGCTCCCTAGTATTTCTGATCAATTTTTTAAGGGGTGTTTGGTTGCAGGAATTGAGAGGGATTTCTTGAGTATTTGGTGCCTCCATGTCCATGGAATGTGGTAAACATGCTGGTTCTCGATCTCTTCGCTTTCTACGCTTCTTTACAAAGATAAGCCCAAGGCAAACGATTGAAGTCGAAAAACTCGGATCTGCTGCTTCTTTCAAATATCAGCCCAGTTGCTTCTTTTGCTAACGTGTTACAACATAAACAGGGCCATTTTGTTTGGTCTGTGCAGCCCTGGCCCATGGAAGCCATGCTCGTGTGAGCCAAGGTTTACTCTAAGAAAAAGAAAGAGACGTGTTTGATAAGCTAATTGCTCTGTGCATAAAAGGCAAAGCTCTGGGGACTGGTCTTTTTTTGACAGGTCTCGAGACTCGGATTCTCCGGCACGATAATCCAATGATCGTGAGCTTTGACAAAAAGTGCCAGCTCAGCACTATCACCACCGTTGGATTAATCTAAGCTCGCTTGAGAATCCAAGTCCGAGGAGCCGGTCAAAAGAGACAAGTCCCAAGAGTCGGACCCATAGTGAAAGGGTGTACCATATTATAAGGAAACGAATCCTAATCAATCTAATCTAAGATTCTTAATTACTCTTATCCTAATCTTGACAGTTGGAGAATATTGTACCAGATATGCCAAGAATGACACAGTGCACCTCACACTACTTATTACAATACTAATACTAATCTAACTGGATATTATAATGATGCTTATTGAAGGAAAAATTACTTTTAAGTCTATATTTACAAAAATATCGACCATTTAGTTCCCTCTACAAAATTATGAACACTTTAGTTTAATTGTCTGCCCATTAAGACTTTTCTTTTGAAATGCCCATACAACCCTTCAGCTAATATCAGTTTGAATTGATAGTATTATTTGATTTGAGGTTTGACTGACGATACAGTACCGTACGTCAGTTTTGTCCAGCTCATTCCCTCCATTTTCTTGCTCTTGAGCTTTTTTCCCTCAATTTCTTTCTTCCACAATTTTTTTCCTCTATTTTCTTGCTTCACAGCTCTTTCCCTCCATTTTCTTCTTTTATAACTCTTTGCAACTCATTTATACTCCACTTAAGGTGAAGAAAGATGAAGGTGGTGCAAGTTTAAAGATTTCCTTCCAGTCATCTATTTTATAGCATCTCGATTATTCTTTACAGTTCTTTGCAAACTTATCTATGTGCCATTGAAGGTGAATAAAGAAGGCGACGCCGGTTTTAAGGATTAGTTAAGAAAGAAGAAGGTGAAGATGGAATAGGAAAGAAGCTGAAGAAGATGGTTACTACTTTAATTTTCGTTAAGTAAGAATCTTCAAAGAAGAAGCTGAAGAAGATGGTTATCACTTTCATTTTCGTCAAGCAAAATCGTCTTTTTTCAAGTTTTAGTAATGATATTCATGAAACTGGTTGAACCAGAACTATTTTCCTCAAACCGGTTGAATCAGTACCATTTTCACAAAACTGGTTGAACCAGTACCATTTTCATGATGTATCTTTTTACAGTTTGAGTATTGAGCTCAACTTAGTTGAAACACTAACACAGTTAGACTATAATGAAAAGATGATGAGAAAATGCATATCAACGAAGAAGAACCCATGTAACAATATTGAAAACCGAACAATTTTTTTTTTTAAACTGGTTGAACTAATACCATTTTCATGAAACCTGTGTTCATTTTCAATTTGAATATTGAGAACAACTTAATTGAATCACTAACAAAATTAGATAATAATTAAGAGAAGATGAGAAAATGCACAAAGAAGAAGAACCCCTGTAACAATAGTAAATTAGACAAAATTCTGTTAAAGGAATCGTTCAACTTAATCGAACCAGTACCATTTTTACAATTTTGTTTTCAGTTTAAATATTAAACCTTAAAATCTACAAGCAAAGCTTCATCTCTCTGATTGTTTCTATTTTATAAGACATGTTTAAAACTCTGTGTCACTCTTAATACCTTATTTATTTCTCTAACCATTGTTAAGTCGGTATTTTATTTCAAGTTTGAGTATTGAGCTCAAACTAATTAAACCAACACCATTTTAGTTTTAGTGAATTAGTTGAACCAGTAATAATGGTGAAACGGATGTCAAAAGTTTTTTAAAGGAATTAATTCTTCAAGCGTCGCAAACGATGAATTGTACCAGTGTCAATCAAGGATAAGGATAAGGGTATTGTCATCTTTTTATTCTGATTTAAAATATATTTAATAGTAAAAGTAACCAAAGAAGACTTATTGGTCTACCAAGCCATAAAATACGATTAAATCGGACGAAAGTTTTTTCTACAGTCAGATATGACCAACGTGCTCGTAACTACGGCTTTTATGGTAATTCTCGCAAAAAAAAAAATGGTTTTAAAAACGGCCGTTTAAACGATTTTAATGGCGGTTTAAAAGGTAAGGCCCCAAGCCCGTTTCATTAAAACTCGTTTTGTAGCTTTGAATTTAACAGCCGTTTTTTCTCTCATTTTAACGGCAGTTAAAATCTGGAAAATTTTGTTAAAAAAAATGACCGTCAAATCCATTAAATTCTATTAAAATCCGTTATTTTTTCCGTTAAATTCTATTTTTTTCACTTTTGCCCCTGGTCGTTAAAATTCATTCTTGTTTTAAAAATTAAAGAATATTTTTAATTTATAACATGTCACCAATTTTATATTTAAAAAATGAATTTAAAAAGATTAACAGATTCCTATGCATTTGGAGACCTTAATTAATGAGCAATATTTTTAGAAATTATTAGTTTTTCTTATATTACTTAAATTTAAGGGGAATTTCATACAGTTTCGGTTCTCTTATATTTATATTACCAAACTATATGGGCATATGCACATATATGTATACGTTTTTTTGAGTTCATAATTTTGAACTAAAAGGTATTGAACTCTAAGTCCTCACTTATCGATCTTTTCATGTTCTCGTCCTTTTGGCTGTTTTTTTTTACTCCAATTTTTTGAACCCCGATCGTTTTAACCTCGCATTTTTCGATTGGCGAATTTTGGCCGCTTCACGATTTGCTAACTATGAGATAAAGTGAGTGTGAAATCTAGATGCAGAAAAACAGGAACATTGGCTTCATGAATATGGTTGTCACTAGGGGTGTCAATTTTACCCATTTAACCGGAACCGAATCGGAACCGGAACCAAAAACACCGGTTCTGATCCACATTTTTGGGAACCAATTAAAAAGTAACCGGAACTGAAATCGAAACCGAAACCGATAAGAACCGGAACCGAACCGATAAGAACCAATACCAATAAATAAATACAGTGTAAAAATTCTCATATTCTCGAGATTTGGCTCAATATACCCGGTACCGAAACTGGAACCGACAAAAATACATAACCGGTTCGGGTTCCGGATCCAACACTTTGAGAACCGAAACCGTTAAGGAACTGAACTGATAAGAACCGGAATCGATTGTTCCGGTTCTGGCCACCTTAGGAATCGAACCGGAACCGACCCATTGACACCCCTAGTTGTCACTGGAGCGGGTCCCTCCGATGATCCGAATTGATCTGATCCATTAACGGGTTATGGTGTTTGACCCAAGGTTTAAAAGGGACCGTTATAACGGTATAACGGTCCGGGGGCGTTACAGTTTTTTCCGTTATAACGAAAAAAAAGTTCGGGCAAAAATGGGAAAAAAATGAAAAAATAACAGGAAAAAAACAGAAGAAGGGGCGCTGAAATTCAAATTTTGAAATTTGAAATTTGAAATTCAAATTTAGAAATTTGAAATTTGAAATTCAAAACGGAAAAAGTGGCCGTTTTTTTCACATTTTTCCCAGGCCGTTATAACGACCGTTATTTTCTGGGCGTTTTAATGATACGTAACGTAACGGAGTAGGTCCGAATCCGTTATAACGGCCAATTTTTAAACCTTGGTTTGACCAACTCCGCATCCAATACTATAAGTGGTTGTTAAAGTTGGTCCAATCCGTCCAGAAGGATCCAATTACTCACGATGATGATCAATAAATCACTAGATTTATATATAGGTAAATAAGTGTCCATTGATCTTGAGCGTCTGGTTTTATGACACCACCATTGATGATGAAACCAAGGTTTAAAGGGGACCGTTATAACTGTATAACGGACTGGGGCGTTACTGTTTTTTCCGTTATAACGAAAAAAAATGCTCAGGGGCGAAAACGAAAAAAAAATGGGAAAATAACAGAAATAACGGAAAAAATGGCATTGAAATTCAACTTTTGAATTTTAAAATTTGAATTTCAAAAATGAAAAATAATGGAATATAACGAAAAATAACGGAAAAAAACAAAAATAACAGCCTTTTTTTTCACAAAAATTTCCAGAAAATAATGATCGTTATTTTCATTATAACGGAAAAATAACGGCCGTTATTTTCCAGGCGTTTTAACGGTCCATAACGTAATGGGGTAGGTCCGAATCCATTATAACGGCCGTTATTTTCGTTATAACGGCCGTTTTTAAACCTTGGGTGAAACCACACCAATCAAATCATCCACTGATTATGATGATCCAGAAACTACAACCAATCCAAGAGCTGAACAAGTGCAACACTACCGCATTTGATAAGGGTACCGGCAGGGATGTCGCTGGGTCAGCCCACTCAAGGGAGTCCCACTTGTGAAGGTACCCTCTTTCGGGTCCACTGGCCCATGAATGTTTGGCCCACCTGTTGGTGGACCTACACACCAAAAGTCAGCCTGATTAATGATTTCTAATTGTTAGATTCGAGATATCCTTTGTTATGGGCTTCATGGAGTTGGAAAAGTCCATGGGCAAAAAAGCTAAAATCCAACAACTAGAAATCATCAGTCAGGCACATTTTTTGTGTGTAGGTCCACCAAGGGTGGGCCAACATTCATGAGGTTAGTGGGCCCCAAAAAGTGTGCCATGTGGCATTTTGGACAGGGATCCTATCAAACTTTATATAGGAACCCGTCAAGCCGGACTCCAATTAAACCTTATCTAGGTTTGGAAATTAAAGTTGGACTGCCGGACTCAATTTAAACCCTATCCAGGTTTGGAAATAAAAGTTGGACTCAGGGAAGTTGGGCCCGACTGAACCTGCTTCTAAACATCTGCCCGTAATTTGGGCCTAAGAAAAACATTTTAAGCCCATCCAGCTAAGTATTGATATGGGCGTCTCCTACGATGAGAAAAGTTTTGA
This sequence comes from Euptelea pleiosperma, assembly GCA_035048495.1. Taxonomy (NCBI): domain Eukaryota; kingdom Viridiplantae; phylum Streptophyta; class Magnoliopsida; order Ranunculales; family Eupteleaceae; genus Euptelea; species Euptelea pleiosperma. The sequence goes on from CM068543.1 coordinate 19,841,358, forward strand.
GTGTTGGACACCAACATCGACATCACTTTTGCTGCTTCGTTAGTAGACAATATTTTCTCTTCCTCCACTATTGATCACAGACACGACGTTTCTTCACCATCGGATACACTTAGAAAAATGTGTTTTTAAATTTTTTAAAACGTTACCAACACATTTTTCAAGGTATATCTGACGACGAAGAGACGTTGATGAGGAATTTTTATTCACCATGTGTACGAGGAAATGTGGATTCCCTTCTAAAGAACATAATTTCACTGTTTTCAATTAGTATAAATTTCAAAATTTTAAAAACACATTTTGCAAGGTGTATCTAATGGTACACAGCCGTGGTTGAGCGAAGGTGGACTCTCGATGCACCCCTTGCTGGATATACAAACCAAGAATCAACCTAATTGGTGGTTATCTCTAGCCATAAATTTTAGTTATTTTTAATATTGATTCTAGCTGTTGGATTCAAGCATGTTTTTTGGGTAGTAAATCTAATGGATAGAAATCATCAATCAACCTGATTTTTAGTGGGTTTATCCACTAATAAGTGGGCTGAACATCCACACAATCATTAGGCCAAGAGAGTCTTGTGCACATACTGCCTGTCTAAAATTTTTCCGTAATTTTTTATTATCAAGAATAGTTGTTAAATAAAGATTTTTGTATATAAAGAATTAAAGTTTTAAATAATACCATATATTAATATATTAAATATAAAAAAGGGCTTATATAGAGTTTTCGCCTTAAACCTCAACTTGTATGGAGACGACCCGGCTTCCAGTTTCTCCTCTATACTTTTTGTTTATGCTCCCTATAGATGTTTATATGGCTGCACATACTAGCGTCGAAGGCTTCTTTCTTTTCATTGTTTTTTTGTTGGTCCGGCTAATTTCCAAAAAAAAAAAAAAAAAAAAACGGAACCAATAAATTAATTCAATTCGAATATTGATTCGGAATATCCATCCGATTTTGAATCTAATTCAGATACCAGATATTTTTTCGGACTCAAATTCAAATATGTTCATAAACGATTCGAATAATATCTATTGACAGCCGTAATTGGGAGGCTTCAATTGCATGCTTCATCATGGTAATAACGGCATGTTACCCGTACACCTTGGGATTTATCCCAGTACATCTGGCACGTTTGGAAGGGGTGACTTGCGTGTCCTATGGGATTAGTTCGGGTGCTCAGAGGCCCGGATACCCGTGGTAGAAGAAAAAAATTCTGGTGAGAAAAATAAGATGCAAAATCAATGTTCTATCTTGAGAAGTGAGTTTTCATTTAGCAATGAAAAAATTGGGGAGGACTAGCACAAATACTTGTTGGATGTTTCGCTACAAAGCACACACAAATGTCGCAAACGTTTGCCTGCAAACATTTGTAGTGCCACCAAGCAAAGCCCAAGTAGGAAATGGGATGCAAATCGACATTTGAAATGACTAATAGATACCCTTCCTCTTCAACTGGCCAAATCAATGTCCAACGACCACCCAACTCAAGAATCACAAAAGTGGAGTGAGTGCACCACAAGACCATACACTAAAAATCAGATTGATTGATGATTTTCTAGCCATAGATTTTAGCACTTTTTTAAGATCGATCAATGGGTGGGCTCAACATCCATGTGGCCAAAAAAAATGAGCTATGTGGGGCCACGAAAGTCCTCGGCATCGACTACATCCAAAGTAAAATTTTCCGGTGGCGTCTACCCGAACCAGGACAAGCGCAAACAGTAGTTGGAAACCTCCACATCCGGAATGGAACAAGAACAACGTGTATCCACACATCAGTGAAGCAAATTCAGTCCACAGCTAGTGCGGGTATCATAATTAGAAACCACGATGGAAATTTCAAATGCAGCGGGCTCCATCTTCATCCACACTTCCACCCCTGAAGGAGTAGAAGCTCTCGCCAATCACTATCAAGGGCGACTCTGAACACTGTTTATTGGTCAACAAAGATATTACTAGCAAACACCCACCTAGATGAGTTGCACAGATGCAACTTCGCAAAAAGTCAAAAAAAAAATTCATACTTTATTCATGGAGTGTTGTTTTTTAGGCAGTTTTTCTTATCTTGATGCAACACCATTAAGGCGTTGCTTGCTAGCATTCCTCTTTAAATATGCTCTCTCTAGTTAGAAGAACCAAGGTTTAAAGGGGACAGTTATAACGGTACAACGGACTGGGGGTGTTACCGTTTTTTCCGTTATAACGAAAAAAATGCTCGGGCAAAAATGAAAAAAAAAGGGGGAAAACGGAAAATAACAGAAAAAAAGGCACTGAAAATTTCAAAAATAGAAAATAACGGAGAGAATATGAAAATAACAGCCATTTTTTTCACAAAGTTTTCCAGAAAATAACAGTCGCTATTTCAGTTATAACTGAAAAATAACGGCCGTTATTTCAGTTATAACTGAAAAATAACAGCTGTTATTTTTTGGGCGTTTTAACGGTCCATAACGTAATGGGGTAGGTCCGAATCCATTATAACGGCCGTTGTTTTCGTTATAACAGGCCGTTTTTTAAACCTTGAGAAGAACTACTATGTTACTACCTAAAGAAATAGGTTTACAATAAATTCTTCACTCTTAACTCTTAATGAACGAGTACAACTCTATTGCCTTTCACACACACACACATTTATTTTATCTATTCTACTATATAACGGACGAAGGTCCTTCTTGCTTGCCTCACGCTAGACCCCAAATATACCCCTCTTTTGTTTATTTTCATTTTCTTGAATTTTTTACTTTAGAAGGGTTCTTTGGCCTTATTGGTGTTAAAGACACGTCAGCCCTGAACTCTTCAATGCCCTCTTTTATTACAAAAAGTAAAAAAATCTTATTCCTAATATTACCCTCAAGTTCATTAAATTGACAAGCATTGTTTTTTTCACGTGTAGAAATTGTTTTAACAGAAAATTTTTAAAAAGAAAAAAACTTTAATCTATTTACAAAAACAAAAATAAAATTTCGACAATTTCAAAAAAAGTAACGACCTGATAGAAATAAAAGGTAAAAAGATTGACTGTTTCTCCTGACAAAGCTGAAATGGCTGATAAACACCCTTTTAAAGGGCGTCTGCACTTTACATACGCCTTTTTCCCAGAGTAAAACTTTTGTCCCAATACGAACCATGTGGCACACTCTTAGTGGACGCTGACCGTATGGATGTTTGATCAGTCCCTTGATGGACCTACAGTCCAAAAATCAGCCTGATTAGTAATTTACAACCTTTGGATCTTTGCACTAAAATAATGCTCAAATTCTTACGATTAAAATCAACCCATGAAAATAACTTCAATCCAACTCTTATAAACCACTAATCATGTTTCTTTTTTCGTGTGTAGGTCCACCTAGTGATTCGCCAAACAGCCATACGGTCATCGTCCGATAAGAGTGTGCCATGTGACTCATGTGGGACAAGTTTTACTCCTCTTTGGACAAATGCCCTTTTAAAGGGCATCTGTTCAGCCTTCTTTTCACCTTTTACATCTGTCAGGGAGAAACGCCCTTTGAAAGGGCATTTAGTTATTTTTTTTGGGAATGTCAAAAATTTATTTTTGTTTTTATAAATAGATTAAAGTTTATTTTCCTATTAGAAATTTTCCGTTGTTTTAATTGATAAGGGTTCTTTGGTCATTCAGTATTTTCACATTCCGACGCAGCTGTTCAAGTAATTATTACATTTAAGTGGCACTTAAACTATTCACCGGAAACAATTAGATGATAGATCCATCATCGAAGTTGATGATCGACCCACATTGTAAGCTACATGGCACACTATTGGAGAATAATAACCGTATGGATGCCTGACACATCCATAAATGAACTTATGTAACAAAAATAAGCTTAATTACTAATTTCTAACATTCTGATCGTAATTCTTGAAATACACGGTGAAAAATAATCCATAAAAATGACTAATACAATGGCTATAATTTACTAATCAGGGTGAATTTTGATACGTAGATCTAACTATGGATGGTAAAAACATCTATACGGTGAGTGGTATCTAAAAGTGTTCCACGTGGATCATAATATGGTCCATCATCAACATGGATATTTTAAAAACAAAAACAAAACCAAAAGCTACCGCACATACTTCATTATTAAAATAGTAATGATCGCATGGTTCAATAGCCATGGATATTATTATGTTGTATAGTGGTGTCATTTTGTCACTAGCCAAATAATACTCAAAATCTACGGTTAAAAACAAACAATAAGACTCGAATCCAATGGACAAAAATAACTAATCAGGATGAATTTTCGTATGTAGATCCACCTAGGTATGAGCAAAATGTCTATACGGTCATCGATTTCTAAGGTGTTGCCATGTGTAAGGTGCATGTGCATCGCACGTGGTGTTCTCCTAGTATAATATAAAGAAGACAAATTGTGTACAGGCGAATTGTATGTACTATGAAAAAAGATCATTAAATTACCTGATCCCAGACTCAAATAAATTTGGTTTTACTTTCTAGTACAAGTAGACCTCTCTTGGGTCTTGCCAGGTACCCTTCTGTTATGCTAGTTCCTTATATGTATTTAGTGTTATTGCCTTCTTCTATACTTCTTGTAGCTCTTGAGATCCCACCAACCATGTCAGAAAAGTTGAAAATGCAGTATTTTAGTGAAAAACCCTTGAATGGGCCTATCTGCCTACAAAAAAAAAACAAAAAATAAAATCGAATTTGGCAATGAAGATCCTCCAAAGTTTGGTTGATGGTCAATAAATATAGAACGGCTTACGCATGGAAATACTAGTTGATGTGCCTCTCCACGCCTTGGAATTGTGGAGAACAACACAGTAAGCTAATAGGCATCATCAGAAATTATGTTGTAGTCACTCAAAGATTACTAACCGATGGCCCGCCTATGCAATTTAGAGTTCACAAAGTGCGACAATATAAGAAAAAGTAAATGGGAACCATCTCAACAAACACTAAAAAGTATAACATGTCCTCTTCTCAAGGAAGAATTGAAGTGGAAGTACAGAGCCTGCCCTACATATAATCTATATTCTTCATCCCCCACAACTTTAAATATTAACATTCACTGTGAAGACCCAATCCAATACACAATACACCAAAAGCACCTAGGCGATAGAGATGCCAAAAGCTTAAACCTTAACTTTAAGATCCTAACATTCCACCATGCTTCCATGGCCGATGTCCATGATGGCCAACTCTGATATGGCTTTCACTCCAGTACCCCTATTTTCTCACAAACTCGACTCACTTTTTGTGAACGAGCCCCGACATTTTTTCTAGTGCCTCTATTTTCTCTTTTTGATTGAGCCCCAGGTAACCCTTTCCCAAGTCGCCCCTCCCGTGACTTGAACCTGTGACGTAGGGTTGGCTCTGATACCAAATGTTGACCCAAAACAATACACTAAAAGGACCAAGGTGATATAAGGCGGGAAGCTTTTCAGTCTTGACCTTTATGATCCTAACATTCGCCGATCAACTTGATCACTTGATGTATCACATTCCAAAAGAATTCCATAAACTAAACAATCACAATCATCAAGGTGGGAAACATGGAATGATGTACACCCATCCTCAACCAAAGCCATGTACACCAAGGTTGGAAAAATGGCCTTTTCAACGAAAATAACAGCCATTATACCGGTAACGCTCCTACCCCGTTACATTTTTTCTTCTTATAATGCCCAAGACCGAAAAAATGGGACACCTGTTAACGGAAATAACGACTGTTATATAAAAGAAAACAATTTTTAACAATTATATTGAAATTCCTGGCAATAGATCATAGCGTTCCAACTTAGAAGACTGTTATCAATAAGAAATATTGATGGTGTTGTTGTTGATGATGGTAAATTCAATAATATTTATGCTTTTTAAAGACACCCAAGATCAATCCATGAAAATAAAATATCATAACTAAAGTATTTCCTCTAGTTTAGCCTATCCGAATTTCCCTGTACACACTCAGAGTTCTAAAAAAAAAAAAAAACACCATAAAAAGGAAATGAAATTAAAACCCCCCAAAAACAAAAGCCTCCATAAGGTACATGTGAAAATCTCTTCTTTGCTCTTCAACCATTTTTCTCTCCAAGCAGAAGAGGCATCATGTACTCAACACAAATCAAAGTGCCCTTGTATCCGAAACCGAAAAAAAAAAAAAAAGAGAGAAAAAAAGCTCCTATAAATTTTTTTTTCTTCTTGATCTTTGATATGGGAGGGGAGACATGGATACCTCCATCACAAAAAGGAAGAAGAGGTGTTAACAACTATATGCCTTAAAGGGTGTGCCACATCAGTCCCACCGGCGTGCTTGACGAACTCGGCGGGAGAGAGAAAGCTACCATGGCACACACACACTATCCTTACCTCTTCTCCCTTCCTGTACTTGTATAGGAACCCCTCTATTCTTCTCCCATTGGGGCCATCCCCCCTCGTAGACACACATGGCATCTCTTTCATCACGTTCATTTCTGTTTCCCTTACTCCATTATCTATTATTACCTGAGGCTTCTTCGATGGATTCTCCACTTCAACTCTGGTAGACATGCCTGATTTTTCGGCAGTTGTTGATTTGGGGGCAATGATGGGTTTCTGTTCGCTCTGGTATGCCAACGATTGGACACTCGATGGGCTTCTTGATTCGTTGTAATTGCTTGATCCTGCGATGTCAAGTTCCAAAAAACCATAAGAACAAACAGTCGGGATCAAGACATTCATATTTCTCTAGGTAGTGCTGACTCTCCAATCTCCATATCATCTTCACATATATACAACAAACTAAGAAATGTAAGTGATGCTTCACGACAATTACGCTACTAGTTCCTTTCCATCTCTTGAGCTCGTGCTCATGTACGTGTGTATATGCAATTGTTTTTAATGTTTTAAAACCATACAAACTGATCTTTCCTCGATGATAGGCAATATCGGTTCATTCAAACATAGCCTATTAGAATGAAATGTAAATTGAGATTGGTTCCTTGAGAAGCTCCCGCAAAAACCCAGGAGTTTTACTTAAGTTTCTCCTCCAACTCGACTACAAGGAGAAGTCTACCGGTGAGAAGTCTCAGTCCTTGCAAATTGGTTTATTTTGTGATATCGAACGAGCTGGTTAGAAGTCAAATTTTTCTTCTAGACTTCTTTTGTTTACAATGAAAACACTAACTATACTCTAGTTTTTTTTCTACAAGGAGAACCCAACTCCAACTCAATTACCACTTAGTCATCTGTGTCTAGTGAATTGTGTTGCAGAAAGCCAAGATTCGACACAGTAGATATCAATCACAAAGAAGAGAAAAACAACTACAACAGCAGAAAAAAAAAAACACAAGATTTATGTGGTTCACCACTAAGGGCTACATCCACAATCGATTACGATTGAAGTATTCCACTATGTGAATTGAAAAGATACAGTGGTTATGCATGACTCCCAAGTCAACAAGGAAAACCCTGGAAACAGGAAATGCATAAAGTGAAGGGGACAGCCGCCCCCACTCGGAGGCACCACCATCTCATCCCAGAGGGTCAACCCCAAAGTTGAGTTAGAACTTAGAACCTTACATGGGCCCAAGATTAGTGTCTTGTTGTTTTATTACAACATGTTTAGGCATGCACAGCTCCTTAACAGTAGAAATTAGAGAATAGAAGTGTAAATGTTGAAGTCATAGATTCAATCCTTACTGTATTGTTTAAAGAAGAATAGAAGTCTCATGTGCATTGAAGGGTTTGTAATTGAATCAGTGGAAGAGAGAATTCATGAAGTACATAAACAAATCAACATATCAAACTAAAATTATTTATGTAGACAACATATACAACTCAAAATCTAATGGCTCTACAGATCTGAAATTGCAATTTACAACAAACAACAAGAACCCAACAACTAATGAAAATTAAAGAAAAAAAGAATCAAAAACAGAAAATTTAATTACAAATTTATAACCCCACCTAAAAGTCAAGAAAGAAAATAAATTATAGAAAAGAAAACACTCCAATTCCTATCAACCCCAACCCAAAAGACCTAAACATGGAAGCAAACAAAATTGCAATTTTAAATTAAAAAAAAAAGGTGAAAAAATAGGAGAAAATTGTCAACCTAAGCAAAATCTCCTACCAAATCAAACAAATCCTAATTTTATTTAAAAAATCAAGTTTTGGGTAAATTTTCTAACATAATTTAAGCCAACAAATACTCCAAAATAAGCAAATTTGTACACAATCAAAATAAAATTCAAGAAAAATGTGGTACCTTGAACGGGTCGGCTCTCGGATTCGGATATCCCAGAAGAGCTGCTCCCGTGTGATCCGAGTGAACCCTGTGACGATTGTGGCGGAAATCCTCGCAAAGCAACGGCAGCGAGAACATTAGTCTTTCCATTCGGAGATGTATCGATCCCTCGAGCAAGGGAAGCTCCCCGGACAGGAGGAGCCCAAGTGGGCAGCCCGAAAGATGGTGTCACCGGAGTCGAGAATCCATCCAAATATTGCTGTTGCTTCGGCGGCGCACCGCTTCCCGCAAAATTCGGTAAGGCGGTTCCGCCTTCAACCTTCACTTTGAAATTTATGGCCGTTAGACCTCCCTCCTCTGCCCGCTTATCTTCCTCGTAGTTTCCCTCAAAAAAGGTACGATCTTTTCCCGACCTGAAGTTCCTCTGCTTCTCCGACCGCTTCCTCTTCGCCTCCATCCGCCTCAAACACTGCAACTCTTTCCGCTTCCTACGCTCTTCTTCGGCCTCCGCTGGCAACGAACAAGTCCTAGTAATGGTTAGACATGCAACGGGAAGCGGAGCAGCCTCATCATCGTCCCTCAGAAAAGTCGTTAGCCCGGCGATCGACGATGATCGGACAAGCCTCTTTTCTGTCGGTTCAACCCCAAAACAACCCCCCAAAGAGAGCCCGAGATTTAGCTCGATCTCTTCAGTATTTTCAGTTTTCACTACGAATTCAGGTGGGCGGTGACTTCGCGCTGTGAATCTCTGCAATAGATCTCTCGGGTATCTATTCATTTGCGTCGAAAGATTTTCGATTTCGCTGGTTCCAACTTCCTTTGCTTCAGCCATCTCGTCAAACAGAGAAAATCAAAACTGAAACGGCTCTGTTACTCTCTTTTCGCAGAAGAAACCTTTTCTATTATCGGGAGAATCCATGCAAAGATATCTAGAAAGCAAACTGAACTAGAGATCAAAACCCAGGAAAAAAAATCCCCCAAAAGCATTCTTTTCATATTTCCTCTCCAAAATGATTCCTCAGATCGATTTCAACAAGACCCGGATGCCAGAATTTCAAATTATCCTGCAGAAGCCCGGCTAGAACTCGTTGGAAAAGCAGAAGAAGCCATGAGAGAGAGAGAGAGAGAGCGAGAGCGATTTAAAAACAAAAAGAAAGATAAAAAGAAAAACATGGGAAGAGATTTAGAATAGTGAGAGTTTTAGTACCCTCAAAATTCTAAATCCCGAAACTAACCTCACTTAATCAAGCAAACACACATCGTGAGCCCACGTGGCGGCAGAAGAAGCTCCCCGTTGACACGTTTTTTTTTTTTGGCGCTAGAATTAGCGACGACGCCAAACAAGCGTCGCCACCGCTAAGTTTAGAGGAGTGTCGTGGATTCTATTGTCCTAGAGACACGTGTCTTCTTCAAATTAGAAAAGCTTGAGACAAGGCCACGTGTTGATGAGTCTTACGGCCTTGTTAAACTGCGACTTCTTTTTCTCTCTCTTCTTAGCTGTTCTGCAGTACTACTGGATGTTACCTTCTAATTATTCGACACGTGGCGGGCAAGTAGCCTTTCCCTTTGCAGTTTCTCTTCCGCGACTCTTCGAAGTTCGAACGAGGAATCGACCAAAGCCGACGAATGCGGTAGAAGTGTGATGTTTGTTCTTACGAGGACAGAATACAAAAGTCCCAAAAAGGCCAATGATAGCGTCGTCCTAAGGACGACACTCTAGCATCGTCGTCCGTATTGATGGTCAACAAAAGCCTGTTACTCCAATAAATACATCAGAACCGATAATCATGATCACGTTTTATAAAGATCCATCATTTTCTACATCTGCGCGGTCCAGATACGTGGATATCTGTAGCCCTCATGTACAAGAATGTATGTTTGCGAAAAAGGAGTAAAACTTCTATCACACGAAATTGTAAATCACACAATCACACGCCAATGAGTTCTCGGCACGTACACAAGTGCTTTTGCAACGTACCGTGTACTTTTGCTTTAGGTGTACGTGCCGAGAACTCATTGGCTGTGATTGTGTGATTTGCAATTCGATTGTGACAGAAGTTTTAGTCCCGAAAAAGAAAGTCAAAAAGAATCAAAGAGCAGTGACCTTTAGTCGTGACACTTGTCAACGATATCCGGACCCCGAGGAAATGATCAGTGGGAGTAGAACTTTGCGAGTAAATCTTTGATTTTTTATTACAAAAGGTTAAAAGTAATTGCGTACGTGGCAACAAGTACTCAGGTACGTGCCGAGATCTCTATGGTAGTCTATGGCCTTGGTGATGAGAAAATTTTTGAAGCGGCGGAAATTTGGAAGCGGCGATCATGTTTCCAATCCTATTGCGCCAGGTACACCAGAGTTAACCTGGCGCAATTGCCGCTACACTTGGGTGTACCAGGCGCAATATGATTCGTTGCATGATCGCCGCTTATAAATTTTTTCCGCTTCAAAAAATTTCTCCAGTTGCTGACAGCCCGCTGTTATCAGAGTTTTACTCCAACTTTGTTTACCGCCACAATATGAACCACGTAGCATATTCTAAGGGATGCTGACCGTACGAATGTTTGGCCAATTCCTAGGTGGACCTACGAACCAAGAGAAAACCTTCGCTCTTAAAGCCGATCACACATCACAATATGAGTCACGGGCTACACTCTTAGAGCACGATGACCGTATGGATGTTTGGCTAGTCCCTCGGTTGACTTGTAAACCAAAAAATAGCTTGATTAGTGATTTCTAAGCGTTGGATTGGAGTCATTTGTATGGGTTTATTTTAACCGTAGAATTTAAAGCATTATTGACCATTATTCGGAGTACTAGAACCAAAGGTCTGACATAACTAATCAGGCTGATTTTTGGTTTGCAGGTCCAACGAGGGACTGGCCAAACATCTATACGGTCATAGTCCTCTAAGAATATGCCACGTGGCTCAGATTGTGGTGTGTGATCGCATTTGCTCACACACAGGTGTGAGTGAAGGTTTACCAAATATCAGCCCGATTAGTGATTTCAAAAAGTATTTTGTACTCCAAGAAAGGTTAATGTGCTCAAATTCCTACGGTTAAAATTCGACCCAAGAAAACTTCCTCCAATCCAACGCTTATAAATCACTAATCAGGTTGATTTTGGGTTTCTAGATCCACCTAGGAATTTGCCAGACATCCATGAGCCACGTGGGTCATATTGTGGACGGTCAGCGGCTTCCATGACCGTCAACTGTTATAGAAGTTTTACTATCCATCTATGATTTGGCCAAACATCCATAGTCTGAAATATCTAATAAAATGACACGTGGATCATTCTTTAAGGTCAGCGAAGTTCTACTCGTGAAGAAGAAATCGTAAAGTGCAAGTGATCCTTGACGCGACGCGTGCTTTGGTCACCCAACATGGGACCCAGCCGGCCAAGTTGCACTTTTTTAGAACCTATGGGTCAGGCCACTTGATGCCAAGTGGCAATTAGACACGTGTCAAACGAGGGATGGCCTCCACAGCTCAGCAGCGGCATCAACTTGCGCGACAGAGGGATATTTACCATTAAAAAAATCAACTTGCGAGAGCGACGTGACGTGTTGAGTCTCTGCGCGGATATTGCTGACATCGATAGCTGTCGTACGAAAGCATGCTGTCACAAAGAGAAACGAGAAGGAAATGATACTGTGTGTCGCAATTTAACTTTCTCCTTAGTGTTCAGCAGTTGGATGGTCCAAGAAATTTCTGTTTATTTCATCAAAGGACGATTGCACGGCCATGCGTTGGTGTCAATTTAGGCAAGCTTCGGGTGAGTTTGAGAGTGACATTGCCCCAAAAGAGAGAAACAGATCTTCTTAGTATATGCAATTGACACGTCAGCAATCTTCACGTGGATTACAAGATTCCTTCGCGCCTCTTAATGCCACGTTGTTTTGCGTAACGACAAAACAACTTGAGTGGTTGGGCATCCTGCCAAATACATGGTTCGTACAAACGCACGTGGCTTTGAAAGAGCTCTTTTCAAGAATAAATCCTTGATGAAGAACGTTGTCATAAACGTGGACGACGGAAGAGGGTATGAGCCACTTGGCAAATTCTTAGAGACCACTGACCGTATAGATGTTTGGCCTATCTCTAGATGGACCAGCAAACAAAAACTCAGTCCGATAAGTAATTTTGAACTGTTGATTAGAGTATTTTTCATGGTGTATTTTTAACCGTGTTTTTCGATCAATACTAGAAGTACTCAAATCTAAAGGTTAAAAAATATTAATCAAATGAATTTTGCTACGTACGTCCATCTAGGGATGGTACAAATATCCATATGGTCATTGGTCACTAAAAGTGGTTCATACTGTGGTCCATCATCAACGTTGATGTGGGACCTGATTCATCAAAGATAACTCCTCGATCAAAGTTACATTAGTGACGTGTCAGCCGCCTGATACGTCCAGGGTACAAATTAAGAAAAGCATTTTTATTATTTAAAAATTGAGTCGGTCAGCAAAGTTACTTAGCACCCACAATATGAGCCACGTGGCATATCTTATAGATTACTCACCTTATGAATGTTTGGCCCAATCTGGATACAGAACAGGAATTAGCCTGATTAGGATTTCTTACCATTGGATTGGAGTCGTTATCAAGCGGTTGCTTTTTAACCGTGTAGTTTGAGCATTATTGACCATTAGTTGGGGTACAAAGATCGAAAGGTTTGAAATCACTTATCAGGCTGATTTTTTGTATTGGCCAAGAGTACGCCACTTGGCTCTTATTGTAGGCAGCCAGCAAAGTTCTACTCTTAAAAATTTGCAGTACCAACTGTGCCTTGTATAGCTGTAGGTCTTCAGGAACTTCTGCCGTAGACGCTAAGATCTGATCATGATTATGATGTTAGCATCCTCCATGGTCCCCAACACTAAATATATGGCCCACAAAACTAGTCAATAATCACTGTTGAATCAGTTGATCACCTAGTGGGTGATGCTTTCTACCTATAGACCAAATAAAAGTTATTTAGAAGTTTCAAGGTTCAGAATACATTGTATTATACATAAGGAAGGGCCCACACCCCTCACTTTATATTTAGAGAAACTCCGTACTTGATTGGTTTATACCAAGGTTTAAAGGAGGCCGTTTTAACGGTTAAATGGACTGGGTGCGTTACCGTTTAAACAGCTGTTAAAACGAATTGAAATGGCCAGGGGCAATAATGGAAAAAAATGGAAAAAATAGAATTAAATAGAATCTAACGGATTTTAACGGAAAAAATGGTGCTGAAATTTGAAAATAAAAAAAATAGAATTTAACCGCCATTTTTTCACAAAATTTTTCAGAATTTAACTGATGTTTGAACTATTTTAATGGCCGTTAAATTCAAAAGCATTAAAACGTGTTTAAATGGTTTTAATGGAAACGGGCTTGGTGCGTTACTGTTTAAACGGCCATTTTTAAAACCATGTTTATACATTGCAAATAAATATAATTTAAAAAATTAAATATTTACTTTCTAATCAATCCAACACATTTTTTTACGATTGTGTGGGCCCGACAGTTTAAATCATGGTGCTCACATAATAGACGTGCAAACGGTCCTATAATCGAACGGGTCCAAACCAAGGTTTAAAGGAGGCCGTTTTAACGACAGACTGGGGGCGTTTAAACTGTTTAAACGGATTGAAACGGCCAGGGGAAAAAAATGGAAAAAATAAAATTTAACTGATTTTAACGGAATTAAACTGATATAACGGTCGTTTTTTCACAAAATTTTTCAGAATTTAACGGATGTTTAAACGATTTTAACGGCCGTTAAAACAAAAAAAGAAAAAAAAAACGGTCATTAAATTCAAAAGCGTTAAAACGTGTTTAAATGGTTTTAACGGAAACGGGCTTGGGGCGTTACCGTTTAAACGGCCATTTTTAAAACAATGGTTTATACATTCCAAATAAATATAGTTTAAAAAAATTAAATATATACTTTCTTATCAATCCAACACATTTTTTACGATAGTGTGGGCCCGACAATTTAAATCATGGTGCTCGCATAAGAGATGTGAAAACGGTCTTATAATCGAAGGGGTCCAAACCATCAAGGGGTGGGCCAAACGTTCATGCGGTCAGTGGGCTGGGCCGTAAAGATCAATGTTTTAAAACTCGATAATAAAATTTTATATACTTTCCTAAATTATTTTCCCTTCGTTTATTTGCAATATCCATCATGGTTTACAAAAACATTGTAATTGACGTTAGCAATTCGTAGTGCGGCAAAAATGCGGTGCAGGAAATGTTCGAGTACAATTCAGGTTTATCATTTAAAAATGCGTTAAATAATTTGGCATAAATAATTATAAAAAAAAAAACAAAATATTGGCAATTTTGTCTTATAAAATGAATTTTCATGTTCAAAACTAAATAATACGAAAATAATTCGAAAACGTTCTTGAATTATTCGAGAATAATTCGATCATGTTGAAAAAATACGTGAATTTTCCATTATCTTTGAATAGGAAGTTGTTCAGATAATTTGTATAGTTCGTGTATAATTCGCGAATGATTCGAGAATTTACTAACTACATAACGGATAACGGTTCGTGTATAACACCCCAAACCCATTGCGTTATTTAGAAAATAATGCCCGAAACTAAAATAAAGAGCTTAGCAACGCCGATATTTTGTCCGGCTACCGACATTATTGAGTAAATAATTGGGTCTGGAACCATGACTAGTGTAGTAGAGATAACCAATCAGGTTGATTTTTGGTTTATATATCCAACAAGGGGTGGGTTAAACATCCATGAGGTTAGTGGGCCCAAAAAAGTGCTATGTAGGGCTTGGGCTTGTAGTGAGACGTGGGCTGGGACCTTCTCTCGCCAAGGGGGCTTAGGCGGCCTTAATGGATTAAAGGTAGAGACGGCCCTGAGTGTGTGTGTCTAGACGTGTGACATCCTGGTCAACAAATTCGCAGACCGATAAAAACTAGACAGATTTTTATACAGTTTTAATTGAATCAGGCCGGTTTTCAGGCTAGGGCCTATTCAAAATGTAACAAAATTCAGGCCCATGCTCAGCCCATTTACTCCCTTTCTCTTGAATCTCACCATTAAATGGTTGGTCCAACCAACCAAGTTAAAATCACCCAATTATATCGAGTAAAACTTTGATGATAGGGCGCAATATGAGCCACATGGCACACTCTTAGAGGACTCTTGAATGTTTGGCCAATCTCTCTATGGACCCACGAACCAAAAATCAGCCCGATTAGTGATTTCTAGGTGTTGGATTTGAATTATTTTCATGGGTTGATTTTAACCGTGGGAATTTGAGCATTATTGACAATTATTTGAGGTACAAAAATCCAAAGGTTTGAAATCACTAATCAAGCTGATTTTTGGTTTGTAAGTCCACATAGGGATTGGAAAAACATCCATACGGACAGAGTCCTCTAAAAGTGTGCCACGTGGCTCATATTGTGCTCTGTCATCAAAGTTTAACTCAATTATATGGAAGGATCCGTCTAACACATTTTTTAAAGGCTTCCCCTTAAAAATCAATCTAAAACTGATCTTATGATGACCAACTAAAATCTAAATCACATCATACACACAATATAACTACCAATCATATAAGGACAGGTGTCCATATTCAGCCCACTTGAAAACTTATCCATGAGCTGCTTCTTTGTCCATCACTCAAATGTTTCTGATCCTCATAATTAAACAAACAAAAAGCAACATCTTTCAGCCAGTAAGAAAGAAATAAAGAAAGAAAGAAATGGAAGCCATGGGAGTTTGTAGCAGCAGCAGAGGAGTCTCAATCATATCTTCTTCTTCTCCTCCAACAGGAATCAAATCCATGGCTTTCTCACCTCTTCTCATCCAATCCATGGCTACCCAAAAGCCAATTTCTTCAGCTACTCGAACTGTTTCCTCCAGGAAGGTCAGCCTCAACAACCCATCTCATACCAACTTCTTTTTCTTTCTTTTTTGTTGGGGACAAGCATGATTTTGCAGATTAATAGCTTTTTAAATATGTATATTTTATGCTTTTGAAATATTGTCTATTGAAGAGAGGACCCAAATTTTGGAGATTTTGATTTCGGTCTAGTCCAAAACCAAATTTTCGGCCCGAAATTATGCTTCAATTTACAGAATTCATATCAATTCTGGGCTACTTTAGCCCATCGGAACGGTTTCATGGTGTTAGCAAATTTTGTAATTATGGCCCTGCATGGTTCGCTGCACTGGGATTCATTTTGCACTCTGGTGCAAGCGCGGTGAGTTAGGTTGATATCACTTACCACAGTTTTTGGGCTGCACATGCTTTTTTTTTTTCGTTTTTTTTTTTTTTGAAAGGTAAAGAGAATTTTATTGATGGCTTGGAGGGTGAGAAGGCCTGCCAAGGCAAAAACTAGAGAACTACACGAAAAAGAAAGGAGAGACAGTAGGACACCCACCCCTACAAAAACTCAATTCCTCTCAATTAAAGATGTCCGATTAAACACCATATCTTCAAACCTAACCCCCCTCCCTTCCTCGTACAATTTGACCCAGATAAAGATAAGACCACGAACCTCTAACACCAAGGCTTCGAGGGAGGAACACCTACCTTCAAAGACCCTATTATTACGCTCTCTCCAAATACCCCATAGGATAGCTAGCAGATGAGAGCCCATAACCTCTTCCCAAGGTCACCAAACGCCTTGCAGCACCAAGCCAAAAACAAATCCATGATCGACCTAGGAGCAGCCCATCTGTAACCAGAATATCTAATAAATTCTGACCAGATCGACGAAGCAATCCATTTTCTTAAAGAGTTTGCAAGGGCTTGGCAACCACTTGCACGCCAGCTCATTTGCACGCCCCCAACCAAAATCACTTGTAATCCCAAAACTGTGGAAAGTGAGTGCATTGCGTCCGATTTGCAGGGCCAATGATTCAGATTAATGCGTTGATGATGTGTATTAGCATGATTTATGTGCATGTATATCTGCAATGTATGTATGTATGTAGATACATAACGTCAGCATGTATGATTTAAGATGGGTCATCTGTAGATCTACTTGATGCAGAATCCACTTGAAATACCGACGCCATTTTCATTTTCTAACGGACCGGAGTTGGTCTCTCTTTCTGAACCACTACAAGTCTACAACCATATATATGTTTTAGGCAGTGGGGAGTTCATTTTCTTTATTCAAATGCCCATAGGCATATCTAATTAGCATGTTAAACACATTATATTTATGTTGACGCTAAGAAAACAGACTGAAAGTAACAAGTCCTCGATGCGATGCAGGTCTCAACAGTCTTCCCTGTCGGAGAGCCAGGCCCGCGAGATAGCACCACTACGGCAGGACCAGCTATAAAGCTGCTTACAAGAGTAGAACAGCTGAGACTTCTAACCAAGGCTGAGAAAGCTGGCCTTCTATCTGCGGCCGAGCAATTCGGGTTATCTCTGTCAAGCATAGAAAAACTGGGTCTGCTCTCAAAAGCAGAGGAATTTGGAGTCCTGTCAGCAGCCACAGACCCAGGAACCCCAGGTGCTCTCTTGAGCCTGAGCCTGGGGTTGCTGATTTTTGGTCCCCTTTGTGCTTACCTCGTGCCTGAAGAGTACCCATGGGAAGTGGTCTTGCAGGTAGTGGTGGCTTTGGCTTGTGTGGTTGGTGGATCAGCAGCATTTGCCGCATCAAATTTTGTATCCAACTTGCAGAAATCAAGCTGAGTTTGCCCCATCCATGCATGTACTGAAGTTGGAATAATAATTGTATCTCCTACCAAGTCAACTGCATGACATTAAGTATCTGATTATTCAAATGTTCATTTTGGTAAGTTGATCGAATGCTCCAGAGAAAGGGTCAGCTTATCCAAGGACCACAAAATGTTCCAGATCCAACTGCATGTATTCACCTGGACGATTAATACAACCAGCCCAAATATTGGACTGCTCAACCATCCAGGTTGCTCCCCATAAAAATGCATTTTTGTGGCTTATGGTCCATTCAAGATGTCTCAACACCATGTCAGACGATTTCCCAGGATAGCAACCCAACTGGATGACACAAGCAGTCGATCGGTATTCTTTTAATTGGACAATAAAGAATATGGATTGGACGGTTAGGATCCTCCAATGACTGGGTGGACAGTACAATAGTATAATTTTCATTTGAAGAACATCAAAATTTCTCATGGAACACCAAATTAAATGCAACACTAGATCTTGTAGAAGTTAGATTTGCCCATAAACCTCCAATCCCAACTATCACAAAATTTTCTTGTGTCCGAAATTACATCAATGCACCATCTCATCTCAAACTTAAATGCGTATCCAGAGTCAAAAGAATAAACTTCCCATGCATAGTTGAATTATATAATCACAAAGTGTCAGAGTGCTGACCCTGGAAAACCCTGCTGCTACTTATCCTGTCAAAAATCATCACTGCCTACAGATTTACGCGCACAGTTTCACGCAGAAACTGTGGCAGGGGTCACCCCATTTTGACGGCCAACTCTTCCATTCCCATTCTGATCAACCCGCTGATAACCCTCTCCGCTGCGTCCCGACGGACCTCGCCGCGCTGAAAACTCACCCCGGTTCCCAAACTCATTTCTGCCATAGCCCCGGCCACCACCAAAATTTCCACGGCCCCTGAAGTTGTCGTTCCGGAATCCGCCCCTTCCAGGTGGGAAGCGCCCTCTGCCACTGCCACTGCCACTGCCACTGCCGGCTGCAAGAACCAGCAGCATCGTCAGTCACATAGTACAACGAGCTTGGTGAAGCTGAAACTCATCAGGCTTAGTTCAAGTCTATGAATGGGTTATCAAGACTGTTCAGTATCATTAGTCTTGTAAAATCAACATTTCGGAATTTTTTTAAATTCCCTGTAGAAAATAGTGCTAAAATATTTTCACTTGCCTCGAGATGTAGTTCTCTTCTCCTCAACAAAAGCTTGACGGCCCCCAATTAGGACAGGTGAAGCCTAAAAATTGAACAAGTTCAAGATTAGATACATAGGTAAACCAGAAATGCTAAACATGAATGGTGCAAAAGAACATGATATGGAACTCGAGCTTTTAAACATGCGTAGTTAGATAAACAGCATTAAGTAGGTTATGTGACAACAAATTAAAGAGTCTACCCCTCTAATGAGTATGGGGTTGACTTTTAAGAAACTTGGTACTTGTTGCAGTAATGGGGACCAAAGTATCCTTACGTATATCTCAGTAAGGTTTGGATGCCATCATGAAAGATTGCTGTCGCATGTGTCTAGCGGAGGAAAATACATGGACAAACCTCCAGGTTGTTTCACACACAAAGAAACACACTGTCTGCTGATTTAACAGCAGGCACAACTCAAGAAGTCCAATTCAGCGTGCTCTCCATAGAAATAGCATGGTCTTAAGTCTTAACACTTAATTTGTCAAGCATTCGGAGAAAGCCATCTCTCTCCCACATATTTATTCATGCTAGTAACAGTGAAAAGGTGCGCAAAAGCAGCAGGGAGAGGAACACATGGGACAAAAGAAATGGGAATATATAAGAATAAAATCAGTTCAGAACTTCAGATAACAATGGCATATCTTTTTGAACCATTTCAAGAACTCGTCATCAAGTTAGCTTACTCATTCCACTTCAAAGTCAAACCTAGAAGAAAAAGAAGAAGATGACAATGAAAAATAAAAGGACTGTTTTAACTGAAATTTGATCGAGTCCCAGTTGATTCATTAGGTCCATTTAAAGAATTGATTGAATAAATCTAGGGAAAACACTTGATCCAACCTCATTAATGATTAAATTAAACAAAGCAGGGTGTGCAGATGGGTATTAAAATATTTCCTAAATGTGAAGGGAATAGTTTTTCACTGCACATTTTCTCCCCACACATTGGCCACTGGCAAGGTGATTTTGTGTCCTTCAAATATCCTCCTCTCTGCCCTTTCCTTTTACCCACATTGATCAGATTAATTTAATGTAAACTAAACACCAAGTCTTGATTTGTTAATTTTAAATAGTGGGGTCCCCCCTTTCCTCTAATACAATACACAAATTTATTTAACAAAAAAAAACTCGAGATACAATTGAAGACAAAAATTAGTCTTCGGGCCGACCAGATTGATTGATTTCTTGTGTTTCTGAGTACTATTTCCAGTACAGCAGATGCCAAGAACTTACAAATGGTTTCTCTTGCTGTTAAAGGTTTATAGGCAATATGCAGTGCCATACTGGACACTGGTGTTGGACAAGACACCAATTCATACAATACCATGAATGACTCATTTGTAATTTAGTCACAGAAAACCAATATACTGATTCAGTCTCTAAGTTTGACAATGCAAACTATACATGCAGAGAGGGCGGGCGGGCGCCCAAGAGATCGAGACGATACAACCAGCCAAGCTGCATATATGGACAATTTAATTAACTGGGGAAGCAGGAAGCAAGATACTACTTGTTTATGGTTGAAACCAAGTATTAAAAGATGAATATAATAAGTTTGGAATGAATAAACTGCTTCTACAGACTTATGTGGTGATAATCAAAGAGACGCCAAAAATGCTGCAAATTCATTGTTTGCCAGATTCCCGTTTCTATCAGAAAGGGAATGCTCAAAACTGGTTCCGATGTACTCTATTTGTACTTTTTTTAATCGGTACTCTATTTGTACTCACTCAATATTAGAATAGAACATTCCTTCATTCTCTTACTAAAGATAAATTTGCTACATGATGAACACATACACACGTGCGCACGCACACATAATTACAATATTTTCTTAATGTATATAAAGAACATTCTTTCATTATCCTACTAAAGATAAATTTGCTAAATGGTACACACACTCGCGCACATATTTACAATATTTTCTTACTATATATAGTTTACAATTGACCAAAAGTTCATTTTGACGGATGAACATCAATTGCTCTAAGCACAAGAAAACTCAGGAGAGCATTCTCACAGGTTGTCCTCAGCACAATAGGGTTGAGCTGCTCTACCACCAGTCTAACAATTACGTAGAAAAAGACGCCTTAGAAACCGACTGTATAATCTATGTAAAGAATAATCCAGCTATTCAGGTTGGTCAGCTATGTTGAAGCAGCCCATTTGTTTGGATAAAACATGCTAAGGTTTACTAGGCCTTTTCGGTTAGCTGACTCAAACGAATGGTTGAGTTTGCTTATCAAAAGGCAAAGCTAAACAATGCCACAAGTATCACAAAGTAGATCTAATCATATCAAAATATCATAAAACTAACCGCAATGCATTCAACTTATAGAAAATGAATAAACAAGTTCAGAGTCTATACCGCAACTGCATCATGCATGGAACTCAATGACTCAAATTCAACAAAGCCAAAACAGAATCCCTGTTGCTGCACAGATAAGAAATTAGAACAAAAGGCATAAATAGTCTGCTAAAATATGTTAAATTTGAGTGAAACACCAAAAAAATTATAGATGAAACAAACCTTATTACTTCTGACTTGGACACCACCTGGCTTAATAAGACCAAACTTCTTGAACACCTCCTCAACTTGTTCAACTGCCGCGTTCATAGGCAAACTCCGGATATAAATTGAGTGTCCCTCGACTGTGAGGAACATGACACATGATATTAGATGAGTACACATATAAAAAAAAATACACTTAGAGAGAAAGCAGCAAAGACACATGCTTCAAAGTTTTTCATCTCAGAATGTCTTTGGCCAAGATGTCTTGGCCTTGAGTGTAAGTGGAACGAAAAATTAGGCATTTTTTCTTGGAAAGTCAGTTTGTCTCGACATTGTCACAGTTGTATGGTACTGTCTCAGTCAAGACATCTCGGTTTTTCAGTGACCGAGACATACCTTGAGACTGAGACTTTAAACCATGGCAAGACCTGCATGTATTTCGACATGGCTACAAGGTGTCAAACACGTGGACCCTGACAGAAAAAATATACTTCTTTCACACGTTATATCTGATCTAGATATATGGTATATCTATACAATTTTAACGCGAAAATACGACTTTAATGCACAACCTCATTTATAACTTATCTACCATTAAAAACATCTCGCTATACGTACTCATATATCCTCTATTTCCGAAACAATCCTTTATATGAACTATTCTAAGATTTTAAAGGCAATTAGTGCTTTCATAAGTAATTTAAGTATTATAACTTAATTTTTTTTCCTTCTTATTTCTGTCCATACTACCATCGAAGAGATACTGTAGCACACATCTAAGGTGCACCATACCTGAGGCATATCAATAATATCCACCATATACTTTGGTAGCATATTAAGTGCTAGGAACCATACACATGGTCCACCAACTTATCAATGTGAACCCGTACAATAATATGTTGCTTGACTGATAACATGTGCAAACTTAGCACCTTACACACCATAATATTTCTTTAGAATTTTTTGTGAATGCAAACATCCCTGTGCACCCCCTCCCCCCATACAATGCATGAGTACACCAGTTAATTTACAAAGCGTATCTGAAAACTAGAAAAAGATATCTAAATCTGTGTAATAAGAGTGTCTGCAGGTTTCCAACATGGCAATTATTTTTAAAAACAAAGGAATCAGGGGATGAAAACAAAGCAAAAGAGATGGATACCTTCCTCATGATCATTGGGACTTTCAGATGCATTGTTGCTACTAGGAGCTGATGCTTCAGGCACTGGAGCAGGTACTGCAGACCCAGGCAACTGTTGCTCAGAGGTCACAGGTTCCACCTTTACAGAACTAGTAGGTACATAAACAGAGGTAGGTGCCGTATTCCCCTTCATAACTTTCACCTGTACCCCCAAATTCCAGTAAGAAACATTCAAGTAGATATTCAACACGTTGCAAAAAATGGCACTTCTTAGCATAGAACTCACAATTGATGCATAAGACTTCTTAGGAGCATCTTCTTGGACCGTAGACGCAGCCAGCTCAGGGACCGGACGAACTTCATTTTGACTTGGATGAACTGGGGGCTCCACAACAACCTCATCTTCAACAACAGATCCTTCCTCATCATCCGTTGGGTCACAGACTTCCTGACCATTATCGAGCTCCTCCTCTGCGATAGATGTTGCAGGGTCTGACACAGGATGATCAGGAACATGAGAGGGCTCTGCAAACAAAAATAAGAGTGAAGTTAAAACAGCTCCACAAAATGTCAAAATAGGGGAGAGGGGAAGAGAAAGAGAGAGGCCAACCTGGATCTGGAGTCACAGGAGCTGTTGGAATGCTTTCAGTGATACCAATAACTGACACAGGATGGGTTTCCAGTGAATCATTTTCGTCCACATATCTAAAAACATCATTTCGGACAAAGTAACCTATGTCTTGTGGAGCTAGGAAGAATGATTGTGTGAACTTCCTTCTCACGTTGTCCTTGCCAGTTAGCCATCCAGTGACTAAAACAACCACCCCTTCCTTGTGAGACGCTTGGGCATCTGCAGTTTTTATCTCCGCCATATAGTCCTTGTAATCCAAAGAGAGAATTTTATCATTGATGGCCTGTCCAAAGGTGAATAACAATGCAATGTTAATCATCATTCGCTGAACAATAATTTTGATCACTAATTAAAGATCAAGTTTTTAATTCCAAATTTGATCATAGTTTTCAGACTATGAACACCGGACCAGATGGAAGGAGGGGACAAGAAAAACCAAACTAAAATAGACACGCGCACGCGCACGCACACGAAAAGAAAGAATGAAGGAATGAAAGAACAGAGTACAAACTGCAAATAACTGCCAAATGTGTTCAAACCTCCGTGTATTCACCAGTATGCTAATAGTTGGTCTCACCAGTTTTGCAGTTTGCACCATTTAATTTGAACACACATTTTCTAATATTGGAATTGGATACAAGGCTCAAACACAGCAGTTTCCAAGATTCCCACAACACCAACATGGTTACACACATTTATCATCATAACTAAGATAAATGAGTTCTCGTTAAAATAGCATTATATAATAATAGAGAACAAATCATGAAATAAAATTGTTTCAAAGGCGAAAATAGGTGAACCGATGTCTCATTGGCTGATTAAGTTTGGACGTTTGTCTAAATTTACTCTTTGTTTGTGACACAACTTTTGTCCATCTCAAACAGCACATATGCCTCACCACTGCATAGATCAGGATCTTTTCAAGCAGTCGTTCACCACATAGGATACAGACTAAAATCATACTGACTAGATAATCCTAATGTGACAGTCTGAGGAGCACAATTACTTTCCCACAGTTTATTAGATCGTTTAGCCTTACAAATGGTTGAAAACATCCTCCAACTGGTACAATTGGAATTTGTTTAAAAATGAACAATTGTGTGTTTAAGATACATCCAACATTGGCCTACAAATTGAAAGTTACTGTCAAAGCATGAGTGAACATCATGTATGTAATGAGGAAAGCAAAACTTTTGGGTGTGCATCTGACATAACTTGTCAGATTGTCCTTGTGTCACAAAAAATAGTGGTATTAAGATCTCTATGTATCCATTCTTCTTCTAATGAAGTTTCATGTCTATGTATCCATTCTTCTTCTAATGAAGTTTCATGTGTGGCTGATCAAGAAAGAATGGACCTGAATCAAGACCAGAAAATCAATGACTCGATACAAGGTTGGTTTCAAGAAACTTACTTGCATGGTTGTCACTGACGTCATTACACCGTTGGGTCCTGGCCGGCTTAGCACACTTGAATCCTGATAAAATCTAAAAACCAACTCCGGTGATTGGTGAAGAATATGGTAATATTGCTCCACAAAGGCATTTCCTACCACTTGGGCACTGGGAGCAGGGGCAGGACTTGATGCTGGCATTGCCATCTCTACAGAAAATCCAATATCAGCATGGCATTTCCAAGAATATCTCATAATAAAGTTAATTAGGAAAAGAAAAGAAACAGAAAAACTAGGTCCTAAATCACTCCTCAAGAATCAGAATCAAGACACCAAAGGGTGAGCAATATTAAGGAAATAAGAAAACAAATAACCACTAAAATAACAGTCAAATCCAAAGAACAATAAAGAAAATCAAATAACAAGTTACATCCATGGCATCCTTGAGATCTAGATGATCTAAATGGGCAATTAGGAAATCCCAAAAAACTGCAGTACCCTAAACCATAAGATTCTTCAAGCCCAAAAGCAATGAAAGAATAAAATCCTATAAATAACGGCATAAGGAAACAATACATCCCCAAATGAGTCCCTAGAAACCCAAAGAAACAAAACACCGGTCAATAAAACACAGTTGACTGTGTTTGCACCAGTCGAGTGTGAAGGTTCAAGAAAACCAAGAGTACAAAGTACACTGAACCTCAGTTGCTTTAAGGGGGTGTTTGGATCGCCATTTTTAGACTTAGAAAAGTCCTTTTTTTCACAAACATACTTTTTCCAAAATAATAGATTGTTTGGATGACCATTATTTAAAAAGAATTTATTCCTTGAAAATATTTTTTTTACGAAAAAGTATTTTTATAAAAAATAGCTGAAAGCTGTTTTTCAAGTAAAAAAATACTTTTTAAAATTTGGCTACCTCAATGAACATTAACACACAGAAACCCTACTCCTACCCGGCTACCCCTCCCCGTCTATTACTCTCATCAATTATAGTGGTAGGACCCACCAAGAGAAGATAAAGACATTTTGCATTAATGATGATCCAAACAATCTGTTTAAGAAAAACAAATTTTCAGAAAAGTCATTTTTTAAATAAATTTTTTTCTAAAAATGGCGATCCAAACACCCCCTAAAACATGTAAAAATATAAATAAATAAGTACTACAAGAAAGAAGCTCAATATCAACTGAAAAAGAGCAAGATGAAGTTCCCAAAAGAAACTTATGATCCACGGCGTGGTGCAGTCAATGTATGTGCTTTACAAAACCAAAATGCACTAAAACCCTAACAAAGACTAACCAAAATTCTGAACCCCAAAACAATAACATAACAATCCAAAACACAAACTCCCACAACTAGATTCAATACCAGTCAGTCAAAGTAAACATCAAAGAGTGAAACTCAGATTTCATCACTCCAGTGATTATTGAACAATAACCCAACTTTATTAAACCCGAAAATAAGGACATAAAACAAAACAGACCTAGAATAAGAAAACCTTAAAATGCTCAATAAACCCTAAAAAACCAGAAACCAGCTAAAACCTCAAAAACCTAATATCCTCATAGAACCCTAAAAATCATGGTTAAAAAAACCCTAAATCGTACATCTAGGTCTTGATGGACCAAAGACGATTCAAAGATAGACCCAAAAACCCTAGAAAAAAGAAACCAGCCGCATGATCCCACAAAAAAAAACGATGAGAGAAAGACCACCGTAGATCCAGAAATCACAGAAACTCCCAAACTAACTCAGAACTCGAACACAAAACACATCCAATTTTAATTTTTTTTTAAGATAAATGAAATCAAGGACTACCCATGAATCAAATCAAGTAACCAAACGAGAATCACACTTTCAGTAATTCTTCTGTCCTTAAAAAACACACAAAAAATCGACGAAATAAACAGATACCCAGTAAAACAAACCAACTAAACTACGTCACTGAAAGAGTTTTATCGCCGCTAATCAAAGGATGAAGAAAAATAAAGGAAACAAAACAACCCAAAATCTAAAAAAATTCAAAAAAAAGTGTAAAAATCCACCAAAAATAAATGCGAAATCGATACAGACGTTCAAGAACAATCCAATAGTAAACTAACAAGCAAGAACGAGAGATTCTAAAGAACTTACCTCCTCTTATGGAAAGATCCGAGTCCCCAACAGAGAGAGAGAAGGAGAGGAAGAAGAAGAGTTTGGTAATGGGCTCGTACTGAAATTCGGATCTTAAAGCGAAAGGTTTCATCTTTCCTCTTGAGGGTTTTCTTCACTTACGAAGGGTAGTTTCGCCATTAGAAAATCATTGTAAGTGCTGGCTCATGATCTGACGGTCCTGATTGATGGGCATACTAAACTGTGGTGAACTAATAATTACAGGACTCTCTAAATTCAGTACCAGATCATCGTCCCTAGGTATATACCGTTAGATGTTCTTCAAGCTTGTGTAGTGCGAATCGCGAGGTCAGTGCTTTGGACCTAGGGTGGACGATAGGAGTAAAACTTGTGTCACAAGATGTTGTGACTGAACACGGTCACAGCACTCAATATGAGCCACGTGGTATACTATTAGAGGACGATGACTGTATGGATGTTTGGGCAGTCCCTTGGTGGACCGATACACAAAAGATCAGCTTGATTAGTGATTTCTAACTGATTCTATTGAAGTTATTTTCACGGGTTGATTTTAACGGTAGGCATTTGAGCGTTATTGAGCGTTATTTGGGTACAAAAATCCAAAGGTTTTAAATCACTAATCAGGCTGATTTTTGGTTTGTAGGTCCACCGAGGGACTGGTCAAACATCCATACAGTCAAAGACCTCTGATCGTGTGCCACGTGTCTCTTATTGAGTGCTGTGACCGTGTTCCGTCACAACATATTGTGACACAAGTTTTACTCGGACGATAGGGACGATGGCCACCAGGAATGCTAAATCTGGGTGACCTCTTGCGGCAATTTCGGGGACGTGCTCTTGTGGTTCATGGCACCACCGTACAAAATGGATTCTCTTCATCTCCACCGTTATTCCTTCCATGTGAAAGAGTTGATCTGGACCGTCCAATCATGAGTCATCTCATTCAAAGAGTAAAACTTCGGTCACAACGGGTTACAGCCACGTGGCACACTATTAGAGGGCGATGACCGTATGGATGTTTGGCCAGTCCTCGATGGACCTGCAAACCAAAAATCAGCATGATTAGTGATTTACAACCTTTGGATCTTTGCACCCAATAACGCTCAATAATCTGAAATTCCTACAGCTAAAATCAACCCATGAAAATAACTTCAATCCAACGCTTATATATCACTGATCAGACTTATTTTTGTTTGTAGGTCCATCGAGGGACTGGCCAAACATCCATACGGTCAGTGTCCTCTAATAGTGTGCCACGTGGCTCGTTTGGTCACAACCCGTTGTGACCGAAGTTTTACTCCCATTCAAAATGTGAAATATTTGCTGTACTCCGGTGGTCTTCAAATTTTGAAGTCTCCCCCCTCTCAAAATGCCATAAGGAGCATTCTAAGGACCGACTGAACTTATGGATGTTTTGCCCACCTCGTGGTGGACCCATATACCAAAATCAGCTTGATTGGTGATCCCTAGCAGTTACATTTTAGCAAGTGGTCAAATCCCACGGCTGATAATTATCAATTAAAATGATTTTTAGTTTATAAGTCAACCAAGAGGTGAACCAAAAATGCATTGATCTGTGGGCTGAAAAAGCGTTCCACGTGGCATTTTTGGAGGACTTCAAAGTGTGATGCAAGCCAAAATCCTTGGAAGAAAATCAAACAATCCAAAAATTTGAGATTTTCTCGGTAGTTGAAATCCAAACCTCAATTTCATCTACAACTTTAAGGTTAGTTTAGATCGCTTGCAAATCTGGCACAGAAAACATTTACACCAAATTACGTTTTCATGTGCTTGGCCACATATTTATGCACACAAATGTTTTTAGCGGCCCCACCAATTTGCCCACTAACACAAGCAAATAATTTCTCATCCCCTGGGAAAATATTATAGTCCATTTTAAGTGGGGTCTCAACAGAAAACTTAAAAAAAAAAAAAAAAAAACACGCATCCTATGTGGACCCACACACTGATCGTATCATTTGGATAAGAAAACCGAGAGCGATCAAACGTGAATAAAATTTTTGTGCGGAAGTGATCATGCTCGAAATCATTTGAGTGCATAATTATTTTTCGTTAGAAGTTTTTTCTTCTAGTTACTCAATATAATTTTTTTTTTCACTTTCTTCCAAAACAATCTATCCAACCATAATTTTTCACTAGCCCAAATAATGATCAATAATGCTCAAATTCCCACGGATAAAATCAACCCATGAAAATGACTCCAATTCCAACGCTTAGAAACCACCAATCAATCATACCTGAGTTGGAGAAATTTTTAACTGTAAAGAGTTTCAAAATGAGGGACATCCGACAAGGGTCTGCTTAACATCCTATTGTTCCTTCATCCTGCTTCTCCTTCACTGCCTTCCCCCCTTCCCCGCCACCTCGCTCTCTCTCTCTCTCTCTCTCTCTCTCTCTCTCTCTCTCTCTCTTCTCGCCCATGTCCCATACCCGCATGTGCTGTCTCTTTTCTTTTTTCAAAGAGTACTGATTTTGCTGAACAAATGACAGATACTATTTCGGATCTCTCCTCTGAACTTCAATCAAAAATGTTTGTCAACTGCCGGGAGGGCAAGGTGATCCGCCATAGCAACGAACTTATGACTTCCGGTCTAGCGTGTTGGAAGTTTGATATCTGTGGGAAAATCTTGACCGACTCTATTTTAAAAACTACGAGAGTCGAAAAGAGTGCTCAGACCTCTTGGGATCGTTCCCGACCTTTCGATTTTGTCGACCTTGGCTTCAATCGGTTTGCTTTCATTTTTTCTTGTACTGAACACATGTCCTGGGTATTGTTAAATGGGCCTTGGTCTATTCTAGGACATCTTCTTCTCTTAGTGACAAGAGAGGCCATCATTCCTATTTCTGAAATATCCTTTCAACTCAATGCTTTCTGGATGCAGATTCATGGCCTTCCTCCAGAAGCTTTTAGTTTGACCCTGTCTACGGAATTGGGTTCGGAGATTGGCCAGGTAGTTCAGATTGATCTCAAACCAAGAGAGGTTCCTTTAAAATGTAAATTCTTACGTTTTAAAGTTATTACAGATATTCGTAATGCCCTGATTCCCGGTGCTTGGGTCCTCATTCAACACAACCTTATATGGGTTGATTATCGCTATGAGCGATTACCAAAGATTTGCTTTAACTGTGGCATTCTGGGCCACCTTGAGCGAGCTTGTGAGGTGGTTGTTTCAACCCTGCCACATGGTCCAACCCCTTTTACAAGCAATACTTCTCGGTGGCATGACCCACATTCCCGACGGTATGGTCCATGGATCAGAGCTGAATCAAGATTGGAGGAAGCAAGTCGTTTCCGGCAAGGTTTGCCTGGTTCACAGTCTTCCAATTTTAACAACGGTCAGAATACCGGGTCACAGTTGGGTAGTATCTCTAACAGATCTTCTGCAACCCTTGGGACTCGTATCATTCACCTTTCCAAATTCGATAAGACCCCATCTCTATCCCCAGCCCATCCCTTTGACCAATCTCCTCCCTTTCCTTCTACCGACCCTCCAAAAGTGCTTTTTGATATGACAGACCAGCCCCATCCACTATCATCTAACACTTCCAGCACACCTCCCCATTCAGCCCTCCCCCCATCCAACGGCTCAAAGCTTCCACCTCCTTTTGCTTCTACCATCATCCCCCTACAGACCCTCCTCAATCCTCTCTGACTGACATTTCCGTATGTCAACATTCTCCAATGGTCACCTCCATCACCCCCTGCAAACGGCCGAACCATCCTCTCCTTCATCAAACATCCCCCCTGTTATCATTGTTCCCATTCCCAACAAAGAAAATAATGGACCTTCCCCAATTCTAACCCCCCCAATCTCTAGCAATGCACACCTCATTCCCTTGACCCCTACTTCGCTTCTAATGCTCCCCCCCCCCCCCAAACAAACCGAACCCCAATTGATCAGCTCACTCTTTCTGTCGATGTAGTCCAACAGGGTCTTCAACATACAGAGGAACCCCTCCAACCAACTCTTGAAGGGCCAATTTACATACCCGACCTTCCTCTGGCCGGAAATTCAGCTATCCAACCAGGCTTGCCCTCAGATGCATCTACTGGCTGCCCCAAGTCTAAAAAAAGGCCTAGAACCCCTGCTGCACCAACTACTTCAGAGGCTATACCACCTGGCAAACTCTTTTCAACTTCGGATTATGGAGAGGTTAGTACCCATTCCCAACCTTCGAAATATGTTACCACATTTTCTTCTGATACTTCATTCGTTCCCACAAAAAGGGCACGGGTGGCAGGCCCATATCCAGCCCCGAGGGATCAATGTTAATTTTTGCATGGAACTGTCGTGGGAGTGGGAAACCCATGACAGTTCGGGCCTTACAAACCCACATAAAGGATCTCAACCCTGACTGTATTTTTCTCTCAGAAACCAAAGCTACTTTTGACAAAAGTCGTAGCTTAATCCTTAGGTTGGGTTTTCCTCATTTTTGCATCCAACCGGCTTCAGGTTGGAGT
Source organism: Euptelea pleiosperma (assembly GCA_035048495.1). Taxonomy (NCBI): domain Eukaryota; kingdom Viridiplantae; phylum Streptophyta; class Magnoliopsida; order Ranunculales; family Eupteleaceae; genus Euptelea; species Euptelea pleiosperma. The sequence continues at coordinate 19,872,769 of CM068543.1, forward strand.
GGTGGTTTGTGGGTCGCCTGGAAACAAGGCATTGATATCGAAGCAATTTTCCAAAATGCCCGGGGGATTCACCTTAAAGTTCTTTCTGAACCTTCACATTCTCCTTGGATACTCTCTCTGGGCACACCCATGTTTATTGACCAGGCAAAAACAAAAGCCTTTCACCATTCTCTTGATAGAATTGAAATGGCCATCACAGGCTGGAAATCTCAGCTTCTTTCCCAAGCTGGTCAAACCACGCTAATTCAAGCTGTGGTTTCAGCTATCCCTGTTTATCTTATGTCCACTTTTCTCTTTCCTAAACTTCTTTGCAAAAAAATGGACTCTCTCACTAATCATTTTTGGTGGAGTAGTGACCTGACCAAAAGAGCTCTTCATCTTACCAGTTGGGACTCCGTCTACACCCCAAAAGCTTTAGGGGGCCTGGGCCTTCGGATATTTCAAGAGACTAATACTGCTCTCCTAGCTCGCAATGTTTGGTGAGCTCTGATCGATCCAAACTCTCTCCTAGCCAGGTCTTTAAAAGGTAAACATTTTGAAAACTCTTCCATCTTGGAAGCAAAAGTCAAACCTGGGGATTTATGGGTATGGAAAGGCATTGTAAAAGCAAAGGATCAATTCAGATATTTCTTTGTTAAAGTCATTGGATGTGGTTTGACTACTAATATTTGGAGGGATCCTTGGATTTTCGGTGGTCCTGACCACCTATACAACCCTACTTGACCTCCAGATTGTCGGCTTGAAATCGTCAAGGAACTAATCAATGATGACAGAACGTAGAAGACCTCGTTGACCACAATCTGTTCTCTCCGTTGGAAACTTCCACTATTCTCGCCTTGGAACTAAGCTCTCAAGCTTTTGAAGATTGTTGGTTTTGGGCAACTGATCGCAAAGGCCTATTTTCATCAAAATCTGCCTATAGCTACCTGCCTCGGCCTCTTCCAGTGATGTCTTTGCCCCTGCTTCCACATAACCCATGGAAGGCTATTTGGCGAATCAGAGTTCCATACCGTTGCCAACTGTTTATATAGAAACTCTTATGAGGTATCCTACCCACCAAGGCTCTGCTTCATAGTCGGATTCCAGCAATCCCTCCAGAATGCGCTTGGTGCCAGCACCCCATTGAGAATACGGTGCATGCCCTCTTCCATTGCCCGATTTCGGCCAGAATTCGGTTTGGCTCCACTCTTTCACTCCGCATTGATCTTATGTCAGCCGATGATTGTTGCTTGTGGTTTCTGACGCTTCTAAACCTTTCATCAAGCAAGGACGAAGAAAAAACATATCGCCTGGCTTATTCTTGTATCCTTCTTTGGCGCTTGTGGATTAATCGTAATGCTGCTACCTTCTCGAACACTCACATGCCTGCTCTAGAACTTCTTGCCTCAATTCCATCATATGTGCTACCCTTTACCGGATCTGCCTTGCTTATGAATAGAGCTCTTTCCCATTGGACCCCCCTCCGGTGGGCTGGTATAAAGTCAACTTGGATGGAGCTTGGGTTAGTTCCACCCATCAAGCGGGCTTTGGGTTTATTATTCGAAATGCTACTAATGTTTGCATCTTGGCAGGAGGTCAAACTAGCAGATCTTCCTCTGCGGAAGAGGCTGAAGCCAAGGCATTGAGATGGGGAATGCAAGAAGCATCGTCTCTCGGTCTTCGGTTTTTAATAGTGGAATCGGATGCATCCACTCTTATTGCACAGCTGTCTCGAAACTCTTCCTTTTTGGGGATCCAGTCATCTCCTGTTGCTGTGGATATTTTACATCTTGCTTGCTCTTTTGAAAAAGTGAAATTTTGTTTTTGTTTTAGAGATTGTAATACTGTTGCTCACTGTTTGGCCTCTAAGGCCTTATTTGAATAGTCTCTTTTTGTCTGGTCCTCCCCCCCCCCCTTTGGGTTCTTACTTTGTGTGCCAAGGAGGGTGGACAGCCATTGGACTCTTCTGGTGTTTTAGCTCTTTTATAAAAGGGATTGGTTTACAAAAAAAAAACATTAATTTTTGACTGAAAGTGCCTCAAAACACTACAAAAGATGGTCACCGGTAGAGTATGTGCACATGGAAGTGAGAGAGATATACTAACCTTCAAAGGCAATTGAGAAAAGCTTCCCGCAACCACATTAAGGCCCTGCATGGTTCAATGCAAATTGGATGCAATGCACTCACTTGCCACAATTTTGGGATTACAAGTGATTGGTTGGGGCCGTGCAAGTGGTTGCCAAGCCCTTGCAAACTCTTTAAGAAAATGGATACAAACATGTGCAGCCCAAAAATTGTGGTAAGTGATTGCAATGCAACTCACCGCATTTACGCTGGAGTGCAAGATGCATCCCAGTGCAGCAAACGAAGCAGGGCCTAAGTTAAAGAACCATAGAACTCAAAATCTTGAGCTTGCAAATAAACATTAAGGGTTTCGATTGGATAAAGAACTAAGAACAAAAGATGGGAGATTTCTTCAATTTACCTTTCGCCTTTGCTACAAGCAACAATGTTCAACAAGTGAGCGATCGAGTTACTATTTACATTTGGGGGTCAGGTGGTGTGGTAGTAGTAGTGGTGGTGATGGTACGGTTGGGTTAGGTAGTGGTGCAACGACATAGGCATGCGCTAGTGGTGGAGCTGGGAAGGGGCAAGGGGCACCAATGGCGGGGCCAAGATTGTCCAACTTGATCTCCATGTGGACCATACCCCCGGGTGTAAGAACTAGATGTAAGAAATGGGTGTAACTCTAGACGGACTCCCCTTCAATAAAGATCAAACTAATATCACATATGTTGTTTTTTTTCAAATTTTTTTAATTATAAATGCTCAGCAATAAACGATGCATTAAGTGAGTCATTTTATGGGTAATTATTTTTTCAAAAAAGAGATGGTTTACTAACCTACTCTTCAGCAAGCCAACCCTACTTTTTCTCCTTCATAAGATATTTTCTATCTAACTTCATAATGTGAAGTTTACAAGGGTAAAATTGATATTTGAAAAGATTCACGTAAAAATAGAAGCGTCAGTTCAGCAAAAAAATTTGACTTTTGCTTCCACAAAAAATAAGTTTTTGACTTTTGAAGAGCAATTCCAAAATGGATACCCAAACAAACTTTTGCACTTTATTGCTTTTGGAAGTAAAAAAAAGCAACTTATTTCGGTGTTGCCAAATGGGCCCTTAGTTGCATTAAGAGACGTTTTAGGAAAAAGGAGATACATATTGGGAAAGAGAAGGCATTAATGTTGATTCTCTCAAACGAATTGGAGAGAGAAAAAGAGAAGGATTTAATTTTAATAAATATAAGATTTGACAAAGTCTAAAATTGCCTTATTGTTTTATACTAACTTGAATTAAAGTATGAAGTGTATTCTTAGGAAAGGTAAAAAAGGAGTGGGTGTCACTTCAGCATGCTCGAGCTTTAGTATAGATAACTAGTGTTTTTTGTCCGTGTTCATCATAGGTTATTTGAGGTCTATAAAAAAATTATTACTCATGATTTTTTATAACAAATCAACTTACATATTGGACTTTGAATAATTTTTTTTTCCTTTTGTGTGCAACCTTTTCCCGTTTAATTGACGAAAAAGTTTTAATTAATTCAAATGTAATTAATATAATTTGATTTATCTTAAATTATGCTAAGAGAAACTGCTCGTAGGACCACTAATTGTAAGGTCCACTTCGATCGATGGTATGATTTTCTTAACTTAGTAATATAAGCAACTATAACTCTTATTCACAAGGTTTTCAAAAAACATAAGAATACATTTATTTATCGAAAATACATTTAGAGATGCAAAATAGGTGAAATTTCTTATAAAGAATGGACTTTCTTTGTTTAAAAATTTAAATGAGTTTCGTTTGTGATGGTTTTGTGAAATATGTAAAATTATGGGATTGATTTGGATAGTTGAATATATCTTTTTTTTTTTTTTTGTCAATTGAGTTATAAAATGTATTTCGAAAAAATGAGGATGGTCAACACCCACAGGTTTGGTGCATCCTAAAAGGAGAAATCAGGTGGGTCTAAACAAGTTCTGATTAGATGATCAAAACTTGTATGAATTCTTGCTAACTATTTGAAGAGCATACATTCACTACTTAAATATAATAAATATGTGATCCATATGCTCTTCTAATAACTACAAACCTAAGCAGATAACTAATAGGACGAATAAAATCATTGCAAATGTATGATCAAAACTACGTCCCAACGTATTATTTAGAACCCTAATATCCAACTTACATCATTGAAGTTCTCCAACTAATGTTTCAAATATCTCCAAACACCCTTGAGCTTTCAAATGAGTGTTTCCGCTAAAAGGGCTACCATTTGATCGGTGTTGACCCAAATTGACTGTTAAATTTTTGGGTTAAAAGATGAAAACGCCCTGTCTTCAACCCTAGAACAAGGGTTTGGGCCAAAAACCCGAATCCCCAAACAGTTGTGGTGGATGGCCTGACCAAGAGATTCCAATGTACCATATGGATGTTTGGTCCATCTCTAGGTGGACCTATGTATAAAAAATCAGCCTGATCAGTGATTTTTAACCATTGGATCTGAGTATCCCATATAATGCTTGATCCACGGTTAAAAATAAACCATGTGTACGACTCTAATCCAATGGATATAAATTATTAATAAGGTTGAAATTTTGGGTTGTAGACTCAACTAGAGATGGGCCAAAGATCCATACGGTCAATGGACTCTAAGAGTGTGCCACATATCTCATATTGTGGTTCCTCATCATCGTTGATGAGGGACGTCATCATCAACGTTTTACTCAATTGCCTACTTGGCCTTCAACGCACTCGGCTCATTAACGAGCTATCTGCCTAAACTTCAATACAATTCCTAGATGACCTCTTACTTACTTCCTATGCCATTCATTGGTTTAAACCTTTGGATCATTGTACCCAAGATAATGCTCAAAATCTGAGGTTAACAATCAACCCATGAAAATGACTCCAATCAAATTCTTAGAAATCACTAATCAAACTAATTTTTTTGCATGTAGTCCACCTAGGGATGCACCAACCATCTATACAGCACTGATATCTAAAAGTGTGTCACGTGTAAGGTGCACGAGTCCCAAATAATGCCCAAATGCCACTCTTAAAATGGGCTAGAAATCACCAATCAGGCTGCTTTTTGGTCCGTAGGGTCCACCCATGGATGGGCTATCCATATGGTCAGTGGTATCAAGAATGTGCTACGTTACCCAGGGTAGTTGCCACAATGGTAAAACTGCAATAAGGGTTTGCTCCCTCTGACCGTGTGTTCGAAAGTACTTACTACTAACTCATAAGTAGTTGTTCAGTAGTTTCTCTCAACAAGTTGTTCAGCAAGGTGGAACTCCTCCGGTCAGTGGTCAGTGTGCCGTGTGGCTGCATTTGAGCAAATATGTACTCTTTCTCTTTGAGTAAAATCTTGCTAACGGCCGCAGTCAATGAAGCCCATGACAACCCAAAATCAACCTGATTACTGATTTCTAAGCATTGGATTGGAGTCATTTTCATGGGTTGATTTTAACCGTGGGAATTTTGAGCAGGGCCGACTCAACCATAAGGCCAGTAAGGCGGTCGCCTTAGGTCCCAAGTGAGAGAAGGCCCCTATCCCAGGTGAGAGAAGGCCCCAGTCCACTAACCGCATGGATGTTTAGCCCACCCCTTGTTGGACATACAAACCAAAAATTAACCTGATTGGTCATCTCTAATTATAGATTTTAGTACCTTTTAGGATTTGATTCTAGCCATTGGATTCAAGCATGCTTTTTGAGTAGTAGGTCCAATGGCCAGAAGTCATCAATCAAGCTGATTTTTAGTGTGTTTATTCACCAATATGTGGGTTGAACATCCACACAGTCATTAGGCAAATAATCTATGTAGGGCCGCGAGTCCTCTGCATGGACTGCAACAGAAGTCCTGTTCATCTAACAAAATTTCAATAGCTTTTGATTATCATAAATAGTTGTTAAATAAGATTTTCTACCATATATAGCGAGTTAAAATTTTTAATTAATACCATATATTAATGGGTCAGGATCGGTGGACAACCATTTTGCGGACCCACATAGAAGATGAATCAATTGCTGATTTTTTATGAGGATGATCTCCTCACCATATAGATCACCCACCAAAAAATCAGCCCATTCTAAAATTTCTAGCCCCATCAAATGTGGTTTTCAAGTTACACGGTAAAAATAAACAGTCCATAATTCTTCAACTTCTTAACTAGTCTACCAATATCAGAATGGTTTGAATTTATGTGAGGATGATCTCCTCACCAAAAATCAGCCATTGATTCATCTTCTAAGTGGGTCCGCCAAATGGTTATCCCCCATCCCGATCCTATATTAATATATTAAATATTAAAAGGCCTCATATGGAGTTTTCGCCTTAGGCCTCAACTTGCATCGAGACGGCCTGATTTTGAGCGTTATTGACCATTGTTTGGGGGTTATAGGATCCAAAGGTTTGAAATTACTAATAAGGCTGATTTTTGTTTGGCAGGTCCACCTAGGGATTGGTCAAACATCCGTGCAGTCAGCATCCTCTAAGAGGTGCCACGTGGCCCATATTGTGGGCTGTCATATGCTTTGCTGATGGACAAATCTAGTATGCAACTGTTTACAGACTTAAAAGTATGTAAACATGGTCGGTACGATTGGATGTCCCTTGAAAAGTGTGTTAAATCAATGTTTCCAAATAAAAAATAAATTAAAAACACGTTTTTCAAGGAGCCTTTAACGGTGGATACAATGTTTGCATACTTTTAAGTCTGTAAATAGTTACATACTAGATGTGTCCTTCGCTGCGGAGCAAAGTTTTACTCTTTTCTTTATCCACCAAAACGGAAAGCGAAAAAACGGGCCCGAGTTTGATGGCCCTGGCGACTTCGAAGTTTGAAGCATCCCTCCCAAAGTGCCAGGTGGAGTACGCTTTAGGGCCCACTAACCTTCTCGATGTTTGGTTCATTTCTTGATGTATCTATACATCAAAAATCAGTTTAATCGGTGATTTCTAGCCGTTGAATTTAGGATTTAAATAATATAATTTGTAGCTGTTGGATTTAAGGATTATTTTTTAGATGCTAATATATAACTGTTACAAATCATCGATGAAGCTGATATTTAGTATGTAGGTGCACCAAGAGGTCTAACCAAAATCCATAAGGTCAGTGGGTCCTAAAATGAGTTGCACATAGCATTTTTGAGAGGGGGAGACTTCAAATTTTGAAGGCTGAAGCAGCAAGTATTTTCTCCGGAAAAACATTCACCAGTCGCACATAAGCCCTGATGAGTAAAACTTCTGTCACAGCGTTGTGACAGAAGCTTCCGTCACAACGCAAAATACAAGCCATGTACACACTCTTAGTGGACGATGCCCGTATGGATGTTTGGGTAGTCCCACGGTGGATAAATAAACCAAAAATGAGCCTGATTACTGATTTACAACCTTTGGATCATTGCACTCAAATAACGCTCAATACTGCTCAAATTACCACCGTGAAAATCAACCCATGAAAATAACTTCAATCAAATCGCTAATCAGTCCGATTTTTTGTTTAGAGGTCCACCGAGGGACTGGCCAAACATCCATACGGCCATCGTCCACTAAGAGTGTGCCACATGTCTCGTATTGTGCGTTGTTACATAAGTTTTACGCAGCCCTGACCCCACCTCTCACAAGTCTTAATCAAATCCGCCATGGCTGCATTCTTCGCCATCCTCGGCAGCAAAATCACTGTTCCAATCTCCGAAACCAGTCCCCGAAGAAACCATGGGAGACCACAGGCCTACGGATCCCGAGTACAAGAGCGCTCAATTACCGGGACTTCTGACCCGCCACTGCAAACGCTAAGGTCTGCGTCCCCACTCCCAACCCCGAGACCATCTTCGACGTCAAATACTACACCCGCGACCAACGTCGCAATCGCCGCCCTATCCGTTGAACGATACGCAAGAAGCCCGAAGTGGAGAAGATGATGAAGGAAAAGACCTTCGAAGTCTCTGATTTCCCGACAGTTTAGTTGACTGCGAAGGTCGAAGAGGACGACAATGCCAGGGGCGGAGGGTATCAGAAATAGGTCAAACAACTATCCATCTATCTATATATCTTTGATTGTTGTTAGAATGATTTGGAGATTATGTGTATATTTATAGGTTTGAGATCATGAATTATAGAATTTTGATTTCTGAGTTTTTGTTTTCTTCTAATATGATGAATTATGCCTTTTGGTTATTGGAGTTAGGGTTTGTTACGACCCCCTCTTGCATGCGGCCACCCTTATGTGTCTCATGGATAAGATTGCATGTAACATTGTAACCACCTTAGTTGTCTCTTGGATAGGATTGTTCATATACTTAGCTTGTTGAGTCGAGTTGATAGGATTGAGTCAAGCTATCAAGTGCTTGAAATAGAATAGGAGCCTTCTCTTTAAATGCTTGTAATCCGATAGGATTTGGGAAGAAGAAGAAGAAGTTCCTTTTAGTTGTGTAGTTAATTATTAGATACAATCTTGGATTGCATCATTTGGTATCAGAGCATACTTGCTCCTGCGACCACGGTTTTCCCACAAGAGTATGGGGTACCCATGAACAAAGAAGTCGATTTGATTTGATAATAGCTCACATCAACCCGTTCTAGCGTCTCAGATCTGAATGAAAGGGTAGATGAACTGACAGAAGCAGTCTTGAGTATCCACACGACGTCTGGAGATTGCTTACACATTAATCCCAGCTGATGCAACACCACCACCACCACCTATGCCATGGTAGCACTATGATAATCGCCAACAACATCCACCCCTGCCTCCTCCTATCCCCACTCAATTTTTGGGCTTCCAAGGACGGCCTATGAGACTTGATTTTCCCACTTTTGATTCGGCAGATCCAGAAGGGTGGGTTTTTCGAGCCCAACAATTCCGACGCCTCAATGGAATGCTGGACGATCGGATGGTGGATATGGCATCCGCCCATATGCTTGCAGAGGCAATTCCATAGTACCAATGGCTTAGCAAAACAGTTTGGCACTTGACATGGTTCGACTTTGTTAGAACACTTTGTACTCGTTTCGGGTCTGCAGAAGATGAGGATCCTGAAGGATCTTTGAAAAAACTGCACCAAACATGTACATTGTGTGAGCACCAAGCTAAGTTCGAGTGCCTAACCAACCGTTGTTTGGTATTACCTGAGTCCTTCCTTATTCGATGTTTTATTTCGGGGCTCCGTGAAGATATCAGACCTGGAGTTAAGCTTCTCAACCCACTGACTCTCACTCAGGCATATTTAATTACTAAACAACACGAGGAGTCTGTCACCGACCGTTATAGTCATTTCCAAGCATCAACCATTTTGGGCAAGCCTTTGCGTGCTCAACCCCTCTGCCATCATTAGCGTTTCTGGCGATACCTGCACCATCATCCAAGATAATGTCATCAGCAACCCCTGTTGCATCCAAGAATATTCCTACCAGCATTTGTTGGTTAAGTCTGGTTGAGCAACAAGAGCGTGGAAAAAAAATATGCTTCAACTGCGATGAGCAGTTCAGGCCAGGGCACTGATGTAAGAAACCTTAGTTGTTGTTATTGGAAGCGGATGAAAATAGTGAAGCTACTATTGAACCTAAGTACACAACTCTGGTTATGGAAATTTCTCTTAATGCCATGATTGGCACCCAATGGCCAGAAACTATGCGACTCCTTGGACACATCAAAAAGAGCCATGTCACTGTGTTAGTCGACTCCAGCTCGACACACAATTTCCTACACCCCAAACTTGTTAAACAATGTAGGTTTATGGTAAGCCAATCAGACCCTATTAATGTCACTCTTGCACGGCAGTGTGGTGTAGAGTCCAGGACGATGTAACAAGGTGACTTTGACTCTACAAGGTCACATGTTCACCTGCAGTTTTTTCATTCTTCTTGCTTGTGGTTATGGGGTGGTTCTGGAAGCAGAATGGCTCAAATCTCTCAGGGTTATCACATGGGATTTCTATGAATTAACTATGCAGTTCAAGCATGCTAATCAACCTGTCAAGCTTGGCCTCCCTCTTCTTTTGACACAACAAAAGATTCAAGAGAATTCCATTGGCTGCTCTTGCAGCAACTTCAAGGGTATACATTTGCGTCATGCACTCTCAAACCAATCCTAATACGGATCGTGTTCCCTTTGTCTCATCTGTACTACAGCAGTTTGATGATGTGTTTGCCCAACCGCAAGGTCTACCGCCTCACAGATTCCATGATTACAACATTCCTTTCTTACCCGGAAGTGCGCCAACCAACGTCTGGCCTTTTATTTGTTTCTTTTGGGATTCATCCCTATATAATGATACCTTTTACCTTATCAAAAAAAAAAAAATCACTGAATGACTAACTTCATAACATACCAATTAGGCAACCAACATTGCAAAAAGAATAAGGAGTGATATAACTGAAATAACAGTAGTACTAATGTCTAATAAGGAATAATGGTTAATTAGTAATCCATAATGACAACACATCAACACTGATGATCTTTGAAATCCATTACACAATTCATAAAACAATAATACTAATAAACTAATTAGTAACCCATAGTGACAGCACAACAATACTGATAATCTCTGAAACTTTAGTCAATCTATAAAACCATAGTGCACATAATAGATGACTAGTAACATTCTAACATCTATTAATAATAATTAAAGCAAAAAAGAACAGTAAAGGCCAAAAATTAAAAGTCTAAAACCCATACAACAACCAAATTTATTAAAAAAAGAAGCCTTAGTAAGGCGTATGCCTCGTGGGCCTTGCACCTTGCTCGAGGCATGTGCCTTGCTCAAGGTGTGCGCCTTAGTAAGGTTGCCTCGCCTTGGACCACCTTAGGCGTGCCTGGGTGTGGGTTTTAAAATTCGACAAAATTCGGCATTAGTCGAATTAATTCCGAATTTTGAATGACTGAATTAAAGTGTACACGTATTAAAAAAATTACAAAAAATTTGCCGAATTAATTCGTTTAATTCGAAGTAAACAGTTAAAATTCGGCTAATTTCTCAAAGTTTAGCCTTTTTAGTACAAAATTCGCCAAATTATTTCATTTAATTCAAAGTAAATAGAAAACTTGGAGAGAGTTTGGAGAATTTTGCCAAAACATTGGTAAAACATGCTGATTTTTAAGGATATGATAAACACTAATAACTCATTATATCATAAAAACAAACTAAGCAAGATTAATATCGTTTCACTCATTTTGATAAAAATTATTTAAACTTTTCTAAGTTAGCAAATTTTTACAAAATTTCTCTAGATCGAATTGAACTTCCACGAATTAATTCTGAATTTTAATGGACCGAAGTTTAAAACCTTGGCTTTAACTACATTGCTCGTTCTTCTTCTAACTTTCGTGATAGACGATCATTTGTTTCTTGCATTTGCACGTTCTTCCATCTATAGCTAACGTTTGGTCAGGCCAATTTAAAAGTTTGAGATCCCCTTATATTTGCATTTGAAATATGGAGACATGCCAACTCGATAATACCATTCCAAGTACTTGTTAACCACACCAACAATTGTTAGTCTGTGGATCAAAGACCTGCAACTTTCCCAATCTTTAATTTGGGCAGCAATTTTAGAGGAACGTGGATATTGTTCTCTATTGCTAGAGGGTCTTTTGGAAAGACAACAAGGTGACATTTGTTGAATTGTTTGTACTCATCCGAATTGGCGCATCGCTCAACTAGCATTTTGACATTCTACTGCCTTGTGGCATATCAACTACTTAACCTTTTTTTAATTATTAGATTTTTTTTTATAAGTATAGAATTTATTAAAGGCCGACACCAAAAGATTACAAAACAACATAAGAGGTCGAGGTGACCTACAAAGGGTTAAAACCTCAAAACAAAATAGAAATACAACAAGAATCAACTAACAACCAAACAACCATCTTTAAAACAAACAAGATCCCAATGAAACACAAAATCTTCGAAGAAGAGACCACTACATTCTTTAAAGCTTTAGACCAAGTGAACATCAACCCCTTGATGTTGAGAATAACAACTGCCACCTCTTCTTCCTTATCTTCAAAAACTCTGTGGTTTGCCATTACAACACTCACCCTTTAGAAGAAAAGGCAAAAGTATGCCACTCAAAGACTAGATCAATCAAGGAACCCGACATCACCCAAGACATCCCAAAGTCCACTAAGAATGATGCGCAAACTACTCTCACCGCATCACAATGTAGAAGAAGATGGTTAACCGATTCCCCACAATGTTTGCACATCGAGCAATAATTTACAATAGCAATCCCTCTCGAAATCACATGATCCACCGTTAAGATCTTCTCCAGAGAGGCTGTCCACAAAAAGAAAGCAATCTTGGAGGGAATTTTAGATCCTTAGACAAAAGAAGCCGGGTATGGATTGCTAGGAGACCGGAGCATGGCCTTATAAAAAGAACAGACCGAGACTGGCCTTCACATACGCTTATCCTGAACTAAGGAAGAGATGCGATAATCATGCGGATGCAATAGCAAACAAGACACGGCCTCAATCTCCCAATCATTAAAACTTCTCCGGAAACCGAAGCTCCAAGACACATCTTCCCCCATCCGAATAGAGTACTCAAGAACCAAACAATTCTTCTTATCTGAGATAGAGAAAAGGCCCAGAAAATCCTCCTTGAGCGGAGCGTCTCCACACCATCTATCCTCCCAAATTGCACTATGTCCCGTAGACCCACCTTATACCGAACACCTTCGAAAAAGGCCCAAAAATTCTTCATAATACCCTTCCAAACTCTACAATTGTATGTCGTACGAACTACTCTCCCGTCCCAACCAAAATCCGAGATCTCATATCTTCCCACTATGGCCTTCCTTCAGAGGCTAGAAATCTCAACACCGAACCTCCACAACCATTTACCCAGCAATGCCTCATTCATAGTTAAGATGTTCTTGATCCCTAAACCCCCTTGAGGCTTAGGACTGTACACTGTCTTCCAATTTATCAAATGAAATTTTGAAACATCCACCCTGTCATGCCACAAAAAATCCCTCGTGAACTTTTTCTGAATCTTTACTACACCCTTAAGAATGGAAAAGAGCGATAAATAAATGGGCAAACTGGAGAGAGTGCTTTTGATAAGCACCAATTTCTTACCTTTAGAGAGATACCTAACTTTCCAAGTAGCTAACATGTTCCCAATTCTTTCAATAACAGGATCCCAAAGAGCCTTAGATCTGTAATTAACACCTAAGGGGAGACCCAAGTATCTAGTAGGTAAGCTATCAAGACCACATCCTAAGGTTTCTGTTAAGCCAACAATATTATCCACATCTCCCACTCCAAAGACCTTGCTCTTATCAAATTAACACGTAAACCCGACACAGCTTCGAAGCAACATAGAAGATCTCTCAGGAACCTAAGTTGATGAACAATGGCCCCAGTAAACACAAGAGTATCATCTACAAATGGAAGATGGGAGATCACAAGAATCCCTTCGCCCGCCGTAAAACCTTTTATTTCCGCTCGATCCGCCGCTGTAGAGACCATGCTCCTCAAAGCCTCCACCACCGCAATAAACAATAAAGAGGATAGCGGGTCCCCGTAAACTTCGGAAGTAACCAGCTGAGGACCCATTAACAAGGATGGAAATGGAAGCCGAAGAAATACATTTCCAAATCCACATCCACCACTTCTCGCCAAAACCCATCCTGCCAAGCATATAATTCAAGAATTTCCAGTTAGCATGCTCATACACCTTTTCCTTGTCGATCTTACAAACCATTCTAGGAACCCCCTCCATAAGAACTCCATCCATGATTTGTCTACTCCAGACAAAGGCTCCTTGAGCAGACTAGATAACCAAGGAAATAACCCTCTGCATTCTAGAGGCTAATGTCTCGGCAAAAATCTTGTACACACTACCCACCAAGATAATAGGTTCGTGCCCAGAAATATCTTCCACTCCTTATTTTTTGGAATCAGGGAATAAAGGTGCTATTTGAGGAATAATACAGGTAGCCATCCTCTAGGAACTCTACCACCACCTGCATGAAGTCTGGCCCAATAATATCCCAGCACTGCTTGAAGAAATCCAAAGAAAAACCATCAGGCCCCAGGGCTTTGTCTCCTGCAAACTCAGAAATGGAACACAATATTTCCTCCTCCTCTTCAAAGGCTCTCTCCGACCACACTCTATCCTCAGAATTGATACAGTTGAAATGAAAGCCATCCTGGAGAGGTCTAATGGCAATGGGTTCAATTGTCAAATTGTTGCCACTCGAAGCATTAAGTTAAGGACAAGTCACCTGCATTAATACAAGTTAATAAAAAATGGGTGCCAAGAGTTGAAAATGAAACAACAGTAAAAGAAATTATTTGATTAGAGACAACACGATCAAATTGGCCTCTAAAGAAATACCAGTTATGAGAACCGCCATGGGACAATTCCAAATTTTCATACTTACTCCCTATAGGGAAATTACTCTTTAGGAAGAACCCTAAGCTTGGGGTGACCGATGTCTAGATGCTCCCAAGACTAGGTTTTTGGTTGGAGCAAGTTCGTGTATTGAGTAAATGAGCCCAAAAAAAAATGAAAAAGAAATGCCTAGAAATATACCAATAGGAAGTGGACAAAGTCACCCATCTAAGAAGTTTGTCACTTCACAACATCCGATAGTATAGATATGCAAGAACTTCAGCTCCCCAAGCAAACTTTTTAGTCCCTCCCAAATCCTCTACAAATTGAATGTAGTATGTACTTTCATTCGATGAACCAGTTGAAAAGAACACTTGTCTGAACATATTCCATAAAAGGCTTTGAGTTCTCTATCAAGGTCTTGCACTAGTTTTGCGATTCTTTAATCATATCCTTCTTGCTTCGTTTGCTTCATCAGAATCTTTTGGATTACATCTTACATCAGGATTATGTGTAAACATGTCATAAATTCAAGTTAAGAACACCACAGATCGATGTTGTCCTGACTGCATTGGAGGTTCAACTTCTAGAAGACAAGTGGCATATCCTTTATTGTCTTTTGGCCAATGCCCAATAAGTTCAAGGGTTGGTGGAGAGAAAGAAAGGGATAAAAAATAAATAAATTGTACCAGCAACCCAATCATCATCTTAAAGACTTGGAATCAATTTAAATAACATGGAATGAAAAGAGGTTTTCTCAGGCTGCCATTGTTTGATCATTGCACCCATGAGCCTCCAATCCAACTCAAATTGAACCAGATACAAAAAAAGAATCAATCTCATCTCCTCCAAAGCAAAGCAAGGTGTTGATACCAGTTATGCACTGTGAACTAGCGAACCCAAAGCATGCTTCATTCAGTTTCATTTCCATACAAAATACAAAAAAGTTTTATTTCTAGATAAAGTATACCATGATCCCAAATGAAATAAGTTTTGGAATTTCTTGTGCCGCTAATGATTCAAGAATAAATGAAATTATTGATTGCTTACTTGGTCGTTGAGAACTTGGCGTTGAAGAAGATGGTTCCCTATATCAAGAAGTTGTTCGGATCCGTTGCAGCCTTGCCGCTTCGGCCTCCCTTTTGTCTTGTTGTCAAGCAGATCTCCAGATAATCTTTGGGCCTTAAAGCAGAAGAGGGTCTAAAAGAGACTGTCATTGAAAATTGAGGAACTTTTATTCTTCCGAGTGACAGGCTCGTCTACGGATTGAAGGTTTTTTCCAGAGTCTTCTTAAAATGTCAAAGGGGAACTTGAAATCCTTTTTTCTGCAGTGGCAGTGAAAGCTGTTTTGAGCCTCAACAAAGACAGCCCTAGGACTGAATGACTTTCTTTCAAATTTCAATGCTTCTGGGACTTGATAGAACCAGACTTCACCTGTCTATTGAATGAATTCTGCTTCTGTATCAAATCCATGGCATTTATAATGTCTTCCTGATTGCTCTGATTCCAAAAATCCAGTAAAGCTTTGGACATCAAATATTTTAGACATTAGATCACTGCCACAACATCAGTGAACCTATTAAAAAAGGTAATAAGTTCTTTGGTTCTCCAAATCAGTGTGGCTTTGTGGTTGGTTGCCTGATGTTGGATGTTTTGTTAGTGGCTAATGAAGAGAACAATTATGGTGGTGTAAATCTACTGTTCTTGTTTCCATAATAATGGGGGTTATAGAACATCCAAAACTTCTGTAGTTACCAAGAAGCCTGTGTCCCCTCACAAATACTTACTTTTCCTGCTGCTCGTTTCTTGCATCAGTGTAGTTATTGTTACCAATGTAGTTAAATTAGATTCTCTCTCCTGTTTCTCAGATCATTACATACGTTCATTTCTCAGCATGGCAAGTGGCAACAATTTTTTTTTTTATATTTGGGAATTGGGACCTCGGAATTTTTTCATTTTGTGTTATAAACATGAGCAATGCTTTAAAAAGCGCAAAGCATATGTGAGGCTTTTTGCCTCTGTGAGGCAAGGCGTTAGCCTCAAGGCAGTACAAGGCATAAGTCTCAATTTTTTTCCATAAAAATCATAAAAAAAGGAATCAATTACATAAATAAAGAGAAACAAGAAAAGAAGTTAGTAGCTCTTCTTTTTTATGATTGATCATAAAGATCACCTCGAGGCGGGATTTATAAAGTATTGGCTAATTATTATATTATATCTATGAAGTAAAAGATTCTCCTTTTATTATTTGAAGGCCTTTATTACTTGTTCCCGTATCCTATTTTCTATTTATTAACTTCAATTCAATAATGTATACTTCTCATGTGGGTATTGCCCCTCAATTGGTCAACTCTACAAGTAAACAAGTTTTATTTCTAGTAAACAAAATGATGTTGACGACATGGTGGGTTGATGACTTATTTCAGAGTCTGTTGATTTCAATCTAAGAGATTTTTATCCTTTGCACATAAAGCTTGAGTTTTTTAAGAGTTTGGGCTCTAGCATTTTTAGTTTCTCTACTTTAGAATAGTAGTCACTTGAAACACTTCCAGTTGAAGCTGCCCAAACCATGCATGTTGTATTTACTAGTATAAATAAGAGGAAAAAGATGATTTTGGTTTTCACATAGAAGATAAATGAGTGGGGTATTTTGGGGAAAGAATGGGATAAAAAGAGAAAAAAACAAACTTTTATATGTTTAACCGTTTATATGCGTGCATAGTTTGTGAGGTGGCTTAAGCCTTCAAGCCAGAACCTGTAAGCCTCATGTGCTTCAAGGCAAGACTTTAAAAACACTGGAGCATGAGGTCAGTTTGTTGGTTCACCTCATACAACCAATTGACTCAGTGGAGTTGCATGTGATTATTGAATGTGAAGTAAGCAATTTAATGATTGAATTGGGGCACCAGAGTGCGCCACTTGTGGTCAATTCACAAATGAATGGGTTCATCTTGACACATATCTTGGCCTAACCCATATTGGGTTCAATTCCTGCTTCCTGGGGCTCAGATCAAAATTATTTGGTGGATATGATATCAGCTCAGCATATTCTACACGTGTGTTACTATTGCTGTTGTTGTACTTGGTACTCATGAAGATGTTCTTCTTTTGTAGCATTGTAACTTTCTAAGGATGATATGAGGATTTTGTCTGTTATGCGTTCTTTCTACGTAGGATCTGCTAATTACATAACATTGGGCATTAGTGGATAAAGCAGTATGTTTCATTCTGATCCTATGTTTGGTTTGTGTACTGTGGAGAATGGTTTGATGTATCATACATGCATTTTTCCATAGGATTTTTATATGGGAGTTTTCCTCTATTATTTGTCATTCACTGAAACCTAGACCCTCCATCATTTCCACAGGTTTTTGCATCCGATTCTGACATATACCTCGTCAGAATATGCTATTTGTTTTGGTGTCGGCTGAGTTCAGTTCCAGAAGTGAGATCTGATTCCTTGGTACAACAGCCTTTCTTGCATTGAAAAAATTGGGAGTTGATTGGTTTTCCTAATGAACTTTTAACACTACCATTAATGAAAACTAATTCTCTTTTTCTTGTTACCAGGGTTGAGAGCTGCATATGGCCAAATGTGTGTTGTCCAACCACCCTTTCATAAATCTTTCTTTTGCTCCAATTTCTGTTTGTAGAATGGTATTTCCGGGTAGAGCACAGGTCATCTTGATGCATTGATTTCACACCCAGCTGACATACGGTGGAGGAAGTTGTGGTGTTCTAAATCTATTTGGTTAGTTAAGGCATTCAATGTTATTGTTTTTCTTTCTTTTATCGTGTTTATGGACATTTTTCAGCAACATCTGACTGGAAGATCTGTTAGGTGTCGGGAAAATAGAAGATGTGTTGGCATGCACTTGAGGAAATACTTTTTCATTGCTTGGTGTTTGTTCAATTTAAGACTTTCCTTTATTTCTTTTGTGGTGTTCTTGACTCTTGAGGGCTTATCCGTGATCTGTGCACGTATGAATTAGCGTGCTTCCCCATAATCAATGCACACTAATTCATAATGCACTCTATCCTGCACCTTTTATGCCAACTCTATGCTCACCCCACCCTTTCAGTTGGGTGGATAATATTTTTACAATTGCAGATGGCCATGCTCCCGTGGCATCGTATGAACACGAATTGTTGAAAAGGAGAAGGCACAATGAGAGGAAACGTGTCGGGTAACGGGTGTGTTCCTACAAAGTGGGAAAACATGGGAAATGAGTTACAAAAACGTCTTCGATAAGCATGTGAAATGTGTAGGAAGCGAGCATAACTAGTTGATTTCCTTAAATATTTTATGATGTTGTATTATTATGTAATATTATAAAAGTATGCAGGAGACCTATTCAAGTTCCACACTTCCACACTTATGTCCTAGCTCGTACTTTGTTCACACTATCTTCTATTTATTCATCTTTCTTTGCTTTCCTGTAATTGTATGCATATTTTTATAAATATGTATATCTGCGGATTTCATGCATGTGTATAGATGCACTCCCAAGGGAGGCTACAATGGTAGCAAGAGAACAAAGGGAGCAATCTTTACCTTGTCTCTACAATGGAGGAGGAGTTGAACTCTCTCAACTCTTCTACATTGTCCCAAAATTTTCGAAAAACTTTTCCTCTTATATATATATAGGAGAATCCTACCCCTAGAATTAATCCTAGCCATATGACTGTCTTGCAAAATCTCAACCCTTCGCTTTCTGTCTACCCCAAAAAACAATTAAGCCCCTAATAAAGCAGGAAAAAGTCAAAATCCTTGGTATAATATTCCTAAAATGAGGGACCCCCTCAAATTGGTCTACACCATGTATATGAAGTAAGACATTAGAAAAGTGGAAGTTGAAAGATATCTTGCAGATTTTTATGTCAGATTTTGCATATAATATAATACAATAAAATTTTTATTGATAAGAATAATACAATAAACATGAGAGATATATTAGAGAAGTCCTAGGCCTATAGAGATCAATCTGGGAACCTTTTTTAATTGGTGTGTTTCTTACTGATGTCTAACAGTCTATTTGGCAGGTAAAGGAGATGTTTGCCACCTGCAACTCTCATACTTAATTTTCAGCAGACGGCTGCATTAGGTAAAAGAGAGAAATTGTTAAAGCAATGTCTGAAATATAGTATTAGGATGAGTCTCTCTCTAACAAAATTTTCTTCTCTACTAACTTTATTTTCTTGTCTTCTATAAATTAAATAATTGGTTTCTTCTCATCCTTCCCAATCAATATATTGATTTTTGGGTTGAATGAATTTTATGTACAGAAAGTGAAGCATTTTCTTCTTCTTCTTCTTCTTCTTCTTCTCTGATTTTGAGAAAATGGGTGTTGGAGATTTCTGTGTCATATTCATTTTGTGGGGGTTCTGTTTCCAAGCGCAGGTCTCATATTCTAAAAATCAGAGCTGCAACTCAAACGACTTGAGATCGTTGGTGGGTTTCTCGAAAGGTTTGAAAGAAGAGATTGATGGGTGGGGCGGCAGTGCTTCTTCTGATTGTTGCAGTTGGTCTGGTGTCGTTTGTGAGTCTCATGGGGTTTTGGGTGGAAGGGTAGTTGCATTATATCTTGGAAAATGGATTTTGAGAGGTGGTGTTTCTGAATCATTATCTGGTCTAGATCAGTTAAGATTTCTCAATCTCTCTCTTAATTACCTTGAAGGTGTTGTGCCCCTCGGTTTGTTTCATTTGAAGTGGTTGCAGGTCCTCGACCTTAGTAATAACAAGTTTGCTGGTTTTATTCCATCTGTTATAGATTTACCAGCAATTCGGATTTTCAACATTTCAAACAATTTATGCAGAGGCAGCCATCCCCTCCCTGCTGGTTCTGCAAACTTGACGGCCTTTGTTGTCAGTAACAATCTGTTCTCTGGTCCTGTTGATCCTAGTATTTGTTACACCTCAAGTCAGATTCAAATTCTTGATCTTTCCTTAAATGGGTTCTTTGGCGAATTTCCAGTGTGTTTCAGGAATTGTCAGTTGCTTAGGGAGCTGCTTCTCAATTCAAATAACTTTTCAGGAACTTTACCCATTCAATTATCGGGGTTTTCGTCGTTGAAGCGTTTGCATCTTCATGAGAACAGGTTTTCTGGGAATCTATCAGAAAGACAGAGAGCTCATACAAGCGTATCGAAACTAATTGATTTGGATATCTCCAGTAATGAATTCTATGGAACTATCCCAGAAATCTTTGGCAGTCTCAGGAGCTTGGAGCAATTTTCTGCCCACTCGAACAACTTCACTGGCCCTTTACCTGTTTCCCTCGCTCTCTGCTCGGCTCTTCGTCACCTTAACTTGAGAAACAACTCATTGAGTGGCGACATCAATCTGAACTGCTCTGGAATGGTTCACCTCAGCTTCCTTGATCTAGAGTCAAATCAGTTCTCAGGACATCTTCCTGATAACATTTCCCATTGTACACAACTGAAAATCATAAACCTCGATAGAAACAATCTTGAAGGCCAAATCCCCGAGAGTTTCAAACACCTTCAGTCCCTCACTTATCTTTCGGTATCCAATAACAGGTTTCAAAACATCTCAGCTGCACTGGAGATCCTACAAAACTGCTCCAACCTGACTACTTTGTTAATCGGGGTAAATTCCCACACCGGTGAATAAATAGCCATTAACACAATTCAAGGTTTCACAAACTTGAAGGTACTCTCCATGCCGAACTCCAGTCTTTCAGGCCCGATTCCACCATGGTTGAGTAACTGTTATGAGTTGCAAGTATTAGATATATCCAGAAACCACTTGACTGGAGGAATCCCAGCTTGGATCGGCAGTTTGGACAGACATGTTTACTTAGATCTTTCATACAATTCTCTTACTGGACAAATCCCAATAAACGTGACTCAACTAAGCAGCCTGGTATTCTACACGCCATTTATATTTAAGAACCAAAGGACGGAGGAATTAGAGTATAACCAGTTCTTCCACCTGCCTAAATCTTTGGACTTCAGTAACAATAGTCTCACTGGACTGATTTTTCCAGAATTTGGGAACTTGAAGCAGCTTCAGATACTTGATCTGAGCTGGAACCATATATCAGGAACAATTCCTGCTAACTTATCAGGAATGGGGAGGATGGAAATCTTGGATTTATCTTATAACAATTTATCGGGAACAGTACCCTTCTCGCTTATCGATTTGAACTTCTTGTCATGGTTTAGTGTTGCTCACAACCGGTTGCAAGGGACGATCCCTATCGGAGGCCAGTTCTCAACATTCCCAAGTTCTAGTTTCGAAGGGAACCTAGGCCTTTGTGGTGAGTATTCTCTCCATTGTACTAGTCCACCAGCGCGTACCCCTCCAGCGTCAACTTATCCAGAGGAAGGTGGGACTCACATTTTAGGCTTGCAGTTTGGAATCGGAGCAGCGACGGGGTTTGTTCTTACTGTTGCCTTCTGTTTCACGTGGGGAAGGCTACTTCTTCACAAAGCTTTTGGAATTCGTTTGTTATGAAATCATGACACATATCGCAGGTCAAGTATTTTACATATTGAAGTAAATCAAATGTTTGTTTGTTGTACATCTTGAAATAGTCATCTGATTATTTGGAATTTCTTAAGACGTGATAATCTTGATCATTGGTCTGGAGCATCCGAGTCTCGGCCAGATGTCGAGTAGACAACCACCTGATTTGATATCTATTATGAAAAAAAAAATTGCACATTCAAATCAATGAGGCTATTGAAAGAATGGTACATCAATAGTCCTCATAAGATATATTATGACCAATGTAGTAAGTTCGATGCAAAAGAGCGATAAATGCTTAGAAACTTCAAAAAAGAAAGAGATACTGATATTAGAGACTTAAATTATGGGCTGGGATATTGCCACCCGTGTTATTACACTGTACACCCGCTTAAAAAGAAAATGAACAAATATTTTTAAAGCCAATTGCGTTCCCCTATTTTTTTCTACCTACACCCACCCAAAGGAAAAAAAAAAGAGAAAAAACCCACACAAAGAGCAACCCGCGAAGAGTAACGTGGGTTCTTGTTCCCTCTCGCTTGAAGAAGAATGTGTGATTGTTTCTTTGTGTTTTTGCACGGAATAGCCAATCATTGGAGTTAGGCTTAATGAAACGAGTTCATTCTTCTTTTTTCATTCAAATGAGTTCATTTTTTTTGTTGATGAAACGGGTTCATTCAAATGAATTAAAATTGGTTTATTCAAATGGGTTGTTTATCTTTTATTCAAATGAGTTCATTCAAATAAGTATTTATTCAAATTGGTTTCTTACTTAAATTTTAAATTTATAATTTTAGGGATCACCAATTGATAATGTTGAAGTTGCAAACCTCCTACAAGTCCAATGCTTCAATGAAGTATAACAAGTGGTATGAAGGATTTGATTTATTTTATGGAAAAGTTTCAAAATAAACCAATATTTAAATCAATTTTTTTTTAAAAAGAACCGTATTTTTTCAAAATAGTCAAAATGAGCCTATAATGCCAAATAGTTTGGCATCAACCCTCTGAAGGAACAAAATGTCAAAACTACCCTCGTGCAGACGCCGAATGTTTTGGTGTTCAATACTCGAAGATGCCAAACCGCTAGGCGTCTACAACCTCGGAGACGCCAAATGGTTCCCAAAACTACCCGCAAATTTTGACTGTTCCCAAAACTTGGAGGAATACTTCCCTCTAAGCAATTCTCCTCCATAAAGAGCGAGAGTGAGTTCTATTGAGTCAAGTTACCACTCAAATGCAATCCCCGTAACTTTTGAAGCTTCATTCCAAAACAGGAATCCTACCAAGTAGTTCCATTCCACGCCCAAAAGGGTCAAGTTCATAAGGTTCTCAATCCCTGTAGGAATGCTTCCATGCATGAGGTTCAAATCTTTGGTAAAACTATTGGTGGAGATATGAATAGAAATGATACAAATACAACTTACCTTGGTGAAGAATTTCGTTTGAGGCTTTGGTACAATACTTGCATCCATAGATCAAAGTCTCGGGATCGGCGGTTGGATCGGACCCCTCCGATCCCGAGGTGGATCGGCTGGATCGGTCCGATCCATCGTGATCCCGAGACGGAAAAAAAAAAAATCCTAAAAAATGCAAAAAAATAAAGAAAAAATTCAAAAAATTGTAGAAAAATCAGAAAAAATCATTAAAATTCATAAAAGAAATCATAAAATTAGAAAACACATAAAACATTAGGAATATAAATATTTTAACCTCTTGTGATGGAAGAAAAGTATAAAAAATAAAAAAATAAATGTAAAAAAATCATAAAAATTTATAAAAAAAATCAAAGACAAACCTATGAACAATAATAATGTATGATTATAAAAAAAAAATCTACTTAGACTCCTATAAAGCCATTAGAACACAAGCTTCTCCATATTTATACAAGATATTAAAACAAATAGATACGTACAATCCAAAAGATATTAAATTTGGTGGATCAAACTCATCATTTGTTAAATAGTTTGGAGAATCTACAAATTCTTGTTACTTAGTACTAAACCAGTAAACGCTAAAACAATTTTAAGACCCACAAATAAGTACTTGTTACGTACTCGACTCATACCGGTTGCTTAAACACCTCCCTTAGCTTGGAGTCTTACACCTGCAAAAATAAATATTTTCAATGATTAACTCAATAAATGCAAATATAGCTTCTAAAAATAATAATAAAGAGTCAAAATAAATAAACTTAGGATTGGACTATTGTTCATATATAGTAACCATCAGGGGGGTTCAGGAAAGAAAAATTACTCATACTGGGTGGATGCAGTATCGTTGAGCTCTATAGTGTCATCGTTCCCTCCAGATTGTCCATAATATCCACTATAGCTATGGTCGGACTGTGATTGGCCATAATCATAACTATGTGGCTGCTGATCATAACCATATTGATGTTGAGGAGGCTGACCATAACCATGTGGATAAAATGGCTGCTGAGGTTGATGTACTTGAGACTGACCATAATCATAATTATCCCCTCTATATCCAAGCTGACCACCGTAGTCCTCAATATTCATCCCATGTACTTGTTCATCCAAGTCGGTGAGTCTTGCATCAAACTCACTCGGGCCACCCCTACTAGTACCAACATGATCTCTCTGTGTCCAATCATCGTTGCTTGGGTGTCTAGGTAAGGCAGTTGGTCTTCTACTACGTCGGCCTCATAGTCCCCACCCACCATGATCAGTGTCTTGAGTGATGATTACATTGTCATCTGGGTGTGTGTCGCCTAAACGACCCCCTCAACACTTCCACTTTCCCTGACTCCACCACCTTCGCCCCCATTCTAGCCATCTCCTCTATCACCACCACCACTACCACTAGCACCAGCACCAACACCAGCACCACAATCACCATCACTACCACCATCATCATCATCATCATCATCGTCATTTGAACCATGACTTCGATGCTGTGTCGAATCATCTTCGCGACTTGGAACACCTTCATCTAACCATGACAAGTCATTTCCATCAATGCAGGGGATTCTTTTTCTCTTAACTAATCATCAAGAACATCGATGTTTTCAAATATATAATCCAAATCAATTAGATTATAATAATCTTCTTCATCTCTTGTATCAGTTAGATTACGAACCCAAAGTCGCATATTATAGTGGACGTATACCAGATTCTCCAACCTCATCATTGATAATCTATTCCGTGGCTTTGAATGGATGAGGGAGAAGGTGCTCCAATTTCTCTCACAGCCTAATGATGAACATGTTTGGCTTAATACTTTAATCGCAATCTTTCGTAAGGCAGGAGCAGACTCACCATAATTGTACCACCACTCAGTTGGGAAAGAAAAAAATATATTAAAATTTAATATACTGTAAAGTAATTATTCATCTAATGAAGTATAACATCAACATACCTGGTAGACTAAACTTTGCTCTTTTCTGAGCGAGTGGATAGCCAAATTCTCCCCTTCATTCTTCATAAAGTCTTATCTGTAACCAATATTAAAAACTCACAATTAATTAATAATCTGTATCAAATATAAATAAAAGTCTTAATAATAACATATTTATACCTGATCAATTGCTTCTCCTGCACTATCCATATCCGGTTCAAGTTTTTTGATGACGTTTTTTAAACTTGTCATTATATCTTGGTGATGGGAAAAGTCTTCGTCATATCGAAATTTTGGATTTAAAAATATGCTACAAAATAAAAATAATTGTCAATAACTAATAGACATTAATAACATCAAAAATACATATTGTCAAATGCAATATTATAGCTTACTTGCTGCATGAAGATCTTGATGAAGCTGTGTCTCCCATCTTCTGTTAATGATTTCAAAGTAACGTTGATGATGACGGACTTGAGCACTAATCACCTCTTTGGCTCTTTTCATCGCTTCAAATATTACACCCAAAATAGGTTTCTTGTCTTGATCCACAATTTTTAGAACCTTGACAAGTGGTCCTATAATTTTGCATACCTCTTCAGTGTTATCCCAAAATTCATCATTTAGAATTAACTTTGAGACATCCCTAGCTTGTTTCTTTTTTTTTTATCTTTGCTGTACACATGTCTAACAAGCTCTTTCCACTCATTTGATATAAACATTTTTCTCAGTGCATCCTAATATCGGATAAGACTTTCAAGAAAAATAAATTCTGTTGCGAATCTAATGATACCAGGACGTAACAAGTCTCTATTGTCAGTGAATGTCTTCATCAAGTTTACTAACTCCGTGTTGTTGTAAATAAAAGAAGTTATTCTCCGTCCATCCTTAATGGTATCACTGACTCGTTTTGTCTTTCCAATATCCTCGAATATAAGATCAATGCAGTGTACCGCACAAGGACTCCAGTATAAATGTTGCCTTTTTTTCATCAACTCTAGCCCTGCACGCTTAAATGACGCTTCGTTATCCGTCACAATCTGGATAACATTCTCTTCTCCCACCTCCTCGACCATCTTATCCATTAACTCGAGAATGTAACTCGATGTTTTCTCTTTTCCAGATGTGTCTACAGACTTGAGAAATATCATGTCTTTATCACAGTAGACCATAAAATTTATGATAGACTTCATAGTTTTGGAAGTCCAGCCATCGCACATCAGTGTGCATCCAAATTCTATCCATTTCTTCTTTTTGCCATTTATATATTGATTTAGCTCCACCACATCTTCGTTTAAATACTTGTTTGCCAGCTGATATGGGGTTGGTCCCTTTACGGGTCCCGCTTCACCAATGGTGTCAATCATGGTTTGAAAGTAAGGACCCTTTGCTGCATTGAAGGGAATTGAGTGAAACATAAAAAATTTTGAAATTACTTTCCCCACTTTATGCATGACTTATTTTCCACCCCATGCTCCCTTCAACTTTTTTTGTGTTCCTCCTGCAGACTTATATAAGTAAGGGTCAATTCCTCCCGTAGGAGCTTTGGTTGCAGCATCAACATCTTTATCTGTTCTTCGTGATCGAGTAGAAGGCTCGTGTACACTGGTACTACGACGCATCGTATCTCTAATATTAGTACCACCACGCACACTTGCACTACGAGGAATCCCCCTTCTACCGATGTGTATACCAGACGAACTTGCCCCCCCAGATACAGAGTGTCTTCTTTGAGCTTGTTCATCGGCCTCTCGTCTGCTTTCACGTATGGCCCGTCTTAAAGCTTCTTCTTCGTCTATTTCCCAATATGGACGATATTGATCTTCCACTTCAACAGGAATATCAATATTATCTTCCTCTTCCTCAGCTTCTTCTCTTCCACCACCACTACTGCCCAACTCATTTAATCTTTCTTGTAATTCATCTCTTCTTCTTTGCTCAGCAGCCTTCATTTGTTTGGTTGACTGCAAATGGTTTGTGATCAACAATCTTATTTTCCTAAGAGCTTTAGGACAAGCTGTTACATCTCTTGGGCGCGCAATAATATGTTGTTTCAATCTTGTAACCCCCCCCCCATGCATTATCTTGTCACAATAGTTGCATTTAATAATCTTCTTATTACCCCCAATTGCAACACAGTGATCCCAACCAATATCTGATCCTCTCAGCATATTTTGTAAATTTGTCTTTATAGATCACTTGAGGTAAATCTGCTATAATGCCACATTAATCTCAAGATAACAAAACATTTAATAATGAAAATTTAATAATGATATATTAAAATTTTCATAAGATAAAAAATTATTTAAAACATTTCACATTTTAAATGGAAAATGTAAAAACCCTAAATACAAACAAATAGAAGAAAAATACAAGATTTATTCAAAACAAAAATTTTAAAAATACAAGTTAGTAATATTCTCTCTCAAGTCCCAAGATTAATTTTTGTGTACACAAGAACTCTTAAAAAAAAAAAAGAACATAAAAATTATTTACACTTACACAAATTTTAATATAATATAATAGCATGCGTAATATGATATCATTCCATGAAATGATTATTTACTCTTTAATTCTGACAAAATTATATTTTTATCGAGTAGTACTTTGCTGACGGCCAACAATATGAGTTTGGCCGATCCTTAGATGGACCTACAGACCAAAAATCAACCTCTTTAAATGGACCTATAACCTTTGGATCTTTGTACCCCAAATAATGGTCAATATTGCTCAAATTCTACGAGTTGAAAATCAACATATGAAAACTACTCCAATCCAACCCTTAGATTGTTGGGCCAAAGATCCATAAGGTCAGAACCCTCTAAGAATATGCCACGTGGCTCATATGGTGTGCGATAATAAGTGACTTTGCTGACCGCCGACGGTCAGCAAAGTTCTACTCCTCTTTATCAACATATCTCCTACAACTACAAGACGCAATTTTTTTGGGACAATCTGTAGTAGACCCAATCAGTTGCTTGCCATTTGTACATGGCAAGTGAGAATATTCTCTTCAAATCACATTGTTTCACTTTCCATATACAAATGGCAGCACCTGATTGGATCCACATCACACGCTCCACAAAGAAAAATGCTACACATGACCAAATTTTCTCGATGAAGAATAATCAAAAGCAAAGAAATTAGAAATATAGAATACCCATTATTTTTTGAAAATTTTGAAAATATTTCATATTTTTAGTAAAATAAAAATAAAAATACCAAAAAATAAAAGAAAATATAAGATTTTTCATAATGTTTTCTATCCATCTTTGATGTTTTCTGTACACAAGAGTCAAGATCATTTTTGTGTGTATTATTTTACAAAACATTATTTATTTTTTATCACATAAAAAAATACATGTATTTTATAAAAACAAATACATGTATTTTATAAAAATAAATAAAAAAAATTATAATTTTCATCAAACATGAATCTTATCTCAAGATTCTCAACAATGGTTGTAAGATTAAAATAAAAAATAAAATATAATGAGATTTACACAAACAAATTAAAAAAAAAAAAAAAAACATTGTTATTTTACTCAAACATGAACCATTTAACAAGATTTGAAGCAAATGACAAATATACATATATTTGGAGGAGATTTACCTGCTAAAAGTGTTGGATCTCGCCGGATCTCGCCCAAAACTCACCGGATTTTCAACCCAACTCGAAGAAATTTCAACCAAAACCTTCGATCTTCATGGATCTATGTGTTTCGAAAGTAGATCTATCATTTTCAAGCTAATTTTAGGTTCTAAGAAAGGTTGGAGGAGGAAAGGGGAGAGGAAAACGAGTGAAAAAGATGGAAAAAAAGAAAAAAAATTGAGTTTTTATAACATCTTCGCCGCTGGTTCAACTCGCCGAGTTGGATCGGTTTAACTCGTTTGGATCGGGCGATCCAACCGATCCAAAGGGCGATCCAGAGAGTTGGATCGGACGATCCAGTGCGATTCGAGACAAACATTGGATTTTTGTCTCGGATGCCTCCGATCCCGGTCTGGATCGCCCGATCCAACTCGGGATCGCTCGAGACTTCGAACCATGCTTGCATCTCGTATTTCATGGAGACCTTGATGGAGATGTAGCATCGGTTCTTCACGATCGATGAAGTATGGAGAAGGGATTTCAGTCAAAGAAAGAGAAGGGGTTTTGGTTTGAATATATAAGGGGAAGGTGTTTAGGTCGGTGGAAATAAGGACAAAGCTCTCGATCATTGAAAATGAGGAATGAGAAGGGTTTCAATCGATGGAGGAAGGAGAAGGACTCTCGGTCGATGGAAGAAGTCGATTTTGCTTTTGGTGGGTGAAAATGTACAAAAATTAAAGGGTGAGTGTACATGTAAAAATAGTGGGCGGGTAGATAAAATAGGTATACAGCGTAATAACGCATAAGAGTGTGCCATGATTTTTTTCCTTAGAAAGTACCAAATTTTTGTGGGTTTTCGTGCATTTATCCTATAAGAAAATACAACACGAAACGCACAATGAGGCTATTGTTGTTGTTGGTGTCGGAGGGGAGTCACTGGCCACCAAAGACTAGTTCAACATTGATTGGAGGTCTGACCATGACTAACTATGGGGTGTGAATTTCTCCAAATCTTTCCAACCAAACACCTCAATGATCTAACTTTAAATCTTTGTTCACCGTTCCTATTGGTGAATCGGTTAGTTGGGGTCTCAATTTATAGGGAACGTTGGGGATCACTAGCTCAATAAACTAACAATGTGTTGACGTGTTAGAATGTTTGCCCGCATAGTGGCGTATTGGGTGGTTGACATGTGGTGTCCCCCGCTAAATGTGTCATGAACGTCTGCAGTACTACGACGCCGCACATGTACCTAAA
This sequence comes from Euptelea pleiosperma, assembly GCA_035048495.1. Taxonomy (NCBI): domain Eukaryota; kingdom Viridiplantae; phylum Streptophyta; class Magnoliopsida; order Ranunculales; family Eupteleaceae; genus Euptelea; species Euptelea pleiosperma. Next base: position 19,902,864 of record CM068543.1, read on the forward strand.
GACAATGATTATTTATCTATTGTCATAATTCTAGATAAGTAGGTCACGTCCCATCCTAAGCAAGATATATTACGACCCCCCTAGGGTCATGTTAATTTTTCTTGAGGATCTTGGCTAGTTCCTTCGCTTGAGCTTGCCTTTCTCAAAAAGTCGGCTCTCCCCTGCCACCAAACCAAACTTTTGATGTAAGATCTTTAAGAAGTCGATGAAGGATCAACGATTAAGAGTAATATGGACCGACTTCTAATACTCGGCCCCAACTAGAAAATAAACTTATGTTCATGGAGGTGGCATGTGGACGGTTTTGATGGAGGTCTTTTTTAGGCACACACTCAATCATAGCTAGTTTTGAAGTTGTGGTTTGTTGAAACCCTTGCTTAAAATCTCCTTTCAAATGGTGTATAAAAGATGAGACGATCAAGAATAAAATCGTCATTTCTTTACAAAAATTTAAGTGAGGAGCTTAAGTGTTGAAAGGGCGCATAGCCAAACCAAAGCTCAAGTCCACAACCCAACAAGACAAATCACCCATAATATGATGGGGGATCTCGCTGTAAACTTCCTTAGCACAAAAATGAAATAAAAATAAAAATTGAGATAAAGTAAAAAAGAAGAGAAAAGTTGGTTTTGCCCGCAAGTTGAAATATGTCATCCCACGGTATGAGCTACAAAGAAACCTATGGTGCAAATGGAAAAAAGGGTGCTCAAATTACAACACTACCATGTTGAGCACATATACCATGTTTACACGTTGTATTATTAGTTTTTTTTTTATCATTTCACCCACATGTCCATGTGGGTGGGTGACGATATATATTGAGCTTCGTGGTTCACCCTATTATATATCATTTTCAGATTTCACGTATAGGGTGAGGATTTGGTTGATTCGGTAAGGATTAAGGAAGATCCTATTAATTTGTTTAAATTGTATTTATGATTTGAAACACTTTAAATTGCTTTATTTTTGCTTTAGTTGTTTAATTAAACTATTTGATGACATACTGGGTTAGTTTGATATCTTTGAGATATTTATGAAAATTTTAAATGTTCTTCATGTATGTGAAATGTTTCTAGAATTTTTGACCAATTTTAATAAAATGAGCATGTCTTTGGACTCAAAATTCGAAATGATATGATCTCAACGTCATTTTTGATAACTCGTAGCGTTAATTTTTATAATAATTCAAAATTTACGGTAGTTCTAACCCTACTGCTCAAACTTGTTTTCATGGTATTGTTGCGAGGTTCTGAGAATCATGCGACAATATTCTCAAGACTTGGGGCTTTTGTTGTGACCTTTAAATGATAGAACTGACAAAGTCATAAAACATAAAACTTTTGTATTTTTTTCTCTTCTTTTGACAAATCTAACTTCATTTTATTCCAACGTACATTCAAATTGTAATCGAATTTTCTTTAAGACAATCCAAAAAGATTTTTTTTAGTACCCTAAACTAACAAAATAAACTCTTCCATTAATCCTTAGTTTTCTTAACCAAATTGCTTTAACTAAATATAAAAATTTGTTAAATATGGAGTAATTCAATCCTTTCATACCCCACTGAACTTGTCACAATAGGATTTAATATTAATTTTTAAACTTATTTTATTATGGTTTTTTTAGTTTCAATTTTTTACTTTTTCAAAATGTCATTTATTATTTTATATTAAAATGTTAGTATTTTGAACACTTAGGCATTTTCATATATTTCTTTGTGGATCTAATTTTTGTGGCTTTGTAAATCACCTAATTTCGAATTAAAACAACCAATGTTATGATTTTTATAAGTTGAGTAGGACAGGTTTTATTTTATAAAAACTCTACTTTTTTTAGAGTCAATGGTTTCTTATGGAGATGTAGACTGTTTGACCATAACCTTGACCTAATTTACTCAATGTGAACCTTTGTCCAATAAATGAATAATTATATATATATAATTGACCATATTTGATGCAATATTGTTGAATCAATTTGTGAATTTAGTATTTTTACATGCAGATGTAATCTTTTTATCCTTATGTCTCGACGTCGAGTTATCGGTCAGCCTATGGATAACAAGTCAAGTCTTGGAGCTCGGGATTAGGGCGTAAGGTATTAGAGCTTAGACATTAGATTAATTCTTAAAAATTTTAGTGTAAGTTAGGAATTATTTGATTGTTTAATTCCTTGTGTAAGAGTTGGTTAACCGTACAATCGAGTAACATCTTTTTTTAGTGTTGTGGCAATGGATTTAGATTCTAAAGAAGTCGTAGTGTGGTTGTCATGCCAAAATTCAAGGTTCATGAGCTGACCCACGATTTGGGGTTCAACCCAATGTCTATGAGGGTGATTTGACCCGCGACCCAAAAAGCCAATATTAGGGCACGAGGGTTAAAAAGAAAATATGGGTCAAACAACATATGAAGTCAACATGGATCAAACCCAAGGTCAAGGTATAAAGGTCAACTAGGTCAAGTCTAGTCACCTAGGGTCAAAGGAGGTCAAACAAAAGTTAAAACATTAAAAACTCAAAACTTATGAATTTTTGATATACAAGAAATCAACGATGTTGAAACATTAGATGACCATATCTCGATCTCTACATATCAAACGAGCTTATCTTAGAGGCCATTAGACTTATAATAAGATGAATTAAAAGAAAATTGTCTCTAGAAAATTATTTTTTTTCTATTTTAAAATTAAAATCTATAAACATGGCCAAAAGGGTTTTTGAATAACATTAATTTATATTAATTTAAAAAATATAAAATAATAAGGTTTTAGTACAAAAACCAAGAAATACAGAGTTTAAAATTTTGGCTTCGTGCAAAAAATAGGACACGGTCTTGTCAATCCGCAGTGAAAATCCAGAACATTGTTCTGTCAATCTGTAGTGAAAAATTCATGTTTTGAAAAATGTCTAGATCTAAATGCAAATAGATTCTATTTTGGCCTCAAAGTAGGACATGTATGTCTCTACAAGTCCAGAATTCCTGGATGAAACAGTACGAAGATGACCCTCAATAATGGGGTTTGGAGTCTCAAAATTTTGAAACTTTATTAAATTTAATTATTTTCCTATGAGTTGAAAAACCATGGGCTTTAGAATCAAGTCGTTTTGATCCCCAAGCCTAAAGTCATGACAGAATCAGTATCAATCACAAAGAAAAGTCCGAACCAAAAATTACATCAAATATATAGATCTAAAAATGACTTTCCTAAATGGAGAATTAAAAAAATGACATGGATCAACTAGAAGGTTTTGTAATCGAAGGCCTTACATAATATTTGTAGGTTAATCAAATTCTTATACGGATTAAAACAAGTACCAAAATAATGACATAAATTTTTTGATCATGTGATGATCTCTAGTAGATTTAAAATAAATTGATATGATAAATATGTATATATACATAAAGAGTAATGGAAACTCTTATATGTGATAGTCTATCTATATGTAGACGACATGTTAATAATATATACAAATATTAATATAATAAATTATGTCAAAAAAATGCTAACCAAAAATTTTGATAAAAAAGACTTAAGTAAAGTTGATGTAAAATTACAGTCAAGATAATTAGAAACTTTAAGGAGATTAAACTATCCCAAACGCACTACATTGAAAACGTATTAAAAAACTTAATTAGTATGATGCAACTCTAGTTAAACACCATTTAACATAAACTATAATCTAACAAATAAAATAAAAGAGATGCATGGTATATATATCTCAACTTGAATACCCCAGAATAATTAAAAGTTAATGTACGTATGTACATAATGTAATGTACTATATTTAATAACATAACTTATACTGTAAGTAGGTTGAGTAGATACACTAGCAACTTAGGACATGATCACTAAGAAGCTAGCTTCAGAATGTAGTTTATAACATTTGAGATATCCTACTTATAATTCCTTGAAATTATTTTAGGAGCATTTTGATCTTTTGTTTGACATTAGCGACAAATGTTTAGATTTTCTCTAGTTCAATATATGACTAATTGAGACAAATTATATGCATGTCTGAACTTTAGATTGAAAATTAGAATCTTAAGGTTAATTCTAGAAATTTGACCTTGAGAAGGATATATTTTGGTAATTCTTCATATAAAAATATTTTAGTAATTTATTAAAAAGAACCTAATTGGGTAAAGTACTGATCTAGACCCCACTTGACAAGACTACTCACATAATAAGTATGACTCTTACAGAGAAATGAGTAGAAGTCGATATTTACTTAATAAATCTCATCACCCCACATAACTGACTTAGATGACATTTTGATTTTCACTTAATGAGCTAGTGAATTAAATACCTTGCAGGACCCACAGGCGAGCTCCAAGACTCTAATTTAGATAATTCACAATAATGGTTAATAAATGAGAAAAGAAAAAGATTTGACTATAAGGATAAAAGAAAAATCACTTGAGTGCCTAGTTCGATTATCTTGATTAGTTGGCCAATTTGACTAACTTGACCAGTGTGAATAGAAGACAAATCCATTAGTTTTATCAGCTGACCGGGTTGATTAGATTAATTAAGTTTACTGAAGGCCAAAAATTATCGTTTAAGCACAAAAAACGATTTTTGTTCGAAATTCTACGGGAGAACTCTTAACCATTTGATCAATACCAATCATTATGCAAGGTCAAATAGTGATGTGAATTTCGTGCATGTTGTGTTGTTGACTAGGTTAGCCACAACCGAAAACTACCACCATTCTAAACAATGATAACAGTTCAATGACCATGTTAGCAATAGCAACATGACTACTTCTGAGGATGGTCTGGATCAACAACCAAATGGTCTCGTGCTTTCGTTTAGTTGTTTATAGGTTTTGAACTCCTCTTATGGATGAGAATTGAGATAATCTATTGGGCCCTATAGAAAAGCCGGTGCGTCAAAAATTGATGTGGAACAGGCTCTTCAAGGTTCAAATACGGTGGTTAACCTGCGTAAAGAAGAGTGTGAGGGTTCTGATGAGAAACAATAGACTGGTTTCTCACTTAAGCAACAAACAAATCAGCAGCAATTTAAATAGCTCGCTGGAGTGGAGGGTGGCCAACATTCGGAGATTTTGTGGCTGTCGGAAACAGCCATTTGATTTGGGATTAAAATTTTGGCCTTAACATATGTTCTTGTGATCTGAGGTTGAAGAAAGAGGTAATTTTTTCCTATCAAAAAAATTTTGTTAGTCAATTTGGGTCAACAACGGTCGACCAGGTCATGGGGTAAGTCAGCTTTTCTGAATTATGTGATTTCCTATATGCAACAAGCTTTCCCAATTTCTTTGTGGGGGGCAGGATCGGGGGACAACCATTTTTGACAACTATTTTTGACAACCATTTTGGCGGACCCAAATAGAAGATGAATGGATGGCTTATTTTTGGTGAGGATGATCTCCTCACCATATAGATCACCCCAACAGAAAATATCCCATTCTGAAATTTCTAACCCCCATCAAATGTGGTTTGCAAGTTACACGGAAAAAATACACAGTCCATAATTCTTCAACTTCTAAACCAGCTAACGAATATCAGAATGATTTGAATTTTCGTGAGGATGATCTCCTCACCATAGAGACCAACCTCGCCAAAAATCAGCCATTGGTTCATCTTCTATGTGGGTCCGCCAAATGGTTGTCAAAAATAGTTGTCAAAAATGGTTGTCCCCCGATCCCGACCCTTTGTTTATTTACCAATTTGTTGAGTAAGCTTTCCGAATTTGTTGCAGCAACTCTTTCTTATTTTGGTAGGCAGGCTATGGTTAACATCATTAGTACGTTCATTTTGATGGTCTGAATTACTCAACGAGCTAAGGCTTTGTTACAACCGAGCAACTGCACGATCGAAACACTGTGATCTTCATTCAAGTACTCGAATTTCTACCCAATGAGTTGTGTTTTAGAGCTGCAAATTGCATGTATCAATAAGATTCAAACTCAAAACATTTGAATCTGTGAGTTAATAAGGTAGATTGTACTCTAGCAAATGGGCCCCATAATGAAGAATATCTATTGGCAGATTACTATCACCATCATCATCATTTCTAATCACCATCACTATCATCACCCGTTTAAATCACATGCAGTATGGCATCTACAGGATGAGAGAGAGAGAGAGAGAGAGAGAGGTCTGAATTAATGGGCATACAGATGATGACAAAAGTGAAATCAGAACAATAATACGGAGTATGATCAGAGCATCCAAATCCAAAGGATACATCTCTCCCATGCAACACCAACCACCAGACTCATCTGGTAAGGCAGTTATTTCTTTTGTTAGCCGTGACAAGGACGTACAGTGCAAACCCTAGAAAAGAAGAAAAAGCGAGTAAAAGGTTATCAAAGATAAATGCGTGCTGTGAATAATACAACTATGGCAGAGAAAGAGAACTGCACGTCCCTACTGCCATAAAACAAATAATGCTCTCTCTCTCTCTCTCTCTCTCTCTCCTCTCTCTCTCTTTATGACACTTCTGTCTCTCTTACAGGTCTCCAAGAGAAGAGAGAAGAAAAGAAAAACGAGTCACATCGTTATTTGACAGAAACAAGAGTCAGGTAGGTACACGAGAGAGAGAGAGAGAGAGTTTCTCAATGCCCGCATGGATTATGCCTTCATAACAAAGCATGATTTAAGAGCTCCTCTATGGTTTAACAATGACTTAGGTTCCATTCTCTCATGGAATAGAACAATCTAGGGTTTGAGTCAGTAGATCATGATCCAAAAGTCGAGCAATGACTTGGGTGAAAGTCTGCTAGTGAAAAACAATACCTTACTTTAAATTTTGATTCTTGAGACAAAGCCACCAAAAATGAGATGGCATACATGAGGTTTGAGAGCTTTAGCAACATTAACCCTAGATTTATTTTTTTGTTGTTCTATTTCTTGCTATATGGTTACTTTAGTGTTTCTAAAACATATGCGGTTTTAACCCTAGTCTGCAAAATTACTTAAATTTGATCAGCTAGCTCAGATCTAAATGTTCCTAGATTAATTTATTAAAAAAAAATCCTTACATTTCAAACTGCATCAAATCATTCATATGGGTATCTTAGAAATTCACTCAAAATATTTAAACCCTAAAGACTGCTAATCATGACTTACGCTTTTTTTTTATAAGTCAAACGATTATATTAAAAGGAGATCGAGAAGATCTCAAGAAATCAAGAAGAGGTGGAAACCACCATAAACACCTAAAAACTCACACATCTATCTCATCACCAATAAAGTCTCAAAACTAAACACCATATTACTAAAGAAATTGCTTCTAAGATGAGGAGAAATATTGCCCCAACTAAAGAGGAAGGCCTCAATGTTTATGATGCACTCCTGCAAAGAACTTGCCTTTCCTCTAAAACCCCTCGTATATATTCCTCTTCATCCATAAGCCCTAAATGACTACATACGGAATCATACTCCATAAAAGCTTCTCCCTAACAGAAAGGGCAATCTTGGGGCAACCTCCCAATAAGGCTCCAATGGACTTCTAGATAACTCAACACAAGCCCACTTGAGCCAAAAGTATGACCTTACCTAAAGGCAAAATCACAGAGCAAGAGAAGATGGGTTGTATTAATTCTCACCATTAAACTTATACATAACATTATTATTCACAAAAATCCGCCTTCTATCAATTAAATTTTCAATAGTAAGTATTTTGTCTAAAGATGCTACCCGCAAAGAAACGAATTTTTGACGGTACTTTATATTTCCAAATGTAAGAAATGGCTAGAAAAAGATTGAGAAGCAAGGTATAAATGAGCTCTTAGTGTTCCTAAATCCTAACATGATTCGCACTTTATAACGACAAAAATAACCCTGACTCAATTGCTTTTCCAAATTATTTGTATAGGCAAATTATGAAATTTTGCTTTAAGGGGTAATACACAGTTAGAACATCAAACTATTATTTCATGTATAGTCACAAGTCATAACAAAGATTTTATGAGTCAATGCTCATAACAATATATATATATATATATATATATATATATGGTCAAGATCAGGGAACAAACGTTTTGACGTACCCACATGGAAGATGAATCGATGGCTGATTTTTGGTGAGGATGATCTTCTCACCATATATGGATTACTCCTACAAAAATCAGGCTATTCTGAATTTCTAACCCCATCAAATGTGGTTTTCAAGTTAACAATAAAAATTTACGGTCCATAATTCTTCAACTTGTAAACCAGGCTACGAATATCAGAAATGATTTGAATTTTTTGTGAGATGCATGATCTCCTAGCCGTAGACACCATCATCACCAAAAATCATCCCATTATTCCAAAACTTCTAATTTATATATATATATATATATAGATAGAGAGAGAGAGAGAGAGAGAGAGAGAGAGAGAGAGAGAGAGAGAGAGAGAGATTATGCATGCAACCATTTTCATACTTAAAAGTATGCAAACATTGTATCCATCATTGAATGCTCATTGAAAAACGTGTTTTAATTTATAAAATATTTTTGAAAACATTGAAATAACACATTTTTCAAGGGACATCCAACAGTACTGATAATGTTTGCGTACTTTTAAGTATGCAAATGGTTGCATACTAAATTTGTCCGAAATTTATAGGTCATTTTGGACGTGGTTGCGTTAGAGAGGCAGCGATTAATTCTAATTAGCCGATTCAATCGATATCTGACCGAAGACTGCTGTCTGGAATCTGGGGACCATTATTTTGTATCGGACTGCTGTTAGCCCTCTAGGGATTCCCGCGATCTTCCATATGCCTGTAAACAGGCAGAAAGAAAAAGAGACAGAGAGTAAAAGTTTCCAGGGTTTTCATCTTCCAATACCTGTCTGTCTGCAACTTAAAACCCTAAAACAATCTCTCTCTCCGTGGGTTTTGGCGGAAGACATGAAACAGAATAGCAAACGATCGAAGCATTCGTGCAAAAAAACGACGACACTTCAGATACTTTGATGAGATACTTCCTTCATTTTCACTTTGAAAACGAGAAAAATGGAGGTTTAGGGTTTTCTGGTCTAAAAAAAAGAAGAAAAATGGAGTTTTCGGGTGTTCTTGCTAGAGAACACAAGAAAGACGAAGTAGAGATGCCTTGTGAGCTGGAGCATCAATGACCCAACACCCGTTTTCGAAAATTGAATGAAAACCCGGTTTCGTTTTTTCGCTTTTTAAAACCTGGAAAAAAGAGAAGTAGGTTGGGTGGTTTAGGGTTTTTTTCCTTCAAAACACAAGAAAACGTGTTTTACAAATCCATTTTAGACAAGTGCAAGGTGCAACTACATCCCTAAAAGCTTTATTTTTAGTATAGTTTCTTGAAAACTCCATGTTCCCGCTTCTTCAATCTACACAACAGAAGAGATTGTAAGGGTTTCTGTCATACTTCCCCGTAGTTTTCTTGAATACCAACTTGCTTTTTTCAGTTGTTTTGCAATGAAGAGATGGTGTAAGAGGTTTTTAACATCTCTAATCTCCTTTTTGATCTTGCAGGCCATAGCTTTGGAGTAAATTCACCAAGGAGGCCAGGCTGGTTTAATATGAACCTCAAGTCACATATCTTTCAGTCGTCAAGAAGGATAGCTAGTTAATTTCTTTGGTTTGTACAAGGTAAAATGTGAGTGATATGGGTTTGGCTTTTTTTGCAGGGTGCATGAAGAGAATTAACATATGATATGGAGAATAAGGAGCTCATTTTTGTCTTCAAATTGGTGTTAAGAGTTATGAAGTCCTCGCGTCCACTGCCTAATTAGAGAAAATTATAACATGGGATTGGAGAGGTGTAAGTGAATCTACTGTACACATTTCATAGTGCAGAAAGAAACTTGCAATAATCTCCATGATCTCTCATATGGTTAGAGATGATGATCATGAGAGGTTCTTTGTATGTTGAAGAGTAAGTTTGCTCATGAAGGATATAGTTACTATTTTTGCTGATGGATAAGATGAAGCATTAAAGTAATTGAATTCTGCCCAATGTCAACTATTAGGTTCAACTTGCTCCATGCAAATCTCTCTGCCCAATGGGCACTGGAAAGTTGAGTGGTCCCTCTTTGTACCCAGTGGATGTTTTAAAGGAGCTATATATGTTGGTCCCTAACCTATAAGGTAGCCTCAGTATTCCTAGTAGCTATTATCCACATCAAGCTGATCATAAAGCTTTTAGAGTTTAGACCACAACTTTGAGAGACACATGAATGAGCTTATCTAAACAAATTTCTTTATTACATCTTTAATTAATCATCTCACATGTGAATCTAATCATGAAACATCTATGATGTCCTGCTACTTGTTCAAATTAATCATGCCCCCCACTACACACACACACACACTTACACACTCCCCATCTTGCTTTATTTTCCCCAACTTATCTCATATCAAGGTTTAATTTCCTTCATTGATATAGAGGCACTAATACATCCCTTGGTTTAAATAATTTTATATCTTGGTTTAAATTCATGTTGTAAAAAATATTTGTATTATAAAGCTGTATTAGGAGTAACAGTGGTACTACAATTATCTTCAAAGGCCAAATTTATTGATTGTTGATTTCCATGTTAGGGTTTGATGACATGACTATATATCTTCTAATTAATTGTGCTAGGCACACATTCTTCGACCCGTGCTATGTGAAACAATCATAAAGCTACTTGTAGTTGTCGATAAAGCCTATAGGCATCACCTTTTAAGATGTGCGGAATGGTCCCAAAGTTGAAGTTAATTATCTACGTTGCTTTTGTACTAGTGACTATCGTTCATTTACCATGGCATATGTTCCCTATGATATTTTCTCTTCAATGTTGTTTATTTGGCCATAGAATCAGATTATTTTATGTCATAATATGGTTATTGGATCATTATAACACAATTAGAGGCAACTAATAAGTAACTGGGGTAGAGAACACCAACCCTACTTATTTATTAAGGCAATGATAGCTCACTATGCACAACGAAAAAAATGATAAGATTACGACTTGCCCATTTATTTGACAGGTGTCAATGTATGCCACATGGTTGCAAATGCGCCATAGCTTTCTCTTTTCTTTCCCATGGAGCACAGCTTGTGGAATTCCAGCATCTTTCTTTCTCAATTCTGTGACTTCTTCAATAAGTTTATTCTCTGCAAGAAAAGCAGATTTCAACTTTGAAACCTATGCACAACCAGCTGATTTCGATAGCAAATCCGAAGGGGTGAATTAAATGGTGCTGCAGGATTTTCAGCCTTTTGTATTCCAAACCACCGAGAATCGAAATTTGATTTGTTTCAAGGTGCAGCAAATTTTCCACCACATGTAAGTTCATTTATAGAACCTAGCTAGATCTTGTTATAGAACTTGTACAAAAAAACTTTTACTGTATGATTCATGCTATGCTTCTATTGTTTCCAACTAGGGTACACACATCATTTATGATTTTTGAACTTCATTCATAACTCATGGATCATTCTACCCCTAGGGTGTGATTAGCATCAAAGAGGTTTACAATTTCGTTCAATTGATTTTAGATTCAAACCTTTGTTAAATAGAATTCTTGTTGAGAATTCTCGAATGTGATGAACTCGAAATGCAACCAAACTGATGTTTACATCATAAATTCATGATTTTTTTTTAAACTTCTTGTTATGCTATGCAAATGAAAATCATAACTAATTTATAAAAGCTGTTGTAGAGTAATTGTTTTTTTATTTGATGTACCAAGAAACTACATAAAACATATATATGTGTGTGTGTGTGTGTTCCATCAAAGGGAAATCAGTCAGTCCTTCGATCTTTAATTTTATAAGCTACAACTATTCTATTATGACAGTAGTTTTGAAAATATTTTCGTTTTCAATCTCTATGGGCTATGGAGTAAATAATCATGAAGACTGTTGAATGCATGAAGTAACTTTACCTAGAAAATTTCAATTGAGAAGGTGACTGACCTACTGTCAAAAGGAATTTTCTTCTGTTGATTCAGTTAATTGCTTGCGTACCAATGATGAGAGACATAAGATGATTTCCAATTCAAGAGAAAAAGATATTCCAGCGAAGCAGGAAGGCAAAACCAACGATGGAAAGATCACTAAGGGCTCATCTAGTTCAAGACCATGGCAAGGGCTAAAGGATCCACGGGTTGTACGTGTTTCGCGTTCCTTTGGAGGAAAAGATAGGCATAGCAAAGTTTGCACAATAAGAGGATTGAGAGACAGGCGTGTTAGGCTTTCGGTACCCACCGCTATTCAGTTGTATGACCTTCAAGATAGGCTTGGGCTTAACCAACCTAGCAAAGTCGTCGATTGGCTGCTTAATGTTGCTAAACATGAAATTGATGAACTTCCTCCACTCCAAATGCCACCAAACTTCAGTCAGTACCCACAATCTATGATAGTTTCTCATGAAGTGAATGCACTGCAATCAGCTTCCATCGCTTCCGTTGTAGATGCAAATTTAGATTATGTAAAGGAAGATGGATCACAGTCTTTACCCTCTAGTAAGGGAGGGTTTAATATCAATGACAACATTGTCGAGGAAGATCAAACAACAGTGCCCAAATCTATATATTGGAATTATAATGCTCCTTCGAGGTCAAAATGTAAAGAAGTTGCAAGAGAAACAATCGCCGAGAAAAGCAATTGGATCAAAAGAGATGAACAAGAAGGCCAAGAAAGTATTGAAGCTCATAATCTACAAGTATCATCTCACAATCCTCTTCCTAGAGCTACCAATTCTTCCCTTCCAGGTTTGCTAAACAATGTCATGCCATACAATTCCTACTATCACTGGGATCATTCAAATTTATCTTTATCTCATTTAGGAAGCCATGGATATTCATCCCAAATGGAAGATCCCCATAACTATAATGTCGTATCAATGCCGTCACCATTGTCGTTACCATCTGGTTCTCAGCTATTGCTATGTCCATCTGGAACAACACCATCTTTCTTTCCTGCTCCATATGTTACAACCCCAGTAGAGTGCAATATTCCAAGACAAGTCAACCACTTTCAAATGTTGAGCTCAAGTTCTCAAAATCTCCTACCAAATTCTCTCACACCTTTTTACTCAATAAGCCCAATAAACCCACCCATAAGACCCCTCCAACTGAGTATAACTTCCATGCTTCATCCTTCTCAAAACAACAATGGAAGTCAACCAAATAAGGGGACTAGTGGCACAGATCCAAAATCTATGTTTGGATGAGAGCAAACTATATCATAAGCATTGCACTGATGATGACTAATAGTTCTCAGTATCTCAAGTTATAAGTTCTAGATATTATAAGTTCTAGATATTGTTCTACTGTTTGAAGCATGGAAGAGGCAAAAGTAGTCTTCAGACACCATGCCGCGTGTAATAAAATGAAGGGCATCGATCGGCGTACATGTTCCGAGATGGGATTGTTCATTGTTCATTAATGTTCATTGTTCATTGTTCATTGTTATCATGGTTATGATCTTCATGTCTGATTTCATAGATTGTTATACTTTATTGTGCTGTTGTTGAACAAATTTGATACAATTCAAATTGCACCATATATAGAATGTCTGCTAAATATATGAACATATACAAGTCATAGGGCGCCACGTACAGAATGCTTTTTGGCATATGGACGCATGCAGATGTATAAAGAAAGTGCATGGTGCATGTGACTTAGCTTTCTGAAAGATTGTCACTTTGGCAATATTATTTGATCCTTGCAGTCTTTTCTTTTCCTGTCGGAAAAGCTTGTAACTTTGGTAATATTATTATTTGATCGTTGCAGTACTCTTTGTTTGGAATCTCTGTGTTATGATCTACTGTTTTTGTTGAATGTATCAACCAAAAAGGAAAAACAGTACTAAATCAAAAGTTTGATTCATGATTTATAATCCTGAAATGGTTTTCCTGCGAATTAATCGTAATCCATTTGACTGTTAAATGCTTGAAATCTCATCACCCTCACATTTGCACTCTCTCTCTCTCTCTCTCTCTCTCTCTCTCTCTCTGCTCTCTCATGATTGCTTGAATGCCCACAGCAAACATGCAGATAAACATAGATGCATGCTCGAATGCACACAAATGCATTCATGCGTGCATGCCACAAACATGCAAGCAAGCCACACCACATATACACACACGATTGCATGAATGCCCACAAACATGCATGCATGCTCGAATGCACCACAAACATGCAAGCCCCAGCCTGCATGGTTCTCTCTCTCTCTCACACCCATACAACCACACCCACATCCACACCCACACCCACACGCAAGCAAGCTTAAACGCACCACGGATGCACCCCTGCAAGCCTCTCTCTCTCTCTCTCACCGCACACACACACAAGCATGCTTAAACGCACCACGGTTGCACCCCTGTGAGCCAACACAAGGAGAATTTTTTTTGATCCTGCAACTTTTTGATCCAGTCATGATATCCAGCAGCCTATAGTTAAGTGCCACCTGGATATGACCCATTAACTGTAGTTACTTTTTTTTTCCACTGTTAAGGGTAACTACAGTTAATTAAGAGCCACCTTAACCCTGTCCTGGGGTTAAACCCAAAGGGATAGTCGATGAAGCTGGTGAGATATTATGAAAAGGTGAGTAAGACAGAGAACAGATTGTAGCAGCTAGCTGCTAGTGTGTCTCCATTTCACAAGATTTTAAGAAAAATAAAGGAACAAAAGCAAGTTGGATGCTAGCTTCAACGTCGACCCATGAAAATGGCATCAAATAAAAGGTTTTTCTAGTGGTCCTACAATAGGAAAAAAGGGGTATAGAGAGAGAGAGATAAATGGGATTTTGGAGAGATCGATTGTGGTCCTCATCTACTCTCTATATCCCACACAAGGGGACCACACGCTGTCACCTATATATAAGCTCCCCCTTACTAATTTTACTTATCCCATTAGCTTAATTTTCTACCACTTTAATTATTTACTTTTTTTTTTTTTTTTTTTTTTTTTTATTTTATGTGATGCATGGATATGATCTCGTTTGAGTCGATCAATCACACTACCCCATCGATTCTGCGTTGCACACCTGTTACGTATGTTTGGGAACTCGCTGATATATGTGATTGAATTCAAGTGCAGAGGCATATACAAGGCTGACATGCAGTTACACAACCAAAGATCGATCGAAATGGTGATTCCAACTTAAAATGAATTTCAATGTTAATTTAGGACGAAATGTTGAGTTAAACTTGAACCCATGATGCATGTTACATGACCGTCCCTTGGATTAGCCATAACCCATAATTAGTACCACCTTCTTTGAAAACTAATTCTATTCTTGCGCATACAAGGAATGATTTCCATGCCGATAGGTAATTAAGTACCAAATCTAAAATAATAGAGCAGAATGATTAAATATAATTAGTCTTGTTACGGCCAAACATATTTTTTTTCTCTTATCAACATTACTACCTCGATCTGCGAGGTCGACCTCATGCCTTGCGTCAATTAGGTCGAAATGCATGGTTTGCAATAGTGGCACTCCATGGTTTAAGCTGTTAATCCCAGATCCCTTAATCCACATTTTGGAACTTTTCGGGTTTAAGATCAAGAACTGACAAAAAGCATGAACCGGCCTTATGTCTCTCTTTTTTTTTTCAATACTGCTTCCATAAGAGAAAGGAACAAGAACAAAAGCATCCATCCCCACTTAATCAAGGTGCCATAGTACTAATAGATAGTCTTGTGCTACGGACAGTGTAGCACCTTTACTTAAAGAGGCAGACCCATAAAGGGTGTTGGGACTTATCAATCAATGAGTCCAGCTAGACTTATCAATCAAAGGGTCCAGCTAGAAAATTCTTTCGATCGGGTCATAATAACAGAAAGTTCATTAATTCAAATGCATGATAAAAGTCACTAAAGAAATAACCAAAAACAATCGTTAGAGAAAGACACGATATCTTCACTATCAACCGATCACATAAAATGCCAAAATATAGTTTCAATGACATTTTGTAATATCACACAAAGGTTGTAGTTACTAAGGACAAACATCCATGGGTTGCTGCATATATATATATATATATATATATATATATATAGTTTGTAAGTCAGGGTCGGGTTCGGGTTCGGGTTCAGACAAGCCTCAACCCTAACCCAATCCAATTTGATCGGGTTACCCAAAATCCGGCCCAAGCCCAACCCAAGTTCTAAAAGGGCTAACCCAACCCAACCCTAATGTCAAGTTCAATCCGTCGGTCTCGGGTTGAGCCCGCCCAAGTTGCAGCCTTAGAAAAAGGAGGTCCCTGGGCCCGATTGTTCAAAAATTATTTTCTAAATCGTGATAACACTATTTTTTAATTGCAAACGGGCCCTTATTTGGGGGAAAATGTTTGTTTTTACATACAACAGTATGGCATTAACCATGGTTTTTTTAGCAAAGATTCCACACCATGACTGAATTGGGATAGCAGCACCATTAGGCTCTATGGCTTCAAAACAGCAACCAAGATGAACAGATTTGCTGTTTGCATTAAACCTTATCTAAAGAAAGAACATAATCCTTCCTTCTTACAAGACGGAAATCTGTGATCTGAAAATCTGACCAAAAGTATGTGTCTATACGATGATGGTGTTCATTGACACGCTTAACAAGCATTCTCAAAAAACAGATAGCAGATGCCAAGATCTCTAAGGGAAGTAGGTAGGCCAGTTGAAGTAGTACGAATCGCGCAGGTCCTTGTTCATATGCTGGTTCCACTGCAACAAAAGAGAGAACAGTTGATGAACAAATACTTCCTACTCAAAACAACTAGTGAACCGAGAAAAAATTGAGTAAACTTGTTCCCAGTTTCTTGGTTAACATCATTGATTTGACATTTAAAATCATCCAATCATTGTTACTTCTGTCTGTGGTCTAGGGCCACCAACCGAATATGCAAGTAGAGAAGGTATGCACACTTTTAGTTATAAAATTGCGCTAGGGCTCTTCGCATTTTATCTTTGATCATTACAAAAACCTTCCATATGAAATTGCAGAGAATCAGTATGACCTGAGAAGAACCTCAGTAACAAGAAATGCGATGCTCACCTTGAACTTATATGGCTGCCTCTTCTGCAGAGCTTTCTTCCAGTGGTACTGCTCGAATAGCATCGCTCGATCATGCCAGCTGCACATAAAAGTATTTCAGAATAGTTAACTGAAAAATGTGCAGGCCTGATTGGAGTAATTATATTTATATGACTTGGTGATATTGATGAAATGCATGTGAACCATATGCATAATAATATAAAAGGTATTGAAAAAAATGCCATTCATGTGCTTATAGCAAGTATTGGCATATGGACATGGTTAGCAAATCTCTGCTTAAAACATGTATTATTGAAAGAAAGAAAAAAAAACCTTGTTTTCTGAAAAAGACATTTAAAACCACTGTGTTTTCAAAACATTGCTAAAAAAACACAAAACATTCAACAATCCAAAACAACCTCGTAATTTGATTTTCAAAAAATTACATGAATAAAACTCTCTTGTTTTTAAAAATTGAAGAATATTTTTTATTTATAATGCGTTTATAAAAATAGTGTAGAAAAAATTAAAAGATTACTGCTTTTGGAGACTAACAAACAAGAAATATGTTTTGGAAACTATGAGCATTGCTTATATTACTAGGCTTAGGGGAAGCATTGCTTATGCACATGTACACGTTTTTTTTTAAGTGCGTAGTTTTGGAATAAAAAAGTATTAAACCCATAGTCCTCACTTAGCGATCTTTTGACATTCTCGGCTTTTTGACCTTTTTTTTACTCTGCTTTTTTGAAACTAAATCATTTCATACTCGCATTTTTCAGTGGGCAAAGTTTCGCCACGTCACAGGTTGCTAACTATGGGCATGGATAGCATGCCATTGCACCTGCAGATAAGGAGTCAATTCTTGTACCAACGACGGAGGAACGTGTGTAACCACGTGAAACTGACATGGCGACATGGCACTTTAGAGATGAAAAAAGATATATACTATATAAGAAGAATAAATAAGCCCCAAGCCCGTAGTTATGGTGTTACACATGGCACTTCTAGTTACACAAACACATTGCCTGCAAAGCTTCCCCTGTTCCTTTCAATTAAAAGGCAATCTTACCCAGATACAGCTTGCAAATGTCATTTACACTTATAAGATGTTGAAACGGATGAGGGTCCCATTTTTAAGTATCAAGGTAACATAGATCAAAAGCCAAAAAGCAAGATCACATAGCATGTGTGCATTAAAACCCAGGTGCACCATAAAAATGTCAATCAATTAATATGTCAGAGAAAATTATAGAAGAGTTGGAAAAATTACAACTTGTGCACAGTTGCTTACTGGACCCTTCGGTTAAAACAGAAAGAAATAACTTGAAAAACCACGTCTCCAACTCTCCCAAACTACTTAGCTTCATTCCCTCTGACAGCTTTCTGTCACCTGCCAAAAGACCACAGTATTTGATGGAAATTATTCATAATCCCCCTCTTATTAGTTTGGCTGATGGAATTTGGTTATTAATCTGCTTCTTGGCTGTGTTTCAGGGTTGTTTTGGATTGATCTTCATTGGGTAAGATTGGATTTGGGGATCTCAGTTCTATTCTGAACTATTGCTAGTCAACTCACCGAAGTCATCTTTATAGGGTAGGGGCAAGGTTTAAAAGACACATGTACCATGAAAATAAGCTTTTAAATCAATTTTAGTACTTAAATTATGCTTTTGGCACGAGACGATACATTCTGCTACTGAAACAAGGTGTCGTGGCTGAGACAATAAACTTTTGAACCACGGGTAGGGGAAGTTGAACCTTAGTTTCAGGTTTACAAATCCAAGGCCAAAGAAAGTCATTCACAAATGCTAAATGGCTCAACTGGCATGTGCCAAGGTTTCTGATTGTACGTGTGTTCTTCAAGGAATGACTTGACACACCAACGATTATCAGTTTGAAAGTTCTGACAATTTATGGTGACATGATTTGCTTTTTTGTACTGTGGCTGTTGGATTGGACAGGAAACTGAAGTAAATAGGAATTGCATGTGAGTTTTTCTATGGGAGATCATACTATCTGATGTACACAAAATGATGCAAGATAACAACTCTGATACCAAAACTAATGTAGGAGGAACAGCTTTATCCAGTTCATGTGTACGGAAGTGTAGAAGACTTGCAGGCACAAGACAGAAAAAATAAAGAATGAAGAAGGAAAAGAATAAGGAAGAAAAAAATAGAAGGAAATGGGAACTGGAGTCAGAAACTAATCAAAAGTAGTTCCTTGTGGGATCCTCCATTGTTGGATGCTTTAGAAAAGCATCCAACTCCACCATACGTGTAACATATGGAAAGTTACTTTGGGTGGTAGCCTCTTTTGTTTTTGAAAGTTCCCTATTTTCAAGGCTGAGCTGGAAAATAGACCTCCAATTGGTATATCACTAGAGTCACTAGACCTCAACATATATGCTCCAGAAGTCACTCTTCTAATCAATACCCTCTTCTATATTTTAATTCTATCTTTAGAGCAACCCAAAAAAATTCTTCTACAGACCACACCCATCCTATGATGAATGGCTATTACTTCATTTGACTCCATGATCCCTGTTCAAATAGTGAAGTCATAGAACTTGTTCGTATATTTAGCAATAAATTCATTTGCACCTTGATGCACCAGTCGAAATCATATAGTGTTGTTGTACATAGTCAACCAGCACATCCTTCGATGGTAGCAGGTTCTTCATCTCAGCCCACGTATCGATGGTACCACAACCTGACCATACATTAAACACTTGAAACTGATTCCACCATATGAGAGCTTGACCTCTCATCTTGACCAAAGCAAGTTGTACTTTTGTCCTTTTGGCACTTACACCACCAAAAGAAACTGTCAAGATTAGAAATCCAAGCAAGAAAAAATATCCATCTCACAAAATTTGTTGACATCAATTACCCCTCAAAAAACTCCATTGGAATAGTTACATCCATTTTGCTCATGATTGTAAGCTCGTGGGACTACCTGGTATTCCCTTAGACCATTGGTATTAACTCCATATCCATATGTTTGCATCCATAATTATGTGCATCATCACAATGCATTGGAGCATGCACACCAAAGGTTTGATTCCACTAGATTTGGAATCAGAGAAAATCCAATGACGCCATTTTGTGGAGGGTAAATCCAGAGATTGCCGTCGGATTTCTTCGATTCACGCACCACAAACGATCACAATCATATGCATTCATCAAGCATAAATAATAACAAAATAAGTAAACGAACACTAGACTTACGTGGTTCATCGCCGGTCTTAGCCGACGACTACGTCCACAGGATAGCCGATCACACGACCGATGTCCACTATAAAGATCTGTAATACAAGTGATGGAGTACAATGTTTAAGGTGTCGACTTGCTAATTGGCAGTATTTCCTCACTCTCTCTCTCTCTCTCTCTCTATTCTATCTCTCTAGAATATTCTTTAGATTTCCTTTCCTCTAGTTCTCCAATCCACACCTTTCTTTCTCCCCAAATTTCTCTTATAAATAGGCCTTCTCCCATGTCATGTGTCAATAGGATAGGGTTTCTCTCCGTTGGATGGGATTGGAAGAGGTTGCTTGCGGGAGAAATGGTGGAGTGAGGGAGAAGTCACTCCAAAGATATGATCAGGCGCATACACAAAAGATTATATAGTATGTTGTGGATGTGATATAGCGCACTGCAGTGCATGGGAGCCAGCGTGTCACTATTTTTGGCACACACATTAGCCCCCTCTCGAAGGTAGAGCTCGGCTCAAGGCGATGGTCCGCCTCCGAGAAGATAAGTCGGTGCCAAAAGATGACAGTTGAATCGTTGATTTATATATCTAATGAATAGATCTTTCTCATTCCTTGTATCCTTACTTTGTGTGTGATTTTCTTTTAACTTGCGCACTTCCTTAACTTATGTCCTTCCCAACTTGGAAGATATGAGTATCCGAACTCTCGGATAATCTTAGTCAAAATTAAATCTTATAAAGGTTGATCGGCTTGGAGTGTTGTGAAGACCACGGTATGGCTTTCTGAAAGACAGCTTAGTCGAGATCAAGCTTTTAGAAAGCTAATTGGCCATCATCATGAGGGGCATGGCCTTCTAAAAGCCAATCGGGCTAAGATCAAGCATTCTGGGAGCTAATCGACCATCATCGTGATGGGCATGACCTTCTGAAAGCCAGCCGAGCTGAGATCAAGCTTTCTGAAAGCTGATAAGCCATCACCATCATAAGGGGCATGACCTTTTGAAAGCCAACCGAGCTACGATTAAGCTTTCTGAAAGCTAATCAACCATCATCATGAGGGGCATGACCTTCTAAAAGCCAACCGAACTGAGATCAAGCTTTCTGCAAGCTAATCGACCATCATCATAAGGGGCGTGACCTTTTGAAAGCCAGCCAAGCTGAGATCAAGCTTTCTAAAAGCCAGCTTGAGATCAAACTTTCTGGAAGTTGATAGAAACTATCAGATCTATTTAATTCTTTATTGATGAATGAATTGGCATTTTTTCGCACATTATTCTTGTGTACTTTTCTTATGTTGTTTTTACGAGAGTTCACAAATAATCTCAACCACAATCTCAGTATTACTATAATCTTCGACTTGAATTTACTAGTGGTTTGGCTTTCAGATAACCATGTTGTGGTCTTCACAAGCCCATGCTGATCAACATTCAGAAGGTTCAAATCTCGATCAAGATTATTCGAGGGCTCGGATTCCCATACCATCCAAGTTGGGAATGACCTAAGTTAAAAAAGTAGGCAAGTTAAAAGAAAATCACACGCAAAATAAAGACACAAGGAATGAGAAAAATATATTCATTAGATAAATACATTAGTAGCAATTCATCTCTATCATCTTTTGGCACCGACTTATCTTCTTGGAGGCGAACCATCACCCTGAGCCAAGCCCCACCTCCGAGAGGGGCCTAATTTGTGTGCCAAAATAGGTGTCACTATCATCTCTTGCTAGCACGCCATATCATCTTGTATATGCGCCTGATCGTATCTTTGGAGTGACTACTCCCTCATTCTACCATTTCTACTGCAAGCAACCTCTCCCAATCTCATTCAATAGAGAGAAATTCTCTCATATTAACACATGGCAATGGAGAAGGCCTATTTATAAAAGAGATTTTAAGAGGAAGAAAATGAGGGATCAGAGGACGAGAAAAGAAAATCTAAGAATATTCTAGAGAAAAAAGACAGAAATACTGTTGATTAACAAGTCGACACCTCAAACATTGTACTCCACATGTATTGCACCGTCTTCATAGTGGATATCAACTGTTTGATTGGTTATCTCGTGGACGTAGTTGTCGACTAAGACCAAAGATGAACCATGTAAGTCTGGCGTTCCTTTACTTATTTTGTTATTATTTATCTTATTATTTGTTTGATAAATGCATATGATTGTGAACATTTGTAGTGCATGAATCAAAGAAAATCTGAAAGGAATCTCTGGATTTACTTTTCACATTCTGCTACTCACGAAATTGCACCAATCCTTGTAATAATATTTTCATAACAGATGCGTCCATTATCGATCAGCTTGGCTTTCGCAGTCCTTCTATTTTTCTTGTGATTAAAACTTGTCAAAAAAGAAAACATCTCGTCATGACGTATCATATTTCTTAGGCTCACAAGGTCGTAGAATGATCTCTGCCTTGATGACTAAAGAAGTATGTGTTCTCCTATTATTAATTATTACATGGCAATCATTTTGATATGGCCTCCTAACAGAATTATGTTGCACACATAAAAATGACATCACATCAAACCTGGTTAGAATGAGGTCCAAGTGTGAATGAAACAAAACACCTTTTATTCACCTTAATTTATCTACTTCTTATTGACCTACTCAACACTTCATAAGGTTATGAATGCAGCTCTATCTGAAGGTCCAAGTTGTCAATTGTCTCTCTAACAACAATACTTCCTTCACTACCACCATCAATAACAAATTAACAACAATACATAACTTGTTGCCACTTGATGTGTCACGCCCCAAAATCTGGGTTCCATGACCTGACCCGAATACTCGAGGGTCGACCCATTTACCCAAGATCCAGGTGTGATAAAACTAGAATGAAATGATGTCTCGCGGTCTAGTACATTCAATATAAAAAGTACTCAAAATGTTTAATTTATTTCCTTAAAAGATCTTATCGAAAACCTTCAATCTTAACTGGTCCGATTACATTATTAATAACTGAAATAAAATAAAAAGATTTAAGCTAAGTTTATTCATCCGACGGTTCCATCTCATGATGCCCATTGTCCCACTGAGTGTCATCTTCTAGATAGTCATCATCATCCTATTGATAATCGTTTTCTAAGCAATAACGCTCAGTAGTAAAGTACAATGCTAGTTACAAATTAAACTTACAATTATGCATAAAGAATAACACCAAAATTTTATTAAATCAGACATACATCAAATATCAATAAGTAATTAAATATAGATGCAACAATACAATTAATTCCTAAAGCACAAATATAAATCAATGATAAGTGTGTTATGACACGCTAACCCTAACGCTTAACCCAAATGAAGAGGAATCTAGTTTGATTCAACTTGGGCCCTCCGCAAACCAAGTGAAGAGGAGTCTAGTTTGATTCAACTTGGGCCCTCTGCAAACCAAGTGAAGAACATTGACTAACAACACTTCATATTCATACTATGCGTAAGACTCTTCAAAATGCAGCATAATAAATCAATTCTCAGATTTCATATCGATATAATTTTTCTATTCCAAACACTAAATCAAGATTCATTTCTCAAGATGTAAACATCCGATCTATTTGATATTTCAGTATGTCAATTCAGAGACAGAGAATAATCTGCCTAAAAAATTTCAGATCGATTGAACTTCGGAAAGAGTCCCAATGAATTAATATCTCAACATCTGGTTTTCTGATCACAACGTCTTTCACGTTTCTATGCTTAGAAAATACGAGCTAGATCCAACACACATCATCGACTGGCAAGACTTACAACTCAAAGAAGATGCAACATACGAAGAGTGATCATTGCAGATCGTGGACATGAAAGAACATGTGCTACGCACAAAGACCATCCGATGGGTCAATGTGTTATGGTAACATCACAGTCCCAAGGAGGCGACCTGGGAATTCGAGTCTGAGATGCGTGAAAAGTATCCAGATCTTTTCACCTAGGTATGAACCTCTGTAGTCAAGGCGCACCTAAAGCGCCTTAGAAGGGTCAAGGCAATGCGCATTTAGTAAGGCGCGCACCTAACTACTCCAGGCGCGCGCCTCACTAAAATACATGTTTTTTGTAAAACTTTTGTACTTTGGCTTATTATATTAAGCATCGGTATGATAGGAGAGATACAATTGAACCTATCTCATTGAAAGACAGAGATGAAAGCAGTGAATGGCTACTTGGGGAAATGGAAACAAAAAGTGGAGAAGTAGAATATGAATTGGTGTTAGAGGATGATAGCTTGACATGTATTGTTGCGAGAGTTGTTGAAGTTGGTGAATAAACATCAAATACTAGATCACAATCAAGGTCAAGAGTAAGCGCAAGGGCTTCAATAACGAAGCCAGAAGAGGAAGAGGTCAATTCGAAGGAGACAAAAAAATAAGAATATATTGAGGCTAACACATCCAATGATGATGGGGATGAAGCTAATGGTTATATTTTGAAGGATGGCGATGTTAACTAAAACTAATTGTGGGCTATTTGAGATTTTGAACATTGGCTATCTTTTACATTTTTTGCTTTTTGATTACTTGTTTTGTATTTAGATAATGACAATGTTAACTAGAACTGCTTTTGAGTTACTTGAGATTTTTGACATTTGCTATCTTTTTATGTTTCATGGCATAATGATTACCTATTTTGTAATTTTATGATGTTATTTTTCTTAATTTTTTATATTAATTATTACTTTTAATATTGCGCCTCACTTCAGTCAGGCGCGTGCCTCGCCTTGCGCCTTGCGCGCCAGAGGTCTTAGCGCCTTAAGTGCGCCTTGCGCCCTTAACTACCTTGGTATGAACCCTAAATTTCGAGGACGAAATTTCTTTTAAGGGAGGTAGATTGTAATACCCTAAAATTTTCACGGGTATTTTGGTCAGTCTAAATATAATAAATTTTTTTTTAAAAAAGCTTATGATTATTTTTAATAAAAACATTCTCACGTTTGTGACACACGTATTAGACATGGGAGAGATTCTTTGGATTCTCTCAAATGATAATTAAGACAATTAAAAGATACGAGTGTGGAATAAAAGAATTTTGATACTTATAATTCTAGAGAATTAAATAAATGAAGTCCTAATAAAAATCTTCAAATATGAGTCTTGACCGTAGGAACACATCTCCTTGGTTAATAGGTGTAATTAATAGAGTGAATCTAAAAAATTCAAATTTAAAGCAATGGACAATCAAGAAATTAGTTATTTCTTAGAGATCAATTAAATACTTCCTTCATACTGCAAACTATAGAAATCTTTTCCACTAAGAAAAAACGCGTGTAAGTAAAGAAAACTTAAACAACCTTTTAAGAACATAATGAGGCTTTAAAGCCTTCTCAAAACAAAACAAAACAAAACGCATTTTCTTGACTTAACTGTACCATCCTCTAAAGAGAGTATTTCATCTCTAAAAACCCATCAATCTCCATCCATCCTTATTTAATCTTTAATTAACCCCTTCAACATATTTTCAAGTTAGACATTAAAATTTGTTAGAAATTCTAATTTTGAGCTACGAAGAAAGAAAAAAAAAACAAGAAGTGGAAATCCAAATTCCATTGAAAGTGAAATCTTAGGAAGCGATCAAAGGTAGGTACACAACCTATTAGATAATCGCTATACATTTCTTTTTATGATTTAAGTTTATATTATATTTTGACGAATAATAGACCATGTTTATTTGATTTACATGTTCTTTTCCCTATTGATGATTGTGAAATTTTTATATATATGAGTTGTTGATTCTTATGACGATTGAGATATCATGATGAAGTTAATCCATAAATTTTGATGAAATTAATCGTGTAAGAACCATATTTTTACATTATTTTATTCGTCTATGTTATTATGGAGTAACGATGCATGATTATACATGTATATACATTCATTCGAATTATTTTCGAGGTCCGATCGACCTGAAAGTTTGTAATTAGATGAATCTATTCTTATGATTAAACATATACAAATTTTAGATCGATCGGACATCTGGATCTTGAGATACGAATTTGATCGAACTCCTTTAAAGGTCTGATCGACTTGAAATTTTGCTGACAGATGGATCTATACATGGGATATGATATACAGAAATTTCAGATAGATCTTATGGCTAGATTGCGTGATACGAATTTGTTTTGATCTTTATGAAATCTGATCAACCTGAAATTTTTTGAGCACATGGCTCTGTCTCTGATCTGACATACTAAAATTTCATATCGATCGGACGGCCAAATATCGAGATACAAAATTGTTTGGGCCCTTCTCGAAGTCCGATCGACCTGAAAATTTTGTAGTAAAATTATTTGTCTTTGATAGAACATACTAAAATTTCAGAATGATCAGATAACCAGATCTTGAGATATTAATTCATTGGGACTCTTTCCGAAGTTCGATCGATCTGAAATTTGTATATGTTTAATCATAAGAATAGATTCATCTAATTACAAAGTTTTAAGTCGATCGGACCTTGAAAATAGAATGAATGTATATACATGCATAATCATGCATCGTTACTCCATAACATAGACGAATAAAATAATGTAATAACATGGTTCTTACAAGATCAATTTCATCAAAATTTATGGATTAACTTCATCATGATATCTCAATCGTCATAAGAATCAACAACTCATATATATAAAAATTTCACAATCACCAATAGGGAAAAGAACATGTAAATCAAATAAATATGGCCTATTATTCATCAAAATATAATATAAACTTAAATCATAAAAAGAAATGCATAACAATTATCTAATAAGTTGTGTACCTACCTTTGATCATTATTTAAGATTTCACTTTCAATGGAATTTGGATCTCCACTTCTTCTTTTTTTTTCTTTCTTCGTAGCTCAAAACTAGAATTTCTAACCAACTTTAATGTCTAACTTGAAAATATATTGAAGGAGCTAATTAAAGATTAAACAAGGATAGATGGAGATTGATGGGTTTTTAGAGATGAAATACTCTCTTAGAGGATGGTACGGTTAAGTCAAGAAAATGCGCTTTGTTTTGTTTATGAGAAGGCTCTTAAAGCCTCATTATATTCTTAAAAGGTTGCTTAAGTTTTCTTTACTTATACGCGTTTTTTTTTAGTAGAAAAGATTTCTATGGTTTACAATATGAAGGAAGTATTTAATTGATCTCTAAGAAATAACTAATTTCTTAATTGTCCATTGCTTTAAATTTGAATTTTTTAGATTCGCTCCATTAATTACACCTATTAACAGGTTTTCATTTGATTGTTAATGTTTTTCGTCAGTATGATTTCTGACTTTTTGTGTTCCAATTCTTTACAATTTAATAATTGTTAATTCGTTAAATGCAACTAATGATTATGTCTTAGACAATGACGATGCTAAGTTGCTAAGTAAGAATGCTTTTGGGCTATGATGTTATTCATGTTTTGAATCATTTAATTTACTATTGCAATTTACAATAGGGTTGCAACTTGGGCGGGCTCAACCCGACGTTGGGCTCGAGTTGGGTTGGCCCCTTCAGTATTCGGGTTGGGCTCGGGCGTTGATTTTGACAAGCCAATCAAAATCAGGTTGGGTTCGGGCTGAGGCTTTGGGCAACCCAAGCCCAACAATACATTATGTTTGTAAAGATGACGAATAAAAAATTCTTATCTGTATTTTTTTTTGGAAATTATATAAAAAAATTTACCCACCTTTCCTCACAATAAAAAATTTGAGTAATTATTTTTTTCCCGTTTTAACGGTAAGTAACGTAACGGGGGAGGTCTGAATCCGTTATAACGGCCGTTTTTTAAACCTTGGATGGGGATCCATGTGCAAGTCAGAGAAGTGGTTAGAGTCTATAGAAATTGAACGTAGTAACAGTTTAAAATTCATCTATCAATTTTTCTTTTATTTTTTATATTTCTTATTAGTATTTTTAATATATTGCGCCTCGCTTCAATTGGGTGCGTGCCTTGCCTTGTGGCCTTAACTACCTTGGTCTCAGTGTTGCTTCTTGACTAGCATTCATAAGAGGTGACAATCCTTTAGTCTCCTTATGTTTGAAAGCCAATATCCATCATTATGATAACATAAAGAAGTCACCTGAGAAATTCGTGGAACTTTGTATATTCACCCACTTCACAAGTACATAAACTGAAGATTTTTTGTGGGCTGGGCTAGGGGCCCAACAAATGGGTATGTGGGTTGTAATACCAAGACATGGTGAAAACCCAAGGACATGGTCACCTCAACACTTATGGTGAGAAATTTCACCGCAAAGGGAAAACTTGCAGTGAAGAATTGACTCTAGGAGAAGCCATAAGGTCAATTAACATAACCTAAGAATTTAATTACAGATCAAATCCAAGGATTCAATTGAATTGTTCAAGTTCAAAAACCCGAGCAATTTTGGCAGGAAAAAAATCACTTAAAATAATAACTACAAAGAGAAAAAATCTTCTTTGATACTAAAACTAATACAAAGACAATAGCTCTGATATCAAACTCGATGCAGCATGAGCGGCTTATCTTGTTGCAAATGCATACAGAAGCGTTCTAGGAATACAAAAGAGAAATTAAAGAACAAAGGAGGAGAAGAATAACAAGAAAAGAAGAAGGAGAGGAGAGAGATGGAGATAGGGGGATAAGAGTTTCACCAGTTTTTCAATGGACCCTCACCACCTCACAAAGAATCACTCCTCACAATACAAGGCTTCAGACCTCACAACAATAGCTATCACACCAGCCAAGAAAACTAAACTTTTTAATTCATAAATACATGGGATATTTATAAAGCTAGCATCCCGAGACCCTTTCCTAATTCTACTGAAACACAAAATAGAAATCCCTCCGAACTACAAACAAAAAACTAGCAAATCACAAAAATGACAACTCTAACAGAAAATTAGAAACTAATCAAAAATGATTTCTAGTGTTGGATGGTTTAGGCTTTGGGATTCTCATGGACCCACAACCTAAACTCCTTAGGCCCATGGTCCACCATGTTGCATCCCAAAACCTTAACTACGTTCTAAAGTCCAAATTGGAAAAAAAGATTTGGAAACCTTGTTGCTTAGAACTAATGTGGTTTTCCTCCAAGAGCAAGAACAACCATTCACGTAGAGTTGGAACTGCTGAGGGAAGATATTGAACAAATTGAGGGAATTATCCTGATCTAAAGTGTTTCATGGTTTTCCTCAAAGAGCAAGAACAATATTAAATGCAATATCATTCATTATCTTCTCCCATTAACTAAGCAAATGTTGGAATACTATCACAGCATTTACAAATAATACTACACCACACGATCTTTTGAGTATAAGCAGTGTCGCATACTCACTGATTTGGCCTGTCCAATTGGTGATCCCCACCTAGGAGATCCCCTAGCACAACATCCGCCCTCTCAGATGATCTTAACCATATGATCAATTTTGTTTTGGTAGGTAATTGGGTCACTGGTCAGTAGGTAAAGGCGAGTTGCAAACCCAGGTCATGTTATCAACACTGGCAAACCTTACCAACTTGGCAAGCTGGCACCTTCAACATAGTCCTCTCAAATGATCATGCGATAATCCAGTAATATGTCCAATTCTCAAATGATCAAGATAGTCCTCAAAAGTTGATTTTCAGCAATGTAGAGACCCAGCAGTGCTGCAAGGGTACCAGCTCGACGTTTTCTAATCCCTTCCACTAGGAAGGATATATAACTCGGCGATACAAACAGCCTCGCAACCACACCACCTCCATGATTTAAGGTGCACCGTGCACAACATATTAAATTTCGAACTGGAATTTTATATTTTTATTTTTATTTTTATTTTGATGGTTAAAGCAATAAATACAACTTTAGCTGGTGGGATTTGGGAATCGATTAGGATTTACGAATAATCAACAATATTCCGTTCCCAAAGCAAACACCTCAGATGATATATGAACAATCCATAGAAATTAAATCATGTCTACGATCAGAAATTAATTAAAATCCTAAAAGTTGCAGAAACAGAGAAATAACCCTAGTAAATCCAACAAGAAATGTTGCAAAAATTTGAGCAAAAAACCGTAAAACCCTAGAAAAAAACAGATAAAACTAAGTAAAATAAGAAACACAGTGAACCTTAACTTGAAGAGATCGAACGAGAGAGTTTACTTGAATTGATTAGAGAGCTGCCACATGTAGGGATGGAACCAAGTGATTGCAGAGAAGGCGAACGATCCGATCCATATGTTCACGAATCGTTCCGGGTCGGTGTGCGGAACGCCTGGGTCACCACGGTACGCGTTCCCGAAAAATCTCTCCATTTTCTTCTTCGGTTCTCTCGGAAGACGCTTGCTGAGACCCTGAGTCTACTTATCTACTTCGTTATAAGATAAGACAGCTGAGCTGTTTTGTTATAGGCTCAGGCTCCAGTTACCGCCCTAAAATGAGTAAAACTTATATCACAGCGTTCTGACAGATGCTTCTGTCACAATGCAAATCATATGCCACGTGGTACCCTCTTAGTAGACTCTAACCGTATGGATTTTTGGCCAGTCCATCGATGGACCTCTAAACCAAAAATCAGCCTGATTAGTGATTCCTAAGCGATTCGATTGAAGTTATTTTCATGGGTTGATTTTAACGGTAAGAATTCGAGCATTATTGAGCGTTATATGGGTGAAAAGACCCAAAGGTTTTAAACCCCTAATCAGGCTGATTTTTCGATTATAGGTCCACTGAGGGCCTGACCAAACATCCATACGGTCAGAGTCCACTAAGAGTATGCCACGTGTCCTGTGTTTTGCATTGTCACAGAAGCCTCTGTCAGAACGCTGTGATAGAAGTTTTACTGCCCTAAAATGACATGCTCCCGTTACAGGACACAATATGAGCCACGTGGCATATTTTTAGAGGACTCTGACCGTATGGATGTTTGGCCAATCCCTAAGTGGACCTACAAACCAAAAAATCAGCCTGATTAATGACGTATAGGCGTTGGATTGGACTTATTTTCATGGGTTGATCTCAATTGTGTGAATTTGAGCAGTATTTGAGGTACAAAGATCCATCGCCTAGAAATCACTAATCGGGCTGATTTTTGGTTTGTAAGTCCAACTAGGATTGGCCAAACATCCCTACGGTCATAGTACTCTAATAGTGTGCCATGTGGCTCATATTGTGTCCTGTAACGGGAGCATGCCATTGTAGGGCGGTCATTGTAGCCCAACACTTTGTTATACGAGACTTGCGAGTAAAACTTCAATGACAAGGCTGCAGTTCGTGGCACGTGGATTATGTACCGGCGGACTACCTCAGCCTTACCACAGACGTACATAGGTGAGTGTTTTGGCAAAAAGCAAAGGAGCACTCACCTGGATAGGAGTGTAGTGAGGCCAAGGTGGTCTCTCGGTACAAAATTCACGTGCCAAGAACTGCAGCCCTGTCATCACCAAGGCCGATCATCAAAGTTTTACTCTTGTTATATAGGGATAACATCACCAAGGCCGATCATCAAAATTTTACTCTTGTTATATAGGGATAAAACTTTGATGACAGGGCAGCAGATGTCAGCACGTTTATTTTGTATGGCGGACCACCTCGGCCTCACCACACACGTACCCAGGTGAGTACTCAAGTACTTTTTTTCAAAACAGTCACCTGTGCACGCGTGCGGTGAGGCCGAGGTGGTCAGTCCATACAAAATACACCCGCTGAGGTCTGCTGCCCTGTCATCAAAGTTTTACTCCTTATATAGGTTCTCAACCAATCTTATCCCCCAAGCCACACTTTTTATTAAGGAGCACTACCACATGCACAGGGCATACTACGCTCATAGATGTGCAGCATTAATGGTAAGTAAATCTTTGAACACCCACCACGTATTAGCCACGTGGCACACTCTCAGAGACCATTGACCGTACTTGACGCTCTTCGAACATGTGGTACCAATCAAAGTAGCTATCCAAACTCATCAATTAGTGGTAGAATGCACATCGTTAAACTTTTGGCAGAATCAGTAACTTCAATATGAACCTTTAGATTTCCTTCATATCATCATTGTTCCTAGCACAACGATACCATCTTTCTTGACCGTGTCTTCATTTAAAATTTCAAAAATATATGGTGCTCTTACAAAGGGATTTTGAAGGTCCCTGAGCGGATGACGATCATTCAAATTCGGGGGATTTCGATGTTGAGGTCATGATTGATTTTCCCTTCATGTTCATGATCTCTAGCAACTTCATCAATGTCGGCTATATCACGAGCTCTTTATTAAGCTTCCACTCTTTTGTGTCATGTCAGCCATGAATGCTTGCATTTGTTCAACTTGATGCACTGGGGCATCCACTTATCAAGTAATTGATTTTGGGATGTACACTTTCCATAAGAACGTTCACTCCGAGTACTTATGATTTTTTTTCTTATACTTTTTTTTTGTTGCTAAAACAAGGAAACTGAGTCTGAATTACTTGGGATTAGGGTGAGGATTAGACTAGTTTAGGGTAAAGGAGTGTTTGGTACATGGATAAGGTGACCGGATCAAAGTAATGGGTCGGGTCAAATCATCTGTGTCGGGTTAAAATTCAGATCCCAAATCTGGTCAAGTGGGGTTGTAAATATGACCGCGTGTTGCGTCAGGAATTGGATTATTCTAATTATGAGTTTTTTGCTTGGGTGTGATTAGGGATTTGGGCTAAGGATTAATGGGTTGGGCTAGAGGTCTTTAAGAAGAGGTTAGGCTTTAATTAATGTTGTTGGACTCAATTCACTTAAGCCCAACTCTTTAAAAGGTTGGGCCCTTAGATCCTCTCTTAAGCCCAGTTCGGGGTTATTGGACGTTGGGAAGAACTTCGATGGTGTTCTCTTCTCGCACTACATTGGCTTTTAGAAGAAGAAGATGTTGCCTTTTTCGGCAAAGATGGTATTTTTTTTTTTCTGTGAACTTTCGTTTTGATGCCAAAATTGATGAAGTATGAAGGGGAAACTTCATATTGTAATGGCGGAATAGTGCAACGAATGAGGAAATTTATGAAGAAAGAATAAGAAAAGAGGGATAGTTTTGCGAGGAATCAGAACCCAAACATTTGGTAGAATCAACACCACCAAATAAGCTTCAAAGAGCAAAAAAAAAATCTTATTCGAAATCAATCAATTGTATTTTCTTCGCATCCCTACATTTATATTTATAGATTTATTCTCTTAATTCTACTTCAACTCAAACTCCTACTTTTAGACAATTAATAACAATCTCCTACTAATTTAAAATCAAAATAATAGACAATTAATCTAGATTCTAAAGAGACCAAGCTACTCTTGGTTTTCTTGCACTTCTTTTCCTTCTCCTAGAAAGAGATGGAGTTGTTGCTACATCACTCCATCTCCATTGTCGATGCATCTTCTTCGGTATCACTTGCTATAGCTCCAATTGTCATCCAAGATTATAATTAATTCATTTTTATTGTCTCATATCTGTCATCGTCAATGCCTCCGGCCACCAATAAACAACCATGTTTTTTGTTTTTTTTTTTAAGTCAAAAAGATTTGATTGAAAGAAAGAGATCGAGAAGATCTCAAAGTACAAAAGGAGAAGAAAACAGAAACAGGAAGCTAACAATCAAACTATCTAGACAACAAAGCTTCGAATCTAAACACCATTTCAGAAAAGAAACAACTCCTTATCTCATGTAAGATACTTCCCCAACTGTAAAGGGAAGGCTTTATGCTAATTATTGTATCCTGAAGTGTGCCTTCTTCTCCTCTGAATATCCTTCTATTTCTTTCCCACCACAATCTCCATCTGATTGCATACGGTGTCATCCTCCGTATGGTTTTCCCCTTATCTGAAAGCTTACTCTTTGGCCAACGTCCCGATTTTCTTCGACATAACCCAAGAGATACACACCTGCACCAGAAAGTATGACCATATATGTGTAGCAAAATCACAATGCAAGAGTAAGTGATTTGTATTTTCTCCATTTGATTTACATATAGTACAGAAATTAACAAAAATCCACATTCGTGCAATCCAATTTTCCACAGTAAGAATCTTGTTGAGGGAGAGGTCCATAGCAATTAAGAATTTAATTTTGGATGGCACTTTCGCTTTCCAGATTTTTGGCACAAGTTCAAGGGTGGGGGTTATGAGGTGGGAATACCAATAAACAAACAACCATGTTGTCTACATATCTAGCATCGATGTCCATAACATCGTCATCTTCATTCGTATCATATCTTCTTTGTTGCTCGGTTACCTGTGTTCCATATTTCAAATTTGATGTCACCACATTTCCATACAAAACTCCTCTCTTTTCTTGGATGTTGCTTGCAATTAATACCTCATCTTTTTTTCAGTTTCATGCATGAAACCCTCTTTAGCTTCGGTGAAAAATAATCTTATTTCTTTTTATGGCTTCTCCTATAGCCCAAGTGCAAACCAAAATAGGCTCAAGCGAAGCCTGTATTCCATAAAAACAAAATACAAAAATGATTTACTTGAGGACTTGTAAAAAGTCCAAGCGGTGAGACAACCCACACCCTCCTCAGCCCAAAAGCCATACCACCACCGCCTTTTCCCTCTAACAAAAATCCATTTGAGACTCTTTTGGTCCAAGATTGTCGACACCGTTCCTTTTTGGTATTTCTTGATCGATTGCCATTAACGAGAGAGAGCAAGGATGAAGTTGCAGAAGGTTTTTTTTTCATTTTTGGTGCCAAACATACATTGCATAAATGATGGAAAAAACTTCTTAACTTGGAAAATCTATGGCCAGGAAAAAATGCATTGAGGGTTCAAAATTTTCGCCCTTAGGTTCTATTTCTTTCATGAAAACCGTGTACTCGAAAAACTCTTTTTAATTTTTTTTATTTTCTGCACTTTTGGGCTATTGTTCTTCCTTTGGGGCATCGTATAGGGGTAAATCGATTTGGGACCCGGTAGTGGAAAGGGTGTGTAGAAGATTGTCGAGATGGAAGGGGAGATACTTTTCTAAAGGGGGTAAGATGACACTCATTAAGAGCACGTTGTTTAACCTATCGGTCTACTTTCTTTCGTTGTTCTCGGTTCCCACGTCAATCGTAAAGAAAATAGAGAGGTTCATGAGGAATTTTCTGTGGCACAATTTCGGAGGATTCTTTTCGATATCATCTAGTTAGTTAGTTGGGCTCGTGTGTGCTTACTGAAGTCAAAGGGTGGTCTAGGATTTAGGAAGATTGGCACCATGAACTTGGCACTCTTGGAAAAATGGATTTGGAGATTCGGTAAGGAGAGAAACAGCCTATAGTGTAGGGTGATAGTTGGAATTTATGAAGAGGAGATTGGGGGATGGGTGTCCAAACCGTTTAGGCTTCACATGGTTGTGGAGTTTGGAAAGGCATTATGAAAACTAAGGACAAGGTGTTAGAAGGATCTAGACTAGCCCTAGGTGATGGTTCCAGAATTAGGTTCTGGGAGGGTACATGGGTGGGTGACCTCTATTTCAAGGAGACCTTTCCAAGAGTGTTCTACCTTTTACAGCATAAATGTCAAACGGTTGATCGATTCTGGACCAGTTCTCCATCAGGCGCTAGATGGGATTTAGATCTCAGAAGGAATCTTTTTTAGTGTGAGAAAGAACATATTGACTTGTTGCTAGACTTCTTAAACTTGTACCTTGTCACAAATTCGAATGAGGACCATCTAATCTGGACTCATTCTAAAACAGGTAATTTCACGGTTCGGACATCTTATGAAGCATTAGAAATTTCATCAACCTCATCCATTTCCAACTCTCCATACCTTAAACTTTGGAAATCTAAACCCCCATTAAAAATCATCTTTTTTGCTTGGCTTGCATCTTCCAACAAGATTCTTACCGTTGAAAACTTGATCATTAGAAAGTGGATTTTAGTGGACTTTTGTGTTATGTGTAAGGCTAATGGGAAGAATGCTAACCATCTTCTTGTACACTGCGAGTTCGTTAGACAGGTATGGACGCTCTTTCTAACCTATATGCATTTGAGTTGGGTTTTTCCGGAGGCTGTTGGGGCGGTATTGGAGAGTTGGCCACATATTCATTTGTCGGCAAGAGGCAAGCTACTTTGGAAAATGGTGCCACTAGCAATCACGTGGGGAGTATGGAAGGAAAGGAATATGAGAACTTTCCAAGGCAAGGCAAGTTTCAGGAGGTTATAGCGAGCATTAAGACACTCATTTATAGTTGGGGCAGCATCTTTGAGAAGTCGAGAGACGTTTTCTTTAGCGACATGGTGTTTAGGATAGATCAAATTTTGTGTTGAACTTATTTTCTTTACTTATGTCTCTTTATTTTGTATCCCTGAGATCTTCTCAGTCTCCTTTGCTTCAATATAGCTTTTGACGTCTTATCAAAAAAATAAAAAAAAGGAGGGGAGGGACGGCAGTATCAGAGGATATGGTGAAATCATCGAGAGAGAGAGAGAGAGAGAGAGAGAGAGAGAGAGAGAGGAGTAAAACTTGCTTGACATCTAGTAAGGGATTTTTTACCGAAAAAAAAAAGGGAGAAACGTGGTGCCAAGAGGGGATGATGCAAAAAAGATAGGCTTTTTTAAATCAAATCTGAATTTGAAATTTAAATTTCAAAGACTTATTTTTGTATTTGTATTTAAAAAAAATTCACTCGAGTTAAGAGCTAATTCCACCACTAGGTTAAATGCCATACAAAATTCATGCGCAATTGGATTTTTGAGAAAAAAATCCGTCACAAGATGTTGTGACTGAAGCCGGTTACAACCCACAATACGAGCCCCGTGGCATACTATTAGAGGGTGCGGACCGTATGGAAGTTTAGCCAGTCCATCGGTGGATCTGCAAACCAAAAATCAGCCTGATTAGTGATTTCTAAGCATTGGATTAAAGTTATTTTCACGGGTTGATTTTAACTATTGGAATTTGAGCATTATTGAGAGTTATTTGGGTGCAAAGATCCAAAGGCTGTAAATCACTAATCAGGCTGATTTTTGGTTTGCAGGTACACCACCCTCTAATGGTGTGCCACGTGGCTCGTATCGCTTCGGTCTCAACATCTTGTGACAGAAGTTTTATTATGGCTTTTTTTGTTTTTGTTTGATAAACGGCCAGATAATTGAATCGAGTTACCCGATATTTCCACATCTGCATTGTGCCACGTATCCTATTATTGGGCATGGTAGCATTCAAGAGGCAAGAATCAAAGACTGTTCTTCCTCAAGAAAGACAAAACACGTAAAACCTAGAAACCATTTGATTACTCGCTTCGTTCACTTACACGTTCCCGTTCCCGACAATATCCCCGCGATGGACACAAAAAGTCCAACGCCAATAAAGACGCGCCACGTACCTTAAAGAGTCACAAAAAAGAAACGCCAACGTATGGCCCACCTCTAAAACAAACAAGAGAAATACTGTATCTTTCGTCACCATACAAAAAACCTTTGTCCTATGATTTGAACATGTCCTTGTACTATTAACCAATCCAAACCGCTTAACGGCTGTTATAACGTAATGCCCAACCCCGTTACGTTTTTTTTTTTTCCTTATAACATCCGGAATCGAAAAAGAAAAAAATCCGTTATCAGCTGTATTTCGTTATAACGGCAATAACGGTAACGATACGAGACCATTATAACGGGGCATCTAAAACCATTGATCTTTCATGATATCGAAATACTCGATTATTTGATCAGTAAGGGATGCCCCACCAATTCAACGGTCCAAATGCATGGCAAAGCCATGTCTGTGTCCTTCTTTAACACCAAATAACACGTTAAAACCAGAATCAATAAACGTTGACTCCTCTTGGCTTATCATAGAAAAGTCAATAAAACGTTAAAATTTACAAAGCGACAATGATACCTGGAGTCCTGGACCATCGTCTCTAGACTAAAACTTCGCTGACCAGACGGTCAGTGAAGCCGCTGACCACCCGTAATGTAAGACACGTGGCACATTTTTAGAGGACACTGACGGTATGGATGTTTGGCCAATTCCTAGGTGGACCTACAAACCAAAAATCAATCTGATTAGTGATTTATAAGTGTTGGATTAGAATCATTTTCATGCGTTGATTTTAACTGTGGAATTTGAGCATTATAGACCATTATTTGTGGTACAAGGATCCAATGGTTTGAAATCACTAATCTGGCTATTTTTGTCTTGTAAGTCCACCTAGGGATTGGACAAACATCCGTACCGTCAGTGTCCTCTAATAGTGTGCCACGTGGTTCATATTATGGGCGGTCAGCGGCTTTCTGACCATGATGGTCCAGAAAATTGCGTTGTGAATTGCGAGGAGCATCCAGCGGTCTGAACGTAGGGACGACGGTCCGCCCGGACAAACAGCAACACCAAAGAAAATAAATAAGAGAATTGTTAGAATGAGCTGCACTCCATTACATATGATAGATCCTAGCATATTTACTCATTAATGGTGCTTGCGATCATCTATGCAAACTATTTGATTGATAGATCGACTCTCAATTGGGCAACAACCCAAAAATTGCATTGATTGGACGATTATAAATCCATAAATCAATCACTTGTATTTTGGACAACGTATAGACTATGGTCCAAATTAGTCAACGATATCCCATAGAAGAGGTTCTCCAACAAATGAATGGTGTTGAGGAGAGGACACACCGATTATTTTCTAGAAGGTGAGAGTGCATCTTTCAACGATAAGGTGCAGTTCTATGCTGTACTCGTGCCAAAGATAAAGGGCAAAAAGGGAAAGAAAAAAAAACTAGTTAGAAGTCTAAAATCGCATCAGAGTCCATCTTCTATAAATACACTACTCATTGATCCCAATTCGCAAGCATCTCTCCCACTTTTCTCTCTCTCCCTCTCTCTCTCTCTTTCTCTGTTCTGTTCTGTTCTGCTTAGGGTTTTACGAGGGTTTAAAACCCTCGATGATCCAAAGCCCTCATTTTGCCCTAATTTAATCGTGATTTTTCGATTTGTCAGACTCTGCTCATCCCAAACCCTAGAAATTTCTAATTGGGGTTTATACACGCGAGGATGATTATTGCTATCAGAGCTTCGCCACTGCTCGATTAATGGCGGATTTGATTTGAAACCCTAGAAATCGTTGGTAAGGCTTTTTTAAGTTTTTTCTTCGGTATTTCTTCCTTCTCCCACTCTTCTCGGGGTTGTATGTGAAATGCAATACCAGTCTAGGGTTTCCTTGAATCTCTTTCTATCTAAATGTTTGTTCTGGAATGAGTGGATCATCTCCCTTAGAAATCTTAGCTGGAAACGAAGTTCGTAGAGGAATGATACGATTCTGGGGAAAACGCTAAGAAAGAAATGATATGAGGTTTTGAATATGAGCGATGGAGGTGGGGAGAGTGGAAGAGAGAACGAACAGGACGTGAAGAGGAAATCGGGAGGAGGCGATGATTTCGGCCGAGCAATTGCCAGGATCGCTGTCGCGCAGATATGCGAGAGTGCTGGGTTTCAGAGCTTTCAGCAGTCTGCACTTGAAGGTCTATCTGACATCGCGATCCGGTACCTCCGCGACTTGGGAAAGACTGCGCATGTCTATGCTAATTTAGCTGGTAGAACGGACTGTAACGTCTTTGATATTGTTCAAGGATTGGAAGATTTGGGATCCTCGCAGGGTTTTTTAGCTGCATCAGATGTTAACCGTTGCCTTGCATGTTCAGGCGCAGTGCGAGATATCACACAGTACGTGACTGTAGCGGAGGAGATTCCCTTTGCTCGGCCTGTTCCCCATTTCCCAGTCATCAGAAACCGGAAACTGACACCGAGCTTTCTGCAAATCGGTGAAACGCCAGCTGGGAAACACATTCCGGATTGGTTGCCTGCATTCCCCGATCCCAACACTTACGTTCAAACCCCTGTGTGGAATGAGAGGGCAACAGATCTTCGCACAGATAGAATTGAACAGGCGAGGCAGCGGAGGAAGGCAGAGCAGTCCTTGTTGAGTTTGCAGCAGCGGATGGCATGCAATGGTTCAGCAGCACCCACTTCACTGGACCCTGTAGATGCTGGTAAGGCGAAACGGGCAGCAGACAGTAACCCATTTCTTGCTCCACCTCTGCAATTTGGGGAGAAAGACGTGTGTCCTGTTGTTCTTCCGGCTAAGCTTTCAAATGAAGCGGTTGTGGAAAATCGGGCATCGGTACTGGGGACTTTTGCTCAAGCTATTGAAGCGGCAAAGAGCGGGTTCTGTGATTCTGGAGATGGCGAGAGAAAGGTTCTTCCAAGCAAGAGGCCTAATGTGCATTTTAAATTTGGGACCAGCAAGAAATCCTTAGGTATTCCTCTGGATTTGACCCTTCAGAGCAGTGTAGCGAAAACAGCTGCTTGGTTTGGGAGGGATGATGACAAGGATGACAAGAAAAGGAGAGCCGAGCAAATTCTGAAGGAATCTTTGGAAAACCCACAGGAACTTACTCAGTTGTAAAATAATTCGTTGAGTGGCTTGCTTGATGGGAATTTGTATACTTTCGAGAATTTGGGTGCAGCAGCAGCGTGTTTTGGGGTAGTCTATGTCAGAGGGAATCCTGTTGTTGTGCTATGGATAGTAGTCTGACTGCTAGTGGAGAGTGCCTCATGGTCCCACCTTAACAAGTTCTTGAGGTATGTGAATGTTCCCAATGCACAGTAGTCCTTGTCTACGAACAATTCTTTCTAAATGAAATTCCCGCCTCTTCTTCCATGATCCGATATTGAATGGATGCATGGAGTTTCCACTTTTTTTGTCATTAACTTGTAATTTTCCCCCCTATGTTGGTCATTGCTAGTTAACAATGAGTCTATACACAGTATATAACAATGTTTGCATGAATGAAGAAGAGGACATAACTTGTACCATAGTCAATATTTTCTAGAATTAGAAGCAAAGATAAAAATTGGATTATAAGTGTGAACCCATATAAATGGGATATTGCTTCACAAATTTTCTTTCAGAATCATCTATACTTAAAATGGGGATATGCTACTTTTGGACGCCGAAATGCTACACTGGTCTCTTAGCTTGTAGAAAGTGAAAAAACTTTAAGGTTGTCAAATTGCAGTCATGCAGGCTTTAGGTAGTTGAACCCTTCGATGCCTGTCGAGCAAGACTTGAACAAAAGTTTTATAGATCTATAATTATTTTTATGAACATTAATTAAAATAATAGATAGGAAATTATTATGATTTATCATAGTTTTTAGATGTAGCAGATATTTTCAGAACGTAGAAAAGCAATAAATCTGGCAAAAATGTGTGGATGAGTACAGAAGAAAATGACGAATGTAAATTGAGTCAACATATCAATGCTTGGATATTCAAGAAATGACATATAAAAAAAAACATGGCATAATTCAAGTAGAGATTATATTAGCATCTCAACGTTATTTGTTAGAAAGAAATAATCCAAAAGTTCATAAGTTCTATTCATGCCATGAAAGAGGAAAACAAAAAAAGAGAAAAAAGAAAAATGATCGGCATTATCTTTTTATTTTTATTTTTGATAAGTTAAAGGTGCGATTAAAAAGGGGAGAACCCTGCAAAGCTACAACCTAGGGCACCTTAAGAAAAGATCCCAACACCAGAGAGCTATGTACAAATCATAAAGAGGAGGACCCTTCTAGGAGCTCCTCCCATTTAAACACAAAAGCATAAGAAACAACTTCTAAAATGATTGTCAAGATTTTGATATGCTCAATTAAGGAATAGAAATTTTCAACCCTTTCGCAGATGTAATTACAACCAGAGACGTTGGTGTAAGGCATCTAGATCATCACCCATAATAACTAGATTTGATGATTATTCAAGGCAAGGTTTTAAATGGTCCAATATAACGGACTCTTAACGATACTGTTATGTCCATTATAACTATTTTTTTATAAGTTTATGTCCATTATAACTGGTCACATCACACATCTAGCCAAAAAGGTCAGAATATTATTATTTTATTATTTTTTTTAAATAACCTCAATAACGGTAAAATAACTTCTTTTTCAAAACAACGACTGTTATTTCTCTTATAATGGCATGTTATTAGCGCTAAGCCCTTTTTCCGATTTGATGTGTTATTTTCGAAATAACGTAACGTGATTGGGGCAAAATAACGGCCATTTTTGAACCATGATTCAAGGTAACTTGTTTTTTCTTTGATAAATAAATAAAGAAAAAATTAATTCTTGATATACAAATAAGTTTTATGTAAGCTATCCAAAAGTGCTTCTTTGGTCGATTGAAGTACATAATTACTTGAAAAACAGATCATGTCAAAAGGCAAACTCTCAAATCAGATTACTCTTCGAAACAAATCATACTAGAAGATAAATTTTCAAACCAAAAACTTGTCCACCATGTTCCTTCCCATGTATAAAACTAATAACCGGATGTAGCCATGAATAAAGGGAAGAGCATAATCTTGTGGCAAACCCAGAGAGCATTAGATTACATTCATTATGATGAAAGATGCTTAATGATATTTATTATATATGGTAAACCATGTATGTATTGTAAATAGTACGAATCTCATTTTCATTAATTTTGGTAAATTTTGATGTTCCTATTTTTAGTAAATCACATTATACTGTCTTTTAGAAGATAGTTGAAGAAGTTTTAGTGATTTTAGTAGGTCTAGGAAAGTGTTTCTTTTCATTAGTTGTTTTGTAGTAGAATTGTCATTTAAAAAGAAATTGTAATTAAAATAGAGAAAGTCTTAAGAGTCAAGTCCTAGGTCTTTTGGGAGAGTTTCTAATTTCTGTTTTAGGTAGAATAATAATAGAATTAGGAAATAACAAGATTGTTATTCATCAATCCATAAATACCCATGTGCTCTAGTAGTCTAGTTTTAGAGTGTTAAATGATTTGTTTGAAGTTATTTTAGTTGTTGTGAAAGTTGCTGTGTGAGGAATGATTCCTTGATTTGGTGGTGCTTAATCCATCATTAGATGGTGCTGATTCCATCCAATATAAGACTAAAGATTGGTGTTCCTTCCAACCTTGGTCCTCTTTAGAGGTGAGTAATTTACCTCATATCTTACCAGTCAAAAAAAATAATAATTTACCTCATATCTTTCATTCCCTTTTCTCTCCTTTATAACCCTTAAGTTGTTGAGATCAGTCATTGTGATTAGTCCAAAAATCCTAATTTGTTTTCCTTTTATTTAAAGCCCTACAAAGTACAATCAATTTGATCCAACATAAACCCTGCTGGACTTTGTCAATTCTAAAATTCAAAGCTTCCACTTTACTCTGTCCTACATTAATTTTTTTTGTATCAAAGCAAGTTCTGATCTTCACAGGAGAATGTTTGCAATTTAATTTGTGTTGTCATGGCAAGTACAACAAATATGCAGTTCCAAATTATGATGTTTCTGGAAGATGTATTAATCCCGTAATTGATCCTTCTAGTCCTAAGAACTACATTTTTTAATATTTGGCAAATAAGTTGACGGAGTTACGAGTTAGGACATGGATATTGGGCTTCGAAAAGTGGTTTTATCGTATTCTCTTTCGGAGAAAAATATTCAGAAGTTTAAACACTCCAATGGTAATTTTTACCTACTTTAGAGTCAACCATGGATCAAAACATGAGTTGTCCACAATTCCAGTCAAGGATTGAAATTCCTGTTTCAGGTAGGTTTCGGCCCACATCGAAAAAATTCGGTGAAATTCTATAAAAAACTCAAATGGTAAGATTGTTTTCACCTTGTATATAAAATCAAATCTTATCTCTTTCTCTCTCTATTATCTTCCTAAGATTAAAGAAATCTTAATTATGCTTTTAATAATGGAAAGAGGGTGTTAATTATCTTTTTTTCCATTAATCTCTAATAGCGGGCCGCAATTTTAAAACTTCTTGAATTTCAATTTTGGTACAGCCCGAAAGCATATTCGAACCTTGTCGATACCTTAGCTAAATCAGTGTAAGCGGGTACCTTAGCTCAGGCTTCTATTGCTACGCAACAGTAGAGCAGGATAGCATTTTGCACACACATGTTGATGAGGGTAAAGAGCTCACTTGTTATACGGGATCTGACGCGCTGCAGGAACACATTTTTCAGCTAGGAAAAATGGGAAGAGGGCGGTTCTCTTACCATTCGCCGGAATTGCTGCGAAATTTCGGGCATGTCATCGAAATTTAAAACCCTGATTCCAATAAACATGCATATGTTTTTCAGAAAGTTGGCAGAAAAAGTTTTACAAAGGAATTTTTGCAACCTACTTCCATAATAGTCTCAGATGCAAAGGAAGATCCTGAGAAGTTGAATATATCCAAGCTCCTATATATGATGATCATCCACAAGAGACGTGCTGAATTTCAATGAATCCTATAAAACAATCATCCACAGGAAAGTTGGAGGTCAGACATTCATTGTTGGTTTATGCAGATATGATATCAGGAGCCACAGTAAGAAAATTACCAGGGACAAAGTTGACATTTAAGATGCTGAGAAAGAAACTAAAGAATAAGAGATGAAGCAGAAACGGAGAGAAGCACAACTTTCATATTTTGAGTTTTGAGTTTCCTGAGACAAGAAAACATCCATTTCCTTATGGTGCACATCGAGGAGGATCGGTTGGAAGAGATCATTCTTGGAACCTCCAAAATTTGATGTTGAATTCTTTCACATTTATGTATTCATGAATACGACTAGGAGCACCATCTTAAGGCGCATCCAAAGGGCATCAGTTCATGTTCATGATTGTGAAAAGGCTTTATAATATTTACTTTTGTTGGTAAACCACATTTTCACTATTCATATTATATTTTAGTAATTCCGACTTAATATTTTTAGTTAATCACATTTATTATATTTGGATAGGCGTGTAATAGGTGCTAGAATATAGCAGCTGAAGTTTTAGTATTTTTTTTTATAAGTATTTTAGTAATTCTAGGAAA
The DNA here is from genome assembly GCA_035048495.1 of Euptelea pleiosperma. Taxonomy (NCBI): domain Eukaryota; kingdom Viridiplantae; phylum Streptophyta; class Magnoliopsida; order Ranunculales; family Eupteleaceae; genus Euptelea; species Euptelea pleiosperma. The sequence goes on from CM068543.1 coordinate 19,947,813, forward strand.
GTGTTCATTTTCATTAGTTGTTTTATACTAGAATTCTTATTTAAAAAGAGAATGTAATTAAAATAGGGAAAATATCAAGAGTCAAGCCCTAGGTCTTTTATGAGAGTTTCTAATTTCTATTTTAGGTAGATCAGTAGAATTAGAAAATAACAAGGTTGTTGTCTACTTTATAAGAGAGTTAAAAAATATGAAGTTACATTAATTGTTATGAATGCTGCTATGTGAGGAGTGATTCTTTGCTTGGGTGGTGCTTAATCCATTTCTAGTTGGTGCTGATTCCATCCAATAGAAGACTAAGGATTGGCGTTGATTCCAATCCTTGATCCTCTTTAGAGGTGAGTGATTTACCTCATTCCCTTCTCTCTTTCTTTATTCTTTTTTGATAACTCCACTCTTGTTTTCAAACTTGGGAAACCTTATTTACCAGCCTTCTTTTGAACCCTTAAGTTGCTGAAATCAGTCCTCGAGATCAATTCCAAAACCCTAATTTCTTTTCCCAGCCCTAAAACCCATTTGAGCCAACATAAACTCTGCTGGACTGTTATCAGTTCTAAAATTCAAGGCTTCCATGTCATCATAATCCCCATGTTCCATGATAAATGTGAAGTTTCTTAAAAACTCTGAAGTGTTGCTTTGAGAGGGGAAACTCGTAAGTACATATTGTAGCAACAAAAATAAGTAGATATTAAATAGATGGCATGTTAGGGTTTTGTTTTTTCTCCAACAGAGACAAAGCTGTGGTTGATATGAGGGAAGGGAGGATGGATCTTTTTCTTATCTTGTCTTCTGAAAGAGCAAAAGGTAGAGAGGAAAATATTCCCACAATGCCCTTATCCTTCAAAATCACTAACTTCTCAAAATTGATACTACCCTTTCCACTAATAATATCATTTTTGAGAAGCATTACTGTTGTATATGTCTATACAAAATTGTTTTACCAACTGACAAGTCCAAAATTTGGTCTAAGGTGTGGGCTATCCTCCAAGGACCATCTAGTTACTGATATCAGAACCAATGGCAAAATCCTTCATGTAATTGCACCTTATTCTAACTCTCAACTTTACATCTTTGATGGATTATGCTCAAGTTTTGTTTTTGGACTTGGGTTTGAAGGTGTTAAGGGTTCTTTCCTGCTCATGCATAGCCACACTAAGCCCTTTCCACCAATTCTTTTTCCCTTAAAAGTCTGTTTTTGTCATGCTCCTTAACACGATTTTTACTAAAGGAGATCCAATTGGGTGAAAATGATGGTGAGATTACCCCCACTTCTCCTGTAATATCCCTGCATACATATCTCTGTCTTATGCATTAGCAAGATCTTTGCAAAAAAAAGGAGATCCAATTGGATGAATTGATTCCAACTACAATAGTAGAAAGTGGAAATCAGTAATTGCTTGTTTCTAAGTTTGTAGAAGCACCAGAACTAAAAGTTGAAATAAGATCTTGCAATATCTGTATGTATTGTTCATTTTAATTAATACTAGAAATGCAGGTTTATCGAGACAGTAGACATGCTGCATTCCCAGCAAGATGAAATAGACTAACTATTTAAGACCTCTGGATATCTGTGGCTGTACTACATAGCCCTTGATATTTTTTGAACAGGTGTCGTGTTCAAATATGAGACTTACGACAGAAGCATTTGCCTCAGTAACTGATTGTTTCCTAGATGTCTTAGGGTGAATAAAGATAACTTATTAATGCATTTTGCCTGTATAGGCTACTGTTTATATGTAATAATAGTGTTAATTATGTGGTTTATATACAATTATTGACTTTTATTGCTAGGAACTTCTACTTTCAAGGTAATTTCATGTTCAGTGTTTGTGATTCTTGAGCCTCCTTTCCTTCCAGTCCCCCTCTCTGGTTTATCCATTTCCATGATCCATAACCATGATTGCTTGTGATGATGCTATTCATAATGCCTTAAACTTGGCTCTTCTAGTTGATAAAGGTAAGGTTACTAGTTTTCATGTTTGCATTGACTCCAGAAAATGGTGCGTCTTTGCTCTCCATTGTCTATGATCATCAATGTTATCCATGTATGAACATGTTGCACAAAGAGTCCCTTCCGAAAACTGTTTTCCATGGTCAAGCTTAGGAAAGAATCGGAACATTCCAAGGTCTGATTCTACCTCATGGTGACAAGCATGCCTAGGAGAGAGGAGATATTACTTTGCTTAACAAAACTGCTTGAGCCAGAGCATGGAAAATGCTCATGTTAGTTTATATTTGCATAGAGATCTATAGTAGAGCATGACATGATGGATAGCAGTGGGGTTCTTCAGTTGTGCAGGTGAGGCTCTTGTAGTTAATAATTGATTGGGTCCACATCAGAGTACCCATCATTTGACTGGTCCCACCTAGGGAATCTCTTAAGCAACTGCAACACAACTTTGACCCAATAGGATGATCGTAACCGTCCAAACTATCCATAATTTTTACGTGCACCAAAAAAAAGCCATAGTTTGAATGGTTAGGATTGTAAGAACTTATCAAAAAAATATGGCTAGGATCGTAAGATCTGGTCAATTTTGAGATAGAAGATCACCAAGGTCAGACCCATCGAAAGTTAGGTCCTGATTCTCTGTTATATGTTCCACACCTACAGGCCACAGCAAAGGCAGTGAGTCCTTCCTAAGAGGGAGGTTAGCTAACATATGATTTTTGAGGAAGGTTCTTGTACCCATGGGATTTTTTATGGCTTCCTTTAAAGAGTTAGGTACACTTGATGGAAACTGTGGGATGGTTATGCAGTTGATACTTGATAGTTTATAAAGTATTTGTAACCCTTTTAATGGGGGTTTCCTAGAAAATCATGATTATCAATGTGATGAGTTGTTGGATCGATCAGGTAAGAGATCCCATTTGTCAGTTAAGTAGATTTGTAGGTTCATGATATACTTTTGTAACTTTTCTTTTGTATCCTTTCTTGTGAAAATCATACTCGTATAAACTTAGATTTCTCATTTTCTCCCTGCAGCAAGGACCCAGTAAAAACATCCCATGTAGCCTCTCTGTCTATGCATATCCTGAACTGATGCTGATATTTGTGGAGATTTGATGGGACACCCTCTGGAGCGGGATGAGAAGGCGGGGCAGAGTCTATTAGACATGTTCAAGTAGACATGCAGTTTAAGAACTTAGAGATGGAGCTGTGGGCACCTTGACGTTCTGATCAATCAGTTCTGGGCTACCTTTGACAATAAACCAGCAGTGGTAGATCAGTGTATTGTATCCCACAGTGGCTCCTTGTTCCCAAATTATGGTCGCAAAGAAGATGGTGCTTGTTTGGATGTCCAGAGAATTCCGTTATTGTGCACTTAAAAGTGTTATACCTGTGTAGGTCATTGCATCATTTAGAAGTGAATTATTGGACAGATGGACGGCTCCCATTTGAAGTGTTTGGGTAACATGGTAGGCCAGATAAGTTTTGAAGTTAATTTAGTCTGAACATCCTTAGGCATGTGTCTTGTTGCATCTGGTGCTCTTGTTGGTTCTGCACGTCCCGGTACTACCTGATGCGAGTCCCTGCAAACCATTTGCCGCTGGAGTTCTCAAGTTGGAAGATGAAGGCACTTGACATTCATGGGACTGGTTGGTGAAACAGTCCTGGTAGAATAAACATATCTGAAATTCTTGGTAGTTTACTGCAAGGGTAATAGGGTAATGAGGGCAGTGCCATAGAAAGATGGGAAGAGAGGCTAAGTTACCTATGGAAAAGCCTAGTGTTTTCTCACTTGATGGAAATTTTTGGATTGTTAATGAGACTTTTTGTTCCTGCCCTAGGACTGATAATTGAAAAAAATTTGCAGATGTTCTACTGTTGTTCATCAATTCACCTCAGATAATGTGAGGTCCGGATCTCTGTCTATTGAACTAAGCGGATTCAGTAGAGGCTTGTTTTTTTGTAAGCGGATTCAGTAGAGACTTGATGAGAAAATTTTGTAGCTTTCTGTGATTATTCTGGCTGGATATTAATGTAAGTCGTGCAACTATTGTTTGTTGTTTCATTTTTCATGCAAGGGAAATGTTGAGAGTAAGCAAGGAATAACTCAAAATATAGATTCTAACATGAGCTGCTCCCCCCTTCTTGGATATCACCAAATTAAAACACCGAGTGCATCAATTGAAAAATTAAAACCCATTTTGATTTTACTGTCTCAGATGCAGCCTGGTCCCTATCCGGTCCTGTTGAGATAAGTTTTGCATCCTTTTATGGGATGTGGATTGCTCAGGGCTGATTGCGTGGCTGGATGGGTGGGCCTGAATGGTTGTCACACAGGTACCGAGGTCTCTGTCTAAGAGGTTGATGTTAACAATATCTCAAAGATGTATCTGTGGTCTGGGTTAGTGTTCTCACATAATATCATTGTTATCAATTGTATGAAAAAATCCATTTCTGTTTATTTACGTGTTTTCTTTGTCTTATCAGCAATAAGACCAACCATGTTTTAAGAAGAAAAATGTTGGGCAATCAAGAATTATGTTCATAAAATGAGTAATAGAAATGAATATGTTGAGATGGATGGGTGGAAAGACTGGAAAGGACAAAGATAAATGTATTTGATGGAATTTAGGAATAGCCTCGATAGGAGATAAAATAAAGCAGATTGAGATGGTTTGTCGAAGACTAATGAGGACATCATGAAAAGGAGTGCTTTGTTTAAGGCACTAAAAAGGATGAGATGACGGTGGATGGGATAGAGGTAGTAATAAAAAAATCTGGTTTGGGCACGTTCAACGAAGACCGATGAGGGCATCAGGAAAAGGATTGCTTTGGTGTAGGTTTAAGGCTCTAAAAATGATTAGAGATGACAATACAAGCCATGTGGCACTCTTAGAAGACACGGCCCATATGGATGTTTGGACAATCCCTAGGTGGACCTACAAACCAAATATCGGGCTGATTAGTGATTTCAAACCTTTGGATCTTTGTACCCCAAATAATGGTCAATAATGCTCAAATTCCACGGTTAAAAATCAACCCATAAAAACATCTCCAATCCAACGCTTAGAAATCACTAATCAGGCTAATTTTAGGTCTGTATGTCCATCTAGGGTTGGGCTAAACATCCATACAGTCAGAAATCTCTAAGAATATGCCACAGGCTAAATGGACCATATTTGTAATAAAATGTTTGCAATGACAAACATTTGTTGGGAAATGCTTGGGAAGGGAAAAGCTATTAGGGGAGACCAAGGGGCATGAGAGTCATTAGGTTATTGTTTGCAGTGACTTTTTGGCTGCAAACATTAGACCAATTTTTTGGCAAAAAAATGATTGGGTATAATGCAAATATTTGTTGGATGTTGCATCACCAACCACACACAGATGCCGCAAATGTTTGTAGTGCTACCAAGCATCGGAGGAACCTTCCGAGCTTTATTATAGGGGTCCATTTAGGAGTGCATGGGAGATTATAGTGGAGAAACTCTTGGCCAATTTCAGTCGAGGTGTGATCGAAAGGTCGTCAGATGAGACGGCAAACCATGGGAGAAAGTTCATCAGATGAGTGGGGAAAAGAACTTGCAGATCATGTTTGTTGGAAGTCTACTGTCACCTAATGAATTATCCTGGAGCCGATAGGAAGAAGGGAAGACTGGACTACTGCAGTGAGAGAGAGAGAGAGAGAGGGAGCACTTCTTTGGGATTAGACAACTTGGTGATTTTGACTGAAGTTTCAGTGTGATGCAGCAGTCATGGGTGTAGAGTGAGCTGTATTGTTCAGTTTGAATGATACTTGAATACTTCGCAGAGAACAATGTCTTCTTATTGGTTATTGCCAATTCCAATGTGTGCAAGATACTTGGAAGACCTTTTTGCAAAAATTTAAAAAAAAATTGCACCATAACATGGTTTTACTTGGTTAGTGTGGCAGTACCATGGTGCATTCATGTGATAAGCATTTGCAAATACCCATTGAAAAAAGGCATCTTATGATAGCATTAACAGGGATTGATACAAAAACCAGATTCAGATAAAATATAGCACCAGTTTGTTGGAAAAAAATTATGCAACATAAGCCCCTGTGGCGGCATAGAACATGTATTAGATCAGTTCTGATCCAGATCGTTATTTTCTGAGGCATTATGCCTTTCCTTCTTCCTCTTAAATTTTTTTTGTGCGCCATTCTTTTCTTTTGTTTGCAATGGAGCTTCAAGATTTCTTTTGCAAAGTGACAACAGGCTACTCTCCTCCAACAGCTTTTCATCTGGGTCACTATATTTAAGGGCATCTGGATTCTTCTTCTTCTTCTTCTTCTTCTTCTTCTTCTTCTTCTTCATCTTTATCTTTCTGTCTACAGCGTTCACTACTACATTTTCTACTGTTTGCAAACCAGCATCCAACTTTATTATGACCCGTTGCCGCTCCAAGTCCAAACTACCATCTTCCAATGGCTTTCGATCTAGCTTATTATTTTCACTGAGACTAGAACTCTTCTTCATAATCTTTATCTTTTTCTTGGTCATGCTCACGTTATGATTTTCTGTTGTTTGCAAAGCAGCCTTTAGATTTCTTTTGACCGGCAACTCCAGGCTACACTCCAACGGATTTTGATCCGGGTGATAACTTTCAGGGGCAGTAATCCTCTTCTTCCTCTTTTTCTCTTTTGCATAAACTTCTTTACGATTTTTTGGTGTTTGCAGAGCACCTTCCAGCTTTACTGGGACCAGCAACTCTTGTATAGCCTCCTCCAATGCCTTTCGATCTAAGTCACTACTTTCAGCGGAATTATGCCTCTTCTTTTTCCTCTTTGCCTTCTTCTCCATTGCAGTTTCTTCTTCATGATTGTCTGCTGTTTGCAAAGCAGACTGCAAATTTCTTGCGACTGGCAAATCCAGGCTACCCTTCTCCAGTTGCTTTTGATCCCAATCACTATATTTCAAGGCATCAAGCCTCTTTTTCTTCTTTTTCTTTATCTTTTTTCTTGTGGTGCTCACTTCTGCATGATCTTTTGCTCTTTGCAAAGCTACCTCCAGATTTCTTTTGGTTGCATCTCTTCTCTGTTTATCATCATTTTCAGGGGCATTAGACCTCTCCTTCATCTTTAACTTTGTCTGCATCAAGCCCCCTTCTTGACCTTCTACTATCTGTGAAGCAGCGTCCAGAATTATTTTTGTCTGCGACTCCATGTTACCTTCCAACAGCCTTTGATCTGGGTAATTAATTTTAGGAGCATTAAGAGTGGCCTTCTTAGTCTTTCTCTTTTTCTGTGTTGTGCTCACTTCAAGATTTTCTGCTGTTTGCAAAGCAGACTCCAGAATTCTTTCGACTGGCAGCAACTCCACGGTACACTGGTCCAACAGATTTTGATCTGGTTCATTATTTTCAGAACAATGTTGCCTTTTCTTTTTCCTCTTAACCTTTTCCTTTGTTGCATTCCTTTTTTCGTGATTTTCTGTCATTCGCAATCCAATCTCTGTTTTTTCATGAACTAGTGATTCCAAGCTACCCTCCACTAACAGAGTTTGATCTGGATCATTACTTGCATATGCTTCATGTATCTTCTTATTCTTCTTTTTCCTCTTTACCCCTTCCTTTCCCGTGCTCCCTGGCTCGTGATTTACTTCTAGTGCTAAAGCAGCATCAGCCAACATCCACAGGCCACCCTCCTCCAGCAGCTTTTCATCAAAGTCCATATATTCAAAAGAATTACACCTTTTCCTCATTCCCTTGGTCCTCTCTTCAGCCATGTTCACTGCTGCATGATTTTGTTTTGTGTGTGGAGCAATCTCAGCATCTCCATAACCAGTCTCCTTCAATGACTGCTGACTGAAATCGTTATTTTCAGATGTATTTGGCCTCTTCATTTCTGCATCATTTTCCACTATTTGCAAAGCAGCATCCGACTTTGTTATGACCTGTTGCCACTCCAAGTCCAAGCTACCATCTTCCAGCGGCTTTCCATCTAGGTTATTATTTTCATGGGCGCTAGGCCCCTTCTTCTTCTTTATCTTTTTCTTTGTCATGCTCACTTCATGATTTTCTTCTGTTTGCAAAGCACCCATTAGATTTCTTTTAACTGGCAACTTCAGGCTACCCTCCAATGACTTTTGATTGGGGTCACTAATTTCAGAGGCATTAGACCTCTTCTTCTTCCTCTTTCTCTTTTTTTCTTCTGCATTCACTTCTTTATGCTTCTCTGCTGTTTGCATAGCAGTCTCTGGTATTACTGGGACCAGCAACTCCTGAATAACCTCCTTCAATGCCTTCTGACCGAGGTCACTACTTTCAGGGGAATTATGCCTCTTCTTTTCATTCTGTGCCTTCTCCGTTGCAGTTCCTTCTTCATGATTGTCTGCTGTTTGCAAAGCAGATTCGAGATTTCTTCTGACCGGTGACTTCAGGCTACCCTTCTCCAGTTGGTTTTGATCCCAAGAACTATTTTCTGGGGCATTAGGCGTCCTTTTCTTCATCTTTATCTTTTTCTCTGTTAAGCTCACTCGTGCATGATCTTTTTCTGTTTGTGAAGCTGGCTCCAGATTTCTTTTGGTTGCATCATTTCTCTGTTGATTACCCTCTTCCAACACTTCTTGATCTGACCCATCATTTTCAGGGGCATTAGGCCTCTTATTCTTCATCATTATCTTTCTCTGCATCAAGCTCCCTTCTTCTTGACCTCCTAGTGTCTGCAAAGCAACCTCCAGAGTTCTTTTGATCGGCAATTCCAGGCTACCCTCCTCCATTGGCTTTTGATCTGGGTCACTAAATTTCGGGGCCGCCTTCTTCCTCTTTGTCTTTTTCTGTGTCATGCTCATCTCAACATTTTCTGCTGTTTGCAAAGCAGACTCCAGAAGTTCTTCTACCGACGGAAACACCAGGGTACACTGCAACAGCATTTGATCTGGTTCATTATTTTCAGAGGCATGATGCCTATTCTTTTTACTCCTAACCCTTTTCTGGGCTGCTCTCAGTTCTTTGTGATTTTGTTCAGTTTGTAATTCAGTCTCCTTATTTTCATGAACCAGTGACTGAGACCCCAAGCTACCCTCTACCAACATCTTTTGATCTGAATCATTACTTCCATGTGCATCATGTATTTTCTTATACTTCTTTTTCATCTTTACCCCTTCTTGTCCCATGCTCCCTGGCTCATGATTTTCTTCTAGCATTAAAGCAGCGTCGGCCAGCATCCACAGGCCACCCTCCTCCAGCAGCTTCCTATCCGGATCAATATATTCAAATGCATTACAACTTTTAATCATCGCGTTGGTCCTTTCTTTGGCCATGTTCATTTCTGCATGATTTCGTTTTGTTTGTAGAGAAAACTCAACATCTCCAAAACCAGTCTCCTTCGATGACAGCTGACCCAAATCGTCATTTTGAAATCCATTTGACCTCTTCTTTTTCCCTTTTACATTTTTCTTCATGATTTTCCACTGCTCTTAGAGCAGTCTCCAGGTTTCCAATGACTGGTAATTCTATTGTCACACAAGTTCCTACATCTTGTTTTCTCTTCCTCTCCTTATTCAGGTCTACTTTCTCAGTGTGCACAGAAAGATGAGCCATGCTTCTCTGTATTCCTTCCGTTGTTCAACTTTCCCTTTTCATCGGTTCCGACAAAAGGGTCTCTGCAACACTGCAACCTTTTCTTCATGGGATCTCTCTGCAAAACTGCAACTTTTTACAGAAAATTGAATTTAACAACCAATTCACTAATCGAATAATAGCAAATAGTTCCGCGATCAGACCTCGTTCTAGGGGAATACCGTGGATTTCACTCTCTCTTGGAAACATTTTGAATAAATAATTTGTGATGAGGTTGCAAGAGTTGTCCCCATCGAGATCTCCAAATTCTCAACTGGGCAAACCTCATCTTGTTTTCTACATTTCTCTCACTCTTCCTTCTCTTTAAATTCTCATTTTGGTCATCCAATCCTGCAACATCGAATGAACAATCGATCTGAGTTTCACTCTACGAATAACAACATTTACACAAACTTGATTTTCTTTGGCCTACAATAACCAACTAAAGCAAGAAAATTGACTAAATCAGGTACACCCTAAACGCTAAAAGTAAGCGAAACCATTACAGAATTCAATGCAGAAACAGGAATCTAGAGTGCAAATGAATCCGAAATATTAGTAAAAACGAAGAAGAGAATCAATCAATCAATCAATCAAAGAAATTACGGTGAGAATGTGAGAATCATGAACAAGTTTGAAGAAATAAGCCCTAAGATATGCGACATTTTCATGGAGAGATTGAATTTCTAGGGTTTTTTCTTTTTCGAAAGTTACCTGAGATAAGCCCTTTCCACGCCTGCATCTTTTGTTAAGTTTTGTGCCTTAAAACTTTTTTCGTTTTCAAAGGAGAGGGTCTTCCCTCCGTTCCTCCGTGTCAATCTCCTCTCTCTTTATCTCTATTTTTCTTTTCGTTTTTGCTGTTAATTCTCCACATGCAAGTTGGTGTGCATGTGCCATGTTTTTATTCGACCCACGTGCCACGACAAGTTCTCCAATTTTTGGTGACTTTAAATCCAAATCACTCAACCCTCTAACCAGATATGGCTTGAACGGGCCAATCGATTTTTACCACATGAGATCTTGGGTGGGACCCAGGATTGGTTGTCCCACTAACTTGCATGTGCAGAATCTGGCTTGTATATACAAAGTTTGATAGGACCCCTTCCAAAATGCCATGTGGCACTTTGTTGGCCCCACGGACTCCATCAATGCTTGGCCCAGCCTGATTGGTTACTTCTAGCCGTTGCATTTGAGTTTTTTTTTATGGGCTTCATGTTTGGAACTCATCCATTGGCCTGCTCATGAGAGGGTGGGCAAAAAATTCATGGGTTAGTGAACCCAAAATCGTGAGCTACGTAGCATTGTGGGAGGGTCCTATAAAAGCTGAACTCGCAAGTGCAAGACTCATACTTCAGTCCTGGTACAAGACCTTTCTAGGAACATGGAGTGGGCTGGGCAGTTGATGGCATTAATATCTGATAAAACGTTCGGTGTTGCCTGACGAGCATGTGCTTTGATTCCTCAATTGCCCATAACTTATAACTATCATCTTATCATGCATTCTCACCTCCATCACAACACATGTTGTAATGCACTAACTTTTTTTTACAGTGCTGACTCCATCTTTGTTTGGTCATTTTTTTCTTAATTCCATCTCTTCAATGAGGTCCTACAACTTCACAATCTCCAAGATGGTCCATGGTCCAGAAGCCATATTAATCAGAAAGACATGCTTAAGAAAGAGATTAGATACCCAAGCAGCCCTAGCCGTAATCTATATATTCGAGGCGTTGTGCATAGCAAACCGTACTGCAATCGGGAATGACTTTAATACAGGTCCAGGAAACAACAGTCGGAACAGATTGATGAATTGGTCGACCACGTTAAGACTATGGTAGTTGCCCCTTAGTAGCAAGTTTTGATTATGAAGAGTTGGCATCAGGCTCCTCAAAAGCCACTTAGCATCGAAGCGGCGCTTAGCTTCAAGGCCTTAGTTAAGCAGCTATACACGTCTGACATGTACCCCCTTGCAACCATGTTTGCAAAAATAAAATTCAAATCTCAAAAACTAAGAGTTACCATGGTGCATATTGGATGCAGAGCCAATTAGCTTCTGCATTGAAGCTAACTGCTGCTCGGCACAAAAAGAGGAATGCTAGCAAGGAGTTGCACAGATGCAACCCCACGAAAACACACAGGAAAAAAAATACACATTTAAATTAAAGATGTGGTTTTTTAGGCAATTTTTCTTGTCTTTTGCGGGGTTCCATCTGCGCAACTCTCTCAAGGGGTTGATTGCTAGCATTCCTACAACAAAAATGGATTCTTTTTGGTCTTGAAAACTTGCCAATCAAACCTTGTAAGTGGCATACAAAGCCCATCTCCTGAGGTTAAGCGCTTAAAATGAGATCAAATGATTTGTGTTTCCACTGAGAAAGCCTTTTTCTAACAAGATCAGAAACTCAAGACCTGTTACACAACAATGCAGGATCTTACCAACTTAGACAAGTAGGCATTTGCAAAAAGATTGAACAAAATAAAATAAATTCGGCGTTCCACTGGATAAGCCCATTTTTCTGGGGTTCAATAACCCTCTTCCAAGTGGCACGCTCAATGCGCCTCATTTGAATAAGTGATTACACGGATTACAGAAGTTCCAAATTAGCTTTAGAAACTATGCTATTAAATAATGAAACAAACAGATGGTTTTTATCTATGCCACAGATTTTCTGTAATGCAAAAAAACTACAACTATGCCATGATACAAAACAAATCCTGAGTGAAGCAGTAGGCTCCCTGAATACATGTAGAAACAGATACAGTACAAGTAGAAACAACAATACCTATGGAATTGTATATCCAAACCATCTTAAGATAGCAGGTAGTTGGATTGCAAGAATGAAGAGTCCGTATTGATACAGAAAAATCTGTTTTCCTTCTTCTCCCATTGGTGAAAACCAAACTCAACACGCCCTGTAATGCTTGCATGGTTACCAATTTATAGAGCAGTTAATAAAGATAATTAAAAGAATGAAAGAGTTAGCTTGACTTACAATCTCTAAATGCTTCCAGTTCTCCTTACAGATATACTGGGAGCATTTGTGCCCAAAATCAATGATGGTCTACGGTAATTTGTGCATTCTCCTACATAGCTCCTGGGGCAATTCATTGGAGCTGGAATGCTATCAATGATGGTCTCTGGCAATTTATACTCTCCCCTGCAAAGCTGCTCACTCGCCCATCATTGGAACTGTAACCAATCTGATGGGCCATCTCTAGTTTCAGTCCGTGGAACACATCCGAAAGTGAGTGGAGGATCTATTGATATGATCTTCAGGTCGGGATTTGTCAGCGGCGATAACCTTAAGGTAGAAGCGCCAAGATGGATTTTTGTTTGTAATAGCACGTTGACCAAATGGGTGTTGCTCTATATATTTCTGAACATCTTCAGTTGTGGCTAACCCTTCTAGATAAATGCGAAGGTCGCCTCCTGGGCCTGGTTGTAAACTACGTGTAAAAATCACATTGGCAAAACCATGGGGATTGTCTTCCAACCACATAAAAGTAGACTTTCTGCAAAATTCAACCTAATTAGATGACCCAAACCCCCAGCCATCCAATTTATTCTCTCTTTTTTTTTCTGTAATTTTGCCGATTCTTTCTTACAAAAGCATGTGATAGATTGTAAGGTTAATATGATCCACTAGGGTACAATTGTGACCTAGAATATCTCCTAGGTCAGACCCACCACCCTGCACGTATGCCACATGTACTGTTATGCGGTTGGAGGACTCAGCTTATGGTCAATCTGTCATGTCCCTTAGATTTCCTTGAAAACGAAAGACTTGCAAATCATTTTGAACTCACCTAATGATTTATCATCCGTATTCCGAAACCTGTACGAATAGGGGAATACTGCAGTGTGCGGCTAAACAATGAAAAAAAAAAGTAATATGAGAATTAGCAATGGAATCTGAAAAGTTATACAGCTCATAAGAGCTGGCACGCTAAAGAGAAAGCAAAATAAAATAAAATAACGAGGTGATAGACTTACAGGATTGCGTAGTGCTTTGTAAGGAGAATCATCTAACAACAATGTGTTTGATTCATTATACTCCCCCTTCTCCCATGGTAGATTAGGCACGTGTTTATCCCATAGTTTCTTCAGCTCCTTCAAGACCAAAGGCTTATTCCTGTTCTCGATAGTGCTGAACCCTGTTTCAGTGCAGTGGGATTGGTCCTGCACACAAAGACACGCGCACCAAAAAACAGATCAGAAGTGTTAAAAAAACAACTGTTTATGCTTTTGTAAGTTATTATTGATGACACCATTGGTTATAAATATCTCCGTCTTTAATTTTTGTTTATAGAAATATATCTGATGGGTGTCCACCTAACCCCAGCTTTCCCACCAAAAAAAAAAAAAATTGCCCCACTCCCAGTGAAACTAAAAGAATTAAGTTAACTTCAAAGTGACTGATGAGTTCACTAAATTGGTTCACAGTTCATGTGGGTTAGGAAAACATGGTTATTATGTAGAAACTTTCAATGGGTTCTGCGGACTTTGTAGAAGCTGTACTAGATTGAGACTGCAGCAGAATGCAAGTCCACTTACTGGTTATCACATAGCTTCTAATTGGAAATGTGTGAGCCCAAGGAGTTGAAGGAGGTCATTTTCCTAAGAACAATGTGCATCACAGAATGTATGAAATAGGAGATGATAGGGATCAAATAGGTTAGAATGGATGTGTGACAAAATTAGAACTATCCAAACCTGTTGAAGCCACAGTAGGCATCATCTGCTAGCAATTGAAGGAATGTGATCCGAAGTCTAAGTAATCCAATATAGCACCCACTGTTACATAAGAAATGCACTGGAAGGGTTCTTTTCATATAATAATCTGATCGCAACAGATAATATGGAACAACATTGAAAGGATCAAGCAGGAGATGATATTCTGAATTTTATAACTATGATGAATAGTAGGATTCGGCCGATGGTTTTTCTAAAATCTGAGATTCTCATGCATTAGAGAGCATTCTGGTACATGCAGAAATGTGATAGTTGGGAGGGATCCCCTGCAAATCCTACTCCCCCTCCACATGAACAGCTTCTGTCGGATAAACTTTGTTGTTTTCACACCAAAAGTCTGTTTCCAATATTTATGTTCTAAAAGAGTACCAAATGAGGGGGAAAAAAAAACAGGATCATTTTTTCCTTATTTGATCGGATCAAAAAGAAACCGAAGACTGCAGGTTCAAATCCTGTCCCTCCCTAATCACTTGAAAATGTATGTAACCAGATGGGTGCAGCACAGACAGTGACTTGCATTACTTGATACTGACACAAGTGTTTGCATTAGGCGTATATGCAAATGTGTCTGAGATGGTAACCGTGTAAAACACAACATATGGATACTTCTGCACAACTATATAATAACACTAAAAGATATTAATATTATTATTGAAATAGAAGAGAACTGGCATCTTTTTCTCCAAAGAACCTTCAACCATTAAGTGTAACATACAAATGATACACATGCTCATCAATCCAGACCATCAAAGCGTTAAGACAACCCTAAGGATGGGCAACATCACAAAACTGCAGCAGCCTAACAAGCCCAACCATCCAAGTGAGTTTTTTCGTCTCTTTATCAGATGATCGAAATTGTCTCACCAGAGCAATTTCGGGGCGTTGACCATCAAAGGAATGTCTTACCAACCAATGATCTGGCTTGATGAGCATGTCTGCCACGTGCAGGACACATCCAAGAAAGACGGATATCTTAGGGTAAAAGACGCCGGTTTGCCGCCTAAAATACCATCGAAGACTTATCCCAACTATTTGGGGTTGGGAACACAAATACTGTTCCTCCAATTCTATCAAGAGCAATATATTCTGTTAAAGCTTTCCCCGTAAGTCATTAAATATATTCATATAAATTACAGATATTTGAAAAGATATCTAGAATAAAAAACATTATATCATACATTTAATTACTATTGATACAGGAAAAGAAAAGAGAGTAAATATAGGATTTGTCTTAATGGTTTTGTTGATGAGTGCCTGTGTGTCTGATACTTGAATCCCACATGACAATTTTAGGGGGGGTGCATAGACTGAGACTTAATTGAGATAGTACACAGCAATGTGAGGTTTTGATTTGAAATTGATTTAAGGAAGTGTTTTATCTGTCAGTTAAAAACAAAATAACTTGGCTTAGACTTCATCCATGCGGACTTAGCTCAAGGTAAGTTGTAAATTAAACTCAGCCAATAACCACATTGCCACTTGGGAAAAAATAATAATGCATTAGATTTAAACTTTTGAGTCAAGTGACCAAGGCGAGAGGCGTGTCAAGCATTAAAAATTTCACAAGAACGACCAACCCACAGATAATGTATTTCAGGAGCCTCTACTTCCCACCTAATGCTAACATGAGTCTGACGCTGCTGAACATTGTCACAAGCACCAAAGCCTGTTCTAGCTTCCTACGTTGGAGGCTGCATTTGGATGACGAGAAAAAAGAGACCGAGGATCCTCTTTTTCCAGGTCACGATTTTTCCAGTAAAAATTCAAGCCAAACAGTTTCTTTTTCTGTTCTTTTTTGTGTTTGATCGAGTCAAGGAAATATGAGAGAAAAACCTGAGCAAACAAAATGCATCTCAAGCATTTCTTGGAATACTCACCAAGCAAGAATTAATCTTTGATCCGAAAGAAAACATAAAAAAAAGCTACGAATCTCTGCAAACAAGACAACTAAAGCTCAAGCTCTTCTTATCAGATGGACAATTACTGTTTCGCGAGGTGCAACAATTACAGCAGAGACCTAAAACTCTGTTGGAACTGTATCAATTGCTCTCCACTATTATAACCACACGAATCGATATGGCATCAATTTTGTCGCAATTAAAATGCATTCAAGACTCAAGTCTCAAAAAGATGAGATTAACAACCGTATTGTAACCAGAGGAAACCAGACTGAGCAGAGGAAGAACTAGCATCAACATTCGCGTCTTCTTTAACCAAAATCAAATTCATAAAAATCATCATCAGAACCGGAACCAACTGAGCAGCTCATCGAATCGCTCCCTCAGTTTCAAAACAAACAATAGCATTGTGCAGACGACACCAAAGCGACTGAGAAGCATGGATCATGAAACACTAGTTTCAGAGTTGGTATGTGGGTTTGCAGATCCATGAAATGTTTGGGTAAAGATCTGAGATAAGGGTTTTATTTTTTAGGTCTAGTAACAGATCCAGGCTCATGCATATGATTGTGGTGATGGCATTGGTGGCCCAACGGTGGTGGTGTGACAGGTGTAGCAGTGGCAGTGGTGGAAGCGCCTGAGTGAGTGCAACAACAGTGGTAATAGATGATGCTGGTGGTATTGAGAGAGAGCGAGAGAGATGGGATATCTGTCGTTCAACTGCGAGTGAGAAGAAAGTGGCGGAAAATCAAGTCAGTCCGTTGATTTTCCATTTATTTATTTTTCAAAAGTAGTGTCTTTTTTTCCGAATTGCTTGCCAAACACATGAAATATCCATTTCAGGAAAATAATGATTTGAGGCTGTCTTTCCACAAACCATACGGATCCTAAAGCGGAAATGTTTCAAAGTATTAGTTCAGGAAGTACTCCTATAAAAAAATCAATGTAGCAGGAGGATAATGATTTGTTTTTTTTTGCAATACAATGGTGACATTCTCGCTAAAAACAAGGATTCGATTTAGAAACTGGGAGAACATCTCTTTCCAAAAAGAACCTTAATGAACTTGGTAGCAAACTTGCCAATGAGGCAATTTGCACTTGTGAACAAAATCCAGAGCTTTATAAATATAGATTTTTCCAATACTAGCAACATTGTAACAGTAGCCTTCACAGAAAACTAATGGACAAAATAACAGATATGCATATGTCTGCATCAACTGCTTACCCAACAAAACAGAAGATTCTGTTTCATATCTCCCATGAGAAAATCAACCACACTGTCCACATTTCTCCTGCAGAGAATTATAAAACGTCAAACAATTAGTCAACCAACAAATGTAATGGAAAAAAAAAGGAAAATACATTCGCGCAAAACAATTCAAACAAGGAGCAAAGAAGAATAGGCAAAGACAGTGTTCAAGGCCATAGGTTGAAGGATACTTAGTTCTTGATGACCAGACACCCACATTAAATCTCTCAAAGCAGAAATTCAAGAAATCATCACAGAAGGGCCTCTTAAAAACTGAAATAAAGCAACAGCTGCTGTTAATACTGAGCAGTTGGAGTAGAAGCAATATCTTCAAACTTATCAACAGGTGTTAAGTTTCAACATCAATTCTCACCTCCTTTTTTTGCAATTGTCTTATCTGCTTTATATCCGTAAGGAATATCGGAAACGACGTCAGCAAGCAATCCATTTAAATCAAGGATAAGAAGCTTTCTCCTGGTACAAATAATGGGTGGTCTCTGTGGTAAAGCAGGAAACATTTCCAAAGGGTTATCCTCTTTGTTGCTCACCCCTATCATGATACCATCTTTTATAACATCCCCATTTGATGAAGAAGAAATTATTTCTTCCATCTTGCATTCATTTAAAGACACTTCTAAATTTTCTTCACCAAAAACACTGGATGCCTCTACTTCATGATTTTTTTGGCCAAAAACATGAGCTTCCTCCACTTCTAGATTTTCCTCACCACAAACTCGACAAACTTCTAGATGTTCTAACTGCTTGACAGAAGGATCACAGATGGATGTATCGTCAGAAGCTTTGTCTTCATTATCAGTAAGTTTCGCCTTCTTTCTCTTAAATCTCCTCCTCCCCTTGTCTGAACAATTAATGCAAGACTTGCCCATGGGACTCTCTACAACAGGTGATGAGCTACAACTTTTTTTGGACATATATTCATTTAAAGATTCAGGATTCTCTTTGCCAGAAACATAAGATGGCTCCACTTTTAGATTTTTTTCACCAAACACAAGACGTACTTCTGGAGGTTCTAGCTGCTCAAGGGAAGCGTTGCAGACAGATGTGTCAGAAGCCATGCCTTCATGATGAGTACGTTTCACCTTTTCTATAACTCTCCTCCTTGATGCAGATCTTTTTTTTGAATAATTAGCAGAAGACTCGACTATAACGGCATTCTCTACAGCAGGTGATGAGGTGCTACAACCTTCTTTGTAAAACTCTGACAAAACCTGTTTGTTGATCACTTCTAATGTAGAAGGACAAACATGTTCTACAGTATCTCCAGTTTCAAACATGGAAAAGCTATTGTCTTTCTTGCAATCAGTGGGAGATTCTTCCAAATTTTCCTTGGCAGAACATCCAAGTTCCTGTACTTCTTTGTGGACCATATTTAGCACACCCTCATTCCCCTGTACTACGTGTGTACACGTGGACATATCTTCAAGTTCAGCGTCTGAACAGTTAATAGAGACGTCTCCCATTGAACAGTTTTGAACAACCTGCAAGGAGGAAACAGGCCCTGCTACCTCGACTCTTTCTAACTTATTATGTGAAGAGGCAGGTAACATTTTTGGAGATTTCTTTAAATTCTCTTCGACAGGAACGCCAATTTCCATTACTACTCTTTGGACCTCATTTAACTCATATTCATCCTTCACATTCTTCGATTTGATTCTCCCCTTGCTTTCCACTAATGTGAGAGCATTGTCTAAACAATTATGAGAGACCTCTCCCATCATATGGTTTTGTATAACCTGCAACGAGGTACTAGGGTCATCCTCTTTGTCTTGTTCCAAACTATTCCCTGCAGTGCTAAACAACTTTTTCTTCTTCCTCTGATATGTTTTAATTCTTTCCACCTCAATTGAGACCGTGTCAATCTCACTGACCAAGTCATTCTTCTTCATTGAATTAGTGCTTACACTCTTTGACAAACTGCTTGGCTCCACTGCAGTCAGATTATTACCGATGGACACTTCATTACTATTCGTATTCCTCATTGAATCCATTTCTGAAGTTTCTGAAAAAATATTTTTTTCAAGATTCTGAACATTTGTTACATCTGAACCACATAAACTACCACTCTCCAATGGCTTTTCAACTGCATCATTATTTTCAGGGTCAGTGTGCCTCTTCTTCTTCCTCTTTATCTTACTATGTGCTGCACTCATTTCTGCAGTTTGCAAAGCAATCCCTAGGCTTCCATTGACCGGAGACTCGAGATGTGGAATTCTTTCTAACGGACTATCATGTACATTATTCTCAATGTTTGAAACAGTTTTAGTATTTTGTAATGAAGTATCACAAATTTTTCCCTCGGATATCTCCAAATTCTCTTCCACCAGATTTTGGTTCGTATTATTTTCCACGGCATTGGACCTCTTATTCTTCCTCTTTATCTTCTTCGGCGTTCCACTCACTTCTGCATGATTTTCTGCTATTTGGGAAGCACTCTCTAAATTTCCTTTGACTGGCAACTGCAAAGTTGGATCTCTATCTAAGAGTGTATCATGCACTTTATTCTTGTACTCAGAAACAGTATTAGTAAATTGTAATGACGTATCAAGAGCTTTTCCCTTGGAGATCTCCAAATTCTCATCCACTGAAACCTTGCTTTGTTTTCGCTTCCACCTCTTACTTGGGCCCATTTTCACACCTTTTATATCTCATTCAAGACCTCCTCACTGTATGAGAAGACAGGCTACACTTCTCCCACTTCCTTCTCTTCTTTAACTTCTCCTTCTCTTGATTCGGCCCTGCAATACCACATAAACCTAAACCACATGAGTTTACCTATATGAATGAAGAAAAAGAAAAAGAAGAAGAATCTGGTGGAAGAGAATTTGGAGATATCCAAGGGAAATTTTGTGATACTTCATTACAAAATACTAAAACTGTTTCATAAATCAGGAATGATGTACATAATACTCCCTTGGAAAGAATTCCGCATCTCAAGTCTCCGGTCAACGGAAGCCTAAGGAGTAGGGATTGCTTTGCAAACTTGCAGAAACAAGTGCAGCACAGAGAAAGATAAAGAGGAAGAAGTAGGGGCATACTGACCCTGAAAACAATGATGCAGTTGAAAAGCCATTGGAGAGTGGTAGCTTATGTGGTTCAGATTTAACAAATGTTCATCATCTTGGTAAAGAGAATTTTTCAGAAACTTCAGAGATGGATTCAATGAGGAATAAGAAGAGTAATGAAAAACCCATGGGTAATAATCTGACAGCAGTGGAGCCAAGCAGTTTGTCAAAGAGTGCAAACACTAATTCAATGAAGAAGAACGACTTAGCCAGTGTGATTGATACGATCTCAAATTAGCTGAAAAGAATTAAAACATATCAGAAGAAGAAGAAAAAGTTGTTTGGCACTGCAGGGAATAGTTTGGAACCAGACAGAGGAGGGCCCTAGTACCTCGTTGCAGGTTATACAAAACCATACGATGGGAGAGGAGTCTCTTACTTGCTTGGACAATGCTCTCACATTAGTGGAAAGCAGGGGGAGAATCAAAATGCCATGGAAAATGTGAAGGATTACCTTACTGACATGCTCGCATAAACCAATAAGAGGTCCAAGGTAATCCCATTTGAAGGAAATTTTATTTAGGCTCTATTTGATGAACAACAAAGTTTTACAGAAAAAGGATTTGTATGTGAGATGTGTTGATACAGAAAAAGTTTCAAGACATTTAGGCTCTGTATGGTTGTCCAGAATAAGTTTTCTAGAAATGATATTTGTATATAAATGCCAAATTTTTTTCTGTGTCGACACTTTTAAACATACAAATCTTTTTTCTGTAAAACTTTTTTCTTGATCACCATACAAAACAAAAAATTTCTCATTTATATACAAAAACCATTTCTAGAAAACTTATTCAGGGCAACCATACAGAGCCTTATATGCAAAAATCATTTCCAGAAAACTTATTCAGAGCAACCATACAGAGCCATAGTCTTTCGTTTTCTTTAATTAGCAATTTAGCACAGCAATTAACCCATACAGAAACAACAGAATCTCCTTTCTGTGAATAAACACCATTCCAAAACCCAACTTTAAATATCGATCGAAAGAACAGGCATCAAAATGAATAATAAAATTAAGAGAAACCTATAAACGACACCAACTAAAATTTCCATACTCAGCTAAGAAACACCACAAAATGTGAAAATCAGCCGCGTTTTTTTTTTTTCCGGTGGCACCATCGCGTACATATTCTACACTAAAAAAACTGAATTTTTCTACACAAACACGTAAAAATAGATTTGATCCCAAATTTGAATCTGAAATGCTTTTCAATTCGCAACTTTGTTGAAACGAATTAGATAACCAGACGAATCCGATAAAATAATGAGAGTCGACATGGAGAATGCTGAAGTAAATCTCGGAATTTTTAACATTTCAACAGTAGAGATTTGAAGTGAAACGACGAAAGATGAATATTAGGGTTTCGGGGCGTACCTGCTGTAAGAGTTCCTCAGGATTGCATTATTGCTTTGGTGTGTGCGGGACAAAGGATCTTTTACCGCGTTACGTATTCCAAGTTCTGTACTTTGTGAATCTCGATCTCGAGTCCTCGACTTCTCGATTACTCGTGAGTCGTGAGAAGTGAGAACTGACTTTGCGTTAAAATTATTAAAATGCCCTTTCGCTTCTATAAAATGACTGGACACCCCCACACGCAAAGGAGAAAAAATTCTCCGGTCAAGGGCCTTCAAACTTTGAAGCTCCCCGCACAAAATGTTTGACACGTACCCTTTGTTAACCACCCTTAACTAACTAACCAAGGGTTTAACATGGTTAGGTTTAGGCATTGATGTACGTGTCAGACATCTTGGGAGGGGAACCTTCAAAGTTTGAACTTTGAAGTTTGAAGGACTCCCGGACCATTGAATCTCTTCTCCACGCAAAGTATCTTTGTTTTGGGAAAATTACCCTAAAGGGCGGAAGTCTTCATTTATTTACGACCCAAAACAACCAAGCAGGTGAGTGTCTATAGAATGACTGAACACACCCACTCGCACACTCTCTTTGTTTTGAAAAATTACCATAAAAGGGCGGAAGTCTTCGTTTATTAACGACCCAAAACAACCAGCAGGTCAGTGTTTCGCCTGAAATGGGGTGGCATTGTACAAATGGAAGTTTTGTTTGCACCCCCAGTTTTTCTTTGGGTCGGGATCGGGGGGACAACCATTTGGCGGACCCGTGTAGTAGATGAATCAATGGCTGATTTTTGGTTTAGAAGTTGAAAGAATTATGGACCGTCTATTTTTTCCATGTAACTTGAAAATCACATTTGATGGGGTTAAAAATTTCAGATTGGGCTGATTTTTTGCTGGGGTGGTCCATATGGTGAGGAGATCATCCTCACCAAAAATCAGCCATTGATTCATCTTCTATGTGGATCCACCAAGAGTAAAACTTCTGTCACAATGGGATTGCAAATCACACAAAACACAGCCAATGAGTTCTCAGCACATACACCTAAAAAGCAAAAGCACATGGGTACGTTGCAAAAGCACTTGGGTACGTGCGGAGAACTCATTGGCTGCGTTTTGTGTGATTTACAATTTCGCGTGATAGAAGTTTTATGTTTGTCAGAAATAGTTGTTAACCTTTTTTCCTTTCAAAACACGTAAGCGGAGGGATTTTTGTAGCAGCAATCATGCACTCAATGATTGCACTCCACATATACCCACGGTTACTTTTTAAAAGACTTGCTAAAACCAAAACATGGGTATATGTGGAGTGCGATCATTGGGTGCATGATCGCTGCTTCAAAAACTTTCTCCTCTTTTTCCTTTTTTTGTGGACGAAATTTTCTTTGCAGAAGTATGTGAGCACCATACCCCCAGCCTCTCAGCCTGTTCAGTTCATTCAGCCCGGTTGCTCTTCACCTCCCTTGACCCCGATAGCGCTCCCCTCAACGCCAGTGATATCCTGTCGAAAACCCCTCCCATCCAGAATCTTTTGCTCCCTAAACTGGGGTGCTAGGGAAAGCTTTGTTGAATAAAGATTTCGGAAATGAACAGAAAGATTAAAAGAAGGAAATGAATAGAAAATGTTGAAGATTCATGTCTTTCTCCTTTCTAATCAAGAAAACATGAGGTGTTCGTTTTAGTTCTATCACACCATTATCATCTCTATCCTTCCTTCTAACGCTCTTTGATTTCCTTGGCTTCCTCATCACCAAGCAGCTCACTTGGATCTTACTGTGTTGTTGGAGACCAATGCTAAGGGTTTAACCCAAAAATCCTTGTTCTATCATCTCCTAAACATAACTATGTCAAGCCCAATACTAAGAAAAATACTCTCTTTTACTCTTTGAAAGCAAAGAAAAATACTCTCTTTTAATTTACTCTTTGAAAGCTCCCCTGTTCATAAATGGTGTCGGCCTACTAATTTGTTACCTAGCATGGGATGGAGATGATAGAATGATGATGTTTTAACATCTATAAGGTATTGGTATTTTATAACTCAAGTACTAAACTTTTGTTTGATGCAAAAAGAACTAGACATTTGTGAATTTGACAGACATTGGGCATGTTTGGTAGGCCACCACCGCGGGAAAATAAAAAATTTTCACGCACTATTATTCGCCCAGGCATGTTTGGCAACAACTTACCCGCGCTGAATATTTAGCCAGGTTCATAAATTTGCCAGCCACAAAAGAAAAACATTTGATCACCTCCCCCGAGTAAATATTTTCACACCAATTAAGCCTTGGTGGAAAAATTACTATTTTCAATAAAAATAAGTTTTTTAATATATAAAAAAGATAAAAATAAGTTTTTTTTATCCTTTGACCTAATATATGGGTCCCACACTTGCTTAACCCATATTTGACTTACTTTATTACGTGAGACCCACACAAATTGAAATAAAATGAAGTAAGCTAGCTAATACACATACCAAACGTTGTTAAAAATTGACATGCTCAAATATTTAGCCAATATAATATTCGTCTAGCTAAATATTCGCCATTGGAAATCTTTTTCTCACGTACCAAACAGGCTTATGTCTTTGGTGCTATTCCATATCTAAAGTTGTCTATGCATAAAAGTGAATGTCTCAATGCCATAGCTTGGATGGTCGTAGTTGAAAAATCATTTGATCATATATTGTTCAGTCAGCCAGGACTAAGGCTGACCGAACAAACCTCTACTGAAGGCTGAACGAACAATCCATGGTTGTTCAATCGTAGTAGAGCTAACTAACCCAAACCAAAAACAAAAGATTAAATCGATATGTGCAATCCGCTAGAACCAAACAAACCTCCATTGTTCAGACCTGGCTGACTAAACAACCCAAATTTCTTTTTAGAAAAATGTTATGTTGCTTAGTGCATAAGAGAAAGCACAGTGTAATGAACCATGGGTAACATGATAAACAATTCAAAAGGACTACAGGTGTCTAAGCAACAAAGTGTGATTGGGAAATTCTTTAAGATTGTGATTCAAGCTATTCGAGGATAGATAAAGTCCCCATGGCATATTGGAGGAAAAGATTAAATGGTCGAGACAGGTCACGATTGCTAGTCTATCACCTTGTGAGAGGACAATACCCCTTCGTATTTGCTTTCTCATAGAATTGACCTGCTTGAGATAGCCATTCTCCTTCATTGTATTGCCTAGTAATAAATTTCATTTACCAACCTTGGTGGTTGTGTGTTTAGTGACAATTACTTTGGGTAGTTTTCAGATCTCAGTCCAGCCTTTCTGCATCAAAATTTTAGATGTGGTGTTAAGTTGGGACTTGATTCACCAAAAAATAAGAAGAGGGGGTGTCCAACCACAACAGAGGAGTCAAACCGCTAAGAAGTCCAACGAACAGCTGAAACAGGGAGAGGAAGAAGGAGAAGAAGAGATAGGAGGAGAAAGAGAATGAGTTTTGGTGGGTGGGGTAACTTTCAATAAGTATAAAATTTATGTGGGGTGCCTTCAATATGTGGGGTGTTTTCACAATGGGATGCAAATAAATCCCCCCCCCCCCCCCTACAAATAAACTTTCAACATTTGTCTTCCAAACTAGTAGCCCGTACTTGCATAGTTGTAGGCTTAGAATCATAAAACCTTTTCTAAAGAAAATAAAATAGAGAAATGAGAGAATTTGCTTCTTTATTTCTTTTATAAATTTCTCTATATTCTCCATCTTCTACGAGGTTGTGTTTATTTATGGGGAACTACACTTCGTGCATAATTGAAACAAGCAAGGTGGAGTTGTGCAATATCAAACTTGCACTCCAACCTTGCGCAAGTATGCATTTAAGTTTGGGAATTTTTTACGTACCCCCATGTCTTCAAAATTTGGCATACCCCCCTCGCTATTTGAAAAAGCTAAAGTACCCCCATGACTGGTTCCACTGTCTAAGACCGTCTTTGACACACAATTGATTTTAAAAATGACAAAGAATGCCCCTTTCCTCAACCTTGAAATAAAAGAGATGTGGGTTTTGGATAAAACTCCACCCCAAAATCAAATGGCCGTGGTGGATTGCCGACCACGAGATTTCAATGGGTTCACTGTCCATCACCGACGACCAGTCCACTAGAGTCTTGTGGCCGACCGTCCACCGCTCCCACAAGTAATGTTAAAAGGTCAAAATCAGGTAACCATGAAACGAAGCAAGTTAAAATCAATTATCCCACCAATTTATAGCCATTTTTAACTGAAATCCTTAGTTTCAGATTTAAATTTGTTTTAAAAAGGTTAAATATAGTCTAGGCACATACACCATTCCAAAATCAGATATGCATTCGATCTTGGTTGGATCTCTGTGGGTCAAATATGACTGTAGATCATGGGTTTGGATCAAATCTCAATCAAAATATGGTCCATTACCTGTAAAGTAGGATCCAAAATCTCCATAAACATGACCTATTTTTCATTGTTGGCAAGGTTTCTTCTTCGCCATATCTCCCCGCCATCGTACACTACCATATTACCCTCTCCTCCTCACCAATCCAAAAAACCCAACAGGCTCATCTCTGAGAAGGAAAATAGACAAGAGAAATGAAGCTCCCATTGTTGCAGCAAAACTGGAACAACCGGATGGAGTTTTTAGGGTTTTAATCTACGTTCGATCCAAGAAAACTACAACCATAGGTAGGGTTAGGGTTTTCTTTCTAACTTTTTCATGAGTAGAATCATGGATCTGAGATCAAAGATTACATGGCCTCCTCAGTTGAGATGGCCATGGAAGAACAACAAATAAGAGAGGAAGAAGCTTCAGGAGGAGTATGAGAGGAGGAGAAAACAACTTCAGAACCTCTGTCATGCCATCAAGGTTGACTCCTTCTCTGATTCCAACTGTTGATCACAACCACCAGACTCCTTCTCTAACTTCAACAGTTGATCACAACCATCGGATGAATTGACCACAACTATAAATGCCCAACTCGTGCTTTTGCCATTACAACACACCTTTTAATTTCCTTAAATAAGCGATGGATCAACCATGTGTGCGCGCAATACCTCCCCGTGCGTTTTCCAATACCACTATAGCGAATGTCCCAACTTCTTCAGCGATCTTTGCTTGTTTTGCATTTACGACTTCAACGATCGCTCCACCTCTAAGCATTTGGGCAAGACCGACCTCGATGGAAAATAGGTTCTTCTTGAAGTTGATCTTCTTATAAACAAGAGTTTTTTAATCTTTTAAATGAGATTAGCTCTGTTTTTTTGTAATGTGGAGATGGGTGGAACAATAGAATCGGGGATCATGTTTCGGAAGAAATTAGATTGGATGGAAATGTAGATGAAGGGTGGGGTATTTTGGTCATTTTACCATTTTTTTTAGCCATTTTGATGAAGTCGATGGAGTTGGTACCCTTTTGATAAAGTTCTCATCGCTAAAAGGCTGATTGTTAGCCAAATACCAAGATAGCTATGGATAATTGTTGGAGATGCTCTTAAAGACTCCTCTGTGGGTATCCAAAGCATTAGCGGATTGTGGCGCCATTTGATTGGCCACTGCTTCACTGCTTCAAAATTTTTATTGGGAGACACCCTTCAAAAAGTGTTGAACTCTAACCATTCCATCTAAAAAAACATAATTGGAGTCAAAAGGAGACAAAAAGTATTTAAAAGGGACACAAAAGGTATTTATTTCTTTTAAAAGTCACTAAAATGATAAAGACGAAAATTTAGAAAAACCAAAAGTAGATCTTGGAGTGAAAAGGATAAAAATCTCTATATTTGGAGTCACAAATCTATCTATACTACTATAAAGCAACAACCGGGTTGCCACCCACGGTTGTCACAATTAAATGCTTCCCTCATTAATTGCCTATCTATTCTAAAGAGGTTGGAGTACGCTTCACCGTTCAAGTTGTGGCACGCCCACATCCCTCGTCAATGATGATGTGGGACAATAGTATAAGCCACATAGAACACTCTTAGAGACCGTTGATCGTGTGGATGTTTGTCCCATCGTGTGGACCTATATACCAAATATCAGCCTGATTAGTAATTTCACACCTTTGGATATGAGTACCCCAAATAATGCTTGAAATCTATGGTCAAAAATCAACCCATGAAAATGGCTCCAATAGGTCAGATGGGTCAAACATCGATACAGTCAGTGATCGCTACGGGTGTGCCATGTCTAAGGTGCTACCACGTGTAAGGTGCATGTGCATCACACGTGACGTTTCCCAGTAAAGATAGAGGGACTGGCTTCAAATTTGGAGCAGGATATAGAGACTAGTTGGAGTTGGATTTCAAAAACGAATATATTTGAAGATGGCTCAAGCTCCACTTACCGCCCTAAAATGACTGGCTCCGGTTACAGGACACAATATGAGCCACGTGGTACACTCTTAGAAGCCTCTGATATGGATGTGTTTGGCCAATTCCTAAGTGGACCTAAAAACCAAAAATCAGCCTGATTAGTGATTCATGAGGGGCCGCGCTTTTTTGATTTTGCTCCTAACATAGGTTCGATGTGTCTTTTCTAAAACAAGTTACAACATCGAACTTGTTTTCTCTCTCTCTCTCTCTCTCTCTCTCTCTCTCTCTCTCTCTCTCTCTCTCTCTCTCTCTCTCTCCATTCTAGCTTCGGTTTCTCCTCCCTCTCCCATTAGGGCTGCAACTTGGGCGGGTTGGGGGTCAACCCTAGCCCAACCCAACCTTAAAGGATGTGAACCCTAACCCAACGCAACCCAAGGTCGGGCCTAGATTTTCCAACCCTTGCGGGTTGGTCGTGTTGGAAAGATTGCTAAATTTTTTTCTATTAAAATAATTTATTGGTCAATACAATAACCATTATGCTAACTATTAAATAATAGCTTCATTTTCAACATCTCATGAAAGAAAACATGATATTTTCATAATAATGGTAAAGTTCATTAACTCAAATGCATGATAAAAATTATTAAAGAAATGACCAAAAATAATACACCATATTTTCAATATCAACCGATCACATAAAATGCCAAAATGTAATTTCAAGGGCATTTTGTAACCTCACACGAGGATTCTAGTTTGATAAGGTCTATGGGTTGCTTCATTTGCCAAAATTTAATGTGGATGTTTGTCGATCGGGTTACCAAAAATCCGGTCCAAGCCTAACCCAACCCTGATGTCGGGTTCAACCTGTCGGGCTTCGGTTGAGCCCGCCCAAGTTGCAGCCCTATCTTCCATGATGGAGACTGCTGGGGCTGCAACTTGTGCGGGTTGGTCGGGTTGGGGTTCAACCCGAGCCCAATCCGATCGGGTTGCTCGGGTTGATCAAAATCGGAAAAAAAAAATGACCTACATCACATATTAAAGCCAAAAAAAGGAATTTCTCACAAATGAAAAAAACTAGTACGTAGAACCCTAGAATGGTTAGAGATCAGTTCGTGCACCTGTGTGGCTGTCTCTACCATCCATAGATCGTCTAAAAAAACCCGAAGGTAAGTAGCACGATTCAATAAGATTTTAGTGTGTCATGAATTCAAAGATCAAAAGTGGAGAGACGGTTATGTGTGTAAAGAGAAAAAAAAAAAAAAGAGAAAAACGAGGGAAGTAGAGAACATAGGAGGAACTTACCCGGACGACTGAAGATGTTAGGAGCATCAACGGATGGCGGGTGGCAGGCATCGAGTGGCCAGCGGCAGGGGTGAGGGTGAGGGTGAGGGTGAGGGTGAGGGTGAGGAAAACCCTAACCCTAGCTAAGAAAATAGGGAAAGAGAAGGGCGCAAGGGAGAGATGAAATCAGCGAATAGAATTTGGGATTTACTATCATATGTTTAATACATATTATATCCATACTATTATAAAGCAACAACCGATAGTGACACAATTAAAGGCCTCTTTACTTTCAAAGGTAAAATTTACCTTCATTAATCTATACTATAATAAAGCAACAACCGGTAGTGACACACATGTGACACAGTTAAATGCCTATCTACTTTCAAAGGTAAAATCGTCAATATGCCCTGCACAGTTCAGGATGTCCAGCACGCCCACATCCATCATCAATGATGATGAGGGACAATAGGCCACGTGGCACACTCTTAGGTACCACTGACCGCATGGATGTTTGTCTCATCCCTAGATGGACCTATATAAGCATGTTTAGTGATTTCAAACCTTCGGATCTGAATATCCATATAATGCTCGAAATCTATAGTTAAAATTCAACTCGTGAAAATGACTCCAAACAAATCTTTAAAACTCATTAATAGGCTGATTTTTTGCATGTTGGTCCATCTAGGGATGGGCCAAATATCGATACGGTGAATGATCTCTATGAGGGTGCTACGTGTACGGTGCACGTCGCGCTCCCCTAGTATTTGTATTATTTTGTATGTATGTAACAAGTTGATCGGTCTTAGGTTGCCTGAAACTTTAACCTGAGCCCAACCCGATTTTGGTTGGGTTATGTAAACTCAGGCCCGAGTTCGTGTACTGATGAACTCACCCTAGAGACTGCTGCTGCTCTCTCTCTCTTCTTTCCATTTTCTTCCTCCCATCTTCCGTCGTAAAGACTGTCGTCCTCTCTCTCTCTATTCCTTCCCTTTATTCCTCTCTTCTTCAACCTTGGAGATTGTCGTTCCCTTCCTTTCTCTGTTATTTCTGTTTCTTCCTCCTTCCACCTTGGAGACCATCGCTAGCCATTGTTCATATGAGGTCATGTGACTGATTGCCTCTTGACGAGCTTTGCTTCCAACCTCCGTCCGTCCTCCGCTATCATTGATTTTTGCCATTTTCCTACTACGGTGAGATGCTTCGAAATCAATAATTAGAAAGGAGAGGATCAAAGGATTACTCGTGGAATTGAATGATCTAGGGTTTGGAATATATATATGGTTTGCCCATTTTCAGATTTTGTGTGAAATGATTTGTTTATATTTTTCATTTTTTTTTTTGTGAATTTTCAAGGGTTTTTTTTGTGTGTGTGAAATGGGTTGTTCATGTTCAGTTTAGAATTTGGATTTTTTCAAGTTTTTTTTTCTTCTCAGTTTATTGATTATTTGGGTATTTATTCACGAATTTTAGAGTTTTTTGGTAGATTAATTTGTAGGGTTGTTCATCTAACAAATTTTAGTTAAGGGTTGTTTGTTAAACTAAAATTTCAGCACTTATATATGAATTTCAATGTTTTCAGACATTTGTGAAAATCAGATGTGTTTGGTTCTGAAAAAAATAAGGGCTGAATGGCTAAAATGACTGAAAGTTCCAGTTATTTTTTTCAGCCACCTGGTGCATCCTTATCACTTATTAAGTGATTAATCACTGAACACGCTAAGTGATCTGTGTTTATGAAATAGGGTCGCTCTACGGGCGCCCACCTCTTTCGGCTGGGCACCAACATTTGATGGGCCCCCATGCCAATTAGAGGGCCCCTGTTTGGGCACCCCATTTTGTTGGGCACCCACATTAAAATCCAAAAAAAAATTTTGACTTGGGCTCCTTGCCGTGTGTTACCAGGCGGCCTCGGTAGTTCAGGGCCATGGAGGCAAAAAAAAAAAAAATTGCGGGCTTGCCGCATATTGTCCATCCATTTGTGAGAGTATGGGGTACTCCAAACCACCACTCTACCACCACCACTAACTCCACAACCATCAACATCATCACCACCACCACCACCACTCTACCATCACTACCACTCCAACACCACCGCCACCACCAACTTCACCATCACCACCATCCATCCATTTGTGGGAGCATGGGGTACTCCAAACCATCACTCTACTACCACTGTACCACCACCACTAACTCCACAACCATCAACTCCACCACCACCACTACCATCATCGACTCCACCATCGATCACCACCACTCCAACACCACCACCACCTCTCTACCATCGCCACCATAGAGAGAGAGAGAGAGAGAGAGAGAGAGAGAGAGAGAGTAGCTTTGTCGTTTTTGGCGGGAATGGAGGTAATGAGTGTGGGTGCACAAACAAAACTGTAAAGGGCTGTGAAAGGCAATTTGGTCATAAAAAATTAGTTTATTTTGTGGGTGCCCGGCTTAAAGAGGTGGGTGCCCGTGGAGCGACCGTTATGAAATATTTTATTTCCGCCGAAAATGTCCCTCAAAACATTTAGCAATGACAACATTGCCCTTATAGATATATAAAACATCTTCAATGAACCTTCTTTCCACGGTCTCCTCCTCCTCTTCAACTTCAACGAAGAGGCAGAGCCTCCCGACTTCGATTTCGACCGTCACAGGTACGTACCTCGGCTTAGCTCCTCCTCTTCGCACACCCCTTCTTCTTCTCTTCTTCAGGAAAACCCCTAGATTAGGGTTTTGCAGATTTCTACCAAACCCTAACGTTTTTTAAACCGATTTGCATAATCACCTAGCCTGATTCGATATTTATAAACGTTGGATTGAAGTTGTTTTCATATGTTAATTTTAACCGTGGAATTTGAGCAATACTGAACATTATTTGTGGTACAAATATCCAAAGGTTTGAAATCGCTAATCAGGTTGTTGTTTGGTATGTGGGCTGTTTTTGGGATGTAGGTCCAAAAATCTGAGACGTGTTGCATTGTTTTGAGTTGGTGATGCATTGAGACAATGAAGTTGTTATGCATATTCTTTGAATCTAGTGCTCTAATAACAAAAGAAAGTGTAGAAATTGATTTTCTTTTCACGAGGAAGGTGGTTTATTTACTTTCAGATGTTTTGGGTTATCAAAAAGTGATGGATGTGTCACAAATACCTCTTCTTCTTACTATTTTCCTCTAAATCCAGAAAGTAGACATTACATGCACGATTCATAGAATCATATTGATAAATTACTAAAATCATACCTGAGCATGTCATGAATTTTGCTAAAGAGATCATAGCATGTCCATCCATATATCCGCACGATATGTAGGTCCCAAGGGCTAAACCTCAACTTTTCTTTTGCCTGGGTTGTCACCTGTTTGCTACCTAGGGTTTGAACATGATCAACTATTTCCAAAAGGTGTTAGAGAACTAGATCTTATTATTTTTTTTAAAAGAAATATACCACTGAACCAGATCCTCCATGTAGTTTCCCTCTTATAACTCCTCTTGAGGTCAATGAGATTGCCACCAACTCTCATAGGAGAGCCAGAAAGTCCTTTAAAGCATGGTTGGATCCGCATTTCCCCATTGAATGATTGTGAGAGTTCTCCAAATAATCTTTAATATACGTGTATCTGAGCATCAACTTCTATTAGGAAGTGCAGGGTAGTAAGATAGCAGAGGGGCTTCTTATCTATTGGAAAAAATAGAGAGAGAATAGGGTTCTTGTCAAGAGTATTCAAAATCTGGATGTTTTTGTTCATTTTCTACTTATAGTTTGATATTTAGGCATGAAACCGAGGTAAATTTCTGTCCATCCCAAATGGTGGATCCTTGTAAATTCCAACCAGACAAGTTTTCTTCTTGTATTTTTCTTTAAGGATATTGAACGAATACTCAGGTTCAACACCATCATTTACTCAAGCTTTATTGAAGTAATGCTAGTTTTTTTATTCCAAGAATCCATCCAACTTGAGGTTTTTACACCTTGGATGACAGGATTAAATCTCGGGAGAATGTTAGTGTGCCAAAGAATTGTAGAAATTGCGCTTAGGAAATGAATGTTCATTAAGGAATATAGCTTCATGGTAATTTTAGATTGAGTTGGAAAATTCATTTTCTTGTCGACGTAAATACTCATTGCTAGCTACACTTCCCAGGGAATTTCAGCATACTAGAGCATTCAAAACTACTCTTACGAACATTCATATACTTATTCTTTTACCTCATCACGACACATATGATGGGCCTTGGTTGACTTCGAAAATTACTCTTTCTTTGTTAACTATGAACCACATCCACAACTAATAGAAAATACACTTGACAGGTCATCATTTGGAAGACAATTTAGAGAAGCCAAGGTGTAAGTATATTTTCTCATGTTCCATGAATCCAAGGTGCTCCCATTTGAATGATTTTTGACATAAAAAAAGGTTTGGGCTCCGTTGACAGCCCTAAAAATGACAGGATTCTGTACAGGACACTATGAGCCACGTGGCACACTCTTAGAGGACTCTAACCGTATGGGTATTTGTCCAATCCCTTGGTTGACCTACAAATCAAAATCAGCCTGATTAGTGGTTTATAGGCGTTGGATCTTTGTACCTCAAATACTGCTCAAATTCCCACAGTTGAGATCAACCCATGAAAATAAGTCCAATCCAAAGCCTATAAATCACTAATCATGCTGATTTTTGGTTTGTAGGCCCACCTAGGGATTGGCCAAATATCCATACGGTCAGATTCCTGTAATAGTGTGCCACGTGGCTTATATTGTGTCCTGTACAGTGAATCCTGTCATTTTAGGGCTGTCGATGGAGCCCGACCCAAAAAAAAATCAACCTTTATGTTTGTGGTAAAAAATATATCTCCTAATATTGCTTCTTCCTTTTCATTCTTTAAAAAAAAAACTTTTTTGGTTACTTATAATCAGTTTATTTTTCAGATTAATGTTCATATTTGGCTTTTATGGGTCTCTATGCAGTACATTTTTGGCCCATTCCTAGGTGGACATATATACAAAAATCAACTTGATTGGTGAGTTTTAACTGTTGGATTTGATTCTTTTTCATGGGTTGATTCTCTTGGTCACGGACACATCACCAATGTGCATTTGAGCCATGTGGCACACTCTTATAGTTCACTGGCCGTTTGGCCCATTCCCATGTGGACCTATATACCAAAAATCAGCCTGATCAGTTTTATCTCCAAGTCTTAGACATAACCAACATCTATTTCTAACAGTTGGATGGATTTGAGTGCCGAATGCACCCGTACGTTTATTTGTCACTGTTGGGGAGTGCCTTTGGCACGGGTCATCCCCTAGTTTTATTATAAAAAAATGCTTGAATAAATAGTTAACATATTTGTTAATATTATTATATTGCAGAAATATCCAAATGCAAAATAATTTCATCATAAATCATTGCTTCATGCGGATGAGTTGGCAACATTATTTGATGGGGTGCTAACGACTGGTTCAGAGAGTTAGTTTTTTACATAGGGAAGGGATGCCTAATGAGTCTAATGTATCACCACATCAATCTGAAATGAACATTCTCTTTGTTAAATTTGCGAGATCAACACATATGGGCCATTTGGACAAGCTCAACAAATGTTTGTCAAATTTGCGAGATCAAATCGCAAACCAACTTGTTTGAGGAGACTTGAGATGTTTTGTTTATCTACTATCGTTTGAGATCATGTATTTTGAGTTTGTTAGATGGTTAGCAAGATGGTTATAAGGGCAAATCTGTCAAATAGCCAATTTTTAGACATTCTGGTTTATGTTTACCAAACAGACTTAACACTTAATTTTCAGATATCAGGACTATTTTAGCTAGTTTATCAAATAGACTTAACACTTAAACTTCAGTACTTTATATTCAGCACTTCAAGCTTTCAACACCTAATTCAGATTTCAGTGTTAAGTTTTCAGTTTAACAAACGCAGCCTTAGTCTCCTCCTCCTCTCCCTCTTCTCTCTTCTGATTCAATGTATGCAATGCACAGTAAAGAACCAAACAACGAAAAAACAAAATGCCATGAGCTTTCCAAACAGGCCCTATAGGCGTTGCATTGGGGACTTATTTTCATGGGTTGATCTCAACTGTGGGAATTTGAACAGTATTTGAGGTACAAAGATTCAACGTCTAGAAATCACTAATCAGGTTTATTTTTGGTTTGTAGGTTCATCTAGAGATTGGCCAAACATCCATACGGTCAGAGTCCTCTAAGAGTGTGCAACGTGGTTCATACTATGTCCCGTAACTGGAGCCTGTCATTTTAGGGCGGTAACTGGAGCCTGACCCTTTGAAGATACAGAGAGTCAGAGACCAGTTGGAGTTGCTGAACGGTGTCTCCAAAATAGAGACCCCTTTTTGGAGTACGGTTGGATTGTGACGGCTCTCTATTTTGGAAATATAAAGCACGGTTGGAGATGCTCTAAATTTTCAATTTCAAAGGGCATCGACCTTCGTCTTTCCTCACTCCCTCTCTTCCAACTCTCCCGTCAATGGCTTATCCAGAACCCATTCCCTCCAAAAATTTCAGTAACCCGCAGACTGTTAAGAACAGCACGAAAGACAACTCCTTTGCCAGGTAAATGAACTTTAAAATATCTAGGGTTTCAATGGTGGTCTTGATTTTAGCTCTA
Source organism: Euptelea pleiosperma (assembly GCA_035048495.1). Taxonomy (NCBI): domain Eukaryota; kingdom Viridiplantae; phylum Streptophyta; class Magnoliopsida; order Ranunculales; family Eupteleaceae; genus Euptelea; species Euptelea pleiosperma. The sequence goes on from CM068543.1 coordinate 19,983,890, forward strand.
TAAACCCTAACTGCTTTCTTTTGAATGAGTCTGTTAATTTTTTCTTTGCTTCAGGAAACAAAGAATTGCGCAGCAGAGAAAATCTCTACCCATTGCCTCAGGTATTAGTCGAGAGATTATAGTTACTGTTGGTTGTACTGATTTGCCATTAGTTAAAATTACAGTTAATTATAATGTTGGTTGAGATTGAAGTTACTCTTTTAGTAGTTGTACTGATTTACGATTGTTTCTAAGAAATCAGCACTAATTTTACTGTTTTACATGAATTGATTGAAGAGACTTTTTTTTTTGTTCTTCTTTTGGGTCTTTGTTGATCGTAAGTGATTTGGATCACCATGTACACTACTGGGTATCGGCCCAGAGCCACAGATGTCAATTACGACGTGGTAGTTAGACATGGCGACAACCTCTAAGCTATGTTGATACTCTAGGTATATTGCTCAAATGGTAATGCACACGAGTGAATCATAAAAAAGGTGAAGTAATAAATGTAATCTGAGAAAAGGAAAAAGATTTCTGAAGTGCCTGCTCCAAACATCTTCACTGCACAGGCAGGATTTTCCTTGCCACATGGAGGGATGACGTGGCCAATCCAGATGTCCGACTGATATAGGACCATTTAAATTGGGCACGTTGTCGACAGTCCAATGTCCATGTCATATCTGTAGATTCTGTACCATAACACGTGCTGTACTTTTCCCCTATGAATGGCTGCCATTAAATGTCGAACTTTTTTTTTCTAATAAAGAAATGCTAGAAGAAACTTCCCTCTTTTTTGCCATGTGGTGTGCAGTTGTGTTGATGCCACATGGGGAGAAGGTAAGGTGGTGCAACATGTGGACTCCTTTGGAATTGCCACTTCGGCTACCACATGTAAGAAAACCTTGCCCAGGCAGTGTACAGATCTGGAGCAACATTTCAGAAAACCCATTCCCATCTGAAAAATACGTGCATTTTTGGGTATCAGAGTTTGTTAGGAATTGGTCAGAAATTGGAAATGGCATCCCTTATTGGGTGGGTATAGCATGGACACAGGCTTTTAGAAGTACATGCACTTAATATGTCAGACATGGGTATGCCATCCAAAATGGCGCAAGCTCGCATTTTTTCATTGTCTGGTCTTGATTTTTTGAACTTTAAGTAATTTATTTATTTGTGCTTGATTTATTGAACTTAAGTAACACGTGTTTTATTTATCTATCTGTGCTTTATTGCGTTTCATAGTAATGATCGTTCATATACTATGTACGAGAATACATTTTAACACTTCTTGTCTAGACAACCTTAATATATAAAATATCTCGGAAGGAAACAAAAATTCTTTTGTACTCTTAATGTGATTTTCGTGTATATATCATACATTCCTTGTAAATTGTATACTTTTATTTTTAACAATTAATATTCTATACACCCATACCAGATTCTATCTAAGCTGACCTACCTCTATAGGAACTGGCTAAGCTTTCAAACAAAGATTGACATATACGTAGTAAGTATGAATTTATTTCTTCTTCTTCTGGAAGAGTGTTGGTTCTACATTCCTTCTATATTTCCTTGTTCGTTATAAACACATTCCTTCTGTATTGTATACTAATACGAACAAAATGATTTTAAGGAATAAACTGTACAGATGTTTGGCGTATCAGATTTGTTGGGGTCAGTGTGGCTGGCATGTTGTATCCATTTATATGTTATATATATTAGATATATGTTTCTGTGTTTGAGAAAGAAGGTTCTCTGATGATATAAAAGATCACACCTTGTGGTTTTAGTAGAAGTGAAGGGTATGGCACAAAGGAATAAAGGATCTGGTAGTTTAGGTATTTAGGGGTTTGAGCTGTGTGCTACTGGTAAGGTTGTTGGGCTAGCAATGTTAAGGTCATGGATTGATCTCAGTTTTATACATAAGGAATTGAAATGATTCTTCAGTGGAATAATGAGAGAACAAGTGGACAACAGTTTGGCATGTTTTAGAAAAAAGTAGAGATCATTGCCTCTCTTATATATCCACTTTTTTTTCTTAGAAAATTTCTCTCATATATTTATTTTCACTTTTTCTTAGAATATCTCTTCCATATTATTTTCATTTTCCGCTAAGGTGGTTAGAGCTTTGAAACCCTCCATGATCTGCACTTCTGATTTATTTATTATGACATGGGAAAGAAAAATGAAAAAGACTTGATTTTTGGTTTAATTTTTTTACCCCTATTGCATTTATTTGTCATTGAAATTGTTTTTCCCTGTTTGAATTTCTTCACTATGTTTTTTATTTTTATTTTAATTGTTGATCCTCTTAGTTGAGAAGCGAATTGTGGAGGAAGTGAGGAAGAATGACACGCTGATAATAGTGGGTGAAACTGGAAGTGGAAAAACAACACGTAAGTTTTTTAGTCCACTGTATATATGATATGTAGCCTTTGATATCTCTCTTCCAAATCAACTCAGCGTCCAGGGTAGGAAATGCTTTTTAGGTTCTATATAATATAGGGTAGGTGGACAAGTCTAAAGGATAATTGTGTTTAATTTGTTATTGGTGTTCCACTAACTGGCATCTCCTATCATTTTTTTGGTCTATGGGAAATGATTATCCAGAATAGTATTTACCAATTTACTGTCTACTCATTATGTGTGTCAAATATTTACAAAAGGTTGGAATTGTTTGCATACTGTAACTAGGAAGCTACACTGACAAGCTCAAGTGACTTGAGTCCTAGCTTGCCTCTTGCCTCTCACTTTTGATTACTATGATTTGTTGTGTAATCAAGTACTATGCCAGCATGTATATGATGTAAAAGGTTATAACATGATCCCAATCTTGTTTGTCCTTTGATTCATAAAATCCTCTATCTCCCACCTTCTTTATTACCTTGAACTTCTGCTTTGTAAAGAGTTTCAAAGATTCAGTTTGACATCTTGCAGGCTTCAAGCATCACCTCTTTATGGATATTGTTCAAGGATTCATCCAAATAAACTAACAGATGCAGATGGGAGATGCTCTAGATTCTTTGTGATATTCCTTTATTCTTAAAAAGACGAGTATGAGAAGTGATAACTTTGCTTGATTATCGAAAAGAGTGTGTATTAACTATGTTTAGAAAGGACTTGGAACTATCTTTAAGAAATGTCAAGAACTAATTATTTTCCATTTATTTTAATTGAAAAAAAAGTCTCCAGAATTAAATATATTCCAATTTTAATAAGTAATTATTTTCCATTTATTTCTTTAAACAAAGTGCTTGATAACATTAAAGCTATCCCACGACGTAGGAGCGAGAGAGTGGGTCGAGTGAAATAAGATTTAGGCAGTGCGGTCTACCCAAAAGCTCATAAGATGTCTGTGGTAAAAAAAATTCAGAGCAGAAAAAGCCATCCGACCCAAAAGTAGTGTTTGATTCAGTATTTGGAAACTTAACCTTATTTGGTTCACTCATTTCAGTGACCTCCTTTGAGGCACGGTTCATTTTTTTTGGTTAAGCAGGGCTAGTTCACCTCGTGCCTTTCATTGTTTGGGTTAAAGAAGTTGTCATTCATTTAAATCTGAAGTAATATCAATATGAGGCACAATATACATATTTAATGTAACCTAGCATTGTTGAAGTCATTTTCAGATTCCTTAGCCTTTATTTTGGGGCTTTGTGATATCTTTGTTTTGTTTCACCATAAAGAACAGAGAGTTTATGCTAATTTCTACTCATTATGGGCATTATTTGTCTGGTTCATCTGTGTAGTGTTTTTTCCCTGGTATTTTTTCCTTTTTCTCTTGTGGGATTTAACATAATTTTATTAGCACCATTATTTATAACCTTTTTGGCTGTTGCTTACTTAAACAACATTTTCTACAGAATTACCTCAGTTTTTGTTCAATGGTGGGTTTTGTCGTGATGGGAAAGCTATTGGGATCACTCAACCTCGGCGTGTTGCTGCTGTTACTGTTGCAAAACGTGTGGCAGAGGAATGTGGTGTTGAGTTGGGCCAGAAGGTTGGGTATTCCATTAGATTTGATGATACAACTTCCAGTTCAACAAGGATCAAATACATGACAGATGGACTGCTATTGAGGTAAGCGAAATATATGCGAGTTCAACCAATCAATCAAATCAACAAAGCCAACTACTTGGGATCGGTTACTCATAAAAAAAAAATACTTGGGATCAGTTAAACAAAATGTATGTAACATGTTTATCCTCTTATATCCATGAGCTATCCTGCACCTTCAAAGCTTCATTAGAAGTTTATTTTAGATTTTACTGAAGATGTGTTAAGTAAATGTTAAAAAAATTGTCTGTTGCTTAGAAATTGCTTAGAGGCCTGGTGAGTACACTTGGTGAGTCAACATGGAAATAAGTCCAGTTGAATGAATTAATGCTTGTAGTTATATGGTACGAGTGTTGGGGGAACTGGATGAATCTAGAAACAAAAAAGATTAAAACTCGAGAAATCTCAGGCTTGTGAAGGAAGATTCTAAAGACTTGAGTAATATATTTATTTTGAGAACAAGGAATGGGTAAAAAATGATGGATATAGGGGGAGGACAGATCAATTGAAGACAGATCTAGGTTTAGGAATACGAGAAGACAAGAAAGTGCCAGAACAATGAAGAAGCTGGGTCTTTAATTTTAAGGTAAAGAAGGATATGGGTTGTTAGGTGATGGAGGAGTTTTTGAAATTTTTTAACCATTGAAGAATTGTAATAGAGACTATATGATTGGCTTTTAGGATGTTGTAGTTCTTCAATTAGTGTGGACTAATCGAATCCTTGATGTATTTACAGGGAAGCATTGCTGGATCCATTTCTCTCTAGGTATTCAGTTGTCATTGTTGATGAAGCTCATGAGAGAACAGTCCACACTGATGTGCTGCTAGGCTTGTTGAAAAATGTACAGAAAGCAAGGTCACAATCAACCAGTCAAAGAAGTAATCTTGAAAATACAAAGGCAAACAATGGCCCATTACTTGATAAAGAAAATAATGCTAATTGCCACAATCTTCTAAAGTCATGCCAAGGTACAAAATTTCCTCCACTAAAGTTGATCGTCATGTCTGCAAGTTTGGATGCAAGAGGTTTTTCCGAGTACTTTGGTGGTGCAAGAGCTGTTCACATTCAAGGGCGACAATACCCAGTGGATATACTCTATACTCATCATGCTGAGCCAGATTACCTAGATGCGACATTGATTACTATTTTTCAGGTAGTCAATTGACATTATCTCATTGTGTTTTTGTTCTATACTATTCCAGCATTTGATTGCAGGTTTTATAACCACGCAAACTGGGTTAGTCGACTTGAAGCTCAATCAAGTCATTAACGGCTTCTTCCTTTTCATGGTTCAAAGTTTCGGCCGAAACCGAAACGTTTTGTCCATTTCATTTTGGTTTCGCTATAGGGAAACTACATACGTTTCGGTTGGTTTCATCCGAAACCGTATGTCTAAATTTGCATTAACATTTTGTTTTGGTTTCATGAAGTTTCGTTCGAAACCGGACGATACTTTTGATACATTTCAGTATTGCCCATGAACGATACCGTGAACTTTGAACCGTGTTCTTTTTCCTTTGTCCTTTTATTTGGATAAGTAACAGAATTTATCGTAGTTTCAAAATTAGGGAAGAGATTTACTTATCCATAAAGAGTTTCCATGTACACCATTCTAAGCCAATTAGTCCTCTATATCACTGTCCTCTCTAAGAGTATAAGAAAACATGAGAGACCACGCTCTAGGCAATTATGATAAAAACATCTGCCAATATCCATGGCTCACTATCTTAATTTTTCGCCTAACATTTTTTGTGTTACTACCAAAGGACCTGAGGAATTGTCTTTAAAAATCCAAAAAGTCGAAGAAAGGCTCTAATTTTTCCAGTATGGGAATCTTGACGTAGGATAGCAACTTTGTACCAAAAATTGATGTGGGGTATATAGAGAATGAAGTGCAACTAGTCTACTTCTAGGTGGACTGAGGGTGAGAGTCAACACTAACTTTATATCTTCCAATGGATGGATTTTTTTTGATAAGTGTGTATATATCATTAGAAAGGGAAAAATTCCCAAAAAGGTGTACAAGCTGAAACTATCTCCTTTCAAAGGAAGAGGATCCCCAAGAAGTTTGTCCCATCTATATACAAAGGATTCAGAAAAATACCCTCCAAACGGAGGGGAAACAGATGACCAAAGAAAGAGATAAGCTTTCACGTGCAAGATCATCTTATGGATCCCTTCCTCTTTGTCTTAAAAAAATCCTACGGTTTCTTTCTTTCCAAATCGCCCATAGAACCGCGAAAGGCAAAAGGTGCCACAGGAGATGACTTTTCCCGGAGAGAGAGTCAAGAGCCATCACTTGAAATAAACCTCTTACTTGCCAAGGACAAACGCAAGGAAGACCAAATAGACCAATGAAGGTCTACCAGATATCGGATGTGCAACTACAATGAAGGAACAAATGATCCACTGACTCAACTTCCGACTTGCACATCACACATCTGTTTGGCATCTGCATCTGCATCTGCATCCCTCTACTAATCAAATGATCCAAGGTAAGAATCTGGTTCCTAATCACAGCCCACGCGAAGAACTTCACTCTAGAAGGAATGGGAGGCTTCCAAACTATATGGGCGGGAAAATCCTCCTGCCTATCCCCAAAATGCTCTCTATACAGCTATCAAACCGAAAAAGAGCCATTAGAATCCCACTTCTAGATTCTTTTAATAAATTCCTCCGTCAAAATAGGGTTTGTGCCTACTCGGTCTGAAAGAGAGACTAGACTATCCAACTCCCAATAGTTGATGCTTCTTCTAAAGCCAAAGTTCCAGGAGCAAATGCCTTCACTTCTAACCAAACAATGTTTAATTAGTGCCCCTTGGTGTTTAGATAGCGAGTACAGACTAGGGAAGTCGTCTTTCAAAGGATTATCCCTATACTACTTATATTCCCAAAATCGAACCCTGTCTCCCTTCCCTACTTTGATTAGAGTAGTCGAGTCGAGAATACCACGATTGTGCTGAATCCCTCTCCACATACTGACACCATAAGATGATTGAACCGGATTACTATCCCAACTGTACTCCATTACACCAAACTTACTACCCACCACCTTCCTCCACACGCAATCTTCCTCTTCGCTGAATCTCCATAACCATTTGGCGAGGAGGGCTGCATTCAAAAAAACCACTAAAAAATGAAAGTTAGAAAAAGAAGTTTCAGTAAGAACTAGCACTAGACTTCTTCCCCCCTTTCCACTTTTCCTCTCTCCTTTTGTTTGTGCTTCCACCCGGGCTTTTCATTCTGTTTTATAGAGACCCGAGGAAATTTGTCTAATAATTAATATAGAAAGGTATCTCGAAAATGTCTAATACCAAGACCTCCCGCAGTCCCACCTCTTTACATTTGCAAATCGAGTCCTACTTAACTAAGTGAAACTTGTGGCCGTCCTCTTTCCCTGCCCATAGAAAGTCTCGCACGAGTCTTTCTAATTTATGAGCCACAGTCACCGAATAGAGAGAAGCGACATGAAATGAATGGGTATGCTTGATATGGTGCTCTTCAGCAGCGTGACCTTGCCTCCTTTAGATAAGAACCTCTGCTTCCACCCGGCTAACCTGTTACCAAAACGCTCCACCACCGGGTCCCAAACCAATTTGTCCTTATTTCTCGCTCCCAAAGTTAACCCAAGGTACTTAGAAGGCAAACTCCCTGTGTTGCACCCCAAGCTGCTAGCCAGATTTGTCACCTTTGGAATTTCTCCCACCTCGTAAAGCTTACTTTTCTGGAGGTTAACCCGAAGACTAGAGGCCGCCTTGAAACATCTAAGGACGTATCGGAGGTATCTAAGTTGTCTGTAAGAGGCATCCGTGAAAACAATTGTGTCATCAGCAAATTGTAAGTGCGTGATCATGGGACCACCTAATCCAACACGAAAACCCTCCACAAAACCACCTTCTGCTGCTCTGTTCATCATCCTCCCTAGAGCTTCCACAATCACCACAAAACGGTATGGGGACAACAGATCTCCTTGTCTTAGTCCTCTCGAGCTCTGACAGAACCAAGCTGGAGAACCATTGACAAGAATAGAAATTGAAGCAGAAGAGATGCAAGCTCTGATCCATGCTTTCCATCTGATCCCAAAACCCATCCTCTCTAGCAAGTGGTCTAGGCATGCCCAATTGACATGATCATACGCTTTCTCCATATCAATTTTGCTAAGGATACCACCCGGTTCACCCCTGCTATCTCTCAGCCTAGAGTCGATATGCTCGTTAGCAACCAACACTCCATCCACCAATTGCCTCCCTCTCACAAAGGCTCCTTGGAAAGGAGAAATGATTGAGCCCACTACTTCTTTCATCCTGCTGGCAAGGATCTTGGCTATAATTTTATAAGCACTACCCACTAGGCTGATGGGATGCAAATCCTTTAGAGATTCTGCTCCTTCCTTCTTTGGAAACAAAGTGATGAAAGTGCAGTTAGATGCTCTATACAAGTGGGGCTCATGTTCAAACTCCTTAACCATAAGTAGGAAGTCTTCTCGAATGATGCCCCAACACCGCACAACAACCTTCACATCAACCAATTTCATAAGTAAACTTTAGTTCAGTTATCAAAATTAGTGTTAAACAAGGGATATAAATAGAGAGTTGCAGAGCAGCTTCAGAGGATATTCCTAATTGCCCTTAAACTTACTAGAACATGAAATAAAAATTAGCCTAAGGGCCCATTTGGGAACAAGAAGTGGAAACACTTCTACTTGTAGTAGAAGTTGCTAAAAGTAAAAGATGCCTACTAGAAGTGGAAATGTGTTTGGAAGGACAAAAAATAACTTACTTGATATAGAAGGACGACATGGTCATTTATAATTTATACTGAAGGCTTAGAGGGTTATTTTTGAAAAAAGTTAAAGTGGTCATTTATAATTTGTCTTGAAGGATTAGAGGGGCAAATATAGTAATACGAAAGTTTCACTTAAGTTTTTAGTTAAACATGTGCTTAAATTGAAGCAAAACAAGAAGAAATCACTTCTTCAGAAGTCAGAAGCCAAATTTTTTAGCTTCCGTTTGTAGTCAATTTTTAACTACTAGAAGTTAAAAAATGTACACAATCCAAACTATCTGTTCAACTTCTTGACTTAATTAAGTCAAGAAATATCTTTTTTTTTTGTCTTCCAAACACTCCCTAAGACTTTTAGAAAATTGATTGATTAAAGTTTTCTAATTCTAATTATATTAGCTTTCCAAATCATAAGCCCTACTACATTTAAACTAAAAAACCAAAAAAAATAAAAACTATTTATATGTATAGGTGGAACATGTCCTGCCAGTTTTATTTTTTTAATAAGTAACATGTTCTACCAATTTTGCACTGTTTGGAACCCAAAGGCAATTGTTGAGTGAACCGCATCTTCTTTGTGTTAGTTGACCAAAGCCGCACCATTACTGCTGCCTTCCAGGGTGGGACTCGGCCTCTGAACCTACGTGGGGCGAGTTTCTGATTCATACAGATTGGGTTGAAGACCGGGAGAATTTTAGGAGAGATGGGGGCAGGGATAAGCTTGTGAAGACTTTTGCACATAAAACACATGCTAGCCATGATCTTTCCCATACTATACATATCATCATTATAAACCTTATCCCAACTATACCTGGTCAGCCAGACTTCTAGAAACTACAATTAGGAAAACACACTTATGAACTACCTTCTGGAAACACTGCACTGAGATAAGAAATTGAAAGTATGTTGGGAATGAGTCCTATTGGGTTGGACATTTGGGCTCAGAAAAACCCATATTGCGTGTGGTTTGTAGGCCCAAAAATGCAATTTGTAACTGAGACCAGGAACGAGGCTTCTTGGACAAGGCCCAAGAGAGGCTGACTTTGGTCTTGATTCTTCCTCTTCTTCTTTTTATGAGGTTTCCACCGTGGGTCTTTGAACTCCTCTCAATGCTAGGCTCGATCCTTGATCCTCATCAAATATGCCTTTCCAATTGGAGTAGGAAAACAATGAGAATGTTTCATACTAAAGTCACCATAGAAAACTTATTTTTTGCTTATTTTTTATTTGTTTATAAGTTTTTGCGAGCAATGTTGTAGTCCGATTATCAACGTTTTCAAGTTTTCGATTGAGTAACCTAGGTACTCAGTCAAGCTTCTTGAGTTCTTTGGCATGTTTTCTTGGGTTCTGCAGAAAATGAACAACCCACTGAAGCTTGACTTGAATCAAGTTGACTTTGCGAGTTTTTTGAGCACTTAATCAAGTATTTAGACTTTGTTCCTTGGCAAATTTCAATGTTTATGTTATTTATATAATGATCTCTTGATGAAGAACTTACCTTCTGTCATTGTGTTAGATTCATTTGGAGGATGGGCCTGGTGATATACTTGTATTTTTGACTGGGCAAGAGGAGATAGAATCTATAGAAAGACTTATCCAAGAGCAAGTTCAACAATTACCTGAAGGCAGTAAAAAACTTTTGACTGTTCCTATATTCTCATCTCTTCCCTCTGAACAACAAATGCAAGTTTTCAGGCCAGCTCCATCTGGGTTTCGAAAGGTAGATTTCTTGATATAATTTAATTTTCTTCTATGTAGCATATGGACTAGAGGGCACAAAGATATGCTTGATTGTTGACTTGTTCTATGTTTAATTGGATGTTTAGTGGTTTGCTAGTGATGAAAACAGGGATATCTAATGGAGTACTCTGTCAGGTTGGAGGATGGGAAGAAGCATCTTCCCTACTTCTGTAATACACATGGCACATCTCCAGCGGGTTGGGACCCACGCCTTGGTGAGGTCAACCAAGGAGATCACATGAGCCAAAAAATAGACTTCTATTTCTGATCATAAGACACAAATATTTGTGACGAGGAATATTAGAGTAGGGATGCAAGAATGGCCCCCTTCTTGTTCTAAACACATGGTTTGCATGCAATAGGATTGCGGAAACCATTCAACAAGTCCAACCTAGATGATAATATGGGCTAAAATTGTCTTGACCAGATGATCCTAAACACCACATAAACGGGCAATTTTACAGAGCTGTTTAATAAGCAGACACTTCTATGGCGCTTTAGCCATTCGATTTCAATGTTTTCCTTATTCCTAAGTGGGACTAAGGTTTGTCTAAATGTTATGCAACATAGGTTAGAACCCCCAGAACACGTAGACAAATGCCCAATGACTGGAAAAAATTTAATATTTGCAAATAATACAATCACATATAGTATGATACCTGGATATTCATTATGCCCAGCATACCGTAACGACATGACATCGGATCATGCATCAATACTTCACAAATTTCTTATTTCCTACCGTACTAGTAGTTATTTTCTTAACTTGTAAAAACTTGTGTGTTTTGTCAACGAAAATTTATAAATTGTATATATCAAGTTTTACTAAGTTTCATTGCACTTGACATGTACAAAAAATGATACTTCACTTGAAAAACAAAACCTAAAGCATGATATCGATGTATTGGATGGAACACCCCATATCTGTGTTTTACATAATGGGAAGTGAAGAATCATATTCGTGTGTACCATACTACTGCACATAACGGAAGCTGTATCTGGCATCTTAGTGTATATAAGCAGGATAAATCTATAATTTATTCTTACACCTGATGATGGAGCCCACAGGGAGTTCATGTTGGACAATCCAACTGAACAATGAGTTGTCCATACCATGGGGACCATCCTCCCAAAAAATCAATCCATTCCAACATTCCTAACCTCATGAAAAGTTGATGAATTTAAAAACTCGTGACCATCCAATTATCGTTACTTTAGGTCAATTTTTCGTATGTTTGTATTATCAAAATGGACATATTTTTGGTGGTGATAAGTAACATGGTGAGGACAACTCAATGTATGGTTGGATTGTCCAACATGATCTCTAGACCTGGTATAAGAATAGGAAGTGTGAATTTAGCCTAATTCTCTCTCGCTCTCTTTCTCACTCTCTCTCTCTCACACACACACACACATAAAATAAGCACATAGATTAGAGTTTAATATTTTCATTACACAAAGCAATTGTTGTGTACTGTGGCATACAAAGCAAATATCAAAGTCATACCGCAATGATTTTTTTGATTTAGTATAAAATTTATTAGAGAGGCAAACCCCAAGCCGATACAAGAGACAGTTATGGAGGTCGAGATGATCTACAATAAGCTAAGACAAGCACCAGCTATAACTAAGGGGAACAACAAACTGTCCAACATCCCTAGAGCAAAGGAATCCCAACAAAATACAAAATTTTGGAAGAAGAGACCTCTAGACCCCAAACAATCGCGGAAGGGAGCATCCGCCCTCCAGAAGAGAAGGCACGTGAATGCCAACTGAAGGGAAGATCTAAAAGAGAGCTCGGCATCGCCCTACTCATCCCAAAATCCAAAAAGAACAAAGACCACACCTCCTTAGCAACATCACAATGCTTTAAAAGGTGGTTAACAAATTCCCTGGAATGCTTGCACATGGAGCAATAATCTACCATAATAGTTCCTCTAGACATCAAATGATCTACCGTGCGAGGCCGTCCACAAAAAGAAAGCAACCTCGGTCAGGATCTTAGCACTCTAAACCAAGGAATCAAGATAGCTAATGTCAGTAGATCTATTTAAAGCCTTGTAAAAGGACCAAACCGAAAACGAACCGTCTTTAGTCCAAATCCACAAACACTTATCCCGAACCAAGGGGGAAAGATGGACGTCGTGCAGTTGGGATAGTAATATAGATATAGTAAGGGGATCAATCTCCCAGTTATTGAGATTTCTTTTGAAACTGACCCCCCTCCCGCTAAGAACACAATCTTGAATAGAGCAACTCTTTTTTTCGGAAAGTGAATAGAGCTCCGGGAAATCATCAGAAAATGAAGCATCTCTACACAAAATATCCTCCCAAAATCTGATCTTGTCGCGCCATCTGAACTCCTTTGGAGAAATCCTTAGTAAACTGTAAGTTCCCCCTCCACATGCTATAACCATACGGAAAATGAGCCACTCCACTCGAATGACGAAATTCCGTACTTGGCCACAGTAACTTTTGCCACAGACTAGAAATCACCGCCCCACACCTCCATAACCACTTGCCTAGAAGAGCCTTGTTCACGACTTTGATGCTCTTAATCTCCAATCCCCCTTCGACCTTAGAATTGCACACCCTCTTCCACCCCACCAAATGGAATTTATGGGCCTCCACACTGTCATTCCACAAAAAATCCCTCATAAACTTCTCCAATACTATCTCAACACTCTTCGGAACCGAAAAAAGAGATAGATAGTAAATAGGAAAACTGGACAGGTTACTTTTGATCAACACCAATCTACCACCTTTTGATAGATATCTAGACTTCCACGAGGCTAGCCTCCTCCCAAAATGCTCAATAACTGGATCCCAAAGGGCCTTGGATCTGTAGGTTGCCCCTAAAAGGAGGCCTAAGTATGTAGCTGGCAAACTATCAATACTGCAATCCAGAATGCTTGTCAAGCCCATAATGTTCTCAACGTCTCTCACTCCATACACCTTGCTTTTGGCCAAGTTCACCTGTAACCCCAACACATCTTTAAAACAGCAAAGGAACATCTCTACGGAATTTGAACTGAGAGACAGACGTCCCAAGGAAATGAGGCTATCATCCGCGAACTGGAGGGAGGAGATTGCAGGCTCCAGGGCCAACCACAAAACCCTCTAACTCTCCAATATTCACCGCTCTAGTAATCATAATTCCCAAAGCCTCCGCTACCACTACAAACAGGAAGGGGGATAATTGATCCCCTTGTCTCATCCCCCCTAGAACTTTTGAAATAGCCAACATGGGATCCATTCACCTTGGAAAAGGACGCAGACGAGATGCGCCTCCTAATCCACATCCTCCACTTCTTGCCAAAGCCCATCTTGAGAAGCATATAGTCCAAAAATCTCCAATGTACATAGTCGTATGCCTTCTCCAGTAAGATCTTACAAACTATCCCCGGATTCCCCTTTAGATTTGGAATCAATACACTCATAAACTATAAGGACCCCGTCTAAGATTTGATGACCTTGCACAAAAAGCTCCCTGAGAATGCGTAACAACTGAGGACAACACAATGCGGATTCTAGTAGCAAGCATCTTGTACACATTGCCCACCAAACCAATAGGTTTGTAATCTGCAATGTCATCTGCCCCATGTTTCTTCGAAATTGTAGTTATAAAAGTGTTGTTGGATGTGTAATCCAAGTACCCCTCCTCTTGAAATTCTAACTCCACTTTCATGAAATCTGACCCAACAACCTCCCAGCATTGCTTAAAAAAGCTAGAGTAAAGCCATCGGGATGTGATGCCTTGTCACCTTCCAAGTCAGATATGGACCTCAATAACTCATAACTCAATGTTCACAATTAGGAGATCATATATCTCTATCTTATGTCACAAATTATAATAACAATGATATGTGAGAACATATAGATTAGAATTTAATATTTTCATTACAAAAACCAATTGTTGCGTACTATGGCATATTAAAGTCATAACACAATGATCACAATTAGGCGGTCATATATCTATCTTATGTCACAAATTATAATAATGATGTGATAATAAACAAAGTATTAGAATTATAATGAACTAGAATTAAACTTTGAGAAGGCGAAACAAGGTATTTACCTTGAATTAACGAACAACTAAAGTGTAATAAAGTGAGAGCCTAGGCATTGGCCTGGGTGTTGAGTCGACTAGGGGATGGCTTGAACCTAATGATTTGCTTCAGTTGATTGGTGTAGGTATTATGTCACCTGGGTTTATGTTCTTGTTTAGGCACGTGGGCAGTTGAGTGCATGGTTTTTAAACTTGGTCTCGGGCGAGACAGCCCCCTTGGATCATGTCTCGGTTTTGGCCGAGACCTAAAACCATGCTGGGGTTGGGCGAGCAGGTAGGATCCCTGCATGTGCCTCAAGTGTGTCGTACAGATACGTAAGACAACCTACTCCCATCCTTCATTCTGTCTCGCGGTTTCCTTGAAATGGTGTTATATGATCATGTTTCAAGATTTTTGAACTTTTTTATAATTTTGTAACCCTGGGAGTTCTGCTATGTTGAAGGGATTCTTCTAAACGGGTGAAGGGTACATGCTAGACACTGTCCGATTTTGACATTCGGATTTGGTGCAACACTTCTGGATTTCTCTTTGTTCTTTCTTTTCCTACTTGCGTACTTGCAAGATATTAGTTAAAATTTACCACAGATTACGAGTTCTACTTTTTCCCAATTGCTATGTCTTAAATATAACATACATATATGTATGATGTTGCCTATAGTTATAAGATACATATCATATCATATCTCATCATATAATCCATTATTATCATTATTAATATAATAATTAATGTGTCCTTTTACATTATTTAAAATATACTGCCAAGTCCACGAATCTTGTAATTTTTAAAATATACTGCTGACTCCAGGAATCTTGTATTTTAGGGTTCATCATCCGACATCAATGCTAACATAGGAGTTCAGTTGTTTGGTATTATTATATATATTGCAATTGCCTTGGTCAGTTCTTCACTCCCATTTGTGGTGTCCTTATTTATCTTTAACAACTTGGTTTTCATGATGGATCCCTGGTGTGTTATTTGGATTCCAATGGTAGACATCATATTTTTCACACTGTAGAACTTTGAAGAAGCATATACTCTGGAAAGCAGGTAAACTTTGCAGTGTATATATAAAAGGTTCTTATTACTAAAATTCTTGTTGCACTTGCATTACTGTGGGAAATCTTTTCTTATTGTCAATCTGTTGTTTCAAGTTGTGAGGTCGCTCTGTGCATGAGCCACTAGATGATATGTTTTATGCTTTGTGTAGGTCATATTGGCAACAAATATTGCTGAGACATCGGTAACAATTCCTGGAATTAAGTACGTTATTGATCCTGGTTTGGTGAAAGCGCGTTCTTACAATCCACGCACAGGGATGGAATCATTAATCATTGTTCCAACATCAAAAGCGCAGTCTCTTCAGAGGAGGTGGGCATGCTGAATTTTCATATTTGAAACTCGAACTGTGACTTGATAATAGCCTGACCCCAATTCAACTTGAAACTTGGTAAAGAATCATTTGATCAGGGCACTATCCAATGTTTTGGGATTTGGAGAGCAAGAGTTGAATTTTCCGAATGTTTCATCAAATCTTTTTGGGGTTTTATTGAAACCCTAGTGTCCTTCAGACTTGATCCATTTCCTTGTCCAAATGGAGTCAACTCTACTTAGTATTGCTCTAGAGGACTCAATCGACTTTTTGAACCTTGTTTGCTAGGAAATCCTATTGTATGTTCAAAGCAGCATATAAATTGAGAGTACCTTCTCATGGTTGGTATATTAGCTGGGATCAGACCACAAGATTGCAGCATTTATCACCATCCAGTTGAGATATGGCTGGGTCCTATGTTTTGAAGAAAAAGGAACATGGTTTTTTGTCTAAATATCCAAGAGGCATATTTTTTAACCCCTAACTTTGAATCTTGTTCTAAATTCAACCCCCCCTCTCTTTTTAAGGATATACAAAAGATAGAAGGTGAAGAATATCTTTATGTATTGGAGATAAAAAGACAAACATCCTTATAAGGTTTACATGCATGCAAGCCTCCCTCTTTTGAACCTCATTTATTTAGTGAGAACTCATATCTTTACTTATTAGAGATTAAATGACAAACATATCTTTATAAGGTTTACGTACATGCAAGTTGCCCCTCCTCTTTTGAACCTCATTTATTTAGTGAGAAATCATTTAGAACTTGTTCTTTCTTCTCATCTTATAAAAAGGCCATCCATTTTAAGCATGATTATGGTCTGCACACATATACATAGTACATAACACAAACACACCTGTGCTTTATATGATGATCCTATCCTAATGCTTGAAAAGAAAATTTATTTATGGTCTACGTCGATGTTACCTGGGTATGGGTACGGGTGTGGGATACGAGTACATGTTCGAGTGTCGGACTTGCTCAACCCCCAAATTTTGGGGTACTTGGACACAGTTTGATAATTAATATTTTTTTTGTTTTACTTGATGTTATTTTAATATATTATTTTAATTATAATTGCAGTTGTACAATTCAATAGTCAATCTGACAAGTAGTACGAACTATTTCATTTTTCATTTTAGCATTGTAACTTATTATTTTAAATGTGGATATTATTTCTTCTCTTTTGTCCTCGTCTTTGTTCTCTTGCCACACATGGGTGTGTGTGTGACTCATTGGGTACGTACCCAATACAAGAAAAAGAGCTTGGAAAATCGGACACGCATTTGGCTGATCCGACATGGATCTTGTACCCATACCCATGTCGACATGGGTATGGTGGGGTGGAGTAAATAGAAGGGTACAGGTACCATAGGTCTACATATGTAGTATATAACACATTTTAAGTATGATTATGGTCTACATTACATAGTACATAACACAGACACACGCGTGCTTAGTATAATGATCATATCCTAATGCCTGAAAAGGAAATTGATGTGTCCTTGTTGCAGTGGTCGTGCAGGGCGGGAAGGATCTGGGAAATGCTTTCGGTTATACCCAGAGAGTGAATTTGCTAAACTTATGGATTCCACTGTGCCAGAGATCAAGCGTTGCAACCTCTCTAATGTCATATTACAGCTCAAGGCTCTAGGTGTTGATGATATTATTGGGTTTGACTTCATGGAAAAGCCATCAAGGTGAAAAAAAACTGAGCCCTGCATTGCTGTAACCTGTTACGAGTATCTTTTATAGTAATTATTTGATAGTCTTGAGTTTGAGACTTAAGGTCACCATTGGATGGACCTAAACCAATACTTCATTATTTTTATTATTATTGTTGTTGGTGTTGTCATTTTATACAGACTGGTTAAGTAAGTCTTATTTGTAATTTGTTTGATAACTTTCATAAAAAAATGAAAAAAATCTTAACATACCGAACAAGTCTTCAGTCTTTTATGTTGTTGGTAAACATTGTAATACAATGGTTTCAAGTTTTGGTCGAAACCGAAACGTTTCGCCCGAAACCCCGAAATGTATTGGTTTCGGTAGTGGACGAAACTACTTTGGTTTCGGCTGGTTTCGTCATAAACCAACAGAAACTGATAAAAACCAATTTTTTTATTCAAAAAATGTCACTTGGTTTCGGTCAGTTTCGGATTGAAACCACCGAAACGTTTCGGTTTCGGCCATGGACAAAACCGAAACGAAACCAGTCACTTTGAACTTGGGGCAGTTTGACAAAACACAATGTTGTTCGTACTTATGAAGGTGTATTTACTGTTGGTTTTTAGCTTGGTTTGAAACATTAGGTTTTATAAAAAATGCAAGGTTTCTAAAATATCAAGCAGCTTATCTGTTAAATCTATGACTTGTTTTATATACCCACTCTTATCTTTATTTGTTGTCCTAATTTTTTGGGCTTTTATGGTTCCGCCTGTCAATTCCTTCTTTACAAAGATATATGCAACTCACTTGTTTAGGTGAGAAGAGGTTTGGTAACCGTCCACTTCTTTTAGCTACTCTCAAGAAATCTAGTATTTCACTCATAGTTATTGGCAGTTTGGGACTTTCTTCACTGAATACTTGGATCTAGTCTTATAAAATTTGTTTATCAGCAGTATGTGACTCGTTCTTACAAATCGAGCAGGTTGGCTATTGTCAAGTCTTTGGAGCAGTTATTCTTGCTAGGAGCTTTGACTGATGATTATAAACTCTCAAATCCGGTTGGACATCAAATGGCCAAGTTTCCCTTGGACCCTATTTATTCCAAAGCTCTCATCTTAGCTAGTGAGTTCAACTGCTTGGAGGAAATGTTGATAACTGTTGCGATGCTTTCGGTGGAATCCATTTTTTATGCCCCTCGTGAGAAGTTGGAAGAGGTATGTGTGTATGCTCCTTTTGCATGTACATGCACATACTACAAATATGTTTTTGTTATGTTGTCATGGGTGTGGGTTTTGCATGATAAAGCGATTACTACTACACACTGACATACAGTTTTTGAACTTTTACCTGGATGAAATTATTGATGCATAAAATCTAATAAAGACTGTAGGCTGAGAGAGATTAAAATAACTACTACTTTCAAGTATAGGTCTTTCAAAACTGTCAGAACACTAAGGATTGTTAAACATAACAAATAGCTCTCTCTCTTTTGATAAAATAAATAAAAAAAGTTGCTTCGAGGGACACTGCCAGGGAGCCCAGAAGGGGCTGCTACCATTAGGGGGTATTAAAATAAATAGGAAACAAATCAGTTATGGGACCAGGAGTGAAGGTGATTACTGGGAACGAAGAGTGGCAGCACTAAATATGGTGGTTGTTGCAGTTCTGTGCATGTGTTTCAAATTAATGATACTTTGGCTTACAAAAGCTACTGTTGTATGTAATTTCTTGAATGGTTATTATTTACTGTTGTCTAATTTCCAAATTGAAAGAGGTAGGATAATTTTCTTTTTCCTAGTTAATGAACTATACTCTAAAATACAAAGGGGACCTTCTCCTGGTTGGATGTTCTCATTTCATATGGTGCACCTCAACTGCCACATTACTGCTTTGTAAATGTCATCTAATTTCTTTAATAAACTGCTGCGTGCCCGCTGAAGACTACTTCAGTATTGAAAGGATATTTGAACATTTAATTGCATTCTAAATGCTTCTGAAACATTTTATTCTTTCATAGGAAAATACTGAGGATTGTGATTATTATTTTCCCTTAGTTTGCTTGGCTTTTCAATACATTCTTATACTTATCAAATTTTTTTTTTATAATTTTCCCTTGTTGGTCAGGCAAGAGATGCAAGGAAGTGCTTTTCAAGCCCAGAGGGAGACCATCTCACCTTGGTGAATGTATATCGGGCTTCTGCTGAGTGCTTGGAGAAGAACAAAATTTCAAGTGGCAAAGACAAAACAGCTGAAAAACGCCTGAGCAAGTGGTGCAAGGACAATTTCATCAATAACCGTTCCCTGAGGCATGCTCGAGACATCCACAGGTTGGCTCTATAGTCTCCTCGCTTACTACAAATCTGGATGATATGTTCTTGGTTGTACGATAAGTAATTCTGCATGTTTGGATAAATGATAGTGTAAAGATTAACCAATTTTCTATATGAATTTACCAGCTTTTGGAATTGTTTTTCCCTTTGATTCTTTTTCTTTTTCTTTATGCCTTTGTAGATATGAAATATGTTGGTCCTTATGTCCACACTTCTGATTTTTGTCCACATCGACCTCTTTTGTACATCTGGCACACAAAACAGAGGGTTAGAAACTTAGAACACAGCATTTGATGGGCCCCATTTTGCATCAAATTTCCTATATTAAAAATTGGACTGGACTGATTGATCTTAACCACCCAACCCATTGCATTCTTTAAACTTGCATGCTTATGCACTTGTGTATGTTCTTGCAGTCAAATTCGAGGACACATTGAACAAATGGGTCTACGTTTTGCTTCATGTGGAGACGACATGCTTCAGTTCCGAAGATGCCTTGCTGCTTCCTTTTTCCTTAATGCAGCATTGAAGCAGCATGATGGATCATACAGGTGTGGATGTCTCTATGATATGAGTGTTAAAATTTAATCAGCAAATGCTTGTTTTCACACGTTCGTGGTTAATTATCCCATTAACATAGTCTTTGTTTTCCACAAAAAAGAAACTACATCTATAACATCTTATAAGTTCACTATTTTCCAGTTTCTGTGCGATCATGTTATATTTCCTCTAATCGTTTAATTTTGAAATTGTTTTCTTTGTGACAAGTAGTCTCTCATATTAACCTTACCATGTGACAGGGCGTTGGCAAATAGTCAGGCGGTGCAGATCCATCCTTCTTCAGTGTTATTCCGGACAAAGCCAGAGTGCATAATTTTCAATGAACTGGTTCGAACAAATCACAATTACATCCGCAACATTACAAGAATCGATCCGTTGTGGTTACCTGAGTTGGCTCCTCAGTACTTTGCTGCACAAAATTAGGATTTGTGGGACAAACCATTACAGGTAAGAGCCAATCCATGAGCAACATGTGGTTTCGGGTAGGATCACACTGTAGATGCTGCCCAATACTATAATCATACTCAACAAATTACAATTTTACCTTAAAAGTGAGGGATAGAATCCAAGGTATTTGTGAGTAGGTGATCCTAATTCCTAAATATCGAGCCTGGTAACTGCTTTCTGGTACATTTACTATGCTAAGAATCCAACCACAAGAGAGGGAATAATAATAACTATAAGGATAATTGTAGTGTACAAGGAAGTTGGACATAAAAATTCCAACACCAATAAAGTAGCGGCACGTGTACCTAAGGTAACCAGGAGACCATGCCAACAGGTTTTCCCTCTTTCTTTTTGCATGTTTAAATTTTAAAAGAAGGGTTAGATTCCCTAGCTACCCTGGAAGTCTCATTCACAGTTGGACACTTAAAGACGACCCTATAACAACCCTAACTATAATCATGCTCAACTAATTACAATTTTACCTTAAAAGTGGGGGAGAGAATCCAAGGTATTTGTGAGTAAATGATCCTAATTCCTAATAGCAAACCTGGTAACTGCTTTCTGGTACATTTACTATGCTAAGAATCTTGCTCCACTAGTTACAATTTTACCTTAAAGTGGGCAGAGAATCCAAGGTATTTGCAAGTAGATGATCCTAATAGCAAACCTGGTAACTGCTTTCTGGCAGATTTACTATACTTTCTGACAGAAGGATATGATAAATTGGATGGTTAGGATTTTCAAATCAGAACATTGTTTTGGCCTAAGCATATCTCCTAGATGCGACCTGATGAATGGTGGGTTTTATTCCCTACTCGTGGACCTTCTGTACTTGTATTTTTTTGGTACACATCCTCTTGGTTTCAAAAACAATATTAGAATTCTTGAATTGGTGCCGATTTTAAATCATGTGGAATATGTGGTTTCTTACGTCACATTATCAAAATGCCATTACAAATTCTGTGGTTGTACGTTCTAATTTCATGGGCTGGTGACAGGGAAAGCGAGAGGATTGGATGGTGTTTTGAAGATTTCATTTGTTGAAGGGGATTTTATGACTTCATTCACTTGGAGGCCGAATTTTGATGATAGAAGGTATCCTAGTGGATCGTTGGCTTCTGGTGGGGTGGGGTAGTCATCGATGGTATCCCCAATTGCACAATTTGAAAAAGTTATTCTGGTGTTTTCATCGAGTATGATACATGAAAATAGGATAAACGGGAGCTCATAAATGGGATCAGGGCTCTTCATCTTTGACATGCCTTCCTGCATGTGATTCTTTTGACGGAGAAGGATACAATCCACCAATGTACTGTAGGGTCCTTGCAGCTTCTTGCCTTTTGATTGAGAGGGTTGATTGCATGTATCCTCAAAAAGGCAAATGGAGTTGCAGATTAAGACACCACAGCAGAAAGTCACTCCTTTCACGACAATGACTCCATACTGTAAAGGGAATCTGTACGCAGTGGAATTTAAGCAAGCCAAACTGGATGATGCTCTGTGCTGCAACCTTGAGGTCGTGGGCTTGGTCCGATTCATTCCCATTAGAATGGGATAAAGCAATAAGTTTTATGGGTTAAAGGTTGTTTAGTTAGTGCTATTCATCTTTTAGTTGTGATCATTAGGCCAGAGTTATGAGGGTAACTGAGTCTGTGACTCAGTGAAGGTTTTTTTTTTTTTTTAATATTATTTGGCTGGTAGTTAATGTTAAACCCTACAAAAAAGAAGTTATTTTTGCAGTACCCCGATCAGAAATCTCCTATATTTGTATGAGTTCGTCTAGAGTTACACCCATTCCTGACACCCGTTTTTACTCCCAATCTCATCCGTCTGAGATAAAATCGAGGGTTTTAAGAGTTTACTAAGTGGATCACAGGTGAGGTTATGGATTGGGGTTTTGTTCTTGAACAAAGTTCACAATATGAGCCACGTGGCCCTTGTGTAAATCTATATTTACACAAGAGCCCCCAATGACCACCCACAATATGAGCCACGTGATATTTTTAGAGGACGCTGACCGTTCGGATGGTTGGCCAATCCCATCAGCCTGATTAGTGATTTCAAACCTTTGGGTTCATGTACCCAAATAATGGTCAATAATGCTTAAATTCACACAGTTAAAATAAACCCATGAAAATGACTCCAATCTAACGCTTAGAAATCACAAATCAGGTTGATTTGTTGTCTACTTAGGGATTGGCCAAACATCCATACGGTCAGCGTCCTCTACAAATATGCCACATGGCTCATATTGTAGGCGGCCATTGGGGGCAGTCACCGCGATTGATCAGCGAAGTTTTACTTGCTCAAATCTAACTACTGTAAATCACCAATGAAGTTGATTTTGGCCTCCTACGTCCTCACAAGACTCGATTGCCAAAACTCAATAGGTTGCATATGATCATAAAGTTGCAATCTTATGGAATGTGCATAAAATGGTACTCACGGACGGTCAAGATTTTTTCTTGTATAAAATAAGACCTGGTTCTTCAAATGATATTTTAATCTCAATCGCGTGTACGGACAATTATGATTTCTTTTCTTGAATAAAAAAAGACCCTGGATCTTTATTTAATCTCAGTCTTCGGTCCATTCAAATGGTCAAGATCTTTTCTTGGATAAATTTTAGCATTTTAAAATTATACAGGTATAACTTGCAATGTCACGTGTCAGTGTTCCGTTCGTGGGCTTGAAAACTTATAGGGGTGCATCTTGCAATGCCACGCGTCATATTTGCATTTGTGGGCAAGTATCACACGAGTAAATAGCTTTGCTTCGGATTCGAGAGGGATTAGAGGTAGGGGTGTCAATTTTACCCCGAAGATCACTGTTTCCCTAAGAAGTCTCACTTTGTCTCGGGTGCGATGCACTGAGCCTGTTCTGGATCGGACTAATCTGGATCAGGATCTGAGCCCACCGATCCGACCTCCGATCCCGAGATTTTGATTCTGTTCTTCGTGAAGTTGTGACAAAAAACAAGCATTTGTGTTGCACCGACTCCGAAATTGCATCACAAGCCCCACCCCCAGCCTTCATGGCGGCAGATTTATAATGATTGATACAACATGATATGAGGGTCCCATCTGATATGTATGTCTAATAACCTTTCAATAATGAACACTGTGGGTCCCGTTAGTTAAGAAGGCATTATGGTTTCTCTGTGACTTGCTGTAAAACATCAAAATTGGAAATGATCCCTTAGATGTGTGTGTATCTGGAGTCTTGATATGTGGAACCAAAATCACAACCATTCCTCCCTGATCAAAGTTTTCCTGGAACCTAATCATCTCCTCTTCTGTTCCCACCACCTTATCCCTGTCCTAAATTTCTGCTACCCCGACGCACCTGTAGTTTCCTTTTAACTCAGCTCCATAACACATCTGGTTCCTTCCTCAAACCACCAAAGAAATCTTACCCAGAAGGTCAATTTCCCCCTGATACTCCCCATTGTAATTCCATTCTATTAGATTTCCAGGCATCCAACCAACATACCATCTAGAGTTGCACATTCCTTTCCATACAGAGTATTTAGCTCTCTAATTTAACAGCAACAAATAAAAAGAGATGAAATAATTAGGTAGACTATAGTGTACATATACTCCTTCCTCTTAAAGATAAATGCAGATGTCTTTGGATTCTTCTCAAATCCTTTAGACTATAGTGTACACATAACCCAAGGAGAGCTCCATCCCATCAGCCTAGCAACATCCAAAGAAGAGTTCTCTTTTATCCCAGCTCCAGCAAGTAAATTTTAATCTAGTTTGTTTTGAGACCCATGACAGCTTCAGTACATAAAATTGCTCCCTTTCACAATAATAAGAGCACCATAAGAGTCAAAAGTACCGTTTATAAGAATAGAGAACACAC
Source organism: Euptelea pleiosperma (assembly GCA_035048495.1). Lineage (NCBI taxonomy): Eukaryota > Viridiplantae > Streptophyta > Magnoliopsida > Ranunculales > Eupteleaceae > Euptelea > Euptelea pleiosperma. The sequence continues at coordinate 20,008,762 of CM068543.1, forward strand.
ATCATTCCTTTCTTCATGTCATCGTTTATTGGGTTTATTTTTTTCACAAGTTTCTCAAATATGTCAATCTCCAGTTTACATCCACTGTTGTAAGTTTCTGCATCTTTGCTATTTTTTCTCAAATATTTTGCTGAAAATAAGAACACTAAGTATATCATCACCATGTTTTGCTGCTGAATCAGATCTAAGATATTTTCCAGATAAGCACATAATATTACAAAAAGGGGTAAGGTGACAGCAAGGGACAAAAAGAAAGGTGGAACACATTTAACCAAAATTTGCAACTGGGGAGACTCAACTTTCTTCAAAATTTTTATGTATTTGACATCAAGATTTTATCTGGTATGTAGAACGAGCAAAAGAACTAGTCTAAGCTACGATCGTGAGATTAGATACTTTACAAACATAATATGATATTTGATTGGACAAAGATATCAACCTGAAAGAAAAATGCATCATTCAAATAAATGGATTACATACATGTTCAGGAGCTCCCTAGATACTCTGCTAAGGCTTCATCTTCCTCCCTAAGTTTATATGCTCAAATGGCTGTTTGTGCAAAACTTCATAACATCTCAAATTACTGATAATTTCCAAATTACAAGGTCCTCGACCCTCCTCACTGAAATTTATCTGCAACCACTGAGCATCAGTTATGCAGGTCAATGAAACTGGAAAACGCGGACGCAAAAGATCGAAATAAATGTACAGGTCTAATCACAATCGTTCCACCATTGCCCACAGGAATTGCAGCTGGCAAATGCCGTCGTAATTTTTACGCTTTGACATACTTGTCCACATAGCCCTGTAGAATAAAGTTGCAAAAAGATTGTTGCTTAAAGAAGATGTTATATGATTAACCTGCACTATATATGAATGGTTGCTGTGCAAATCTGGCTTCTGGTAAACATCTTTCTAAATAAAACCCCATGGCTTTGGGAAAAAGTTTCAGAAAAAGAATTAGATTCTATGCTTTTTAAACAAGGACAGTTAAAAAAAAAGAAAAATAACATACGAGAAATCAAAAAGGTGATCAGTTAGCAAGAAAAGCGGGTCATTTACGTTTTCTTCTAGTAGCAAAGGTTGTTTTTTTATACCAGAGAATGTGAGAGCAATACCTCATGCAACCGAGGAAACAAAATGACAGCTAGGGAACCAGACACTTACCATCACAAGTTTGGTCAGTTTTCGTTGTGACGACTCAACATATTGATCTATTTTTGCCTGTGTCTTGGGTATCTGGTGGTTCTTCATAGCTCCGGATACCTTATCAACAGTTTTCTTGACAATGGTCTTGAATGCTTCCTTGCTCATGTTACCCTGTCGCCATGATGGCTTTAGAACCTCCTTCACAAAATCTGCAAGGGCAATCTTGAAAAGCTTCATTGATCGGGAATCCTTGCTCTTCTTGCTCTTCCCAGTGGTCTGAACCTGATCAATCTCAATCTCTCCTGTGGCTGTGTTTCCTAGATCAATTGGATTGCTTGGGCTCCAGTCCTTTCTTTCCACTGGCTGAGGGCTTCCATTCTCCACAGCACCGACTTCTGCATCTATTGCTGTCTCACCAAACTCATCATTTTCTGGCGATGTAATTGCAACAACTGCACCCCCTTTCTGCATATTGTTCTCTTCTGTGTCCACAGGTCTATGTGAGCTGCCGAGTCTCAACATGATGACCGAGTCATTGGTCACTTGAGCAACGACGGACCTTTTAATGATATCACCGGTGGGGTCTCGTTCTTGAACATGATCAAGCTTCCTGAATGTATTTGAAGATGGCTCAATGCTGTCAAACAGTGGGTCATACTGGTCACCGGCAATTGATCCCCTCACAAACTGAGGCTGGGTACCTGGAAAGCCTTCCACAGAAGGCTCCCTTGGCTGTGTGTGATCATTCAACTCTCCTGATGGGGCAGTCAGCAATGAACCACCCGACCTAAGCAAAATCTGCCCTCCAGACATGCTAGAATCTGGTGGTAAGACCATCTGTCTTGATCCAAGATTACCAATGCCTTGCCCACTTGCTGAGTCATCGCTCAGACCAAAAGAAGAACCATATTTACTACTGTAGTTTGTGTCAATTTCTCGACTGAAACTAGAATTAAATTTGGAGCTTCCAGGTGGCTGTTCAAAAGTAGATGCAAATGGATTATAGTGGGTTGAATTTGAAATTTTAGATCCTGCAGCATCTGACAAGTGAGACAGCTTATTGCTGCCCAAAAAGCTTGATGGGTATCTTGACATCGATGGATCAACCTTTCCAGGTGCACCTAAATGAGAAGGAAAACTATCCGCCATAGAGCGTTGTGAGCCAAAGGATGACTGTTGCTGCTGCGTGTAAGAGAGATTCCCTGTAGAAGGGGTACCAAAATCTTCCCTTGAGAAGGATCTGGGAAGTAGATTGCCATCTGGGAAAGACTGCATTTGCTCTGCGGGAGATTCCTTCTGAAAAGGTACTGGCTGAGAGCGCATGTTGTCCTGTCCAAAGGAACCAGAAGCTGTAAAATCTTGAACTGGAAACTGGGAAGTAAACCTTCGGTTTGGTAATGGTTGGAAATTTTGTATATCATCTTGGAGCTGAAGGGAGAGATGGTGTTCTTCTCGAAGCTGAGGCTGAGGATGCAAACGGTAATCATGCTGAGGTCCAGGGTGAAACTGATTGCCTTCAGGCATTGAAGAACGTGTATATTGCTTGTCTCTGATGAAGTTGGGGCCTCCCAATGGTTGACCCCGCATGTTGTCCATGGGCGGAGGCTTTAGTCTGAAATCTTCCACATGAAAGGGGGGCCGATGGGGTTCCTCCATTGGAGGGAAAGGTCGAGGATGAAAGTCAACAGCTTGAGAGTGAGTCGGCTCTTCATGTGGGTAGGACCTCATCAAAGGCTGAGGGAAGTCATTCCGTGGTGGCATAAGATTCTGCTGAAACTCCGACGGATGAAAACCAGGGGTGTGCATGACGGAAGTTGAAGTTAATTCATTCACATATGAAGGTGGTGGGGGCAGGGAGGTCCAAGAGGGTTTTGATGGAGCTGGGTATTGAGAATGCTGGTTGTGTAATGGAACCTGATAGGGAGGAAGCCTTTCCACTGGGGCAGACTGAGAATGGACATTTGCAGATACAGGTGGCAAGTTGTAATCTTTCGACGGATGTGATGCATGTGGTGCATTAACATCTTGAGGAAAAGGAGGTGGGAGGGGTAGCTGGGAAAGTTGATACCGAAAGTCTCCAGCTGAAAAGTTTGGTGGGCGGAACTCTTTAGGAGACAGAGATTGAGGGGCAAAAATCTCAGGTGGGAAAGGGTGGTTTGAAGCAACCTGATTCAGACCTGGTTGGCTCATAGAAGTTGGAATTGGATAAGGCAGAGCTGAAGGGACCTTCTCAGGATACGAATCACTAATGGTAAGATGATCTGGCAAAGTTGTGGATGTCTGAGGAGGTAAAGACTGAGAAAGGGAAACAGAACCATCAGGTTGGGATGGCTGAGCAATGGGAAGACTGGCTTGGGATGGCTGAATCACTAAATTTTGCCTCGAGGAAGGTTCACCTGCAGGAGTTTCAGGCAAATGTTGGATTTCAGCATCAGTTGTAGGTTGATTTGGGAAGCTACCAGCCAGCGAAGGCTGGACGGTCTCTGCTGGCTGCTTAGAAATCCCATTCTCTTGAAAGTGAACAGCAGGTTCCTCCTGCAGTTGTTGAACTTGCTGGGTTTCCAGCCCCTGAACAATTGCCTCTTGAGAATCAGATTGACCCACTTCATCAATATGAGTAACTGGTGATTGACCAGCTTCACTTGAAATAACAGGTTGCACATCATCTCTTACAGGACCTAATACTGCCTTCTCATCCAATTCTCCATCTTTTGGTATATCAGTGCTGCTCACAGACAAATCCCGGCAGGGAATCTCCTGGCTCTTGGCTTCCTCCTTCAGAAAGGTATCATGTTCATCGACCAACATTTTTGCTGGTACATCATTGACCTCTTGGGTCTCCACAGCAAAATGAGAATCTCCACCGACAACAGAGTTACTCAAATCCTGTGAAACTTCCAAATGCCGCTGTTGTCTACTCCTATAGCGTCTTGTTGCATCACCACTGGCTGACTCACGGTGCAGAAACCGACAAGATGCTCCACGGTAGCATCTGCCTCGAAGGAAGTCAAAGCAATCTGGAATCTGACCTCTATCTCGCCTTATTTTCTCACCACTGGACTCACCTGTGTGCCTGAAAGCAGGTGGAGACCTGCTCCTGTTCCTCTGTTTCTTGGGAGACCAGCTGAAACACAACAACCCAAAACTTTAAAAATCTTCCAGTGGACACAAATGCTTCCCTAATACATAGACCAATAACTACACAACACCAACAACGTATAATCAGCCAAAGAGATGTACCCACTCCATGCAGAGACAATGTATACCTGCGAGAACGGCTTCGCTTCTCCTTTCTCCTCCATGGACTGCGACTCCTCCTTCTCCATCTATCTTGGGGAGATCGGCTCCGGCTCCGGCTCCTGCTCCAGCTTTTGCCTCTCCTAGAAGGCCCCCTAGTATAGCGTGCCCCATCAGAGTCACTGTCACTGGCACCTTCTTTTACCAATCTCCCAAACTCATCAACTTTCATTGCAGTGGAAGCCTGCTGTGCATCATCCTTCTGAAACTTACTACTCTGAGGATCAATATCAACAACATTAGCTACCAAAGTACCCTTGTGCTCCTGATTATTAGATCTTTGATCTCCATAACTTTTATTATGTAGCTCATCCGTTTTAGCAATTGCATCTAATGGACCAGAAATTACACCAGTTGCCTCCCCGACTTTGCGTGATTCTGGGGAAATATCTGACATCCTATATGGTACGCTAGTAGGATGTACCAAACCTGACTCAGTGAGTGACAAAAATCCCTTTTCAGTTGCAGAAACATTCTTGGAGTGTACATCTATATCCAACTTGGCCTCCTCGTCTTCTTGCAAATATGTGTTACACACTGTAATCGAGGGCGGGACCCTCACAGGGCTGACATCTTCAAAAGACGGCCCGTCATCATCTTCTGCACTATCATCAGAGGCATAATCTTGTATAAGTCTGAAAGGGCTTCCAACTTTGATAGGTGGACCTGGAACCTCCTTAGGGCTGATGGACACAGCAGCTGCTGAATCCCTGGATGGACTTAAATCTTCAATGAGAGGCCTAGTGAATTTCTGTATGCTGCTCTCTAAGGTGCATTCAGCAGCTCCAGCTGAACTCATAACTGGTCTATGATCTTTGGCAAATGGCCTTCCAAATGTGGATTGATCATGGTCTGGAAAAAGTTCTATCCTCTTAGAACATAAAAATACTTTCGTTCAATAGTACCAAGAAAATTCTTACGGACATCCAATACAGGGTGATGCACAATTGTGAAAAAATATTTTGTTCTGAATGTGCCCATCCCATGCAGTCATGCAGAGGCAAGATATTTGGGCTGGATAACTCAATAAGTTTACAATCCATTCTAGAAAAAAGATAGGAAGTATTTAAAAAATACATATAATCTTGCAATAATTTTGAAGATGAAAAAGATCATAACTAAGACATCTAGGAACAACGTTGTGTGGAAGAGGACATCACTACTGCTTCTGCCAAACCAATGGAAGACTATGGTTTTAAAGTATGTGGGTTCAAGTACAAAAAAACAAAGCCAAGCCCAAACCCCACATCAGCCATCACAGAAGATGGTGCCTGACGTTCTACACTCATTACGTTTTCCAGCAATTAAAAAGTGAAGGGACAACAATGATTTCCAAACAGCTATCTAATAAATGTTTCCAAATCTCTTGGCAGTATTTTCAAGAAATATCAACTAGTGCACACTGTGCAGTTGCCCAGTTTTCCTCTTAAGTATAAAGTTATTGCAGCTTATGGGAATATAGATTCAGGGGGTGTCTGGTAAAATCTTGTGTCTTGAGTGCTATTTGTTTACCCCCAAAAATTCAGTGCTCAATTTTAAGTTTCACTTAAAATGTAGCCTTTTTTAAGTCATCCCACCTCCACTTTTTTTTAAAGTGGTTTTCACAGAATGCGATAAGTGAAGGTAACTTTAAAAAGATTCTAAGATTCTTTAAAAAATACCCAATATGCTGTTATATTCAAAGCTTTTTCTCCGTAAACTTACAAAAATGCCCCGATATACATTTTAAAATACCCAATATGCCATTGTCTTAATTTTCAGACATTAGAACTTTTACCAAACAATGATAATCACTGAAAATTCAGTACTGTAAGCTTTCAGCGCTTGAATTAATTTTCAGTGCTGAAATTTAAGTTTATCAAAAAAACCCTTAGTTGCAGAATTCCTCAGCTCTGACACATGAAGTGACCATAGTTTCAATAAGCGCAAACGAGTGCTTCAAAGATGACAAAAGATGGGGTACATGCATGTATTCTTCAAAGCTTACTTGCAAACATGGTTTTAAATTTTAGTGAAATTTAAAATATTTTGAGATCTCGTTTCGACTACTTAGATTAGTTTTGAAATTTCGACCCATTTTGACCGAGTCCTAAAAATATTTACATTATTTTGACCAAAATTCTGGCAGAATTTCAAACTTCTGTAATTATGTTCCGATTTGGACGAAGACTGAAACTGATGTCATAGCAGAGATCTAAAAACTTGCTTGCAATTGCCTGCTAACATTATATCTCTAGTATCAAAATGGATGCCTCTAGAGTAAATGCCTTCTAATACTGTCTCCAGCAACCAAATTGATTCTGTATAGCTTACTAGTATATACTTTAGTGTGCAAATTGTACACTTCCAATTACGAATTCAAAATGTTCTTGAGAGGCACTTATCAAAAAAAAAAAATCCTTGAGAGGTCAATTAAATTGGTGAGCAACCACAAAAAATGAATTTTACGTGTTTAAAATTAATTAAATAAGGCACACACAGAATATGAATTATTCAGGACAAAAAAATTCCAAAGCAAGCGAAGCCAGCACAATAATAACAATAATAAACTTGAACCTCTTTCTTCCTTGGCCAATACCGAGGACTCAGAACTTGATACAATTCTAGATAATGCATTCCCAGACGTTGGGCATTCTGTTGAACACTGAGCTGCATGAAGTTGCTCTTTCACAGTAAGGACCTCATTACACATTGAAACAGGATTGCTTAGACCTTCAATTGAGTCAGTAATCCCCTGGTCTTTGTCTGACTGGTTCACATCAACTAGAAACAATCCACCCCACAAAAGGAAAAGCTTCAGCTCCAATTATAAACAAATAACTCATTAATCAGGCAACTGAAGTGCATTAAGCACACTTAGACACAATAAAAACAAATTTGAGGTTAAAAAAAAAAGGCCTGGCATTTGGTTTGTTGCTCACTTGATGATATTTCAACAAGCCATTATAGAAAGCAACACATGCATGGATGATGGATCAACTAATAAATGAAAGATGCTCCAATTTTTGGGTCTGAAACTTATTTTCAAAAAAATACGAAATTTCAGAGATATTGAAAATATCCTGTGAATCTCGCCGATTATGCAGGTGCAGGTGCAGTAGCTAGTAGCCGCGATTTGTTTGAAATTTCATGTGATGATGTGAAATTTCGGTTTTTCCATAAATTTTGAACTTTTCATGAAATTTCGTCAATAATTTTGATTTCAAAATTTGCCTAGTTTCACATGAAATTTCAATTAAAATTTCGGTTTCGGCCCACACCAAAATGGTATGCAAAATCAAAATTTTAAACCTTGAATAAGACCAAGGTCAACTCAATATAGAATGCAAATACCTTAGGTGTTTGGATGTGTTAGTACGGGATTTGACGAGTTCACAAGACACAATGACCCTTAGTTTCTTCTCTCTTTATTTGCTTTATCAGCAATGGACTCTTAATCTTCAGATTATCAATTGCCTGTCTTAGACTTATTTATGGTACAAGTGATGCATACACTTAACAATACAACAGGAAAAGGAAAACGTGGATCTGAATTGGGTTATTTAAAAGAGTCAAAAAAACAATCATGCTTATTTCGAATGAAATCTGTCTTACATTTGCAGATTAGACACTATACTGAAGTTGAAAACAGGAATGCATCATAGAAAAGTACTTCATACTTTGTGAATTACTGTAGGGACATATACTGTTTCCATGTCAAAAGAGTCACCAGCATAATTGGAATTCCAGATACTTCAAAACAAAAAACACATAAGAACTGCCACACACATGGAAACAATAGAACTAAAATAAATAGAAAACTAAAATTTCTGGGAGTAGAATCAAATATTAGTCATCAACATAGTCTTTAAGAATCTTATAGTTACAAATGGTCATTGGGCTAATGTTCGCAAGAAATTTCTTGGGCAGTCTGCAGTTGAGTATATTACATCGTTGAACTTTTGATTTCTGGAGTCAACCATTGTTGATGCTTTGTTTTTTTGGGAGTTAAGAGTGGGCGCCTTATCTCTAACCCCTTCTTGCTTTCTATGGACATATACTCTGTATATTTCTGATAAAGTTAATAAAATCACATACCGGTCAAAACAGAAACAATGGAGAAGGGTCTACTCAAAGAAAAATAAACAAAATGAAATGGCATTCAACAATATTAATTGAACCGACCTTCCATATCCATGTCAGAATCTGCTGGTGAATGAGATGCATCTTCGTCTATCAAATTATTGGGCTGTGTCGAAGACCCAATTTCCAAAGGCCTCACCAATGAATCACTTTGCTCAGACCCATTATGGAACTTGGATTCCATATGATATTTCCTTTTCGTCCACTGATAATATTCATACGCAATTGCAGCTTCACTTCCGGGTTCACCCCCAATCAAAAATGCAAATTTTGGATTCCCATATTCTTTTTCACGAGCTATATCTTCGAAATCAGGCCCATTCTTAGCAATGAACTGGCACAAAACTTCAATTTTCCGAATAATTTCCTCGTCAGCTGGTTTAGGTGGAGAAGGAAGAGCCACAAATGGTTGTTTTTTCGATAACCCATCTTCATCATTGGTGATTTGGGAAGGGCCCACTGCTTTATCAACAGAAAAACTAACCTTCTCCATAGAATCAGAAAGTTTATCAGTACCACAACCAGACTCTGAATGGTGGGGCAAACCGGAAGAAGTGGGCATAATAGATGATGTTGTAAAAGATCCAACTGAAAGATCTGTTGGAGAGGCAGGTGGAGGTGGTGATGGTGGAAGGGGTGGGGGAGAAGAGGGTGGAGGTGGTGGCGGTTGCAGTGGCATAGAAGGCGGATGAGCATCTTCAACCGAGGTATGTACATAAGATGCAAAAGGAGCAGGCGTGACTGGCACGAAACTAGAAGGTGGTGGTGGAGGCAGCAGCTGTCCATGTTGAAAACCTTGCCCAATACCAGGTGGTGGAAGATGAAGAGGAGTTCTATACAGCATTTGTCTTTGGGAAGGAGGTGGAGGGAACACCCTAGGAGGAAGTGGGGCCCGGATCATCTCTGGGTGGCTTGGTCCAGCAAGAGGTGGGCCAGGAGGTATGGGTGAAAGATATTGGGCATTCTGTTGGGTAGTTGGATAGGAAGATGGCACTGGGGAACTCCCGTGGACTGATGGCGGTGGATGTAAGTAGGATTGACCCATGTTTGATATTACAGGGGCTGGAACTCGAATAGACTGAGGCAGTGGTGGAGGTCCACCTTGCTGAACTGGAGGGGGTGGGGGTGGGGGAGGTGGGCCGTGCTGATATATGGCGGACCCAGACTGAACTACATGAGGAGGTGCAGCTGAAGGGACTTGCCGAATTACAGGAGGTGGTGGAGCGGGAGGGGGTTGTTGGAAAGGAGGGGGGTGATGAGCAGGAGGGCCTTGCTGGAATGGAGGCAATAGTGTCGGAGGACCATGTCTGAACTGAGGAGCATGGTTCCCTTGCCCATACATTTCAAATTGTAAAACTTAACATGTAAACCAGGAGTAACCAATTGCAATGCTGGGACTTCCCCACACAAACTCCACCTTTCAGGACTACAGTCTTAGCGTTGAGAACTGTATCTTTCAACTAATTTACCACAATCACCAAAATGTCCGTCCAGCTCAAACTCAAATCTCTAGGGAGTTCCCTAAAGAACATGAAGTATCAACTTGTTAGTGTCTTCTGTGTAACGAAAAACAGGCATCTCTGCCATAACAAAATCTACAAATGTTAAAATTCCAATGTTGGAGGAAATAAATTCACTTCCAAACTTCTAAAAATTGAATTTTTTTTAACCCATCGGTTAAGTTAAAAACAGATGAAATCGAACGTAACCCTAATTTCTCCTACCACGCATAATCCAAAACGATTCATCAACTCCCAATTCTAACAAAAACCTACCCGAACACACTCAATTAAGCAACTTCTCCAAACAAAGATGCATTTAAAAACGTCCTTCAACAACCAAAACACAAATAAAAAGGGGATTCTTTTTATTAAAAATCGTTTTTTTGGGTCATTGAATCTCGAAATCCAAAACCCTAACACTCGAAATTGATCTATTACATAACCTGGGGCGAAATCACGCATGTTCAACAAGTCAACAACACAAGACAAACAGCAAGAAGAAAAAAGAAACCGCGAGATTGAATGCAGAAACCATTAAATCTGATATCTAAATACTACACCACATCTTACAGAGGAAATCCCCATAAAAACAGAAACCGCGAAGAAGATGAAACCTGCGCACCTTTTCAGCATGGAAATGCGATCAAAGAGCTCAGATGAAGCAATTTCTTGGAATCAATGAGAAAACAAGAATTAAATTATGGAAAATTTTCAGCTTTTTTATGGTTTCGGATTCGATTCGAGTGAGAGTGAAAGGAGGGATAAACCCTAAATAACTTATTCCTTTTTCTTTTTAAAATTCTGCCAAGAAAAGGGTAACGAGATTAAAGAACCAACGAGTGATGCTAACATGCGCTGTTAGTTTCCGGCGCACGTCCCTCCATTTTCCTGGCGGCATATTCTAGTACAGTATATGAAATTACGAAATCAACCTTGACGCTGTGTATTTGACAAAGGCCTCTACGGATAAAACTTCGATGACCGGGCCCTGTCATCGAAGGAGATATCAAGGCAGCAGATCTCGGCACTTGTATTTTGTACGGACTGGTCACTTCGGCCTCACCACACACGTACCCAGGTGAGTCCTTGAGTGCTTTTTGCCAAAAGACTTACCTGTGTACGGGTGCGGTAAGGCCGACGTGGTCCAACCTACAAAATCCAGGTGCCGTCATCTGCTGCGCTGTCATCGAAGTTTTACTCGGCCTCTACGAATTGTGGGGCCATATCATCTGCCTCAACCAATGGGCTCAAGTTATTCATGGCCAATCTTTTTTTTTGTAAGAATTCATCGCCAATCTTGATCATCGATTTTGAGCCATTTTTTTTTATTTTTCAAGATACGATTAATGAGACGATCCTAACCGTTGAGCCATCTCTTTCGATTTTTTTAATGATACGATCAATGAAAAAATCCTAACCAGATATTATCAATGAGATGATCCTAACCGTCCTTACATGGCAATCTGACCAGGGCACAGTTCCAAGTCCACTCACACGGAGTTTTGAAACGCAGGATCAATGTGATCTCGATTATGGCCATAATCAATTGTCCCTTATTGATTGATGAGATGGCCCACAGAGTGGACACAGATTCCTGGGGACACATTGTTCCCATCTTCCCACTTTTCACGCGAGTTTTCCTCTCTTACCAATGATGAAATTGACCGAAATACCCTTACTGTCTATGATCTTTGAAAGTTTTGAGGGAAGAAATAAAATCTCTCTCGTAGGATCAAAAAGCACATAAATGCGCAAAAATGGAAGAGAAGGGGAATGGAAGCGAGAGATGGAGAGCAGCGATCGTAAATTTGTCGGAGATGGGGGCTAATCTGGATTTACTTCAGAAGCTCCTAATTAAGAAAGCTGTTTTCGTAGACGACGAGACGTTCGCCAAAGCATCGCTGAGCTCCGAACAGGCACGAACCATTAAGGTATTCGAATTACTTCACGTCGATATATCTTATGTATTTTTATTTTTCCGAAAGATTTCTTGTGAATCAGTTGATTTTACGATCTGGGTTGGTTTTAATTTTTCGTTTAATGGATTTTAGTTGTTTCATTTTTTGAGTGATGGAGTTCTTACAAAGGTGGAGGTGATAGCATGGTTTGATTGAAATTGAGTTACGGATGTTGAAGAAACGAGTTTTAGATTTCTGGGTTTTATATATTAGCTAGTTTTACGATCTGGGTTGGATTTATTTAGTTTTGTTTTTTATTTCTGGGCATTTTTTATTTTTATTTTTTGCATTGCTTTTTTAGTTGTGTGACTGGGTTTTTGGTTTGATTATGATTGATTTTGAGCTGGATAAGTGTGAGATTAAGGGATTTGGTTTTCCTGTAACTTTTATTTTTCTGGTTTCTTTTTAGTAGTTTCTTATTAGAAATTAATGATTTTGGATTCATTCGAATAATTCAATTTATTTAAAATTTGTAATGTAATTCTTGAGAGATACATAGGTAATAGGGGTGTCAATTTTACCCGTTTAACCGAACCGAACCGAATCGGAACTGGAACCGAAAACACCAGTTCCGGTTCCACATTTTTGGGAACTGATTAAAAAGTAACCAGAACCGAACCGAACCAACAATAACGGTTCCGGTTCTGGGTAGCCTAATATGGAACCGAAACCGATAAGAACCGGAACCGAACCGATAAGAACCAGTACCAATAAAAAAATATAGTCAAATATTCTCAAGATTTGGCCTAGTATACCCGGAACCGGAACCGATATAAATACGTAATCGGTTCCGGTTCCGGTTCCGGATCCGTCACTTTGAGAACCGAAACCGTTAAGGAACCGAACCGATAAGAACCAGAACCGATTGTTCCGGTTCTGGTCACCTTAGGAACCGAACCAGAACCGACCCGTTGACACCCCTAATAGGTAATGAGACCCAAAACATGCTTATTGTTTCTGACAAAAAAAAACCAGTAGGATTATTTAGTTTAGTTTAACTTGATATAAGTAATTCAAGTTCACATGAGAAGTTTAGGTTAGGAGAGCTGTATGCCTTTGGTATTACCACTTCTTTAATCCTTCGCAAGGAAGAATTCAAAGTGATTATAAAGGATTAGGAGGTTGCTTAGCCCTACTGACATTACTTTTATTATCTTCTCATTTGTCTCCCAACTAGATAAATCATTAATTAGCTCCCCAAGTGGAATGTAGCACTACCAAACAGAAGCTGATCTCGTGTTGGCAAGGACCCAAGGACCTGCGACCTTCTCCTTTGTCCATGCTAGAATATTTGCCGAGTCCCTTCTATAGTATTCAGCCTCTCAAAAGAATTTATAAAATATCTTCAAGCTGGCGACAAGAGGGAACCTCCGCCTCCCAGGAGACTTTGGAAGAGGGTTTTCTCCAAAGAGGTTTCAAAAAACCCGGTGGTATTCGCTCAGTAGTGAGGAAAGAGGACGCGGGTCGTTTGGCCTCGTCTGTTGAAGGGGGAGGGAAGCGACGAATATTTTCCATTGGCAATTTCGTTAAGCAGTGGTTGCTTTGCGGACCACATAATTGGTGTATGGACGTCTTGCGTAAGATTGAACAAGATGGTACCTTTAACCAATTAGCTCCTCTCAAAATTCTTCAAGGGGAGTCTGTGGTCCATAGTTTTGACCTAAAGTTTGCTATTGATTGTTTTCTGGCACTTCTGAGTGTCGTGATGATTGCTAGCATCTTTGGGGAGAGCATAGCTGCTTCGTGGGTACACGATTTGTTGTTGATAAACGTGTTTGATGTCCACGCACTGACCCGTCGGTCTCGGATTCCTAAGAGTCCAAGACGTCAGTGGGTTAAGTTTTGTGTTGGACAACCCCTCGGTTTCCTTTCGTCCTGGCCACTGTTTGCTCTCACACACCATTTTATGATATGGTTTTGTGTTGAGTAGGTGTATCCAGGTGTACGTTTTACTAGATATGCTGTCTTAGGTGATGACGTCGTCATCGCGGACATAATGGTCTCGCAAAGGTACCTCCAGTTGATGAACGACCTAGATGTGAAAATTTCTGTCAATAATCATCCTACTAGAAAGGGAGGCATACCTCAGACCTAGTAAGCAGTTAACAATCCTACTTGACGTAAGGAGTTAAGAATCTTACTACGAGTTGGCATACTCGTGAACTAGTAAGGAGTTATGAATCATACTTGACTGAGGTAGGCATACCTAACAACTAGTCAGAGCTACCTGTCCTGCCTTCAAGCTGAGAGACCATTAGGAGTTGAGTTAAGAAGCATACTTCAGAGCGAGTAAGCAGTTCAGAATCCTACTTGACAGAAAGAGTTAAGGCATACCAAATACCTAGTTAAGTAAGGTGTTATGAATCCTACTAGATAGAAAGTAAGGAGTTGAGTTAACTGTCTACTTATGAACTAGTAATCCGTTAACAATCCTACTTGAAAGTAAGGAGTTAAGAATCCGACTTTAGAAAGGTAGGTGTACTTATTACCTAGTAAGAGCTTACCTATCCTGCCTTAAAGCTGAAAGACAGTAAGGAGTTAATCCTACTACGAGTTGGCATACTATAGAACTAGTAAGGAGTTGCATACCTAAAAGCTATAAGACCAGTCTGAACAAGCTTACCGTCTTAAAGTGTCCTTCCTACCTTCAAGCTGACAGCAAGTAAGGAGTTGAGTTAAGAAGCAGACCTAAGAGCTATAAGACCAGGAATAGAAGAGCTGACTCCAACAAGCGGAGGAACGACGCTTAGGTTATAGTTCCGTTCCGTCAAGCGAGCCAAGATGCAAGCGTAAGAGCAAACGGAGGCTTGAAAGCTTTACGTGATAGGGGTGCGCGAGCCTGACGGAATTTATAGTCACGGTTCGGAATTTGAACGGGGGAGTCAGGGACTCTTTTATTAGGAAACAAACACCCTCACACACCTGAGGAATACTATAAGAGGTCGGGGCGGCACCCGGCATGGCGGACTCCCTTGTATTCTCAAAAGGAGAGGGAGGCCAGCATACGACGGGAGCCAGACCGACCGACAGAGTGAGACAAGCTTGCCAGCCAATTCGCAGGGAGCGCAGGTAAGCAAGCCTGCTAGCAAGGCAGCTAGGCGCAAGGCAGGGCAGCTAGCAAGGCAACGACAGCGAGCAAGGAAAGCAGCTAAGCAAGTCAGCTAGTCATGGCACTAGCAGCTGAAAAACAAACAAACAAACTAGACTAGCTAGCCCGCTGTGCTAGGCTAGCTAGTCCCTTCGCTTGCCCCTCATTGATTGGTACCTGCATCACTTGCTTGCTTCACTTGGTACCTACTCCCTTCATTCCTAAGTTTTGTACAACCATGTCAATCTTTCTATGGTACTTCCATCCACTGATTTTTGAAAAAAAGAAAGAAAAGAAAGACTGATATTCACTTTCATAGATTGGCATCAGTCGGTGAGGTGAGAAGAGCAATGATGACCTAAGTAATGGCAGTCTTTCCCCCACCCCCAAACCCCTCATTTCTTTATCCTAAAATCAAAGTCATCTCCCTCGTATTGAGACGGGGAATAATCAATCACTCAAATCGGGTGCGGAATTCCTTCTTCCAATTTCTTCTTTCCTCTTCACTCTTTCTTTTCTTTTCCAAATCATTCTCCTAGATCAACAGAATTGTGTTACGATCCCTGAGGAGAGCAAGTGCTTCCACTTTGTTTGCATTGGTGATCGATAACAAACTCAAAACTAACAACTCACATACACAATGAGTTCCTACCTATGCACAAAATCTTCAAAAGAGATTTGACAACCAAGATTTGACAAAATCTTCAAATGAAGCCAGATTATATGGGGCTAGTAGAGTGTGATGATGGAGGTTAAGGTAGAATCTAAACCGTTCCAGATTGCGAGGTGGGTAGGCTGTAGGAAGGTGACGATTAAGGAAAGAGGTAGACGATTTGTAGAGGAGATTTAATTTTCTTTTGATGATTGCTTCTGGCTCACCGTTGTGTTCGAGGAAGCTTTTTCGCGGCATGATGAGCTTCCACTTTGGAGGAAGAGGTCTGTGGCAGGCAAGACTTTTATTGGAGACATCAAGTCCAACAGTGGTGGTTCTTTCTTCAGAGTGATCAAGTTCACCCTGAATGGTAGAAACCGAACCTTATGCTTTCCTATAGGGCAAGGGAGGAATGGATGGAGGAATATGGTGTCGGTGTTATCCCAAGCCATGGGAAGGGATAACAAGATATCACAGAGAGTAGTGAGGAGTAGCCCTCCGATGTCGACGTCACTCATTGAAGAATGTTTGAACCACAGGGTAGCTGGTGAGATTACTTGGAAGGAACATAGCCTGGTGGTCAAGACGTGGTAAACAGGTACTGGTTCGGGAGCTTTTGGACTGTGGAGTACGACGGTGGATAACTCCGCTGTTATTTGGGAGGACATTGCAGTGGTTGTGCAAGGATTGATTAGGATGGAGATGTCGGCGAATCTCCGACCATTGGACGCTTTGGGAAGGATTTTCTTTCATCCTTTGGCAGAGATGGCCAGGTTTCTCTATGGCTTGGATTCGGTGGTAACTGGAGGTAGTAGGATTTTCATATCACTTGGTCCCCTAACGTGAACATTTTTCATTGTCTCCAAGGGAGGGGCCTACATGGATTTTGTTTCGAGGTCTTCCTCTGCACCTCTGGTCTCACGATTTCTTCAGATTGATCGGGGACATTGCGGGTGGATTCGTTGAGGGGAATAGAAAGACAGAAGAGTTGTGGGATCTCAATGAGGCAAGAATCTGTGTTCAAGTAGATCCCAAGGACATTCCTCAATCTGTTAAGGTGGTTGATAGAGGTAACGTAGTGGTGGTGCTTCTCACAGTGTTAGGCAGGCAGTTTTCGATTGCCCCCGGAGCAAGTGTTGAAGCTGAACCTGTTGCGTCGCCGACGAGGGAGAAAGCTCTTGCCAGGGTGGACATCGTTCCTGAGGAGGTGGAGAGATCTGCAACGGGCCTTGCATCTATGTGGAAGCCAGATTAGCAGGATATGGGAGTTGTGGAGGATATTGCCCATGCCCCAATGCACGTTAGTAGTTTAGATCGTTTGGCCACAGCTAGGAGAGTTTACGAGAGGGCAGGGAGAGGAACACCTGCGCCTTTTATATTGGAGATTCAGTAGAAGGTGGGGGGATACGAAGAAAGAGGTTGGATTGGTGGAATTCAAATAGCCAAGAAGGCGGAGGAACCAACGTTGCAGACCATACAGACACATGTTCGCTAGGCGCGACATGGACTTCTTGTGGGCCCATTAGAGAGGCGAACTCAAGCCCAAATCAGGGGAAGGAAAGCTCTTTAGCTACGACTTGGTGGTGGGCCTTACTTCCCTTTTTAATAAAAATCTTTATCTATCAAAAAAAAAATTGGTTCAACCTTATCAAGACATATATTGTTTTTTCCATTGTTTTGGTCGATGTGTTTCGTTCTGTCAACATACCAAGAGAATGAGACGGAACGATATTTTAAACCTTGGGCAATAGTCACCAAATTTGTAGGATTAGTCACTGAAACATTTCCTACCTACAACCACAACATTTATAAAATTTGTTGTAAATAGAAAGTGCTTGCAAGTGGACCCATGTGAGAATTTTATGAGTATGTGAAGAAGAAAAATAAAAATGGTATGTCAAAAACATATGGTCCTGAGATTGCTGGGACTTGAATAATGACTACAATGGCTAAGAAACGTTATCAAGTGGTTGTTTGATTTCTCTCTCTGGGAGCTCCATGGGTTGCTTAATCTAAATATTTTTGTTGGCAGTCTTGTTTGATGAGCAAGGGAACTGTTTGTGCCAACCAGATGTAGCTATGTGCTTGAGAATTGGAAACACATGGCCACAGAGCAGTCGAGTCCAAGATATATTCAAAGCAAGGAAGACTGCAAGATTGAAGATAAATGGATGAGGACTCGTATTTGGTTACCATAATTATTTAAGCGTCTGACCAAGATATATTGTAAAGCCGATTTTGTGCACTGTTCATTTTAACTCTTTTTAGATCTTGACCAACATGCTTGTTAAAAGATTTTTTAACTTCCATTTAACTTCAACGTTTTCTTTCTAAGAAAATTCAGTCATACTTTCAGATGTTTTAGGAGTTCAATAACTGAAGTGATGACAAAGCAATAAACAGAGGTCCCAGAAAACCAAAATTTTGCCTAAACTCAGCCCTTCTGTACTTGTGTATGTACATGTTATTTGTCATTGTAAATGTTGTAGGCTATAAATGATATTTATGGTGACAAGATATATAACTTTGGAGTATTAAGTTGTGATTCTCTTTTTTCACATCAAATGAAATCAAGAAATCCTGTGATAAAGCCAGAAACGACCTCATGATGGAATTTTTTTAATGAAAACCTGTAAAGAGCTCGAAAATAGATGAATATTGGCAGTAAAAATGTGAAATCATCTAAAAGCAATAAATATCTCCTTCTCTAGTTCATCTTCCAACGTTGACGTCACTTAGGAATAGAAACATCAGAAATGGATATCTTGTGTAAAAAATCTTCACCTCTTGAATCTGAAAATGAATATTCTTCAAAGTTCCAAGGTTAGGCTTGCTAGTGCTCTCAAAAATTTGAGGAGACACTCATACGAAGAGCTGACCTAACTGCAAAGCTTTAGATCATGTAAATTAGTAGTATAGCTAGCTGAATTCAAACATGAGAAGATGATTTTAGAAATTTTAGTTATTGCATGGTATTGGCTACTTGAATTGTACTGTTTCCTTTCTTTCACTGTTAGTTGGTTGCCAACAGACAGCTCAAGCTATATTTTTCAACCAGTGGCTGCAGTACAACTAAGGCATAGTTCCATTCATATTCCTTATTTCTTACAGGCAACTTTTTTAGTGCAGGCACTTGAACAAAGGGTAGAGACTTTAGAACGAGAGCTTGATGCTGCAATTACAGCTGCTGCTCATGCTCGTTCAGAAAAACGACAGGCTGAAGCAGCACAACGAGCTGCCGAATTACATGCACAAGAGGTTACAAGAGAGCTTGAGAACACCTCAAGTATGTATTTAGCAATTGTATCATTTGTATCTTATAATAAAGCATCAACACACAAACTGTGAAGCTAATCGGCCCACTTTTTAACATCTCATTAATTCATGAAACAGTGGGCACTTTAAAGTTTAGTAGAGAAGTGACGAATTCCTTTGTTCTACTTCTACCGATCCCCAACTTTTAGGATTTGATGTGCTTATTTTTCACCCAGAAATCCGCATATGAGAGCAACCCAGATGAACAATAATGCCCATCTCTTTCTCTAAATAACCAAATATGATATCATGATAAAAACTGTTGTTCTCTTCTCGTATAATCTACAAATGATCATTGCAATGGCATGCATTTTCCATATTAGAAATCAAGAACAACTATAACATTTTTCAGTTCGGGATATTTAATTTAAACTTTAGCAAAAATTGTGGTGTTTGGTTTATTTATATCCTCTCCCTGCCGTTTTTGTTTTCAAACACGCGTATTATTTTTATCGTCAGTCGTAACATCGATTGTAGTATCATAATTCCAGTTTGCCCCATCTTCATCACCAATTGCCACCACATCAATTCTCAGTAAGAGAAAACCTGTACCATGAACTGCCTTTTAAATGTGGAATGCGGATAGATAACCTCTCTTATCCATTGTTTTTGTAAATTTTTATATCTGTTACCATCATTGCTTTTGATATTTTAAATAAATTGGTTTCAAATGTTTATAGTGAAATAGATAACCTGTTTCTATTAGTTTACACTGATATCTTTGATGAACAAAACCTTTTTTTTCCCTATACACTTGGCCTGCCTATGCATCAAATCTGACCATTGAGTCAGTAGGGGACCTCTTGAATGACCAATAGCCAAAAGATAATATAGACGATTTTAAATTTTTAACTGCTAAAGCTTTGGTGGCTGAAAAAAAATCATAAACAGTGAAAAAGAAATACATATACCAGATGGTAGGGATCATTTGGTCAATCTGACTTTTGGACCATGATCATATAGGTCAAAATTGTTCACACTTCCCCTAATGTATCTCATTATTTTCTGCAGAGGTGTTCAAACTACACATGGAAGAGTTGCGTTCAAAGCAAGAGGAGATCTCGAAAAGAGACGGTGAGATTAAACTTTTGGAAGCTATAATTCAGACACTTGGCGGAAAAGAGTCACCTACGGCCGTCTGAGGCTCATTTTGTGAGTGTACTTCTTCCCGTTCATATCTTTCCTGTAATATCTACGTGTTAATGCATTCTTTCTCTGTATACCCCATCCAAAAAACATCACAAAGAGATATATGTGCTTTTGATGGAATGAATAGCTTTTTTTTTATCACTGTCAAGGAATTTTCTCTTGATTAGTTTTGATTTGGGAAAGCTATAGTATTCTGACTGATATAAATTAATGGCTTGTCCTGGCATCTTGCACCTTCCGTTGTTGGTGTCACCAATCTTGAGACATGCCTTTTTGAAACTAAAACGCACGTTGAGATTGGCTCACAACACTAATGGCTGATGCAGATTTACAGCTTCCCTTTTAAATTTTCCAATTTTGTTTAGCTTTATGTATGAGTGCCATTGCTGGGTCTCTTCCCTCAGCATGTTTGATGTTGTGTCCTCACCTTTTTTTCATTCTCAATATGCGACCAAACCCTTTACAACCACTGTGCTACGTGGGCTATATTGACACCTATATAACTTAGACACAGATGTATAATGATTTTAACATGGATCCGAGGCATTGACGTGGTGGCCCCTGGATATCAGACATGTACATGCATCAGCACAGTTGAACAAAAAGGGAAAAAAAACACTTTTTGCTGCCCAAACACCTTCAGCCAGTGTTGTCAAAATATCCACAAAAGAAAATGTCATCTATTGTTAAAGAACCATTAAATAAATTTTTTTATGAGCCCTTTAAATAAAATTCTTGATACTGCATATAAAAAAGCATGATGTTTCTTAATTTCAAGTATTTCTTTTTAGGGGAAATCTAGAATCCGAATACTTTTTTCAAGGTCTTAAATGGGGCGTTATGATAGTATAACGCTCCCTTAATGTTACCGTTATAACAGGTTCACATCTGTCACGTTTGCATAAAATAGGTCAGAATATTATTATTTAAAAAAAACTGGATAATGGTAAAAAAATGTTTTTATTCTTCGAAATAATGGCCGTTAGTTTCATTATAACGGTGAATACCCCATTTATTCAGTCTTGGGTGTTATAATGGGCAAAAACGTGACGGGGTAGTCTTGAGACTCCATTTTCTTTATAAACAAGGCTAGAATAAGAGTACTTGAACTCTAAATGACCTTAAGCACAATTCATGGACATGTCGCTGGCATGCAGGATAGGGATTCAACATTTAATGGGTTCTACGTCAGAGATATACAGACGAAAAATCAATATGCTCGGATGGTTCTACCATTCAATTCTACACTTCCATCTTCATCGTGAAACAATTCTTGTTAAAGCTCCAGAAAAAAAGTCTATAGATCTGATGGTTAAAAATCATTCTCACGCTGATTTTTGGCCTAAGGAATCCCTCAGGTGGGTTCTATTCAGTGGTGGATCCTGACCCAGTGGACATGCGACAGATGTTGGGATATTGTGCTCAAGGATCAACATTGTGTCAGAGTACTCCACACAACAGAAGACGCGCCCATCTCAACATTTTGTGTTAGATCAACATGGCTTTGTTGCAATATGGGTGGAACCAAAACACCACCCAACAATAACAAGGCATCAGGCTTGGACCTGTAAGTCAATTGGTTGATGTTCTCATTTGCAAACATGAAGTTGATGGAACAACAGCCTGCTATTGTTGCACTTAAATGCGATATAGCTCCAAGAGTACGGATTGGATGATTCGAACCAGGCTGCAATTTTTAGGTTTAAGCTTTTAGCTGTTGATTGGACAGTTAAAATTGTCAAAATGGGATGATTTTGAATTTATGGCTCAACAAATAGGTGGCCCCAAGGTTTAAAAGGGGCTGTTATAATGGTATGCGTTACCGTTTTTTCCGTTATAACGAATTGTAGCGAGCAGGCAAAAATGGAAAATAAGGGAAGTAATGAATTCAAGATTCAAAATTGAACATTTGAATTTCAAATTTTCAATGAACTTTATAATGGAAAATGATGGATGTTTTTTTAACATTTTTTTTCTTCAGAAAATAACGGTCGTTATTTTTGTTATAAGGAAAATAACGTCTGTTATTTTCTGAGCGTTAAAATGGTACATAACATAACGGGGGAGGTCCGAATCTGTAAGAACGGCCGTTTTTTAAACCATCAAAGGAATGATCCCGAGATTGATGAGTTGGTTGTCCATGTGTAGATGCCATGGAGTGGGAAAAAATTCGCTAGCCCCGGGGACCTTCAAAGTTTGATGTCTCCCTCCCAATGTCTGACAGACATTTTGGGTGGGGAGACTTTGAGAAAACAGAGAAAAAATTTTCTGGCCCGGAGGACTTCAAACTTTGATGCCCCCCTCCCCATAGTCACAAAGTCGGGATTCGACAATAAATCGGCAAGGGATCAAGTCGGAAAAATTCAGATAAATTCGGGAAAGATCAACAAAATTATAAAAATATATCATGGCTATTTCAAGTTAGAAATGTTTTTTTTAACAAAAATCTACAATTCCATGATAATAAGTCATAACTCATAAGCATGATTCATTATTCATAATCAAAATTTCAAAATCGGCAAAATTGAAATCAAAAGAGGAATTTTTTTTTAAAAATGGGTTTCAACCAATTAATCGGCAAAATCTTTGATTGATTCATGAATTTGAAAATTCAGAGATTTTTGGCGGAGATTTTTGTGACTAGGGACCCTCCCAAAATATCAGACAAGTACCCCATGTTAACCACTAACCAGTGACTTAACCAAGGTTGAGTTAAAGGAATGATGTACGTGTCTGACATTCTGGGTGGGGGCCCTGGGGCCAGCGAATTTTTTCTTGGGAGACTTCAAAGTTTGAAGTTCCCCAGAGCCAATGAATTTTTTCTCCCTTGGAGTTGGGGATGTCAGTTGGATCTAGTTCGAGTTGGGTAGCAATATATGTAGATCGGACCTGATTGTAAGTCGTGCCTAAGGGCATGTTTGGAAACCAAAAAATGGGGCCAGCTATAGTCAGTCCTGATCTGGTCTAAAACAGGACCAAAGTTGGTTTTCTTAGAAGTAGTTGCAAAATTGAGCTGATTCTTCATAATTGGGTAAGGTCCTGAAAACATGAGATTTTCAAACCGACCCTAAAATACTGGCCAGAACCGACTAATTTATCAGGTCTATCATGTAAACAAGTGCCGGGTCTGGAAACTGCTAGAAGACCGAAACTAAGCATTGGGAGGGAAATTCAAAATTATGATGTTTGGGTTGTTGTAGGCACCAGCATGTTCATACCTGACTCGATGCTAATCAGATATAAATGTTTGACTTGGACCTGCCCCATAAATTGATTGGGAATTTGTGTATCAACTACTGGAGATGGACAAGCTTGCAAATCAGTTCTGGTGGGGAGCCTCAGAAGCTAAAAGAGTTATGAGACTTGCTTAGTGTAAATCAATCTACACGAGCAAAGCACATGGAGGATTGGGATTCCGAAGTTTCAAAGAAATGAACATTTCTCTTTTGTTCAAGAACGTTTGGCGAATACATGAGGACAGATCATCCATATTGTCCAGTCAATTGACAATATTTCTCTCTCTCAATCTGAGATCAAAGCAGGAAGTTCTTGGTGTTGGCAAAGCATTATCAAAGCTAAAGAGGAATTAATCAAAGAGGTGAAATGGGTGATTGGAAATGGTCTCTCAGTTGACATATGGAAGGATAATTGGATACCGATGGGGAACTTAAATATCATCAATATTCCTTGCCCTCCAAACTGCATAATTCACAAGGTAGCAGATCTGATCCTACCATCTCGGCAATGGAATTCTACGTTGGTAAAAGACCTCTTGCCCGTAGAAACTGCTAATGCTACTCTATCTATTTCTCTGAGTCAAACATCTTTTTCCGATCGTTGGTTGTGGACACAGCACCCTCGAGGAGTCTTCTCAGTTAAAACAGCATATCGCTGCCTGTCAAATCAGCAACTTCAATCTGGAGCCATCTCACCCAATCCTTCCATTTGGAAACAAATCTAGAAAATCAAACTCCCTTTCGGGATTCAACTCTTCCTCTGGAAACATTGCAGAAATATTCTTCCCACGAAAGCCATGCTCCATTCTAGAATATCTTCCATCCCTGAGGAGTGCCCACGATGCAATGCTCCGAGAGAAACCATCATTCATGCCCTTTTTCACTGTCCTCCAAGTGCCAAAATCTGGTATGCGACCTACTTAAGCTTGAGAAGTGACTCAAGGACGGAACAAGACATTCAGCAATGGCTCATCTTGTTACTCGATGGGAATCAAACAACCTCAGGCATACAACCTACAGGTATATCATTCATTTGTGTTATGATGTGGAGGCTATGGTTGCTCAGGAATGGCATGATCCACTCCTCCACCTCTCAAAATCCTTGGGAAAT
The DNA here is from genome assembly GCA_035048495.1 of Euptelea pleiosperma. Classification (NCBI taxonomy): domain Eukaryota; kingdom Viridiplantae; phylum Streptophyta; class Magnoliopsida; order Ranunculales; family Eupteleaceae; genus Euptelea; species Euptelea pleiosperma. Next base: position 20,033,341 of record CM068543.1, read on the forward strand.
TCTGAAATATTTCCAATCTTATATCCCCACTCCCGAAATGCCTCCTAAATCTTCAAAATTAAAATCCCAATGGACCCCTCCCCCACGGGGAATCCTAAAAATCAATATGGATGCGGCTTGGGCCTCTAATTCTAGGATATCTGGATTGGGTTTCATAGTTCGTGATTTCACTGGTACATGTTTATTGGCAGGAGGACTTAGCACCAAATCACACTCTTCTGAAGAAATAGAAATTCGAGCAATGAGATGGGGGCTACAAGTCCTAGCCAAATTCTGGAGTGGAAATGTTCTTCTTGAGGCGGACGCCCAGATCATAATTCAAGAATTATTCAAAGGATCTTCCAATCTAAGTCTTTTTTCTGTTCCTTGGGTTATGGATATATTTTCTCTTTGTTCTTCTTACCCATTTGTTTCTTTTGTTTATACTCCTAGAGAAGCCAATGGGGTGGCTCATTGTATAGCTCGTAGGGCTTCTTCTTTCTGTGGCCCTTCTTTTTGGTTTTCAGACACTCCTGACTGGCTCACATCTCGTTTGTTAAAGGAGTATGTAGTGCCAGGTGCTTGAGTGGTCTTCGTGAACTACTGGAGAAAATTTGTATATCAAGGTACCTTGACGCAACCTGATTATTACTCAGCTTCGGAAGTATGGGCCGGAATAATGGGATTGGGGTGTTACCGTTATAACCGTCGTTATTTTCATTATAATGGCTGTTTTTATACTCGTAGCAACAAATATGAGATGGGATTCCTCCGTTGTAGGACAAGTACCTAAAAAAAAGCCCCAAACTATGGAATATGCCCAATGTATTGCATTTTTCCCCTTGTTAACGACCCCCCTTAAAATTCTTAATTCATGAATGAAAAAGTGAAAAAACTCTTCCCCTTTTTGTCATGCCGCAAAGGGCTATCAAGTTGAAACTTGCTACATGAGGTGGCGAAATAGAGTTAGACAATAGCTTTGATACCATGTTGACTAACAACGCTAAAAGCTTAAGCTTCTAGAGGGAGGTGTAACAATGTAAATCAAAGGGACCACGGGTCTAACAGAGGAGTGCTGGCCACACAGCCAAACAACACTCTCCAATAACACAAGAAACCTGCCGGCCAGGAGAAGAAGTCTGGGCGGCCTGTGCAGAAAGCCCATGACTATGATCATTAGCTGTGTAGCATAGTCACATGCAAGTTTGCAGGCAACACGTGTAGATATGCATATGATAACTAGCCATTTGGAGGACTCTTGAGAGGGTGACCTCAAGTTATAACATCAGCCAAGGGAAATTCATTTGGAGGATGTTGCCGTTCGCCGTCACTTGGGGCTTATAGTTGTAGAGAAATAGGAGAGGAAAGATCTTTTCAGGAAACTATCACAAGCATCAAGGAGTTTTTATTCAGTTGGGGCAGCATTTCTTCAGAGTTGATAGGCTTTTTTTTCCGGAGACATGGTGTTCAGATTCGATTCAGTCATGGAGTGATAGTAAAGGGCTCTTTTTCGGTTTCCTTTGTTTTCTCTTGTACTTTTTGAGATCATCACGATCTCCTTTTATTATCTCCATTTGGACTTAGAAAAAAATTGCATGATCCGTTAAATGCTCGATGAGCTCATGTGCACAACACATTGAAAACGCAGCACGCTTAAGGACTTTTATATGTTATCGATTTGCACAGCCAAAAGGCCGAGAGAAAGGAATAATGCACAAGGATCACTGGGATCCTGTGCATATTATGCATGTATGATTATAAAACCACATGCTCTTTATCGTATATCTACTATTATAATGAAAGCTCACCCTTTTAGATGTGAGTTCACTCCTTTAGTCGTCAGCGACATTTTTTTTGCCACTTTTTTCTCAATACACCACTACAATATGTAATATACTAGTGGGTGGCCCGTGCCTACACGGCACTCCCCGACAAAGCATTTGTCAAAATTGGATGTGGGTGGCTGAGAACTACTGTTCAGTTGGGGATAAGATCCCGGACCTTCTTTATTGAAGCCTATAAGAAGGGGAGACAAATGAGCCCCCTTGTTATATAGATGTTGTATGGGTCGGGCTAAGGAGTCCCCTTTTTCTGACCCCTCTTGAGAGTTGGACTAGGGGCCGTGGCAGTGGTTGATAGCGCTGAGCTGCCATTCGCTTTTTCATTAATTGAATACCAGGTCAGCATTATCAACTACGGTTGGATTCTCGAAATCCACAGCCCCGAGTCCGACTCGAAAAAGATGGGTCCCTTTACATGTATGTGCCTTATTGTGACACATTCAGGGGGTTGAGGATCGTCCCTCAGTTGGAGAATAAACGTCCATCCAATTTGTTCATACCAACCATCTGATCTACCACTTTCTTCTGGATGATGATGAGAAGAAAATTATCAGTAATTCTAAAAAAATGGTATATATTTTGGATGGTTAGGATCATCTCATTAAGTCAATGCAAAGATGTCCTTGGTAGGACCCATGGAGGGATTTGGCATTAGACTTTAAAGTTCCAAGTTTAAGGTCAACCCCAACTTCATGTTGTATGTTGTCTCAGACGGAACGGTTGATATCAGGCCAACCAACTTCAAAACTATGTGGGAAAAAAATTTGCTGGGGCTAACTACTTGGGACCCACTCATGTCTAAAAGCTTCCCTTTGATGTATCTGCCCCATCATTTAGCCCATCAAATTTTTTTCCAACTGTGTGCAAGTGAGAGAGAGAAAGAGGGTTGTTAATTTTTAGGGTTTAAAGACTTTTCAGTTGGGAGGGAGCTCACATTTAAAGCATGAGGCGGCATTAAAGTTTGAAATTTGTAACCATTCCTTTTCTACCTCCCCATGCTTAAAGAGGAAAAAAGTTCAGCAGGTGGACATGTTTTTTCTAAAAATTTAATACCTTACAAACTTTATAGTGGATCTGTATGTAGTAATGATGTTACTCATCTTGTTGAATTTACAAATCTCAACAAACAGAGAAAAGCTGCTTAAAGGGGTGCTTTATATTTTGTACTGAAGAAGACATGGAAGAGTAATTTTATATATTTTTTTTCTGTAAGGCATCCTCACTAAAAACCAAGGTTTAAAAAATGGCCGTTATAACGAAAATAACAGCCGTTATTTTTCTGTTATAACGAAAATAACGACCGTTATTTTCTGGAAAAATTTCAGGAAAAAACGGCCGTTATTTTCTATTTTTTAAAATCTGAAATTCAAATTTCAAAATTTGAATTCCAAAGCCATTATTTTCGATATTTTTCATTTTTGCTCCCGAGCGTTATTTTTGTTATAACGGAAAAAAGGTAAGGTCCCCAGTCCGTTGTACCATTATAACGGCCCCTTTTATACCTTGCTAAAAACCAACCCATTTCCAAATTCCTAGCCTTATCAAAGTAGATTATGGCTGCGTTTGAGTAAAGCTTAACTGGAGCTTATAGCTAATGGCTATGGGTTAAAGCAATGAGTTTGGATAAGAAAAGATGAATTGTCATTTAAAAAAGTTATGAAATGATTAAAAGGATATTATTGTCATTTAAAAAGTTTAATTAAAGGTTAAGTTGTCGTTTAGAATTTGTATTGAAGGAATAGAAGGGCATTTTAGATATTTAAAAAGTTTTACTTAAGTTTCAATTTGTGTATGTGCGTTTTTACAACTCCTAGGCGCATAAGTTATAAGCAATAAGCCGGATTTCAATAACTTCTAATTAACCCGAAAAATAGCTTTTCATAAGCAATAGACTGACTTTTAACTTAGTTTGATCCTACACAAATGCAATCCTACAAGTTGAAAAATTTGGGACCGTCAATTTTAATGTTAACTTGAACTCCATATTTGATACGGTTAGAAGTTTTAGAAAATGGAAGCCCAAAGAAGTGAATAGAGTACCCAAATAATGAGAAATATTGAAAAGTAGATCCGACTGGCAGGAAGATATCAAACTAGAACATTCTCAGCAAAAGAAGTAGAAGTTCAAGCTATAAAGGGGGTCTCGAATGTGCTGAAAAATTTTGTTCCTTTGGTTTGGTTGTTGAATCGGATGCTCTGGAAGTTGTGAAGGCGTTGCGGTCAGATTCCGTGGAGCTCAGTTGGTCGTCCCTCCTCCGCGCTTGCTTTTGATATTTTGTTCACACGACCTTGTTTCCCCCTCTATTTTGTGTATATACCGAGAGAGACTAATGCGGTGGCCTATACTATAGCCTCCAAGGCATCTTCCTTTATATCTTCTTTTGTGTGGGAACACCATTTTTCCTGCATGGCTATGTTTAGCCTCCAAGGCACCCATATGGTCAGTAGGCTCTAAGAATGTGCCACATGAGACCTCCATCATCAAAGTTCTACTTTGCATAGGTGAGCATCTTGTGAAGCCCGTGTGAAAGGCGTGCCCCAACCTGGTTTTGGCTTTAAAGTAGTGTAGATAATTAATAGCTTTCTGGAGAGAAAAGATTCGCTGGTCCAGGGACCTTCAAACTTTGAAGGTTCCCCTGCCAAAATGTCTGACACGTACTTCAAGCCCTAAGCCCAACCCACGTTACTCCCTTGGTTAGTTGGTTAAGGATGGTTAACAAAGGGTACGTGTCAAACATTTTGGGAGGGGACTTTCAAAGTATTGTGGTAGTTTCCTTGTCAAGTCCATTTCCTTCCTTTAAATGCACAAGGTAGAGAGGGATTAGAGCTGTCAATGGATCGGGTTCGGATTAGATCAGGGTTAATGCAGAAGATCCAAAAGTAGCCCTAATATCTCGATGCAGACCCAATGGTATTGCTCAGATCATCAGGGCGACCCCATCCATTGACGGGCTAGGAGTGTGGAGGAACCAATTATTATGAACCAAATCATACTTAGTGGTGTGTTTGGTTATGGATTTTAAGTTGCTGCCTTGTCGAATGTACAATCGATGAAAGGTAACTCCTAATCTTTTGAGAGTCGACTAATGTTGGATTTATCCGAGAAAAAAAATGCAACCCGAAGGCAGTTTAATAGTAATCCGCGTAAAGTGGAAATGTACAACTTCAACTCTGATACCAAACACCCCCACAAGGAAGTAAGACGTTACATCAATAAAGGTTTCATAATTCATTGCAACCGAGTTAAAAGCTCCTCCTAGGACCAACGTTTAAAAGGGGCCGTTATAATGGTACAACGGACTGGGGAAGTTACCATTTTTTTTTCTTGTTATAACGGATTGTAACGGAAATAGTGGAAATGCAAAATAATGGAAATAGTGGTCGTTATTTTAACACTTTCTTTTTTTAGAAAATAGCAGTCGTTATTTTGGTTATAAAGGGAAAATAATGAGAAATAACAGCCGTTATAATGAAAATAATGGCCATTATTTTCTGAGCGTTAAAATGGTATATAACCTAACGGGGAGGTCCGAATCTGTTATAACAGCTGTTACTTTCTTTATAGCAGACGTGTTTTAAAGCATGCTTAAGACAGCAAAAAAGAAAAAAACGGCTACTGGCCATGGCAATAACATCACTAACACATTACTATAAATTAAGTAGTTTACAAGCACCCATACCGAACACATGGTACGAAGCAGGGTTCCACCAAAAATCAACCCAATTGAATGATCTTAACTATTTGATATATGACTTTTTTGGGATTATTCACGGTTACGCCTAGGTTTAAAAGGGACCGTTATGACGGCATAATGGTTAACTGGCATTACCATTATAACTATTATAGCGACCGTTATAACGGCATAATCAGATGCAATGCACTCACATGCCACAGTTTGGGGATTACAAGTGATTGGTTGCCAAGCCCTTACAAACTCTTTAAGAAAGTGGATGCAAGCATGTGCAACCGAAAAAATGTGGGATTGCAATGCAACTCACAGCATTTGCACCGGAGTGCAAAATGAATCCCAATTCAGTGAGCCAAGCAGGCCCTAGGGGAACGCCACATGTGATGCATATGCACCTTACACATGGCACACTCTTAGAGATCATTGACCATATTGATGTTTGGCCCATCTGTAGATGGACCTACATGCAAAAAATCAGCATGATTTATAATTTTTAAGGATTTGATTAGAGTGGCTTTTATTGGTTAATTTTTAATTATCATTTTTGAGCATTATTTGGGGTACTCAGATACAAAGGTTTGGAACCACTAATCAGCCTTATATTTGGTATATAGGTCTGCATAGTGATGGGACAAACGTCCATTTGGTCAGTGGTCTCTAAGAGTGCCACGTGGCTTATACTGTAGTCCCTCGTGGAGGTTGAGTGTAGCCCAACACAAACAAGTGTAGTTTTGCTTTAAAGTAGTTGCATTTAATTGTCGCAAACGTGGGTGGTGACCCGGTTTTGGCTTTATAATGGTACTAGGGGAACGCCATGTGCATGGAAGCACCTTACACATGGCACACTCATAGAGATCACTGACCGTATAGATGTTTGGCCCATCTTTAGGTGATATACAAAAAAATCAGCCTAATTAGTGGTTTTTAAGGATTTGATTGGAGTCGTTTTCATGGGTTGATTTTTCACCATAGATTTTAAGCATTATTTGGGGTACTCAGATCCAAAGGTTTGAACTCACTAATCAGACTGATATTTGGTATATAGGTCCACCTAGGAATGGGACAAACATCCATAAGGTCAGTGGTCTCTAAGAGTGTGCCACGTGGCTTATACTATTGTCCCATGGGCGTGCTAGACAACCTGAACTGTGAAGGGAGATTTAATGAGGGAAGGTTTTATATTTAAAGTAGAGAGGCCTTTAATTGTATCACATGAGTGGCAACCCTCAGTTGTTGCTTATAATAGTATAGATAGAGAGAGAGAGAGAGAGAATAGATATAGATATATAGATAATGACATTATAACCACTTTTCAAACCATGGTTACATCTTTTTAATAAATCAAAATAGTTCAAAAGATCGGATGATTACGAGTACCACATGTATACTATAAAGTCAAACATGTACATTTGATCATTGCTAGTAGTTTCGTGTAAATTTTACTAATTTGTGAAGAAAAAAAATAAAGTATTATTACACTGAATTTTTCTAAGATTCCATAAAATTTGTGTAGTTTACGAGGAAACAAGTTTTTTCTGTATTATAAGCGCATTATACAAGAAAGTATTCCAAATTATTGAAAATCTTATTGTTTTTATGCGAGAACTTATAATAAAAAAAAGAAAATTATTTTTATTATTTTATTTTTATGTACCTTTTTGCCAAAATTCGTCACAAACTTTTGAATGACAAAAGTTTGTTAATTCAGTGTAATAATACTGAATTAGAGAGAGAGAGAGAGAGAGAGAGAGAGAGAGAGAGAGAGAGAGAGGACGACGGCCGAAGGGAAAAGGTTTGTTAATTCATTCAAAAGACGGGGTTTCCTAACTCATATACTGGAAAGTCCCCTTCCCACATCAATCCCTCGAGGTGGAAGAATTCTTAAACCTGCCAAGTAATATAGTAGTAATGCCTTTCCCAATCCTCTATCGAAAGGAAGCCCCTCCGAGGGTGAAAGACGTAGCTAACTTTCCTTGCCCCAGGGAGCTTCTTTGTTTATGTCACTAAGTGAGCTCTCTGGAGTGTGCTTCTATCGCCCGAGCAAGAGAAGGGCTGCATATGAGCTATCAAGTCATGCATTTCTCCCGAAAGTGAGGACAATGCCCCGGGGATTGGTGGTGATGGTGGCACGGTAGTGTTGTAGTGCGTTGGTTCAATTTTGACAAGAAGGAGAAAAAAAAAAGATGGGTGTATACTCAAAGGACATGTTAGTTTAAAGTTGTCTACATATTTAAAGGGATGGGATATTGGTACCTAGTTACCGTTTCACTCATTATGTTAACTTAACAAAAAAAATGTCAAATGTGTCTCTTGTTTTTACTCAAACCACCCACCCTAAAAATAGAAAAAGGAAAAGGAGGAGGCCCACAACACTGCCTTGTATAGAAGAAGAAGAAGAAGAAGAAGAAGAAGAAGAGGAAGAGGAAGAGGAAGAGGAAGCTGCAGCCGCCGCCACATCACCACCGCCTCTCACTCTCTCTCTCTCCTTATCTCTGTTCTCATATATATATATATATATATATATATATATATATCTTCATCCTCCATCTTTCTCTCCTTCTCTCTCCCTGCCGAGGTTGTTATTGCTGCATCGGCAGCTCAGAACTGAGAAAGAGAGATAGCAAGAGAGGGAGATGGAGAGAAAGGGAATGCAGATAGAGAGGAACAGAAAAGGGGGAGAGATTTGACTCTCTCCCTCTCTCTCTACTTTGGTTCTAAGCTGCTGAGGTTTTTATGGCTGCCTCGGCAGCTCAGAACTGAGAGAGAGTGGTAGTGCAGTTGATTGGCATTGGCGGAGGTTCCTCCTCCACTTCTTCTTGTGCTATTTTTGTTAAATGGTGAGTGGGTGTCAAAATACACTTGGGTGTATAGAGATAAAAGTGAATTTTAAGGTGGGTTTACTAGTGGGCTTGAAGAGTGGTAGGTGCCGAATTGGTCCCCATAGGCCTTAACTTCCCCTGCCTATTTTTGTTGCCCATTAAAAAAGTGAAAAATCATGGCAATGTCATCAAACCTAAAAATAAAATAAATAAAGCAAGCTTTTATTAATTAATTAAGAAATAAAAATTAGGTTATTTTGTAATATTTTATAAAGCCAAGGTCACTTTCATTCCCATGGTCCTCATAAATTCTTCTCCACGCCGTCCCTCTCATCAGTCTCGTTTCTGCAGGAACAAAAAGAGAAGAAGAATCACCTGAAGCCCATTTCTCTGCGTCTCTCTCTCTCTCTCTGTTCTTCCTTCTCTGCAACTCTCGTTCTATATATATACATATATATATATACATATTTTTATCTCTCTGATGCAGAAGCAATGGGGAATCTATTCTCTTGTTTCTCTGCAAAAAAGGTGAAGAAGAAAACCTCGAAACGGTTCTCGAATCCACCGCCTGGGGTTGGTTCGAGTAGTAGATGGAACAGAATCCGATCTTCGAAGAAAGAGAAGCTCGAAGACTCTCTGATTCAAGAACAAGCAATCGCTGCGGCGCTTCTCTTTCAGCATCACCAGCAGAACGGCACTCTGCCATTCGATCGATCCACTTCTCTGAGGTATCCCGTTCCAGGTTCAAAGAAGCAGTCTTTGCCCAGAAGTTCGAGTTCTAGAGCGCGGTCGGTCTCTGATCCTTTTGTTCAACCTCATCAGCTCGTTAATCAGGTTCGGTTATATTTCCAATTTAAGTGGAATTTAGATGCTAGTTTCTACTTTCTAATGAGTTGATTGAAGTATTTTTAGTAAAATTATTAAGTAGGTAAAGGTTTGAGTAAATTTAAGATTTAAGGACCTGCTTTGATTGGCATTTTTGCGGCAAAAACGAAAGTTTTTTCTTTAAAAAAAAAATTCTGGTTATCTTTTTTTTTTTCCCGGTGGGGGGAAAAGTGGCAATCCAAACAGGGAAGACTTTGGTTTTAGAAATTTTTTGATGCCGAAAGGAGCCGTTGCATAGTAATTGAACAAGACGATGGAATCACTCCACCAGTCACCAAGAAGTGGAATCGCGCTTCAAATCTTGGATATCACACCCAATGGAGAACAATTCTTATTCAACTCGATTCTGATAAAAAAATCTTATTCAACTCGAGCGAAAGTATGAGATCTCCATATCCCACAACTATTTACAAACTAAAAAACCGAAGCTTTTCTTAATCTGCTCAAACACTTAGATAGGTACTTCCTACTGTATTCAGACTACTAAACAAATTTAATTTTACTTCAATAGAGAATAAATAATGCAATAATCATTTCCTGTGGGCCCACCATTGTTGAGAGCATGGACTTGCACCTACAAGTATTGAGGCATTTTCATGATGAGTTGTCTAATCTATTCAATTCTTCTCATTTTTACCTCTCTGTAGGAGCATGTTTGGTTCTTGTTTCTCTTGGATCTGCACCACTTAGAAATATATAAATATTTTATAGTCTTGTTATTGCTTTAAAGTTTTCACTCAAAAGGGAATGGTTTACTTCCCTTATTAACTATTTTCCCGTGTTAAACTTCTCGTTATTTCTAATTTTTAATATTTCCCCCTTTGACAGGACCTAAAGATTGATGATCTGGAGACCAACCATTTTGTCCTTGTTCATGGAGGTGGTTTTGGTGCTTGGTGTTGGTATAAAACCATCACACTTCTAGAAGAAGGAGGATTCAAAGTTGATGCTATTGACTTAACCGGTTCTGGAGTTCATTCATTTGATACAAACAGCATTACAAGTCTTGCTCAATATGTAAAGCCACTTACTGATTTCCTTGTAAAGCTTGGAGATGCGGAGAAGGTTTGTTGTCATTTCACTTCCTGGCAGATTTCTAACACTTCGAAGAATGGCTGGTTCAGATTGTCTTTGTGTAAAAGGGCCATAGTTGTCTCTTATGGTGGAAGCTACCACAGCTTATCTTCACCGGTTCACTGCTAACCTTCAATAGAAGTATGTGGGTCACACCATAGTTGCATTAAGTAATGCATGAAAATTCAAGTTGTTCCCAGATTGGAATTCCATGTGTAATCAAGTGCTTATTCTGCTCTACAGAACCACTATGAAATCATTTCCACTGTTATCTAAAATTTTCAGCCTTATAACATTTTCTCTACCTTCCATGGAACAGAAGCATGCCCATCCCGAGTTGTAGTTATCTGAACAGGAATGTCTAGTGAACTGGTCAACACCTTAACAAGCTATTTACAATTTTCTTGCTGATATTATTTATTCTGATAAGTCACTTGTGCCTTTGGTATTATGAATTAGGAGAACCAAGATTATTTGGTTTGCTACAAATCTTTCTTTCATAATTAATGATTGTAAACTTGATCATTAGGTTGTATTCCTATTATCATGTACCTTAAGAATTCTCTGATAAAGAGCTTTTCTTGAGAAAAAAATTCTAGGTTGACTTAGATAAAGCCTTTGTGAAATACATTTATAAACAAAAAGAGCAAGAAATGCAGATGGATTTATCCTGGAAATGTGTAGGGAAATCTTCCACAAAGCATCTTCTTTAGTCCGAGCTGGTTTGATTGGATAGACTATGTTTCTATTACTTTGATTCTTTCTTTGACAGAATTTACATCTGTTGAATATTTATTCCCCTAAAAATATTTATGCAGGTGATTTTAGTGGGGCACGATTTTGGTGGTGCATGTATTTCATATGCAATGGAGTTGTTTCCATCCAAGGTTGCAAAGGCTGTTTTCATTGCCGCAGCAATGCTGACTAGTGGACAAAGTACTCTTGATATGTTCTCCCAACAGGTTTGCCTCCATTCTGTAGTTTGTGGGATTTGAAAGACAGTTATTAGCTTGAGAAATTTATGTAGAATGTCTATGGTGTGACCATAGTGTTTTGTCGATTGTTTGGGAAGTCGTTAATGCATGCGTCCTCTATCAAGTTTCTTCTCCATTCTTTGATTTTGTATGGTGTTCTATACTGATCGTTCATCCTCTTTGGAGCGTCTAGTGCATGAATTTGCTTGCAGATATTTTCAGCTAGATAGATAATGGAAGAGATTTACCTTTGAATTTCTCTCTTTTTCTCCCTCCTTGATCAATTTGAAGAAGACAATAATTACATGGTGACCTTGTCATACAATATTGTTTATATTCCCACATCACAAGTGTGGGGAATTGGACCATAAAATTTGCTAGGTCATCAGCCAAAGAAGACAAGGCAAGTATATGCTGCATCTCGTGGTATTCAGGGGAGAGCTACCGTGACTGAAGAACTTTCTATAGCCACATGACTGTTCATTGTGTCTCCCTTTACCAGTGCACAGCATTCTCTTGTGCCATTTTTGCCATTTGTTTTAGTATGTCCCCATTGGGTCTTATGAAGGGAAGACTTGCACAGACCTACTTGTTTGAAAATATTTCGCCATACCTGGCTAGTGTGATTTCCATTAACGATGCTGTCGTAGTTAAGTCTTAAAAGTCCATATTGTAGATGTCTGTCTGTTTACTAGTACATAGGTTGGCTGTTGATGTATGTATAGTCTGATGATCTGGGATTTGCCTTACTGACTACTGTGTAGCATTGTATCCCAGTCTGTCCATTAGCTTGTGATACGTGGCCCCTTAACCCCCCCCCCGCCCCCCCCCCCCAGGATGTGTAAGTCTGACACACGAATACTTGGACGCATACCCATATGTAAGAAGAAGAAAAGAATGTTGTAATATTAAAAATTTGAAAATATTACTGTTGTAATATTCCAAATGGAACTTATCAAAAAAAAAAAAATTCCAAATGGAAATATTAAAAACTACTGTTATAATAATAAAAAAAATTAAATATTAACTATATAACCATGTCCAAATACCCAAAAAATTGGGGGTTGAACAAAGTCAGACACTTGAACATGTACTCTTCTTTGAAGATTTGGTCTTCCATTGGGAGTTGATTTTGTCTAGACTCCCATTGTATCAAAAAAATTGATTGTATCTAGTGGGGAGCTAGGTAGTTTATTTGATTGTTTGTGTTTCCTTTGTTTTGGCGTTTGTAGGTCATCTCGACCTCTTAGGCTTTTTGTATGCTTCTCTTTGGCTTTTGGCCTTTTAATAATAAAAAAATGGAAATGCCTTTGAAACATGCTTCAGTTGCAGGCCTGCAACCCTTTTGGGTATCCCAAGCTTTATGCCCATTAACACTGTTCTGAGATCCACATGGAACTCAGTGAATACTTTAGCATTCCTTATGTTTCATTTTCTCCACATTGTAGTGGAAAATGGAAAATCCTCAGTGTCTTGTCTACTCACTCCAGCAGGTTGACACCACATGTTCGAAAGGTTGACCTGGGAATTAGCAACAACCATATCTGCAGCATTGAGAACATCAGATATGCATTTTGGCGTTTATCGTCCTTTCATATTATTTGTTTTTATGGCCTGGAATGTCCCTTCTATGCGTGAGTTTCAGACAACACCTGGATTGAAAATGAGTAACATGGTCAGTATAACTACGAGTCCGAGTGAATTTAAATGCTTATAATTTTGAATTCTATCTTGATCAATTTAAATTCATAAAAGTTATAAAAGAAAAAATATCACCAAAATCAAAAGTCAAGAGACTTGAGATATGGTTCACATTTTCTGTTTTAGCTTTGTATTTTTGCACATAATGTGCATCAGTATCCTGCTTCTGCTTGGCCACAATGCCCGGAGCCAACAAGTGGACCAGGCTCATTGATGTGACACTGTTTTTCTCTCTCCATCCTTTGAGACCACAAGCCAAAAGTTTGGTCCCTAATTTTGAAATGCCAAATTTTCAAGGATTCAGTGGCAGATACATAATGTATTCATAGATGTGGCAGGCACACACATAAGTGTTATTATTGACCTTTAAAGTGCGTGGGTATTGCATACATTTTATGATTGCTTATGACTAACATACACGAATATTACAGGCAGATCCAAATGATCTGATGCGACAGGCTCAGATATTTTTGTATGCAAACGGAAATGACCATGCTCCAACAGCCATTGATCTCGACAAATCATTGTTGAAGGACTTGTTATTTAATCTGAGTCCCGCTAAGGTATGGTTTCGATGCATTGATTGCTGAAACAAAATATTGTTTACTTGGGGTATGATTAGTTTATATGATGTGTATATTGACAAGAACACACGAGCAGATTTTTAACATGGAGGAATGGCCACTAATCTTGAGATGCCGGTATGTATGGCCATCATTGAATGGTCGAGCGTTCTCTCTGGTCATAGTGTACACACCAATAGTCTGTCATGGATGGCGAATGACAATGATGTGCTGACACATCTGTTCAATTGTATTATATGAGAGGAACCATGGTATATAATTTGTGGGCGGTGTTCAACCATGTGAACTCCTGCCTGACTCTCTTCCCATGATCAGGGACCAATCCTAGTCGCTAGGTTCATGAGTTATTCATGTATTCATTTTTTTAAGAAACGTATAATATAACCAAACTTTTCAATAGTTCAGAAAAAATCATGAATTTTTGGGCTAGTTTCACAAGTTATTTCCAAATTGTTCAGAAAAAAATTGAGGAGGAAATTGACAATTTATTAGTTTTTATTTTTTGCCCAAATGTTGAATGACAAACCCAAATTTTACTCAACCATTTCCTTACCGTTTATTTGCCACACACGAACTTAATGACTAGGGGACAGACCCATTGTAAGGACTCTTGGATAGTCCGCAACCCAAAAAAATCAGTGACTCAACAGCCCTAATGTTTGATCACTCTCCTTTTGTATGGTCAGTGAAAGTATGTGCAAGCATACAACAAAATAGTTCATAATCATATGATTAGGATTGTTTGAATGGTGCAATGTTTTGGTTATGAACTGTCAAAGAGGTAGCCTACCAATTGGACACCTTCCATCAAATGCTTTAAACCATGTTGGGGCCCCACCCAGTACTGTAGTTCCTCATTTTACTTCACCTGCTTATATGTATATTCATCATCATCTACACCTTATCCCAAATGTTTGGGGTCAGGAACATAAATCCTATTTCACTATATGACTTTGTTTAGAGCTATATTTCGGTCAATGCATAAGTATTCAGATCTTTTCTTACTACCTCCATCCATGTCATTTTTTTTGTTTTCCTTTGTCCCTTTCAAGGCCTTCAACTTGCACAAAAGTGCTCCTCCTTGGTGCTATCGTCGGTCCATCAAATGCTTTAAACCATGTTGGGGCCCCACCCAGTACTGTAGTTCCTCATTTTACTTCACCTGCTTATATGTATATTCATCATCATCTACACCTTATCCCAAATGTTTGGGGTCAGGAACATAAATCCTATTTCACTATATGACTTTGTTTAGAGCTATATTTCGGTCAATGCATAAGTATTCAGATCTTTTCTTACTACCTCCATCCATGTCATTTTTTTTGTTTTCCTTTGTCCCTTTCAAGGCCTTCAACTTGCACAAAAGTGCTCCTCCTTGGTGCTATCGTTGGTCTTCATTTCGAATGCTTAAACCATCTCAATCGACTTTCTCTTATTTTATCTCCTATTGGGGTTATTCCTAGATTTCTTCAAATATGCTCATATTTTATTTTGTCTTTCTTAGTTTTTCTCATCCATCTCAACATCCTCATCTCTGCTACATTCATTCTATGAATATGTTGTTCTTTAACTGATCAACATTCAACTACATAAATCATAGCTGGTCTCATGGTTGTCCTGTAGAATTTTTTCTTTTAGCTTGATAGTTACTAGTCGATCGCATAATACTCAAGAAGCACATCTCCACTTTAGCAATTTAACACTAATTCTATGGGTCCCATCCTCACCAATCACTCCATCCTTGTGAATAATTGAACCTAAATAACGGAATTTGTTGTTTTGGGGTATTTCTCAGCCCTTTTATTATATTTATCTTTTTACCGATAAAAAAAAAATCCTTACAAATATCTATACTAAAGCTACACTATGTTTTCATTCTTGATCCTAATCTTAAAACTCTAGTTTCTAAAAGTCTCCCTCCATAATTCGAATATTGCATTTACACGTTTTTTAGTTTCATCAATCAACACTACATTATCTGCAAATAGCATATACCATGAGACTTCTCCTTGAACATGTGCAGTTAATTCATTACAAGTGCAAAGAGGTTCGGACTTAAGGCCAATCCTTAGTGCAAACCCATTGTAACTGAGAACTCACTTATCTCACCACCGACTGTCCTCACCCTAGTTATCGCTCCCGCATACATGTCTTTAATAACGTTAATATTATCACTCAGATTTATTTTTTTCTCTAATGCCCACCAAATTAACTTCAAGGAACCCTATAATATGCTTTTTCTAAGTCAATAAAAATTGTGTACATTCTTCCTTGTTGGTCGAACTTTTTTCATTAAATAAGTACGAAGAGTCTTTATTGTTGACTTCCCTGACATGAAATCAAATTGGTTTCCTGATATTGTTGTTTCTTGTCATTGTCTCTTCTCTATTACTCTCTTTCAGAATTTCATAATGTGACAAGTTTTATCCTACGATTGTTAATGCAATTTTGTACATCTCCCCCTTTTTTTTATAAGTACAGATTTTAACATCTCCCATTTTTTTTGATAAGTATAGATTTTAACATCTCCCTTATTCTTGTAGATACCTACTTTAAGACTTCTCAGCCACTCATCTAACATTTTTGTGCTCTCCAAAATTTTCTTGAACAACATAGTTAACCAACAAAATCCAATTTCTCCTATATATTTTCAAACCTCTATTAGAATACCATTAGGGCGTAGAGCCTTTTTCTATCTTCAGCTTAGCATACCAATTTCTCCCATGTATTTACAAACCTCGATTATAATACCATCAGGGCGCAGAGCCTTTTCTATCTTCATCTTCGCTCTATATGTGTGTGTGTGTGTGTGTGTATTTGTTTACATATATTCTGGTTAAGAATTTTGGGAAGACTGATTACTGTCCCAAATGGTGCTAAATTTTTGTTCTTTGAAGATGATGCTTATCCCCTTAATTTGACATTTAACTCTTGATTCTTCTTATCAAGGATGTTGCATTGGCTTCAGTTTCGATGAGGCCAATCCCCTTTGCACCAGTCTTAGGGAAGCTCTCCCTTTCTGACAAGAACTATGGCTCTATTAGAAGGTTTTATATAGAGACTACTGAAGATAATGCCGTACCACTCTCTCTACAGCAGAGCATGATAAACTCAAACTCTCCAGAACGGGTCTTCCGGATAAAAGGCTCAGATCATTCACCTTTCTTCTCGAAGCCCCAAGCCCTACACAAGCTTTTGGTGGAGATCTCGAAGATCCCAACTGAAATCCAGTAGCTGGCTCAAGAGCTCCTTTCTTCTCAAGCCTCGCCGGCATGATCACATTACTGGTACATGCATGCATATATGATATATACTATGTTAAATGTAAGCAAAACCACGTTTTTGTGATCATCCATGCATAAGTCATGTTTGATCACATACATGCAATATCCCATTGGGATATTCTGTCATGTAACACTTTTATTCAGCAAAAAAATACAGATATCTTCAATCAGTATGAGAATGTGTATGCTTGCATGAACCCTGTAAGGGCACCCATGCATGTGATTTTGCTCCTTTCTTCTCAAGCCTCGCTGGCATGATCACATTACTGGTACATGCATGCATATATGATATATACTCATGTTAAATGTAAGCAAAACCACGTTTTTGTGATCATCCATGCATAAGTCATGTTTGATCACATACATGCAATATCCCATTGGGATATTCTGTCATGTAACACTTTTATTCAGCAAAAAAATACAGATATCTTCAATCAGTATGAGAATGTGTATGCTTGCATGAACCCTGTAAGGGCACCCATGCATGTGATTTTTCTCGTCATTTTCGGAATTGCAAAGGATGGATGAGTTGTTTATAAAAAAAAAAGGATGGTTGATTTACTTTGTACCCGCATTCATGCATACATGTTATTGGGTTAATGGCTAATTTTGTGTTATTTCCTTTAATGTATTGTTAGCCAAGGATGTTCGTTGTGTCACTTTACGCGTTCGGATCCTTAAGTTTAGCGGGCCTTAAAAATATCAAGCTTCTTTGGTCTGCAAGACGGCCGTTAAAGTTTAATCGATGAGTAGGGACATGAAATGTATGTTACAAATTGCAGGTTTTGTTTTCTCTACATTGAATTTAACAGATTTATGTATCGGACTGGCGTAATATTGGGTTGCCCCATCCAATATTTCCTCGGATCAGGTCTGAATTAAGTGGGGTAGTTGGGAGTCGGAATTTGGAACTCTCCCCGTTGGACAGAGTGCTAAAGCTTGCTGTCCCAGGGAATCATGGTTCGAAGTCTCTGGATCGGGTGCCACCAGGGGAACAGTGCATCTCGGCAAGGCAACCCCGGGACCGGGATGGAATGGATCACTGCCTACCAGGGCCGGCTCCCCCCCCCTGATTGGTTATTTCTAGCCATTGATTTTAGTACTTTTTAAGATTGATTCTAGCCATTGGATTCAAGCATGCATGTTTTTTGAGTAATTAGATCCCCCCCCGGGACCGGGCATCTCGGCATGGTTCGAAGTCTCTGGATCGGGTGCCGCCAGGGGAACAGTGCATCTCGGCAAGGCAACCCCAGGACCGGGATGGAATGGATCACTGCCTACCAGGGCCGTCTCTACCATGAGGCCAATAAGGCAGTCGCCTTGGGCCCCAGGTTCTTTCGCGTATCTAGTAAGTCCATAATTAAAAGGTGTGAACATTACTCAAAAAATTGTAGCCATCTACTGGTTTAAGGCTAAAGGGAAGATGGACATGAACCATGCCATTTATAAGCGTGAAATGAATAAATATATAAACAGAAGGGTTAACACAAACCTACTTCGCAAGAACAAAGATTACATCTTAACCAGATCTGCTTCACTTCACGCACACGATCTACTCTACTCCTCTCCACTCACCCCCGCCCCCGCCCCCCCAACCCTTTTGTTGAATACACAAGCCAAAAATTAACCTGATTGGTTATTTTTAGCCATAGATTTTAGTACTTTTTAAGATTGATTCTAGCCATTGGATTCAAGCATGCATGTTTTTTGAGTAATAAAAGATCTACTTTTTTTCCGTAACTTTTGATTATCAGGAATAGTTGTTAAATAAGATTTTCAACTATATATAGAGTTAAACTTTTTAATTAAATCATATATATTAATATATTGAATTTTTGACATAACCCCCCACGCATACAACACACACGCACACACTTTTAAAAAGCTGACATACCCCCCTATGACTTGGTCCAAGGTCAGTTGACCAATGTTAACCCGAGTTGACCATCATATTTTATATTAAAAGACAAAAATGCCCTTGTCTTCAACCTTAGAACTAGGGTTTGCACCAAAGCCAAACCCAAATCAAATGGCTATGTGGATGGCAAGCCAAGAGATACCAACCCAAAGCTGTCTCATGCTGGTAATCCACCACTACGGAGAAAATTAAAATTAAATACCATTAATATCTAGAGTTTCACCTCTATTTTTTTTTTCTTTTCTGAAACACCACGTCCAGGATTGAAGTGACATTGTAGTACAAATATTAAGATCTGAAACTGTTTTTGGTATCTCAACTAGCATTGCGGATTCCCATTCCAAATATTGATTGGATATTTTTGAACAATAGTAGTTAGGAGATCTACTTTCAAGCTGAGATTAGATGAGAAATACAGCTCGAGTATGGCCGAATGACCCAATGAGTTTTTAATTTTTGCTAGAGTGGTGGATGACCGGCATGAGACTCTGGTGGGTACTCTCCGGTGTTGGACAGCTAATCCATTGGTATCTCTTGTCTTGCTGTCCAGCACAGCCATTTGATTTGGGGGTTTGGTTTTAGTCCAAACCCTTGGTCCAACGTTGAAGAAAATGGTATTTTTGTATTTTAATATAAAATATGATGGTCAACTCGGGTCATCATTGGTCAACTGACCTTGGACCAAGTCACAGGGGGTATGTCAGCTTTTTAAAAGTGTGGGGGGTATGTCAAATTTCAAAGATAACATGGGGGTATGTCAAAAATTTACTATAAAAAAAGACCTCATGGAGTTTTCGCCTTAGGGCCTGTTTCCAAACAGGCCCTTAGGTCTCAAAAATGCATCGAGACGGCCATGCTGCCTGCCCCCGAGACTTCAAACCAAGCTGGAAACTTACCCTCCCAAAATGCCTTTCGGGTGTGACACTGTCCCATGGATGTTGGGCCCGACCTGCACAGTAAAAAACAGCTTTAGTAGTGATCTTTTGCCGTTGGATTTGAGCATTTTAATGTGGTCTTTTTGGCCATTGGATTTAAGCTTTTTTTTTTGGGTGCTCAAATCTAACTGCTAGAAATCACCAATCAAGCCAAAGGATTCATAATCGACCCAAGGTGGCCTTCATCATGGTGTATGGCCCATCCCTCAGTGGAACACAGTATGAGCCATGTGCAACACTATTAGAGATTAGTAACCTTACGGATGTTTGACCCATCCCTAGGTGGACATACATACCAAAAATCAGCCTTAGTAGTGATTTCTAACCTTTGGATCTGAGTACCCCAAACAATGCTCAAATTTAATGGTTAAAAATATTTTCCAACGGTTAGAAATTACAATTCAGGGTGATTGGTCCGTAAGTCCACTTAGGGATGGCCAAACATCCATGATCAGTACGTGGTCTCTAAGAGTGTCATGTGTGGGCAAGACGGCAAGTGACGATCAACCAACAATGTCAATAACTGCTGTTAACATTTTAATTGACAGAATTACCCCTGCATAAGGGGCAATTAAAGCCCATCAACTTTTTTTAATTATTCTCGAGAGCCATTTTTCTTTAGTAAGTCCGTCATTAACAGTGATGACGGACCATAGTATGAGCCACGTGGCACACTCTTAAATACCACCGATCATATGTATGTTTGGCCCATCAACTATTTTAATTATTCTCCAATGCTCAAAACCAGTTTTTTTAATAAATCTTTGATGATGGATGTCAGTCATTAACGTTGATGACGGACAACAATATGAACCATGTGGCACACTCTTAGAGACCACTGACCGTATTGATGTTTGGCCCATCCCTAGGTGGACCAATAGACCAAAAATCATATCGATTATTGATTTCTAACCATTGGATTCGAGCATTATTTAGGTCAGATTGAAAAGTTAGAAATCGCTAACGAGGCTGATTTTTGGTGTGTAGGTCCACCTAGGGAAGGATCATCCATCCATACGTTCGTCCATGGTCTCCAAGAGTGTTGCACGTGACTCATGCATTTTTACCACAACTACATACGCATTCCAAATGGTTCAAGTAGTATTAGTATAGATTTAAAAATGTCTTTTATGGAACAAAAATTTGTAAAATTTCCAAGTTGGGGGTTTCCAAAAAATTTGTAAATTTTCAAAGAGATCGGAAGGTTAGAAATCCCTAATGATGTTGATTTTTGGTATGTAAGTCCACTTAAGAATAGACCAAACATCTATACGGTCAGTCGTCTCTATGAGTGTTGCATGTCACTCATTGACTCGTACTTTTTACGTCACTCATTGACTCATACTTTTTTACCACAACTATATACGCCGTGCCCATTGGTCCAGATACTATTAGTATTGATTTAAAATGGTACTTTCTGGAATAAAAATTTGTAAATTTTCAAAGTTTGTTCCAAAAAATTTGTAAATTTTTCAAAGAGATCCAAAGGTTAGAAATCGCTAATGAGGTTGATTTTTGGTATGTAGGTCCACCTAAGAATGGACCAAACACCTGTACATATACAGTTAGTCGTCTCTACGGGTGTTGCACGTGACTCACTGACTCTTCCTTTTTTATCACAACTATATGCACCGTTCCCATTGGTCAATGTACTATTAGTATAGCTTTAAAATGGTATTTTTTGGAACAAAAATTTGTAAAATTTCAAAGTTGGGGGGTTCCAAAAAATTTGTAAATTTTCAAAGAGATCCAAAGGTTAGAAATCGCTAATGATGTTGATTTTTGGTATGTAGGTCACTTAAAAATAGACCAAACCATGGTTTTAAAACGGCCGTTTAAACGGTTTTAACGACCGTTTAAATGGTAACGCCCCAAGCCCGTTTTCGTTAAAACCGTTTAAACACGTTTTAACAGTTTTGAAAAAGTGGCCATTTTTTTTATTTAAACAACCGTTTAATTCTAAAAAATTTTGTGAATAAAATGGCCGTTAAATCCATTTATATTCAGAATTCACCATAATTTTTTTTTTTTAGATTTGTTGCTAGTTCAATGTTTTGATGGGGTTGTGCAATCCAATCTCTTTATTTATTTTGATTCCGATCGTATCTACACACCATAATGATATTATTTGGGTTGCTAACTCAACAGTAGAGTACTCGGCTTTTAAGTGCGGCTAGAATCTTTTGCACATTTGGATGAAGCAACAGATTTGTCCACACCATTGGTAGAGTTTGTAAGACCACGAGTGATCTTGAAAGGGAATGAATGGACAATTCTCGTTCTCAACCCATGACCAATATGAGCCTGAAGCTTCCTTCATAACTCTCGGAACTTCTTCGTAGTGGCTCCGTTCCATGCCTCATTTCATAGGGAACCTCAAAGTGGCTCTATTTCATTATATTCCATCCATATCCCAATTCCATTAATTTAATATCCCGTTGGTGTCATTGACATAAGAGATGTCGTTTCTAGTCTATCTCTTTCTATTTCTATATATGGAAAGTTAAGAAATGCATTTATCAAATTCAAAGTAGATTTGACCACGAAAACGCTTTGATGTGATCAATTTTTCATAAGGATAGTGAATAGTTACAGGTAAATGATTCGTGTGGGATAAGGTAATCATGAAACTTTGACCGATGTACCTTGCGGCTCGTACTGCTTGTTGACCATAATTCATGAACCCCGGAAAGGAGCTACGCAGTTTATCCGGCCTGAAGCTGCGACCGTTTAATTCCGTTAAAATCTGTTTAATTTTCGTTAAAATCATTTAAATTTCTTTTTTTTTTTTAATTTTCAAATTTCAAAATTTGAATTTCAACCCCATTTTTTCCGTTAAAACCCGTTAAAATCCGTTTAATTCCATTTTTTCTATTTTTTGCCCCTAGCCGTTCCATTCCGTTTTAACGGCTTTAAACGGTAACACCCCCAGTCCATTTATCCGTTAAAACGGCCTCCTTTAAACCTTGGACCAAACATCTATACAGTCAGTCGTCTCTCTGAGTGTTGCACATCACTCACTAACTCGTACTTTTTGTTATCACAACTATATACGCCGTTCTCATTGGTCAAGGTACTATTAGTATTGATTTAAAATGACTTTTTGGAACAAAAATTTGTAAATTTTGCACAGTTTGTTCCAAAAAATTTGTAAATTGTTCAAAGAGATCCAAAGGTTAGAACTTGCTGATGAGGTTGATTTTTGGTACATAGGTCCACCTAAGAATGGACCAAACATCTATACGTATTGTCCCTATGTGTGTTGCACGTGACTCACTGACTTACTTTTTTATCACAATTATATGCATAGTTCCCATTGGTCCAGGTACATTTGTATAAATTTAAAATGGTATTTTTTAGAACAAAAATTTGTAAAATTTCAATGTTGGAGGGTTCTAAAAAATGTGGAAATTTTCAAAGAGATCCGAAGGTTAGAAATCGCTAAGGATGTTGACTTTTGGTATGTAGGTCCACCTTAGAATAGACCAAACATCTATACCGTCAGTCGTCTTTATGAGTGTTGCACCTCATTCACCGACTCGTACTATTTTACCACAACTATATATGTCAATTCGTCCAGGTACTATTAGTATTGATTTAAAAATGGTACTTTTTAGAACAAAAATTTGTAAATTTTCAAATTTTGTTTTAAAAAATTTGTAAATTTTTCAAAGAGATCCAAAGGTTAGAAATTGTTAATGAGGTTGATTTTTGGTATGTAGGTCCACCTAAGAATGGATCAAATATCTACAAATATACGGTTAGTCGTCTCTACGGGTGTTGCACATGACTCACTGACTCTTACTTTTTACCACAACCATATGCATCTTTTCCATTAGTCCAATTACATTAGTATAATTTAAAATGGTATTTTTTGGAATAAAAATCTGTAAAATTTCAAAGTGGAGGGGGTTCAAAAAAATTTATAAATTTTCAAAAAGATCCAAGGTTAGAAATCGCTAATGATTTTGATTTTTGGTATGTATGTCCACCTAAGAATAGATCAAACATCTATACAGTTAGTCATCTCTATGAGTATTGCACGTCACTCATTGGCTCATACTTTTTTTATCACAACTATATACGCCGTTCTCATTGGTCCAGGTACATTAGTATTGATTTAAAATGGTACTTTTTGGAACAAAAATTTGTAAATTTTCAAAGTTTGTTCCAAAAAATTTGTAAATTTTTCAAAGAGGTCCAAAGGTTAGAAATCACTAATGAACTTGATTTTTGGTACGTAGGTCCATCTAAGAATGGACCAAACATCTATACGTATATGGTTAGTTATCTTTACGGGTGTTGCATGTGACTCACTGACTCTTACTTTTTTTACCACAATTATATGTGCCCTTCCCATTGGTCAATGTACTATTAGTATAACTTTAAAATGGTATTTTTTAGAACAAAAATTTGTAAAATTTCAAAGTTTGGGGGTTTAAAAAATTTGTAAATTTTCAAAGAGATCCAAAGGTTAGAAATCGCTAATGATGTAATTTTTAGTATGTAGGTCCACCTAAGAATAGACCAAACATCTATACGGTCAGTCGTCTCTATGAGTGTTGCACATCACTCATTGACTCGTACTTTTTTACCACAACTATATACGTCGTTCCCATTGGTTTATATACTATTAGTATTGATTTAAAAATGGTACTTTTTAGAACAAAAATTTGTAAATCTTCAAAGTTTGTTCTAAAAAATTTGTAAATTTTCAAAGAGATCCAAAGGCTAGAAATCACTAATGATGTTGATTTTTGGTATGTAAGTCCACTTAAGAATAGAGTAATAGACCAAAGTCACCAAACATCTATACGTCAGTCGTCTTTGGGGTGCAAAGATCCAAAGGTTGTAAATTACTAATCAGGCTGATTTTTGGTTTGCACGTCGACCGAGGGACTGGCCAAACATCAATAGATTATGTCTCGTGATTATCGTGCGTCTGTAGCGAGTCACATCAATCGCATCTCAGTCAAAATATATTAGAATATTATTATTATTTTCAAATAACTTTGATAATGCTAAATTTACCTGTTTTACAAGTTTCAAACTAACGGCTGTTATTTCAGTTTTGAGTGTTATTTTCAAAATAACATAACATGGCTGCGGCATTACCACTACCGTTATAACGACCGTTACAACGTTTTTTTAAACCATTGTTGGGAATATTTCATCCGTCCACTACGACAGCCCATACTCGGCCTCTCACCGACAGCCCATACTCACCACTAAATAATGGCCTCTTCCAACCATGTGATCGCTCTCGCACATGACGACCATTTAAGCCGAACTAATTTTCTTTGTGGAACATTTTTTCCCTGTGGATCTGTGGAGCACATTCTTTCGGGCCCATTGACCCATGAATTATTGGCCCACCACTCCATGAACCTACACACCAACAATCAGCTTCATTGGTCATCTATAGCCATTGGATTCGAAATGTTTTTCATGAGGTGATTTCCAGACGTTGGATTTAAAAATTCTCCTGGATACTCGGATTGAATGGCTAGAGATCACCAATCAGGCTAACTTTTGGTGTGTAGCTCCATCGAGTGGTGGCTAATCACTCATGAGTCGGTGGATCCAAAAGAATGTGCCAGGTGGCATATTGTTATACGCTCCACATCTCCACAGGGAAAAATGTCCACAGAATAAAAATTTCCATTTAAGCTTGGCCCTTCGAGCGTTGACCACGTCAAAGTCCGTAAATAACCCCTCAGGCAAACAGGCACTCGCTCTCTTTCTCACATTTATAAATCTCATCTTTCACTATTTTTCTCAGTTGCTCCTCCCCATCTCTCTCGGATTTTCGACAGGATCTCCGGTTTACGATCCGGATCAGATCAGAAGAACAAGGTACGAAACTCTAGATCTCTGATTTCGCCATCAGATTCATCTCTCTGTTACGTTTCTAGTGTTGTTTTTCTGTCAAATCTCACCAAGAATCGCACTAGAACGGCTTACTTTTCGTGATTAAGGTTTTAGTAATAGCTGTATGTGGTGGTTTTCTCCTTTATAGATGTATACTGTTTCTGATCTGATGTTTCTCACTGTATTTTGAGTGGATCTATAGTTTTTCGGTGAGTATTTCGATCCTTGCCTCTCCCTTTTTGGAGATGACTGTTTTGATTCGTTTCTCGTGTTCTGGAGAGTGCGATTTCTGATTTTAAGAGTAATGTGTAAATTTTAAGAGATCTGTTTTCGTAGATCAGATGTTGCTTTCGATCATGTATACTCCGTGATTTTGACGTTTATCTGGTGGGATTTGGTTGTCTGAGTTGGCTAATTTCTCTTTTGATGTATGTGACCCGACACTGATGAGGCGTAATCAGTAATTTCCTAGTAATTTCGTTGAACGTTGGCTTGGGACTCCCCATTGTATTTAGATGATATGATTTTTAGTGTAACAATGCCTAATCAATCAAAAATGATTCTGATCAAGCCTCTCTCTCTCAGCCAATGAGATTATGGGCTCGATATTTTATCAACGACTAAAAGGATGAAAAGAAAAACACAATTAGAACATACGTGCCTACATCATAATCTCCTAATAGCATGTTTCCCAGTGAAGAATTGACAAAACATGATGTGTGAGAAATACACTGAAATATGTGGAAACTCATCCCAGTAGAATTTTATAGGGCCGTTTCTCGCTTTTGTTTTTTGCATTCATTTTCCCCTGACGTCATGGTCTTTACTTGCCTCAAGGAAGACATAGGATATGCCTCTCAAGACATGTATTTTGAATGTTCTGCTTCTGGGTGAAAACAAGTAATTACAATGCAGATGGAAATGGAAAAATCCTTATATTGCTACTTTAACTAATTTTTTTAGGATGAAGTTCAATTTTTTTTTTTTTGAAACAATAGGATGAAGTTCATTTCTCTTTGTTTATAGTTAAACTTGTTTGACTATCAAAATTTGAAAAGGTGTATGAGCGTATTTTTTCATTATCTATATTGTTGACCTAGAAAGCATTGCATATATCTTTTCTGTGCTGTAACGTCGTGTATATATTGTAAAACCTTTTGGAATATGGTTGAATTTGTTTGACTATCAAAATTTGAAAAGCAGTATGATCCTATTTTTTCGTTTCCTATATTGTCGACCTAGAAAGCGTTGCGTATATCTTTTCTGTGCTGTAACATTGTGTATATATTGTAAAACCTTTTGGAATATTACACTACCTTTTTCTTTTTTATTATTATGCTGTCGATGTTTTGTCATATTTTTTTTTCTACCAAACAACTTTTTTTTCAGAGTGAGACTGATGCCTCTTGCCTTGGGGATTGTTTTTACTTATTTTCTGACCATGCCACTTTGCTTTGCTTCTCGTTTCCTGTACAATGAGCACTCAATGATCAACACTTTGCTGTAAATCACAGGGACAATATGGCATATCTATTTCTATAATTGCATGAGTTGCCTTCTAGAGGTGTTATTTCCTGCATGTGATCTTCCACTTTAGATGCTTCAGGCATAACATAGCTTTCTAGTGTTTGTTGCTGGTCATGGGTTTTTTTTTTGCTGAATGATTGAATATATTAAAAGAGAGAAGATGATACAAAAGGAACAAGGGAAAACAAAAGAAGGAAGTGGGCAGCAACATTGCTAGCCACTCAAACAAAAAAGAAAAGAGGAAAGAGAAGGAGCAAAGGGAAAAGAAAATCCTCAGAACATGAATCTGAAGTAAGTCAATGTAGGGTTCTCAACCGACCAAAGGAAGTGAGGCTTTCCATTCCACTACTGCCTCGAACAACACGGAAGAAGGGCGGCATGTGGGTTGTGGATGGCACCCATTGCAAAGTGCTTGGGTAGCGTAAATGTAGATCAGACGCTTATCCCTATTACCATTTCATTTTCATATTGTTTGAGTTTGCCTTATTAACAGGTTGGTACTTGGGTTCATTGGCATCATGTTCTATTATTCATGATTCTACTAGAGGTGTTATTTCCTGCATCGTGATCTTCTGTCTTAGATGCTTCAGGCATAACATTGCTTTCCAGTGTTTGTTGCTGGTCCTGCTTTTGCATGAGCCATCACTTTCTGCTGCATATAGTAACACGTCATGTCATTTGCAGCTATCACACTACGATGTGATGTGCAGGTCTTGGATGGCACCCATTGCAAAGTGCTTGGGTATCATAAATGTAGATCATATGCTTGTCCCCATTACCATTTCATTTTCATATGAAAAAACAAAACAATGAAAAACTATGTAACAACGACATGAACACGTGTGTCAGTAACCGACACAGATGAGAGGTCTTTGACAACACAAAACCTTTAAAAATCCTGATGCACAACATTTCTTTAAACCATAGAGTTATCCGATAACATATTTGGATATTAGTAAATTTATAAAAGAGAAAACTGTCAAACATATGTTTTAAAAACTGAAGAAAAAATGGTGTATGGACCGAGGTTTAAAAGGCTAGTTTGGGTACTAAGGCGGTTTGCCTCTAAAAGGCAAGGCGTAGCTTAGAGACGGTGCTATGGTGTAGTAAGCCTCATTTAAAAAAAAAAAAATTTCTTAAAAAATTCGAAAAAAAAAAATATAATCAGTTCTAGAAAAATTAGAAACACCATACCATGTGAAAAAAATAACTTAAATAAGCATAAAACGTTATTAAGGCTATAGCTTTTATCTTAGGAGTGACATTGTGTCGAGCACTCGAGCTGAAAGCCTGATCTTGATATAAAATCTTAAAAAACACAAGTCATATAGCTAAATAACTAAATCTAAGTAGTTAATAAGCTAAGTCCACTAACAACGTAACTAACAAGATAGAGTTAGGAACATAATAGAGCAAATCTATAATGCTTTGATTTATTGCTCGAGTTTGGTGAGGTTCCTCAGAAGAAGATAATAGGAAGTGACCGAATTAAAATCCGATGAGATTTGAGCTCTTTTTATGAGAATTTATCTCAAGTAAGGAAAACTAGGGATAAAAGTTTAGATTTATGGTTTCTCATAAAATAAAAAGACTTAGAGAACAAAATTATGACCTTTCAGGTCATTTTGAATCATAAAAGATTATTGGGGAGGGTATCTTGGGAAAAGGAGTTGAAAAACAAAATAAAAATTTTAAAAACGAGGATTTACGGTTTCGGATTTTAACGTTTATAAGTGAGGCTATAGCCTCGTTTGGCCTTGAGGCTATAGCCTTAGAAATGACCACTGAGGTTATAGCCTCAAGGCTGTTCTTGGTGCCAGCTTCAAGGTGTATCCTCAAAGCACCTTTTTAAACCATGGTATGGACTATGGAACATGCCAAACCTCTTTTAGAAATCAATTTTATATTAAAAAGAATGTCACAGCCTTATGTTTCCAGATGTGTTGACACATGTGTTTGTATGTCAACGTGTCTGACAAGGCAAGAAACCCTAGAAGTGCCGTGTCCTTGTTACATAGCAAAACCAGGGGGTAACGCCAAGTCTCAGCATTTTTTAGTGGGCTGTTGCAAATTGCCCAAAAAATAAGATCATACTATTTAAAACCAGAATTTAGTTTAGGTTATGTTTTTTCGATCATTATCGATTTAAAAATTGATCATAGTTTCTACATTTAGCAGTGATAAACATGTTTTCGATAAATCTGTAGTGGATTTATTAGATTATCATTGTAGTTTTGACAGTGATAAATAATTTTGTTTCTGCATAGTTGATACTGAAATCGTGACATTGGTTGATACTGAAACCATGACATTGGTCATCAGGACTATAATGGTTTGAAGGATTGCCTTGAAACCACTCCCACTGGGTGGATTCGCTACATGTTATTACAATATTGGACACTTATCAAGAAAAAGAGAAAAAAAAAAAAGAGGAAAAGAAATTGGGCCCACGTGTTTGAGTTTGTAAATAATGCATGCCATAGAGAAGAAATGTATTCTTTATTTTCATTCTTTGCCAATGCATCACTGGAGATTGGTGTACAAATAAATTATCAAAATTGAAGAAAGAATATGCTAACATAGAGTGAATTAGGCCGCTGATTTTTTTTTCTTTTGTGCCCCATTCCCATTATGTTAGATAGTTTAAGTTTTAACAATGGATTGGTTTTTCCGATAAAAAAATAGCTGATTTTCACTTATGAATATACTCGGTACATTTTGAAAAAATGAAGTAGTTTCTGTTTGTGGGTTTTTGATAGTGATATCCTTCCAACATTAGATATTTCTCATACTTATTAAAAAAAAAAGGAACACTTGATTTTTCTTATACTTGATGCATTTTTAGACCTTGCATTATTTTACTTCCATCATCTGCTTGGAATTGTGTGCAGGGTCTGGGCTTTTTATCTAAAAAGAAATCGGAGATAATGGGTCGTGGAGTCAGCAGTGGTGGGGGACAGAGTTCGTTGGGCTACTTGTTTGGGAGCGGCGAGGCTCCAAAACCCTCCACACCAGTTGCTCAGAGCCAGGCACAGAGCACAGAGAATGTACCGTCCAAGAAGTCCCCTGCTGCTTCACCACCAGTGGATAACACTAAGCAGATTCCAGCAGGCATCCAGGGGAGCCAAGCCAACAACTACTTCCGGGCAGATGGTCAGAACTGTGGCAACTTCATCACGGTATGATCCTAGTTATAAATTTAGTTGCTACTTGTATTGCACAACTATTTGAGTGTTTTTCGCTTCAGCTGCCTGCCAATGATTCAGACAATATAATATCACCATCTTTCCCAGATTGTCCATCTCCATGAAAAGCAATTTTGATCATCATTCTTAGAGCATGCCTTTTATGGGGTTAAGTAATGGTTTTTTCTAAAGAGGAACAGGAAGAGGAGAGAGCAACACCTCATAATAACCAAGGCCTCCTACCGAGAAGATGATGGAAAATTAGGTTTTAAAGACCCCAAGGATGGGCATTAATTTAATGATGCAAACTTACCTCATTCTCTGGGACTGGAAGGATTAGAAACACATTAGCTTTTGCAGGTAGTCCAGAATTTATATGTATTATAGACTTTTTCTAGCTTGTTCTGCCAACTCGACTTGCTTGATCAGGTGTGTATGAGATCCAATCCCTCTTTAGGGGTTCTGTATTAAGCCAAATGGAAATAGTTTGATTCCTGGACCATCAGGCGTAGGATCATTAGGAGATGCACATTTCAACCCCCAACTCGAAATTATTATGCTTGTTATCTAAGTTAGAATTTATAACACCCTCTTATAGGTCACTTACAAGTCCGCAACTGATTGCTTTCCCAGTTGAAAGCTAGGAAGATATGTTTGAAGCATTTATGATTTACCAGAGTGACACTTATGAAGTTCAAGGGCCAGGAAGAAGACATTTAGATAATCTGGAGAATAGTGCAGTACAAGCTTTTGGTTTGAGAGCCATTCTGATTACCAGTGACACATGAATTTCAAGGGCGAGGAAGAGGACATCTTTAGCTAGTCCGGAGAACAGTGCAGTACAAGTTTTGGTTTGAGAGAGCCACCAAAGCTGTCCAATTCCATTGGAAGCCCTATTGACATTGCAACTGTGTCAGTGTCATTAGACAAAAACTTCCATTCTGATCCACCGTGCAGTTTTACGGTTGATGACACCAAGGGGCATAGGAAATGCCACAATGTGTTCAAAGAGTAATGGGAACCAAGACGACATGGAACGGATGTGGGCTCTGAACCTTTGCTGGACCAATCCATTTGAGCTGGCATTTGGAGCATGACCTATGATGCCTGAAGCTTAAATTACTAGGAAAGCAGCAGCATCTGGCCATTGAAGCTCTGCCTTTCAATGAACCTTCATATGAGCAAAATGAAGGATAACGATTGATGGTCTCCCTATCCATTCCATTTCAGTAGAAAGTAGGGATTTTCAAATGCCCATCCCCCGCAGAACCATGGATTCAATGCTTATTCAATGATGAAGCGAATGTCTGGCGGTGGGGACAACACTCTCCAAGCACTGTAATTGAGCTACTCTGCTACTGATGGCATTGACCATCTCTTCCCAATGCTGTGCATATGTTTATGGTCACCACGTCTATGACTTGCTCTCTCCTCATCCTGTCGGAGTTATACTCCAACTCAATCCACAGTCTAAGACTTCAAATTCTCGTGTTTGGCCACAATGGTTCACTTGTTTCAAACCATCCTATTTTAGACGTGTTTCTTGTAGATTTGCTTGCTCTGGCACTGCAAGGGTAAAACATGGAATGCTGGTCACAAAGCCTTCTCTTTGTCATTACTCTACTAGGATATTAGATACTTCATCACGTGATTATCAACATGAGACAATAACAGTACTGGCATCAACTACTGCAAGTATACTTGTAACTGTATCCTAGTGTATAATTTCTGGACTTTATGACAATTTCATACTTGTTTAGCCATAAGGAAATTATTGATGGCTTGTAGTAAAGAGTTCTGGTTTATAGTCTTTTCAAATGTTTTTCTTCTTCTTTTTGATAGTTAGAACTTTTTAAATGTTGAAGGTTACGATAACGCAGCACATTATTGAAACAAAAAATCAATATTCAGATTAATAGATAGGGAACCCCTATTTGTATCTGTCCTGTACGGATTTGAAGAAATGTTGAAGTTGCATGGTAGGACATAGATTCCCCGACCAGAATACACGACTTTTGTCTCCATGGTGATGGACTTATATGTCGATTATCGGATTTTTCCCCTTTGGATTTATCATAGAGCAGTACAAGTACTTTTGAAACCATGCTTGTTCCCCCCCCCCACCCTAGAGGAGTGATGCTCCTACTACTGTTCCAACAAATAAGATAGCTGCATGCCATACCACGTCACCACTTGGTTACATTGCATTGTAGTTGCTTGAGTGCAGTCTTTTGCCACGAATTAATCTTCTGCCTCTGCCCGTTTTGTATTTGCAGTAATGTGTTTTCTCTGGGTACAGGAACGGCCTTCGACTAAGGTTCACGCCGCCCCTGGCGGTGGATCTTCCCTGGATTATCTGTTTGGTGGTGGCAGTAAATGACACTGTTGTCCTTTGAACGTGGAATTGTTTACTGTTAAGAACCGTAGTAGTTTGGAAGAAACGATATTTCCATTTTAGACTGCAGACAGTTTTATCATATAATGTAAAAACATAGCCTTCTTTGTGGAACTGTTGTGGATTGGTTTGCTCAATTGAAGACGCACCAAACTTTAATTGCAAAAACATATATTGCAAGCTCAAGTACTGTCAATGAAGTTTGTTTTCTGATTGCATGGTTCATTTATGATTTTGTGATTCTTTTGATTTAGAAACAATGTTGTTAAAACAAGAGCGACGGTTTCCTCTTTGGATAGGGCCCTCTTATTGGATTATTACTCTTTCCTCTTTGTTTCAGGAGAATATGGAGTCCACTTTTGGACACTTGCTTTAGTGACCCATCTGTAAACATGACAAGAACCATGACAATCCTGCCAAACTTTTTCTTTTATAAAGTTTTAAATTTCAAAATTCAAAGATTGTAGGGACGTTTTTGGAAGAAGAGGTGGCAAAATAGGAAAGTTCAAACTTCAAACCAATACTTAAAAAAGTGCAGTTTTGATCACAAGCAAAAGAAAATGCTGCCCTGCGGATAAGGGATAACCAGACAAAAAGACGTACAGTTGACGCCATTGACCATCATGGATTCAAGAGATCCATGGTCCACCAACTGAAAAGGATTAAATCAAACGGTAAATGGCTTCAACTGTACATATTTTTGTGGGGATATACGTCGTGTATAGGTGTGTCAATGGTTCGGTTCCAGTTCAGTGCCCAAAACCGGAACTGATATTGCTGGTTCTTATCGGTTTTGGTTCTCAAAATGATGGATCTGGAACCGGTAACCGACTATTTGGTTTTTGTTGTTTCGGTTCCAGTTTCAGGTATAATAGTACAAATCTTGATAATGATGGATCTGTGCACTTCCATTTTTAAAATTTATTTAATAACTACAATAGGTCTAACCATATTGAACCACGGTCCAACCGAAATCGCAAAGTTTGTTGTTCGATCATCAGTTTGGTTTTTTAAAACATTGCTAAGGCGCTTTATGTACACTTTCATCGGTTCTATTCTTGTTGCCCATCTTATTTCTACTGGATGAGATCCCTAATCGTACCGTATCAAGGTATAAATGCCAGATTTGCCTTTATTTGAAGGGTAGTCATAGTCATGGTTCAAAATCTCGGGATGATCCGGATCACCCAAATATTGTTCATATCAGCGAGACGATCCTGAACCGGATTTGGATCGCCCAAATATCGTTCAGATCAATGAGACAATCCCGTTATCATTCAGGTCGGTGGCTTTGGATCCCTGATCTCGATCTGGATCGCCTGATCCAGAACGGGATCAGCCGAGACCTCAAACCATTCTCAGAGCAGGGTGCTTGGCTGCACGGGTGAGAGGGATTGACATGGGTGAGCATCTCATCCAGAAAGTGAAAGACTGGTTTTTGGAGAGTACTCTTAACCGCAAAACACGAGAAAAAAAAGGCGCAACCATGGTCCACAGCAGCCAAACAATAAATAAGCTCCATCATCACTACTCTTATCCTCATCCCTCCAACCAAACACAATCTTAAAATTCAATCATCCCATATGGTCCCCTAAATCACCTTACAGGGTTGAGGCCGAGGTGTGGATGGGATGCCCTTTTAGCAGGCAATGAACATTAATTTGACGACCACCCCTACTACTCACGCCAAGAATTGATTCGATCAGATGAAAAAAACTCCCATTCCGTATGCATATTTTCCCTTAATTTTTCTTACCCTCAAACATATGTGACAGATTGGATGGTTATGATCATCAGAATGGGTTACAATATGTAAAGGACACCTACTAGATTGGACGAAGAACTTCCACTTCTCACAAGTCTAGGGCGGACTTGGACCAATTAATGCCACTGCTCCAAGGACTTGTCCCATACCTGTCGAAAATCGACCTCTCACGAAGTAGCAAAAATAGAGAGAACCAAAAGATCAATCACAAAGATACATCAAATTTTGGTTCGACGGTCTACCTATGTACATGGGTGAGAAGATCTCTTTCAGTATTTCTAAAGAATTAGGGTTACAATAGTTTCCTCTCTCAATAGAGAGAACCAATTCAAATGGAAGATTGAGACCCCAATCCATGTGCACATCTGTGTGCAATTAAGTTCTTGACAAACAGGATTTGGACCACCCAATTGAGTAGATGCAGACCGAGAATAGCATCAAGTCGGAGAACAAAGTCAAAGCCAATGGTCCATGAAGATGTCCATTCATTTAATCGTACGATCAACGATCAACGATCAACGATCAACACGATCTTGGGTTTACATCATACTATGCTAAAGGCAGCCCATTGCTCAAATGGTTCCAGTTTATGGGATTCTATGAAGTAATGCATTGACATTACGAAACTGTGCATCTATTATTGTTTTTTACGTTATAACAAAAATAACGACCATCATAATGGTAATGCCTTGACCATGTTAAGCTTTTTCCCATTACAACGACCAAAACCAAAAAATGAAAATATGGTATATCCATAATATAATAATGGCCATTATTTTGACGCAAAAAACCCCGTTTGCGTCAGGCCATTATCAATGTTTGCTGTGGGACCCATGTAACTGGGGCAATTGGTCCATGTGGATCCTAACATGAGCCACGATGATGATCTCAAATGGATGGCAGATTGTACTGACATGCATATTGGTGTAGAAAGCTGATGCAATAATTTATTGTAAATAAACATAGCAATCTTTTCACGTGGAAATTTTTGCTCCTAAAACATTATAGAGGAATGCTAGCAAGCAACCCCTTAATGGAGTTCGTCGGACCATGTCAGCCTACCAGCCTTATATGGCAGCCACGCAATGCGGAGGATTGGAGGCTAAGAGAGTTACACAAGGCATAGGCGTATCCGAAAGGTGTCATCTCCCTAACCATAGGGGCATTATTACTTGGACATTTGCAGAGCACCAGACGCCCAGGGCACGAGTCTGATGGCGTCCAACTGCACCATAAACGTTTTTCGGAAGATGCTTCCTATCTGAGGGACAAATAGGACAGTATGAGCACTTGTCAGACTTCTATAACTAACTCCAGCATCTAGACCACTAATAGAGTGCTGCCACCTCTGAGGGGCTCTAACACTGTTAACCTTGCCTAGACATGTCCACCTAATGGATGATTAAGATCAGCCCCCTAGTTTTATTTTTGCTTAGGTGGCTATCAAATGGTGGGCATCTACTCCCTGGCATATAGACCCTTCACGCTTCTTGTTCACCAGTTAAGCAGCTTGGCCACATATGTAGCCTAAACGAGTGGAAACTGGTTCCATAACTGATACATGTGCTACACATGATCATGTGGTCATCGACCCAAACCATATGATATTATGATGTATGGTCTTATTTAGATTGCCCATAACTCAGTAATCAGAATGACTCTTAACCGTTTGATGAAGGGACTTTACCCCTGATGGCCAATGAACATTAGGAAATTTGGGCACCCTTGGATTTGACAAAGCTCAAAAGGCACATCACCCTGCACTTTCCTAATCACCTAAACAATGAATTTCCACAAATTGGCTTTGGATCGTCACCCAAGGAGTGTTTACTATTTGAACAATCTGAATGGTTCACAGTCATGGTGTATAATATCCTCATTGCTACTCTCTGGCTATCCGACATGAATGTTATGAATCAGACATGCAGAAGTTTGGATGTGATTGTTGGCTGATCCATCACACGGCCTAGTCTTTGACAGCCTGGATCAATGACCACACAACCAAGTGTATGGTTTCGGTGACCTAAATACCATGTTAGGCTACATCTACTCTTGTCCTAAACGATCTGCACAGAAATAATGAACCTTGCTATTAACAAATTGAGATTGGAAAATAAGCTAAACACAAAAAATTTGGTTTCCAATTTGTTAAGCAGGCCATGAGGAAGATCAGGTTTGAAAAACCCAACAGATCCAAAGAGAATAGTTTGGGATCATGACAACTAGATTAAGCCTCAAACTTTGAGTTCATCGGCATCACTTTGTTGTTGATATTTGAGTTTCAGTAAACAGAGATCACCTCATAAACAAAACAATGTGAACTGGAATTTCCTTTTGATTATGAAGAGGGAAAGGAGGTAACTAACAAAAACGAACACATCCAGAGCTGCGCAAGCCAGATGAAACACAACCACAACCTGCTTATAGCAATGTTTCAACCTAAGTCCAACCGAAATCACGGGGAATCTAAAAGTCTCTTCTCCTGCAACAAGTGCAACCGTGACCAAGTTATGAAAACCCATTTCCTTAAGATCACCTAATAAAGTAACTTCCCCCTAGAAGCACATCTACAGAACACTATAAGTGGGTACGTCAACGGCTACACATCATAATACATCTGGACCAAGATGGGGACTGAAGATGCTAAAAGAAGCTGCTTGGTAGGAGTTCATAATGCCATCCTAGCAATATGTCAAACTACTAGATCTAACACTAGATGATTTTTCAAGTTTTTCTATCACAGATTACTCTCTATTAGTCTAGTACTTTGTCTGTAAAGCACGTGCCTTATGTGTTCTGGTGTACTGTGGGCAGAAACGGTCTATATGTCATGTAAACATCAGACCATGAAGCACGAATAACCTTTTCATACTACGACACTAACACATGATGAATCCATGTAGAATTCAGCTCATCTTAAGCTCGACAATGAAATTGCTAATACGGTTTACAATTTTGTTCAATGCTACTACTGTTTCATCTCAGGACAAAAGAACCGATGAATCTAGAGTTGAAGAATTGAGACATTCTAAACTCTTAAAGTGTCATTTTCATGAAGTAGTGGCCTAAACTTGGTTTTGGATTTTTGGATTAGTGTAATGGTCTTTGTTCTACATTCGAAAGACGGCCTTCACATACCCAATTCATGACCCTACTTAAGAACAAGAATCTCTCAAATGTTATCACATATCAACAGCATAAAGCATCAATAATTCATAAGCTTGAGCAATACAGCAGTCTCATCATGGATGTGAAACACCGCAAATAACATTTAAATCTAATAAATAGAAATAATAAAACCAGCAAGGGTTTTATGCTACAAATTTCACTAGCATAAGTCCAGTTCATATAGAACTTAGGTCCTAACCCCTAAACTAAGGCTCTGTATGGTGATCAACAAAAAGTTTTACAGAAAAACGGTTTGTGTGTTAGAAAGTGTTGATACATAAAATGTTATATGAACATTTATATGCAAAAATCATTCCTATAAAACTTATTTAGACAACCATACAGAGCCTAAGTCAAAAAAAAAATCAACAAACAACAAAAGCAAAGCATAGAACAAAAACATACCAAGATCATAAAAGGGATTCTAAGAGAGAGGAATATCAAATTTCAGAATGATCATCTTTGAATTAAAATTAAGAACACATACGTCCAAAACGTAGAACAACATATAATAAAGAAACGAAACATAAATCCTAACAGATTGGTAACTAAACCCACATCAAAACCCGAGCTTCGTGCGGCGCCAGTGCCTGCGTTTCGCATTGTACCTGAAAAGAATGATTGGAGCATTGTAAAAAACTTTGAAGATCAATCGAAACGGAAGTGAGATTAAAAGATAGGAAGATCAATGGAAGGGGACCTAATGGTGTTATCGGTCCTCATACGAATCCAGTGAGGGATGGGCCTGTTCTGCCTCATCTTCTTCGCGAGCTTCTTCTTGATCCGGAACGTTTTATGCGACGGCTGCAATATCAAAGGAAAGAAGAAGATTAACAAGCTCCATCAATCAATCAAAAACTGTAACAAATCCAGCACCAGAGAGAGAGAGAGAGTCACCATTTTCGCTTCTGGTTCCAAGCTCGGCGACACGGCGGCTTGTTTTGCTACGAAGAGGAGTGATAAACCCTAATGGGGGAAGAGGTAAGTAAGGGATGTTTCCGGTAACATTGTAAGTATAATACTACGTATCCATACATTCTTGGGGATCTTACAATCCGGATCTCATCGGTGATTCAGTGGGTCCTGTTTCGAAAGTTAGATACATTCTTCCCTGGCACCATGAATGTTTGGTGGCCCACCCCCGCCCCGATAGAACTACACAAAAATCATCTCGATTAGTGATTTCTATCGATTGGATTTAAGCACTTCTTCAATGTGGGCTTCATGAACAGGCTTATAGATGGGTTAAAAGCCCATGATGAAAAAATAAATATGCTCAAACCATTGACTATGAATCACTAATTGGGCTGATTTGTGTGTAGGTCCACCAAGAGATGAGTAAAACCATGTTTTAAAAATGGCCATTTAAACGGTTTTAACGGCCGTTAAAATGGTAACGCCTCAAGGCTGTTTCCGTTAAAATTGTTTAAACACATTTTAACGTTTTTGAATTTAACGGCCATTAAAATCGTTTAAACAGCTGTTAAATTCTGAAATTTTTTGTGAAAAAACGGCCGTTAAATCTGTTTAATTCCGTTAAAATCTGTTAAATTCCATTTTTATTTTTATTTTCAATTTCAAAATTTGAATTTCAGCGCCATTTTTCCGTTCAAATCCGTTAAATTCCATTTTTTCATTTTTGCCCCTGGCCATTTCAATCCATTTTAACGGCCGTTTAAACGGTAACGCCCCCCGTCCGTTTAACCGTTAAAACGGCCTCCTTTAAACCTTGAGTAAAACTAGTTTGGAACCTAGTTAGTAATTTTCCGTACTATACGAGTATTATACCCGAATAGCAAGTTTTTAAAGACTATACACATTGAACTGTACAGATTATTTGCCATTTTTTCTCTAAAACCGATTAAAACACATGTTTTCGTATTTTTCAATAAAAGTTTCTAATAATACTTCAAATTGAAGAAAAAAAAAAATCATTGACACATTCCTAGATATCAATGACCTGATATTTTTTTATCCGGGCAATCTTCGATATTAGTTGAAAATCAGTCTGATTGGTGATTTTTAGCTATGGATCTTTGTACTCACCCCAAAATAATGATCCAATCTCATGGTTGAAAATCAACATATGAAAAAGACTTGAAATAAGTAGAAAAAATGAATATTTTTTATTTTTTTGATACCATGGGTTTCTGGCTTTTTAGAGCACACAACTATTCCCATGGTACACATATGTTACCCCTTCCACATGTGCCAAGTCTATTGGGAAATATCCGGGGTTGGTTCCAAGGGGATTCAAACTCGGGACTTCTAGTGACCCAAAGCAAGCTCTTGGCCATCACTGCCCCATCCTCGGGGTATAAGTAAAAAAAATCATATTGCAGTTTGGAACGGATTTTAGGCTTTTAGTGGTTTGAAACAACACTTTCTCACGTGATTTGGGGTAAAGAAGCTACAAAACAGCTTCTGCTTATAGGTTATGCGGAGTACAGTTTCTAAACTTAAGTTATAAATATCAAAATTTCCATTATAGCCTTTAATAAGTTTTCTAAATGACAAAACAATCTCCTCTAAGGCTCTATATGTCTTAAATAAGTTTCTAGAAATGATATTTGCATATACTTACACTTCCTAACATACGAATCAATTTTTTTGGGCTCTTTTGCTTTACCCCCTTACTTTATTGATGCAATTTGCATCTCACCCAAGGTCCCATATACTTACACTTCCTAACATACGAATCCTTTTTTTGGGCTCTTTTGCTTTACCCCCTTATTTTATTGATGCAATTTGCATCTCACCCAAGGTCATTATAGTTATTTAAAAAAAATTGGGATGTCCATCCGAAGACAGTCTATGGTCAACGACGGTCAAAGGGTGAGACGCAAATATTTTGAAAACATTGGATGCGATGCAAATTGCATCAATAAAGTAAGGGGGGCAAGCAAAAGATCCTTTTTTTTTTTTAGTTTTTTTTTTTTTTGAGGATTGTGAGCTCAAAAGCTTTCTTCATTCACTTTTGGCCCAACCATAGGTGTACCTACAGACCAAAAATTAATCTGATTGTTACTTTTTAAGCATTGGATTAGAGTCATTTTTCTTGGTTGATTTTATCTGTAGAATTTGAACATTATTTAGGTACAAAGATCTAATGGTTTGAAATCACTAATCAGGCTAATATTTGGTATGTAGCTCCACTTAGCGATGTGCCCAACATCTGTACGGTTAGTGACCTCTAAGAGTGTGCCACGTGGCTTATATTGTGGTCCCTCGTCATCATTAATGAGGGACATCAGCGTGCTTAACAACTTGTGAAGGTGAGATCCTTTTATAGGTCACATCCTATAAAAAAAAAACTGAAAAAAAAAGATTTTTTGCTTGTCCCCCTTACTTTATTGATGCAATTTGCATCGCACCCCATGCTTTTAAAATATTTACATCTCACCCAAGGTCATTATAGTCATTTAAAAAATATTTGGATGTCTATCTGGAGACCGTCTATGGTCAACGACATTGACAATAGTCAAAGGGTGAGACGCAAATATTTTAAAATATTGGGTGAGATACAAATTGGATCAATAAAATAAGGGGGTGTGTAAAGGTAAAAAGCCCCTTTTCTTTTTCGTAAAACTTTTTGTTGATCAGCATACAAAGCTTAAGCCTAAAATAATTTTTCTAAGTGACCAATGCATCATAAAATAACATTTCTAAATGACAAGACTACTTATACTAGTCTTTAGTACCTTTCTTAGGGGGCGTTTGGGAACTAGAAGTAAAAGCACTTCTACGTGTAGTAAAAGTAGTTGAAGGCTAAAAAATTTAGCTTCAGTTTCAAGTTAGTTTTTAACTTTTCAA
The DNA here is from genome assembly GCA_035048495.1 of Euptelea pleiosperma. Classification (NCBI taxonomy): domain Eukaryota; kingdom Viridiplantae; phylum Streptophyta; class Magnoliopsida; order Ranunculales; family Eupteleaceae; genus Euptelea; species Euptelea pleiosperma. The sequence goes on from CM068543.1 coordinate 20,074,748, forward strand.
AAGTTAAAATATGAAACGCATCCAAACTAACTTTTTGACTTAAGAAATCAATAAATTACTTTTTTTTTTTGTGTTGCCAAACGCCCTCTAAATGACAAAATTATCCTAAAATACCCATTGTTTTTCTTTGCCCACCACTTACAGCAACGAGCTATAAGCAGGCTCGTGGTCCGGTCCACGGGGCGGGCTAGAGTTCTAGTCGCGCACGTACCGCCTACAAGTCTCTATAAGAAGTTTTTGATAATAGACAGTTATTACCGACTAGAACTCTCAAGCCCACGAACATCACCTCCTTTCACAGTTCTTATGAACTAAAACTGCTCCGAGTTCCATCAACTTGTTAGGGTTTCTCTGCAAAAAGGTTTCTCGCTTCTGCGAAACTAGGGTTAGGGTTTTCGGTCTCTCAATGACGACCATTGTGGTTACTTCGGAGGAGGATCCCTCGCTTTCCGTCGTTCGATTCACGTCGGAGCTCGCCTGGGCCGATGCAGGGCCAGAGGTACTGTAATCGCTCTTCTTCCAGTTTTCTTCAATTTTTCTTTGATTTTTTTTTTTTTTTGGTATTTATGTAGATATTATAATATCTGTTAATCGATGCTGTCGACATGAACTGGCTTTTATAGATCAATATTCGAACAATTTGATTGGCATTATCTGTGTGAATCGGTTGAATTCTTCGTTATATAAGTGGTGCTAGTGAGAACAAACTTTTTCGTGGATTTAACTAGCACTGGGTTTCGATCAAAAAGGTGTTCTGTGTGCTTATGGGATGCAAACACATAAGCACAAATTATCTCGCACTTCCTAAAATCAAGTCAGTAGCAAACTTTTTCGTGGATTTAACTAGCACTGGGTTTCGATCAAAAGGTGTTCTGTGTGCTTATGTGATGCAAACACTTAAGCACAAATTATCTCGCACTTCCTAAAATCAAGTCAGTAGCAAATGCCCCCAACGGCACAACATCTGGTTTCTGACTAAAATTAGCGCAATTAACTTGATACCTGCGACCAAACACCCCGCTTTAGATAAGTAAAAACTACTCTCCAAATACAGGGATATTCAATCTTTTGGTATGCATGGTAAAACACTCTGAAATTTTGTAAACGTATGATTGAGATGCTCATTGGTTATACCATTTCTAGACGAGACCCCGCTTACGTAACATTTGAAAGTTTTTTCATGAAATTGCCATTGTATTCCAAAATTGGGATATTGGATGGTTCTTTGTATCTGATTTTTTTTATTTCTTTATTGTTAGGTTGCAGAACCACAAGTTGCTGGACTTTGCATGGAGGCCCAAGAATGCATAGTAATGGGTAGATGGTTCGATTTGGCCTCTCTTATGCTCACTTCAGCTGACTTGGTAATTTCAACGGTGTCGGAGAAAGGTGTGGAATTTTTTTTTTTTTTGGATGGATTTTCTTACTTTTATGTTGTAATTATTGTTATTGTTCTACTTCTCAAAAAAAATATATATTGTTACTGTTCTATCAAACTTCTCGAAGTTTTAGTATGAAAGAAAAGAAACACCAAAATTAACCAAGGCTACAAAAGAGGGAGAATCTGAATTATTAATGAATTGTGGGTATATATGTACCTAACTCTTGCTTGGCGATGGGCTTATTGCTGTGTGAAATAAGGAAGGGTTGTTAAGTTTGTTACACATAACCTCCTGACACTACTCTCCATTTAACAAGTTAGTCACTAGGTTTTCCTTTTCAACACTAACCACATGAAGGCTACACTGTATGAATGGGATCCAGATGTTAGATGTAAGGTTGATAAATATGAGGATTTGTCTGAGAAGTACATTTCCAAGGAGCACTCTGGTGGGGAATGGAGATACTGTCAGGGTTGGATACACAACTAAAAGGGTCCTCTTTGAGGGATAAAGGATCATACAGTTCTGCTGCCCACTTTTGTCCCGATACTCATGACTGGCTCCTGGATTTAGAACTTGATGAAGAGTTTGGGAAAGCGAGAAGCAGCTGTGTATAGTGTTTTTCACCAAAGATGTTGGGCCTTTGCTGAATTTTCCTCAAACAACTTAAACCCTGTGTTAACCTAATACAACAATGATACAGGATTGATATGGTGTGGATATGGCATTTCCACTTGAAATGGAAGTATCCGATACGGATACGAATCCCTTTTGAAGTATCAGATATCATTGCTTACAGTGGTTTCATGAAGCAGAACCAGACAATCTCTTTTCATCCACACAGAATCTCCTTTTCCACTTCTCATATATCGCTTGCAATATATGGAATCTGTGTCCATAGGTTTCATCCACCATCAGGTCCCAGTAGGGAGTAGTTGAGTACTCTTGAGTTTCCTAAGATTCAAGCTACACCTAACTTCGAAGCTGCATAACTTCCCAATTAACCAAAATACTAAATGAGCCCTTTTATTATGAGGATCCCCCCTTCAAAGGAAATTAAGTTCTCCATGCTAGGAAACTATTGGTGGCAGAGTTAAATATTGACCAGAGTGAACATAATCAAAGATTTTCAAACACTGGAACCAATATTAACCCTTTCGTGTAATCCAGCTGGCACTTAAAGACTCATTTTCTTTGTAGTTATAAACTTTTTTTTTCCACTCCAAATTTATGTGGTAGATATCAGTCCAATCGGTGTTGGAATTACCTGTTGGACATATCGATATGCTATGCAATTTCGGACCTACATCAGTAACTAGTGTTCCCTTGCATATGCTTGATATGGAGGATATAGAACTTATCTAAAAAAATGAGGATATAGAGACATAATGAATTGTATCGCATTGTGTATTACAGTTACACATATGTACTGTAATGGATTTTAATCCCAATAATTCACTTTTTGGAATATACGCTTGAGCACACTGTTCTATTTCACGCTTATTCGCATGTTTTGAGTGGTTTAATGGTGCAGTGTCAAGCTGTGGTTCATATGGACTGAAGTGACAATCTTAGACTTTTAATCTAGTCCTTCTAGAGTCTCTGGACCACTTCATGATTCAATTTACCTAGCCTGTGGTGCCTCTCACCATCCTGTACATAATATAGTTCCTCGCTCTCTCAAAACTTCTAATTGACACTGTCTCTGACTGTTGCAGATAGAGGTTAGTCCTTACAAACAAATCTTGTCCTAGAATCATTGGAACACTAGACATTATAGTTTCACCAATCTGCCAATCCTGATATTATCTGTAGTAAACATGCTGCCAACTTTTTTGAGACTCATCTCTGAATCTGTGTCCTTTATCATAGTCCTAGTCTATCTTTATCAAGGATTTAAAATTTCGATTTCGATTAGGTTTCGGTTCAGGTTGAAACCGAAATTTTGGGTGAAAATTTGAAATTTCAGTAAATCCTGGAAAAAATACGCATGGTTAGTGGTAAGATTATTTAAAATCCCTTATTTATAGGAACAAAATATTCTCTGTCTCGTTCTATAATCTCCCCGAGATAAGGAAATCTTAATTTATGGCTTAATTAATGAAAAAAAAGGTATTAATATATTTACATTGAACATTTAGCTGAAATTATAAAATTCATTGTGTTTGATTTTGGTAGAGTCCGAACCGAAATTTCGGCTGTTTCGACAAAATTTAAAACCTTGATATAGATAGAGCCATTGCCCACTCATTGTTGTTTACCAAGGATCAATGAAGTTTCTTGTATTATACAAGTGAACCTTCTGTATGCTGCTTTTGGTTACAGATCTCGAGTGCATCTACACTATAATTTGCAATCTTGTCACAAAATCTGAAAGTTTGGATGAAGTACTAGAGATGGCGAAGCTTATATCAACAAAAGTTACCCAACAACCAAACGACAAGTCTGCATTGCGCTTGAAGATGTAATATTAATCAACAATTATCCTTTTAGCCTGTGGCATTTTTTGCAATGTCTTACACTTCTACCTGTTTGATCCAGCTTGTTCAATCTGTACAATCTACTGGAGAACCCATACAGCAGGTTCTATGTTTACATGAAAGCCCTTAATCTAGCAGTCAATGGCAAAGTCACAGAACACATTATACCTTCTTTCAAGAAGATGGATAGCTTCCTAAAGGAATGGAATGTTGGTACCGTGGATCAGAGAGAGCTCTTTCTCACCATCTCTAACATTTTAAAGGAAAATAAAAGGTAATCTTCACAATGTTCTTTTGTCTGATAAGTTCCTCAATACAGAGGTGTAAGTGTTTGTGTGCAATTTGATTTTTCACAATTTCTAGTACATGCATTTGAATCTTCTTTGTAAATCAGCTCGGCAAAGGATTCATTCTACTTCCTGACCAAGTACTTGGCAACTTTTTCGGATGAGGATGCGTATATCATCAGTGAAGCTAAAGAGGAAGCTGTGCGTGCTATTGTGGAGTTTGTGAAGGCCCCTGACATGTTTCAGGTATCTCATTTCTAGCTTTTATTGAGGGTTTTTTTATGAGTGGCATGCTGCCAATGAAAATAATGCACGGGGCTTGTGTTTATTTCATAATTTTGGCACATCCCTTGGAATGCCATTTTTTGAACATAATGTTATTTTTTCTCTTTTAAAAACTGCTCATGGTAAGACTTCATATGGGTTTGAAGTACTTCTATCTTCATCAAATGGCCCAACATTCAATGAGGATTAACCATAAAAATTCTCAGACATGCTTGTGCAAAGACTTGTGTAATCTAGTGCAAGCCTCAGGAGCTTATTATTACACACGTTTGATTCTTCTGATAAGTAAATAAAACACATTTGATTAGTCCCAAAACTTCAGCAAATTTCTTTTTTTTTTTGTTAATGACGAGCAAACTTCAATCATTTTTTGAGTTATTATTTGTGTGATTTTTTTGAATGTTCAGAAATAATTAGGGTGCATTTGGAATGCGTGCAATTGCGGTGTGCAAACATGAATGCGTGTGCATTGCTTTGCCAGGCGTGCAAAGGTGGATTCACGTTTGCACACGCGCAAATGAACCGACACCCTCTTTAGTAAATAAAAACCCACCCCACCCCCTGAATACACAGCTTGGTGTGCAACTTAAATTGCACACCATATAAAATTCCTATTTTCCCCATTCAACTACCATCCAAGCCCCTAACCCATCTTTGGAGAGCAGATCATGTGGTTTCACTCGTCTCCGGCTCCAGTACCACCGATCTTCTCCATCTCTGGCGTCACCGATCGTCTCCAACACCAGCACCACCAAGCATTCAATAACTTCCCCCACCCACCTCTCTCTCTCTCTCTCTCCCTCCTTTTTTAGCTTCTTTTGTTTTTCTTTCTTCTCTCCCCACTCAAAGTTTTAAACAAGGAACTCTTCCCCTCTCCCTATTAGCATATTTGGTAACCGTTGCTTTGCACGTTGAAACTAAGTGAAGAAAAAGACATTGCTTCTCGCTTTTTCCATCCCCACTCTCTCATGCGTGCAAGCCATTCTCAAACACATTTTTTTAATTTTCACCTTCTCTGCTTTTAACGATTTTAATTCTCTGTAAGCTTCTTCCTTCCTCATTTGTAACTACCTCTCCTCTTTCCCTTACATTGCTTCTTCAATCCCCTTTTTGTCCCCATTTCAGGTGATGTTTCTGACTCTTTGAGACTCGTATATTCCGATCAGCTTTGTGAGTCTGGACGAAATAAAGAGATCTGAGAAAAAATCTCTTGCTTGAACATCAAATTTTTGGGTTCTTTTTTATTTATTCTTTTATTTGGTCATTCTCATCAAATTTGGGTTTTTTTTTCTATAGCGATTGATTGAAGTAAGAAATTAAATTTTCATCATGTCGGCTGAAATTTGATATTTTGCTTGAATATCGTTTATTTATTATTAGTTATATAAGGATTTCCCCAATATCCAATTTGAAGGCAAGAAATAGAGTTTCTAGATAGAATCTGGGGTTTCGCTTGTTTTCTCATTTGGATCTAGATTAGCAACGATGGGAGGACAATTTATTAAGAAGACGGACGAATCATTGTCGGTTCTCCAATTTCCCCAATATCCAATTTGAAGGCAAGAACTAGAGTTTCTAGATAGAATCTGGGGTTTCGCTTGTTTTCTCATTTGTATTTAGATTAGCAACGATGGGAGGGCAATTTATTAAGAAGACGGACGAATCACTGTCTGTTCTCCAACTCAATAACAATTTGGAGTATATAGCAATGCTAAGCCTTTATGAGTCTGTATGTTGGCTTGACCCGAACTTGTAGTCCTTTGACACCACCCTATATGCTCGCACGAATCGTGTTATCAAGCCCCTAACCCTAACCCCTATCCGATCGTAGATCGGTTTCCCGTCCTGCATTAAATTTGGTATCAGCGCCGAAATATCGTACCATCCCTTCTCTCTTCTTCCGTTTTGATCTTTTCTTCTATCTTTTTTTTTTGTTCATGGGTATTGTCCACGATATTGTTCATGGTAGCACAAGAAGAAGACGAAGAAGTGTGGACAAAGCAACCGGATGAAGGGACAAAAAAAGAGAAGAAAAGGAAAATGAAAAGAAAGAGGTGCAAGTCAAGAATATTTAGGAGAGTATGAAAAAATTCATTTTTTTTTGTTGGGAGCGATTTTCAAAAAAAGTTGCATGGTGAGATGCCTTGCAAGAAAGAGTGATGCTTCTGTCGAAGATCAAGTACTTAAGTATTTCAAAGATAATGATTGATGAAAGACCTTTTGATATTACTCCTGTGAAAGGGGTTTGGTGTGAAGCAATGGAGTATTCTTAACTATCTAAAGGCCTAGATCAATTTATCTACATTCGAATTCGAGTGAATTCTTTTCAACAAGGAGGGTTTGATGCGAGAGCATTCTACTTGATAGTCCGCAACTACAATAGATCAATTTTTTTTTTATTTGAGTTGTAATCAGTTTCAGATATTTTTAGAAAGTCTTTTAGTTTGATTAGGATTAGGAAAGTTAGAATTTTATAAATAGGGTTGTAATCTTTGATTTTAAAAAGAATGAATGAAGAAATAGAAAATCTTTTTGAGAAATCTCCTGTGAAGGGAAACTTGGTGTGAAGCCAAGCTAACTTGGGGCGAGGCAAAGGTAATCTTTCTCTTTTCTTTTCTCTTAATTCCTTCCATCTTTTATCCTTGTTTTTTTTTTTGTCAATTTTTTGACCTAGAAACCATAGTCATCCCCATCCAAAACCCTAACCCCTATCCGATCGTAGAACAATCTCTTGTCCTGCATTTGTAATCATGGATTTTGCATGCAAAAGAGTTCTAGGAAAAATGGAGGAAGAACCCATGCATTTAAAGGCAAGCTAGAGCCTCTCTAATGGTCAAATTTTCGATTGTTGGGGCAGCGTTGTCAACCGGTCTTCTTTGAGCGGTTAACCGATCTCTTTGAGCGGTCGACCGGTTTCAGATTTTTTCATTGGACCGATTAGGTCTTGTCAAGATAGACATTTTATTGTAAATGCCCATTCAATCTAGTTTTTTACCTGCACAATGTTCACAATATTTACATTAAAATATCATTTAAATAATTACATAAGATATTTATAATATAAATAAGGGAATACCCCCCATTTGGATACAATAGAAATAGTTCTAAAAATCAAATTCCAACAGAATCAGAAAGGTTTTTTTTTTCCAGTTCAAGGACAAAATCCATTTTTTGGAAAGTCAGTCAACAAAATGGACTTTCAAATAAAGTCTTTTCTCAAATCTTAAAAGCCGGTAATTTTCCTTATATAAAAACAATTCTGAAACACAAAAAGTTGGTAAAATCGTGTTAAGCTCAAATGCATTTTGATCAAAACAATAATTATGATTTCCAACATTTACTGGCCTTCCAAACTTAGCCAAAACCTACAAATCACTCCCTATTGAAGTTTTAACATACTAAAGTCCGGAAGGTTAGAGTTAAGCAAAGGACCTTGGGGCCAAATCATATATCTTTGTTGCACATTTTCCTTTACTTTGAGGCTTGAGCTCTCCAATCTTTAGCATTTTCCTTAATTTTGATCATGATGAGCTTAAAGCATTTTGTTTTATATTCCTTGAGGCAAGTTATTACGTGACTTGGACTCAAAGTTTTAAATTTCAGCGTTTCGACCGAAATCCCTGAAATATATGTTTTTAAAGCGAAAATCCACCGAAATCCTGAAATTTCAGCTAAAATTTCAGTTTCGGTCCTCACCAAAATTGCTACCAAAACCGAAATTTTAAACCTTACTTGGACTAGACAAGACATACAACATAACATACACTTGTCATGGAATTGCCAATACAATAAAATATGACTTAGTTTGGATCAATGAGTTGTTGAGCCACGCTTATGGTATGTACATTGAGGATGATGAAACTATAGTAAATCATATTATGCCCCATAGTCATAAAAACCTTTAGTTACACTATCATATGCATTTAATGATATATTGATCACATGGATAGAAAATGAAGCTAGGAAGTTGGTTTCCCTTGTGTCATTTTGGCAGAAGTATGTTACTAACAGTGACTGCTGTATCATTATCTTGGTGGTGGAGGCCAGGAGCTATACCTTTATTTTTCACATGGCTTATTGTTTGATCAATAATAAGTTTTTTCGACACATTACAGCACAGAGCATAAAGACATGAGGAGTGAGGACTTCCTAAATTCTATTATACCCAGACCCTTCTTTTTACCTTACTGTACCTGTGATATGGGTACAGGATCCAGTTTGGATCCACCAAATACGTGCCCAATTTTTTCAAGCTAATTTTTCTATGTTGGGTATGTACCCAATGAGTTGGACAGACGCCTATATGTTGCAAGAGAAGAAAAAGAAAAGGAAAAAACAGAAGAAAGAATATCCACACAATTATAAGTTACAACCATAATCTAAAAATAAAACTAGTTCATACTACTCGATTTACTATTGAATTGTGCAACTACAATTATAGTTAGAATAAAATATTAAAGTATCATCAAAGTAGAACAATAAAAACGTTATAATAGTAGAAATATTAAAGTATTAATTGTCTAGTTGTGTCCAATTTGGAGGTTGAGCAAGTCTGACACTTGGACACGTACACTTGGATGGGCCTCACCTGATAATACTTGTTACTTCTTTAACCATGGTTGTTGCATCACGTTGTTCTTGCAATTTGCGCATACACATTCAGGCTGCCTTAGTTTTTTCCTTCTCTTTCTTTTTCCCAGTTGCCTTTTTAAATCCTAGATTATATCACTGCTTTTGGATTTTCAAAGAAATTTCAAATTCCTCTTGGTTTCCTTGCAGTGCGATTTGCTAGATATGCCAGCTGTAGGACAATTGGAGAAGATGGCAAATATGCATTGGTATATCAACTTTTGAAGATCTTTCTAACGCAGAGGCTGGATGCATACTTAGATTTCCATGCTGCAAATTCCACATTGCTGAAAAGCTATGGTAATTTTTATTTTTATTTAATCCCAAAATTTGGGAAGATAGGAGACACTACAGTTTCTCCAGTATACTTAAAGTTTTTCTATCTACTGTATCTTGAACTATGGTTCTTGAAATATATCTATAGGTCTTGTTCATGAAGACTGTATAGCGAAGATGAGGTTGATGTCGTTGGCTGATCTCGGCTCCAATGACTCTGGTGAGATTCCATATGCTCTCATCAAGGACACGCTTCGGGTGAGCTTATTTATCTCTTACTTCCCCTGCTTCTTCAGGTTCTTTCCTTGTCATACCTTTGTTACTTATTAGGGTGGAAATTTCATCGCAGATCACAGACGATGAGGTCGAACTATGGGTGGTTAAGGCGATAACTGCAAAGCTACTTGACTGTAAGATGGACCAGATGAATCAATCTGTAATTGTAAGGTGAGTTTTACATTGTTGTTAGTTGTTACTCATTCTGCTTCTAGTTTGATCACAAGAAGAAGAATTTGACCTCGGGACTGTAGAATTGAACATTTTGAGCGGCTGTGTGCACTGCTAATGATCATTTCTGTTCCTTGTTTTTTATTTGATATATGATGTGCAGCCGCTGTACAGAGCGTGTGTTCGGGTTGTATCAGTGGCAAGCCCTTCAATCGAAACTAGCAACATGGAGGGTAAAAACCTTCTTTCCTGCATTTTTAACTTCATCCTTTTAGTTTTATGGTTCTGCATTTTATGGACATAAAAGCCAAAGAAAGAGCTATCTGGAAAAATCCAGTTTTAGTGTGGAGTCCACCAACTGCGACCTCTCCTTGTCCAGATGCTGGGCCCTACAGCTGATCACTGTTTTAATATGCTTTCTAGGCTGGTGAATCACCGATACATTTTTCTGATCAATCCATCAATTAGTTATTGAACGTGTTAGTATTAGATAAAGCTTTTCCTGGTCCATTTCAGGGTAATATTGCAAATGTTATAAGCACGATTCAAGCTAATAAGGTAACTGAAGATGGCTCACAGGCAATGCAAGGTTTAATGATTCGTTGAGAGGATTTCATATCGGGTTTTTGAGATTTGATCACTTTGTCGGGGTTTTAATCAGAGATGAGTCTAAGACTGATTAATGTAGTTTGTAATTTTTCAATTTGTTGTAGTTGGAGGCTTGGAGCTTGTTTTAAGTATTTATAGAAATTATATGAAGTTTTTGTCTGTGTATGTGGTAATATTTGGTGTGACGAACAGGTATTGGGGACCAACACCTCAGGTTTCCTCATAGGTCGCTCTATGGGCGCCCACGTCTTTCGGCTGGGTGTGGGTGGGCACCCACACCGGACAAAAATGCCCCCCTCCAGTGGGGGCACCCAGCCCATTCCTTCGTCTCCTCTCTCTCTCTCTCCCTCCATCTCTCACTCTCTCTCTCTCTCAGTCCCTTCAATCTCAATCTCAATCTCTCTCTCTGCCTTAGCCCCCACGGTGCTGAACCACCGTGGGGACTATGTAGCCCACGGCCAGCTGATTTTACCATTAACTTGGGGTGCGTTTGGAATGCATGCAATACATTGTACCATTAACTTAGTGTTTGTTTGGAATGCGTGCAATCGTGATGTGCAAATCCATTTGCTTGGCAATTGACAATCGATTGCCAAGCGTGTTTGGAACGTGTGCATTTGGCCATTTCTTGGCTGATTTCTTGTAAGGATTATCATCCTTTTAACTTGTCTCCACAGTAGTCCCCACATACATTTCATATAATGAGGAAACTAGGTGTTGGTCACACCCAATCATGTCATCTGACACTCCTAGGAGCGGCCCACCCCTCGTGGATCTACACCCAAAAATCAGTCTATTTTGTGATTCCTATCCATTAGATTTGACCATTTTTCATTTGGACTTGGGTACAATGTTTTTCACCCATGCCCATGATGAGCGAGCCCATAGGTGTCACATGCCAAACCTATCTAGTATACTCTACAAACACAATATCCCAAGGGATTTTTAAATTCAGCGCTTCTACACTCCTGTTCCCGCTCTCTCCTAGGTACTTAGGTCTATAATCGAAGTCAAGAAGTTGAGGGCCATGCTTGCAGTATGTCTAGGCTTCATTCTGGATGAACATCAGGTTCATTATGGATGAAGCTTTCGGAGTAGAGGATGAAGGTGCAACATCCCAGATTCTATTTGAGGGACAATGACACTAATCTCCCCGAGTTTAGTGAAAAACAGTAACCGCACCGTGCATTGACACAATGGGGACCCTTAACTCCCTAACTACCTCATTAGAGTTCCTCCTTGTCAGCCTGCTGGAGGGACCCAGATAATTTTGGTCGGAGTGACTCACTCCTTGACCCCTAGGGTTCATACTCCTAGTGATCCTCCGATCCTCATCCAATCCAAGGAGACTTTAAGAAAGAATAGACTTAAAAAGGGAAGGCAAGATACTAGCCTAGAACTTCACTGACCAGCTTTTAAGAACATGACGAGACATAAAAATTTTAGTGAAGAAAATTATGTCTAAGGGTCCAATTTGTAGACCTAAGATCCCTAGGGTTAGGAGATCATGGTGGCGAGAAATGTGGGATGATGGCATCCCTTACTCCTGAGATAGGGCAATGTGGGTTCCAAAATATTTCACGCTCCAGATAACGCCACGTGACACCCTCAGAATGCATGTCTTGAGATCTAAAATGTTGGGATAAACCTGAAACAATACAAATTGATGGAATTTAGTCCTTCGGAGAAGCTTACACCACTCCAGGTCCAATTAAGACTTATACATATAAATCGGATAATTATATTTGGAGTTATTTTGGATATATGTAGCTAAAAATCGCAGTTTTGAAAATATGGATGAAATTAAAGGGGTACACGTTAATTAGTTATAAGGGGCTGCTTTGGGAAATTAAAATTCATGCATGTTTTAAATAGTGGGTAAGTAGTCTCACGCTGAAGCCAGAATAGGTGAACGTCTTGTGGTTTAATGTCAGTTTTTTCTTTAAAATGGTATAGATTAGAACGAAATTAGGGGATTCAACCCAAGAAAAGGAAAAGACCTATTAGATAAATCCATTATCACTCAAGTAAAATGACTGAATACTAGGATATTCAGAGCCAGAAACTAAGGTGTTCAATTCAAGTTCAGATCCATCCCTTTTTAATCCGAACCCATGCTAGTGCAGCAACCACAGCACCCCCCAAGTGAGCTGATCCTGAGATTTGACTGTTTCCCTGCAACAATCAAATATAATGAGTTAGATGCTACAAATTACTGAGGGAGGTCGCAACACTAAATGTCACGCAATCCAGAAGATGTCCTCAAGTTTTGATCTCTACATATTGATCAAAACATTCCATCCATTGGTTCAGATTGGATTGTTAAAAAGAAAAAAAAATTATTTTAAAAAGAAAGTAATACAGCCATGCACCAATGGTGAAAGGTTCCAATTTGATGGACACACTTACCTCCATCATCCTCAATATATCTTTTCCTATTAAAAATGCTCCCTGAGATGAGATTAACCAGAAATATATAGTAAGAATGATGACTGATCTTGAGTTACTATTTCATCTTTGGATTAGATATGGAAGGCTAGCTTACCAATAACATTGCTGGAACTGGTATGAAGAAATTGACATAGTGTGTAGCTGTTGGAAAAAGAAATATATCGAGTAGCATAATGGCATTCACGGCCCCACTTGCGCCCTAAATGAAGTGGAGAGCAATCATGAATCCATGAATCAATCGAAATTTCAAACTAACACCCAACTTGCTAATTCTTCTAAGTTATTCTTATGGGAACCAAGCACATGGCGAAAATAAATATGCACATCCAAAATCATTATCATGCATACAGATAGAAGCATGTTTATCAGTTTCCATAAATGCATGTTTCCAAGAGCAGAGCTGCGTATCCATGGATGGATGATAACTGCATACATGTAAATATGCATTATTTCCATGCATATTAGAAAATTCATATACAAGGACTTAGACATCATGGTGAACACTAAATGCATAAAAGTACATTATTGGTGTTATAGGCAAGGTTTAAATATCATTTTGTCTCGTTGTTTCGGTAAGCTGACAGAATGACACAAATCAACCGAAACGAAACGAAACAATGGAAAAAAACATTATATGTCTTGATAAAACTTAAACCATTTTCTAATGTTTAATTAGGTTACAAACTTGTGTTTTTAGCATTTATATGCGTTATAAAAGACACATATATCATGAAAATAAAAAGCTTTAAAACCAGTTTTAATATCGTCTCGGTATACTACTGAAACTAGACGTCTCAGCCAAGACGAAACGAAACGAAAGGAAATTTTGAACCATGGTTATAGGTGATAAACAATCTTATTTCATTTTTTCATGGTGGGTAGGCTGGGATCAAACCCATGACCTCATGGTTGCAGTACATAACGTAAATTGAATTGAGCTATTGGCTCAAGCCCAGTGTTATTTCATGGGAAAAAGGTTTTCTGAATCGCCTCTCCAAAACTCTTTGACATGCACTTTTTTTCTTGCCATGTGGAGGGCAGAAGTAATCAATCCACACCGTCCATCTGATCGACGGCCCTCTAGATTGGTCACATGGATGGTACCCTTGGCCATGTCACACCCCCATATCCTACCATGATTTGCAGTTTCCCCCTATAAATGACAGCTCATAAATTCTTTAATTTTTAAACAGAAAAAGGTAATAGAACGCTATCCCCTTTCTATCATAGGAAAAAAAAACATGTGACTACCCTAACCCCTTTTGCCATGTGGTGGAGGGTTATTGATCTGATACTTGCACATGGGGAGAGGTGTGGTAGTGCGGTGGCAAGATACCTTTGGAGCCCTTTGGGCCTGCCACCTCATCTGCCACATGTAAATTCCAGCCATCCTCCTATGGAAGACCCATCAAAGAAAAACCATGTCCTAATTTCATATTGTGCATTTAAATATCTGATACATATTCTCCAATATCGGACAAGATATTATTCCTTGCACGTATGCAAGGAACTGTACTTGGTTATTTCTTTGTTTGTATGCATATTTGCTAGGGTACTTCTACATGAGGGCATGCACATGTGCTGTACGCCCATAGCCTAATAAAAACAACAGGCTCAATAGACAGGCTTGAGAGAAAACATACCAATCCTGGAATTTTCAAAGGGTCCACATACCACATTCCCGAGCCCTGCAAAATAGAACAATGAGAGAACAGACTGAAAACCATGTGGAGCCTTTAAATATCCAAGGACCCTGTTGTAACTTATTTCAAGCATAATGCATATATGCCCATCAATGGTTCGATATCATTGAACAAATCATATACAGAATGCAACTTGATCAAAAGAGAGACTCTTGTTTTCAAACTAGACCAACAGAGGTTCAAATTGCTTTAGGACCGCCATTTATACCTTTGAAGATGGGGCCATAAAGGCATGGTGCACCAAGTAGAATATCGAGCCGCCAACTGCCCCTGCTAGATACAATTTCAGCACAAATTCTGGGCCGAAAATATTTCCAATCTGGTCATTGCAATGTAATAAGATCAGTAGAAATTGATCAGAGGATACCTTTCTTTTTTCTTTTATTTATTTATTTTGGGTCTAAGATCAGAGGATAATAGTTAAAAGAAACAGTTCATTCATTCATGCAATGGTATATCCACAGTATGTAACCTACCAAAACAAATAAATAAAGTCCGAGTATCACAAACAGATGCCTCAAATAAATACAGTACAAGGAAAACATGGTGCACGTGCAGAGGTTCAAGATCAAATAAACACAGTATAAGGAAAACATGGTGCACATGCAGAGGTTCAAGACCAACCATTCAATGGTTCCTACTTAAGAGATAACAGAAAGCAAAAAAAGCAACGCGATTGGAGGATGACTCCAGCCATCCAATTTATTCCATCTTTTGGACAGTGAAGGAAACCCTAGTGAATTATAAAGAGAAATGTCTACGGATTGTATGTTTGTGGTCATCCAGTTAGGTTTATATCCCTTTTCTAAGTATTGTTATTTTATAAGTAAATGATTTATTAAAGAAGGGAATAAAATTATTGTTTTAACATCTGTCCTTTTTCTAATTATTGTTTTAGTTTTCAAAATTTGCACAAGTCCTTGTGCCTTTCTAGTTAGTCTTTTCAAATAAACAACTGCTTAAAACAAATTTTTATCATTAAATAATAAAACAGCTATGTTCATAAGTAGTGTTTAACTAACTACTAGCTGGAAGCAAGAAAAATATAAATGAAGATTATGTCATACTTTTGACATCAGCGTGTGTGAAACATATTGAACATCAAGATGTTTTTGACACAGCACCATTTTTTAGAGAATGCAAAATAAAATTCCATTTTCACATGTAAAAGAATTTAGCCTCTTTATAGCGCGACGAGTTACATAATATAGAAATAATGTCACCCCCAAGTCCTCACTAATACTAGAATAAAAGATCTCATCTATCAGAAATAGGGAATGTTAAGGGTTTGAAGAAAGCATATACTTCTATATAGCATCATAATTGAACACTCTTGGTGGGTAGATATCATGCGAGGGAGATGTGGTTGCCAAGAAATGAAATGATTTCACACCGTATGATAAAACAAAGTCAAACCATCTATTAAAAATTCAAAATTAGGATAAACCACATGATAGATTGTTTTTTAGTTACTAGAAGATAAAGAACAGCCGATATTAAATAAAATTTAGAGGAATGCTAATGTGAGTAGACTGTCTCCCTTGCCAGTGCCATGAACGTAACACACACAGACGGGGTCGACGCCTACCATTTGATGGGTCTTGCCAAAGAATCTCCTAGGACAGAAATAGGGAATGTCATTCTGTTTAAGTTTCAAGAAAGGATATACTTCTATATACTTTCATAGTTAAATAAACTTGATGGGTAGATATCGTGCGAGAAAGATGGGGATGTCAAGATATGGAATGATCTTACAATCTGAAAAAAGATTAGAAACAACCAACCTTAATAAAATCTAGACAAATGCTAACGTGAGGGAACACCGGAACAGTATTCCTTGCCAGTGCCATGCATGTGACACACACTGAAGGGGTCAGCACCTACCATTTGATGGGCCCCGCCAAGGATATCTCCTAGGACCCAATTGAATGATCCTAAGCATCTGATCTATCACATTCTTTTGGAAGAAAAAAATAATATGGTGAACTTCATCTAATCAGGTCAATTGTTGACCTAGACAATCTTTTTGACAGCAGGAACCTGCTTTTGTGCCACGTTCACAGCACAAGCGATGACACCTTCTTGCCTCCCATCCCACATAAATATTCATCTTAAATTCATTCTATACCGCATACTTCAAAGAAGGAGAAGTGTATGAAACCTGCTTTGTAATAACCAGAAGCAGAAAACTTAAACCAAAATAAAGATCTTAAAGCATTAACCATACCGATGTCCCAAAGAAGTAGAGGCCAATCATGTTAGACAAAAGATGCTCAACTTCAATATGACTGAATGCCGAAGTGATCAATGTGTGCACACGTCCACTTGTAAAGTTTTCCACTGAAATCTGCTCAAGGAACATCAAGAAGTTAGCACATATTGGGGATTAAGAGCTACTGTTATGAGATAACAAACTGAGACTTGAGTATATGGAGCATCAAATACAGCTATTTTCATTCTAGAAGTAAATTTTTTGCCTAAAGGAGCAGCCAAGTAGGTCCATCTCAATAAAGAAAAATATAAATGGATTGTTTGGTGCAACATAGTTCACGATAGTAATTGAATGAACACTGACCATGAAGTTCTTCCTCATAAATGTAGCATCTGCAATCCTCCATAGCATAAAAATGGCAACATTAGCTGTAATCAATCCCCAAACCACGCTATCTGCCGTTGGGAACCATGCTCTCCTGCGAATAGGAAGAAGTGACAATAATGACATATAAAAACTTTGCTAGCCCTCAAGTAATGTAAGAGCTGAAATATGCCTTTCCAATAACAGAAAAGAATCAACGTTGGTCGTTTGATGTTTAAGCATGGGAAGGCTAAGCGCTTATCTAGTACCTAGATCAAGCAAACTCTGTACAAAGCCCATGAAGCAAACAGATAATATACGCAAATGTAGAGTCAAGACAAACTAATAACGAATTCATACTGCTTTGTGTACAAAAGCTCAATGTCAAAAACTTGTCCAGAAAATCCTTCAATTTTCAATTATTTGTTGCATCATTATCCGTCAACACAATGTTATTGACATAAATAATGAGAAAGGTAGTGGTTCTTTCACCA
Source organism: Euptelea pleiosperma (assembly GCA_035048495.1). Classification (NCBI taxonomy): domain Eukaryota; kingdom Viridiplantae; phylum Streptophyta; class Magnoliopsida; order Ranunculales; family Eupteleaceae; genus Euptelea; species Euptelea pleiosperma. Next base: position 20,092,366 of record CM068543.1, read on the forward strand.
CTTCTACAAATACTGCATGATCTGCCTTGTTCCTCTAGCAGTGCGTCATTGCACATCTCAAAGACTCAGATCAAGATAGTGTTGCTGCTTGGAAATCACTTTTGTCAACTTAGAGACCCTTCTGTCCTATCTCTAGAATTGAAATCCAGCTATGTCCATGCACATCTCATCTAGGAGGTCTCCTTCAAGAACACAAACTCTTCACATCAAGTTAGGGCAATGGGCATGAATGGTTAGCGGCAAACATCATCCTTGCAAAATTTGATATTGCTATTGGTGCAAGTATTTTCTAATAAACTACTCCATGGGTTTGTTTAAGACCTTTGGCACAAGTCTAGCGTTTTTCAATCAATGGATTCAATTCATCAACCTAATACTTCAGTGCATACACCGATTCACACCTTATGATACATTCTCCTTGGGCATATAAACAGTTCCAGCTCATAGCACTTCCTTATTCTTACTGGGTGCAAAAGAAAAAACCAAGGAAGTAGCGTACAAGTGCTGAAAAGGTATAGCACGCCTATCTCATGACTGTCACCAATCATCTTCTTCATCTTCAAGTCCTAGCAAAAACACGAAGTCGAAAATTTAAAATTAATTAAAAATAGAAATAAAAAATATTTCTTTAACTTGTGGTTAAGACTCATGGTAAAACTCTTCGGCCATTTGCAAACAAAAAATTGACTGGCCAGTTCGGATCACAAATAACTGGATAATTTAAGGTCATGAAACCCATGTTCTTTCCCGGTAATAGAGTGAAGAAGTAACCTGACAATTTATCCTTCTTCCACCCCTGCAACTAGTGCTCAACAGCAAAACTTTATACTAGTACCAGTCACGATTCGAGCATTCTACATCAATGATGGTTCCCAAGTACATGGATTAAGGAAAGGAAAAAATCAAGATTTGTAATCAACTGATAGGTGTTCTCTACATTCTTAATAACAAGATTAAGAAAAGAAAAAGAGATCATTTGATTTAAGATAGAGAAAGAAAAAGTAAAATGAGGTCGAGAAAGAGGGTTGGTGATTCCACAACAGGTATCATGGTGGTAACAGTAGCAGATATTGTAACGAATGTAGTAGATACTGCAAAATGGGTTCTTTACCTGCTACACAGTTCATTTTAAGGGAGATCAAGGACGGGATTTGGTATTTGAAGAGCAAAGACGTGCCCCGACAGATATAGGATCATTACCGTAACCGTAACATGTTTCTGCAAGCACTGGTTATATTACTTTGTAAAGACTGATGTGATCCTCTCCAACAAGTCCATGTTTGGTTTTTAAATAAAAGGATTTAAGCTGAACCACAAATAATCTTCTATGGGTTCAGATCGGATCGCAGTATTTAAATTGTAAACTGTATCATTGTTATATGAATCATATGTGAAAAGATAATATATTGTCACAGAACCGAGATTTTTTTTTTTTTTTTTGAGAAGTAAAGGTATATTTAAGAACAGGGGAAAAAAACCCAAGGAGGCCCTACAAAAGGGCAACAGACACCTCAACAAAAATTGGGATCTCATAACAACTCATCCCCCTCTAAACTCTGACATTGAGAATGATCAGAAATACAAGAGGGTTTTGACTCTCAACACCACCTTAAGGCCATCTACCTCCTTCCCTTCGAAAATGCAGGAATTCCCTTCTTCCAAAATAGCCCAAAAAATAGCAAATAGTAGGAGCCGCCAAAGAATTCTACCTTTCCCTTTGAGAACTTCGAGCGCACTGCCTTGGACCACACCAACCACATACTCGGGGACATCAAAGGTGATACAGAACAGGAAGAAGAAAGTCCTCTAGATCTCAAAAGTAAAAGGATAGTGGATAAACAAGTGTTCTACTGATTCGGCCTCAGAATTACATAAAGCACACCTGTTTGGCAACATCATCCCCCTGCTACTCAGATGATCCACTGTAAGAATCTTGTTGACACAGCAGTCCAACGAAAAAGCACACCTAGGATGGAACAAAGGCCCCCTAAATAAGGGAAGCCGGAAACGATCTCCAGCCCCTCGCAACAAGATGAGCATAAAAGGAACTAACTGTAAAAGCTCCCTTGGGATCCCACCTCCAAAGCAGTCCACCTCAATTGACTGAACGGCCACCTCCCCTACCCGAGACAAAAATGAAGCCTCCATCTCCCGTCGTTAATATTTCTCTTAAATCCAAAGTTCCAAGAGACATATCCCTTAGAAGAAACACTCTTTCTTCAACTCTCTCTTTCACTAAAATCAACTCAATTAATCACAGAAAACTATCCCATTCATTCTCAATAGCTATCCTATTTATAAACTTGAAAAATCAAACCTATTGGATCCAAAACATTTAAAACTCTTCTCATTCTAAAATTGTTCTTCTAAAACAAGCAACTTCCTAATATCTTTTTAGAAAATAGCAAACAAGCAAATTTTCTAAATGATCTTAGCAATTTCGAAGATTCTTGTGGGATCTACTGATCTTGGCTTCCAATTTGGACAGTTATGAGGTGGTTGGTAACACTCCAACAAAGGAGCTCGCTTGAAATGTGATGACCCTTCATCAGACCCTCGAAGTTGAGAAGAATTCGCTCACGAATTCAAGAAGTGCCATTCCTTGTTCTTTCTGACAGATTCTTCACTCAGCGTGCGACACATCTTCTTTCTTGGCATGTGTTTCAAGAGATGGGGGATATATTATAAAAATTTTCACATTCTTCTTGACCTTGTAAATGCATCTCTTTGCCATGTAAAAAAGCGTCAACATCAAAGTGTCCTGGCCTTCCAAAATAAGATCAAGAGCATCCATATCTGCATGTAGCACAAGATATAATCGATGTACTCTCCAAATTTGATTCCCCCGCGTACGGTGCATGACAATTGGTCAATGACATCTGATTTTAGCCACTGCAAGGAGAAGACTTGTTTCTTTTTAGTCTCCTGAAGTTGGAGATAATCGACGACGGATCTGGAAAGGAGATTGGCTCCATAGCAGAGCACTTCTGATCCTTTAAAGAAAAACTACTCTCTTCTACATTCTTCATCTTTTATTTCCTCATTTCTCTGAAAAAAATAACCCAAAACAGTTCTCCATTGGTTGTTTACACATAGATGTGTATCTAGGCTATTGTTTGGTGTTTGTTTCCAGGTTTATAGTGTTGTTGAAGGTATGAACATGTACGAGGTGGCTAGTAATGCTCTGACAAAGGAGATCGCTTGAGACGTGATGCTCCTACATCATGTATCCTAATTTCCCAACTAAATAACAGGGACTTTTCAAGGGATCAGAAAGAACACTTTCTAAAACTGCAAGTCCAATCTTGCAGGAAGCAACAATTACTCTTCAATATTCAAACAAAGGCAACTGATTAGCAATAAAATCAAATAAAATTTCAAAACTGGCACACTTATGTTCAGCATGCAACAATAAATTTCACATTTTTTCACACTAACCAAGGTTTAAATACATCTATTACAATATTATAACAGACATATAATGGTCAAACCAATATTATTTAAATATTATACATCGACAACCTTAAAAAAATGAATAACAGAAAAAATAACAGTTGTTGTAGCATTAAGTCCATTTTTTCAGTTTGGGCTTATTTTTGGAGAGATGCCCATTCACCGAAAAAGAAAATCTTCGTACAGAACTTCGTATATGTAGTTAGCAGCTTTAATAAAACTTCGTACGGTACTTCATAGTTAACCAAATGATGTGTGGCGTCCTATTTTGTACTGGCTACAGTAACACAAGTCAATTACTTTATACATTTTCAATACCTCGCAAAGAATGCAAGCCTAGGAAATCTCGAATACTTTCTGAGGATTTCAAACTCACGTAGCATTTCCTTAATTTTTTTCCCTCAATTTTTTCTACATCATTCACCAAATCATGATCAAACAGAAGAAAATGAGAAACCCAAAAAGATTAAAACAAAGTCCCTGTAGATACCATATCTGTAGACACGTATCCCAAGGTAAAATTGTTCCCTATTGAGCAACCAGTTACACCATACTGTGGACGCGATGCACTAGATCATTCTCTTATTGCCTACATTGGCACACTTTCCATTCTTGTAGGATTCCAATTCCTATACAACTCTATCACTGTGAGAAATTTCTATTTGCTACCTTTCCTATTCCTAGTAGGATTAGAAGTATTTTCCTATTTATATCCCCCTTCAACCTGTTGGGAAAGTGAAGAAGCATTGTAACACTCTACACACTACAGTGGATTGTCTCCAATGAGGCCAAAGACATAGTCGACCGGATTCCAGCGACAGACCTCGTTAAACGGTTTCCTCTCTCCTTTATGTCTCTTTTCTAATTATTTTATTATTTATTTCATCATTATTTATGCTTGATTAATTGCATATTTTTATCATTGTTTTTTTTTATCATTATTGTTTGTGGTGTATGAATCGGAGAAAATCCAAGGGCAATCACGGATTTGCCCGCCACAATTCCTACCGAAAAAAGAAATATAATTTTTCAATTTTCACCTGAAAACCTCGTAAGAAACCAGGAAAATATAAGAACAAAAGGCTTTAGAATACCCATTTTAGAGCGACCCAGATGATAATATTTCAGGAACTGAAAACCAAATCAAAACAAAATACATTACCAGCGATGCCGCGAAGACTTAAATATTGGATTAATTTCGAAATGTCGTCTCGGAAACTGGGCTCTCAGAAACAGAACTCCACGATCAAACACGCTTCTGCTTCGAATCTTCAAATGGGTACTTGACACTAATTGCTTTACGAATGCTGGGTTTGCGATAAGCCCAGAAAATCTCTCTGAAACGCTGTGATGAGACCGCCATGAACGGGAGGAGTTGAAGCATAAGTGAGAGAACGAATGGGGTTGAGTAACCGAAGAGTTGAAGAGCTGTTTTGGGCTTATTTCAGCGAGAGAAACGGCGAAGTTTTTGCAGAGATGAGCTTCGAGAAACGAATTTGTATTAGAGAGCTTTCTGGGGATTTCCGAGAGATGTTGGAACGAACGTTGTATTTTCTGCATTTTGGTTTTGAAAAGCTCTGAAGGTTTTGAGAACAGCTGAGAGTATAAAGTGATTTCACCGATCAAAAAAACACGAGAAAATTACTTCTAAGTCCCTTTTTATTAAATAGTGACCATTAAGTCCCCTCTACAAAACCATGGACATTGGTTAAAACATTTGCCCATTTAGACCCCTTTTTAAGTTACAATCCAAATTTTTCTTTAATACCCATGTTACCCTCTAGTTGATATCAATTTGATTTGAGTTTTGGCTGACGCACAGTACCCATGTCAGCCTCATCTTATCTCTTCGTTCATTTTCCCTCCATCTTCAATTCTGTCGTATTTCCCTCCATTTCCTCAATAGCTCGTCTAGTTTCTATACAACTTGTTTGTTTTCACTGACTCATGGCAGCTCGTCTTGCTCGTTGAAGAAGATTGAGTAGGAAGAAAGCAAGTTCGTTGATACTTCGTTGAAGAAGATTGACTCTACGGCTTGTCTAGCTATGCTCCTTCGGTGAAAACAAGCCTCTCATTTTTTTCCATTTCCTGTATGCAATTTGTTTATCCTCCATTGAAGTTTAAGTAGGAAGATGGTGACGCCAGTTACAAAGATCTCAGTCCATTCAACAAGCTCTTTTGTAAGAAGAATGTGAAGAAAGAAGAAGGTGAAGAAGGAAAGGTAACGAAGCTCTTTAAGGAAAAGCTAAATCTCTGTCCATTTCTCTTTCCAATACTCTCTTCATTCCTTAAGGCACTATCAATTTCATTTTCATTAAGCTATAATCATCTTTCAAGTTTTAAGTATTGATTTTCAGTTAATTGGTTGAACCAGTACTATTTTCATTAAATCGGTTGACCTAGTACCATTTTCACTAAATTGGATGAGCCACTACCATTATCACTAAACTAGTTGAACTCATTAAATCAATATGGTTGAATCAGTACCATTTTTACTGAACTGTTAAAATTTTATGGTAACTAAAAACAACCAAAAAGAAAAAAATAACAATAAGGCAAAAATTATCTATTTAAAAATAACCAAAAAGATTTAAAAAAGCAAAAAGTATCTCTCTCTCTCAATGTAAAATTGAAAATCATAAAGACCTTTCTTTTACCTTAAATAGCCACATGTAGAGTAGAACTGAAAAACCGAAGCTATGATGTCAACTTTCACAATGGGACCCATGATTCATGAAACAAACTCTCTTTTGAGTCCTAGAAGATTTTAAGAAGGGTGGCATTATTTTTACACATCATTTCCATATGTACACACACATCATCTCTACCCACACCATACATTGCACAAAAAATAAAAACCAAACCAACCTAACGAAGAAGAGGAACCCACCACCATCGTCCTCTTCTTCTTCGCCACCACCACAACTGTACTTCCACCACTACATTCTTCTTCTTCTTCCGCCGCTACCGCCACAACCACTTCTTCATCCACCCCCACTAAGGCACCTCCGTCCTCTCTCCCTCTCTCTTTGAAAAAAGTTCCGTGCATGTTGATAGGCCAGGGTTGACATGACTTTGGTTATGTTGGCAGGCTAGGGCTGACATAGCCAAAGCCGTGTCGACCGTTGCCTGCTGACATAGACAAAGGCATGCCAACCCTGGCTTGCCAACATGCACGAGTTTTTTTTTTTTGAGAGAGAGAGTATGAGAGATGGAGAGAGTGTGTGTATGAGAGAGAGAGAGAGAGAGAGAGAGAGAGAGAGAGAGAGAGAGAGAGAGAGAGAGAGAGAGAGAGAGAGAGAGAGAGAGGGAGAGAAGGGGAGAGAAGGGGGGAGAGAGAGAGAGAGAGAGAGAGAGAGAGAGAGAGAGAGAAGGGGGGAGAGTGAGAGAGAGAGGGAGAGAAGGGGAGAGAGAGAGAGAGGGTTGGGTGGGGTGGGGTGGGGTGGGGTGTGGTGGTGGTGGGAGATGGTGCGGTGGTGGTGGTAGGAGATGGTGTGGTGGTGATTAGGGGTGTCAATTTTACCTGATATAACCGGAACCGAAAAAAGAACCGGAACCGGAACCGAACCGGAAACTAATGGTTACGGTTCCGGTACTCTAATATGGAACCGAAACCGATAAGGACCGGAACCGAACCGATAAGAACCGGAACCAATCTATAAATATAGTGTAAAAATTCTCATATTACCAAGATTTGACCCGTTATACCCGAAATCGGAACCAGAACCGACAAAAACTACATAATTGGTTCCGGTTCTGGTACCATCACTTTGAGAACCGGAACCGATAAGTACCCGAACTGATAAGAACCGGAACCGTTTGTTCCGGTTCTGGTCACCTTAGGAACCGAACCGGAACCGACCCGTTGACACCCCTAGTGGTGATGGTGGAAGTGGTGGACGAAGGGAGGACGGAGGTGCCTTGGTGGTGGTAGGAGATGGTGCGGTGGTGATGTGGTGGTGGCAGTGGAAGAAGAAGAAGAAGAAGAAGATGATGGTTCGTGAGTGTTTTTCTTTTTGTAAAAGGTGGGTGTAGATTTAGGGACAATGTGGGTGTACTTCAAGAAAACATGGGTGCAAATATATATGTTGCCCTTTTAAGAAATACCGTTATGAGTTTAAAGATGTAAGGAGGATGACGGGGAGATAATTATGAGAGAAAACTTGAAAATTCCTCGTCTTTCATTGAAATTAAATATATACTTTGTATTAAAAAATTTTAGTAACTTGTGTTGATTGATGACTTAAGAGGAAGATGAAATTGTGAAAGAAAACGGTTTTGGAAGTGGGCCCATGTTAATGCAAGCACGATACCACATGTAATTGGGAAAACTATCTCCCTTGCAATTGCTCGACCAAATCCCCTTCACATGACACCCAAACCTCACTACTGCCAACCCATCAACTGTTCGAAGATTTAAAAGCTCACTGACGCCCTACTCTTAATCTTGGCTTGCAAAAATAGCTTCTACACACCTTGTCCATTCCCCCCCCCCCACCAAATTCATTTTCATCCTTATATCCACTAATGAAACTTCAACTCCAACCTTTGTTGGTATTGAGCCAATATTTAAAGAAAACAAATCTATCAAAGAATGACAACTCCTAGCATAATATCATTCAGGTGTATGGTCTGTTTTGCTTAGTAGGAAGGTAAATAATGAGAAACCGAATGGTGAGATGCTATACTAAAGTAATTGAACAGAAGAATTCAGTCCAAGTCTATGGAGAAAATGGTATTAGTTTAACTAGTTTAGGGAAAATGGTATTGGTTCAACCAGTTTAATGAAAATAGTATCGAGAGAGAGAGAGAGAGAGAAAACGAGAGACCAATATAAAGAGAGAGATAAAGAAAAATAAATAACATGGTCTTCCCACTTCCTCCTCTTTGTCATCTTCGTTCTCTTCTTCTGTTATCCTCCCAACAGATAAAACTCAGATTTGAAAACATTTTACATTTTGTTGATTTCAACACACAAAAAATGAGGTCATCTTTGTTGGTGCAAAAGTGAAGACATTTTCGACCAAAACACAATTTGTCACATGTGATAGCAATAAAAAAGACTTTTTGTCTTGCAATTTAAAAAGCATGATCGTTTGGTCTTAGATATTTTTCTACGGTTTTTTTGGCCAAGCCTGCTATACCCTACGACTTGTTATGGTAATTCTCACAAAAAGAGATTTTGCCTTGGAGGGTACTACTTTGGGTAGTTTTATGGGCACCCACGTATTTACGCTGGGCACCCCCATTTAAATGTTATTTTTAACCAAAATGCCTTTTTATAATTTGAGCACCGACTTCTCATGGACTGCGTTAGTTGGGCCAGCCGATATTGTTAACGTCATGTTGGTTGGGCTAGTTAACCAACATGGTGTTTTTAGGTCTGAAATTTTGGCCTGATGGGTCGGGCTAGGTCAGGCTTGGTCTACAATCCCAGGTTGGGTCGGCCTCAGCCCAGTCAATTTAAAAAAAATAAAAATGAAAAACAATGAAAAAAAATCAAATTTTCAGGTCATTTTCGGGCCGAGTCAGGCTTAAGAGCCCTCGCTCGGGTTGGGCCGTGGGCCAAAATTACATGCTAAGGCGTGTTCCACAGCTCTTAATACAATACACATCCGATTGTCCCTGGCATGTTCAGTTGCAGGAAAACAAAGAAAATAAAGCAAAACTCCTAAAAAAACCCATTTTTTTCCAAATCAATCGATCTCAAATTACAAACCCGTCTCACAAAAATCCAAGAACAAGTTGAAGCAAAAGCTTGTTCACTACTTCAAGTTGAGATTTTTGAATTCTTTCTGGGTTCTTTTTGAGTTCTGATTGCTTGAGAGATGGTTCGATTATAGGGGGATCTGGAGCATTTCTCAGTAACATATGACTTGTATTCGTGGCGGCAATGTGGATTCAATTTTGCGCGGGAATTGGCAATTTGCTTTTGGAGTATTTCACCAGCAATAAAGAGATGTTTTTTCTTCTTCTTCCCGTTAGTACCATCCATGAGTGCGCAATGCACATACCCTCTTTCCTCACCTTCTTTGTGTGGGTTCTGAACTATTGACACAAGAAGTCTATTCAAGAAGGTGAATAAGAAATAGAGAGGGAAAAGATGCAGGTGCCCGTACAAAAAATGGGTCCTAAAATTGGAGCTGGTAACCGTAGAGCTACCAATTACTTTGGGTAATTTATTTGCACCCCACAAATTGTGAAAGCACCTCAAGTAAAACTTCACTGACCACTTACAATAGGAGCCACGTGGCACACCTTTAGTAGTTGCTGACCGTGGATGTTTGGCCAATCCATAGATGGGCTTACTCTTTTTTATCAGTAATTCGTACTCGTTGGATTTGAGTCATTTTCATGGGTTGATTTTAACCATAGGAATTTGAGCATTATTGACCAAGGTTTAAAAGAGGCCATTTTAACAGTATAACGGACTGGGGGTATTACCGTTAAAATGGCCGTAAAAACAAATTGCAACAGACATGGGCAAAAATGAAGGAAAAAAAATGGAAAAACAGAATTTAATGGATTTAACAAAAAAATGATGCTGAATTTTGAATTTTAAATTTTCAAGAACGAAAAAAACAGAAATAACGGTTGTTTTTTCCACAAAATTCTCCAGATTTTAACGACCGTTAAAAAGAAAAAAACGATTGCTATTTTCTAAGAGTCAAAACAATTTTTAATGTAACGGGCCTGGGGCGTTACTGTTTTAATGGCCGTTAAAACCGTTTAAATGGCGCTATTTTAAAACATGTTATTGACCATTATTTGGTTGCAAGGATCAAAAGGTTTGAAATCACCAACCAGGTTGATTTTTGGTTTGTAGGCTTATCTAGGGATTGGCCAAACATCCATATGGTTGGCGTCCTCTAAAAGTGTGCCACGTGGCTCATATTGTGGGCGGTCATTGGGTGGCCATCGTGGGTGGTTAGTGAAGTTTTACTCTCGGGTGCTTTCCCTTAGCAATTTGTGGGGTGCAAATAAATTTTGGGTCGCTCTACGGCGCCCATGTCTTTCAGCTGGGCACCTATATTGGACAAAAATACCGCCCAGCCGAAGACCTGGGCGCCGGTAGAGGGACCCATAAATTTTCCCTAGTACTTGCATTATTACGAAAAAGTCCTCTAATTTGAATGACCAAAACACCCTTCCGAGTCTTGCGCACGAGCCATGAGGTAATGAAAATCCTCTTGCGAGTTGCGACTCTCCTCCGAAAGTCTCAGAAGCTCTAGCAATGGCGATTAGGGTTCTAACAAGATTCACTTTTCATCGCTTAATTATGAATTATCAGCAAATCCCAACTTGCCCAAATAAAAAAATTCGATCTTTTTCGCGAACTTCTATTCTTCCAAACAAAATCTCTCCGGAATTTGCAGACAGATCTCAGTACAGACAACTAATTTCTCTTGCAAATCTCTTGCAGAGGTATGGTTTTCCACCATCTCATCTACATGATTTTCTGGGAAAGAATCGATTTTTATTGAATTTCAGTTTGGTAGATGTGGAGAAGTGTCTAGGCGTTCTCTTATCGCTCAGGTTATCGCAGAAATCGATTGTATCGATCTTGTCTGCTTGCCCTGGGGTTCTGGAATTAGGGTTTCTAAAGAAATGGGAAATGGGATTTTCACGATTAGAATTTTCTACTGTTTCTCCAATGCTAATTCAGAGCGTTCTCGAACACTGTAGAAGGTTCCAGATAGAGCCTACTGATCTATCAAAGAGTTTACGGGTTTTGAAAGACTTGGGTTTTAGCAATGAGACTGTCACTAGGGTTTTAGAGGACTTCCCAAGAGTAATCACAGTGAAAGCGCACGATATTGACTGCAAGATCGGATTCTTTAAGGGAATTGGGTTTCAACGGAATGAAATCGATCGAATCTGCTATATGTTTCCGGGCATTTTAGGATTTGGTATTGAAAATAGGTTGAAGCCACTATTTAACGAGTTTCAAGGTTTGGGTTTCACTGTGGATGAGGTTAGAAGGGAGGTCATCAAAGACCCACAAATTCTGAGTATGGAAGCAGGGGAGCTCTCTCGATGTCTGGAACTTCTGAGGGATTTGAAATGTCGGTTAGCAATTAAGGAGAAGATTCAAAATAAGGGGACTTTTAGAGCTGGATTTGAAGTAAAACTGAGAGTAGATTGTCTATGCAGACATGGGTTGATCCGCAGAGAAGCCTTTAAGGTCTTGCAGAGAGAGCCAAGGTCAATTAGATACGAAATAGAGGACATAGAGAAGAAGATTGAGTTTCTAGTACACAGAATGGGGTTTAAAATCGGTTGCCTGATTGAAGTTCCAGAGTATTTAGGTGTGAATTTTGAAAAACAGATTGTTCCTCGATACAATGTCATCGATTATCTGGGATCAAAAGGTGGGCTTGGTTGTGAGGTGGGGTTGAAGGGTCTGATAAAGCCCAGTAGGCTTAGGTTCTACAATCTCTATGTCAAGCCATATCCAGAGTGTGAAAAGATCTTTGGGAGATTCCCAAGAGATACCAAAGTTAAAACCCAACATCCGGTTGGACTGTGGAAGCTGTTCAATCCGCAGAGCTACCCAGAGTCCAAAGAGGATTTGAGAAATATTAAGTTGTTCATGGAATGTCTGGTTTAATACGTATGACTTTACAGATTGAAGGTTGTTTCATCGATACTTCTTTAAGTTGACAAAGTTTGCAACATGGGTATGTTACCTTCCCAAAGCACGGAATAGTTGTTGGCAACATATCCCAACAGAAATATTTTTGTTGAGCTGGTGGCATAGGTGAAAATCTAGTCGTGGCATGATAATTTGCTGCTTACTTTGTAAAGGAACTTGCCATGTATTATAAAGCTACTTGAATCAATCAGTCAATTGTGATTGCATGAGGAGTTCTTTTATAATTGGTAAAGGAGATTGCCTTCTGTCAAGAGGGTACTTGATCAAGTCCGCTGAATTGTGATTTCCATAATGTGATTTCCATAGTGCATTTGCTTTATAGAATGCCAGGAGACCCAGTGAGGAGATGTTTCAATTTTCAAAAGCTTTCTAATCATTTTGCATGTTGGGTTCGATCGTAATGGTGATAACTAGGTATGTCTTCTAGAATATCTGGAATTGGTGGCGGAAGACTGAAGACTCTTGCAGCATTGCGAAGCTCATGATGCATACAGTATATCTCTGATTTTAATGAGGGAAGAATAACTTACACTGGCAGTTTTGCAAAACCTTACGAAATCAAAAGAGAGACTTGAATGGTGGTTTTCATATCAGATTGTGTAGATTACTGTGTTATCCTTGTACAAAATGGAGTAGATGAAATGGGGGATCAGAAGCAAGTAAAGTGAAGGGGCACTATGTGGTTCTATAACTTCTACAAGTTGGAGCTGTCTTGTTTGGCTCCTAGTTGCTTTCAAAACTGCAAATCCCTATCCTTCTGTCTCCAAATGTATTTTCTGGAGGCCCTTCAAGGTTCAAGCTTTCTAGTTACTTATGGTAAGCTTCAATGCGTAATGGATTTGTATCTTTTTTCTTTTTCTGCTAGGAATTAATGAATGTGTATTATGGTCCAATTAAACTGCATTCTTCATTACTGCTGGCAAAATTTGAAATGCTCACCCAAGATCTCAAATGAATGCATGGGATCGTATAGTAATTTTCTTGCAGTCTACTTAATGCAAAAATGTGATTTTAAGTGTAACTGTTATGTTTTATGCTTCAGAAAAGCTCTTAGAATAGCTTTTATTTTGATACCCTGGATTTCTTCATGCATTGCTATATGTTGTTTCCTCTTATAAACAATATCAGTTTCAGTAAATTTATGTTTAGGTATAAACTAATTCCATTGAAATTCCATTGTTTTAGTTCTATTTTCTTTTGCACAAGCAATGTCATTTATTTGCGCTCCTATAGGAAACTATGATGACACAAGAGGATGTAAAGGGGAGAACAATGAAATGAACGGTCATGTACAACGAAGACCATGATAGCATCAGGGAGGAGGAATGTGCAAGTTGAAGGGCCTAAAAAGGCAAGGAAAAGGCCAAAACGGCCGTGGATTGAGGTTTTAAGAGGAGATTTTTAAAAACTTGCCTTAAAGATGAAATGGCTTTAGACAAAATTGAATGGAGGAACATGATTCGCGCAGCCGACCACATACCATTGGGATAAGGCTTATGATGATGATGATGATGAAGGGGAAGAATACGATTTCTGGTAATGGGGAGATCTTCTGACAAACAGAAAGAAATCTCATCAGGGAGAGATCTTCAATCAGATCAAAAGAGTAGTTAAACTCCACTATAGCCTATTTATAATAGTGAAGAAGACATGAGGATTAGTTAAGCTGTTGCACAGGCTTGTAAGGATTTTCATAAGCTTATGTCAAATTTGAAGCACTAATATTTTGTTATCAAATGACATTGTGCCTTTTCTATTCCTCCTCGACGGCGAGCTAGAAGTACCAATTCCTAGTTTCCTACATCTCCCTTTTGAAGTACTTCAGAGGTGATACTAAAACTCGATCTCCCTTAGACCTATCATAGTCCCATACATTTGATTTAGGGTGATTATCCTAGAGATAAACTACCAAAAATTGACATACATCTGTCCGAGCACGCTCAATGTTTGAGAAGCTTTTGGACTAATAGGATAAAGGCGCAACGACATCCCAGATTCTATTTGAGTGAGACTGACACTAATCTCCTCGAGTCTACTGAAAACTTCACCAAGGCAGTGACCCCACCTTACATTGACACAGGAAGGGACCACCCTAACCCCCTGACTGCCTCATTATGGTCCTTGTCACAGGGAATTTTGGCTGGAGTGACTGTCACTCCCTTGGCCCCTAGGGTTCATACTCCTAGTGATCTTCCTCATCCTAAGAGACTTAAGAAAGCAGGAAAAATAGACAAAAAAGGGAAGGCAAGAGCCCAGAACATCACCTACAAGCTTTTGAGAACATGACTGAACATATAAAATTTTCGGTGAAGAAAACAGGTCCAAGGGGTCCAATTTGTAGACCTAAGACCCGTAGCATTAACGAGATCAAAGTGGTGAGAACAAGCCTCTATCCATGATGCCACATTGAGAAGATGAAGAAAACACCTCCCTTACCTGGAAATAGTAGTCGCCCCCAAAAAAGCAATTATGAGTCGAACACATCAAGAAATGTGCTGACAGCGATTCTCATTCTCAGGAAAAAGGGATGGATGACATCCCTTATCTGAGAAGGGCCCAATGTGGGTACCAAAATATTCCATGCTTTAGATAATGCCATATGACACCCTTAGGATATGTGTCTTGAGTTGATATAATTTAGGTAACAGGGAAGTTGGCAAATGTTTAGTCCAGTTAGGAAACTGAACCATAGGATAGAATCTCCTCAGAATTAGAGATTGTTTATAACTAGAGAGACACGTTAATTGGTATCAATCTCAACCAAGGATTCAGAGATGAAAACCAATTAGCTAGAAACCAGCCTTCTAGATTGAGGAGGTCAATTATACAAATTGGTAGGACCCCACCTAGGAGGGGACTCAAATGTTTACCTCCCTACATACACTTAGCTCAAATTCTGACTTGAGCATCAGAGCATCTTAGATGCATGTTATGCCTAATACAGATAAATGAGATAGTTATATTTTGGACTATAAATGGAAGTTTTGAAAATTTGGGTGAAACGAGAGGTGTAGAAATTTAGTTATAAAGGGCTGCTTTGGGTTCAAAGGTTAACGTTTTGTGGTGTAGTGCCAGTTTTTCCTTTAAAATAGTAAAGATTAGAATGAAATCAGGGGATCCGACCCAAGACTGAATACTAGGATATTCAGAGCCAGAAACTAAGGCGTTCAATATGGGTTCAGATCCATCGCTTTTTAATCCGTGCCCATGCTAGGGCAGCAACCACAGCACCCCCCAAGTGAGCTGATCCTGAGATTTGGCTTTTTCCCTGCAACAATCAAATAATATGAGTTACATGCTACAAATTACTGATGTTCGCAACACTAAGAGTGTGTTTGATTGCACAGAAAAATTTCCTGAGAATATTTTCTTTTCCCATTGAAAATTCTCCTGGGAAAATACATCTGATAGAGCTGTTTGATTGCACCCGAGAAAATATGCAATTTCCAATTATGTGAGAAATTAAGGGTGGATTTTCGTGGAAACCAATTCTCACCTATGTGGAACGGAAATGAATTCCAGGTTTGGATGGGAAATCTTGTTTTCTCGGGAAAACATTTTAAAAATGACTATCAAACAATTTCCTGATAAAATGCGATTTTCCCATGGGAAAATTGGCAATCAAACTCGCCCTTATTGTCAGAAGATGGGGGAGGGTGGGTCTCCAGATGAAATCTGCCCCATTTCCTCAAGTTCCGATATCCACATATTGATTGAAAAGTTCCATCCATTGTTCAGATTGGATTTCTAAAAAGAAAACATATGTTAAAAAGAAAGTAACACAGGAGTTCCAATTTGATGGACACACATACCTTCATCATCCTCCATATATCTTTTCCTATAAAAAATGCTCCCTGAGATGAGATTAACCAGAAATATATAGTAAGAATGATGACTGATCTTGAGTTATTATTTCATATTTGGATTAGATATGGAAGGCTATCTTACCACTAACATTGCTGGAGCTGGTATGAAGAAATTGTAATAAAGTGTAGCTGTCGGAAAAAGAAATATATGGAGTAGCACGAACGCATTCACCGCCCCGCTTGCGCTCTAAATGAAGTGGAGAGCAATCATAAATCCACGAATCAATCAAAATTTCAAACTGACAGCCAATTTGCCGATTCTTCTTATTAAGTTATTTTCAAGACAACCCGAGCACATAATGAAAATAAATATGGACATCCAAAATCATGATCATGCATACAGATAGAAGCATGTTTATCAGTTTGCATAGATGCATGTTTCCAAAAGCAGAGCTTGGTATCCATGGATGGATGATAAATGCATACATGTAAATATGCATTATTTCGATGCATATTAGAAAATTAATATACAAGGACTTGACATCATAGTCAACATTAAAATGCATAAAAGTGTTGCTGTTATGGGTGATTAGAAATGTTCATTGTTTCAGGGTGGGTAAGCTGGTATCGAACTCATGACTCGTGGTTGCAGTACATAACGTAAATTGAATTGAGCTACTGGCTCAAGCCTAGTGTTATTTCATGGGAAAAAATGTTTTCTGAATGGTATAGACGGCCCTCTGGATTGATCACATGGATAGTAGTATTGGCCACTTCACACTCCCATATCCTACCATGTTTGCACTTCTCCCCTATAAATGACAGCCCATAAATTCTTCAATTTATTAAACAGAAAAAGGTAATAGAACCCTACCCCCTTTTTTCATAGGAAAAAAAAACACATGACAACCCTAATCCCTTTTGCCATGTGGTAGAGGATGGTTGGTCTGAAACTTGCCACATGAGGAGATTTGCAGTGGCAAAATACCTTTGGACCCCTTTGGGCCTGCACCTCATCTGCCACGCATAAGAAATCAGCCATCCTTCTATGGAAGACCCATAAAAGAAAAACCATGCCTAATTTCATATTATGCATTTAAATATCTGATACATAATATTCCTTGCATGTATGCAAGCTGGTTATTTCTTTGTAAGCATGTACATTTGCTTGGGTACTTCCACACGAGGGCATGCACATGTGCTGTACGCCCATAGACTAATAAAAACAACGGAGAAGTACCAGAAAGTCCGTCTTATACTCCCATTGTTGCCAAAAAAAAAAAAACCGTAGAAAATGTTTTAGGTCGAAATGATTGTGCTTTTTAAATTCGAAGACCAAAAGGTCTCTTCGAAATTGTCGGTTAGCTTTAACGTGTACAACATTTAGGGAGTGGACAAAAATACCCGTAACCATTGTCAGAGAGAAGATGATCTCATTTTTGCCACGCTCTGCACCTCGGTTATCGCACTTCAACAAAATGAACATTGACATCCGTTTTCATTTAGTTTGTTGAGGAAGAAGAGAAGAAAACATGCCAAGAGAAGAAGGGAGGAACGAAGAGCTTTTGTCATTAGGTGTGTTCCTAGTAGCTTCTTGATTTGTATTTTGGATTTCCTTTGTTACTACTGTTATTAGGTTTCCTTTATTATTTTGCAAGTGTGTAAAAAGTTTAAGAAGGTGAAGGAAGAATAAGATGCAGCTCGTTCATTTTCACAAGCAAGCTCTTTAAACTTAGGTTGGTAGGAAGGTGCAGCTTTTTGTTCAACGAAGAAGAATGTGAAGAAGGAAGAATGTGAAGGAGGGAGAAGGTGAAGGCAGAAGGTGCACCTCGTTCATTTTCATAAGCAAGCTCTTTAAAGAGGTATATTTATCACTTTCATTTTCGTTAAGTTGAAGATTTCTTGTTTGAATATTGATTTTCAGAAAACTGGTTGAACCAGTACCATTTTGCACTAAACCGGTCAAACCAGTACCATTTTCATTAAACTTGTTGAGCCTGGTTGAACTAGTTAAACTAGTTTGGTTGAACTAGTACCATTTTCACTAAACCGGTCCAACCAATACCATTTTCACTAAACTAGTTGAACCAGTACTATTTTCCCTCTAAGCTCTCTCATTCTCTCTCAATTTCTCATGTTCTTCCATTCCTGGTTTCCTTCCATTTCACCCCTCCATTACCCGTACGCAAGCTGAAGGAGTTTCTCCACCGAGAAGGCGAAGGAGGAAGAGGTTTCTTCAACAACTATTTGAACTGTTTAAGAAGGTGGCGGCGGCGGCTCCAAGGTGTTGACGTATTCGGTATGGCTTCTGAAGAAGACAAAAGCTCCAAGGATGGTAGTACTTGTTTTATTATGAGCAAATGACTTTGAGATCTTTCTAATTGTGATGTCTTATCTTTCTAATTTTTTGTGATCGGTCGTTCTATGTAATCTGCCCATTTATTTTTCTAACGGATTCTAATTTTTTAGTCACATTGGTTTTTTCAATTTTATGTAATTTGTCGATCAGTGTAGCTTCAACAAACATTCATGAAAGATGAACCTTCTTTGACACCAAAAGAAACCGACCATAACTACTCTCTCCACTAGAGATTGTCCAAACACTACTATGACCCTCCATCTCTATGGCGTCTGATGTAAATGAAGGCACCTGAATGGCACCAATCGAAGAAGTACAAGGTTGAAAGCTTTAGCTTAGCAATTTAAGTTCAAACTTTCCCAGTAATTGTAATTTTAGTTAATATGGTGCTTGAATGGCACCACTTTGAAGGTCAACTTGTATTGTAGTAATTATAATTTTAGTTAATGGTGCTTAAAGGTCACGTGTCTTTGAACTAGCAGATGCACTTGTATTGTATGAACAATTCTGGTATCTTATTGTATTGTTGTTGGAAAATTAATTGAGAATTGTGGAAAATTATAGATTTTGGTGAAAGGTCAAGTTTGCCCTTTGGAAGATGAAAATGTGGTTCTAGAAATGTATCTAGGTGTATTGGAGATGTTGAATGTACTTAGGAAAGACCAAAACTTGTTGGTCAAGTTAATAAGTCTCAGACTATATAAAGGGTTGCCTAGACGTATGTTTTGTACACCAAAAGAACACAAGTGCAGAGAATTGAGAGAGACTAGAGAGAGAAATTGTGTAGAGACAGTGTCAAGAAAGGTGTAGAGGAAATCAAGATTAAATAATAAGTTCCCTTGTGTTTCTTTTATGGTTTATCTAGGAGCTCTGCACTACCCCTTTGTGAGTGCATCTCCATGTTCTCTTCTCTCTAATTATGTGGGAATGTTTATCCCCAACCAAGTAGTATTTAGATGTTCCGCTGCGCCAACAAAGTGGTATCAAAGCTAGGCGTGATCAGAGCTAGGTAATGCTCAAGGTTGGATTTTGGCGATCAAATCTAGGATCTCAAAGGATTGATTTCGAATCAGTGCTAGGCGTTTCTCTATGGGTGAATCAGAGCTAGATGCTCAAGAATGAATTTCGGAGTAAAAAAAAAATAGCAATGCATCTGGGCAGATGTTTATGTTTTGGGGGAAGAAAATTTTGGGGATTTAATTTTGAAGATTATGGGACTGTTTTGAAAATGGTTGGTTAAAAATGTTTTTAATGGTGGTGTGTTGAGACAAGTTTCTATCCAAAGAAATTTTGGTTTTGCACATCAAGGATGTTTGGGAAAATTCCCAAGTGTGGTTCACTCGGGTTATTGGGAACAATTTTCTTCCGAAGGTGTTTACTATTATCTAGACGTGTGGTTGAATTGCTATGGTGATCATTGTGCAAAGGTAACTGAGAGTTACCACGGAACTTTCGTTTGTATTGCTGTAGAATGGCAAGGATCACCATTGATCTTCTGTTCAAGGGAATTTTGAATGAAGTTTACAAAAAATGCACATATTGCCTTCCGCATTTTCAACCTAAAGCAATGGCTCGGATAACACAAATAGGTTCCGTAGCTTTATTGGGATCTTTGATCCCCGTCTACTCAGAGATTATGAAGGCCCTTGGCATCAAACAAAAAGGATGCATAATATGCAGTTGCCTGTCTCGTCTTAGAGCACTTGAAGGAGTTCGGTATGATTCAAGTGATTGATGTGAATTACAAGGAATTTTTTAATTTGCGTGATGAAAATATTGATCTTTGATAATGTATTGAAGAATTAGAGTTGGCACTAGAACCAGTTGAAGCAAAAGTCAGTCAATCAAGATCAAGAAGATCGTGATGATGAAGGACCAGTTTACTTCATCGGCTAACCGCCTCACCCAATTCTCAATTAAGGGGAGTGTTGGAAAATGAATTGAGAATTGTGAAAAATTCCAGATTTTAATGGAAGGTCAAGTTTGCACTTTGGAAGATGAAAAGGTGTTCTAGAAATGTATCTAGGTGTATTGGAGATGTTGAATGTACCTAAGAAAGACCAAAGCTTGTTGGTCAAGTTAATGAGTCTAAGGCTATATAAAGGGATGGCTAGACATGTTTTGTACACCAAAAGAACACAAGAAAGCACAAAAAGTGCAGATAATTGAGAGAGACCAGAGAGAAATTGTGTAGAGAAAGTGTCAAGAAAGGTGTAAAGGAAAACGAGATTAAAGAGTAAGATTGCTTGTTTTCTCTTATTGTTTATCTAGGAGCTCTGCACTACCATGTTCTCTTCTCTCTAATTATGTGGGATTGTTTATCCCCAACCAAGTAGTATTTGGGTATTATCCTGCTGCGCCAACAATTGTAATACACAATTCAGATCTGAGAGTTCAGATTGCAAGACCCTACAAATTTAGTATGATTGGACTACAAATTTCAGTTTTCATATTGGACTCAATTGGCTTAGATTTCAGTTGAACCAAAACCATTTTCACTAAATTTTTTACTAAATTGGTTTACCAGTGGTTGAAATGGTTGAACTAGTACCATTTTCACTAAAATTTCCACTGAACCCTTTTTACAATGATTTATGCCCTTTCATTTTGCATATAATGGAAAGGTACAATTAATGATCTTGACTTTAGGAACGGCGTTTTGAATTTCCATTGAACAATAATTTTGTTTTAGACTTTTCAAAATAGGGGATTATTCACAGCACAACTCCAAACCATGACAACTACCAGATTATTGGCATCAGAATTTTTACTGATTATTTTTAGAAGTTCAAACCATAACAATGCTATTTATGGACAAAGCATCTGAAATTTGAAGGAAAATAATGATGGTAGACGGTGGCCAACAATTGTAATTGAGCTTAGGTCCATGTGTACCCATGTCATATAGTTGGGTTTGGGTTCTTTTTCAAAATTCATGTACGGTCCCTTTTGCTAGAAGGAAGGCAAATAATGAGATACCGAATGGTAATTGGCATAATACGATACCTACAGAAATCACTAAGGGAATTGAACAGTTTAGTGGAAATGGCATTGGTTCAACCAGTTTATTGAAAATGGTACTGGTTCAACCATTTCAACCACTAAACCAGTTCAGTGAAAATTTTAGTGAAAATGGTATTGGTTCAACCAGTATATTTAAAGAACTTGCTTGTGAAAATGAACGAGTTGCACCGTCTTCTTCCTTCACATACTTCCTCCTTCTCCTTCTTCAACTTCTCACACACATTTGACTAACTCCTTTCTTCAATGGAGCAAATGGCATGCTGCGGGAAATAAACGAGTTGCGGAGCAAATGGCGAAGAAGACCGAAGATGGAGGGAAAAGGAATTTGAGGGAAACATGAGGAAGATGGAGGGAAAAACTGAAGAAGACCAAAGATGAGGCTGACATATGGTACTGCACGCCAGCCTCATCTCAAATCAATCTGAGGCTGGCAGGAGGGTATTATGGGTGTTCATGCAAAAATTGGACGGAAACCACAAAATGGTACTTAATTGTCTAACGTTCGATGCAAAGTGTCCCAAGTTTTGCAGATGGGACTTAATGGTCAGTATTTTTATAAAACAGACTTAAAAAGTAATTTTCCCTAAAAAGGTGGACTCATTGACAGGCTTGAGAGAAAACATACCAATCCTGAAATTCTCAAATGGTCCACATGCGACCTTCCCGAGCCCTGCAAAATAGAACAATGAGAGAACAGACAGAAAACCATGTGGAGCCTTCACATATTTAACTTATTTCCAGCATAATCCATATATGTTCATAAATGGTTCAATATCATTGAACAAATCATATGCAGAATGCAACTTGATAAACAGAGAGACTCTGGTTTTCACTGGACTAACAGAGATTCAAATTGCTTTAGGACCACCATTTGTACCTTTGAAGATGAGGCCATAAAGGCGTGGTGCACCAAGTAGAATATCGAGTCACCAACCGCCCCCGCTAGATACAATTTCAGCACAAATGCTGGGCCAAAAATATTTCCAATCTGGTCAATGCAATGTAACAAGATATCAGTAGAAATTGATCAGAGGATGCCTCCATTCCCACACAACTATTCATCTTAAATTCATTGTGTACTGCATACTTCAAAGAACGAGAAGTGTATGAAACCTGTTTTGTAATAACCAGAAAGCAGAAAACTTAAACCAAAAGAAAGATCTTAAAGCATTAACCATACTGATTTCCCAAAGAAGTAAAGGCCAATCATGTTAGACACAAGATGATCAGCTTCAATATGACTGAATGCAGAAGTGATCAATGTGTGCACACGTCCACTTGTAAAGTTTTCTACTGAAATCTGCTAAAACAAAATCAAGATGTTAGCACGTATAGGGGATTAATCGCTACTGTTATGAGATAACAAACCGAGACTTAAGTTTATGGAGCATCAAATACAGCTATTTTCATTCTAGAAGAAAATGTTCTTTTTCCTAATAAAGAAAAATAAAAATGTAATTGTTGGGTGCGACGTAGTTTACAATAGTAATTGAATGATCACTGACCATGAAGTTCTTCCTCATAAACGTACGATCTGCAATTGTCCATAGCATACAAATGGCAACATTAGCTGTAATTAATCCCAAAACCACGTTCTCTGCTGTTGGGAACCATGATCTCCTGTGAATAGGAAGAAGTGACACGTAATGTAAGAGCTTTACTAGGCCACAAGTAATGTAAGACCTTAAATCTGCCTTTCCAATAATAGAAAAGAATCAATGTAGGTCGTTTGGTGTTTAGGCATGGGAAGGCTAAGCGATAAACTAGTACCTAGATCAAGCAAACTCCCATAAAGCAAACAGATAATAGACGCAAATATAGAGTCAATAAACTAATAATGAAGTCATACTGCTATGTGTACAAAAGCTCAATCCTCAATTATTTGTTGGATCATTATCCGCCAACACAATGTTAACGGCGTAAATAATGAGAAAGGTTGTAGTTCCTTCACCACTTCCACAAATACTGCATGATCTGCAAGATAGTGTTGCTGCCTGGAAATCACTTTTGTCAACTTAGAGACCCTTCTGTCCTATCCCTAGATTTGAAGTCCATGTATGTCCATGCACATCTCATCTAGGAGGTCTCCTTGAAGAACACAAACTCTTCACATCAAATTAGGCCAATGGCCATGAATGGTTAGTGGCAAACATCATCCTTGAAAAATTTTATTTGCCTATTGGTGCAAGTATTTTTTTGATAAACTAATCCATAGGTTTGTTTAAGATCTTTGGTACATGTCTAGCATTTTATCAATCAGTATATTCAATTCATCAACCTAATACTTCAGTGCATAAACAGATCCACAACCTATCATACATTCACCTTCAGCGATATAAAAAGTACCAACCGATAGCGCTTATTCTCACTGGGTGCAAAAGAAAGAACCAAGGAAGTAGAATACAAGTGCTGATAAGGCATATCATGCCTATCTCACGACGACTGTCACCAATCATCTTCTTCATCTTCAAGTCCTAGAAAACATGCTAGAATTTGAAAATAAAAAAATTGACTGGCAAGTTTGGGTCACGAAGAACTGAAAAATTAAAGGTCATGAAACTCACACATTCTTTCCCTGTAATAGAGTGAAGAAGTAACCTGCAAATTTTCCTTGTCTCCATCTCTGCAACTCGTGCTAAACAATAAAACTTTATACTAGTACCAAAATAACGATTTGAGCATTCTAAATCAATTAACCAAGGAATGATGGTTCCAATTCCACGGATTAAGTAAAGAACAAAAAAAAGATTTGTGATCAACTGATAGGTGTTCTCTACATTCTTAATAACAAGATCAAGAAAATAAAAAGAGATCATTTGATTTAAGATAGAGAAAGAAAAAGTAAAATGAGATCGAGAAAGAGGGTTGGTGATTCCACAACAGGTATTGTGGTGGTAACAGTAGCAAATATTGGACGAATGTAGCAGATACTGCACGATGGGTACTTTAGCTGCTACATAGTTCATTTTAAAGGAGATCAAGGACAGGATTTGGAATTTGAATAGCAAAAGAAGTGCCCCAACAGAGATATGATCATTACAGTGTAAGTATAGTAAGTGAGGATAGAGAGTAGATACTGTAACCATATGAACTGATTTTATTACTTTGTAAAGACTGATGTGATCCTCTCCAACAAGTCCATGTTTGATTTTTATATAAAAGGATTCAAGCCAAACCACAAATAATCTTCTATGGGTTCAGATCGGATCGCAGTATTTGAATCGTAAACTGTACCATTGCTAGATTTCATACATGAAAAGTTAATGTAACCGAGATTGATCTGCATAAGCTTAAGATTTAGAAGAAAAACTCTTTCTTCATCTCTCTCTTTCACTAAGATAAACTCAAATAATCACAAAAAACTATCCCATTCATTCTCCATACCTATTCTATTTATAAATTTCAAAAATCAAACCTATTGAATCTAAAACATTTTACAACTCTTCTCGTTCTATAACTGTTCTTCTAAAACAAACAACTTCCTAACTTATTTTTAGAAAACAACAAACAAGCAAATTTCTTAAGGCCGTGTTTGATTACCAAGTGGGAAAATTGCATTTTCCTTAGTAAAACACAACTGTCCATTGTTAGATAGCCAGTATAAATCTGTATAATTTTCCCTAACAAGCCATTTAAATCTGGATAATTTTTCCTACTAACCCCGGAATTCATTTCCCAGCCAGATAGGTGAGAATTCATTTCCGCCTGAAAATACACCTTTATTTTCTCACATGATTGAAATATGTGTTCTCCTTTTTTTTTTGTGTAATCGATTGAAATATGTGTTCTCAGTTGCAATCAATCAGCCATTTAAGGCATATCCCGTGCAATCAAACACGGCCTAAATGATCTTACAATTTCAGAGATTCTTGTGGGGTCCACTGGTCTTGGCTTCCGATTTTGAAGCTTATGAGGTGGCTGGTAATGCACCAACGAAGGAGCTTGCTTGAAATGTGATGATCCTACATCAGACCCTCGGGTTGAGAAGAATTTGCTTGCGAATTCAAGGAGTGCCATTCCTTGTTCTTTCCAACAGTAGATTCATCACTTGGCGCAAGACCTTCTTCCCTTTTTTTTTTATAGGTAAAGGGAGATTTATTGAAAAGCAAGGAGGCTGAGAAGGCCTACTGAAACATAAAAAAAGGGAAAGAACAAACAAGAGGCCCCCATATAAGAAACAAGACGTTTCTTCTTCCCTTTTTTTTTGATAGGTAAAGAGAGATTTATTTAAAAGCAAGGAGGCTGAGAAGGCCTACCGAAACATAAAAAAAAGGAAAGAACAAAGAAAAGGCCCCCATATTAGAGACAACAAAACAAAACAAGAGGACCCCAAACCCAGAAAGGCCTAATCCGTCAAAATCAAGGAAGGCCAGCTGAACACTACCTCCTCAAATCTAACACCCCTCCCCTCCTCTTACAACTTGACCTAAATAAAAATAAGACCTCTAATCTCCAGGGAGAGAGCATCAAGGGAAGAGTGTTTATCATCAAAGACCCTTCTTTCCTAGCATGTGTTTCAAGAGATGTGGATACAAAATAAATGTTTTAACTTTCTTCTTGACCCTGTAGATACGTCTCTTGTTCATATAGAAAGCGTCAGCACCAAAGTGTCCTGGCCTCCCAAAACAAGATCACCACCATCCATATCTGCATGTAGCACAAGATATAATCGATGTACTCTCCAAATTTGATTCCCACACATACAGTGCATGACAGTTGACCAACAACATTTGATTTTAACCACTGCAATGAGAAGGCCTTTCTCTTTAGTCTTCTAAAGCTGGAGATAATCAACATGGGCTCTGAAAATGAGATTGGCTCTACAACCATTGTTGAATATGACATGTATCTTAATTCGAACTTGATGTGCGTTTTCTTATTATCAGTGTTTAATAACGTACACTAATGCTGGAACTTCACTTGGTTCAACAACATCAATGTAGTCATGAGGCACATCTGAGCAGAGACCAAAGAAACGGGAGTGAAGAAGTCCAAGAAAGAAGATGGTCTAGAACCGGGAATAGGAAGGAAGGACCTCTGTCCCAGTCCAGACTAAGAGAGAACCTATGTCCAGAACCATGAGACAACGATGAGGACTTACGTCCTGAACTAGTCCAGACAAGAACAAGAGGACACAACCCAGTCCGAATAGAACTAAATCTGTGGATCTAATCCAGGACCAGAAATCAAGAAGTTTTGGCTTTATCCCTATCAGAACCGGATCAACAACAGGACTTAAGTCCAAGAACCTGATCTGAACTAGTTCTTGATCAGAACAGGGTGTATTTCCTTACACTAACCTGAACAGGATGTATTTCCTTTAACTGACTGATCTGTTTTTGTTAGATCCAAATCTAGGTTGGACATGAGTTTTGGGTTTAATCAGACTTTTAACTGACTGATTTTACAGACTTTTGACTGCTTTAAAGGAAGGTTTGTTCAAACAATTTTTTGTCAAATTCTTATAAAACCAAATTGGGTAATCAACAGAGATTTAGTACACAATCTCTGGAAAGGTGTTGCCAAGATAATCCCTGTTGCACATTTTGGGAGGCTCCAACTATCTTCAAGATAAAGATATCTTGCCTCGAGCTAAGATTCAATATTTTGTTATTATCTTGCTTTTGGGTATTTTGCAGGAAACTAATTCTCACCCCTTTGGTTCCAACAAATTGAAGATAGTTTCCTCATGGCATCATCATAGCATACCTGTGTTCCTGCGGTCAATAATCCAAGTTTCGAGCACTTTTATGGAAAGAATTTCTAGAGATGGAGTTCCAGAATGGAATTTTATTTAAGGCAACTTCATGCCGCCTATGTTTTGACACAACCATGTCCTGGTACTCCAAATGATACAACTCCAAATGAAATGGTCGATGTACAATGCTCAGATCAACAAGTGGGTGGATGATGATTACATGTGCCTTAATCATATCCTCAGTGGGATGGTCAGTACCATATACAACCAATACTCCAAGAAAAGAAAATCTGCTAAAGAATTATGGGACATGCTCCATGTCATTCACAGAGCTGAAGGGGCCAGCACTCGAAAATTTCTGATTGGAAATTACATAGATTTCCAAATGACAGATGACAAACCAGTTAACGATTAAGTTTTGGAACTGCAATGCCTCGCAAATGAGATTGATAGCTCCAACATAAAGTTAGAATTTTCATGTCAGGGCTATCATAGCCAAACTTCCTCCGTTGTGAAAAGAATATTGCAACAAGCTCAAGCACAAGTAGGACGACATGTCCTTGGAACAGCTAAGGTAGCACCTTCACATCGAGGAAGAATCCAAAAACAGGGACAAGGGAATTCCTATAAAAGAAAACTCTATGGACAAAGTCCATGTGGTGGAATCCAAGCCTGAGAAAAAGTTCTTTAACAAGAACAAGAATGTTGTTCAGAAGGCTCAAGAAATCCAGAAAGCAAAGTTTCTCAAGCTTGACAATGTTAACTTCAAGAAAAGCAAATAATGCTTCTTCTGTGGAAAGAAAGGGCATTTTGCCAAGGAATGTTGTAAGCAGATCAAAGGCAACAATGACAATAATGATGGCATGGTCGCCATGATTACAGAAACCTTCGTTGTGAGAAACGAAGTGGAATGGTGGATTGACAGTGGCGTGACTCGTCACATCTGTAGTGACAATAACTTGTTCAAATCTTATGAACTAGTGGGGGAAGGTATGAGCATATTCATGGGAAATTCCTTGACTTCATGCATCTTAGGAAAGGGAAATGTGGAACTGAAGTTTAGTTCAGGCAAGGTCATCACTCTGCAAGATGTACTCCATGTTCCAGACATTTGGAAGAACCTAGCTAGCTCGTTTCAGGTGCCCTCCTCTCCAAGTTTGGATTCAACATGGTGTTTGTGTCCATTCAATGCACTGTGGCAGCCCTTAATTTATTGTGACAATAAGGCTGCCATGCTGAGGGCATGCAGTGAGTGTTACAATGGGAAATCGAGACCAATGTGTCTCAAGAACAGTCATGTGAGAGGGATCATTGCTGATTGAATCATATCCATTTAGTATGTGAAATTAATCACAAGCCAATTTGGAGGATCCACTCTCAAATTAAGGGACTTGGCAGAGACTTAGTATATCAAGACACCGAGGGGGATGGGATTAAAGTCCATAAGTTCGTTGTACAATATGGCAACCCAACCCAGTGAGAGTCTCCTGGGTTCAATGGGAAAACAAGTATTTTAACAACTATGAGAAGCACAATGAATATTTATTTCATGGCCCCCTATGGTGTATGTGCTTATTCCTGCATGGGTAGGTTGAGATTAATTCTTCTAATGAATCCGTAGACAATGTCGGTTGGAGTGTTGCAGGATACACTCTTGACGGAATTTACGGAACTCGACAACGGTCATATAAATCCTGACCGCCCACAATGAGCCACGTGGCACATTTTTTAGAGAACGCTGACCTTATGGATGTTTGGCCAATCCCTAGGTGGAGTTTGGTAGGTGATTTCAAACCTTTGGATCTTGTACCCCAAATAATGCTCAAATTCCTGCGGTTAAAATCAACCATGAAAATGACTCTAATCCATCCCTTAGAAATCTCTAATCAGGTTGATTTTTGGTTTGTAGGTCCACCTAAGGATTGGTCAAACACCCATTCGGTCAGTGTCGTCTAAAAATGTGCCACGTGGCTAGTATTGTGACCGTCGGTCACTGACCGCCGGTGGTCGCCAGGCGGGAAGGAACGAAGAAAAAACAAAAAATGACAACGAAAGCAGGTTTTTTTTGGCCTTGGGTTCTGATTGGGTGGGTTAGCTCCCTACGTGTCACCATTTTTGCCGTCAGTCAGTGAATTCGCTGGCCGGTTTGCGAATAAGACTTGCCTGACCACCCACAATATAAGCCACGTGGCAATTTATTAGAGGACACTGACCGTATAGATGTTTGGTCAATCCCTAGATGGACCTACAAACCCCAAATCAGTCTGATCAGTGATTTCTACGCTTTAGTTGAAGTCATTTTCGTTGGTTGATATTAACGGTAGGAATTTGGCATTATTTACCATTATTTCCGTACAAAGATTCAAAGGTTTGAAATCACTAATCAGGTTGAGTTTTGGTTTTTGGGTCCACTTATCAAACATCTATACGGTCAGTGTCCTCTAATAAATTGCCACGTGTCTTATATTGTGGGTGGTCAGCCAAGTCTTATTCGCCGGTTTACCCTCATTCACCAGAAAAGAAAATCTTCGTACAGTACGGTCAGCGAAGTTTTACTCCCATTCACGAAAGAAGAAATTTTCGTACAGTACTCCGTACGCAATAGCAGCTTTGCTAAAACTCCGTACGGTACTTCATAAATAACCACATGACGCGTGGCGTCCTATTTTGTACTGTCCACCTCCCAAAGAATGCAAGCCTAGGCCGAGGAAATCCCGAATCCTTTGCTTTCAAACTCACATCAAAATCGTGATCAAACAGAAGAAAATGAGAAACCCAGAAAGATTAAATCAAAATCCTTACCGAAAAATGAAATATAATTTTTCATTTTTCACCTGAAAATCTCGTAAGAAAACCAGGAAAAAAAGAACAAAAAGCTTTAATGTTCCTGAAATATCAGGAACTGAAAAAACCAATCAAAACAAAAAGAAAATACATTACCAGCGATGTTGCCAAGAGTTAAATGGGTTGATTTCGAAATGTCGTTTCGGAAACTGGGCTTTCAGAAACAGAACTCCACGATCAAAGACGCTTCTGCTTCGAATCTTCAAATGGGTATTCGAGACTAACTGCTTTACGAATGCTGGATTTGCAATAAACCCAGAAAACCTCTGTGAAACGCTATGATGAGACCGCCATGAACGGGAGGAGTTGAAGCAGAAATAAGAGAACGAATGGGGTTGAGTAACTGAAGAGTTGAAGAGCTGCTTTGGGTTTATCTCAATGAGAGAAACTGAGAAGTTTTTGCAGAGATAAGCTTCAAGAAACGAATTTGTATTAGAGAGATTTCTGGGAATTTTTGAGAGAAGTTTGAACGAACGTTGTAGCTTCTGCATTTTGGTTTTGAAAAGCTCCGAAGGTTTTTGAGAACACAACTGAGAGTATAAAAAGTGATTAGAAAACAAAAACACAAATGCTTTTGGAGGGTACTACTTATTATGAAAAGGGTTCGTCTCCGGGCACCCACCTCATTAAGCTGGGCACCCACATTTTAGATAATTATTTTCGGAAAATTTGAAAATATATATGAAATTAAATCAATTTATAAAAAAAGGTCAGGCTCAGTTGACAGGCAAATGTTACAACGCTGCCTACAGGAATCCGCAGCCACAAATTGGTTTCTAATCCCACGGCTAAGAAAGGTGGATTCGCCTTAAAGATTTGATCTGATGCCAATTCAAATGGCGTTAGATCCAAATCTGACGCCAATTAAAACATCATCATTTTAGATCTAACGCAAATTCAATTGGCATCAAATTTGATCCGGTGCCATTTGAATTGGCGTTAGATCAAATCTGATGCCAATTGAAACGACGTCAAATTTGGTCTAAAGTCGAAGGGTTGGAGATGACCCATCAGAGTGATTTTTGGTGTACATATCCACCAAGGTGTGTGCTAAACATCCATGCGGTCAGTGGGCCTAGATAGCAACAGTGAGTAAAAAAAATCGTGCTTCCTTGCGTCTAAAAACATCAGGTATGCCTTTTTACATCTTTAAAAAAAAAATAAAAATAAAGAACATTTGTTTTGATGCCAATTGAAATGGAGCTAGAACATTTTTTGACCCCATTTCAATTGGC
Source organism: Euptelea pleiosperma (assembly GCA_035048495.1). Taxonomy (NCBI): domain Eukaryota; kingdom Viridiplantae; phylum Streptophyta; class Magnoliopsida; order Ranunculales; family Eupteleaceae; genus Euptelea; species Euptelea pleiosperma. The sequence goes on from CM068543.1 coordinate 20,123,441, forward strand.
GTCAAAACCATTTTGAAGCCATTTCAAATGGCATCGTTTTGGACAGGGGTAGCAATTTGGCCCGTAGCCCGGACCGATCCAGCCCGCTAATCTTCTAGGCCAAGCCTGGGCTTTATATTTGAGCCCGCAACCCACCTGTGAAGTCCAACATTTAAATTTTGAAAATTTAAAATAGCCCCTCCCTGCTCAAATTTGAATTTTACAATACCCCCACCCAACCCAATTTTTTTTTTTTTTTAAAATTGAAAATTTAAATTTCCCCTCTACTCTCCTCTTAAAAATTGTTGTTTTTTTAGTTTAATTTTATCAATTTTCTTTAAAATAGGCCCGGCTCGTAAGTCCACCCGTGGCCCGGCCCACTAGCCTTAGCCCGAGGCCCAGTTCGAGGGTCCGAACTAAGATCGGGCCGTGGGTCGGAATTGGGCTTCAAGATATTTGGAGAGCACGCCCGTTAGCCGCCTCAGCTGACTAATGAGAGACTCAGTCTGTAGTAAGAAAAGCGGCCATTTCTGTGAAAGAGAGGCCTGTGATCGTTATTTAGTTTAAAGTAGGGATAACTATTGAAGTTGTATTTTTGTTCTCTATCTCCTGGTTTTGATTCTTGGTAAGATCATAGGGTTGATGTTCCTGTCAAGGTCAAGATGAGGACTGATTTCTTGAAATATAATTGCAAATAGCATCTGCAAATTTACTGATTGAGTTTTGCAGCAAGTTCATTTTCGTTATTACACAACAACTATTATTTGTTCAATAGACTGTTCAAATTTGGAAGAAATGCAGATGTCTGAGAATAGTCCTAATCTGCAGAACTTCAGGCCCGCAAGGCAACAGTTCTTCCTTGTATATATACTAGTAAATGGCCTGTGCCCACGGCACTCTCCGACAAAAGCGTTTGCAAAAATTGGGTGCCTTCGGCATTAAAATGGTATAACGGACTGGGGCGTTACCATTTTTTTCATTATAACGACTGTTATAATGGATTGTAAAGTACAGAGGGAGAAATGGGGAAATAACAAAAATAACAAAAATAACAAAAAATAACGCTGTTGAAATTCAAAATTTGAATAAATCGAGGTCAAATTAGGTTGATTGAGTGGCTGAAATCTAACCGTATACATTAGATCGATGGATTTGATCTCAACCATTCTTTATCTAACTGTCCAGATTAGATGGATAGATAAGATAAGAGAATACAACTGAGTTGTCTTGTTATATGCGTGGATGGCCCGTGCCCGCGGCACTTTCCGTCAAAGTGTTTGTCAAAATCGAGTGGGAGTTAATCTCAGCCACTCATTATTGAAGCCATATAAGATAAGAAGGGTATAAGACAACCACTGTCACTTGTTATATGGATAGTGGGTGGCCCGTGCCCACGACTCTCCAACAAAGCGTTTGTCAGAATTGGGTGCGAATGACTGAGATCCACCATCTATTTGGGGGATAAGATCTCAGCCCTTCTTTGTCTAAATAGATAAGAGGGGGTATAAGTGGGGAGACAACTTCCCTGTTTTGTTATATAGATGCATGACCCAAACCGCTACTTGACTTTCCAATGTTTGTTTTTTCAGGTTTTCTCTCTTTGTATACCACCTGTGAGCGAAGCCGATCACAGTCCACAATACGAGCCACGTGGCACACTCTTAGTGGACACTGACCGTATGGATGTTTGTCCAGTACTGCTTTGGAGGACATGCAAACTCAAAATCAGCCTGATTAGGGATTTACATCCTTTGGATCTGTGCTCCCAAATAACGCTCAATATATATATAATGCTCAAATTCCTACTGTTAAAATCAACCCATGGAAATAACTTCAATCCAACGCTTAGAAATCACTGATCAGATTTATTTTTGGTGTGTAGGTCCTGATCCTAGTGAATGGCCAAACATCCATACGGTCAGCGTCCACTAAGAGTGTGCCACGTATGTGTTTTATTTTCTGAGATTTATTTATTTATTTATTTTTTTGTAATATCTCAAACCCAACGCAATTGTGGGGTCTATTAGAAATCAGGCGGTGGAAAAACTGAATTTTGAAACTAATTTCTCTAACTTTAATTTGCTAATATTAGATTCGAATCTGTCTTCATTTGTTTTTTCAAGCCAATACGTTATTGCTCTCATCGTTCTACTATGCACTATGAGCACGTGGCACACTGTTGGAGACCACTGTGGACCTAATACCACCTGTCTGATGACCACGTGGCACACTATTTGTTGATTTTCAACCGTGTAATTCGAGCATTATTGGGGTAGTCAGATCCAACGGCTAGAAATCACCAATGACTCAATCAGCAGGCTATTACGTATGTGATTTGTTGGTGAGGAAAGTCGTTTGTGACAAAACAGGACTCAGCAATCTCCAGCGATCCAGCTACAGTAAAAAAGGGGAAAAAACTAGTATGTTTATAGTTACATACTTTTAGAGTATGCGAATGTAGTTAGATGGTGACACGTAACAAATAAACCCCCTCGTTTCCACAATCTCTCTCCTTAACAGGATTAACCAGGAATTCGTGGTTACGTGTTAATATCTGGCCGTATTTACATACTCTAAAATATGTCATCTTCCATCACAGCGTGGGGCGCAGCAGAAAGATGGACAGGTGGGTACGTTACGAGTAAAACTTCTATCACAGCGTTCTGACAGATGCTTCTGGCACAATGAAAACCTGACACGTGGCACAGTCTAAGTGTACATTGACCGTATGGATTTTTGGTCAGCCCCTCGATGGATATATAGACCAAAAATCAGCCTGATTAGTGATTTACAACCTTTGGATATTTGTACTCAAAACGCTCTAATTCATACCGTTAAAATAAACCCACCAAAATAACTTCAATCTAATCGCTTAGAAATTGCTAATCAGACGGATTTTTGGTTTAGAGATCAACCGAAGGACTGGCCAAACATCCATACGGTCAGAGTCAACTAAGAGGCGTGCCATATGATTTTCATTGTGACAGAAGCATTGTGGAACGCTATGACAGAAGGTTTACTCGGTACGTTACGTTACAGCACGACGAGTCAATGGTAACGTACCGTTAAAAAGCGGATAAAACTTTGATGACCGGGCCCTTCGGCAGCAGATCACGACACCTAGATTTTGTACGGACGGGTCACCTCGGCCTCACCACACGTACCCCGGTGAGTACTTGAGTGCTTTTTGCCAAACTACTCACCTGTGGAGTAAAACTTCTGTCACAATGGGATTGCAAATCACACAAAACACAGCCAATGAGTTCTCGGCACGTACACCTAAAAACAAAAGCAATGGTACGTTGCAAAGCACTTCTGTACGTGCCGAGAACTCATTGGCTGTGTTTTCTGTGATTTACAATTTGGTGGGATGGAAGTTTTACTCCTCACCTGTGTACATGTGCGGTGAGGCCGAGGTGGTCCAACCGTACAAAATCCAGGTGCCTTGATCTGCTGCCCTGTCATCTCCTTCGATGACAGGGCCCTGTCATCAAAGTTTTACTCGTTAAAAACCACTCATCGCTGCCAGCAGTGAAACCCTGACATGGAGGCGGCGCCATAAGCGCCTGTGAGCAAAACTTCTATCACAGCGTTCTGACAGATTCTTCTGTCACAATGAAAATCACAGGCCATGTGGCAGCGTATTAGTGGATGATCGTATGGATGTTTGGCCAGTCCCTCAGTTGACCTGGAAACCAAAAATGAGCCTGATGAGTGATTTCTAAGTGATTTGATTGAAGTTATTTTCATGGGTTGATTTTAACGGTAGGAATTTGAGCATTATTGAGCGTTATTTGGTTTCGAAGATCCAAAGGTTGTAAATCACTAGTGAGGCTTATTTTTGGTTTATAGGTCCACTGAGGGACTGGTCAAACATCCAAACGGTTAGTGTCCACTAAGATTATACCACATGGCATATGATTTTTTTTACTGTCACATAAGCATCTGTCGTAATACTGTGATAGAAGTTTTACTCGGGCTGTGGGCAGCTGTTGGACGTAAAGTCGTAGAGCTGGATTGCGGCTACTTCGGCCTACGAGCCGTATCTTGCATGTCCCGTTGTACGTGTTACGTGCGTAGATAAAGAAGCGCCGCTTTTGGTGCCGAATCTCAGGTGTCGGTCAGGGGTTGGTTGTCGCTCTTAGACGGCTAGTGTAGCTGTGCTCTGGAATAATAACTCCCCTAATAAATTCAAGTCTTTATATGGAAAATGCCCTCCCACCGATAATCGGACAAAACTATGCGCGGTTTTGAGACTATTGACCAATGGATTCAAGCTCGAGCTAGGAAAGAATTGTACAGCTCACCGTCGTGAAATAAATGTAATCAACCATCCACGTGGCAAGATGAAAAATAACGTTTTTGTCGTCTGGTTGGTTGTTAACGGGTCGGTTCCGGTTTGGTACCCAGAACCGAAACCAATTTTGTCGGTTCATATCAGTTTTAATCTCAAAAGATGGATCAATATGACATTTTTAATATCAAACTACCCATTAAAATGCTCAAAATTCAATGGACAGAAATTTCCCCATTAAAATGCTCACATCCAACGACTAGAAATCACCAATTAAACCAATATTTGGTGTATTTATAGGTCCACCAAGAGGTAACTAAACATGGATGGATCTGTGGCCCCAAAAGAGTGACACACGGCACTTTTGGAAGGAGACTTTGGGCTCCTTGATGGGTTCTAATCAATATCTTCTACGGAATCCATAAAGTTTAATAGACTTCTAGATTTTGTGCTATATTTCGTATTTTTTTTAGAGAAGAAAGAATAAGAAGAGATGGGCATTTTTGTTATTTTAATTTCTAAAAAGTCAATTGCCATGTGGATGGCTGATCACGCAAATCCAACGGCCCATCTCTCGATTCAATAGGTAAGGTAAAAATAAGTTTCCAGACCTGGATTTTTCGGATAGGATCAGATCTCGGGGTTGATCCAATCCATTGCCAGTCCTACAAGCATGAATGCAATGTTTGAGTTGCTACATTATAAGGGTCTTTGTGCGTGCCTGATCCTGCTATCTATAGACGTATTCAACATGGCATGGGGTCTTCTAATAGCGCACGTCTGCACCATGTGTCCCAAATTTTATGCATGCTATGTTGAAAAAAATACTTCTTCCTTACTCTTGAAACTTGACAATGTGAGGTTCAGCTCCCTTACATTGTTGTTCCTTTCTTGAGTCAGAGCCTTCTTTTTCATCTTCGTCTTCGTCGTTGTCATCATCTTCTTCTTATTTTTTTGTTTTGGAATTCTTGTTAGGATGGAAAGAGTTCTAATTGCAACAAAGCCTTGTTATTTCCACGAATAATAGTGTCCCAATGTTTGTCTCGTGTGGTGGCAAGAGTAACATCCACATCAATTTACATCCAACTCGGGAAAAATGTTGATTGGGTTTTGATGTGTTAGTCTAGTGTTTGGAGTCTGCGACGTATCAGTTTGATTGAATGAATAAGGTCAATGTATATATCAAATACCTTTTTTATTTAATTATTGGATAAATGGGTCATTTATAGAAAAATAAAAACTATAAGAGCTCGCCACGCAAACTACTAAATGAGGGAGGGATAAGTCTGGGAGTCGCATTCAGCACCCTATGATGGGATCGATGTAACCGCATGTATATAGTTCTTCCGCAACTTGATCCGATACTGATTGTGGTGCCTTAGTCCACTTCCTGAAAAGTTTCCGATATCTCTTGAAAAGTTCCGGTTCTAATTATCAAACAGAATCAGATGATCTTAAACATTTCTTAGAAAAATAGACTTGGTTCTTTTTGTATGGTGGAATAAATTTGATGGTTGGAATAAAAAACATGTGTTATCCTGGTGTCCCAGCCACATCTAAATTTGCCTCGTGGCTTATTCTTAGATATCAATGACTGTACGGATATTTGAATCATCACTAGATAGACCTATAGATAAAAAAGTCAGCCGGATTTATGGTTTCTAACCGTTGGATTCGAGTCTTTTTCATGGTTTTATTTTCAGCCGTGGGAAGCGAGCATTATTTTGGGGTACTCAGATCCAACGCCTAGAAACCAGCAATAAGGCTGATTTTTGGTCTACAGATTCACCTTAGCGATGGTTCAAACATCCGTACGATCATTGATCTGGCGTTTTTAATTGTGGCCCGGACGGCCGGATCAAAAAAATTTACATTTCTCTTATGATCGGTCATTTCCGAATTCTGATCCAATCGTAAAGAGTAAAACTTGTGTCACAAGATGTTGTGACGGAAGCCGGTCACAGCATTCAATACGAGCCACGTGGCATACTATTAGAGGACGATGACCGTATAGATGTTTGGCCAGTCCCTCGGTGGAATGGTACACAAAAACTCAGCTCGAGTAGTGATTTCTAACAGATTCCATTGAAGTTATTTTCACGGGTTGGTTTTAACGGTTGGAATTTGAGCAGTATTGAGCTTTATTTGGGTGCAAAATTCAAAGGTTTTAAATCACTGATCAGGCTGATTTTTGGTTTGTAGGTCCAGCGAGGGACTGGGCAGACATCCATACGGTCAGCTACCTCTGATCGTGTGCTACGTGGCTCGTATAGAGTGCTGTGACCGGCTTCCGTCACAACATCTTGTGACACAAGTTTTACTCGCAAAATAGGTACACACAAAAAAAAAACCTGTAAAATAGGGTGGCAGAATCGTAATTTTTTGAAGAAAAGGACTGCTTTTTATAAACCGATGTTGATACGCTACTTATTCGGCGTTGGGGCAAATCCGTGAATATATTTAACCACGGTTAAAATAGGTTTTCCTAGAGTTATTTTTTAAACCACTTTCTCTAACGCTATTTAACCGCCCTCCCACACTCTTCGTCTCCTGCGCTTTCCCGGCCTTTCTCTCCGCTCGTCTTCTTCTTCCTCCCTCCCTCTCTCTCTATCTGTTCGAAACCGGTTTCACCTCCTCGAATACCAGCTTTCCTTACCCTGTGGACTGGCAAACTTAACCTGAAAACACCCGATTCTCTTCATTTCTCAACGACCCATACTTGAAACCATCAGAATGTCATCGGAATACCACCTTTTGTTCTTCCCGAAAACTGCCTCTTCGCCTGCTCTCAGCTTTGAACTCCTTGCCTGTGCTTTGCTTCTCGTAGCCATCTTTGGTTTCTGGCTTGCACCTGGTGGGCTTGCTTGGGCTCTTTCCAAAGCTCAAGCCCAAGCCCAGGCTAAAACCGCCATTCCGGGCCCATCAGGCTTCCCTCTCGTGGGCCTACTCTTCGCCTTCACTGGCTCCACGGCCCATCGCGTGCTTGCCAAGCTTGCCCGAACCTCGAACGCCGTACCTCTAATGGCGTTCTCTGTTGGCTTCACTCGTTTCATCATTTCAAGCCACCCAAACACAGCTAAAGAGATTCTGAATAGTTCGGCTTTCGCTGATCGACCCGTTAAGGAATCCGCTTACGAGCTTCTCTTCCACCGAGCAATGGGTTTCGCTCCTTTCGGAGAGTATTGGAGGAATCTGAGGAGAATCTCAGCTACCCATTTGTTCAGTCCGAAGAGAATCGCTGGTTTCGCATCCTTTCGGAGCGAAATCGGAGCAAAAATGATAAATGAGATTAGGGTTTTGATGGAGTCGAAAGGGACGGTTGAAGTGAAAAAAGTTTTGCATTTTGGGTCACTGAACAATGTGATGATGAGCGTTTTTGGGAGGAGTTATGATTTTAAGGAAGGTGGGGAAGCTGGGTTTCAGCTTGAAGAGTTGGTGAGTGAAGGGTATGAGTTGCTTGGGATTTTCAACTGGAGTGATCACTTTCCTGTTCTGGGGTGGTTGGATTTGCAAGGAGTAAGGAAAAGATGCAGAAAGTTGGTTGCTAAAGTGAACGTTTTTGTTGAGAAGATCATAGAGGAGCATAGGAGGAGGAGGGTTATTGGAGTCTTGGTTGCTGAGAGTGTTAAAGATTTCGTTGATGTCTTGCTGGACTTGGAGGAGGAGAACAGCCTCAGCGACTCTGATATGATCGCCGTTCTCTGGGTGAGTTCTTTCTTTCATAGAACTTTTTCTCTTTTTGTCTTTGGTTGTTCATATATCTCTTTGATTTTGATTTTTTTTTGTTATTTTCCTTATTTGGGTTTTTGTTTACTAAGTCATTTTACTCATATTTTTGTTCATAAACCTGATTTTAGTGATTCTTCCTCTCTTTTCAGATTTTTTTAACTTCATTTTTTCAAGCAAATGGGTATTTTTTTAGTGATTTGATGTGATCCTGCAGTTACTAATGTTTATCATCTAGTTGGTTCATGGTTGGTTTGTTTGTAGTTGGTCTGGTTCGGATTTATACTATTTTCAGTTTTCTTTTCTATAATTATAATTGAATATTTATAATATTTGTAAAATAATCTGATGGAAACCATATTCCCATATATTTTCAGGAAATGATCTTCAGAGGGACTGATACAGTAGCAATACTTTTGGAATGGATTCTTGCAAGAATGGTCCTACACCCAGACATCCAATCCAAAGCCCAATCAGAAATTGATGCTGTGATTGGGAACACCAGACTGGTATCAGATTCCGACTTGCCCAACCTCCCTTATCTACAAGCCATAGTGAAGGAATCACTCCGAATGCACCCTCCAGGTCCCCTCCTCTCATGGGCCCGACTTGCCGTCCACGATGTCCATATCGGAAAGAATTTCATACCAGCTGGAACAACAGCAATGGTGAACATGTGGGCGATAACCCACGATGATCGGGTATGGTCGGAGCCGAACGTATTTAAACCGGAGCGATTTATCGATGAAGATGTGAGCATTATGGGATCCGATCTCCGGTTGGCGCCTTTCGGATCGGGGAGGAGAGTATGTCCTGGGAAGGCAATGGGTTTGGCTACTGTTCATCTCTGGTTGGCTCAGTTGCTTCAGAGCTTCAATTGGGTTGTTGCTTCTGATAATGGTGTGGACTTGTCTGAGTGCCTCAAATTGTCTCTTGAGATGAAGAAGTCTTTGATCTGCAAAGCTGTTCCAAGGGTTGCTTGAAGTGATGGTTTGGTTAATTTTGAAGAATGGGATATGGTGTGGAATTTGTTTTCCATGATTTTGGCCCTCTTATATGACTAGGTTTAATTTTAATATCTTGTTTTCCATGGTTAGGTTGGTGGAACTTGGTTTACTTTTTTTACTTGTCTTTAAGATTTAGATTGACATCAGTTTAGGGTTTAGTGAAGGTTTATATGTGAAAGAGTAGTAGTGCCAGACTGCCAGATGTGGGGTTTTTTTGTTTGTTTGTTTGTTTGTTAAGAAAGGTGTTTGGTTAGTTATCAAGAAGGTCTAGTGTTACCCACTGTATACAGCTTTTGACATATATATATACATGGAATGACAGTTAATATGTTTATTAAAACGGTTTATGTTTGTTAATTTTTTGTGTTTACCAAGGTTTAAAATCGCAACGGCCCGTCGCACTGGATAGACGGGTTATTTGCTAATTATAAAAGCCATTGTTTTTAGCATTGCGGTACTAGATAATGTAACGGGATTGGCGGCGTTGTAACCTGGCTTTTTTTTTTTTTAAAAACAATGTTTTACCTTCATTGAAATTACATTTTCCCACTAGGAATTATGCTAATTAGCTTGTAGGATAACCCACCTCATGAATCATATTTACTGTGTTTTGTATTGGAAGTTAGGTCATGTTATTCTCATGCATTCATTCCTGAAAAAATGACTATTTTCTCCTCTTAAGTTATAAACAAATCAAACTATATGGACCATTTTTTTTTTTTTTATGTCGGAAAGCCCGGGGTTAGGTGGACCTCTACAAGTAGCTGAACATATTTACACCCACTAGCGTCTTTGCTAGTCAATAATCGCATCACTAGTCAATAATCGCATATGATCACTAGGAAAATCATTCGATACGCCCAAAGTATTGGGAAGAAATTAAGAACAATAAACAATCTAATTGGGAAGAAATTAAGAACGATAAACAATCTAAAGAACAAAGATGTAATCACCTACAACACAGATTTATGTGGTTCATTTTCGATTGAGGTGCGTCCACGAATCCGCACCGATTTGAATTAACGTCTTCTGATCAACCGAGCTATGTGTAATCAGTGGCGGATCTAGGAAGGGCCCAGTTTAATAACTTCTTTAATTTTTTCTTTTTTCACTTCCCCAAGTACCTTTTCCTTGGCTCTGCCCCCCTGATTTTTTCTTTTTTGCAATTTTGCACCCCCTTAACAAATTTTTTGTGATTTTGCCCTCCCTTGATCAAAATCCTGGCGCCGCCACTGTGCATAATCCCAAGATGAGACTAGGGTTTCTGTATCTCATGTACAGTACTCTAGCACCAAGAGGATCCATGAGATGATATGGATGAATATAAACATAACCCGCCCAATTAATTACTTTCTGAATGATATATTCCATTTGTACTCATGCACCACACACGACCATCATCTAGGGGTAATTCCTAAGCAAATCCAACGTGGAATTTGTAATATAAATGAGCTTAGACACCCCCAAGCTGAAATAGTTCCCTGGTAATTGTGCCCTTGAGGGCTTCAACAGTAATAGACTTTTAACTTTGAGGGTATTTTTGTCAGTTAAGTTTAAAGTAATATATTAAAATTATTTTCTTTCATGCAAAACTTGTGAATTTACGTGTATGCTTCAAGAGTCATGCTAGCTTTCACCTCTCGGATGATGGTAGCTTAAAAGGTCACTTTGTGAAAATGACTGATATGCCTTCAAAACTAACAAAAATGACAAGTTCCATGTTATCCACTTGAAAAATCATTGGCTTTGTGAGAGAAATCTTGATCTACTATACCAACTGTTCCTCTCTCTCTCTCTCTCTCTCTCTCTCTCTCTCTCCTCCAAAAAAAAATGGGGGAAAGAGGCGCATTACCAATTCCATTTATGTTTTAATTTTTTTAATTATTTCTCGATATGGGAACGGAAAGCGTAATCGAGCTAACTTGTGATCGATATCCATTTTGAAGGATAGTACCATATATAGCAACTTAGTAAATATACGGCAAAGCGTTTGATTCGATCTAAAGATTTTTCTTTTCGGGGATACGATCATTTAATAAGGTTTGATTTTTCGGTGGACGATCTCTTATGTGTTACACATCGAATTAGCGCGGTCCCGACGCCCTACTTGCGTTCCAGTCGTACGCCTACGTCGAATGGAACCTTAGACCCCTCCCTTAGTGTGAAAGTTAGCAAAGAATGCCCACATTCTATATATCTTTATTCTCTCATATATGCTTTGTGCTTCTTTATCCCTTACAATAGCCTTTTGAATGAAGCAAGGTTTCTTATTTAATAAATAAAAATAAGTTTCCATTGTTGGGGCTATAAGGTTTCTTCTTTTGATTTTGCACTTTACAGTACAAACCTCCAAATGATTGAAGAATAAGAACCCTAACCCCAATAATGATATGGCAAAGCTCTTTTCTTGTGATCCAAATCCTTCACAGAATATATTTTTTAGGGGGGGGGGGGGGGGAGATGTGCTTGTAAAAGCTTCTCTCCTTTTTTCCCCCTTAAAAAGGAGATGCATGTGCTGGTATTTGAATATCCAAACAATACTAGCTATTTTTTTCCAAATAGTTGCAACTTGCTTTTGCTTCCTCTTTTCCTTGATTCTCATCCACATTTCTCTAAATATTCCCTGCTTCCCCTTTCATCATCAAGATTGATAAAAATATAAGGTGCCCATGTGTTACAAACCATGGTTTATAAAACGGCCCATATAACGAAAATAATGGCCGTGATAACTGATTCGGACGTCCCCCGTTACGTTATGTACCGTTTTAAATCTTAGAAAACCGTTATTTTTCCGTTATAATTTTGAAACAAATTTACTAAAATAATGCCCATTTTTTCCATTATAAAGTTTATTGAAAATTTGTTATTTTTGTTTTTTTCCGTTCTTCCCGTATTTTTCCATTTTTGCCTGTGCGTTATACCTTTATAACACCCCTTTTAAACCTTGTTACAAATTAAACCATAAATATAGTCTATGAAGTATGAACAGCTTATCTGTACGTTATGTACTGCTATAATTGTTAAAATAACGGCCATTATTTTCCGTTATAAAGTTTATTGAACATTTGAAATTCAAATTTTGAATTTTGGCGCCAATTTTTTTAATGTTTTTTTCGGTTATTTTTATTATTTTCCGTTATATTTTTCTATTTTTGCCTGTTATAACATTATAACGGTCCCTTCTAACCCCTGTTAACCGCATAAATATAGTATATGAAGTATGAACAGAATATCCATACATGGGAAGCGGCATCGGCAATCAGATGGATCCCACCAAGGAGATTTTTACGCCAAAAGTTGAAACCAATCGAATATTATTCCTATCCGAATCGTCGCATCTTTTCGATTGTCGGAGGAGAAAAAGAGATTTGGCGAATAGTTCAGAGGAAAATCTAAACAGTAAATGGTTACCATCATAAGATTGAGTTGATTTTTGGGATACAGTATCTCCAAGGCAACAACACTCTAGTCCGAATCGGATTTTGGGTTCAAAATCCATGATCCAATATCCATATCAGGCCTGAGGGCTGAATAGAACCGCTCAGTGAATCAAATATGGACCGAACCAAGCCCCAATCTGATCAGTTCTTAATTCTTATATGTGGATCCTAGTTCAAGGATCCAGCGAATACAGATCAGGTCGGATCAAACCTGCTCCATCAATTTATTCAGATGTGGGCCGGGGCATATCTATGTATTCCTTGACCATAACATGAGTCGCAAAGTCTAGGGCATATGATCATGAAAAAGGGATAATATTCCTTTGACCACCAACTGCGCGCATTTCATCTTTCATCTCCATTCTTTCTCATAGGGGGGTCAATAGGAGTCAAAGTTATGAAGGTTGGGGGGGTGGCACCTAGGCGTATAATAATAAAATGACTTCATGATGCGGTATATTGCGCATAATATATTTTTATTGTGAATTACGAATAATAAATATAATGAATTACTATTTTCGATCATCGCAGATTTTAATATTTTTGGAAGTGCATATTCGCATACCCATTTCCTATCAGGGTGGACTCCTAGTCAGGGCACACCACGGAGAGATCTCTCTCTCTAAAACTTGGCTGAACAACGATAGTCACTGACAGCCCACAATATGAGCCACAAGACACTGTATGGATGTTTGGCCAATCCCTAGGTGGACCTACAAACTAAAAATAGCGATTAATTTCTTCCAACGCTTAGAAATCACTAATCAGGTTGATTTTTAGCTTGTAGGTTCACCTAGGGATTGGCCAAACATCCATATGGTCGGTGATTTCTAAAAATATGCCACGTGGCTCATATTGTTGGCTGTCAGTGACTATCGCTGTTCAGCCAAGTTTTAGAGAGAGATTTCTCGTTGTTTTGGGGTGTGCCCCGACCAGCAGTGGCAGAGCCAGGAAGCGGCCAGGGGCAGGCTGCCCCCTTCAACTTTGAAAACTCATAATTTTTTTCTTTTTAACTTTCAAAACATACCCTCCCTCAGTTTTTCTTTTTGCACTGCCCCCGTCAACTTTGGCGTGAGCCGCTCTGCCCCCAAGACCAAAATCCTGGCTCCGCCACTGCCAACCAATTATGGTACTATACCTAATTGCCCAACTCCTACCTTTCCGGTCTGCCACATAGTCCATGCGTACCATATTGAAATTTTTTTTATAAAAACCGACTTTAAAGAGGAGTACGTGGCAAACAAAAAAACATGGTGGTCGAGTAACTACCCAACTCCTTGGGTACAGGATTCCGCGGACCCTTTATATGTATATTAGAGAAAAGTATTGCAGTAAGTTGTATGCATGAGACAAAGTTTACACCCGATGTTGCCGCCCGACGGACGGACAGTTTAACCAAGAAGATCGATCAGAGGTCTATGGATGATCTACTCTGATACCGTGATAACAAATGAGATTTATTAATATAATTGATCAGCACATTAATTTAAATAAAAATTTATATAAATATAACAAGACAAAAATTAATATTAATCAATCTAATCTAATATCCAAATTGATAGAAAGCTAAACCTAATTGATATTATCGTAATTTTGACAATTAAGAGAATGTGTGACGAGATATACTAATAATGATATATGGTGCGCCTGATCATACAATAATATGCATTATGTGTCATCCTTATCTTTTTCGGGTACCTACACCTTACTACTCGTCAATCGACGTGATCTCTTTTGGAGGGTGGCATGTATCACATGGGAGGTCTAGGAAGATCAACGTGGTACATCTTGTACATTTCCTCACCTTTACTACTCATCCATGGAACGTAGTCTCTTTTGGAGGATGCATGACATGTATCACATGGGAGGTCTAGGAAGATCGATCGATACATTTCCCAAATCTCGGCTAGATATCCTGTTCCAAACTGTTAAGTCCTTACTATTTGGCTTTTTATCGTTTGTTTTCTCATTTTCTATGTCAACTGAGCATAACAGACCTCGTTCTAGGACTCCGCTCATCCTTATTGTTACTCTATGGTCTCCTGCCTTGTATTCATATCTTGTCCTAAGATGTACCACTTGTCATCGATCTTCTAATAGGAGTCCTTACTCGCCATTTTTTCGGGTGCCTTATCAATGGCTGGACCCTCGGTCGGGGGGACCTCGTGGGTAGCGTGACTTACGTGCATGTCTCAAGCACAGTGGAGCCTACGGGCTCACTCATTCATTTGGCATTACTATGGGAGAATCATCTATAAAAGGATACGTCATCAGAAATGAATTCCAAAGGAATGCGTACGATTCCTACTGATTGCAGGAAAAAATGTTTTTGGGGGTGTGAATGGTTGAGGATGATTTGGAGCTTGCTTCTTAGACTCAAGCAGTTGAGTTTGGCCTATGTGATCACATATGGTTTCGTAATATTATTGACTCCCTACCTTAATCTGGTATTAATTTGTAGCGGGTTGGGAAAAATATTTTAAAATAAATTTTAATTAACCTTTATATTATTCTATATATGTAGTCACTTACTTTCTAAATTATTTTCATGATTTTCTTTTTCAATTTAATTCAAATTACTATTTATATTACCTTGAGTTCTTAGTTATTTACTACTTATATCTTTATCGAAAGAGAAAAATATTAAAGAAATTAAAGTATAATTACTGTTGTTCTAGGTATGCTTGAATAATAAATAAATAGAAGATCCGATTCAATACCTTTTTCGCTTTCCAAAAATAACTGCGAAGAACTCACTGTGTTTCTATAGAACTGAACAAACGTGGAGATCAAAGGTGAGGCGCAGACCATGTCGCTCTTTTTAAGGCGTTTCGCGACTCTGCAGGAAAATTCTAAATGCAGTAGTGTATCCACGTGATGCCCCTAGGATACAACAGTCCAGTCTCCGAATTACTGTTAATCTCAAAACTTCTGCTCTAAGTATGAGAACTCGAACCAATATAACTTCTTTGCCCAAGAACAAAGAAAAACAATGTACAGAGAAGAAAGAATAAAAATAGAACTGTTTCTGTGTAATTGTTACTTTGTATTTTATTGAGATAAATCGTCAATATAAATAGATGAGAAAGGTAGAAACCGTTTGAGTTACGTGGCCAAGTACGTGCCCATGTCACAGAGAAAAGGTTGCGTAGATTCTTTTACTGAGATAAATCGTCAGTATAAATAGATGAGAAAGGCAGAAACTGTTTGAGTTATGTGGCCAAGTACGTGCCCATGTCACAGATAAAAGAAAAGGTTGCATAGATTCTTTTACTGAGATAAATCGTCAATATAAATAGATGAGAAAGGCAGAAACCGTCTGAGTTATGTGGCCAAGTACGTGCCCATGTCACAGATAAAAGGTTACCCACGAATCTGCGCACAACAGCTAGCAGATAAAGATTAAGTCAAAGATAATGATAACAATTAGTAAATAATTAAATAAAAATTTTCGTAAAAAGAGAGGATCGCGTGTGTTGCACGACACGACATGACCCGGCACGGCGCACGTGCGTGTGATTTACATGATGCACGGCTGTACCCAATGGGCACAAAACTTGGATACCCAAAGGCTTAAAACATTAAAGTCAACCCTATCCTATATAAATTTTAACTTTCTCTTGTATTCTTCCGATGTGGGATTAATCGTAAAGAGAATGAAGAGAGAAAAATTGTGAAATGGTATAAAGCTGCTACTAAAAGACAAACAACATTTTTCTCTAAAAAACATAAGGCAAAAAAAGGACAAAAAAGGGTATGGTAGATATTAAAATTACCAACATTTACTGTTATGGCCGATATACGGATAGGAAAGGTAACCTATAGACTCAAGCGAACAGCTCAGTGAAAACTCACCCCGTATTCCATCTGAGAAAGTTGACTTCAATTAGACCAGACCGACCCAGAGAGGAACGTGCCCACGAGGGCACCGCCAGATGTTGTAGATGAACTTACTAAAGAAGAAGTTAGGGAATTACTGTAATAACGACGCCCGTTATTTTCATTATAATGGCTGTCTTTTAAACCATGGTCAAAATCCATGTAATTTGCACCGGATGCGTGGTTGAACCGGTGACATGGTCACAAAACCGGGTTAGGTTGATTCCGATCCAATAATTTATGAAAAAACCGTTCGCATTCTTGTAACCCGCTTATCCTAACTGGTTGAACCGGTGACCCAGGGTGGTCCGTCAAGAAGACATTTATGGGTCAGTGGGCCCCAAAGAGTTGCCATGTGGTAGGTTGGTCCAATTGACCCAGTGGTTGAACCGGTGACCCAATGAACCGGTTCAGTGACCCAAGAAAACATTAACATGGTTTGACACTAATTTGCGTTTAGTTAATGAAGTGGGTCCCACTATGAACTATATATGAACCATATGGCTTGCCATGGTAAGGCTGAGATTCTGGGTCCACCATACATAAACCTAAGACACAATATTTGGAACCTAATAGGGTGGGCCTCATTAGGTGACCATGCCCTAGAAAGCTAGATAATCAATTTTGTGAAGGGAAGTGGGGTACCTTTTAGCCACTCTTTACCTTACAAAGTTATAGAAAACCTGAAACAAAGGTTTGGAAGAAAATGAGCAAATCATCACCCAAACTTTATGATTAAAAGAATAAAATGTCCTAAGAACATTTCCCTTTAGCTTGCATGCGTAGGGAGGTGGATGATTTGGTAATCATGTGTGTAATCATAAATGAACTCGTGCTTCCCAAAATCTACGTACCCGGTGCCCCTTGTCATGAGTATGTGTCAGATGCAGAGATGCTATTGAGCGCTTCCCAAAATCTGAGGCGCCTATCATGGACCACACGAAAATTTTTGAAGCAGCGAAGCAGTGGCCAATCAAATGGCGACACGATCCGCTGTTCAAAAGCACTATTGGGTTTTGTTCAAAAGCATCAGCGGATTGTGGTGCAATATGATTGGCCACTGCTTTGCTGCTTCAAAAATCCACTTCAAATTTTTTATCCCAGTTCAATGGAAAAATTTTAGATGCAGAGGACTTTGGATGCAGTCGATGCAGAGGTTTTTTCATGGCTCCACATAGTTCAATTTTTGGGGCCCACTAATCCCATGAATGTTTAGGCTACCCTTTGGTGTCTGATTGGTTTTCTATTGCCATACATTTTAGCACTTTTTTAAGATTAATTCTAGCTGTTGGACTCGAGCGTTTTTTTTTGCATATTTTTTGGGTACTTAATCCAACGGCTAGAAATTATTAATCAGATTGACTTTTGGTATGTAAATCAACCAAGGGGTGAGGTAAACATCAGTTTGTCTTGTCTCACCCATTTGGTTGAGGAGATGCCTCAACTCTCCATCATGTTGTGACATGTGGAGGAGAGGGGGCACGAGCTAACTAATACATCTACAGAAGTACTGCTTGTTACCAAAAAACATAGCTTGAACCAAAACTAATTCTCATGGTTACCTTTAACCTCCCCTCCACATAGGGGTACTTGAGGCGGATTTGCATACTAGTTTCTCATCAAATGGCTACGAAGATCGCAACTAGAAGATCTCTTACATCAAAAGGTTACGTGTTAAAGAGATATTATCATTCAAACAAGTTGGTTTGAGTGTTAAAATTAAGGTCTACAGCGGGTCCCATTTCCCTACATTATGACACCAGTTAGGCACTCTTCTTGTTGATTGACCGTTAATGGTTGTGTCCGGCCTTTCCGTGTTATAGGGTCGTGATGTAGCAAGGTATACTTCACGCATTCCACACGATTTTTTTTACTCACCGCTGCCATCGCTGCCATCTGGACCCACTGACCTCATCGATGTTAGCCCACCCCTTGATAGATATTCATACAAAAAATCAGCTTGTTTTGTACATTTTTAGACGTTGGTTTTAGTACTAAAAAATAATAGTTGAATCAAATAGCTATAATCACGCCTTAAAAAGTACTAAAATCTAATGGTTAGAGATTACCAACTAGGGTGATTTTTGGTGTGTATATCCACCAAGGGGTGAGCTATATATTTATGCAGTCAGTGGGCCTAGATGGCAGCAGTGAGTAACAAAGATCACGCTTCCACATGCCAAAATGCGTGAGGTACGCCTTGTTACATCTTTATCCCAACAAAACTTGTGCTACAACTTGTTACATCAGAAATCTATAGAGAACATCCTCGTTCTATTTGGTTTCTAGAAGAAATGAAAGGTTGAGTTGCTGTAGCTGTGTATGCGCGAGAAATGATGCGTATGTGGTTTTGAATTTCCCCATATGATACAATATTAACACATAGATCACGTGAGTTCTTAGTTGATGTGGTGATGACTCATTCAAGGTGATAGACACCTTTAATTACACTCCCTGTTTGAATAGAGGATCACTTTTATTTATTTTATTTCAACTTAGGATATTCCTAGTATTTTAAACATTCTCCACTTGATTAAATATCATTCATATTGTAACCATCATTGCTCTGCAATCATTAGGGGAATTATCTTCTCATGATGCGTGGATAGTGCATTCTTTGAAGGCGAGGGCTCCCTTCTTAGGTCTGATTTTTGTAGTCATTCCTTATCTCTGAGTGGCGTTTCTCTTGATGAGTCAAGCAAGTTTGATTCATCAAGGACTTTTATGGTGTTTAAGGACCTAGGTTTCTTTTAAATAAACCTAAACATGGTTTCCGGTTGAAAACCATTCCAAGTCTCTTAATGAGATAGTGTATGTAGACTAGGATTTATGAGTCTATAGTAGGATTAGTGGAAGTCTAAATGGGCTTGATTCTTGGGCCTGATAACTAATTGGGCCATGCTCGAGCTTGACAAGCTAAGTTTGCTAGACCAGATGGATCATTAATATATAGCTAAGAATTGGTGTTCGGCTTGACCAAGATGATTTGACATGCTAACTTATTAGGCTCTTCACAAGCTTGGGATGGGTTGGGTCTATGCAAATAGTTTGAAAGTTGGGTTTGGATATTTCTAGGCCTGACTCGTTAACAACCCTTGTTGGAACTAGGGCCATGAATGAGCTAGATATCACCAGCTTGACATTACCATTGGTCGATTTCTGATTGGAAGCACGCCATAGGGCCATTCATGAAGCCCCTGATGAAAGTCCTCAAATCCAATGACTCATGCTGATTTTTGGTGTTTAGTCCCACCAATACATGGGCCAAACATTCATGAGTCAGTGAGCCCGTAAGGGTGCGCCATGTGGCATTTTGAAAGACTTGAGTTTTGTATCATAGAACAATTTTAAACATTTCTCCTTACTAAAACTTTACAATTATATAATTAGAATTTCCTAATAATCCACGTTGAAAATGTTACAATCAATTAGGCTAATTTTTGGTGTGTAAGGCTTCTAAGAAATGAGAAACATCAATGGTCAATGGGTATGAAGAGGATGCCATGCGACATTATGAGGGAGGGCTAGTGGATCAAACTTTTATGCTCCATGAGAGATGAATACTTTTTTTTTTCCCGAGGGTTTGTGAGTCATAGTATGAAGAAAAAAACAATTAGATGCAAAGGACTTTGGATGTAATTGATGTAGAGGGCCCCCGTCGCCCTACATACTTCATTTTTTGAGCTAAAAAACTGTATGGATATTTAGATATTTAAAACTATCAACCACTCTTAGATAATATTTTAGAACCTAAAACCATCATTAAAAAGCTTTATTTTAAGTTATGCGAATTTAATCAACTGTACTTTTATTGATAAATAATCAATAAGTACTTGTATCTTTAATTTTACTATTAGATTTCATTGAAACAAAAAATATTTGTTTGTAACTCTTTCATCTTATAAAGAAAAATGGTTGTACAAAAATTTAATAATTCAATTGTAAGACTAAGATTTTTGTTTGATCAATTTTTAAATCATTTTAATTTTTGATAATTTGTATGTGAATGAAATGTCTACCATGAAAAATTAAAATATTTTTGTCTTATCAATTAAAGACTTAAAATGAGTATTTTATCAATGATTGATTAACTTCTAGATGTGTGTCTTTGATGTAAGTAGATGTACCTAAGGTTCACACATCATAACATACTTTTGATAATACCACTCAAACTTATTCATCTAATTCATCAACTTCCTTATTTTTCTATTGTATCCACATCTTTTTTGTTTATTCTTCGTACTTAATTCTCTTATAACTATATAACTTTTTAAATTATCAATTTTTGAATAAATTTTTTTTTTTTAAATATCCATATATGACAATTTTGTTTTATACTTTTACCCTTTAAATGACCAAACAAACCTAACTTTTTATTTTCAAATTAACTCAAACCTTATATTTCACCTATAAATATTCATTCCCCTCTTAGAGAGAAATACATCCTTCTAAGTCTTCTCCTTAGTTACAAAATAGTTTTCTAATCCCCTCAAACCCCTTAGACATCTTAAGAAAAATCTTAAAAATTTTATTATTTTAAAATATTAAGTAAAAGAAGAAGAACTTCACTTCATTTTTTTTTTCTTAAGAAGAAAAAGAAAGATCAAGTAAAGAGGGATAATCACTTAAAAAGTACAATGCAAATCACATAATAATGGTTAAGTCACCCCACTTTCTTTATGTCTTTTTTATTTTTTTTATCGATCTTTATTTTGTTATACATCTTGTATTTTTAGTTTATTTTAAAAAAAAAATATTCATGTTGGTCTATCTCTCTTTATTTGTCTAACATGTATGGAGATTCTAAAAATACTTGAAATAGTATACTGATCAATTTGTTTTTTTATACTAATATCTTTCTCTAACATGTATGGACATTCTAAAATACTTAATAGTACTAAAATATGGTTATATTGAGGTGCTTAACACTTTCCCCAATCTACAAATAATCTACTTACTCAATGATCTCATAAAATAATTAGTGGATTAATAATCACTGATATTCGCTCAAAAGTGCTTATTTTAAGCAATTATCCTGTTAGCGTTATTGCATTCTCCTACGTAAAATACTCTATTTACCTACTTTTCTACGTAAGAGTCTCTTCTGTTGCGTAGAACACACTTTTCTGGACGAAATGGTATATTTGCATGCATTAAACACATTTTCAGAAGTCTAGACATTGAGTCGTTCTGATAAAGTCTCATTACGCGCTTCTTCTGTCGCAGGAAACCCCGATGGGACGATTCTCGAGACTTGTGGGCCCAAATCGATCATGAAAGCCCATTATCAAAGCTTAAAGAGCCCACATGCTATGACTAGAAGATATGGGCCAAATATGGGCTGAATAAGAGGACCAAAAAGCCGGCCCAAAGAACGAAGAGAGCAGGAGAGCCAATGACCAAGAGACGGACCAAAGCGTTTAAAGCCACATGAGTCAACAAGGAATGATAGTCGATTCTACTGGAGAAGTGTGAGGATGGTCACAGTGAAGACCAGGGTTCCAGACCCTCCGCCAGTGCTTTTTTCCATTTTTTTGATACTTTTTATCTCATCTCTTCATATTTTCTCTCTCTCTTCATCTCTCGATCCTCGAATCTACTGACTTAACCCCAGAACTCCTACCCTTCGGCTCTATCTCATCTCCCTTAGCTTTCTGACCGTTGGATCTTCCATCGGACCGTTGGATCTTCAATCGGACCGTTGGATCTCTCTAGATCCGTCGATCTACCAATCTGGGTCCCAATCAAGTCACCATCCATCCGATCGCCATCAGAATGTCTGTCACATCATCTTGTGAGACGATGGACATCATTAGTCCATGTGGGCCAATAGCCGGGCCCATCATCATCGACCCGCTGTCCGACCAGTTAGTGGACCCCGTGAATTTCAAAATAATTTTAATTAAAAAATGGGGGGTCCACTAATTGGGGAGATTCCCCATAGAAAAGTAGGTTTTTACTTAAAAAAAAAAAAAAAAAAAAAAAAAAAAATTTTATTTTTTTTATTTTCAAAAAATACCCTATTTCCATTAATGGAAATAGGGAGCTTTATAAGAGGAGGGAGAAGGGTTCGTTCGAACCCTAATCCCCTTCCAATCTCTTCCTCTCTTTCCCAAACTAGTTCCCCCAAGTTTTCCCCTCCTTCTTTCTCCTCTTTTCTTCGTCTTATTTTTTTTTTTTCATCGTCTTCTTCTCTTTATTTTCGTTGCCGGAGTTGCAGAACTCCGGCGGATTGCAACCAGCTCCATCTCTCTCTCCTTCTCCTCTCTCAAGTCGCCAGCATCCTTTCAACTTGCAGGTTCTGCACCACCAGCAACCTACATGCCGCCCTTCACGATCATCTCCTCCACTGGACTTACCCGCAAACCCACCGTGATCTTCTTCTCCGGGCATCACCACCCAGCACCGTTTCTGCTGCTGGTGCTCCTCCTTGCTTACCGTCAACCCCGATCGCTTCTACCCAGCGTTTCTGCCATCTATTGGGGCCAGTGTCTCCCCCACCTGCTCCCACAAATCTCCATTATCGGAGTTGCAGGTCTGCAACTCCGGCAACACTATAAAAAAAAAAAAAAGAAGAAAACTAGAAGGAGGGAAGGAAGAAGGGAGGAGGAGCATCCTCACCTGTCGCCTGCACAACCACATCCATCTATCCTCTACAGCCCGTCACCATCCTCCATTGATGCCGGAGTTGCAGGTCTGCAACTCCGACGTTAATGGTGACGCACCCCAGTCTTGCACCGCCTGCAATACTCTTTTGGTCGCCTGAATCCGCTGCTCCACCGTGAAGCTCCTACCGCTGCAACCACTTCACGTTTTCACCATCTTGGGGTTGGCTGTTCAGCAACCCATCCTCACCACCGCCTCTACAACTCGCCATCACATCACCAGCATCTTAGCCGGTCCACCATCCTTCACCTTTGAACCTCCTGGCCAAAATCTATTCTAAGCACCCCTACCGCATGATCACCACCACCCACCACGTGGCCAGCCTTCCAATTGGTAAGATCACCCTCTCCATATTCTCTCTCTAGTCTCTCTCTCTCTTAACTCAATCACTCAATTCTCTCTCTAAGCCTTTGTAATTTCTCTCTCTAGATTGACCCTCTTTCGAAGCTTCATAGATTAGTCTTTAGATCTTTTGAGTTATTATTGTTTTGTTTGGTATTTTGAGCATTGTAAGAATTATTGAAGTTAATGGATGATTTAGTTTTATTTTATTTTATTTTATTTCAAGATTGTGTTTTAAATAGGGTTTTCATTACGCTATTTCATTCGTGTTAGTAAGTGACCATTTCTCTCTCTAAAAATCACTAAAAATGTTTTAAATCTATCACCATTCTCACCTCTCCATGTTTTCTTGATAAAAATCCGTCATTTCATGTCTTTGAATTAAGCACACTAACCCCGAGTGCGGACGATACCCGACACGAGCCACTATACAACCCTGTGATTTTTGCAGGATTTGAGTGAACAAGATTCGGATAATTACAAAAATTGTTGATTCTAGGGTTTCCGTAACCAACGACGCGGAAAAATCCTACTTTCAATCACTAATATGTGTTTTGTTCGTTTAAAATAATCATATTATCTATTTTCTAACCCAGTGATCAATCACATTGTTAAAAATGATGGTGATAAATTCGTTAGATTTAACCTTTTTTGCATTCGATTGAATTGCGTTATCTCATAGATATACATACCAAAAATCAGCTTGATTGACAATTTCTAACCATTGGATTAAGTACTCTAGAAAATATTTAAAAAATACATACTTGAATCCAACGGTTAGAATCAATCCTACAAAAGTGCTAAAATCTATGGCTAAAGAAAATTAATTAGACTAATTTTTGGTATGTATATCCTTCACACTAGTCATATTGATTTGAATTCTTGAGGATTTTCTATATATGCAAACCAATGCCAGTAAAAAGAGAAATAATCACAAAGAACAACAAAAGTGATTTCTATTTTTATATATGCTTTTCAATTGCTTTAAATTTTTTGAATGATTTTGACTATCTTCATCTACTTTGATTTTCTATTTGGTAAGGTGTTGATATATGAGAAGCAAGTCACCTTCAAGGTAATCGATTTCATCTTTCTATTGGAGGTGATGATCGTATTGTACATGTTAATGCCTTCTTCGATAAGCTTAATGTTCATATTTTCTTTAATTATTAAAACATTTTCGTGATATACACTAGATCAGATTTGATGTATATCAGGATCATGCTCATACTATAGTTCGTTGCTTCATTAACAACATTTGATGTTATACTAAAATCTCCACTTTCATCTTTAGTGACAACAAAATCAACTGAGAGAATTAGAGTATTGGCCAGTAAACAACAAGAAAAGGATGATGAATAAGGCCATCATTTAAAGTGAGCTAGAATTGGATGCAAACTATTAGAGGCTTTCAACGTGAATTCCATCATTACTTTTTAGTACTCCGATCTAAAGGTTAGAAATAATTAATCATGTTGATTTTTGAAAGGTAAGTCCACCTAGGGATGGGGAAAACCATGGTATAAAAACATCTGTTATAACGAAAATAACAGTTGTTATAACGGATTTGGACCTCCATTGTTACGTTATGTACCGTTGAAACGTTCAAAAAATAATGGACATTATTTTCTTTAAAATGACAATTATTTTCCTATTATAACGAAGTTAATTTCTTTAAAATGACCATTATTTTTCCGTTATAATGAAAATAATGACCATTATTTTTTGAAAAAAAAATGGCCGTTACTTTCATTTTTTTCCCTTTTTGTTTTTGAGAATTTCAAAATTTGAATTTCAGTGTCATTTTTTTCCGTTATTTTTCATTTTTGTTCGTGAGCGTTAAATTTGTTATAACGAAAAATGGTAACGCCCCTAGTCCGTTATACCGTTATAATGAATTTGGATCACCCCCATTATGTTATGTACCATTTTAGTGCTTAGAAAACAATGACCATTATTTTTGTTATAGCGATCGTTTATTTTCCGTTATAACGGTCGATAGTTTCCGTTATAACGAAAACGACCATTATTTTCCGAAAAGAAAAGTGTTAAAATAGCATCCTTTATTTTCTATTATAAATTTTATTGAAAATTTGAAGTTTAGTGCCACTTTTCCATGATTTTTCGTTATTTGCCCATTTTTTCGGCTTTTGCCCATGTGCTTTACCATCCGTTATAACAGTGACACTCCCAGTCCTTTATACCATTATAACGACCCATTTTAAATCTTGGTTTAGAATGATTTCACCTTCACTGACTGCGGCGTGTCTCAGCAAGATGCTCTCGGCATGTACCAGAGTGCTTTTTGCAACCTACCCAAGTGA
This sequence comes from Euptelea pleiosperma, assembly GCA_035048495.1. NCBI lineage: Eukaryota > Viridiplantae > Streptophyta > Magnoliopsida > Ranunculales > Eupteleaceae > Euptelea > Euptelea pleiosperma. The sequence continues at coordinate 20,149,098 of CM068543.1, forward strand.
ATTAAAAAGAAATCTTAATAACACTCTCCTGGGTATGTGTTTGGTCCAGGCCATGGTGGTTCGTCCGTATACAAGTCACATGGAAAGAACACTATGATTGTCAGTGGCTTCGTTGACATTGCAGTCAGCAAAGGTGCAATGAATTTGGAGCATGGTTTTGATCAAGGTTTAAAAGGGGCCGTTATAACAGTATGACGGACTCGGGCCATTGCCATTTTTCCGTTATAACGGATTGTAATGCACAGGCAAAAACGAAAAATAACGGTCCAAAAAAATCAAAATTTGAATTTCAAATTTCAATAAAAAATAACAGAAAATAATGAGCGTTTTCTCCAAAAGTAACGGTCGTTATAACGAAAATAACAACCGTTACAAACGAAAAATAATGACCGTTGTTTTCTGGGCATTAAAATGGTACATAACTAATGGGGGAGGTTTGAATCTGTTATAAGGGCTGCTATTTTTGTTATAACGGCCATTTTTAAACTATTTTTTTTTTTTTTGGAAAAAGATGTAACAAGGTATACCTGACACTTTTTCAAATGCGGAAGCACGATTTTTGTTACTCATCGCTGTTATCTGGGCCCATTGTGAGAGAATATATATCATAATAAGTTGTGTGAGATATATCATATCATTATTGGTTTATCTTATCACAAGATTAGGATAATATATTAGGATTAGATTTGATTGAGAGATTATATGATCTCAATCCTATTGGACTCTTGTAATGCTCAATCAATTAATATTAGATGTAATTGAGAGATTATAGGATCTCAATTCTATTGGACTCTTGTAATGCTCTATATAAGAGCTTTGAGTAGGTCTATGTAATTAATCAAGTTATTCAATAATATCAATCTTCTATATGGTATCAGAGCGGGTCATCCAATGACCTCTGCTCTTTTGATCTTCACGTGGTCCATCACTCTTCCGACGGGCGGCATCTTTGTTCGTCGGGCCTAATATTTTTTTTAGTTTCACTCACTGTTGTTGTCGTTGCCCGAAGCTCCCTCGCGAGATCCAATGGCGTGCATCTCCTATCATCCTTGACCTCCAAATTTGTACTAAGATTGATCAAGTAATCAACATCAGAGCTTAATCAACGTTGTAGCTCTAGTGGCCCACCTCAAATCAGAGGGCTTTGAACACTACCGTTGTTGACGCCTCCTTTGCTAATGTCGTTAATGCCATCGCCGTCAGTGTCGTCAAGCCGTAAGCCATCTTCGACACCTTGTTCTTGATTTTTGAAAACCCAAACATAGAGTGCCGCTTCCAATGATGTCTCCGTCGCTATGAGCCTCAATCTCTGAGCATCTCCTTCATGAGTTTTGGAAACCTTCTTTCCATGTTGGTTCGGATGAAAATTAAATTACAAAAAAAAAAAAAAAGATTTGCTTGTGGACTTTTACAGTGTGTGAGGTCTAAGAGAGGCCCACACCCTTCATTGTTTGTGGACTCATTGAGCCCAAGCCTGTGAGGCAAATAGATGTCCACGCATATTTGCCCCAACAAGGCCCTTTATTCGGATTAAAATCCGACAGATTCCGGTTTAGCTTAAACCGAAGATTTCTCTAGGACAAGATCCCGTGCGACCAATCATGGATCACCACTCTGGCTGACAACCATTTTTATTATTGGCAAGCACGGACTTCAAGGCTTGATTAAGGCGATTCAATTATCAAAGCAACTTAAAATGGTGATAATATCTTTCAACGATACCCACTCTTCAATGTAGTGGATTTTGGCAAACTCACAATGATCGCCGATCTCCGATCCCCATGAGTTTGAGGGGGAATGTTAGAGAATATATATCATAATAAGTTGTGTGAGATACACCATATCATTATTAGTTTATCTTATCACAAGATTAGGGTAATATATTAGGATTAGATTTGATTGAGAGATTATAGGATCTCAATCCTATTGGACTATTGTAATGCTCTATCAATTAAGATTAGATTTGATTGATAGATTATAGGATCTCAATTCTATTGGACTCTTGCTGGATAAACACACCAAAAATCACCCTGATTGGTAATCTCTAACCATTAGATTTTAGTACTTTTTAAGGCGTGCTTATAGCCGTTAATTCAACCGCATTTTTTAGTATTAAAACCAAAGACTAAAATCATCGAACAAGCTGATTTTGGGTATAAATGTCTACTAAGGGGCTACACATCCATGCGGTTGTTGGGCCCATATGACAGCAATGAGTAACAAAAATGCACTTCCGTGCTTGAAAAAATCTCAGGTATACCTTGTTACATCACAACCTTTTTTTTAACCATATTGATGAACAACATTAGAGAATGATGGTTCTGATTTCCACGCGCCCACACGTCGTGATGCATCGTTTCTCAATGGTCATAAAGAAATAGTATTTCTCGAGAGTTAGGATATAACGACCTTAGTAACGGGCTAGGCTGTGGGCTCTGTAACGTACTGGGTACCAAATTGTGTAACGGGCCGAGGATTTATTTATACTTATATTAGTTATTAAGTATATGTTATATAACATTATAATTTTTGTCAACTTAAAGTAGGGCCACACTTACCTTCTTTTCTCCCCAGGTTGCTTACATCCCGTTGTGCAACAAATGCGCAAGAGAGTTCCATACTGTTCAAGCAAAAGAACAACAAGATAGACCCAAGAAGGTTTTCCCCAATGTCTGCAACACATGCTATAGCATTTATAGGACTGAAGCGAAACCTACACCATCGAACTGCGCCTATAGGGTGTACTCACCCTGGCTCTGTATAGACTGGACTGGATGTAGCTCTTCAAGCAAGTGTTTTAGACCATGGTTGGTTTTCTTTTGACCTCTTTTTGTTTTTCTCAAAGGTCTGTAATATTTAGAGCACATACAATTGCCTTTAAGGCAAAACGGTATTAGAGCAAAACACTGAAATTTGGAGTTTAAGAAATATCTCAAGTCTAGGTGATGAACTGATTCAACGATGCTTATTGACTAGTTTTGTGGGCCATATTTTTAGGGTTGGGGACCATGGGGATGCTAACATCCTAATTAATCATGGTCAGGTCTGTAGCGTCTACGGTAGTTGTTCTTGAAGACATACAAGGCTTAGGTTTAAACAAGAAACTGCATTTAAACATTTTAAGACCATCTAGCTAAGTGTTGATATAGACTGGCATAAAATGAGGAAAATGTGGAATGAGCCTCCCCCACTGTGAGAAACGTTTTGTTAGTGTTGGGTCTAAAAGAGTATTCTCTTCCACATCACATGGGGTCATCCATAAGGTATAAGTTACACTCATTATAGAAAAAGATTTTCATCTTGCTATTAGCATGACATTGATGTTCTATGTTATTATATGACACCCAGGCAGAAAAAATAGTTACATACTTACGAGTATTCAAACGTTCCGACATGTGTTGTGCCACATGGCACTTTCTCTAAGGCCGTTGATTGTATGGATGTGTGGTCCATCCCTAGATGGACTTATAGATCAAAAATTTGCCTGAATAGTGATTTATAACCGTTGATTTGAGTGAATGTATTAATTTTCCACCGTGAATTCCATCATTATTTTGGGATACTCAGATCCAAAAGTTAGAAATAATTAATCATGTTGATCTTTGAAAGGTAAGTCCACCTAGGGATGGAAAAACCATGGTTTAAAAAACATCCATTATAACAAAAATAACGTCTGTTATAATGGATCTGGACCTCACCTGTTACGTTATGTACCATTAAAACGTTTAAAAAATAATGACCGTTATTTCCATTATCATGGCCATTTTTTCCATTATTTTTCCGTTATAACGAAAATAACGACCGTTATTTTCTGGAAAAAAATTGTGAAAAAAAATAGCAGTTAATTCCGTTATTTTCTATTATTTTTTCGTTATTTTCTTTTTTTCATGTTTCGATTGAAAATTTGAATTTCTACGCCATTTTTTCTGTTTTTCCATTATTTTTTGTTATTTCCGTTAATTTTATTATTTTCTGTTGCCTATGAGTGTTACGATTCGTTATAATGGCCGTTATAACGAAAAAGGGTAACGCCCCCAGTCCGTTATACCAATATATTGACCCGTTTTAAACCTTGGGAAAACATCCATATCATTAGTGTTTTCCCTTCGTGGTGAGTAGGGCTGGCAATGGATCGGGTTCAAGTTGGATTGGTACCGATCCGATATGATTAGATCGGTTCCAGTTCCGATTCGATCCCATATGTATATAATATCTATATAACAAAAACAGCAGTTGTCTCCCCCTCTTATAGGCTTCATATATCCAAGGCCCCATATCAACCAATACATAAAATAAAATTTAGACGGTTGGATTCATTTAACAGGGAAATTGTCTCCCCACTTATACCCATCTTATCAGCTTCACAAAGGATGGCCGAGATCTTATCCCCTAAATGGATTATGGATCTCAACCACTCACACCCGATTTTGGAAAATGCTTTGTAGGGGAGTGTCAAGGGCATGTGCCACCCATTATACATCTATATAACAAAACAAAAAAGTCATTTATTCCCCCTCTTATCGGCTTCACAAAAGATGGCGGAGATCTTATCACCCCAAATGGATGGTGGATATAAGCCACTCTGTTAAGATCCAAGATCCTATAAGACAATCGATTCACTTCAAGGGGAATCGTTCCTCCAATATAATTGATTTCTTATTTAATGTTGTTTTGCAAAAGAGGTTACAACCCTTTAAATAGATTCCTACACAGACTCCTACTTACCAAAGACGACAACTTGTCAAGAATGGCTTACAAGAAAATTGAAAACTAATTCAAACAGGAAATACGAATTAGGGAAACAATCAAAATAAGAAATACGAATTAGGGAAACAATAGATATGGAAACTATTAATAAGGCAGGTTCCTAACATCTAGCCCTCCTTGAAAGATGGCTTGTCCTCAAGTCTCAAAGTCTGAAAATTGAGCAACGAACTCATAGTAATCCTCCCACGTAACTTCTTTGAGAGGATGATCTACCCATTGCGCTAGTACTCTAGTAACTGCCCTGTTGTTGCATTTAAAGGTTCCACACTAATGTCATGATCCTCATCGGATGGAGTAACACAATCAATAAGGAGTTGAGGTTGTTTGCATCTGTGGCCCTGTTTGAATAACTCATTGCAATTGAAACAAAGTCCCTTCTCCCGTCTCTCTTTTTGCTCATCAAGTGTTAAACGTTTAATAATTTTACGCCTATCCGCTTAAATTCTAAAAAGTTAATTAAAAAAGCCTATCAAATATAAGTTTTATTCAAGACAGTTTTACAAAATATTTTTTGTTTTAATCTATTATAAATTATGGTAATTTGTAAAAATTATTTTGGAGTATTTTATTTTTTTTAATTTTTATCACACCTTGAATCTTGGGTAAATGGATTATTTTTCGGGCATTCGGGTCGGATCCGGGTGCGCGGATCCAAGACGTGACAAAAGCACTCACCTTCAAGTCAAGAAAGACGTCTCCTTCAAGAAGAAGAAGACCAAGGAGAAGGCCAATAAATCACAAGGAGAATGAAGGGATTTCCAAGCCCTCTCAATTGCCTTATGGGGAAGGCAGAAGACGACAAAAAGATTGTTGATTATGAAGACATGAAAGATAAGGTGGGCAAGTAGGAAGGAGCTCTTAGGCCAAATCAGATACCTGTGTAAAGATCACCAACCGGACATCATGGTGATCATGGCAACAAGAGTGAATAAGGACATAGTAGGGAAAATTGTTAGGAGTTTGGAATTTCAACAATGGTTCATGGTGGACTGTACTTGACAGGAACATCAGGAGGCATGTGAATGCTTTGGAAATAAATAAATTACAAAGTCGACATTGTCAACCACTCAGAAAGACTGATTCATGCTTGGATTATGGACATGGACCACTACCAAAACTGGCTCCTCACAACGATTTATGGAAGCCCCAACTAGAGAAACAATGAATTAATCTGGAACCAGACGAGACATATTGCAACAACTCACTGTGGGGCATGGCTCTAAATGGGAGACTAACGTCATTCTCAATAACGAGGATAAGGTTGGAGGGAATGTTTCGAGACCATAGTAGGCTCGGATGTTCCAAGACTAGTGCATCAACGACTGTGGCCTCCTGGACGTCCACTTCTCAATGGAGAACCCTCTAGCCGGAGGCAATTCTCAATCATCTTCCGTGTTTTGGGTCAGACCACACTCCATTAATGCTCCACACTAATGGAACCTCTTAACCACAAACCCAAACCATTCTGATTTGAGGTTATGTGGACCTTGAGGGAGGACTTCAAAGTAGTAGTGCAAAAGGCATGGAGCTTTCAGGCCACGGGATTTAAAGTATTGTCCCTTGCAAGGAAATGCGAACAACTAAAACGTTTGGCTAGAGACTGGAACAAAAATACCTTTGGTAATATCTTTAACAATATCAAGAACCACAAACTCAAGATGGTTGATATTCAAACTTCTAGGTATTCTGATGCTTCGATCATAGACTAGCCCGACTAGAAAAGGAAACCTAGAACCAACTGCATCTTTTACTCACCAATGAAGAGATACTCTGGGCCCAAAACTTTAGAGACCTCTGGCTTAGACTAGGGGATAGAAATACCAAGTTCTTCCATACTTCTACCCTTGTGCGTAGACATCGGAACTGTATCACCAAACTCAAGAATGAACTTGGGCTTTGGTGCCATTCCCAAGATGAAATCTTTGAGATTCTGCTCGGCAACCACTTCCAGAACAAATTCACCACCCAAAATACTCAAGGAATGGATCAATTTCTTGAAGCAATTCTGAAGGTTATTAGCACATATCAAAATCGTGTTTTGTGTTCTCCTATCACACATGAGGAAATCAAACTGGTTGTTTTCCAGATTCACCCTCTCAAGGCACCCAGCCTAGATGGGCTGCAAGGCCTCTTTCTTCCAAAAATATTGGGACACAATGGGTAACACATTAAAGACATGGTTTAATCCTTATTTGAAAAAGGGCACCTCCTCAAAGAGATTAACAAAACCTTTATTGCCCTCATCCCAAAAAACCAGTCCCCTGATATAGTTAACCATTTCAGACCCATCAGCCTTTGCAACGTCTTGTACAAAGTAATATCTAAAATTATTGTGAATAGGTCACTGATCCAAAACATCATATCCCCTTTTCAAGGAGCTTTCGTGGCGAACAGACAAATTAGCGCCAATGTAATATTGGCTCATGAAATCATGAACTCCTTCAAACTCAAAAAAGGAGCAAAGGGATGGATGGGAATCAAGCTGGATATAGAAAAGGCCTATGATAGACTAGAATGGCCATTCATCAAGGCAGTCCTATCCAAGTTGGAATTTTGTGACAAATGTACCAATACCATCATGGAATGTGTCACCACAGCTTCCTTTTCCATTCTAGTGAATGGATTGCCCACAAACGTATTCATCCCGTCGATGGGGCATTAGACAAGGAGACCCCGGCCCTTTCTCTATACCTTTTCATCCTTTGTGTTTGTTAAGACCCAAACCAATACACCAAAAGCACCTAGGTAATAGAGGTGTGGAAAGTTTAAGTCTTAACCTCTAGGATTGTAACATTCCACCACGCTTCAAAGGCTAACGTCCATGGTGGCCCACTCTAAGGCGGCTTTTACTCCGGTACCCCTATTTTCTCACTTTTTGTGAGCGAGCCCCCGGCACTTTTTCCGGTACCCCTATTTTCTCTTTTTTGAGCAAGCCCACAAGTAGCCCTTTCCTCAGGTCGCCCCTCCCATGACTTGAACCCATGACGTGGGATTGGCTCTGATACCAAATGTTAAGACCCAAACCAATACACCAAAAGCACCTAGGTGATAGAGGTGTGGAAAGTTTAAGTCTTAACCTCTAGGATCGTAACATTTCACCACGCTTCGAAGGCCAACGTCCACGCTTTGATACCAAATGTTAAGACCCAAACCAATAAACCAAAAGCACCTAGGTGATAGAGGTATGGAAAGTTTAAGTCTTAACCTCTAGGATCATAACATTCCACCACGCTTCAAAGGCCAACGTCTGCGGTGGCCCACTCTAAGGCGGCTTTCACTCTGGTACCCCTATTTTCTCACTTTTTATGAGCGAGCCCCCGACACTTTCTCCGGTACCTCTATTTTCTTTTTTTTGAGCAAACCCCCAGGTAGCCCCTCTAAAATTACTCCGGTACCTCGACTTGAACCCATGACGTGGGGTTGGCTCTGATACCAAATGTTAAGACCCAAACCAATACACCAAAAGCACCTAGGTGATAGAGGTGTGAAAAGTTTAAGTCTTAACCTCTAGGATCGTAACAGTGTTGAGACCCTCTCGAGAGCCTTACAAGCAACAACCATGAACAACAAGGCACTGGGGGGTCCACAAACAATGACCCACTAACAACTCATCTTCTGTTTGCAGATGACAGCATATTGTTCTCCAAAGGTTCCCTCCCCGCAGTGAAACTTATTAAGGATACCCTAGAAAAATATTAATTGGAGAACATCGGGCCAGCTTCTTAACCTTCACAAATGCTCATTAATTAACCTTTTCGGAGAGCACCCCCAAAAGAATCATGGTGATCTTGGGTCGGGCACTAGTCATCTCATGTGACAGATACTTATAAGGAGCCCAACTAATCCAAAAGAGACCGGCAAGCACAACTTTCCAATACGTGGCAGACAGAGTCTTCAACAAGCTGCAGGGGTGGAAGGGCAAACTCCTCTCCAAAGCTGGGAAGTTCACTCTAATCAACGCAGTAACCTCGGCGATTCCTCAATACGCTATGTCCAATTTCTTACCGCCAAAAAAGCTGAGGGATGACATAGACAGAGCCCAAAGAGACTTCCTTTCGAGGAACAAAGAAACAAATAAACAGTTCCCTCTTATAGCTTGGAAAGCTATAACAAAACTGTAGAGGCTTGGAGGCCTAAGCATCAGATCAGCACACAACATCAACTTGGCTTATATGGAAAAAACTTGTATGGCGGCTTATGCAAGACAACAGGAGTCTGGGGGGAAAAACCATGCATGAAAAATATATAAAAAATTCCCCATTTTTGGATTGCAAAGCCAACTCTACAGCCTCCCTTGTCTGGAAAAAGCATCCTGCAAGAAAGAAAAGTTATTCGGAAAGGAAAAAAAATAGTGTGTGGGTGATGGCAAGAGTATTAAACGTTGGCTTCACAACTGGGCCATGGACAGACCTCTAATAGAGTTTGTTCCCCAGGCAATGAGGCCCATCATCAATCCAGAGGACACACTCGACACCATCATCAATCCCATGGACAAAAGCTGGAGCCTGGATCCAATAAAGAACTCACTCAATGAGGAGATTCTAGAGTCTAGACACCATCATGGCATCCCATCCCCATACCCATCACCCACACTAAGGGCACACCCTGCTGGGGGCCCAACCCGTCGGGTACTTTCACGGTCCAAACAGCCACTATTCGCGCTCACCAAATCAAAAACAGGAGCCAAAACCCGCCTGACCCAATCATCGGCGGAGTTTGGAAATAGAAGTGTCCACCCCAAAATAAAAGTTCTTTGCTGGCTGGCCTTGATGCACAAAAGCCTAACAAGGGCCCATCTCCACAGTAGAGGCCTTGATATAAATCCACAATGCCCTACCGACCCGAAATCTCCATTGGAAAAGACTTTATTACCAACAGACAGGTAAATAATAGAAAATTGACTGACATATCGTATGACTACCAGGCCCCATGCGGTTATTAATTGGGCCGAGCTGAAACTTGGGGACCCCTACCCAAAGTCCGAAATGTTGGACTTGGGCTTGAGAAGGGTTTCAGGCTGTGCTCAGGTTTCGGGCCAGGCTTGGGGCAGTTTTGGGCCTACTAAAACCTTTTTTAATATTTAAATTAAAAGATCTGTCCGCCTAGGGATGGGCCAAACATCCATATGATCAGTCTATGTGTCCCATATGGACGTTGGTGAGCGTCTGTAATCAAAGATTTATTCGTTTAGAAAGAGGAACCTGAGTTGTTCTGTACAAGGTTTAAAATAGACCTCCAACCCGACCGAGTTGCAGCCCTATCTGCCAGTCAACACACCATGGTTCAAGCCCATCTAGTATGCCATGTTGGCATAAAAGTATGTTGAACTCTCAAAATGCCACGTGACTCTCTTTCTGGCCCACTTACCCACTGGTCTATCCCATGGTGGGCCAACACACCAAAAAACAGCCTGATTGGGGACCCATTGAATTTGAACATTTTCCATCATAGGCTTCTTGCGCAGGCCTATGGATGAGTTCTGTGCCCATGATGAAAATATGCTCAAATCCAACGACTAGAAATCACCATTTTGGCTTATTTTTGTTGTAGGTTCACCATGGGTTGGGTGAAACATAGGGTCAATGGGCCTGAGAGAGTGGTATCCGGCATTTTTGGGGAGTTTGCCAACGTGGGCATATTACCGAGTCCCGACATCCCCAAAATGCCATGTGCGTTTTAGGCATGGCATGCGTGAAGGAAGACATCATATTATGATCGCACCTATAAGATCTCCTACAGCTAAAAGGTCCTACAGAGTAAAACTTTGATGACAGTGTTCTGTCATCGAGGCCAAGGCGCAATATAAGGCAAGTGGCATACTCTTAGAGGATTCTGATCGTATGGATGTTTTGGCCAATCCCTAGGTGGACCTACAAGCTAAAAATCAGCCCGATTAGTGATTTCTAGGCGATGAATTGGAATTATTTTCATGAGTCGATTTTAACCATTGGAATTTGAGCATTTTTGTTGATGTTAATTTTGTGAAAAATCTTCGAATCATCTATGTTCTGTTATGATTTTTAAAGTAGCTTGAATGTACTTTAGGAGGCGTTGGGCAACACAAAAATAAGTAACTTATTGACTTTTATAAGTAAAAAAGTAAAAAAGTAAAAAATTTAGTTTGGATGTGTTTCATATTTTAACTTTCGAAAAGTTCAAAACTAACTTAAAACTGAAGCTAAATTTTTTAGCTTTTAACTTCTACGAGAAATTACTTCTCAAAAATTAGAAGGCCTCCAGACGCTTTTAATTTCTGACTTTTTTGGAGGTAAAAAATCAACTAGTAACTTCTACTACAAGTAGAAGTGCTTTTACTTCTCCCTCCCAAACGCCCCTTTACTCATCTCATTTCTGTCCAACCCGACTGAGACCCACAGGTTAGACTCAACCCATCCCAGAAATTTTTTGCTCCATGCCCATTTTGATCCCTGGTGACCTTGGACTTATAGTTAAGTGCCACCTGTGATGGCCCTTAACTGTAGATGCTTTTTCTCCATTGTTAATGGTAACTACAGTTAAGGGCCAGATTAAGTACTCCAGGCAGGTGGCACTTAACTATAAGTCCAAGGATGCCGTGGATCAAAAATCCATAGAGCAAAATTCTCACCCATCTCGTCTGTGTTACTGCTCTAAGCGGAGAATTTTTAAGCGGCGGGATTTTTGAAGCAGTGATCATGTGCCCAAAGATCGCGCCACATATGCCCATGGTTTAGACCTTATTTTAAAAAGACTTTCAAAAAAAAAGCCATGGGTATATGTGGCGTGCGATCATTGGCAAATGATCGCTGTTTAGAAAATCCCGTCTCTTCAAAAATTTTATCTTCTGGGAGGGAGCGAGGAAGGCAGTGTTCAGTGAGTTTAAGAAAAAAAAGTGTACAACATTTCTTGTTGAGGGGTTCTGGATCAAAATTTTGATTTCATAGATTTTCAGAAAGAGAGAGACTTTAATAGTCACTAGGGGAACGTCACGTGCGATGCACATGCACCTTACACATGAAGCACCTTACATGTGGCACACTCGTAGAGATCACTGACCGTATAGATGTTTGGTCCATATCTAGGTGGGCCTATATGCAAAAATCAGCCTGATTAGTGGTTTTTAAGGATTTGATTGGAGTCATTTTCATGGGTTAATTTTTAACCATAGATTTTAAGCATTATTTGGGGTACTCAGATCCAAAGGTTTTTGAAATCACTAATCAAATTGATATTTGATCTATAGGTCCACCTAGGAATGGGACAAACATCCACAAGGTCAGTGGTTCTCAGATTGATATTTGGTCTATAGGTCCACCTAGGAATGGGACAAACATCCATAAGGTCAGTGGTCTCTGAGAGTGTGCCATGTGGCTTATAATGTTGTACGTGCCAGACAACGTGAAATGTGAAGGGACATTTAATGAGGGAAGGTTTTCTTTTAAAAGTAGAGAGGCTTTTAATTGTGTCACATGTGTGGCACTACCAGTTGCTGCTTTATAATAGTATATAGATGCTAAGTTGGACATTCAGACTGATTACAAAAAAAAAAAAAAAAAAAAAATGCTGGACATTTAGACCACGGTGGTCTGAATCCATTTTTGCTCAAACCATATCTGAGGAAAATTCCTTCACTGTCAGATGCACCTTGAAAAATGTGTTAATTTTTTGAAATTTGAAAACATGTCAACACAATTTTCAAGGTGTATTTGATGGTGAAGAGATGCCTCTATGAGCAAAGATGTACTCCGTGGGTCTTTTAGGTCAATAGCAGAACGAGTGGAAACGTGTTTCCCTATTTCTGGAATGGACAAGACCCTTGTTAGCAATCATCCGATTAATTCGCAATTAAGGCCCTGCTTGGTATTGCCGTAAATATTTGTTTGCAAACATTTGCAACATGTTTTTTGCATTTCTAGGTGCTTGGTTGCACCCCACAATTATTTACGTAGGTAAATATTTACCATGAGTCCATATTTTTTACGATTTGAGCTGCTAATGTTGCAGCCAAAAATGGCCGCAAACATTCACTTTTTAGCTTGAACTTTCTTGAAATATATATAATATTTGGCCCCTAGATGAAGAGTAAAATTCACTCACCGCCTGTGATGACTGCCCACAATATGTGCCAAGTGGTATACGTTTAGAAGACATCTAGGGGGCAATCATTGTGGAGGGTCAGCAAAGTTATACTCCTAGATAGACATCTAGACCAGAAAAATAACATGATTATAGATTTCTAAAAGTTATATTGGAGTCATTTTCATTGGTTGATTTTTAACCGTGGAATTTGGCATTATTTGGGGTACAAAGATCCAAAGGATTGAAATCACTAATCAGGCTGATAATTAGTTTGTAGGTACACTTAGGGATTGGCCAAACATCTACATGGTCAGTGTCCCTATAAAGTATTACCCCTACTGAAATTGTAGGCGGTCAGCAAAGTTCTACTCAGACCAATCGATAATTGGGTTCCCGCCCAAAATCAACTAGCTTGGACCATCTCATAATTCTCAGCCATTTGTTCCATTGTTTGATTGGTTGTGATCATCCAATTCATTGACATTGTTCGTAAGTGATCTCTATCTCCTATTTTGGATTCATCAAATATTCGAAAAATATTTGCATTGCACCCTCCACCCAAGAGGTGGAAAGTATTTGCAACTGATTTTACGAGTTAATACCAAGCAACAGAAAATGTTTGAAGTTGTAAACATTTACAAAGCAAATATTTGTAGAGGTAAATATTTGCATCCTACAAATATTTACTGGATACCAAGCAGGGCCTAATTCACGAATATTATGTTTTTTTCAAGAAAAGTTTTAACCGTCCGAATATTTAAATAATTCGAAAAAATTCGGTTTTTTTCAAGCTCAAATGAATTGAACGCGTTTTTAAGAATTTTTGAAAAATTCGTTTCAAAAAATCAACGGGCCAAAACCGTTGTTTCTTTTAAAACAATGGCAACCATTACTTATTCCCAGAAAAGCAACGAGCCAGTACCGTTGTTTATTCTTAGAAAAAAATAATATACCTTCCCCTCAATTACTCTACCACTTGGGTAGATCTTAAGCGATTGCCCCTCCTAAGTACAATAGATGCCGTTAAACTAGGTCATGGGCTTTTTTGATCAGCCATTGACCCCTTGAAGATAAATATATTTTTTCCCTTATATTCTAGACCTATTTATACAACTCAAACTCCCTTAACTATCACTTATTTCTCCTTTATATTCTAGTCCCTATATTTTATTTAGCTAAAGATAAAAAGTAATTAGAACAAAACGTGCTTATTGGTTGACTCAACCTCAAGTAGTATATTGACTCCCTTTCGGCATGTACCGAATATATAGTAACTATAATACATTGGACTATGGTAGCTATATTATTAAATATATTGGTTCTCTTTCAAAATATATCGAATTTTTAGTTTCCGAATTTTTAAAGTAGAACATATAAAATACGTATAAACCATATGCCGCATATTTACCGTTTAGTGAATTTTTGACCGAATATTTGACTGGATTTTTGAAACCCAAAATCGAATAAAACTCGAATTTTTTCAGTATCGACTTTTTGCAGTATTACGAATTGCTAACAAGGGACAAGACTGGTATCGCAAAGACAATCCCACTCTTGAATCTTAAATTAAAAATGGGCTAGATATTTGTTTGAAAATGGCCGTTATAACTGTAATGCCTCACCCCTGTTACTAATAATTAAATAAAAATGGGCTTAGCATTATAACGGCCATCATTTTAGGAAAAAAATTGTTTATAACCGTTGAGTTTATATGACCAGTTATAATGGTCATAACGGTAAGTACTGTTACAGCGTTATAAAGGACCATTTAGCACCAAAGTATAAGCTTCGCTTGATTGTGCCTAAGAACCGACTTTTAGCACGGCATATTAAAGAGAAGGTCCACCCACTTCTTTCAAAAGCAAAAACGAAAAAGAAAAAGAAGAAGAAGGTCCACTTCTTTTGTATTATTTCACGTGAAAGGCATTATCTCGGATATCGACGAAAGTACCCTTGAGTTTTGTTTAAGTCACCGACAGCTTCATCTTCCTCCACAATGGCAAAAGTTTTTCTGAAGCTATACTTAAAGAAATCTGAATGGGGGTTTGTCTTACACGTGGAGGGCAGGCCAATCCAGACCATCCATCTGATAGAGTACATTTAGATCATGCCCTTGTTTACGTCATGCCTTTAATTTTCTTTTGCCCTTTAAATTGTAGCCACTAAACAGTAACACACAGGAATCAAAAAGGTTTTTTCTTTCTTCACATGTGGTGGAGGACCGGAGGTAGTGTACTGTGGGATGGAACTTGTCGTGTAGGGATATGTCGAGGGGATAAATGTGTGGGCCTCCCTAGGCCCACCACATCAGTTGCAGAATGCTCGTCCATTATAGCACTTGTGTACTACCTGCCAGAATTCCTATGGCAGTGATTCCCTGTCGTGGAACAGACAAAGGTAATAGAGCAAAAAAATAATTGGTTGCATATGCGTAGGTTCACGAAGGTGTGGGGTGGGATAAAGTTTAGAGACCAGTGTTTTAAAACCCTCAAAGACGTGACTTCGAAGCTCATCGAATCGACACAACGACTCGCGAGTTGACAAATATTATACTTGAAATTTTCTAGTCGACAAAAGGAAAAGAAGAAAGTTGACTGACCCACTTGACTGATTTGAATACTAATCGAAGAGCATTTTTTGAGCGAAGAGGCATTCAATAATGATCCAAATTAGCTTTTTCTTTACCATATAAGGACCTCATCTTCTTGTGAAAGAGTCGAAGAAGAAGAAGCAATAATGGGAAGTGAGTTGAAGAGAGGTGGTTTGTTTCTATTTCTAGCGTTGGTTGTGATACTCCTCCCTACTACATTTAATCTGTGTGGAGGTGTTACACTGAAGATCAACACTGCTAACTCCCGGTGTAACGCCACTATCGCTGAATGCCTCGACGATGAGTTCTTGATGGACTCGGAAGTAAATCGAAGGCTTCTCCAAGGATCTGTAAAACCAATCGCTATCTCCGTTGTTAAAGACAAAGATCCGGCCTGTAAAGGGAAGGGTAGTGGACAAAAGTATGCTGCATGCTTACCAAACAGCAATGGGAAGGTCACTAACAATTGTAAGAAGTACAATAAGTGCCGGCTTAGAGAGGAAAAAAAGCCACCAAAGTGATCAAGTGAAGACATCATCTTTCCCTCTCGATCATTATTTTTTCTTCTTTTTTCCATTTTTAATTTATTTGGCTCGTTTTTATTACCTACTTTTAGGTAAATATTAGCACTTCCATTTTGTAGCTTGTAATTAGAACAAATATTCACTCGCATCTCTCTCTTCTTTTTATCCTTCACTACAAGAAATTCGGCTTATAACGGCGGACTTTTAGCAACGGCCAGGAAAAACCGTCTCTAAATAAGAATATAGCGACGGTAAAATGTCCAACCGTCGGTACATGGATTTGGCGCCAAAAAATACATTATATATAGCGACGGCCAGATATAATCCGTCGCTAAAAATATATATAGCGATGGCCAGATCCTGACCCTCGTTATAAGAGACATTTACCGACGGTTTTTGGCCGTCGCTATATACAGTTTTAGCGAGGGTCAGGTGGTGGCCGTCGCTATATACAGTTTTAACGCGGGGTCAGGTGGTGGCCGTCGCTATATATAGTTTTAGCGAGGGTCAAGTGGTGGCCGTCGCTATAAGTCGGGTTATAAAAAAAAAAATTTGGGTTTCGCATCCGCGCGAAAACCCCTCCTCTTCTTGCTGTATGCGAAACCCCCTTCACCGCCCTCTCCTCCTCCCTTCACCCCTTTGCCCTCTCCTCCACCAGAGTGCTTCGAACGCTGTGTGCGAAACCCCCTTCACCACTCGTCCATTGTTCATTTGTTGTCGTCGCCGTCGCCGCCCTCCGTTCATCTTCCGCCGTTTGTCGAAGCTGCAGGTATGTTATGGTTTTTTAATTTTTTTCGTATCTCTCCTCCCCCATATGGCCGAATGGTTGTTTTTACCACTCCTTAGTGGATATATATAGCAAAAATCACCCTGATTCATAATCTCTAACCCTTTTTAGTTTTGAAACCCTCTTTTGAGGGTTTAGGGATAAAACCCTTGAAAACGACTACAATCCAATGCTTAGAAATCTCTGATCAAGCTAATGTTTGGTCTGTTTTCCCCAAATTTGTGGTCTGTAATCTAATTTGTAGTCTGTAAGTCTACCTTCCCGAAATTTTAAACCCTCCGATCAAGCTGATTAGTGATTTCTGAGTATTGGATTGGAGTTGTTTCCATGGGCATAGTTCGTGGTAATTGCCTTAAGGGTTGGGCTCCGTTAACAGATATAAAATGACAGGGACACAATATAAGCCATGTGGCACACTGTTATAGGACTCGAACCATATGGATGTTTGTCCTATCCCATGCGTTGATTGGAGTCATTTTCATGCATTGATTTTAACATGAGAATTTGAGCAATAATTGGGGTTCAAGATCGAAAGGTTTGAAACCACTAATCAGGCAGACTTTTGGTTTGTAGGTCCACCTAGGGATTGGCCAAACATCCATACGGTTAGCATCCTCTAAAAAAGTGACATGTGGATTGCTTATCAGCCAATCATATGCTGATTTTAGCCGTGGGATATTGAGCATTATTTGGGGTACAAGATCCAAAGGTGTAAATAGTCCAAAGAGTCAAAACCCAAAAAGCTGCCATATGCTAAATTATAGCATATGCCATATCCTGTGCCAAATATAGCACAGGATTTAACATATGATATAATTTAGCATTAGGATAGCACAGCGTTGGAGCACATGTTTTTGACCCACCATGCTAAATTTTAGGATAGCACGGTGGAATAGCATAGTGTTGGAGATGCTCTTACAAACCACAAATCAGCCTGATTAGTGATTTATAAGTGTTGCATCTTTGTACCTCAAATACTGCTCAAATTCCCACGGTTGAGATCAGCCCATGAAAATAAGTCCAATCCCATGGTGGACTTACAAACCACAAATCAGCCCGATTAGTGATTTAATAAGTGTTGCATCTTTGTACCTCAAATACTGCTCAAATTCCCACAATTGAGATCAGCCCATGAAAATAAGTCCAATCCAAAGCCTATAAATCACTAATCAGGCTGATTTTTGGTTTGTAGGTCCACCATGGGATAGGACAAACATCCATATGGTCCGAGTCCTATAACAGTGTGCCACGTGGCTTATATTGTGTCCCTGTCATTTTATCTGTCATTTTAGATCTGTCAACGGAGCCCGACCCATGCTTTAAATGGCTGATTAATTGCACCCGAGAACACATTTTTGAAACCCATTTTGGTGTACCCATATAGAAGATGACTCAATGGCTGATTTTTGGTGAATCAATTAATGGCTGATTTTAGTGGATGCTAACCGTAAGGATGTGTGATAATTAAGTAAAGCTCAACACTATTTATCAGCACCTTTTCCAAGGAAGCTTGCATGTTAACAAGTATTTACAAAATGTTGGAACCCATGATTAATAACAAAGAACTGCTTGCATTAAAGTTCATCATTATGGAATACAAAATAAGGATAAGTTTATACTCGCCTTTCTATTATTGTGTATCTTGTGTATCTTGGTTGAAAAAAGGAAGTTCTGTCAAATCTTGAAAGATGTGAAAGTTCAAGATAGTTATTCGTCGAATTTCTCACGATGTGTTCAAGTGAAGCAATGCAAGATCTCGGGGCTCAAGAGTCTCGACGCCTGGTAGCGCTGGAGCAGATGCAAAAAACCTATTACAACACTTTTATTGTGTTGAAACAAATATGCTAGAAGAGACGAAGTAAAAAATAGATGTCCGGTTAGGAATCTGTAGTCAATTATAGGTTTAAGCATTTACAAGTTTTAAGTTAAGTCAAATTTAGGACCTCGACATTCAAATTGGGCAAACGTGGTCCGAATCTCCCGAAATTTATTACAACATTTCTATTGTGTTGAAACAAATATGCTGGAAGAGACGGGGTAAAAAACAGATGTCCGGTTAGGAATCTGTAGTCAGTTATAGGTTTAGGCATTATAGGTTTTAAGTTAAGTCAAATTTAGGACCTCGACGTCCAAATCGGGCAAACGCGGTCTTAATCTTCCGAAATTTATTACAACACTTCTATTGTATTGAAACAAATATGCTGGAAGAGATGGGGTAAAAAACAGATGTCCGGTTAGGAATCTGTAGTCAATTATAGGTTTAGGTATTTACAAGTTTTAAGTTAAGTCAAATTTAGGACTCCGATGCTCAAATCGGATAAATGAGGTCCAAATCTCTCAAAATCTGTTACAACACTTCTATTGTGTTGAAACAAATATGCTAAAAGAGATGGGATAAAAAACAGATGTCCAATTAAGAATCTGTAGTCAGTTATAGGTTTAAGCATTTACAAGTTTTAAGTTAAGTCAAATTTAGGACCTCGATGTCCAAATCGGGCAAACGAGGTCCGAATCTCCCAAAACCTATTACAACACGTCTATTGTGTTGAAACAAATATGCTGGAAGAGACAGGGTAAAAAATAGATGTCCGGTTAGAAATCTGTAGTCAATTATAAGTTTTTTTTAATTGGTTCTAAGAGTTTTGAATTATCTATATAACAAAGTGAACACGTGTGGGGTGCATGCATATCTGTGATGTTGGTGCATGCACTAACGAATGAACCCTCCATTTGATAGGTCCAACCTAGATGCCAAAATCAGCCTGATGGGATTACTTCAACCACTCAATTTGTAGACTAATTTTCTCCAATTTCTTTGACCCTAAACAATAAAGAAATAGAAAAATAAAAGTCAATAGATCAGATAGTCATCCAATCATGGCTTTTGAACATAGACCTCTTATGTAGGCCTGTTAGCCAAGTGTAGAGATACAAATCCCAGTCATGTATCACACATGGCCCCACATAATCATCAATCAAGACCACTGGATTGTGAAATTAAACCCCCATGAAAATCATCTCTAAATTTCTCTAGCTATACTAAATTTAGAAACCCACAAGTATCATAAAAAAGAAAGGGAAAGCCCCACTAAAACTATTCCTTAATTTTTGGTGAGAGAAAATGCCAACCAATCAAAAGCATTACAAACCACCCATTGGTATAGACTACCAATTATCATCATGATTTGGGATTTCTAGCTGTGGATTTGATCATTTTTTTTCATCATAGGTTCAGAACCAAACCATGAGCTTGACCGTCAAGCCCATGATGAAAATATTCGGATCCAATGGTTAAAAAACACCAATAAGGCTATTTTTTTTTTTCTGTGCAGGTTCAATTGGGGGTGGGCAAAACATTCATGGGTTGATCAGTGGTTCAAAACAGTGTGCTATCAATGTGGGACTGAATGAGGGGTCATTATTTACCCCTATTATCTATGTTCAAGGTCCAACACAAACCCAAAAACTCCATTTACTACTATCAATCCAGAAAAAATAAGAAAAAAACCCATCTTTTTAGGGCAAACCATTGATTTTGGGCTATTCTGATCTAGGGTTAAGTCAAAACATCCATATGGATAGAAACCATTAACAATGCAAATCTAGGGGTTAGGCCAAACATCTATAAGTTCAAAAATCATACAAAATTAGTATGGATTGAACCATTTTTGGGTGCTAAATCCAACGGCAAGATAGCATCACAAAAAATAAAAATAAAAATTAGAACAAAACTCACTTCTCTAACGGCTGAAAACCCAGGGCTGCCCCTTACGGCTGAAAACTCACCTCAAACCATTCGATCGACCTACACACCCACAATCAGTTTGATTGGTGAACTATAGCCTATCACCATTTTGGTGAATCGCAAGACGAGAAAAAAGAAAGAAGAAAAGGATTGAATCGGTGAGAAAACTCACCTGAGATGGGCGAACGAGAGCACCAACGTCGTGAAGCACCGTCGGAGTGAAGCACCGGCATCGAGTTTAGGTGGGGAGCACAGGCAAGAACGGAGGAGGAGGAAGGGGCTTTGCGATGGGAGGAAGGGTTTTCGGGATTAGAGGGAGAGGTGGTTTTCGCGTCAGAGAAAAGAGGGATTTCACTCTGGCGCGATTTTTTTTTTATTTTTTATAAAGGCCACTTTATAGCGACGGCCAGCATCTGACCGTCGTTGCATGAGTCTTTTAGCAACGGCCAATAAACTGACTGTCGCTAATATCGTCGCTATAAAGTGGCTTCCCCGCCAAAACATTCGGGCCGGGCTTTCAGTGACGGTCATGATATGGTCGTCGCTAAACGTCACATTTAGTGACGATTTTTACCTGGCCATCGCTAGTAGGTCATCGCTAAATCTCACTTTTCTTGTAGTGGAAGAACTCTCAGCTCTTCATCAAAATTCTACGTGGGAGCTTGTACCACGACCACTTGATACCAACATTGTTGGGTGTCGTTGGGTCTTCAAGACAAAGCTCAAGCAAGATGGTCGCGTTGAACGTTTGAAGGCAAGGTTGGTTGCCAAAGGCTTCAATCAAGTAGAAGGTATTGACTTTGCTAAACCTTTAGCTCTGTAATTAAACCCGCCACCATACGTCTTATTCTTTCCATTGCAACAATGAATGGGTGGTCGATTCGACAACTTGATGTCAAAAATGCATTTCTGCATGGACATCTTCGAATTAAATGCAGCCAGATTGGTAATATCTAGCCATTGGATCCGAGTATGCAAGAGAGTGCTTGAATCCAACAGCTAGAATTTACCCAGTGATAAATGATGAGATACAATGTCTAGAAGACACCAATCAGGCAGATCTTTTGTGTGTTCGTGTTCACCCAAGGATGGGCCAAACATTCCAAGATCAGTTTTAGTTTAGTGCCTCCTATTAGAGGACGCTGATCATATGGATGTTTGGGCAATCCCTAGGTTGTCCTACAAACCAAAAATCAGCCTGATTAATGGTTTCAAACCATTGGATCCTTGTACCCCAAATAATGCTCAAATTCAACGGTTAAAAATCAACCCATGAAAATGACTCCAATCCAATGCTTAGAAACCAGTAATTAGGCTAATTT
Source organism: Euptelea pleiosperma (assembly GCA_035048495.1). NCBI lineage: Eukaryota > Viridiplantae > Streptophyta > Magnoliopsida > Ranunculales > Eupteleaceae > Euptelea > Euptelea pleiosperma. The sequence goes on from CM068543.1 coordinate 20,170,891, forward strand.
TTGGTCTAAATGTCCATCTACGGTTGAGCCAAACATCCATATGGTCAGAAATCTCTAAGAATATGCCACATGGCTTATATTATAAGCAGTTATACTCAATTGATTGTGCCCCCTTGAGCAAACTCCTAGCTCCGCCACTGTCTCACACTGTAGTTCGTCATCAAAGTTTTGTTGTGGTAAAAGGTACTACTTGTGAAGCTTGCCAGCCCACCACTACAAGAAAATCGATTTTTAGCGACAGACTTTTAGCGGCGGCCAGGGATTTAACCGCCACTAAAGTCTTGTAAGGAAAAATGGAGGGAAAATTTTTTTTTTACTAATATAACATATAGCTGCGGTTTTTTTCTTGGCCGCCGCTATAGGTGTGCTATTAGCGGCGGTCGGATTTTCGACTGTCGCTAATATTATGTTTATAGCGGCGGCCAGATACTGACCGCCAGTAAAAGTGACGAGTTAAAAAAAAAAACAAAATCGACTTTTTTCCCAAACATTTCCTCTCTTCTCCCCAACTTTCCTCTGTCGACCGAAACTCCTTATCCTCTCCTCCGTCGCCCCTCACCCTCCTCGTCGCCCCACGCTGTCGCCGCAGCACCGCCTAGCTGTTGCCGTCGTCGTCGCCCCTCCGTGCACCGCCATCGCCGTTTCCGTTGCCGGTAAGTTTTTTTTTTTTTTTCGATCAGGGTTTCAAACCTTTTGATCTTGTTCTCAAAACCCTTCTCTAAGTTTCCATGCCAAAGCAATAAAATGGGTTTATGGGTAGTGATGGGTTTTGTTCACAATTTCAACCCCATTCTGAAATTTCTAACCCATTCTAACAACAAACGGTCATCAACTTCTAAACCGGTCTACAAATATCGGAATGGTTTCAATTTTTGTGGGATAATCTCCTCACCATAGAGATCATCCTCACCAAAAATCAGCCATTAATTCATATCAAATTACACGGTAAAGTAGACGGTCCATAACTCTTCAACTTCTAAACCAGTCTACGAGAAAAATAGAAATTGTGTTTCTTTGGGATTTAGGGTTGTATGAAGGGAAGCTGGATGTCCCCTTTTCCTTCAAGGATGACGATTTCATGAAGATTGCCACGAGGAAGATGAACCCCTAAATTGCTTTTATGAGGTTTGTGATCTTATTTCCTATTTTTTATCTGGATCAGATCTGAGAACAAAGGTACGGAACTTTAGATCTTTGTTTCCACATCAGATCCATCTCTATTTTGCATTTCTACTATTATTTTTCTGTTGAATCTCACTAGAAATCGCACTAGAATGATTCTTTAGATTGAAATCATGACGCGGTTGCCTAGAACAAATCTGATGGTGAGGGTTGCACCAATATTGCTGATTGGGCAAGGATCCGGAAGAGGAGGATGGAGGAAATCAAGAAGGAAAATGGTTGGATTTCTTTTCCCTGATTTTCATGATGCTTTTTGTTATTATTATTTGAATCTGGGGAGTTATGGCAATTTCATTCTTTTGTTCTAATTTTGTCTTTTATCTGGAGATTTGTGGCTAATTTTTGGATTAAAGATAAATTCTAGACAGGGAGCGGAAGATTTCTTGTATGTTCACATCTTTTACTTGAATTTCATGACAAAAAATGCTAGAAAGGTCAAGTTTTCTCTTGTTTGACTCAATATTCATCTTATGTGGATTTAATAAGTACATAAGCAAATGTTAGAACTGGCATTGATATCATTGACGGAGTCTGGTTTGTACCCCTCTTATTTAATGTACCCTTTTTCAATCTCCAATCCATCGTTTATTTTTGCTGGTTTTCTCTAGGACCAAGAGGTTGAATACATAAAGACAATCTTTCCCTCCAAGGTAAGTTCTCACTGGTTCTTTAGTTTTATTTTTTCATTTTTGTCTTCTCCATAATATGAGAAAACAACTTTTTTCGATTGTTTTTATTTTTCTTTTGTTTGGTTTATATCAACTTCGCCTTCATGAGTTTCTTTGAGTTATAAAAAGAATATTTCCCGGATAAGTTTTTTCACAGATTTTGGAGATATGGTTTAGATATGTTTGTGTGAAACATGATGAGTCAGTAACAATTTTGTTTACTCGGTGTAATTAATTCCCTAAACCCTTAATAGTTATGGTAAAGTACAAAAAAATTACCTAAAACAAGAAGGTTTCTCTCTAAGGTAAGTACCCACTGGCTTCTATTATTACATGTCACATGGACTTGTCTGTGCTCTTAGGCCCTGCTTGGTTCACCGCACTTGGGTCCATTTTGCACTTTAGTGCAAATACAATGAATTGTGTTGCTATCACTTGCGATGTAAGTCACTTACAACTGTTTGGTTCACGCCATGTAAATAGATGCAAAAGAAGTTTAGCTGATTGGTTGGTAGTTCATTGCAAATGAATGCAATGGATTATTTTATTTTTTATTTTACAAAAAAAATGCACAATAAAATTACTATTGTAATATTATTTTTTTGATAACGCAAGTGTCCCCACACACATTGGTGATGGGACTAGTCCTACGGTTGTGTGCGCTTACCCAAGCCTTCCCAACACACAACACAGTTTACGTAAGGGGGGCGTTTGAAAATTATAATTATAATTTTGAAAATTATGCAATGAGGAAGGTTTACCCAAGCCTTCCCGTACTAATAATTTCAAAATTTGAATTTCAGTGCCATTTTTTTCCGTTTTCCCGTTATTTTTAATTTTTACCCCTGAGTGTTAAAATTCGTTATAACAACCCCTATAACTGAAAAAAGGATGACGCCCCAAGTCCGGTATACCGTTATAGCGGCCCCTTTTAAACCTTGATTATAATTAATAACGGGGGGAAAGCTTGGGGTTACGGAACCCCAACTAGCTATATCAAAAAGGGTCCGGGGACAACCACTTTTGACAACCATTTTCGTGTACCCACATAGAAGATGAATCAATGGCTGATTTTTGGCGAGGATGATCTCCTCACCATATAGATCACCCCCACAAAAAATCAGCACATTCTGAAATTTCTAACCCCCTCAAATGTGGTTTTCAAGTTACACGGTAAAAATAGACAGTCCATAATTCTTCAACTTCTAAACCAGTCTATGAATATCAGAATGATTTGAATTTTTGTGAGGATGATCTCCTCACCATAGATATCATCCTCACCAAAAATCAACCATTGATTCATCTTCTATGAGGGTTTTGCCAAATAGTTGTCCCCCGATCCCATGACCCTATCAAAAAATAGAAAACTAAAAAAGTAAAGAAATAAAAATAAAAAGATAATAATAAAAAATAATCTAGGTTGTTATTATTATTGTTGTTTTTCGGAAAAAAAAATGTTGAGTTAACACAATGCACTTGCTTGCATCAGTTTTTGGGCTGCACTTCCTTGCATCTATTTTGTTAAGTAGTTTGCAAGTCCTTGTTAACCACTTGCACGGCAGTCATTTGCACTCCTCCAACCAATCACTTTCATTTCCAAAATTGTGGCAAGTGAGTGCATTGCACTCAATTTACTGTGAACCAAGCAGGGCCTTAGTACAGAGTTGGTCCCCTTCTAGCAGGTAAACTTGATGTGTGCTCTTGGAATGCACTATTAGTTGTGGTTCCACCAAAGAGATGCATGGAGTATTCCTCGAAACCTTCAATTTTAATTGGAGTAGTCCTCGTTATGCAAAGGTTGGTGATGCTCTTAAATCTGCCATTCCTTTTGCAGACCAACTCATAACAGCCTGGCTTGTTCTTAGTCCTACAGCTACTACTCAATTTGTACACTTAACCAAAAATTTGAAGGACTTCTATGCCTCCACATGTATCTTGCACTCAAAGACAATAGTCGTAGCATGAAGTGCAATTGAAAAAAGTCACACTCACACACACATATAACTCTTTATATATAGTTGACTGGCTTATGATGATACATGAATGGTTCTCTATTACAAGTGCATTTTAATTCTCTTTACAAACAGTACATGGAAAGAAGATTATCACATTCAGCCCCACTCCTTTCCCAAAATCTCCCAAGTATTCAGAGAGAATGCTGATATATGGCACCCATTTCATGGACCTTTATTCTGTAACTCTGCCAAAAGGAATGCTTATTTAACTTGGAAATTGTAAATTCGAAGATCCAAGATTCCATTTTTCTTCTCTCCTTTTTTTTTTTCCATTTACACTGAAGTAGAAGTAATCCTTCTACTAAGATTGAAAGCGCAATCAAAGGCATTACACGCAATCAGGTAGTTTCTTTTTCTTATCATTTGGGGAAGGTTCAGGTTTGGACTCCCGATCTTCTGTCCATAAAAAAGAGATTTGAGTTGAGGGGTTCCTGTGAAGCTTTTATTTACCAGCCAGAAAAAGAAAATTAGTGCTCTTAGTACAATTGCCATCTGTTATCTGTTCATGTATTGCCATCTGTTATCTGTTCATGTATTGCCATCTGTTATATATAGGAAGCACAATCTGTACTTGTAATGTCAGTGAATATCAAGAAAAGTGGTGTGTGGGGATAACTGTGTATATCTTATTATTAGGTAATCTTGTGATGGGCCAACTTTATCATCTATTTTTCTGTAAAAGCTTAGTTGGACATGTACCTTATAAGTTTTAACATTGATAATTTGATTTTGTTCATCAACTAGGTGTCTTTTCTATGATCATCAGCTTACACGCATATAATGGAATCATGCTGCATTAGGCCATCAGTATATTCAGAACATGAGCCTACCATTTTGATGGTTCCCACAAAGGAGATGTCCAATGCCAAAAATCGATCAGATAGGGTAAGATAATCCTATAGAAGTCATTAAGAGCATAATTATAATAGAAATAGAAGTTGAGCCCCTCTTAAAGGAACTCAAAGCACAATTAGAAAGCAGCCAAGTAGCAATCCAAGAAGTTAGGTTAGCAGTTAAGAAACTTCAAGGATGAGTAATCAAGCATTAATAGAAGCAACTCCAAATAAGAACACAATCATCAACACCATTAACATAGACAGCAACTATTATTTCAAACAATTAGAAAAGCAAAATAGTGCAGCTCCATGGTAAAAGACCATCAATAGCACTTTAGAAGACCTAGCAAAAGGAGGAAATAGGTTAGAATTTATGATCATTGAGCTCTACAAATTTTAGGAGAGCGTCAAGACAAGATAGGAATAGAATTAGTTAGCCATAGTAACACTTATTACAATGAACGTACACGTGCTGGTTGCAGGTAACCTTCACTAATAGTTTTGATTTGCTGCTCTGTTTTGCAATGCTTTTCTGTCCTCTTTGTTAACCCCTTCCAACCATAATTAAAATAAGGTTGTAGAGGCAACTACATCTGCTGTTCTTTAAATTAGTAGCATAAATTTTTGTTCTGCTGTAACATTCAAGTGATTTGGACCTATCCTAAATCACTTTTTCACTTGTTAAAAATGATAAACAAAGTAATTTGGTGGTCTGCTTTCCGGCTTGTTTTGGCTTTTCTTAGCCTTTTTCTTCTCAATAAAGTTTATGCTTATAAAAAAAATGATAAACAAAGTAAATGACTAATAATCTTTTTATTGGTTATGCTAGGACCAAGATGATTTTCCTAAGAATGGACTCTGGCTGTGTTGGATGCCATACATTTATCATATTTGTCGATAAAAAATCGTTGATGAATCTCTTAATAAGTTAATCTAAACTTCTTTACACCCTCTTTTACACCTTTGGAAACCCAAAAATCTGGGAACACTACCAACCATTTCAAACCATAAATTTATATCAAATTTCTGACCCAAACTATGTCCAAAACTTCACTAAAGCAGGGGCTGAATTACTACCCAAATCAGTCACTTAAAACGACCCATCTACCACTCATTTCATGACCCATAATCCCACCTAATATCAATGCCAATTTTATTTTATGTTTTAATATGTTAGATGTTTTTATCTTTTTCTTTAAGTTGTATAGGGACCATGCTCTGTTTGTGTGCTTTCTTTAATACACCTGTTTGTGCTTGCATGTTATTGCTTTTACATGAGTGTTATCTTATGGGGGCCAACACTTACAAACCTACAATCCCACATATCAGCCTAATCTACTTTGAATGGTGAAAAAACAAGCAGCAAGTTGTTGTTATGAGCACCAATAGTGCAGGCACCAATATGTTGACAACTTTTGAATTATGTAAGGACCATCTCTGGTATATACGTTTGGCTCACATGCATGGGTATTGGGACTTACCAATACCTGGAGTTCTATTTGATTCTTTCTTTTACCGTTTACAATATGAAGGTTCTTGACTTGTCTGAAATCTGACTGTTGCTACCTACTTGGACTGTTGGATATTGGATCTAAACCCCCATTTAGTGCTTCCTTAGTTTCTTTTGTTAGGCATTGATATGATTATTTGGGCCATCATCCTTGATCTTTTGGCGAGTCATTAAGATATTGTTCTTGCTGAATTGATAATGGACATTGGACATGTGTCAGGCATTCAGTGGTTTAGTTTTGGGTAATTCATGTACAAATGCTAACTTCTTAATGCTGCTATCCATCTTAGTTCTGCAAAAAAGATTTGTCAATGTTCTTGTAGAAAAACATCAATGCGTGAAGTTGAAAGATTTGTCAATGTTCTTGTAGAAAAACATCAATGCGTGAAGTTGACAGAGAACAAAGGGAAGGATGTTCATTGTTGAGATTTATCTATGGTCCTTAATAAAAAAGAAAGACAGAAAGAGTCTTTCAGAATATGTGGTCAACAACAATAAAATAACCCGAGAATGCATTTTTTTAGAATTTAGGAGCATATCATGTCTTGCTTATCAAGTTGTTTTGTCTTCATAAATTAGGCTTTTTTTCTTGATAAAAAATGGAGGTTTTAACTTTGAATGCCATAAAAAGCTTGTAGGGTATAGTGTTCTTCATGTTTTTCTAACCCAACATGCTAAAATTTCCTATATGAGGTCAATATGAATTATTGAATTCCCTATTGGTTTGGATGTCTTCCAGAGAAGTTGGGTTTAACATGCTCTTTAGAAGTCATGCATGAAAACTAGGTATACAGTTCAAACCCCACTAACATCTAGTGATGAAAGAAAAGAAATTGAAGAAAAGCGAGAGAGTTACCTTATATCTGTATGATGTCGCTGACGACTAAAGGGTTGTGGCTCATGGCTAAAGGGACCTCATTATAATAGTAGATATTTTCTCGTCATTCATGCTATAGTCAGTTATAGGTTTAGGCATTTAAGACTTAAAACTATAATCCATTTCGGGTCTTCGACATCCAAATCGGGCAAACGAGGTCCGAATCTCCGGAAACCTCTTCCAACACTTTAAATATGTTAAAACAAATGTGTCAGAAGAGACGGGGTCAAATTCGGAGGTCAGGTTTCCCGAAACTTTTTCAAGGTCCGGTTAGCACACTGTAGTTAGTTGTAGGTTTAGGCATTTTAGACTTAGAACTGAAATCTATTTCGAGACGTTCAAATCACTTAAAAAATGTAGTCCCGGAAACTCTAAATTTTAGTCCCGGAAACTCTTCGAACACTTCAAAAATGTAGACGTTCAAAGCATTTTAGCTCCAGAAACTCTTCCAACACTTCAAAAATGTTGAAACAAAAGTGTTGAAAGAGACGATGTTTAATTCCGACGTTTGGTTGGGAGATTGTAGTGATTTTTAAGTTTAGATATTTAAGACTTAGAAGTGAAATACATTTTGCGATTTGAACAATATATATATATATATATATATATATTTTATTATGAGTTTTACCAATTTTTATTCTAATTAGTTTACTATTTTTTTTGTAGGACCCAGTTGATGATTGATTTGTAGCAGACCCAGTTGATACTTTGGCCATCAAGTTTTCTGTTTTATTTATGGATGTTATTGAACTCATGGATGTTATTGAACTTATGGATGTTATATATAGATTTTGTATTAATTTTTAAGTTTAATGAACAATTTATTTTATTTTGTTTGTTTGGTTTAGTTAGTATTTTTAATAATCAAAATGTACTTCTAGGCTACAGCTACAGGTGGAAAAAAATGCATTAAAAAAGTTACAAAATAGGCTATTAGCGGCAGGTAGTATAAACTCGCAACTGAAAGTGATTATCAGCGGCGGCCGAAAACCGCCGCTAATGATGCTTTTAGCTGCGGTTGCAACCGCCGTTAATGCTCAATTTGTTTTTAATAAAAGGTTTTTAGTCGCGGTCATTGGCCGCCGCTAAAAGAATGTATCAGTGGCGGTCAGTGTATCACTGTCGCTGAAAAGAGGCATTAGCTGTGGTTAGCGGCCGCCGCTAATTCCTCTTTTCAGCAGCGGTGATATTCTGACCATCGCTGATACTTCTTGTACTGGCGGCCAATGACTGCCGGTAATACTAATTTCCCCGCCAGTAATGACGGCTTTCCCCACGATTGTACCGTCGGTTGTCAGGTACTTTATAGCGGCAGCCAGTTTGGGAGGTGATCGCCGCTAAAACTTTCTGCGACCAGGCTATCAGCGGCGGTCGCCGACCGCCACTATAACCGCCGCTGAAAGATGTAGCGGTGGTTTTTTCTCTTTTTGCAGCGGTTGCTGACCGCCGGTAATACCCTATTTTCCTGTAGTGCACCTTTGGTCTTTTCTTTCTTTTTTGTTTTCTTGTAACAGATGGCGTGCAAAGGAAGGTAAAGCCCGTGAGGGGGAGTGCCCTAACCCTGATTTTGGCTTTATAATAGTATAAATAGATTGATTGATGGATAGGTGTTTGGTTTTCAGGATAACTTGAATCAATTTTTGTGGTAGCAAAGGCAAAGAAAATTTTCACGAGAATACATTGCATGAAGTGACAAGCCTAAAGACAAAAAGGTCCCTCTTTGAAGAAAATACTTAAGGTGCCACTTTGAGGAAGGCATATGATTGAGACATTTTAACGCTTGGAGGGAGATTCTGTCACGGCTCTTTTGCCAGATAGAATCACTTAGCACAAAGTTACGGTTGTAACTTGTAACTTGCCGTGAAGGCTATGTCTTTTGTGGTTCCCTTGATGTGCTATGTGGACCTCCCATCCCGTTATATATCTTCGGAGCAACTCAAATTAACCGGTCTCTATATCTATATCTTAAAATATAGTAATGCTTTTTTGAAATCCAACTCCAACCCATCTTTATATTCAGCTCCAAATTTGAAGCCAGCCCCTCTATTCTCCATTCTCTGGCGCCAAATATAGAGATCTGCTTTTTTACTTTTCTGAATTTTCATATTTATCCTTTTAGTAATATTTTGAACAAATTTAATTCATTTTATATCTTTTTTTTAAATACTTTTTGTGTCCCTCTGACTTCGAATATATTTTTTTGAAGATGGGCTAGTTGGAGTTCAACTCTTTTTGAAAGGTGTCTCCATCTTCAAATTTGAGGAAGATTCCTTTTGAAGCCAAAATTTGAAGACGCTCCTGGTTGAAGTTGCTCTTAGCAGTTGCTTTCTTTTTTCCACATCTTTAATGAGAAAACATTTCCCTCGGTGGCTCCAGTAGAGAGCACTCAGCCTAGTGACTTGAGGAAAGGGAGTTCCAATACCTTTGGAACTTGAAACAAAATAAAAGAGTTGTAGTTAATTGGTTATAGTTATTGGGTTTTGGGCCAAAGCCCATTTACTTGCATACCAATGTATAATTTTTCTAATTAAGGAAACTTGATTAAATGCTTACTAATTAAATAATTACCATAGCTTATATGTGTAGGTCATATTTCTTATAAAAAAAATAATTAACTCTGGTTATAATGATTAGTAACAATGAACCCAGGGTCATAGGGTACATGTCACACACACACAAATGTGTACCCACATTACGTGTATAATTAATGCACATATGCATACACCTAAATTAATATAAAGCTTAGTTTAAAAATTCATATATTGTGGGTGCAAAATTTAGTTCCCACGATCCCCGAGATCTCGAATAGCTACTGGTGAGCTTTCTTCATTTGAACGATAGCAATTGCTAGCTTCGTCTTCTTCCTCCTCCATTGTAGGGCTGCAACTCTGGCGGGTTGGGTCGGGTTGGGGGTCAACCCTAACCCAACCTAACCTTAAAGGATGTGAACCCTAATTCAACCAAGCCAAAGGTCGGGTCTAGATTTTCCAACCCTAGCTCAACCCTATTGGGTTGGTCGAGTTAGTCAGGTGGCTTGGGTTGCTCAATTTCTTAACTTTTTTATTGGTTGGAAAGATTGCTAATTTTTTTCATATTAAACTAATTTATTGGTCAATACAATAACCATTAAATAATAGCTTCATTTCCAACACCTCATGAAAGAAACACATGATATTTTCATAATAAGGGAAAAGTTCATTCACTCAAATACATGATAAAAATTACTAAAAAAATAACCAAAAAAATTGTCAAAGAAAACACGATATTTTCAAATATCAACCGATCACATAAAATGCCAAAATATAATTTCAATGGCATTTTATAATCTCACACGAGGGTTCTAGTTTGATAAGGACAAACATCCATGGGTTGCTTCATTTGCCAAAATTTAGTGTGAATGTTTGTCGATATACTAATACATATATGTAGTTTGTATGTCGGTTTCGGGTTGGGTTGGGTTGGGCCGAGCCTCAACCCTAACCCAACCCTATTTGATCAGGTTACCAGAAATCCGGCCCAAGCACAACCCAAGTTCTGAAAAGGCTAACCCAACCCAACCCTAACATCGGGTTATTAAGTTGCAGCCCTACTTCATTGTGCCAGGGTGTCCCTGCAGAAGGCACTCCAAAGCTCAAGTCAGTCTTGAGTCTATGTATGTAGGAATAGGGTTTAAGTTTTTCGACCTTGAGCATCTCTTTCCAGAACCTCTTGGTGTACTCTCTCAAGGCTTCATTGTTTTCTATCTTTAGATCAAACAAAGCGTCCACATCCTTTTTGAGCTTGTTTGCATGAATATTGGGCAATGATAACTAAGTGCCTAATTCATAGAAGCTCCTGAGGGATCTCAAAGCCAGTTGGTTGAACCAGAGAAGGGCTTCATCGTGGGGTCTGGAGGGGAACATCCGGCACATTAATGCGTCATCCATCTTCCAGATTTTCATGCTCTTGTAATGAAGGAAATTATTTACTGGGTTAGTGAGTCCATTAAATACTGTGAACCTAAGGATGGTGAAGGATTTCGGCAACCAATCGAGTTAGATCTCATCCACCAACGGTGAGTCGGTGGGTGTCCTAGTGGCTAAAGCTGTCATCTTGTCTGCTATAGTTTCATTTTTGCCCACCAGCTCGACTATCATCCCTGCCACTTGCCCTTGGGTAAGGTAGTTCACCTCTTGTAGGCTTCCAGATCCTACTTGTGGCTCCTATGATGCTGAGTTCACAATGTTGCTACATCCGAGCAACTCCTTGTCAGATCTCTATGCCCGTTTGGTCTAGGATCCCTCCGAGCATTGTCCTCTTTGGAGAAGACTTCAATTTGAAGGAGTTGGAATGGCTTCTCTCAGTCTGTGACCCATCCCCTTCGCTACCTCCTTGGACTTCATTCGCCTGTAGATTTGGATCTACGGGCCTCATTCACACCTTTCTCTTTAGGAGTTCATTCTCGCGTCAAATGGCATCCATCTCAAGTTGTTGAGTCTCCATCTCCTACGCGCCTTAATTAGATCATCTACCTCTTCGGCAACTGTAGGAAACTCATTTTGGAGGAGATTCTCCAACCGTCATTCGTTGTGGGCTTACCATCTTTCTCGAGAGATCTCAAATCCTAGTGAAAGGAACGAACTTCTACAGTTCCTTCCAATAGACGACACCAAAAGATGTGGCAAGTCAAATTAAAGCACAGTTAATTTTTGAAAATCAAAATATGAAATTGTCCATGTACAATAAATATGTATATTTATTAAGGGGTTGTTTTGAAAATATAGAAGAAATGATATGTTATTGTTTTGAAGGAAGTGTTTTGAAAATATAAAAATAATGGCATGGTAAGTAATTAAGGTTGCGTTTATTTTTTACAAATGTGCTCACATTGGCCCTGTTGTGCGCTTATTATATAATAATAATAATAATAATAATAATAATAATAATTTTATATTATATAATTATATGATAATATATTATAAAATATAATAAAAATATTATTAATATTATTATATTAATATTATAATATTATTATAATATTATATATGATTATCATATAACAATAGGATATATTATTATAATAAAAAATATATATATATATATATTATAACATATAAAATATTATGTAATATATAAAATATATCTTTTATATTATATTTATATAATATATCTAATATGTATATTAGACATTATATAATATATTATATGTATGTCTAAATCGTATAAAAATATTCGAATACACGTGGTAATTTGGAAACGTTTATTTATAATTTTATGCAATACAACACTATACATCGAATCAGATGCAACATCTACTATCATTTGAGCAAATAAATGCACATAATCAATTTTCGCGTGTAATTTGTTGAGTTCATCTAAACATCATACCTTAGAATTCGCGTGCATTGAATGTGCGGGTATTCAAAGTGCGCACGTCCAAAAACATGCTTAACAAAAAAACAAACACAGCCTAAGTAGTTATCAATAGGTTGTATTGAAAATAAAAATGATGGCATGATATATAATTTAGTGATAATGAAATGGTTGTGTTGAAAATATAATTAATTAATTACATGAGAAGTAATTAAGTAATTTAATAGAATTATTTTTTGATATTCTTTTTTAAAGCTATTTAGTTTAATAGTGATAGATGCCTAGGTTTTTCTTTTGTTCACAGGCAACTAATAGGCATAGGCAAACATCCTATGGCAACCCAAAGTTTTGGCTTTAAATTAATAGTAATTGATATATAGATGTTTGGTTTTCGAGATAACTTGAATCAATTTTAGTGGTGGTAAAAGCAAACAAAATTTTCATGAGAATACATTGCATGCATTGACAAGCGAAAAGACAGAAAAAGGTGCTACTTTGAGGAAGACACGTGATTGAGACAAATACTCAGAGAAAGATTCTATCATGGCTCTTTTACCAGCTAGAATCACTTGGCACAAAGTTAGGGTTGTAACTAACAAGACCCTAGAATCTTACATTTTCTCGAAAAATAAAATAAGATAAAAAAGAAGAAGGTAGACCCGATGCATTTTGGCTTCAAGTAGCACGATTTTTGTTACTCGCTGCTACCATGTGGGCCCACTGACCACATGGATGTTTAGCCCACCCCTTGGTAGACATTCATACAAAAAATGAGCTTGTTTGATTTTTTAGCCATTGGCTTTATTTCTAACTGTTGTTACTCACCACCAAAAATCACCCTGATTGGTAATCTCTATCAGTGGAGTAGCATCTTCCATTATTAAAGCAAGTCCAGTACAACGTCCATGGACCACGGACCATGTGATCATTAGTCGTCATTGCAAAAACAAAAAAAATTATTTTTAATTTTTTTGTAATCAGCATTATATTAAAAGCAAACAAAGAAGACAAGGACCCACACCCTCATTACTCATTGCAAGATTGAAGGGTGTTCATGGGAAAGGGCCATTCATTTAGGAGAGCCATTCATTTATGATCCAAAGTTGCATTACCTCGACCAAGAGGGACCTCATACGTACTCTATAAAAATGGCTTCTTGTGAAGAGTTGTAATGTCAGAAGGAGCAATGGGAAGTGAGTTGAAGAGGGGTTTGCTTCTATTTCTAGCGTTGGTTGTGATACTCCTCCCTACTACATTTAATCTGTGTGGAGGTGTTACACTGAAGATCAACACTGCTAACTCCCGGTGCAACGCCACTATCGCTGAATGCCTCGACGATGAGTTCTTGATGGACTCGGAAGTAAGTAGAAGGCTTCTCCAAGGATCTGGAAAATCAATCACTATCCCCGTTGTTAAAGACAAAGATCCGGCCTGTAAAGGGAAGGGTAGTGGACAAAAGTATGCTGCATGCTTGGCAAACAGCAATGGGGGCGTCAATAACAATTGTGAGAAGTACAATAAGTGCCGGCTTGGAGTGGATAAAAACCCACCAAAGTGATTCAAGTGAAGACATCATCTTTCCCTCTCGATCATTATTTTTTCTTCTTTTTTTCATTTTTAATTTATTTGGCTCGTTTTTATTACCTACTTTTAGGTAAATATTAGCACTTCCTCTTTGTAGCTTGTAATTAGAACAAATATTCACTCGCATCTCTCTTCTTTTTACCCTTTTTGTTTTTTTGTCCAACTCTTTGGTGGATCTACACATAAAAATCAGCTTGATTGGGTGACTTCTAGCCATTAGATCGATTTTATCATTTTTATGAGGTCATTTTATAGCAGTTGAATTCAAACACTTTTTTGGATATTCAGATCGAGGTTTAAGGGAGGCCGTTTTCACGGTTAAACAGACTGGGGGCGTTACCGTTTATACCGCTGTTAATACGGATTGAAACGGCCAGGGGCAAAAATGAAAAAATAGAATTTAACGGAAAAAAATGGTGCTGTAATTCAAATTTTGAAATTTGAAAATTAAAAAAAAATGGAATTTAACAGATTTTAACGGAAATTAAACAAATTTTAACGGATTTAAATAGATTTAACGCCGTTTTTTTTCACAAAATTTTTTAAAATTAAACGGCTGTTTAAACAATTTTAACGGCCATTTTATTCAAAACCGATAAAACATGTTTAAAGGGTTTTAATGGAAACGGGCTCGGGGTGTTACCGTTTAAACGGCCATTAAAACCGTTTAAACGGCCGTTTCGAAAACCATGATTAAGATCAATGGCTAGTTATCACCAATCAGGCTAATTTTTGGGTGTGTTGATCGATCGATTCTAGAGGTCAACTCAACATTCATTATGTCAGAAGGGCCCAGAACAGTTTTCCACATGGCGTTTTTGTGAGGGGGAGCAAAAAAATTTCTCCTTTGTAGAACACATCAAAATGCAGCCTGATTGGTGATATCTAACCATTTGATCCAGTATCCAAGAGAGTGTGCTATAAAAACATTCTAGGGTTGATCAGTGGTTCAAAACAGTGTGCTATCAATGTGGGACTGAATGAGGTGGGCTAAACATTCATGGGTCAGTGGTTCAAAACAGTGTGCTATCAATGTGGGACTGAATGAGGGGTCATTATTTACCCCTATTATCTATGTTCAAGGTCCAACACAAACCCAAAAACTCCATTTACTACTATCAATCCAGAAAAAATAAGAAAAAAACCCATCTTTTTAGGGCAAACCATTGATTTTGGGCTATTCTGATCTAGGGTTAAGTCAAAACATCCATATGGATAGAAACCATTAACAATGCAAATCTAGGGGTTATGCCAAACATCTATAAGTTCAAAAATCATACAAAATTAGTATGGATTGAACCATTTTTGGGTGCTAAATCCAACGGCAAGATAGCATCACAAAACATAAAAATAAAAATTAGAACTAAACTCACTTCTCTAACAGCTGAAAACCCAGGGCTGCCCCTTACGGCTGAAAACTCACCTCAAACCATTCGATCGACCTACACACCCACAATCAGTTTGATTGGTGAACTATAGCCTATCACCTTTTGGTGAATCGCAAGACGAGAAAAAAGAAAGAAGAAAAGGATTGAATCGGTGAGAAAACTCACCTGAGATGGGCGAACGAGAGCACCAACGTCGTGAAGCACCGTGATTTTTTTTTTCACTCTGGCGTGATTTTTATTTTTATTTTTTATAAATGCCACTTTATAGCGACGGCCAGCATCTGACCGTCGCTGCATGAGTCTTTTAGCAACGGCCAATAAACTGACTGTCGCTAATATCGTCGCTATAAAGTGGCTTCCCCGCCAAAACATTCGGGCCGGGCTTTCAGTGACGGTCATGTTATGGTCGTCGCTAAACGTCACATTTAGTGACGATTTTTACCTGGCCATAGCTAGTAGGTCATCGCTAAATCTCACTTTTCTTGTAGTGGAAGAACTCTCAACTCTTCATCAAAATTCTACGTGGGAGCTTGTACCACGACCACTTGATACCAACATTGTTGGGTGTCGTTGGGTCTTCAAGACAAAGCTCAAGCAAGATGGTCGTGTTGAACGTTTGAAGGCAAGGTTGGTTGCCAAAGGCTTCAATCAAGTAGAAGGTATTGACTTTGCTGAAACCTTTAGCTCTGTAATTAAACCCGCCACCATACGTCTTATTCTTTCCATTGCAACAATGAATGGGTGGTCGATTCGACAACTTGATGTCAAAAATGCATTTCTGCATGGACATCTTCGAGAAGCTATTTTTATGGACCAGCCTCCAAGTTTCGCTGATAAATCACGGCCCCCACATGTTTGCAAGTTAAACCGTGCACTCTATGGGCTAAAACAAGCTCCAAGAGCTTGGTTTGATCGCTTCAGTGATTACTTATTGAGTTTGGATTTTTATTGTAGTACTGCCGACTCATCTTTATTTGTTGTCAACAACTCTAGAGGGATTATTTTTCTCTTATTATATGTTGATGATATGGTGGTAACGGGTGACAATCTGGACTATCTACGTTGCTTTATTAATAGTCTTGGCCAAGCATTTGCAATGAAGGACTTGGGACCATTGCATTATTTTCTCGGCATCGAAGTACACACAACATCTGATGGTCTTTTTCTATGTCAAGAAAAATATGCCAAAGATCTGTTAACCAGGGCGCAGATGCTAGACAGCAAAGCTATTTCCACTCCCATGGTCACGAAGTCAAAATCTTCTCCTTCACTGATCTATTTCCAGATCCAACTTTCTTTCGTAGCATTGTTGGGGGACTGCAGTATCTTACTAAGACATGTCCAGATTTGTCTTACTCTGTCAACTCCGTATGTCAACACATGCAGGCTCCTACTGTTGAACACTATCAAGCCCAAACGAATTCTTCGTTATGTAACTGGAACTCGAGATTTTGGAATTGGCATTCTTTCTAACAGTTCAATAAACTTTTATGCCTTCTCAGATGCTGATTGGGCAGGTTGCCCAGTCACTCGACGATCGACCACAGGCTTCTGTACTTTTCTCGCCTCTAATTGTATCTCATGGAGTGCAAAGAAGCAATCGACAGTCGCCCGTTCTAGTGCCGAGGCTGAATATTGCTCTATGGCTTCTACTGCAGCTGAACTCACATGGTTATCTTATCTTTTGCCTGATCTACAAGTCCCACTTCATTCTCCACCGACACTCTTCTGTGACAATATCAGTGCTTTACATATGTCGGTTAATCCAGTTTTTCATGCTTGTACTAAACATGTTGAACTGGACTACTATTTTGTTCGAGAGAAAGTGGCACTCGGCACTCTAATTACTCATTATGTCTCTTCAAAAAATCAACTTGCCGACATTTTTACAAAACCTTTAGGCAAGGCGCCTTTTTGTGATCTTCGCATCAAACTTGGTCTTCATCGACGCCCATGTTTGCGGGGGAGTAATAGCAACAACACATGTGATGACACAGAGCCAACAGTCCACAATGGAAAGGACCCGAGTCAACCATCCAATATAGAAAGAGGATGAAAATATCATGGGAGATTTTATCTCCATTGATTGTCCAACAGTCCATCCTGGAAAAGATCTGAGCCAACCAAGTCCAACATGGAAAGGATCCGAGCCAAATATCTAAAATAGAAAGAGGTTGAAAATGGGAGATTTTATCCCCATTGATTCTTTCCATTAATTGTGATTCTCTCCATAGACTGTTTAGTCTAAAATGGAAAGGACACGGAGCTAACACTCAAAATAGAAAGAGTTTGAAAATGGGAGATCTTATCTCCATTGATTGTAACGTGTATTTACTATTCTGTCCATTGATTCTAATGTACATACATTATTATATAAAGAAATGATCCTTACCTTCTTTCTCAAGTTGAGAAGAAGAATTCCAAAACGTGCATACTCTGTTCTTTAAAGTTTTCAGTTTCTATTTCTAGCGTTGGTTGTGATACTCCTCCCTACTACATTTAATCTGTGTGGAGGTGTTACACTGAAGATCAACACTGCTAACTCCCGGTGCAACGCCACTATCGCTGAATGCCTCGACGATGAGTTCTTGATGGACTCGGAAGTAAGTAGAAGGCTTCTCCAAGGATCCTCCCGATACTTGACTTATGACATTGCTGTCAAGCTCAATAAAACGCCTTGTCAAGGCCAAGCAAGTGGAAAACCTTATACGTCTTGCATAGTAAAACCAAACAAGGTAGTCGAAAAGTGTGATATATATTGTAAGGCTCGGAAAAACAGAGGAGGAGGAAAGTGAATCAATTGAAGACAGCATTTCTCCCTCTATCTCTATTATGTAATTTGTATGCGTATATATCGATCTGTTGTTTTTATATTTTTTTTTACTTCTTTTTAGCACTCAATTTGCATGTCCTTGGAATTCGAAGAATAAAAACACCAATGACAACACTTTGGCCCACTCTTAGGTGGATCTACACACAAAAATCAGCTTGATTGGTGACTTCTAGCCATTAGATTTTATCATTTTTATGGGGTCATTTTTAGCAGTTGATCAATTCAAAAACTTTTTGGATATATTCAGATCAATGGCTAGATATCACCAATCAGGCTAGTTTTTGGTGTGTACGTAGATCCATCGATTCTAGAGGCCAACTCAAAATTCATGATGTCAGAAGGGCCTAGAAAAGTTTCCCACATGGCGTTTTTGTGAGTGGTTTGTTTTTATTACCAAGAGTTCTTGATGGATTCGGAAGTAAATCGAAGACTTCTCCAAGGATCCGGAGGACGTCCCGGTCAGAGAGCTACTAATTCCAGAGATCCGGTTTGCAAAGGGCGAGGAAGTGGACAATCTCATACACTAAGCATAACAGACCCGAATCCGCCACCCCGTACGTGTAATACATTTTGCCAGCATGAGAAAGTAAAATCCGGAATCAAGTGAAGACATCATCCCTCCCTCAATTATGTAATACTAGTTGGTGGCCTGTGCCCACGGTACTCCTTGACTTGTCAAAATTGGGTGTGAGTGGCTGAGATCCACCGTTCAGTTGGGAGATAAGATCTCGGCCCTTCTTTATGAAGCCTATAAGAGGTGGAGACATTCCCTCGAAGTGGTGTAATTTTATTTATTTTTGGCTCGTTTTTATTACTTTCGGGTAAATATTAGTACTTGGCTGGCACTTCGTACCTTGGAATTAGAAGAAATATTCACTCATCCATCTCTTTTTTTTATCCGATTTTTTGTGTAAGTGTGTGTTAAATATAAAGTTTAGTAGATCAGGAAAACAAACTTCTGCTCGTAGCAACGAACGATGATCCTTCCCTCCAAAAAAAGCACCATGTGGCAACACTTTCAGGCCATGATTGGCCCCCTCTTTGATGGGATCCACACAAAAAAAATCAACCTGATTGGTGACTTGTAGCCATTGGATTTGATAATTTTTTTAATGGGGTAAACATTTCTAGCAGTTGAATCCAAGCATTTTTTTTGGATATGCAGATCAATGGCTAGGTATCGTATCACCAATCGTGATAATTTTTGGTGCTTAGGTCCATCTAGAGGTGAACTCAACATTCGTGATGTCTACACATGGCGTTTTTTGTGAGGGGGAGCACAAAACAAATTCCGTATTGCACCACAGCAAACTGTAGCCTGATTGGTGATATCTAGCTATTCGATCCGAGTATCCAAGAGAGTGCAGTTAGAATTTACTCAGTGAAAAATGATGAGATACAATGTCTAGAAGACACCAATCATTCTGATCTTTTGTGTGTACGTGTTCACCCAAGGATGCATGGGCCAAACATTCATAGGTCAGTGGGCCCGAAAGAGTTGCCAGTGTTTTATAGGAAGGATCAAAGTTTGGTCCTACCCGGTAGGTGAACGGAGAAATTTTTTTGGTGCGTAACGATCTCCCTGTGGGTGACTAAAAATGCCGTCGCACTCTTCGAGAACACTGACGGTAAGGATGTTTGGCCATCCCGAGCTGGATGTACACGCCAAAGCTGATTTCAAACTGTTGGATTTGAGTCCTTTTCCATGGATTGATTTTTAGCCGTGGATTTGACATTGTTTGGGTTACTCTTCCCTCCGTCACAATTCAAGCTTTGTTTTTTGCACAAATGTCTCCGCAATCCGCACGGTAATACCCATGTGATTTAAAGGAGAAAATTTCACCTCATGTGATGGGTACGTGACCCTCCTGTGTAGATAATGCTTATGTGCCACATGGCATACTCTTATTGACCACTGAGCAATACTCTGTGTAGGCAATGTTTATGTGATTCCCCGTTGTGATTTCCCCATCAAAGCCACATTCATAACAGAAATATTTTTGATTCTTAACCCTATTTGAAATTTAGTGCGATAGGCGGTCCTCCAATCAACCAGATGAAACTTAGCGTCTTCAACTCTATCATTCCAAAGAAAAATCCATCATCATCTTCTCCAAGGCCTTTGCTATACTCTATAGGAATAGACAAAAGTGATAAATAGTAGCTAGGCAGGCCGGACAAACAATGTTTGATCAACACTAGCTTGCCTCCTTTTAAAAGATATCTAGACTTTGATGAAGCCAGCCTACTCCCAAATCTCTTGATCACTAGCTCCCAAATAGCCTTCGATCTTTAACTAGCTCCCAACAGGGGTCCCAAGAAAATAGTCGAAAAACTCCTCAGATCACAACACAATGCTTGCCAAGCTATTGAGATTCTCCACTTCTACCATCCCATATACCTTGCGTTTAGCCAGATTAAGCTGTACATCCTGACATTGCTTCAAATCAACAAAGAAGGCCCCTCAGAAAAGAAAGTTGAAGAAGCTACCAAGAACACAAGAGTGTTATCTACAAATTGAAGGTGGGAGATCACCGGAACCCCTCTCCCAGCCTCAAACACAACTACATAATTTGCATTTTTCATTGCTCTGCAAAACCATTCTCCCTAATGCCTCTATCACCATAATAAACAAATAAGGGGATAAATGGTTCCTTTGTTTGAGACCTCTCAAGCATAAAAAATAACTGGCAGAAGACCCATTTACTAGAAAGAGAATGATGTCGATGAGATGCATTTCCCAATCCACTTCCTCAACTTCAACCCAAAGCCAAATCTGCCAAATATATATAATCCAATAATCTCAAATTAACATGGCCGTATGCCTTCTCTATATCAATACTAGCCAAAGAATCCCTGCCTTAATCCTAGAATCAGTACTCATTCACAATAAGAATACCATCAAAGATTTTTCTACCCTCTACGAATGCTCCTTGGGTTGGTTAAATCATGAAAGCTAACACTCTATTAATCTTGGATGCAAGCGTCATAGACAAAATCTTATACATACTTCCTACCAAAGTGATTGGCCTATACCCTGCAATATCATCAACCCCTTCTTAGGAATCAACAACGTGCTATTTTACGTATAATCCGGGGAGTCTTCCTCATAAAACTTTGCCACCACCTTCATGAAATCCAAATCCAGCAGTGGATTTGGCTATTCCATCCTCTTCAATGTTTCATAATTTGATAATGGTCAATATGTAACACACCAGTTTGATTCGATTCATGCTCAGTTCAGAGTTTTATGATAATATGATTTGAGTTCAGTTCAGAGTTTTAAATTAATAGGCCAACTCACTGTAGTTCATGCAAGTCAGGTGACTGATTCAGTTTGCAAGTTCGGTAACCCAAGTCACCTTGGTTAGCCAAGTTTGCGAGTTCAATTCTTTTTGTATTTGATCTGAGTAGGGCTGCGACATGGATGGAGCTGTCTCCGTTTATGTCAATGTTTTATGAAAAATCTTGGATTAATCATCTATGTTATGTTAAGATCGGGGCGTGCGAGAGTTTTTTGCAGCCTTAAGATTTTGGGGGTTCATTTTGTAAGATTAAATCTGTCTATAATTTAAGGGGCAGATTTTGTTCTATGCGATATGTTTTCATTATTACAATGTGAATCTGATTTTTAAAGTAACTTTGAATGTACTTTACCCATCGCGTTTCTCTCCAACCCGACTGAGATCCACAGGTTAGCTAGACTCAACCCATAAGAAATTTGAAAACCATGTCACCACAATTTTCAAGGTGTATTTTGATGGTGAAATGTTGTCTCTATGAGCAAAAAATGAACCCCGATTGGTCTTTTAGGTGAACAGCCAACCGAGAGGTCATGTGTTTTCCCTATCCCCGGAATGGACAAGACTCTGGTATCGACAAGACAAGTCCACTCTTGAATTGTAGGAGCCAGCTTGCTCAGTTGGTAAAGTTTGTCCGTGATGATACCAAAGACCTGGGGTTCAAAACCCGCCTTCACCGAGTTATTGATCTTTTTAAAAATAGGCTTAACTAATGGTAATGCCTCAACCTTATTACTACAAATAAAAAAAAATGGGTTTAGAATTATAAAGGCCATTATTTTTGGAAATAATGGTTTAACGGTTATTGAGTTTATATGACCCGTTATATGGTCATAACGATAACGTTAAGGTACTGTTACAGCGTTATAAAGGACCATTTAAGATCAGAGTACTAGTTTCCCTTGATTCAGTTGATTGAAAACTCACCTATGAACCACCAACTTTAGCACGGCACATTTACTATTAGAAGGCCCACTTCTATCAAAAGCAAGAGCAATCAGTTGATTGAAAACTCACCTATGAACCACCAACTTTAGCACGTCACATTTACTATTAGAAGGCCTACTTCTATCAAAAGCAAGAACAAAATAGAAGGCGCACTTCTTTTGGAGTAAAACTTCTATCACAGCATTCGACGGACGTTTCTGTCACAACACCCACTATGAGACACCTGGCACGCCCTTAGTGGATGATGACCTTATGGATGTTTGGCCAGTCCCTCGGTGGACCTTTAAACCAAAAATCAGCTTGATTAGTGATTTGTAAGAGATTCAATTGAAGTTAATTTCATGGTTGATTTTATGCAGGAATTTGAGCATTATTGAGCGTTATTTGGGTGCAAAGATCCAAAGGTTGTAAACCACTAATCAGATTGATTTTTGCGTATAGGTCCACCGAGGGACTGGTCAAACATCCATACGGTAAGTGTCCACTAAGAGTGTGCCACGTGGCTCGTATTGTGCGTCACAGAAGCATCTGTCACAACGTGTGACAGAAGTTTTACTCTCAAAAGCAAGAGCTAAAAAGAAAAAGAAGGCCTACTCTCGGATATTGACAAAAGTACCCTTGAGTTTTGTTTTTGTCAATGGCAGCTTCTTATAATCATCTGCCTCCACGAAGGCAAAAGCTTTTCGGAAGCTACACTTAAAGAAATCTGAATGGATTTTTCTTACACGTGGAGGGCATCCAGACCATCCATATGATGAGTACATTTTGAATTGGCCATGGAGATCATGACCTTGTCTACGTCATATATCTATATTTACCATGTCTTTAATTGACATGTGGTAGTGTACTATGGGACGGAACTTGTCGTGTAGGAGATGTTGGGGTGATAAATTCGTGGACCTCCCCGGCCCCACCAATCCTGAGAACGGGGTATAAGTGTAGGGTAAAACTTTGATGACAAGGGGCTTCGACGACCGGGAATGACTGCCACAGAATCCTCTGGAGTGAAGCTGAACTTTAACCGGACCATTAAAGCACCGGAAAAAGATGTAACAAGGTATGCCTGAAACTGTTCATTTGCGGAAGCGGCATTTTTTGGTAGTCACCGATTCCATCTGGTCCCACTGACCGCATGGATGTTTATCCCACCCCTTGGTGGATACACAGACCAAAAATCACCTTGATTGGTAATCTTTAACTATTAGATTTTAACACTTTTTGGCACCTTTTAAGGCGCTCTTATAGCCGTTGAATGAAACTATTTTTTGAGTACTAAAACAAATGGCTAAAAATCATTGAACAGGCTGATTTTTTGTTTGAATTTCTATTAAGGGGTGGGCTAAACATCCATGCAGTCAGTGGGCCCAGATGGCAGTGGTGACTACCAAAAATGCCGCTTCCGCAAATGAAAAGATCTCAGGTATACCTTGTTATATCACGACAAAGCACCTGTGTACTACGTGCCAAAGTCTGTGGCAGTCATTCCCCATCCCCCGTCATCAAAGTTTTACTTTGAAGCATGTTTAAAATATAACGTGGTTTAAACGGTTTTAACAGCCGTTAATTAAAATGGTAATGCCCCAAGCCCATTACGTTAAGAACCTTTTTGACGCTTAGAAAATAACGGCGTTATTTTCTGAATTTTTTTTGAAAAAATGTCTGTTATTTTCTGTTAAATTCTATTTTTTTTCATTTTCGAAAATTTGAATTTGAAATTTTGAATATTTGAGCCATTTGCTTTTTCAGTTTTTCCATTTTTTTTCCCGTTAAATTCATTTAAATCTGTTAAATTTCATTTTTTCTGTTTTTTTTTTTTTTTTAAATTTTTTGTCTCTGTTACAATTATTTTAACGGTAACACCCCCAGTCCGTTGTACCGTTAATACGGCCTCTTTTAAACTTTGCTCTGAAGTGTAGACCTAGAAAACAGAGGTAATTGAGCAAGAAAATAATTGGGTGCATAGGTAAATGACAGGTGTGCTTGGTCGATCTGTTGTTTTTCCATATGGTCGCAATGTACCAAGTTGTAGCTTAAACCAAAAGCGCAAGCTACCTCCCATTTTATTACTCATCACTGCCATCTGGGCCAATTGACCGCATGGATGTTTAGGGCACCCTTAGGTAGACATTCATATATAAAAATTGGTTGAATTCGAGGGCTAGAATCACACCTTAAAAAGTAGTAAAATCAAATGGCTAGAGATTACGAATCATGATGATTTTTGGTGTGTAAATTCACCAAGGGGTGGGCTAAACAAGGTTTAAAGGAGGCCGTTTTAACGGTTAAACGGACTAGGGGCGTTACCGTTTAAATGGCCGTTAAAACAGATTGAAACGGCCAGGGGCAAAAATGGAATTAAACGGATTTTAACGGAAAAAATGTCCCTGAAATTCAAATTTTGAAAATTTAAAATTTAAAAAAAAAAAAACGAAATTTAACGGATTTTAACGGAAATTAAACAGAATTAACGGCCGTTTTTTTCACAATTTTTCAAAATTAAACGGCTGTTTAAACGATGTTTTTTTTTTTAATAGATAAACTGAATTTTATTAAAAAGAAGCTAAGAGGACAAGATGGCCTCCCAAGCAACTGAGAGCAAAACAAAAAGAAAAAATAACAAAATAGCAAGAACACCACTACCCAACGGACAAGGAACAACCAAAGGAAGAAAACAAAGGATAGACAACCCCTCCCTACCCTCCCAAAAAACAAGCACAACTTCTTTACTCACGATAAATCAAAGAGTCCCACTTAAAAACCATCCCTTCAAAGAAAATACCTCTCCCCTCCCTGTACAACTTGACCCAAAGAAAAATGAAACCTTTGATCTCTAAACTCAATGCTTCTGATGACATACTTCTCCCCTCAAAGACCCTATTGTTGCGCTCTTTCCAATGCCCCAGATCACTGCAAGCGGAGTCAAAGCCCAAAGTCTTTTACCAAGACCACTGAAACCTTTACACTCCCACGAGAAAAGAAACTCCTTGGTGGACCTTGGCAACACCCAGGCTACCCCGAAACTCCTCCAAAAAATTGACCACACCTCCCGAGCCCACTTACAATGAAGAAATATATGATCGCTGGATTCGCCACTCTCCATACAAAGAGGACAATGATTGACCGCGTGAATTCCTCTACTCTAAAGAAGATCCATAGTTTGAACTCTTCCCCGAGTTGCACACCACATCAAGAAACGAACTTTCGACGGTGCCTTATTACCCCACACTCGTTTCGTTAGAAACTCTTCTACCCCACAACCGACGAGCACCTTATAGAACGAATGAACTGAGAATGTCCCTTTGCTATCAAAGATCCATCTTCTTGCATCCTCAATCTGGCTAAACGAGGGATTTCGCCCCACCTTGGCTATAAGGTCAGCAAACCGAGATAGCTCCCAATCATATATACAACGCTGAAAATTGAAATCCCAAACATTGTGGCCATTATTAAAAATCTGCATCTCACACATTGTGGCTGTTTTTTGTTAGAAATAAGGAACAAGTCTTGGAACTCAGTCTTTAGAGAACTATCCGAACACCATCTATCCCTCCAAAATAAAATTCTATCACCTTTACCCACCTTGAACATCACTCCCTCATCAAACTTTTGCATTCCTCTTACAATCCCTTTCCAAACCCCACACCCGTACGGACCTCTAGGCTCTCCACTGGACCAACCCATCATGCTCTCCCCATACTTGCCTACAATGACCCTACGCCAAAGGCTGTCCCTCTCGATCCCGAACCTCCACAACCATTTCCCTTTCAAAGCTTCATTCATACTACGTAGCTCCCTAATCCCTAAACCACCATGCTATTTGGGCCTAACAACCACTTTCCAGCCCATTAAACTAAGCTTGCGCCCATCACCTCTCCCACCCCACAAAAAATTCCTCATTAGCCTCACCAATCTCTTCTCCACACTAACCGGCATCGAAAATAAAGACATGTAATACAACGGGAGACTAGAGAGGGTGCTTTTAATAAGTACAAGTCTGCCCCCTTTGGATAAGAATCTAGCTTTCCATCTAGCCAATCAACTTTCAAACCTTTCAATGACTGGATCCTAAATTTGCTTATTTCGATAACTTGCTCCTAAGGGAGCCCCAGATACCTCATGGGGAGACTGCCGACCTGACACCCTAAAATAGACGCTGCCTCGCTGATCCCCGACCCCTCCCCTATGCCAAACACCTTAGACTTAGAGAGATTGATGTGAAAGCCCGACACTGCCTCGAAGCAACATAGGATACCTCTAAGAAATAACATGGTGTCGTCTGCAAACTGGAGGTGTGATATTGTCGGACCATTGTTACCCACACTAAAACCCTGAACCTTACTTAAATCAACAGCCCTCCTCATCATGCCCCCGAGAACCTCAACAACAAGGAAAAATAAGAACAGAGACAATGGATCCCCCTGGCGCAGCCCTCTTGAACTTCTGAAAAAACCAGCAGGAGAGCCATTGACCATAACCGAAAAAGAAGCCGTAGAAATACATTTTCTAATCTAACCCCTCCACTTCAACCCGAAACACATTCTCTCCATAACATACTCTAGAAACTCTCAATTCACATGGTCATAACCTTCTCCATATCAAGCTTGCAAACAATCCCTGCCTGTCTCTCCTTGATTCTAGTGTCGATGCACTCATTAGCAACAAGGACACTATCCAAGATCTGTCTCCTTGGGATGAAGGCTCCTTGTTCTATGGATACGAGAGAGGCAATAACACCATGAAGCCTACCTGCAAGGACCTTAGTCACAATCTTATAAGCACCTCCCACTAAACTAATCGGCCTGTAATCCTTAATGTTCTCTGCACCATGCTTCTTGGGGATAATCGTAATGAATGTGCAGTTGGAACCCTGATCCAAAAAACCATTATCTTGAAAATCATTCACCATGGCCATAAAATCCGACTTAATAGTCTCCCAACATGCCTCAAAAAAAGCCATCGTGAATCCATCAGGCCCGAGAGCCTTATCTCCTTCCATGGATCTAATAGCATTCCCCACCTCCTCTTCAACAATAGGTTTCTCCAACTCTTCTCTCTGACTATGCTCTAGACAACTAAATTCTAAGCCATCCACCCTGGGTCTCCAAGCCTGCCTCTCCTTGTAAAGCTCTGTATAAAACTTGACCACACCCATCCTAATCTCCTCTTCCTCACGAAGCTCCCTATCCCCTATGGTGATGTTCTCCAGCCTATTGGTCCTCCTTCTCGCATTGGCCACTTTATGAAAAAAGGTCGTATTGTTATCCCCCTCCATTAGCCATCTAATTCTTGATTTTTGCTACCAACTGATCTCTTCCATTCTGACCACTGATTGGTACTCCTCTTTCAGGCTATTCCTTCTACACCTATCCTCCATACTCAACAAACTCTCTTCCTCCGCTCTATCGTAAGCCAAAATGTCTTCTAGAAGCTTTTCTTTTCTCCTTTCGATTCTCCCAAATTCCAAATTATTCCATTCTTTAATTTTACCTTTAAGCGCACGAAGTTTCTTCCGAAACACAACACCTGGACGGCCGACGAACTCAAATTGATCCCACCAAATTTTAACTTTTTCATTGAAATCAGGCTTTTCCAACCACATATTTTCGAATTTAAAAGGGCGAGGTCGACTCGGTGTCTCGTTTAACTTCAAGAGAATGGGGGTATGATCTGATGCTGGTCTGGGAAGGATGGACTGCCTAGCGCCAGGGAATAAAGCCTCCCATGTATCTGAGATCAAAAATCTATCTAAGCGACACATCACGGGATGCTCCTGATTATTCGACCACGTGAACTTCCCACCATGCAAAGGCAAGTCCACCAACGCATGACTCCCTACAAAATCCCCAAACTCTCTCATGCATCTCGTAATTCTACTGCCTCCCAATTTTTCTCCACTGAATCGAATCACATTAAAATCACCGCAGACGCACCACGGGCCCTCCCACAACCCCCTAACATCGGACAATTCCTCCCAAAAGTGACGTCTCTCATTCTTAGCCGTAGGCCCATACACGCCTGTGACAACCAACTCTTCGTCGTTACTCTCTAATCGACACAATAAGGAAACAGAAAATGCCCCCACAAGCCTTTCAATCACTTCCACAACTCTATCATCCCAAATGACCAAAATACCTCCTAAGAGGCCAATAGATGGGAGATAAGACCACCCACAGTTATTGCAACCCCATAACTCCATCACCAATCTATCCTCAACACATTCCATTTTGATTTCTTGCAATACAACAAGATCACATTTACAATTGCTTATAACACTCTTAACAACACTCCGTCTGTCCTTGGAGTTCAATCCCCTCACGTTCCAAGATAAGAAGCTAAGCGTCAAATATAACTCTGGCCTTCCTCCCTCTTTTACTACTACTAGCTACTTCTTTTTCTTGAGACATCAAATCACAGCTTATTCTATGGAGCTCCCTGGTCAACCTCGAAACACTACTCGGACTGTGATGGCTTTCTCCTACCACGTCCTCCAATTCTCGCCTTACTTTGATAGTTGAGGCTAAGCCTCTCTCACATTCCTCAAGCTCCCCGTAGGATCCTGTGCCGATCTCAATTAATCTAGATTCCCTCCCACTAGCCCCCTCTTCATCTCCAACTCCTCTACCATTCCCCTTTGATCTATCCGACTCGCTGCCCCTCCCACTATTGACTATGGCTGACAGAAGATTCTTTGCTTCTTTGTCGAACCAACCCCAAGACAACCCTAAACTTGCCCCTAACGTCATGATGTTACACAACATCCAGATTGTCGGGTCCACGCTTACATTTGCTTCTAGCATTAAAACGTTAGACCCTCCCGTTAAGTCTTGTAACTCCCCATCCCAATCCATCTCACTAGCTCTACTCGGATCTTGCCTCACTCCCTCCCTACCATGAACTATTACTGACTAACCACTACTCCCCTCACCCTGAAACCACCCCACCCCTTTTGCCACATGCTTCTCTTTAGAATGAGTTCTTTGACCTAAGTTAACAGCCACAGGATGTAAGTAATTGAAAAAAATTAAATTTTGAAAAATACCTGATGTTGCCTCTCTTTCTAGGTTGTTTAAACGATGTTAACGGCCGTTAAAACAAAAAAAGGCCGTAAACGATTTTAACAGAAATGGGCTTGGGGCATTACCGTTTAAACGGCCATTTAAACGGCCGTTTTTAAAACCATGGGCTAAACATCAAAGAGAAAAGAAAAACGTTCAACGACTTGCGAGTGGATAGTTCAAAAATTTATTCAAATGTATAAAAAAAATAGAAAATTTTGATAAAATATCAATAATTAAAGGAATATTTTTTACTAGCGAGTCGTGACTCGGCGAGTAACTATACAAATCGAGTTACTCACCTACCCACTTGACTGATTTACAATTCTGAAGGGCATTTATGAGAGAAGAGGCATTCATTTATGATCCAGAGTAGCTTTTTCTCTACCACAAGGTATACATAAGTACTTCCTTCTTGTGAAAGAGTTGAGTTGAAGAGTGGAAGAAGAAGAAGAATTAGAAGAAGAAGAAATGGGAAGTGAGTTGAAGAGAGGTGGTTTGTTTCTATTTCTAGCGTTGGTTGTGATACTCCTCCCTACTACATTTAATCTGTGTGGAGGTGTTACACTGAAGATCAACACTGCTAACTTCCGGTGCAACGCCACTATCGCTAAATGCATCGAAGAGGACGAAGAGTTCATGATGGGCTCGGAAGTAAGTCGAAGGGTTCTCCAACAGACCCGAACACGTACTGAAATTACTTTCAAACCCACTCAAACGCTTTGTCCAGGAAAAGGTAGTGGAAAAAAGTATGTAAAGTGCACACCAGACGGCAACGGGAAGGTCTATGACAAATGTAAGACGTACGATAGGTGCCGGGTTGGAGGGGATAAAAAGCCACCAAAGTGATTCAAGTGAAGACATCATCTTTCCCTCTCGATATCTTTTTTTTTTTATTTGGCTCGTTTTTATTATTTTTAGGTAAATATTTGCACTTCCACTTTGTACCTTGTAATTAGAACAAATATTCACTCATCTGTCTCTTCTTTTTATCCGTTGTTTTTTGTCCAAAAAATAAAAACACCAATTACAACACCTTCGGGCCATGATTTGCCCACTCTTTGGTGGATCGACACATAAAAATCAGCCTGATCGACACATAAAAACACATGATCTTTTATGTGTTCGTGTTCACCCTAGGATGGGCCAAACATTCATACGTCAGTGGGCCCGAAAGAGTTGCCACATTGTGTTTTTATAGGAAGGCTCAAAGTTTGCTCCTACCCAGTAGGTAAACCGATCGAGAAAATTTTTTTGGTGACTAAAGATCTCCTAGTGGGTGACTAAAAATGACCACAGACCGGATGTTTTTCCCATCAACCTGATTTGTTATTTCTAGCCATTGGATTTGAATATCCCAATATGGTCGAATCCTACATGGAAAGACTGAAATCTATTGGCGAGAAATTACCAATCGAGCTGAGTTTTCGTCCGTAGGTTTAGCAAAGTTTGGCCAAAACATCCGTACGGTCAGTGGCTCTTTGCTTGAGAAATCATCAAGCTTTTTTTTTTGATTCAGCGATCTTGCGCGTGTGAGACAAGTTATTAAGGTGAGGTTTAATTTAAGTTACTTTTTACTTTTTTTTTTAAAATAAAAATAGAATTATGATTTTTTAATATGTGGCAGTAAAAACAAACCCATTTCCTCCGCTAAATCTAGAGATCTACTAAATTTAGAGAATAATTTACGAGGACCGCCTTCAGAGAAGATATAGATTAATACCACACCTAATAAAGATTCTTGTTTCAACAGACTTCTTTTCTTATTTGCTTTCCTATTTATTTATGTTTTCTTCTTCTCCTTCTTAAAGTTCGAACCAGAAAATCAAGACTAAAACATGGGCATTATTCCATAGAAAAAGAAACCCAAATCGCTTCCCAACACCCCTGAAAATCCATTTCCATCACAAATTCACAATCGTTCTTAAGGAATTCAACAACACAGATTGAAGAACTCGCGCGAGAACGTTTTCAAGAAATTCGACGTTTCCTATTTATTTATGATTTCTTCTTCTTGTTCTTCTTTCTCTTTATGTTTGATTTCATGGAGAACACCAACAACCACCCTTTACTCCTCACCATGTTTTCCCCTCTCCACCTCTTCTTCTTCTTCCGTCTAGAGAATTCATTGTCAACGCAGAGGAGGACCAAAAATTAAGTGTAACATTCATTCCATCTTCCAATAATTCTGATGCGTATGCCTTTGTGAATGGGATTGAGATTGTTTCGATACCCTCGAATCTCTACACTCGCGGAGTAGATCTCCCCTTCTTTATTGCCCAACAGACAGTCTGTTCTCCATACAAAATGAAACCACTGCCATGGAGACGGTTTACCGACTAAACGTTGGGGGGAACCTTATCTCACCTGTAGATGATACCGGCATGTTGCGGGCCTGGGACATTGACCAACAGTACGTGGTATCGTCGTCTATAGGCGTAGAGCCACCCAATTGGAACACTACAATCAGTTACTCTGCCGCAGTACCTACCTACACTGCACCGGAGGGGGTCTACAGTACGTCCAGGACGATGAGTCTCGATAAGACGTTTAACATAAAAAACAATCTAACATGGTTTTTACCTGTTGATTCTGGCTTCAATTACCTGGTTAGGCTCCATTTCTGCGAGTACCAATTGGAGATAACGCAACCTTTTCAAAGGGTGTTTTTTATCTTTATGAACAATCTGAAGGCCGAGAGTCAAATGGATGTCATATCGTGGAGTGGCGGGAACGGAGTTCCAGTATATAATGACTACGTTGTGAATGTTCCAGGAGGAAGCAGGGGCAAGCAGGGTCTGTGGATCGCGCTATACCCTGTCTCAGAATCAAATACTATGTACTCAAGCGCAATCTTAAATGGGCTGGAGATCTTTAAATTGAGCAGTGACGAAGGAAATCTCGCTGCCTATGCGAGGCTATGATTACATTTACACTGATTTATAGTTCTGTGAATGATGTTATAATGATCATTCTTTACAGTGGTTTTCATTTTCTAACATAAGTGTATATAACTTATAACAGTCGTCGCTGTTATATAACAATATCGCCCACCCACTATTTAGATGTAAGAAACAAGGTTTAAAAGGGGTCGTTATATCTCGGTATAACGGACTGTGGCCGGGCATTACCGTTTTTTCCGCTATAATGGAAAATAACGAAAATAATGGAAAAAAGGAAAAAATAGCACTGAAATTCAAATTTTAAAAACAGAAATAATGGAAAAATAACAGAAAATAATGGACACAACGGTTGTTTTTTTTTCACAATTTTTTTTATAACGGAAAATAATGGCCGTTAGAATTAATGAAAATAACAGCCGTTAATTTTTTAGGCATTTTAACAGTATATAACGTAACGGGGGAGGTCCGAATCCATTATAATGACCGTTTTTTAAACCATGGTAAGAAGAACTACCCCTTTTAAACCTAATTGGTATGATTTTATTTTTCTGTTGTTTTTAACATTTAACGGTAGATGCACTGAATGATGGGTTTTGAATGTTTGTGTGTCCGTGTGCATGGTACTCATGTTCTTCAGTTTTAGTATTTTCATTATTTTTCATGTCTATATTGCCCCTCTTTCTTTTCAAATTGCTCAGAAGTAGGGTTACTTGTTCCATGTCATATGGCTTAAAGTTTCACTTCTTTGGTGACATGGTTCTTTATTGGGTTTTGATTTTTCTTTTCTTTTTGGGTAATTTAGTAAAGGGTTTCCCCATTTCTGACCCCATCTTGGCGTACCCACGTAGAAGATGAATCAATGGCTGATTTTGTGTGAGGATGATCTCTATGATGAGGAGATCATCCCCACAAAAATTCAAATCATTCTGATATTCATAGACTGGTTTAGAAGCTGAAGCATTATGGACCATCGATTTTTACAGTGTAACTTTAAAACCACATTTGATGGGGTTAGAAATTTCAGAATGGGCTGATTTTTTGTGGGGGTGATCTATATGGTGAGGTTATCATCCCCACCAAAAATCAGCCATTGATTCATCTCCCCCCCCCCCCCCCCCCCCGGGAGCTTTCAAACTAGCGCAAAACCCCCTTTGACCTATTCCACCGTCTTTGATTAACACTGCAAGCCGATGTATTTAAAAAGACTATTTTGCCCTTTTTCTCTCTCTCTCTCTGTAAAACCACCACCACCACCACTAACGGCTGTCGCCATCACCACCACCCCTACCACACCACCGGCAGCGCCACCTCCATGTGTTGGGGTAAACTTTGCAGCTGCTTCTCATTAGATGGCCAATGACACGATATAGCCATTGTGGTATTGGAGCCGCTCGACGAAGGATTGAGCCACTCGTTCTATTACGATCAACCCGATCCGTGTCAGGTGTAATTGCCCAAGGTCCATTCAAAGGAGACCACAACGTTCAGATCAATTTTTTGTTCCTCTATAATTGCTAATACATCCACCCCTATTTATTACGGCTTCTGTAAACATGAAAAAGGGAACATCAAGAAGCTTGAGATGAGTGCATAAGAAGATGGGCTTACTCATCTTGCATCAGTGACTGTTCATTATAATCCTTTTGATCTTGCTACTAGCTAGGTTTCAATCCATCTTGTTTGAGTTTAATGTTCCCCCAATTTTGATACATATACGGTTCAGTTGCAATCGATTGATGACCCTCTTCTTGTTCCGGCAGAATCATCTACCATCACTTGATCGATTTTTTCAATTCCCAAAAACAACAATCTCGGATCTATGATAAAACTAGTTGGAATGGGAGGAGAATCAGAAATGTGAAAGTGTGAATGGGACATAGAAAGATTGGAGCTCGATCGGAGGCTGAAGGAACAGTTGATTTGATCTGGTTCAGAAGCAACAACTATTAGTACCCTTGAAAGCATTTTCTCAGGCCGTGAAAAAAATAGTGGAGGCCCATCTGGATATTGCATACCCAGTAGGAGAATACCTACTTGACCGAAGGGTTCATGTGTTCTGGACCTTCTGGTGACACTGAGGTTGCGTTTGGCATTGTGGTTTCACCGCAAAAAGTCGGCTTATTACGAATTCGGACTGCTATAAGCAATTTAACAGCGTTTGGTAAAATTAAAAAAGTAACTTTTTAAAATCGCAAAAAGCTAGAAAAACGTTAAACACAGAAGCCGTTTCATAACGGCTTTTGCGTTTAGCGTTTGCGGACCGCAGGTTTACTTAAAATTTTCTTTATCTTTTTTATCCTTGTGTACATTTTAAAATCTCTAAAAATCTCTTATCTTCTTCAACAAAAAAAAAAACGCAATGAGAGGAGCTCGTTCTCGAGCCACCTCTTTTTCATCGAGAGGTTTTGGTGCTACAGCTGCTGCTTCGAAAATAAATCTTAGCGAAGCTTGGATCAAGCTCAACCGAGTCCACCACTACTCTTCAATCTTGTCTTCCCCCTCTTGGATCTCTCAATCTCCTCTCCGACTCCTGGGATTTCCATACCGATCGGAATATCCCCGAAAGTCTGATTCTTTTTTTTTTTTGCATTTTTTCTTTCCTCTTTCCACTAAAAACCCTAGAAACAAACTCTAAGAAGTTTGCAATTCTTGTGCAATTCCGCACTGAAGTTAAGTGGTTCAGCTTTTACGTCTAACAACTCTATTGCCTCGACCATCTCTTGCATTGAGCGTCGAAAATCCATGTACGGATCTGGCGAATATGTCGGAATAGGGACACCTCCGCTGATTAATCTGGCGGACAATCCGGGGACTCAATGATAGAGTTGGATAGACCAGTGAAGGAGAAGAAGAAGTGTTGGGAGGCAAAGACGGTGACGAAGTCTGGTGTGGTGGTTTCGTTGTCGGAGTCCGTTGAGGAGAAGTCGTCGCTAGAGCGACCGTGGGATTTAGAGGTAGAGTCAAGTGTGAGGTCGTAGACGGAGTTGATATTTTTTTATCAAAACTGATGAAGGGGTGGTGACTGATGAACGGTTGGGATCATTTACTGTAAGTTGGGTTGGGTATTGAGCGGGCGTTTGAGCTTTGTGAAACACGAACAAAATCACACGAGCTTCTAGAAAAATCCAAAACATGCATCACCATTCCCCAATCTACAAATGCATTTCTTAATACATTAAACCAAGGTTTAAAGGAGGCCGTTTTAACGGTTAAACGGACTGGGGGTGTTACCGTTTAAACCGTTTCAAAGGTTTGAAACGACCAGGGGCAAAAATGGAAAAAATGGGAAAAATAGAATTTAAAGGAATTAAACGGAAAAAATGGCGCTGAAATTCAGATTTGGAAATTTGAAAATTTAAAAAAAAAAATGGATTTTAACGGATTTTAACCGAAATTAAACGGATTTTAACGGATTTAACGGCCATTTTTTCCACAAAATTTTTCAGAATTAAACGGCTGTTTAAACGATTTTAACAGCCGTTGCCGTTTTTTTCAAAACCTATAAAACATGTTTAAGCGGTTTTAACGGAAACGGACTTGGGGCGTTACCGTTTAAACGGCCATTTTTAAAACCATGCATTAAACTTCATCACATAAATAATAATAAAATAAGTCAGGCTAAAGTAATTAAAATAAATATATTGAAATCTTGGAATGGGGTCTTGAGCCTTTCGAGTATGTTATAGGCTAGATATACTTTTACAACCATTGTTTATCAAAGTAACGCCTCTTCCTAAAAAATAATGTGTATGGTATAACATGTAGGACACCAAAATAACATGAAAAACTCATTTTTGTTAGTTTTGAAACTGGAGTAGTGATTTACTCCTGATTCTTTTTTACCAAACACTGTATCATTGCTTTTTCTTAGAATAAGCACTTTTTTGACAGGGTGTGCCAAACACCCAAAATAACTTAAATTAAGTTATTAAAAAAAAGTACATTTTTAGAAGCACCTTTTTTAAAGCTAACCGTAATGTCAAACACAACCTGATACAATACAGGGAGAGGAGTAGATCTTTGACTATGGACGTCCTTCATGATCACAACATTGATGATGGACCATAGTATGAGCCATGTGGCACATTGTTAGGCACTATTGACTGTATGGATGTTTGATTCATCCCTGGGTGGACCTACGTACCAAAAAGAAACATGATAAGAATGCATGAATCTTGCTATGCTGGTCCAAATAAGGATGCGCCGTACGGTCAGTGGTCTCTAAGAGTGTGCCACATGGCTATTGTACTCCGTCATCCATGTGAAAGAGTTGTAGCATACATGGAGAGAAAAAGAGAGAAAGAAAGATGGGCAAAATAGTCTTTTCATACAAATTGTAATGGTAGTGTGAGTCAAAGTCACGGTGGAATGGGTCAAAGGGGGTTTTGCCTTCACTTCAAAAGTTTAGGGGGTAAAACGAATTACTTTTAAAAGACCGGGGTTTTATTAAATTATTACCCTTTCTTTTCTCAATAGGGCTGATGTACATGTTGAACATCCTTCTTTAGATTTTTTTGTCTTTTTGGAGGGAAAAAAAAGGTGAGGGACCGTGGAAACCACAGTGAGAGGAGAGTACGGTGTTGAAAGGGGAAACGCCCCTTTATGATCCTTCACTTGAACCTTTGTGATACCAAGACACCAATCAGGCTCATCTTTTTGTGTACACGTATCCACCCAAGGATGGGCCAAACATTCATAGGTTAGTGGGCCCGGAAGAGTTGTCCCATGGTGTTTTTAGAGGGAAGGGTGAAAGTATGATCCTATCCTTAAGGTGAGAAGTTTTTCCTGCGGAGAAATTTTTTTGGTGCCCAGAGATCTCCTTGTGGGTGGCGTAAAACATGCCATGTGACACTCTTTGAGACCACTGACGGTATGGATGTTTGGGCCATCTCTACCACACCAAATGTGATTTCTTTCTAACTGTTGGATTTGAGTCCTTTTAGATGGATTGATTTTTAATTAGCTGTGGATTCGACATTGATTGGTTTTCTTTTCCCTCCATCGCGAAAATCCATTTCCATCACAATCGTTTTTAACGAATTCAACAACCCAGATTGAAGATGTCGAGAACGTTTTCAAGAAATTCGACGGTTTCTTTTAAAACTTTGTTGTTCATACTTGATATGTTGCTTTGAAGTTCTTACTGGATTACCATCTTCCTGAGGCAGAACTTCTCTTTGACTGGGACCCATAATTTCTTCATTAAAGAACACCATCTTCCCACTATGAAACTGCATTCTTAATGGCTCTGCAGTCTGCAATAGAGACGACGCGGGGTCATCTTGTAAGTCTATCAAGTCTTTCTCTTTATGTCTCTTTATGTTTGATTCCATGGAGAACACCAACAAACACACTTTACACCTCACCATGTTTTCCCCTCTCCACCTCTTCTTCTTCTTCCATCTACTTTTCTCCATCACCGCTGCCAATAACTCGCCATTCGTTCCATCTGATATCATTTTCCTCGACTGCGGTTCCTCTTCAGACACTCCACTACTTGAGGGTCGGAATTGGACAGCCGACTCCGGAACAAAGTTTATGTTGTCAGGCCAAGACAACACATCAACAACAGCCATTGCAAAAGCCCAAGGCTCTGCCCCGCAAGTCCCTTACATGACTGCTCGTATCTTTCGCTCTCAATTTACCTACTCATTCCCCGTCTCCTCCGCTGGCCCAAAATTCATCCGTCTCTACTTCTATTCTGCTTCCTACTCCGATCTTAACATATCTAATGCCTCCTTCTCCGTCACCGTGGGTCGCTACACCCTCCTAAGTAACTTCAGCGCCTCCCTCACTGCTGATGATCTCGGCGAAGCATACTTCCCTAGAGAATTCTCATTCAACGCAGAGGAGAACCAGAGCTTAGATGTAACGTTCACACCATCTCCGAATACATCCGACTCCTTTGCTTTTGTGAACGGAATTGAGATTGTTTCGATGCCCTCGAATCTGTACACTCGCGGGGTAGACCTCCCCTTCTTGTTTGCCCAACAGACGATTCAGTTCTCCAAACATAACGAAACAACAGCCATGGAGACAGTTTACCGACTAAACGTCGGGGGGAACCTTATCTCACCTGTATATGATACTGGCATGTTTCGGACCTGGGAAATTGACCAACAGTACGTAGTATCAACGTCTAAAGGCGTAGAGCCGCCTAATTGGAACACTACAATCAGTTACTCAGCCGCAGTACCTGCCTACACTGCACCGGAAGGGGTCTACATTACGTCCAGGACGATGAGTCTCGATAAGACGTTTAACACAAACAACAATCTAACATGGTATTTACCTGTTGATACTGGCTTCAATTACCTGGTTAGGCTCCATTTCTGCGAGTACCAATTGGAGATAACGAAGCCTTTTCAAAGGGTGTTTTTTATCTTTATCAACAATCTGACGGCCGAGAGTGAAGCCGATGTCATCTCATGGAGTGGGGGGAATGGAGTTCCAGTGTTTAAAGACTACGTTGTGAATGTTCCAGAAGGAAGCGGGGGAAAGCAGGGCCTATGGATCGCACTACACCCTGTCTCAGAATCAAATACGAAGTACTCAAGCGCAATCTTAAACGGGCTGGAGATCTTCAAATTGAGTAGTGATGAAGGCAATCTCGCTGGACCCAATCCTCCCCCGAAAGTGGGCCTGTCTCCGCCTGGCCCTGAACTGTCATCCCGTCCATCAAAGAATTCGAAGAAGAATCGAACTCCAGTCATCATTGCCGGAAGTGTGGTATGTGGGTTCGTTGCACTATCTGCTCTGTGTTTCTTTGTTTTCCGGTGCCGGGGGAGAGTGAAAGACACCGCTGGCGGTGCAGGGGACAAGAAATCTCGGAGATTCCTGCACTCTCACTCCGTCGTATCCACAAAAACGACCACGTCTTCACTACCGTCCGATATCTGCCGCCACTTCTCGCTTGCCGAGATCAAAGCGGCGACCAACAACTTCGACGAATCTTTGTTCATCGGCATCGGCGGCTTCGGTAGCGTCTACAAGGGCCATATAGACGGTGGTGATGGAACATCCATCACCACCACAGTTGCGATAAAGCGAGGGAAACCGACATCACAACAAGGGATCAAAGAGTTCCATACGGAGATCAAGATGCTCTCAAAACTCCGTCACCTCCACCTTGTCTCTTTGATCGGGTACTGCGAGGAGGACGGAGAGATGATCCTGGTCTACGACTACATGGCCCACGGCACTCTCCGTGATCATCTCTACAACACCAGTAATCCCCCTCTTCCGTGGAAGCGGAGGCTTGAGATTTGCATTGGAGCAGCACGCGGCTTACACTATCTCCATACAGGAGCGGAGTACATGATCATCCACCGTGACGTGAAGACAACCAACATACTATTGAATGAGAAATGGGTGGCCATTGGCCAAGGTTTCAGATTTCGGTTTGTCGAAGATTGGACCCCACGACCCTGTCCCACACCCACGTCAGCACTTTGGTCAAAGGTAGCTTCGGGTATTTAGATCCTGAGTACTTCATGCGTCAGCAACTAACGGAGAAATCCGACGTGTACTCGTTCGGAGTGGTGTTATTCGAGGTGTTGTGCGCAAGGCCAGCGTTGATTCCGAAGTTGGAGAAAGAGCAGGCAAGCTTGGCCGAGTGGGCCCGACACTGCAATCGGAGCGGAACCCTTAATCGGATAATTGACCCATATCTAAGGGGTAAGATAGCTCCGGAATGTTTAAAACGGTTTGCAGAGATCGCTGAGAACTGCGTGGCTGAGCAGGGAATCGAACGGCCAGCAATGGGCGACGTGGTGTGGAACCTTGAGTTTGCGTTGCAGCTGCAGGAGAATGCAGTGGAGAATTGCAAGGGCGGTAGGGCCTACAACGTGACTGACGATGAGGAGACGCCGTTCAGCGACTCCTTCACCGTATCAACTGAAGATGATGACTTATTCTCAAGAATCGAAATTTCGGATTCAAGGAGCAGTGGAACAACTATGACGAGCGTTGGACAACGGAGCCTCCCCAGTGGTAGTGATGATTCCGAAAGGATGATTTCAAATGGACGGTGAGATCGGTTCAATAGTGGCAGGGGGCCATATGACTATGGTGTGAGGGTTTCAGCGTGACAACAAGAGTCCATCATTATTTGTAATTTGGGTAGGGGTTGGATAAGATAAAAGTGAGAGTAGTTTAGATTTTGTAATTGTTTGTTTTCGTTTAGTTCAATATAAGTTGAGAATCGTGTCATGTCATTCGCACGTATCAGAGCGCGCTCCAGGCCTGAAGCCCACTTCATTTGCCAACACCACCTCCTGAAGGTTTTTTGCTGGGTTGGGCAGGGGTGTTTAGACTTTAGACTCATAACTGGCCGAGCTGGACTTGACCTTAGCCACTTAAGTTCTGGCCCATTAACACCCTTACCCGTGTAGTGCACATACCGAGAGTATAACTTTGATGACAGGACCGATGACAGGACGCAGTATGAACCACGTGGCACACTCTTAGAGGACTCTGACCGAATGGATGTTTTCCCAATTCCTACGTGGACGTACAAATGAGGATGAATGTGAAAGTCGAAGATATTTAAAAAGACAAGGGGGGAAAGGGAAAAAAGGTGTAGATTGTGGTTTTGAGAGGAGATTTTATGGAACTTGACTTAACCAAAAAATAACTTTTTTAATAAAATTAAGTAGAAGAATAAGATTCGTATAGTGACACGTGGCATTTTGGGAGGAGAAAGCATCAATAGATTCAGGGTCAGCTTCGATCGTGTATAAATCTGGCGCGGAAATTAAAAGATTCACATGTGCAAATTACATTTTCGCGCTTTTGGCCGTGCAAATTGTGCGAATGTTTTTTTGCGGGCAAACCAATTTGCCTGCAGATATAGGTAAATAATTTCTCATCCCCCACTTTGTCGGGAAAATATATATTTGTCCGCTATTTCGAGCCTTAAAGGAAAAATTTTATTTTCTCATCGGGAAAACAAAAAATAAAGAACCATACACATGGGCCCACACACTGACTGCATCATTTGGATGAGAAAAAGTCAAAAGTGATCCAAACGTGCATAGAGTTCTTGCGTGCAAATAATCATGAGAAGCGAGACTGTTAGATAAACAGGTAATTGATCCAATTAGGAGAAAAGGAATCACTCCCTAGGCGGATGATAAACAATAATTGAGAAATAATCAAGAACAATAGAAAATAATAGAAGCAAATCTTCTTCCTCGTGATGAAACCATTCAGTACATTTCCTCCCAAACTGCTAGGAAATAGTCGATGTAATATGAGGTCTCGGAATCCGACCATAAATCCATCACCTATATTGCTAATTTAAAAACATGTCGGAACGGATCGCCTGTTCCATCAAACATCTCAAATTTAGGGTTACGCATGGAACTCGACATCTCAACTATTGAGTTGTCTTGTATAAACAAAAAACTTCGTATATTTAAAAAATCACAGCGTACTGGTCAGTAGGCTGACTCTTGGCATTTGTTTGTAATGGCAAACAATTTATCCTCTTATTAGACTAGCATTTGGATTTTATCAGTTTTCTTCTCGACCTCAACAATTGATATCTCTCATCCGAAGATCCTTCATCGTGCAAAAGGTGTGAGGGAGAATCTCCTTCATAGTGTACTATCGGGATGGAACTTGTCTTGTAGGGAAATAGTGGGGTGATAAATGCGTGGACCTCCCTGGGCCTACCACCTCAGTTGTGCGCATGAGCGCACTGGAGTTTTCTACGCTGGCTTTCGATCACGAAATGTGTCTGTCCCTCTCTCCCCTTGCTCTTATGCTACTAGGCGAAGTAGTGGTTCGGTTCAACTAAAGGGCTAGGTCTTGTTGGGTCACTTGTCATTGGACGTAGAGTGTCCAATTTGTGAATGAGAGCTGCAGGCTACCTAGGAAATCTAACCCTTTTTTGAAAAAACAAACGTGTCCGTCAAGAGTTTCTTACATCCAATTCTTACACCCGGTTGTGGGGAGATCATGTTGGATAAACCAACCACCCACTGAGTCTTTCATTCTATATATAGTTACCCTCCTCACAAAAGATTAGGACATTTCGGGACTCCTAACCTCATGAAAATTTGACTTTAATTTGAAAAATCCTAACTATCCAATTGAGCCATTAATTTGGATCAAGTTTTATATGGTTAGCAATTTTGAAATGAACTTATTTTTGGTGATGATGATCATCATGGAAAGGACAACTCAATGGATGGTTGAATTCATGGTTTTAAAAACGGCTGTCTAAACGGTTTTAACGGCCGTTTAAACGGTAACGCCCCAAGCCCGTTTTCGTTAAAATCGTTTAAATACGTTTTATCGGTTTTGCAAAAAATGGCCGTTTTTTTGTTTAAACGGCCGTTAAAATCGTTTAAACAGCTGTTTAATTTTAAAAAATTTTGTGAAAAAAATGGCCATGAAAACCGTTTAATTCCGCTAAAATCAGTTTAATTTCCGTTTAAATCCGTTAAATTCCATTTTTTTTTATTTTAAATTTTCAAATTTCAAAATTTGAATTTCAGCGCCACTTTCTCAGTTTTTTTCCGTTAAAATCAGTTAAAACCGTTAAAATCCATTTAATTCCATTTTTTTCCATTTTTGCGCCTGACCGTTTCAATCCGTTTTAACGGCCGTTTAAACGGTTTAAACTGTAACACCCCCAGTCCGTTTAACCGTTAAAACGGCCTCCTTTAAACCTTGGTTGAATTATTCAACATGATCTCCATGTGGGCCCCACCACTGGATGTAAGAAATGGGTGTAGCTCTAGAGGGACGACTACTCAAAAGTCAAAACAAACATGTAAAAGAAAGGGGGAAAACTGGTTGGCATGGCCACTCAGTTTTCTTATGTACACGGGTCATGATTTTATTGGTGACTTTTTGTGTCCAACGTCATTGGACACTACAATTATCCTATGGAGATAGTCTTGGTTGTCATGATGACTCTGTGGGAATGAATTTTTGCACGGAGGCAAACCAACTTTTGAGGAGAATAGCTTTGCACACGGTGATAAGCCAGAAAAAAAAAAAAAGAAGAAAAAGAAAAAATGTTCCTCTGAAAAGGAGACGTGACTGAGACCAAGTCTATTAAAACTCTAAAACTCGACTTGATGAATCGTGAGTCGAGTAAAGAAAGGGGGTTCAGAAAAGA
Organism: Euptelea pleiosperma; assembly: GCA_035048495.1. NCBI lineage: Eukaryota > Viridiplantae > Streptophyta > Magnoliopsida > Ranunculales > Eupteleaceae > Euptelea > Euptelea pleiosperma. Next base: position 20,214,478 of record CM068543.1, read on the forward strand.
GAAAGTTCACCGAGCCACCCCACAAACTGATTTGCAGTATTGAAGGGATTTTATGAGTGAAGAGGCGTTCATTTATGATCCAAAGTAGCTTTTTCTCTACCATATAAGCCATAAGGACCATCTTCTTGTGAAAGAGTGGAACAAGAAGAAGACGAAGAAGCAATAATGGGAAGTGAGTTGAAGAGAGGTTTGTTTTTATTTCTAGCATTAGTTGTGATACTTCTCTTTAGTACATTTAATCCGTGCAGAGGTGCTTCACTTGATATCAACAGTAACTTCCGGTGCAACGCTACTATCGCTGAATGCATCAACGAGGACGAAGAGTTCATGATGGGCTCGGAAGTAAGTCGAAGGTTTCTCAAACAGACTGGAATAAAGTTCACTAAATTTACTATCAAACACACTCAAACGCCTTGTCCAGGACAAGGTAGTGGAAAAAAGTATGTTAAGTGCATACCGGACGAAAACAAGAAGGTCAATAATAACAAATGTAAGATGTACAATAAGTGCCGGGTTGGAGGGTTTAAAAACCCACCAAAGTGATTCAAGTGAAGACATGATCTTTCCCTCTCTATTATCTCGTTGTTATTACTTTTAGGGCGTGTTTGATTGCCAAGTGGGAAAATTGCATTTTCCTTGAGAAAACACTAATCGGGCCAAATTTTGGTCTGTATGTCCATCTAAGGTTGGCAAAACATCGATACGGTCAGAAATCTCTAGGAATATTCAACGCGGCTAATATTGTGGTCGGTCAGCAAAGTCGTACTCACCTGTAACCGTATATTTTAATTTGGTCTTTTTCATGCTTTGATATATATTCGTTTATCGAAGCATTAATTGGAATACTCAGATCCGACGGCTTTAAATCACAAATCAGGTAAACTTTGGTCCGCAGTCCCACCTAAGGAAAAGCCAAGTCCATACGGTCAGTGGTGCAAGGTCAAAACGTTGCAGGATCAAAATTGTTCTCGTGACTGTCCGTAAGCAAAGATGTTCGTGACAAGAAAATTGATGTATAATAAGTGCTTCTTGTGCTTCAAAAAAGAAAAAAAGTGCTTCTTGTGAGAGAGTCGCGAGGGAATTGGGTTGAAGAAGAAGAAAAAGAAATGGGAAGTGAGTTGAAGAGGGGTTTGCTGCTATTTCTAGTGTTGCTTGTGATACTCCTTAATCTGCGTGGAGGTGTTACAATGAAGATCAACAGTAACTCCCGGTGCAACGGCACTATCGCTGAATGCCTCGACGAAGAAGAAGAATTCTTGATGGACTCGGAAGTAAATCGAAGGCTTCTCCAAGGGTCCGGAGGAGAAGTCACTAAAATTACTTTCGACCCCAATCAAGGAGCTTGTCCAGGGAAAGCAAGTGGAGATCCGTATGCTAAATGCTTACCAGGCAGCAACATGAAAGTCAACGTCAGATGTAAGCCTTACGGTCATTGCAGGCTGAAGCAGACGAACTAAGAGGCATTCAAGTGTAATTTGTATTCTTTTATGTTTTTTTTTTTTTCACTCGTTCTTTTACTCTTTTATATATTAGCAATCGGGACTTTGTACCTTGTTTAATCATAAACCAGAACCAAATGAGGCTGATCAGTTGCATGCTGCATTTCCCCTCCAAATTAAGGAGGTGGGATATCATTCAATGGTTCACACCAGGAGATCCATTTCAACATGGGTGCAATTGAATGACCATAGCCATCCCAACTACAGAACTCCTTTTGGCCCACGGAGCATATTGTTCCCTACTTTGCAAAAAGAATGTGACGAAGTTGGATGCTTATGATCTGATCAGGTCAATTTTTGAAATTGACCATAGGCCGGAGATCTTAACCCCAACCATCGATACGGTCAGCGTCCCCTAAAAGTGTGCCACGTCGCTGGTATTGTGGGCTGTGATCGATCTCGCTCACTGAGGGGTGTGAGGGAAGGTTTACTCTTACCCTTTTGACCGATTCTTTGTGTCACACGAAAACACTCTGTTTTTCTCCGGTAAGACTTGCCTGACCATATACAACATAAGCCAATTTATTAGAGGACACTGACCGTATAGATGTTTGACCAATCCGTAAGTGGACATACCAACCAAAAATCAGGATGATTAGTGATTTCAGACCTTTGGATCTTTGTATGGAAATAATGGTAATTAATGCTCAAATTCCTACGGTTAAAATCAACCAACGAAAATGATTTCAACTAACGCTTAGAAATCACTTATCAGGTTGATCTTGGGTTTGTAGGTCCACCTAGGGATTGGCTAAACATCTATACGGTCAATGCCCTCTAATAATTTGCCACGTGGCTTATATTGTGGGTGTTCAGGTAACCTGACTATAAGTGTGCAGGCAATCTTGCTCGTTTTTCTCAACAAACAGAAAAATAAAAAATATAAAAAAAAAAAAACAAAGATTTCATTTGTAGAAGGAACAGGTTCCGATGACAACAAAAGTGAACCAACAAATTCACGTTTTTTCTCAGCCGTCTATCCTCAGAATCCAGCGGTGGTTCTGCTTTTGCAAAAGTGATGCCAACTCAGCACTATTAACCACCGTTGGATTCTCAGGATCCACGGCCGCCAAAAACGTCAACTTTTTTGGTTCACTTTTGTCGGTCGTCGGTTATGAGAGAGAAAAAAAAAACTTATTTTTTTAAAAAAGTTTTTTAAAAGCAAAGTTGGTTAACATCACATTAACCTTAGTACGGCTGGCGAAATGCTACTGGCGCATCTTCGCCGCTTCAAACTTTCACCGCTTAAAAAATTTTCTCGTGTTGTTCGAAGTGTTAAGTGCAAGGCCAGCGTTGATTCTGACATTGGAGAACGAGCAGGCGAGCTTGGCCGAGTGGGCCCGACACTGCAGTCGGAGCGGGATCCCCCTTCATCAAATAATTGACCCATATCTTAAGGGGAAGATCACTCCGGAGTGTCTAAAACGGTTTGGCAAGATCGCTGAAAAATGCGTAGCTTATGATGGGATCGAGCGGCCAGCAATGGGAGACGTGGGGTGGAGCCTTGAGTTTGCATTGCAGCTACAGGAGAATGCAGAGGAGAATTTCAGGGGTGGTAAGGCCCACAATAGGACTGACGATGAAGACACCCCGTTCTGCGCCTCCTTCGCCATACCAACTAATCACCATGAGTTTTTCTCAACTGTCGAACATTTTTTGGAATCATCGAGCAGTGGCTCAACTCTGACGGGCGTTGGACGACGGATCCTCGCCAGTGGTAGTGATGATTCTGAAAGGCTGATGTCAGGGGACGTGTTCTCAGAGATCATGAATCCAAATGCACGGTGAGATCGATTCAATGGTGACGGAGGGCCACAGGAATATAATGTGTGGGTTTCAGCGTACTAATTTGTTGCAAGTTGTATACTAGTGGAAGGCCCATCCCACGGCACTCCCAACAAAGCATTTGCCAAAATCGAGTGAGTGGCTGAGATCCACTGTCCAGTTGGGGGATAAGATCTCGGCCCTTCTTTATTGAAGCCTATAAGAGGGGGAGACAACTTAGCTCCCTTGTTACATGACTAGTGGGTGCACTCGCAGACAAAACATTTGTGAAAATTGGGTGTGAGTGGCTGAGATCCACTGTCCAGTTGAGGATAAGATCTTGACCTCCTTTATATAAAGCCTATAAGATGGGGAGACAACTGAGCTCCCTTGTTATATAGATTTGTACTTTCGGTAGTTTGTTAAGTTTTAAGTAATAATAATTTAGTTCCACCCTCTTAAGTAATCCTCAATATAAGTTGAGGTTTGTAGGGTTGTCAAAGGATAGTCGAAAATTCGAATTCGTTTCAAATCCGTATTCGCAAAATCCTGTAATATCCACAAAATTTCAGATATTGATGTATTTGATTCGATAATATCCGAACCCATATATCATTTAATAATTACAGTAAATATTTAATAATTATATATATATAGATAGATATATTATATTATATTATATTATATTATATTATATTTACTATATTAAATAATATTTATCATAATAATAATATTTATTGTATATAAATATAATATTTATAATTATTTTACATATTCGATTTTCGGATCGGATATTATCGAATATCCGAAAAGTTAATCGGATTTAAATTCGAATATTGATTCAGAATATCCGTCGGATATTGAATCGGATTCAAATATTAGATCATTTTTCCGATTCGGATTCGGATATGCTTATATTTGATTCGAATAGTATCCGTTGACAGCCCTAGGTTTGTGTGGCAATTTGGCATGTTGGGCCGGGCCTAATACGAGCCGGGCCGATATGGCCCGAGAATACGTCAGAACGGGCCTGTTCAAATGTTGAAGCCTGCAGCCCGGTCTTAGGTCAAATTCAAACTGGGCCTCAGGTCGGGCTGATGTGCTGATGGACTGCGGTGGGCCGTGCTGATATGACCTGAGAAGACTTCGGACTGGACCTGGTCAAAATGTTGAAGCCTGTGGCCTGATTTTATGTCAGACTTCAGCCTGGCCCTCAGGTTGGGCTGCTGGGCTGAGCTGAGGGCTAGCTGGGCTGATGGACTGTGTAACGGGCCGGGTTAATGGGCCAGACTGATATTAACGATTGAGGGCCAACCCCAAGTCCAAACGTTACAACGGACTGGGGGCGTTACCATTTTTTTCGATATAATGGCTGTTAAAACGAATTGTAATGCACCGGTAAAAATGGGACAAATGGGAAAAATATATGGAAATAACGGTGCCAAATTCCTCAATTATTGCAGTTGTTTGTCATCCCTAGTTCTATAACACGTATTAGAGGTGTGGCAGCAACATTCGTGCACGTGCTCCAGTTAAGAAGCCTACTTTGTTTGGCCACAACGATGCTTAAAGGTGTTCTTTTGGGTTTGACCAGGTCAGTTTGGGCCTATAATGGGCTGAGCCGGACTGGACCTTAGCTACTTATGTTCTGGCTCATTAATACCTTTACCCATAGACCATAGTCATAGATGAACCACTCTCTGAATTCCGATCCAAAAATCAAACAAATAATTCGAAAATACCATGCAATGGGAGTGGTGTTCCCACAAGCAATCAAAGAGGTGGCCCGTCCATTAAATGGTCTGGATCGTAAGCATATGTTGTACGTTTAAGGTAGAGACAAGGATGGTGGGTCTCTGTGAGGTCAGAATTTGATTATACTATCCCAACAGCACATCTTAATCTTTCAATTTTGATTGGAGATCAAAATGTATAGATCGTTGAGGGATATCTGCCCAAAATTCTCCAATGATCGAGTTAGTATCTCGGATAATCGAGATGATTTTAACGTAAAAAGTTCTCTCTACCATGTCAGAATCCGAACAGATACTCTGATAAATAGAAAACGGGGTAAATCTAGTTTAACTTTTTTTACGAGTAAAACTTCTATCACAGCCTTCTGACAGATGTCTGTCACAATAAAAATCACAGGCCACGTGGAACACTCTTAGTGGACTCTGACCGTATGGATTTTGGCCAGTTCCTCGGTGGACCTATACACCAAAAATCAGCCTGATTAGTTATTTACAACCTTTGGATCTTTGCACCCAAATAACGCTCAATAATGCTCGAACTATTACTGTTACAATCAACCCATGAAAATAACTTCAATCGAATCGCTTAGAAATCACTAATCAGGCTAATATTTGGTTTAGAGATCCACCGAGGGACTGGCCAAACATCCATGCGGTCAGTGTCCACTAAGAGTGTGCCACGTGGCCTGTGATTTTCATTGTGACAGAAGCATCTGTGAGAAGCTGTGATAGAAGATGTAACAATGTATGCCTGAAACTGTTTCATTTGCGGAAGCGGCATTTTTGTTAGTGACCGATGCCATCTTGATGGATATACAGACCAAAAATCACCTTGATTGGTAATCTATAACCATTAGATTTTAACACTTTTTAGCACTTTTTAAGGCGTTCTTATAGCCGTTGAATGCAACTATTTTTTGAGTACCGCTAAAAATCATTAAACAAGCTGATTTTTTGTATGAATGTCTATTAAGGGTTGGGCTAAACATCCATGCGGTCGGTGGGCCCAGATAGCAGTGGTGACTACCAAAAATGCCGTTCCGCAAATGAAAAGATCTCAGGTATACCTTGTTACATCACGACCCTAGAAGTTTTACTTATCATTGTGTAAAGCTCGACTTTTTCTTTCTTTTCTTGACTTTTGTAACGACAAAGTTGCATTTTAAAGAGGATAGGTGTTCTCATTGGTGGTTTGGGTTCAGTCACTAACCACATAGCCAAATGCTCTGCTATTATTGTTAAAGGTGCGATTTTTTGCTTTATCTAAAGGTTGGAAATGCATTTAGGTAGAATCTGTTTCGCAAACTGTAGTTAAGTCCTTTCTTCAAGATGATCTTCCTTGAAAAATCCACGACAAGTGGGACTCTGTTAAAGCCGAATATGTCTTGTTCTGGATTAGCTTTACATGGCGTGAAGTTAATTTTGGGTCAGACGCTTGTGCTGAAGTATCTTCTACTACTCCTAGCTCAATACAATAGTTCGATGGTAGGTCTCCCTTCATTCGGGCTGTGGAGGATCATGCAGCAACCTATTACATGTTTGTTGAGTGATATTTTCTTCTTCCTTTATTTTTTGGGGGGGGGTGGGGGTCTCCCAGTTTGGTAAGGAGTCTGCACATTTGTGCCTCATTTCCTTCTATTCTAAGCCTCTTGTATATTCCCTATCTTTTTCTTTCTTCTTTTAATGCATCAATTATTTAGCAAAAAAAATTAGACTGCGTTTGGTTCGCTGGAAGTGGTTTCCAGAAAGTGGACAGTTCCACTTTCTAGAATCTATTTTCATGCTGTTTGGTTGAAACTTCATCAACACTGCAAATGTTAAGCATAATAACAAGACCCTAATTTTGGTGCCTGCAACAGCTCCTCCACCATAAATCAGATCAACCCAGACCAATCAACCTTTTGCTGCTGCCCCTCTTTGATAAGCCCAATCCATGTCAAAACCTCAATTGGCATCATCTACATATCCTCATGGAGAAGAATCCAATTCGACACAACCTTCTAAAACAAAATTGACACTTCAAATAACATGTCAAGACCAGATTCTAGAGTATCTGATGAATTTAACTTTTGTATTTTAGTATATCTGACTTAATTGACTAATGATTTATATTTTCTAATTATGATTATCCTTCAAAATTGAATCAATTTAATAGTCCAAACAAAAAGGATTACTACTTGTCAATCTCTATCAACCATTGACACTCTTGCATTCATTGATCAGCTAAAATTTTTAAAAAAATTTGCTTGTCTTTGGTTGACAACTGGGTCACTTAATAAAAAAGGTGTCATTATCCTCACACCAATCGTGTTTTTGTTTAAATGTTCTCAATTTGTTATCTAATGCATCCGTGCTTTATTGATATATTATTGTACATACTAGTTATTTTTCTATACTTTTGTCAATTCTATAAGAATAATGGAGAGAGAAATCAAAGAGCTAAATAGGTAGATATATGAGATGGGGGAAAAATAGGTAGATATATGAGATGGGGGAGAAAAATGTTCACTGTTCTTTATGAGATTAGCTAAAACTTTGTCATAGAACAAGACTTTAGTTCAGACCCGAAGTGGCATTTAGAAATTGAACTAAGGGAAGTCCAATCAATTGGACCCAGTGCAAAAATTGATTGGATCAATGGAGATAGAACTTCCCAAAAATTCAATTAATTGGACCATGTGCAAGAATCGATTGGACGCACGGAGACAACTTCTAGAGGAGTCCAATCGATTGCACTCTGTGCAAGAATTGATTGGGCCGATGAGGAAATGTTCAAAATCAAATTCGGATTTCTAGTTTTCCAGTTTCCCACCTCTTGTTCACCCTTAGGGCTCAACTCTTTCTATGTATAGTCTTCCCTTGATTATTAGAAAACACACACTCATATAGAGAGACTTTCTAGTTTCAAGAGCTATTATCTATTAGTTGAGCGGAGCCTCCGGAGAGAAAAACCTAATTAGTCATTCATTTTCATTGATGGTTTTTCTTCTCTCATGATCATTAATGCTTAAAGTCTCTACTTCATCTATAAGTTTGATCTAAACCTCTGCCTATATTATCCTAAATATCCGACCTAGTAAGTCAGAGAGTACCACGTGTGTCTCAATTCACTATGAGTTACGTTGAGGAGTCAGGGTATACTGAATTCTTCACTTTCGGGGTTAGACCGACGAGTGATAATAAAATGGGGTATACCAGTTGAATGATAAGTTTGTGGTGTACCAAACTGAACAGCGAAAAATAAATCTTGGTTGGAAGGGCGCTCGTGGATTCGACGTGTTGAGCTAGAAAATGTGGACGCACCGGCAGTTGGCATAAAGGTTGTATGCTGTAAGAACAGTGCTGCGTAACTTCTGTAACTTGTAACTTTTCGATTAGTGATACTTTCCGTCTAGATGTGGTCCCGTGATTTTTCCTTGGCTAAAATCTATGAAAAAATTGCATTAGTAGTGGTTTGATTATTTAAATTTCGCACCTTAGATTATAACAAATGACCTAGAAATAATATATTACGGAGATATATTTAATTAAAGTCGATTCTGACAATCATTGTTAATATAACTAGCAATTGCATGCAATATCACATACCTAGTCCAGTAAGTTGAACTAGATTGCATTCAACCCCTCTAGTTTAACATCTTAATCGAATCGGGAATATTTCACGTAGCCAATGTATTCGATTAACTATTTGTTTAATCCAATTTCTTTATTTGTTGTTTTATTTCTCAACATTTATTATGTGTTTTGTGTGATTTTCACCAAACAAAGTGTTATAAGGATAATATGAGATATTTGGGTTTACTTGTAGAAATCGTATACAACCTCTGGCCTGCTCATTGCTTCTTGGCCTATGTTAAAAATTGCTCCACATCTGAAAACAATGATTGTTGAGCCAACGCATCATCATCATCATCACATGATTCATAAGCCTTATCCCAAATATATAAATTAGATTTACAGATATTGTTCTTCTATTTTCTCTTATTTAGCCACGAGAAGTGCTAGCAAGCAACACGAGAACTACGTTGTACATATACATGTATTTTACAGCATTGTATCTATACGCTTGCTAACATTCCTTATTTTATCATCTATTGGAACTATATATTTCTATATTTTAAATAATAACTTCATGTCTGATTTGGTCTTCCTCACACTTAATTTCCACTACCCAATGTCCCCATCATCTTTCTTTTTGAGGACCCACCAGCAGAGTTGTCCCTATTCTCAACCACTAAAAGTAATGGAAGAGAGCAAACTCTCAACCATGGTTTAAAAAACAGCTGTTATAACCGATTCAGACCTCCCCAATTATGTTATGCACCGGTCTAACGCTCAAAATAACGACCGTTATAACAAGTTTCCATAATAACGAAAATAATGACCATTATTTCATTAAAAAAATTGTTAAAAAAAGTCCGTTATTTCTATTATAAATTTTATTGAAATTTTGAATTTTAGCGCTGTTTTTTTTTTCCATTATTTCTGTTATTTTCCCCTTTTCCGTTTTTACCCGTGTACTGTAATGCATTATAACGGCTCGTGTAACAGGAAAAACGGTAATGCCCCCTGTCCGTTATAACGGCCCCTTTTAAACCTTGCTCTCGACTCTTAATTGGGGAGGATCTCCAAACTCATTCAACCTTATTTTTCTATTTTCTCTCTTCAACCAAAAAACTCTTTTTTCTATAAAATAAAATGTCCCATTTATGCTTAAGCCTTAAACCTTAACTTATCTTGGCCATTGGATGTTCTTAATTTATCCCTAAAACACAAAACACAAAAATCCTGTCTTCCACAATATCACATTGTCCTCAACCTTACTATCTGTTAAATTCATATCAGGGATCTGTTAGACTGAGCTATGTAAAGATCTATTGAAAAAAATACCATTGTCGAAGATCACCCGAAGAAAATTTACATAGTAATGCCCATCCAATGTCGACTTTTTTTTTATTTCTTTTCATGAATCAAAGCAGATATATTAAAGGAGATCAAGAAGATCTCAAAAAAGAAGTACAAGGACGATAAAACTGAAAGGAAAGGAAGAAAAAGAAGAAATGATGCTAAGAAAAGCTAATCACACCAATACATCATCAAATCGAAACAGTACCATGTCACTGAAAAAGGTGCCTCTCATCTCTGTAGAAATGCTACCCCAACTAAAAAGAAAAGCCTGAATACTCAAGATAATTTCCTCCAACCACAAACCCCAAGTGATCGCGAACGGCATCATCTTCCAAAGAAGTCAACCCCTAGGTGACAAGGGAACCTGATGGATGGTCTAATGTTGACTTTTAAGGCAAAGGTTTGCAAGAACTACCCACCCATAATTCACTTTTACATCCAAAATAGGTGGAAATAGATGGAAAAGATGCATTTCTATTTCTTCCAATCACAAGTACAAATAGCAAACAATATTATTATTATTAGAGTAATACGAAAGATAAGCGCGTACTAAACGTCTAAACACACACCGCATAATATTGGGAGAGATGATGGTGGCCTTCACTTCTATCGAATACTTCTTTTGCATCGTTCATAAGTGCCGCAAGGTCGGTCGGTTCTTCTGATCGCGGCGCAATTACCATATTTGCTTGCATCACAGGTCGCCTTGTTTCCGTTATTTATAGCTTTATATGTAATGCGCGGATTCGTTGCTGCGAGAAATCTTCTACTTACTTCGGTGTCCACCAAGAACTCCTCTTCCTCGAGGCATTCTGCGATGGTGCTGTTGCAACGGGAGTTTCTGTTGATCTGATGCGAAGCAGCTGCTCCACAGAGACGTGTACGGAGGAGTATCACAAGGAATGCAAGAAAAAGAAAGAAACCTCTCTTCATCGTCTCAATACCCTTTCTTCTAGCTACTTCTTCAACTGAATTTCAACTTTTTCAATTCTCTCACAAGCACTATTTGTAGAGTCTAGGCGGCCGGACCTTATCTTTTTCTTTTGTGGACCTTATTTTACGACAGAAAGTATCTTTGGCCAGGACATCAATAAGTGGGCAAAATGCTTGATCTCTCATGAAGTGAGTCTGAGAGAGCGCCACGTACCTTATTGAATGGTGAGATTGTTTGGTGTATGTGTATTTTTTGGAAATTCATTTTTTCCATCTGATCATTTTAGGAATAAATATTGAATTAATCTTTAGTCCGGCCGAGTCGTTCAAGTTTTATCCAGCTGCGTCATTGTAAGATGACACGTGATTTTATGTACAAGGGAAAACCGGGAGAACAAGTTTCACCGAATTGGAATCCACGCCGGTAAATCAGCGAAGAGAAATAAATATTTATGACCTAGAGATCAAGTGGCAGACTTGTAGAGATCACTGACCGTATGGATGTTTGGCCCATCCCTAGATGGACCTAGAGATCAAATGTCAGCTTGATTATTGATTTCTAACCGTTAGATGGAGTTTTTTTTTATGGGTTAATTTAAAAAATATTTAAAGTTTGGTAGGCCTTAGTAGAGCCATATTTGAGGATTGTTTTGAGGTCGTGATGCATTACTTAATTTATGAGATTATTTAATGAATTAATTATAACATAGCTTTAGATAAATTAATTAATGGGTCAGGATGGGGGGACAACCATTTTTGACAACTACTTTTGACAATCATTTTGGCGGACCCACATAGAAGAGAATCAATGGCTGATATTTGGTGAGAATGATCTCCTATGTACCTATATAGATCACCCCAACAAAAAATCAGCCCATTCTGAAATTTCTAACCCCATCAAATGTGGTTTTCAAGTTACATGGTAAAAATAGACGTCCATAATTATTTAACTTGATGATTTGAATTTTTGTGAGGATGATCTCTTCACAATTGCATTTGGATTTGGATTTGGAATCAATTGTAATTTATAAGCAAATAATCCAAGATGTAGTGCAACATGCAATTGATCCAAAATCCAAATCCAAATCCAAATCCAAATCCAAATCCAAATGGACCTTTCTGCAACCATGAATATAAATTGGATCACATGAAATGAAAGGCTTGATAGGCACCAAATTGCAGGAAGCGCAACATATACCCAGATTATTTGAAATTTCCTTACTCTAATTATTTGATCAGAAAGTTCTCCATCCTCATAGGGTCTTCATGAGTATAATCAAGAGGCCATGTTAGAAAATGAACCCACATGGGCTAAAAAGGCAACAAAACAAATTACAAAAAAGCTAGGCTTCTATTTGAAACCATGGTTTTAAAAACGGCCGTTTAAACAGTAACGCCCCAAGCCCGTTTCCGTTACAACCGTTTAAACACGTTTTATCGGTTTTGAAAAAACGGCTGTTTTTTTGTTTTAACGGCCGTTAAAATCGTTTAAACAGCCGTTTAATTCTGAAAAATTTTGTGAAAAAAACGGCCGTTAAATCCATTTAATTTCCGTTAAATTCTATTTTTTTTTTTTAATTTTCAAATTTCAAAATTTGAATTTCAGCGTCATTTTTTCTGTTTTTTCAATTTAAAATCATTAAAACCCATTAAAATCTGTTTAATTCCGTTAAATTCTATTTTTTTCTCATTTTTTTCCATTTTTGCCCCTGTCCGTTTCAATCTGTTTAAACGGCCGGTAACGCCCCCAGTCCGTTTAACCATTAAAACGGCCTCCTTTAAACCTTGTTTGAAACTAAGGTCTTCTTGGTCCGCCATAAATGGATGCAAATGAATGCAACTGTTGTGCATCCCATTAGGTAAAAGTCCTGCGTTGGAACATCCAAAACAACCCACCGAATCACAATGCAGGAGCTTGGCAAAGCATCTCTTTGGCGCAGAGACAATCGTTTGGCAAAGTTTCGATTTTCTGACGGACGAGATGAGCCCACTCTTCACGTGTTGGCGAAGCATGTCAGATCTGTAGTCGGGAAATTCCCCACCTAAAACCGCCGAGAATTGCATTTGCAAAATTAATGCATTCATTTACCGTGTGTACCAAGCAGAGCCCAAGCCATTGGTACGCAAAGAAATCATTGGATGATAAAGCAAGCATGAGAATATGAAAGTATATACTGACATTCATGTATCTAAAAACTGCATCAAATGGTCCAAAAACATAACATGCTGTAAGGCTAACAACAATTAAAACCTGAACTTTTAATATTGGTTTAGAAAAAAAAAAAAAAACAATCGTTCTAACGCCTGTAATCTCGTAACTCTCAAAATCTGAAATAATTTATGTTTAATACATAAAAATATATTAATATAATTTTCTATTTTTGACTGTGATAATGAAAATAACGGTAACGTTATCTTTCTGTTATAACATTATATGGGTCCACTTTACACACTCATTTAACATGAAAAGCTTTAGTCTTTATCACACTAAAACCGTGTCACACTGCATTACGCGTGGCCCTCGTCCCAGATTTTGTCGATCTCATCGTCCATTTTGGTTCATGATCTCGGAGAACACATTGCCTGACATCAATCTCTCGGAATTATCAGGACCACTGCTTTTTGACTTCGAATTCGAAACGGGTCCGAAACTCGACAATAAGCCATCGTCGTCAGCTGGTATGGTGGAGGAGTTTAACGCGGTCTCCTCATCATCTGTTACGTTGTGGGCCCTACCATCCTTGCAATCCTCCTCTGCTTTCTCCTGCAGCTGCAACGCAAACTCAAGGTTCCACACTACGTCGCCCATTGCTGGCCGTTGAATCCCCTGATCAGCCAGGCAGTTCTCAGCGATTTCGGCAAACCGTTTTAAACATTCTGGAGCGATCTTCCCCCTAAGATACGGGTCAATTATCCGATGTAGGCTCCCGCTCCGATTGCAGTGTCGGGCCCACTCGGCCAAGCTCGCCTGCTCCTTCTCCAACGACGGAATCAGCGCTGGCCTTGCACACAACACCTCGAACAATACTACACCGAACGAGTATACGTCTGATTTCTCCGTTAGTTGCTTACGCCTGAAGTACTCAGGGTCCAAATACCCGAAGCTACCTTTGACGACAGTGCTGACGTGGGTGCGGGACGGGGTCGTGGGCCCCATTTTTGACAACCCGAAATCTGAAACCTTGGCCACCCATTTCTCATCCAGTAGTATGTTGGTTGTTTTCACATCACGGTGGATAATCGTGTGCTTCGCTCCTGTATGGAGGTAGTGTAAACCGCGTGCTGCTCCGATGCAAATCATAAGCCTCTGCTTCCACGGAAGAGGGGGTTTACTGGTGTTGTACAGATGATCACGGAGAGTGCCGTGGGCCATGTAGTCATAGACCAGGATCATCTCTGCGCCCTCCTGGCAGTACCCGATCAGTGAGACAAGGTGGAGGTGACGAAGCTTTGAGAGCATCTCGATCTCCGTTTGGAATTCATGGACTCCTTGCCGTGACGTCGGATTCGCTCGCTTGATCGCAACGGTGGTGGCTCCACCGTCTATCAGGCCCTTGTAGACGCTACCGAAACCACCTACGCCTACGAGCAAATCTCCTTGGAAGTTGTTGGTGGCCGCTTTTATCTCAGCAAACGAAAAGTGGTGGCAGAGATCAGACGGTAGTGAAAGCGTGTTCGTCTCCGTGGACCCCAACGTGTGAGAGAATGGAGCCCATTTTGATGTTCCATCGCCAGAGCCTGAGTTCTTGACTGTCTTCCGGCGCCGGAAAACAAAGAAACACAGAAGAGAGAGTGCAACGATGAACCCACCCAACACCCCTCCACCAATGATGATTGGAGTTCGATTTCTCTTTTGGGTCTCCGACCGCAGGGAAGACGGTCCAGGCGTAGCTGAGTCAACCACCGATTCGCGTCTGGGAGGATTAAAACCAGCAAGATTGCCATTACTATCGTTCAATTTGAACATCTCCAGCCCGTTTAAGAATGCTCCACGGGTGCTCGACTCTGGGTTAGGGTGTAGTGCAAGCCATAGAGACTGCTTCCCTTCATTTTCTTCTTTAACATTCACAACGTAGTCTCTAATTGCTGGAACCCCATTCGAACCAGTCCACGAAACGAGATCTGCTTCACTCTCGGCCGTCATATTGTTGATATAGATATGAAACCTCATCTGATTTTGCAGCGTTATCTCCTGTAGGATCTGGCAGAAATGGAGCCTAACAAGGTAATCGAACCCGGGATCAATAGGTAACAACCACGTTAGATTGTATTTCATGTTGATAGTATCATTCCAACCCATGGTCCGAGCGGTGCGGTAGACGCTCACTGGTGCAGTGTAGGCGGGTAGCGTTGGAGGGTATCTTATTGTGACGGGTGAGTGAGATGGGACTACACCATCCCCACCGAATGTGTACTGTTGGTCGGTGTACCAGCTCCGAAACATGCCGGTATCATCTTGGGGTGAAATAACGTTCCCGCCGACGTTTAGTCGGTAAACCGTCTCGAGGGCAATGGTTTCATTATCAATAGATAACTCAATCCACTGTCCATTGAAAAGATAACGGATATGTCCATCGCTAATGTAGAGATTTTGAGGTATTGAGACGATCTCAATTCCGTTCACGAAGGCGTATGCGTCCGAAGCATTTGGAGATGGGGCGAAGGTTATGTTTAAACTCTGATCCTCTGCGTTGACTGAGAATTCTCTAAAGTATGCTACATCGAGACCAGATGCAGTGAGGGAGGCGCTGAAGTTACGTAGGAGGGTGTAGCGACCAACAGTGACAGAGAAAAATGATTTAGATTTGTCGAGACCATTGTATGTAGCCGGGTAGAAGTGGAGGCGAACGAATTTCGGGCCGGTAGTAACAGGGAAGCTGTAGGTGAATTGAGAGCGAAAGATGCGAGCAGTCATGTAGGGGACTTGAGGGATGGAGGGGCCTTGCTCTTGGGCAGTGGAGATTGTTGATGTATCATTTTGTCCTAAGAGAAAGAATTTTGATCCTTTGTCGGCGTTCCACGTCCGGCCTTCTAGTGTTGTAGTGTCTGAAGAGGCACCGCAGTCGAGGGCGATGTTATCGGTTGGATTATAAGACGAGCTATCGGCGGTGATGGAGATTAATAGATGGAGGAAGAAGAAGAAGAAGAAGAGGTAGAGAGGGGGGATGAGAATTGAGAGAGTACCACAAGTGTCTTTGCGGGTCTTCTCCATGGAAGCAAAACAGAAAGGGAAATTCACACACCAAGAGAAAAAACTAGTCTGCAACCTCTACCTATTGTTCTTGTTCTTAATTTTTTTCCGAAGTCTTTGTGGTAGCTTGCGAAGACCAATCAGTATGATTTTTACGAAGTCTTTGTGGTAGCTTGCGAAGACCTAGCAGTATGATTTTTCCGAAGTCTTTGTCGCAGCTTGCGAAGACCTATCAGTATGATTTTTTTACGAGTCTTTGTGGTAGCTTGCGAAAATCAGTATGCTTGATTTTTTCTAGCCATAGATTTTAGTACTTTTTTACGATTGATTCTAACCATTGGATTCAAGTATGTCTTTTGCATATATTTTGGATACTTAATCCAACGGCTATAAATTATGAATCAAGCTGATTTTTGGTATGTATGTTGCATATATTTTGGATACTTAATCCAACGGCTATAAATTATGAATCAAGCTGATTTTTGGTATGTATGTCCACCAAGGGGTGGGTTAAACATCCATGCAGCTAGTGGGCCCACTGACCGCATGGATGTTTATCCCACCCCTTGGTGGATATACAGACCAAACATCACCTTGATTGGTAATCTATAACCATTAGATTTTAACACTTTTTAGCACTTTTTAAGGCGTTCCAAACATCACCTTGATTGGTAATCTATAACCATTAGATTTTAACACTTTTTAGCACTTTTTAAGGCGTTCTTATAGCTGTTGAATGCAACCATTTTTTGAGTATTAAAACCAATGGCTAAAAATCATTAAACAAGCTGATTTTTTTGTATGAATGTTTATTAAGGGGTGGGCTAAACATCTATGTGGTCAGTGGGCCCAGATGGCAGCAAATGAAAGGATCTCAGGTATACCTTGTCACATCACGACCCTTAAAAAAATTAAAAACCATAAAAGGTAGGGTCCACACGGTTAACAAATACAGACTAGAAGAATTGGATTGAGACTGATCTTTGCTGACCCCAATTTGGGAAAAAATTTAGATGCAGAGGGTTTTGGATGCAGAGGATGAGTGGTAAATCTGGACCATTCATCTTCTGATTTTTAAAACCCAACCTAACCGGGGTTAACCTCTAAATCTTTTTTAAATCTAAATTTTTTTTGTTTGTTTCCTCTTCTTGTTTCCTAAGTGAAATGTACTGTTACTCCTGTATTTCTTTCTCTTAATTAGAAGAGAATGAAGAGATATTGATCTCCGTCTTCTTTGTTGGTTGTACATTCCTTTCTCAGTTATATTTTTCCCAGAACCTCCCCTTTAGTTAATATATCCTTTTACCCTATCCCCAAAACGCTCTTCTCCTCCAATAGTAAGGCTTCTAGTTTCAGATCAGAGTCAGTTCCACAAGCAACGAGAACGTATGAATATCAGTTGCATTCTCTTGTGTTCCATGCACAAGACAATGCCTCAAAGTGGTATGGTAAAGGTTACTAATCAACGAGAAAACAGCAACCTGACATCCTATCAACCTATGTACACCTACTTCACAATCACTCTAGCCAAAGAACACTTGTTACTAGACCAACTACTCTATCCCGTTGGCTTAACAAGATAAGAGCACACTGAAGTAGGAATAATTGAGAGTGGTCAAATATCCAAAGATTCCAACCATTATTTATATATCTGGTTTTATGTTTCCCCGTGATGCAAGACTACTGTTGCTGTAAACATGTCCGACAATTAAACCACATCTTGAAGGAAGCACTTCTCAGCTTTTCTTTAGTGGGACCCTTCTTCCTGAACAACCCAAGTTTCAAAACCGAGGGAAATTTTGAGAGAAGTACCTCCTGAAAATAATTCTTCCCAAGAGACCAATGAACATCCCAACTGTGATAAACTGAAAAACACCCAAAATAGATTTGGAAGAATTGGGCTTGCTTCACCGTCAACCAGAAATTCTTTCTCTTCTTGATCTGTTCAAAACTCTTGTTAGCCCCAAGAAGGCGATATGGGTTCTCTGTCAGAGTTGAAAGTGTTCTTCGGACAAGAATAGAGTTTGCTGAAGGTTAAGGTGTTTTCTCTAGGAAAGAAGAAGCTTGTTGGACGGGGGAGGACTGAGGAGAAGATTTTCAAAGCATAAAAGGAAACTTTTTTTTTAAAGGTTTGTTTTTAACAAAGGAAACAAGCAAACAAAATTTAGATTTAAAAAAGATTTAAGAGGTTAACCCCAGTTAAGTTGGGGGTTTTAAAAATCAGAAGATGAGTGGTCCAGATTTACCACTCATCCTCTGCATCTAAATTTTTTCCCCCAATTTGTGGTTAGTTAAGGGTGGCTTTCCAAATAGGGTGGTCTAATTTTTCCAAATAGATTTTTGGAAGTTTGAGGTTGGTCGACCCCCTTTGGCTCTATCACTGAGTGGTCACCTGGACTCTTTTGAGGGGTTCGTTCACCGGTTCAGCTTGCCGGTCTGATTTTAGGTACAAAGATTCAACGTCTAGAAATC
The DNA here is from genome assembly GCA_035048495.1 of Euptelea pleiosperma. NCBI lineage: Eukaryota > Viridiplantae > Streptophyta > Magnoliopsida > Ranunculales > Eupteleaceae > Euptelea > Euptelea pleiosperma. Next base: position 20,232,999 of record CM068543.1, read on the forward strand.
ACTAATTAGTCTGATTTTTGGTACGTAGGTCCACTTAGGGATTGGCCAAACATCCATACGGTCAGAGTCCTCTAAGAGTGTGCCACGTGGCACATATTGCATCATGTAACAGGAGCCTGTCATTTTAGGGCGGTAACTGTAGCCTTAAAAAGTCCTTAAAAAGATTTCTAGAGTTCCCTAATGTTAGGCCACTTTCAATTAGCCACAACCAAATTCAAACTAGGGAATTTTTGACATACACCACCCCCCCCCCCCATGTTATCTTTAAAATTTGGCATACCCCCACAATTTGAAAAAGCTGACATGCCCCCCTATGACTCGGTCCACTATCATTTGACCAGTGTTGACCCGAGTTGACTACCTAATTTTTGTATTAAAGGAAGAAAGTGTCCTTGTCTTCAACCTTATAACAAGGGTTTGGGTATAAGCCAAAACCCATAACCCAAATCAAACATGAAAAGAGGAGATTAAAGATAAAAATTAAAACCCATGTTGGTAAACTTGAGATTTTTTTTTAATTTTTTTATTTTGATGAATGAAACAAAGATTGAGAAGAAAAAACCCCAAAAAAATAAACAAAACTCATGAAGGAATGAGATTTCTTTTTATGGATTTTATTGTAGAATGAAATTTTAAAATTGAGAGAACCCATCTTTCCAAAATCCACCTCTCAAAGGTTTGAAATATAAATTGCTTCGTCATGTTTTTCATTTTTGTTAATGAAAAATTTAAAAATAAAATTGTATGCTTTGTGTTTTTTTTTTTTAACCTTGGGTTTAAAATTATTGCCGGAGCGGTGGCCAGCCGGCCATGAGACTCCGGTGGGTTGGTCGCCGGCGATGGGAGGCCAACCCATTGGAATCTCTTGGCCGAACATCCCTACAGCCGTTTGATTTGGGGTTTGGGTTTTGGCCCAAACCCTTGTTCCAAGCTTGAAGACAAGGGCATTTTTGCCATTTAATACAAAATTTTAAAGTCAACTCGGGTCAACACTGGTCAAATGACAGTAGACCGAGTTATAGGGGGGTATGTCAGCATTTTCAAATTGTGTGTGTGTGTGTGTGGGGGGGGGGGGGTAAAATAACATGGGGGGTATGTCAAAAATTCCCTTCAAACTATTATAGTGATCCAATTAAGACCCTGCATCCCAATCATTAAAATTCGAAGGTCGATAAATTGATCAAACAATTACAAAAATAAAAAAATAAAAAAAAAATTAAATTGATCGAACGGATGGGATTGCTGGAACAATTCAACATGGACACATCAACAAGAGTATAAAAAAAAATCAAATAATTAATAAAATCAATTTCTTAAAGCAGGTAGACAGACCTCCGTTATGGTTTTCCATAATAAACTGAACCCAATTTTCTCCGTCAAAAGTGCTACTTCATGACAGGAGTAAGAAAATACTTGTCCAAATATAAGACATTGCCGGGGATTGAACACAGGTCACCCACGCGACAGGATGGAATACTTACCAATATACCATGGTTTTAAAAATGGCCGTTTAAACGGAAACGCCCCAAGCCCGTTTCCGTTAAAACCGTTTATACATGTTTTAACGTATTTGAATTTAACGGCCGTTGTTTTGTTTTAACGGCCGTTAAAATCGTTTAAACAGCCGTTAAATTCTAAAATTTTTTGTGAAAAAAATGGCCATTAAATTCGTTTCATATCCGTAAAAATCTATTTAATTTCCGTTAAATTTCATTTTTTTTTTTAATTTTTAAATTTCAAAATTCAAAATTTGAATTTCAGCGCCATTTTTTCTGTTTCTTTCCGTTAAAATCGTTAAAACCTGTTAAAATCCGTTTAATTCTGTTAAATTCCATTTTTTTTTTCCATTTTTGCTCCTGGCCATTTCAATCCATTTAAAGGGTAACACCCCAGTCCGTTTAACCGTTAAAATTGCCTCCTTTAAACCTTGCGATATACTACAAAGACTTTATTGTCCAAGTTTTTTTATTTTAAATAAAGTTATAAAAAAAAAAAAAAAAAGACTTTTGACCTATTCACGCTTGAGAGAGAGTAAATGGTGATTTTGAAAAAATTAGCAAAATGTGGACAGCTTGGCACTTGGCAACCACAGGATTGCCCTCGTAATAGTAAGGGTCGAGCTCAGGGAAACCCCTTTTTTCTGGACCCTTCCGTGGTTCTGTGCACGGCCGTGGATTTCAAGAAACCCATATTTGCACACCCCATTTCCTATCCCCGTGGACTCCTAGTCGGGGCACACCCCAAAAAGAGAGATCTCTCTAAGACTTGTCTGACCGGTGACGGTCACCCTCACAAAATGAGCCACTTGGTATATTTTTAGACACTTACTGTATGGATGTTTCTCTAATCCCTAGGTGGACCAACAAACAAAAAATCAGCCTGATTAGTGATTTCAAACCTTTCGAATTTGTAACTCAAATAGTAGTTGATAATGCTCAAATTCCCACGGTTAAATCAACACGTGAAATGGCGCCATTCAACGATTGGAAATTACTAATCAAGTTGATTTTTGGTTTGCATTAGGTCCACCTAGAGATTGGTCAAACATCTATACGGTCAGTGTCCTCTAAATATATGCCACGTGGCTCATTTTGTGAGCGGTCAGTGATGGTCACCCGTAGCCAAGTTTTAGAGAGGTCTTTCTTTTTGGGGTGTGCCCCAACTAGGAGTCGGGGGATAGGAAATGGGGTGTGCAAATATGAGCTCCTTTTCAAGAATCCAAAAGTGGTTGTTAGTGCCAAGCTGTCATCACTTATTCACTCTTTGGGGTCGTTGACAATCACCGCTGCAATCTGTGCCCACTGATGGCATCATGGATGCTTAGCCCACCTAGACATTCATACCAAAAATCAACTTGTTTGATGATTATTAGCCGTTGGTTTTAATACTCAAACAAATGGTTGAATGCAATGGCTATAAGCAGGCCTTAAAAAGTATTAAAATCTGATGGTTAGAGATTACCAATCAGGCTAATTTTTGGTGTGTATATCCACCAAGGGTAGGATAAACATCCATGCAGTCAGTGGGCCCAGATGACAGCAGTAAGTAACAAAAATAATGCTTCCGCATTTGAAAAAGTTTCAGGTAGACCTTATTGCATCTTTTTCCTCCATAGAATAAGACTGATTTGATATTTGGATCTGAGTACCCCAAATAGACTCCAATCCTACGTATAAAAATCCCTAATCAAGCTGATTTTTGGTATTTATGTCCACATAGGGATGTGCAAAATCCATACGTTCAGTACTCTCTAAGAGGGTCATCAACGATTTATTCGAGAATCCGTTATCCAAAGCTCGTCACGGTTGCACCATTGCTCCTTGAATCCGAAACAGGTTCCACACTTGACAATAAGACATCGTCATCGGCTGATATGTCGTCGGAGGCACTGGATGGGGTCTCCACCACATCGTCAGTCACGTTGTGGGTTCTACAATTCTCGTTGGCATTCTCCTGCAGCTGCAACGCAACCTCAAGGTTCCATGCCACGTAGCCAATAGCCGGCCGTTCGATCCCATGATCAGCTAGACAGTTCTCAGCGATGTCGGCAAACAATTTTAAACACTCGGGAGCGATCTTCCCCATAAGATATGGGTCGATAATCTGATGGAGGACCCCGCTCTGATTGCAGTGTCGGGCCCACTCGGCCAAGCTCGCCTGCTCCAACTCCTCCAACGTTTGTAATACCGCTGGCCTTGCACACAACACTTCGAACAACACCACATCGAATGAGTACACGTCGGATTTCTCCGTTAGTTGCTGACGAAGTACTCAGGGTCCAAATACCCGCAGCTACCTTTGACCAAAGTGCTGACGTGGGTGCGGGACAGGGTCATGGGCCCCAACTTTGAGGGCCCATCTTTGACAACCCGAAATCTGAGACCTTGGCAACCCATTTCTCATCCAATAGTATGTTTGTTGCATAGATCAAAGTCTCGGGATCGGCGGTTGGATCGGACCCCTCCGATCCCGAGTTGGATCGGCTGGATCGGTCCGATCAACCGTGATCCCGAGACGGAAAAAAAAATTCCTAAAAAATGCAAAAAAATGAAGAAAAAATTCAAAAAATTATAGAAAAATCAGAAAAAATCATAAAAATTCATAAAAGAAATCATAAAATTAGAAAACACATAAAACATTAGGAAGCCGACTGGATCGGTCCGATTCACCGTGATCCCGAGACGGAAAAAAAAAAATCCTAAAAAATGCAAAAAAATGAAGAAAAAATTCAAAAAATTGTAGAAAAATCAGATAAAATCATAAAAATTCATAAAAGAAATCATAAAATTAGAAAACACATAAAACATTAGGAATATAAATATTTTAACTTCTTGTGATGGAAGAAAAGTATAAAAAATAAAAAAATAAATGTAAAAAAATCATAAAAATTTATAAAATAAATCAAAGACAAACCTATGAACAATAATAATGTATGATTATAAAAAAAAAAATCTACTTAGACTCCTATAAAGCCACTAGAACACAAGCTTCTACATATTTACATAAGATATTAAAACAAATTTCGAAAGCTCACTTGGTTAGGTCTCCACAATTCTTCTCATAGGATCTCTAGAATTTCCAAACTTAGGATGACTCTAATGTTGATAGTGTACAATTGTGCCGAATCTGAGTTTTTCTAAGTTTTCAAACCTGCTGTAGTCACACTTGACTTGACTCAATGCTAACTTTAAACAAAAATTGACATCCTCAATACTGACTTAACGAAGGTTTTTAGCTAATCAAAGTCAGGGTATTTGACACATTTTTGAAATTCTAGAAAACTTTTGGAGAACATCGGAAATCACCCCAAAAATAAGAATTTTTTTTTTTAAATGAAGACATGAGTTTTGGTAAATACCCACCCCCAACCAAAATATAGCACCGTCCTCGGTGCTCATGACCGGGACATAAAATGATAACAAATCAGAGATGATGATGCAAAGATTTAGGAAGGATGTTACCAAGTCGGCAGAAACTCGACAGTGTGTGGTACCTGATGATCGGAAGAATGAATGTACCTGCATTTCTAGAGATATAACAGTAATAACAAATGCATGAGACTCATGTACTCTAGGAATACCAGAATTGCCTTTCCGAAAGCGCTAAGTTTTACGTCTTCAGCCAGACATGACGGGGGTGACAGGCACTGCCAACTAAGTTGGAGCACAGGAGACTGAGTGGATTATCAGTCGACATAGACAGGATCGATGAGATCGATTTCAAAAGTTTGAATGAGCAATACGTCAAGTTCATGGAACTGTTTAAGACGCTGACCATTGACCTAGAATGAGGAGTGATCCTTGGGATCCTCAATAGTGATTGCCCCAAAGGGTGTGACTGCTGTGACCGTATAAGGACCGGTCCACCTAGATTTTAGTTTCCCAGAGAAGAGATGGAGACGAGAATTATAAAGAAGGACCTTCTGTCCTGGATGGAACTCTTTCCTGAGGATGCTCTTGTCATGTATCCACTTCATTTTTGGTTTGTAATTCTTGGACAAGTTGTAGGCATCATTTCTGAGTTCTTCTAACTCATTCATTTGAAGTTTCCGCTCCTCCCCTGCGGAGTCTAGGTCGAAGTTGAGCTTCTTAATGGCCCACAGGGCACGATGTTCAATCTCTATTGGAAGATGACAGGGTTTCCCAAAGACGAGACGATAGGGAGACATATTGAGTGGGGTCTTGTAGGCGGTTCTGTATGCCCATAAAGCATCAGTGAGACGAGTAGACCAGTCTTTACGTGTGGTATTGACTGTCTTCTCCAAGATCTGCTTGATCTGACGATTAGAAACCTCCACTTGACCACTAGTCTGCGGATGATAAGCTAGGGCAACCTTGTGGGTTACCCCATACTTTTTCATTAATTTCTTGAATATCTTATTGCAGAAATGGGTGCCCCCATCACTAATGATGGCCTTAGGGGCACCGAATCGGGCGAAGATGAACTCCTTTAGGAATTTGACCACCACTTTGTGGTCATTGGTCTTGGTGGGAATGGCTTCTATCCATTTGGATACATAGTCTACCGCAAGGAGAATGTACTCAAAACCATAGGAAACGGGAAAGGGGCCCATGAAGTCGATGCCCCAAATGTCAAATATTTCATCTACCTGGATGGGAGTTAGGGGCAGCATGTTCCTCTGGAAGATGCGGCCTAGATGCTGGCAATTAGGACAGGTTTTGCTGTAGATGTGGGCATCTTTAAATAATGTGGGCCAGTAGAATCCACATTGCAGAACTTTTTCTGCAGTTTTCTTAGTACTGAAATGACAACCACAAGGTTGGTCATGACACGAGGATAAGATATTGAGTTGGTCTGACTTAGGGACACAGAGACGAATGATCTGGTCAGGACAGTATTTATACAAATAAGGGCCATCCCAAGAGTAGTACTTTACTCTTGCTAGGAATTGGCTTTTGTCCTGTTTGGACCAGTGTGAAGGCATTTCTTCGGTGACAAGGTAGTTGACAATGTCAGCATACCATGGATGAACGGAGATAGCGAACAGTTGTTCATCTGGAAATGTTTCAGGGATGGGCTGGGTGTCGAAGGATGACTCTAAAGTCAGTCTAGACAAGTGATCAGCCACTACATTCTCAGTTCCTTTCTTATCTTTAATCTCGAGGTCGAATGCCTGCAGTAAGAGAATTCAGCGAATTAAGCGAGGCTTGGTTTCCTTTTTCGACATGAGATAATGAAGGGCTGCATGATCAGTGTACACTACCACCTTAGTGGCTAAGAGGTACTGACGAAATTTATCAAGGGCGAAGACTACCGCCAAGAGTTCTTTCTCAATGGTGGAGTAATTCATTTGGGCAGAGTTAAGAGTTTTGCTCGCGTAGTAGATCATGTGTGACCTTTTGTCAACTCTCTGCCCTAGAACTGCTCCTAAGGCATAGTCAGAAGCATCGCACATTACCTCAAAAGGTAGAGTCCAGTCCGGGGGACGGATAATGGGCGCAGTAGTGAGCTCAGATTTGAGACGCTCTAATGCCTTGACATAGTCAGCATTAAAGTCGAAAGGACTATCTTTAGCTAGAAGATGGGACAGAGGTCGAGCGATTTGAGAGAAGTCCTTGATGAATCGCCTATAGAATCCTCCGTGTCCCAAAAAGGATTGGATGTCACGCACGGACTTAGGAATGGGCAAGGTCGAGATGATATCGATTTTAGCTTTGTCAACCTCAATGCCCTGATGGGAAATGACATGTCCCAGAACAATGCCCTTCGTCACCATGAAGTGGCATTTCTCCCAATTGAGGACAAGTCGCTTGTCTTGACAGCGTTGAAGTACAAGCCCTAGATGGTTCAGACAGTCATCAAAGAATGACCTAAAAACTGAGAAGTCGTCCATAAAGACTTCGAGGAATTTTTTCACCATGTCAGAGAATATGCTCATCATACACCTTTGAAAGGTCGCGGGTGCATTGCAGAGGCCAAAGGGCATGCGCTTGTAGGGAAAAGTGCCAAAGGGACAGGTGAAAGTTGTCTTCTCGTGATCCTCAGAGGCGATGGGTATTTGATTATACCCTGAGTAACCATTAAGGAAGCAGTAATAGGAGTGACCTGCTAGTCTCTCCAAAATTTGGTCTATGAAGGGTAAAGGAAAGTGGTCCTTCCTAGTGTTGGTGTTGAGTCGTCGGTAATCGATGTAGACTCTCCACCTTTTCTTCAGGCGCTGGGTTACCATTTCCTTGTTCTCATTTTCCACAACTGTGAATCCTGCCTTTTTAGGGACGACATGAATAGGACTCACCCATTTGCTATCGGAGATGGGATAAATGATACCCGCATCTAACAATTTAAGGACCTCATCCCGGACTACATCCTTCAAGATGGGGTTCAACCTCCTCTGGTGTTCTCGAGAGGTTTTGGATTCATCCTCGAGATAGATGTGATGTTGGCAGACCGAGGGGTCTATGCCACGAATATCATCTATAGTCCAACCTATCGCAGATTTATGCTCGTTGAGCAGCTCGAGAAGTTTCTTACGTTCACTCTTAGACAAAGCGGAAGCAATAATGACAGGGTAGGTTTCCTTAGGACCAAGATAGGCATAGGAAAGATCTATTGGAAGTGGCTTGAGCTCCAATGTTGGAGCAGATGGAGTTGAAGTAGGTGTCACAGAAGACATGGATTGAAGAGGTTTGACTTCAGTAGTAAAAGGAATGATGGGTTCTCTGGCCATGGTTATCAGAGGCTCGAACTCGATGAGTGGAGCGGGGATCTCTATCAGTGGAGCAGTCTCCAAAAAATCATTGAGATCAGAAATAGCTGACTCTGTTGCAAAGTCAACCCCAAAGTGTGCTAGACACTGTTTAAGAATATCTTCGGTGGAGTCCGGGATTAGACTCTCAACGGCACACATTTCATCGGCCACATCGCGATTGGCGTCTTGTTGCATTAGACGAAAGATATTGACCTCAGCTTTGAGGTTTCCGAAAGCAATGGACATGTTTCCGTGTCCCGGCACCCGATGTGTGCATTCGCAGTGGCAAGGAAAGGACGGCCTAGGATGACCGGAATGCGGTTATCTTGTCACGGCTCGGTATCTAGAATGATAAAGTCCACAGGATAATAAAAGTCAGCAACTTTTACTAGGACATCTTGATATTCGCTCAAAAGTGCTTATTTTAAGCAATTATCCTTTTAGCGTTATTGGATTCTCCTACGTAAAATGCTCTATTTATCTACTTTTCTACGTAATAGTCTCTTTCGTTACGTAGAACACACTTTTTTGGACGAAATGGTATATTTGCATGCATTAAACACATTTTCGGAAGTCTAAATATTAAGCCGTTCTGATAAAGTCTCATTACGCACTTCTTCTGTCGCAGGAAACCCCGATGGGACGATTCTCGAGACTTGTGGGCCCAAATCGATCATGAAAGCCCATTATCAAAGCTTAAAAAGCCCACATGCTATGACTAGAAGATATGGGCCAAATATGGGCTGAATAAGAGGACCAAAAAGCCGGCCCAAAGAACGAAGAGAGTAGGAGAGCCAATGACCAAGAGACGGACGAAAGCGTTTAAAGCCACATGAGTCAGCAAAGAATGATGGTCGACTCTACTAGAGAAGCGTGAGGATGGTCACAGTGAAGACTAGGATTCTAGACCCTCCGCCAGTACTTTTCTCTCTATTTTCTGATACTTTCTCTCTCATCTCTCCTTATTCTCTCTCTCTCTTCATCTCTCGGTCCTCGAATCTACTGACCTAACCCCAGAACTCCTGCCCATCGGCTCTATCTCATCTCCCTTAGCTTTCTGACCGTTGGATCTTCCATCGGACCGTTGGATCTTCAATCGGACCGTTGGATCTCTCTAGATCCTTCGATCTACCAATCTGAGTCCCAATCAGGTCACCATCCATCCGATCGCCATCAGACTGTCTGTCACATCATCTTGTGAGACGATGGACATCATCAATCCATGTGGGCCAATAGCCGGGCCCATCTTCATCGACCCACTGTCCGACCAATTAGTGGACCCCGCGAATTTCAAAATAATTTTAATTAAATGGGGGGTCCACTAATTGGGGAGATTCCCCATAGAAAAGTAGAGTTTTACTTAAAAATATATATATATATATATATTTTTTATATTTTTTATTTTCAAAAAATACCCTATTTCCATTAAAGGAAATAGGGAGCTTTAAAAGGAGAAGGATAGGGGTTCGTTCGAACCCTAATCCCCCTCCCATCTTCACCTCTCCTTTCCCCAAAACTCCCCCCACGATTTCTTCTTTTTTTTGGCTCATTTTCTTCTTCTTTTCTTCACCTTCTTCTTTATCTTCCTCTCTTATTTCTCGCCGGAGTTGCAGAACTCCGGCCATCTGAAACTCTTTTAACCACCACATTTCTCATTCACTTATCCTCTCTCCTTGCTTGCTGTCGTAGTCGCCTACAACATCAGCTAGTTTTTAGCAACCTTCACCGCCTGCTGCCCTCCTCTCTTTCTAATGGTTGCTGGAGTTGTAACCAGCAACTCTAGTCCGTTCTTTTGCTGTGCGTACCTCCGGCCTCATCCTCCACTTGTTGTGCACACCATGCTCCTTCATGCGCCACCACCATCTTGCAGGCCTGTAGCCCTCACCAGCAGAGCCTCACCTCCCACACGGACTGCACACAATGCTTCACCCTATCATAAACACGTTAGCCTCTTGCAACTCTGATAAAAGATCTCCTTCCTCCATCTCCGTCACGCCTTGCTGCAAGATATTCCCTAGCAAGCATCGCCTTCACCTTGTTCCACCACCGACCGTGCTCACCTCCACTGCATGAGTCGAGTTTCTCTTGCTGGATTGGTCCATTACCCCACCTACATCACCGATTCTCCATCACCATAACAACCGGCCAGCGCTATTCTCCACCACCAGGATCATTACTTGCTGGCCGGACCACTCATTGGGTTCATTCTCTCCGGCCAACCCACCCACTCCCGGTAAGTCAATAAATAATGGTGAGTCTTTATCCTTTTTCTCTCTCTAGAACTCTAGTTTTCTGTCTAGTTTCCACTTTCTATCTCTAGGTTCTCACCCTTTCTCTCTCTTTTCTCTTATTTTCTCCTCCTAGAATAATTTCTCTCTCCTCCTTTAGATTTCTCTCTCTAGATTAATCTCTTATTTCTCTCTCTAGTTTCTCTTAATTAACTTTTATTAGAAAGTATGTCATCATGTTTAGAATAATTTTCAATTGAGCAGCGTTTTGTAACTCAGAATTTTGATTAATCAATTAGAATTTTATTATTATATTTCTGTGTTTTGAACCATTGTCATCGATGTTATTAGTTATTTGTGATCAATTTCCACATAAAAAGCATGTATTAATCTCACTTTGATCACCATTCTCACCCCTCCATAAATTGTTTCCGCAAATTTCTCGCTAAAATCTGTCATTTTATGTCCTCGAATTGTGCAAGCTAACCCCGAGTGTGGATCGACATCCGACACGAATCCCTACACAAAAGTTCATATTTTGCAGGAATTAAATCGGAAAAGATACAAATGTATTGATTTTAGGGTTTCCGTAACCAACGACTCGGAAAATACTTACTTTCACATCTTCAATGATTTCTCTTGGAATCTTGATGGACTGATCAGCCAATTTCAGGGTGACATTGGTAGGCTTCATATCTTTCAATCCTAACTACTGATATACCAAGAATGGTATGAAGTTAACGCTAGCCCCTAAATCTAGCACGGCAGTGCAGCTAAAGTTGTCTCCAATTTCACATTGGACAGTTGGGCTACCTGGATCCTTGTGTTTGATCACACTGTTGCGTTGAATGAACGCGGTAGCTTTTTTGGCCAAGAAGGCAGCTTTGGGTACATGCTTACGCCGCTTAACTGTGCACAAGTCCTTGAGGAATTTGGCATAGGAGGAGATTTGCTTGATAGCAGAAAGGAATGGGATATTGATTTGGACGTCTTTAAAGACGTCTAAGATCTCTGAGAATTACTGATCCCGCTTATCTTGGACAAGTCTGTCCGAGAAGGGAGGCTTTACTCGACAAATGAATTTGTCTTTAACTTTAGATTTCTGCACAGGGATATCTGATGTTGGCACAGAGGGAGAGGAAGCAGAAGTAGGATTTGGACTAGTTTCCATGATGCGAGTGATGGGTGTTGGAGATGGCACCGGTGGTGGTTGGACTCCCATGTCCACAGTTTTTCCAGATCGTAGGGTGGTTACAGCTTGCACCTCTCCTTGACAATTCTCATTTTGGCTTTGAGATTGGGAACCGATCTCATATACTACTCCTTTGGCATTTCCTTTTGGGTTAGCGATGGGTTGGCTAGGGAAGATGCCTTTAGCTTTCTCAGCTTCCAGGTTACCTAAGCGTTGCTCGAGACAAAGCATGGATTGCTGTTGCTGTTGCTGTTGCTTTAGGCGTTGCATAGATTGAGTAATGAGTTGAGCTAGAAGGTCCTCGATACTGGGTTTGGGGGCCAACTGTTGGGGGGCAGCTAATGGGAGCTGAGGCACCAATTCGCGACTCGAGCTCATCGGTGCATTATAGTTATAGGCTGGAGAATTAGTTGGGACAATCGGTTGGTTCTGAAAGGTCTGTGGGACTCTTTGCTGATTCTGAAATGTGCTCGGTTGTCTAGAGTATTGACCCTGTTGGAACTGCTGGTTCTGAGTAGATGGGTACTGACTCTGTTGGTACTGACCCTAATTGAATTGCTTAGTGGGTTGATTGAACCCAGGGGGATACATGCCCTGAGGTTGACGTGGAGGTTGAGCTTGTGGTTGAGTAGACTGAGGCCTCCAAGAGAAGTTAGGGTGGTTTCTAGTGTCCGGATGATAAGATTGACTATACGAGTTCTGAGTGGGTGGTTTGTATATGCTGAAAGCACAAACTTCTTCCTGAAGAGGATTAGACCATCCTTCATTCAAAGGACAATGCTCAGTAGTATGGGATGGTTGCAGACAGAGGGTGCAGGATTTCATAGGGCTCTCGTGTCCCACATGCATGACTGGGGTGGATTGTTGAGTAGGCTTTTGTACTGACACAGCCAGTGCCGAGACTGACTTGCTCAACTCTTGAATGACAGATCGAAGCTCAGTATCAGCTGTAGCATCATGTCCCTTGGTTGTCCTTTGGACCAAAGTGGTTCGACTAAACTCTGAGTCAGTCGTCCAATGTTGAGAGTTTTCTCCTAACTCTCCCAAGAATTTGTATGCATCGGTCGGAGTTTGGTGCAGGAATTTTCCTTGGCACATTGACTCTACCATGGTCCGGGACTCATCAGTAAGTCCCTTATAGAAGACGTGGACAAGATTGCCCTTGTCGATGCTATGGTGGGGACACTTAGTCAGGTAGTCTTGGAATCTATCCCACGCTTCGAAAAATTTCTCATCGGACTTCTGTCGAAAGTCCTGGATGAGTTGCTTCATTTGGTTGGTCCGAGTCATGGGGTAGAATTTAGACATTAATTTGCCCACCAACTCTTTCCAACTGCTAATTGAATCAGCGGGTAAGGAGTAGAGCCAATCTGAGGCTCGGTCTTTGAGCGAGAATGGGAAAACTCGCAGACGGACATTGTCATCATCAAGGTTCTGATTCTTGAAAAGTAGGATGACATGTTGGAATTCCCTAATATGGGAATATGGGTTTTCTCTTGGGAGACCACGAAAGGTAGGCAGCATTTGGATCGTCTGCGGTCTGATCTCAAACTGTACCACCGTAGTAGGTGGGAGAATAATGCAAGTGGGCGGATTCGCAGAGATAGGGGCGAACGTCTCGATAAGAGGTCGTTCGACTACCATGACTACAAAGGTAGTAGTACTGGGAGAGGCGGGTTGGGAAAGAGATGGGGAAGAATTCAGTAGAGGATCCACTGTAGGTATGTGATTCTCAGATCGAACCAAGTGTTTGTTCAGACGATTCCAAACGATCATACGCGAATGAGGCAAGCTCTATACTTGGCAAAAAGTTGCCAGAGAGGAACACTATCCTAAATGATGTACACCAAGCACAGATAATCCTATTCTAAGTAATCAGGATATATTTTAGGAATTATCTTTGTTAGTTTTAGGGCTAGAGTAGATTATGACAGTAGGCGGACCACTGGTTTATCTTTTAACCGCCGAGCTAACTGTTTTGCACTCAGAGGTTCTCACCAGGCTACACTCTTCAGAGCGAATCCTTTAGTACTAGCTCTAGTTAACAACAAGGCAATCCGAAGCCTAGACAGACGTGCGGCACAATGGCTGACTTAAGTACGTCCCAGACTAACCGGATTGGTCAAGTGTATAAGAAGAGTGTTCCCTTGGGTTAAGCTAGGGTTGATGCGTGTTCCTAGTCCACACGTAACTAACCGCCGAATAGTCCAAGATGCCACGTCGAGCTCAGTGTACTTGAGTAGCAGGGACTTATGGGTGTGTTAGACAACAGGGACCCGCGCTCGTGGTCTTATTTCGATTGGATGTTAAGCGGGTTCGCTTTGTGTGGATTTTTCCTCGAACACCGGGCTAATTGGCTCTACTTCTTGATTCTTTTTATTATAGATGGATCCTGGGGATCAATTTAAGCTGGAGTGATGAGGTGGGTGATGAAATCCCACCAGTTTCAATTTTGGAGTTGGGTTTGCTCTCTTAGAGTTGATTGATTAACGGCCACGCCACGCAAGTCGAATAAGTTGTTGCTAGAAAACAAATAGACAAGTAGCAATGATGCACCCAATATGCTCTGTATCGCACTCAAGGCGAGGATAGAGACTTACCTCCCGTGGGCCACGCCACGGGGTCTCCTCCGTGGGTTAGAGAGGGGTATCCTAATGGGCTTGGGCCCGACTCCACCTCTTTGAGCTTTCGCTCTCTACCCACACTGGATCGTGTTCCTGCAGAAAAGTTAGATCGCACGGTCTAGGTAGTCGGGATTCTATTTGGAAGATCTTTGCCTTTTTAGGGTTCACAGAATAAGCACTGGATTTAGGCAAGTTTTTGAATTAATTTCCAAGTTCGAGATGGGTTAAAATTTAGGAATTTCCAGATGGAAAATACCTAGATTGGAAAGTTTCCCGAACCGTGTAGATCTTCCAAGAAAGATTTGATTGCGAGATCCCTTACAATTTTGGGAAATTTCCCAAAATTGAAATTCTGCTAGATTTGGGGTGTTTTCTTTTGCAGACTTTTCCAAATTCAGAAGATTTCTAAAGATAGAAATTCTTCTAAAGAGGAAACTTCTAAGAGGGGAAACCCTAATTTAGCAAAGTTTCAAGATTTTAGAATCTTTCCAAAAATCGCAAATCCTTGATTGGTGATTTCTAAAAATCTGCAGAATATAAAACCCTAATTTTTTTGAATTTTGAATTTTAAATTTTTTTGGTATTTTCCACTTAATCTAGGGTTTCTAAAAAACCCTAGAACAAGATCTAGCAGTTATATGGAAAGCAATAAAATTCCTAAATTATTATAAATTGCACTCGGCATTCCGAGGCATTAAAAATAGTAATTTAAAAATTGCTAAAAATCACTAAAAATAAAAAATAGAAAGTTTTCCGAAAAGGTCGGGCTGTCCAAATTGAGCAGCTTTCCGCTTCAGCAACTTTCCAATTCTGTCTTTACGTCCTTTTTCGCACTCCCGTCAACCCGAGCGGCAGCGGCACCATTTGAAAGTAGGTTTTTTCCGCGTCGTTGATTACGGAAACCCTAATCTCAACAGAATTTGTAATTATCCGATTATCTTGCAAAATTGACAAATTTGTATGGGGATTCGTGTCGGATGTCGATCCGCACTCGGGGTTAGTTAGCACGCGTAAAGAACATAAAATGATGGACTTTTTGCTTGGAATTGATGGGGTGAGAATGGTGAAGCGATTTAAAACATGCTTAGTGATTTTTAGAGAGAGAAATTGCCACAAACAATCAAAAACCCAAAAGTAAACTAACAAATATAAAAATAACAATTTTATTCATCCTCAATGAGTTCTTACAATTCAAATTAAATTCAAAAACAATCTAGAAAGCCATAAACAAATTTAATCTAGAGAGAAAAAGATAGGTTGTAAGAGAGAAACGAACTAGACTTACAGAAAGAAAAAGAGATTAGGATCTAAAGAGATTAACTAGAGAGAGAAAAAGAAATTAAGAGATCTAGAGAGTAAAAATTGAGTTTTAGAGAGAGACTAGAGAGAGAAAGAGCTTAAAAGAGAGAATCTTACCCTTGAAACATACCCGAAATGCTCGGTCGAGATCGATCATGATGGATTAGCCCAAGATGGTTGGAACGGCCTAAAGGTGTGATTGTGATGGTGAGTGGGCAGCAGCCACCATGGAGGGTACGATGCCCTCCTTTGTTTTTTTTCTTGGTGAAAACGGAGAGAGAAGAAGAGAGAGGCAGAGGGGATTGGTTATGCCATTACCAACACCAGCAACATGGCTGGAGGGGGATGAAGACGCGATGAAGGAGGGGGCGATCATGCAACAGGCGGTGCTGGTTTATGGGGGCGGACTGTGGTTGGTGTTGCAATTTTGCAACACCAAAAACCATGAAGAGTAGCAGTTCGGTGGCTGTTGTAGCGGCTTGGAGCGAGGAAGGAGAATGGGGGTCCGATCTGATGAAGGAATGGGCGAACCTGTCGGTGGCGCTCATGCAAGGGGAAGGCAGTAGTAGCAAGGAGAGACGAAGGAGGCGGATCCAGCGGTGAAGTGTGCTGCAATTCCCCCCTCCTCTTCTTCTTCCTCTACTACTTTTTCTTGTGAAACACGGTCTGCAGGTTGGAGTTGCAGACTCGTGTCCAACAGGTGCTGGTGGAGGTGGATGGCGGTAATGGTCTAGGCGACAGCAGCAAGGCGGTATCCCACCCTCCTCCTTCTTCTTCTTATTTCCTTCATCTTTTCTTCTTTTTGTTTCTTTTTTTTTGGATTTGTTTTTGGTTCTCTCTTGAGAACGGCTTGAGAGGTTGAAAGATCAAAAAATGAGAGAGGAGGCAGCTGATCCACTTGCTGTGGAGAAGACGGAGGTTGCAGGCGGTACCGTTGGTGCAGCAACATTTTGGGGGAGTGTTGGAGATGAGATTGCCACCACCTGCAACAGAGAACACATCCCCAAGAAGAGGACGTGCTAGAGAGGGATAGAAGGGAGAGAAGAGATGGGGAGAGAAGAGATCGTGGGAGAGTTGTCGGCCAGAGTTGCAGCCTGCAACTCCGGTGAAAACGTGAAGAAGATGACGAAGATGAAGAACGAAAAGAAGAAAAAGAAGGAGAAGAAGAAAGGGAAACGGTGGGCAGAAGATTTGGGGAAGGAGAGGAGAAGAAAATAGGGGGATTAGGGTTCGAACGAACCCTTCTCCTTCCTCTTATAAAGCTCCTTATTTCCTTTAATAGAAAGAGGGTATTTTTTAAATAAAAAATATATTTATTTATTTTTTTTTTAAAGTAAAATGCTACTTTTTCTTGGGGAATGTCCCCATTTAGTGGACCCCCCATTTTTTAAAATTTAATTAAAATTCTTTGGAAATTCACGGGGTCCACTAACTGGTCGGACAGCGGGTCGATGATGATGGGCCCGGCTACTGGCCTACATGGATTGATGATGTTCATCATCTCACAAGATGATGTGACAGACAGTCTGATGACGATCGGATGGATGGTGACTTGATTGGGACCCAGATTGGTAAATCGACGGATCTAGAGAGATCCAACGGTCCGAAGGAAGATCCAACGGTCAGAAAGCTAAGGGAGATGAGATAGAGCCGATGGACAGGAGTTCTAGGGTTAGGTCAGTAGATTCGAGAACCGAGAGATGAAGAGAGAGAGAGAATAAGGAGAGATGAGAGAGAAAGTATCAGAAAATGGAGATAAAAGTATTGACAGAGGGTTTGGAACCCTGGTCTTCACTGTGACCATCCTCACGCTTGTCCAGTAGAGTAGACTATCATTCCTTGCTGACTCATGTGGCTTTAAACGCTTTGGTTCGTCTCTTGGTCATTGGCTCTCCTACTCTCTTCGTTCTTTAGGCTAGCTTTTTGGTCCTCTTATTCAGCCCATATTTTGCCCATATCTTCTAGTCATAGCATGTGGGCTCTTTAAACTTTGATAATGGGCTTTCCTGATCGATGTGGGCTTGTAAGTCTCGAGAAGTTTCCCATCGGGGTTTCCTACGATAGAAGAAGCGCGTAATGAGACTCTATCAGAATGACTACATGTCTAGACTTCCGAAAATATATTTAATGTATGCAAATATACCATTTCGTCCAAAAAAGTGTGTTCTACGCAACAAAAAAGCTCTTACGTAGAAAAGTAGATAAATAGAGCATTTTAAAGTAGGAGAATGCAATAACGCTAAAAGGATAATTGCTTAAAATAAGCACTTTTGAGCGAATATCACGGGCTAATTGGCTCTACTTCTTGATTCTTTTTAGTTAAATGAACCTCGGGATCAAATCAGTTGGAATGATGAGGTGGGTGATGAAATCCCACCAGTTTCAATTTGGAGCTGGGTCTACTCTCTTAGAGTTGATTGATTAACTGCCACGCCACGCAAGTCGAAGAATATGGATGCGATAGCAAATAGACAAGCGGCAATGATTCACCCAATAACACCGTATCGCACTCAAGGCGAGGATAGAGACTTACCTCCTGTGGGCCACGCCACGGGGTCGCCTCCGTGGGTTAGAGAGGGGTATCCTAATGGGCTTGGGCCCGACTCCACCTCTTTGAGCTTTCGCTCCCTACCCACACTGGATAGTGTTCCTGCAAAAAAGTTAGATCGTACAGTCTAGGTATTTGGGATTATATTTAGAAGATCGTTGCCTTTTTAGGGTTCACAGAGCACGTATTGAATTTAGGCAAGTTTTTGAATTAATTTCCAAGTTCGAGATGGGTTAAAATTTTGGAATTTCCAGATGGAAAATACCTAGATTGGAAAGTTTCCCGAACTGTGTAGATCTTCCAAGAAAGATTTGATTGCGAGATCCCTTACAATTTTGGGAAATTTCCCAAAATTGAAATTCTGCTAGATTTGGGGTGTTTTCTTTTGCAGACTTTTCCAAATTCAGAAGATTTCTAAAGATAGAAATTCTTCTAAAGAGGAAACTTCTAAGAGGGGAAACCCTAATTTAGCAAAGTTTCAAGATTTTAGAATCTTTCCAAAAATCGCAAATCCTTGATTGGTGATTTCTAAAAATCTGCAGAATATAAAACCCTAACTTTTTTGAATTTTGATTTTTAAATTTTTTTGGTATTTTCCACTTAATCTAGGGTTTCTAAAAAACCCTAGAACAAGATCTAGCAGTTATATGGAAAGCAATAAAATTCCTAAATTATTATAAATTGCACTCGGCCTTCCGAGGCATTAAAAATAGTAATTTAAAAATTGCTAAAAATCACTAAAAATAAAAAATAGAAAGTTTTCCAAAAAGGTCGGGCTGTCCAAATTGAGCAGCTTTCCGCTTCAGCAACTTTCCAATTCTGTCTTTACGTCCTTTTTCGCACTCCCGTCAACCCGAGCGGCAGCGGCGCCATTTGAAAGTAGGGTTTTTCTGCCTCGTTGGTTACGGAAACCCTAGAATCAACATATTTGTAATTATCCGAGATTTCAATCCTGCAAAATTGACAAATTTGTATAGGGATTCGTGTCGGATGTCGATCCTCACTCGGGATTAGTCGGATTAGCGCGAATAAGAACAAAAATTGACGGACCATCACAAGAAATAATAGATAAAAATAAACTTTATCATTCATTAATCAAAATGTCCTTACAATATTTGAATTAGCCAACAGTCAAAACCAGACAAAAAAAAAAAACATTCTAGAGAGGGAAAAATATAAGGAGAATAGGTAGAGAGAGAAGATGAGAGAGGAGGCATTTTAGAGAGAGAAAATGGAAGGTATAGAGAGAGAACGAGAATATGCTAAAGACTAAAGAGAGAAAATAATGTAGAGAGAGAGGGGAACTAGGAAATAGAGAGAGAAAATGAAAAGAAGAGAACTAGATGAAAGAATCTAGTGAGAGAAGAAGTTACCTTGACCTACCAAGTGGATGATGGTGAAGATGCACGCTCGATGCATGCCTGAAGAATGCCAACCATGAGCGAGTGATATGCTGCCCCGTGCTTTGGACCATGGAAAGGCAATGATTGATCGGCCAAGTGATGACCGTGTAGCTGGAGATCTAGAAGAGTGCACCGTCTGTGCTCTAGGGGAAGAGATTGGTGGTTCACGGCCTTGCTTGGTGGTGGCTCATAGTGGAGAGGTTGAGGAAGGTTGAGGCTTGACGAGTAGCAGCTTGGTGGTGCGTGGTGTGTACCACCAACCTGTGAAGGAGGTGAAGCTGGTGATGGCGGAGTAGATTTCAGGCGATTTCCTGATGGGTGTAACAGGCTGCTGTGAAGACTGAAGAGGGAGGGGACCTGGCAGCGTGGTGTTAAGGGAAGCAGCTGCAATGGCGTTGCAGGAGGTTCCCGACCGGAGTTACAGGTCTGTAACTCCGGTTAGAGGCGGAGGAGGAGCACGGTGCTTCCCTTGGTGATGCTGGGTTGCACGCCGGCAACGATGACGACCTGCAAGTAAGTGGTCAGGGAGAGGGATCCAAAGGACTGTTCCTAAGATCGGTTTTGAGATGAAACGGGCTGGAGTTGCAGGTTGCAACTCCAGCAACGTTAAAGAGATCTATCAACGGCTTGGAGAAGGTGGTTCTTGGTGTAGGGCGGTAATGGAGATGTAGAAGGGGATAAAGGCTGGGTTGATCGAGGAATGAGAGGGCGGAGTGTGCTAGCAGACCTGCAACTTAGAGTTGCAGGTCGTGGTGGAGGTGGCAGAGGAGGTTCTTGGCGATGCGTTTTGAGGAGGAGGTGCAGTCAAGGACGTGGAAGAAGGAGAGGGCGTTGGGGAAAGCCAAGGTGATAGAGATACTACTGGACGTGGTGGTGGCTGGCAGATCGTGAAGGAGAAGGCGGAGAAGAAGAACCAGGAGAAGAAGACGCTGGTGATGGTGTTGCCGGCCGGAGTTGCAGGCGCAACTCCGGCGAGAAAAAAGAATGAAGAAGAAGAAGAAGAAGAAGAAAGAGAAGGAGAGGATGGTTCTTGGCGTGGTGAGCAGGGGGTTGGGCAGCGGCTAGAGGAGGAGAAGAAGAACAAGAAGAGAAGAAGGAGGAGACAAACGGCCGGAGTTGCAAACCTGCAACTCCAGCGAAGAATGGTGAAGGAGACGAAGAAGAGGAGAAAGAAGTCGCGGGGAAGAAGGGAAAGGATAGGGGGAAGGAGAGGAGGAGATCGGAGGGGATTAGGGTTCGAACGAACCCTTCTCCTTCCTCTTATAAAGCTCCCTATTTCCTTTAATGGAAATAGGGTATTTTTTAAATAAAAAAAATAATTTTTTTTTTTTTTAAAGTAAAAGTCTACTTGTCTTTGGGGAATGTTCCCATTTAGTGGACCCCCCATTTTTTTAAAATTTAATTAAAATTATTTGGAAATTCACGGGGTCCACTAACTGGTCGGACAGCGGGTCGATGATGATGGGCCTGGCTACTGGCCCACATGGACTGATGATGTCCATCGTCTCACAAGATGATGTGATAGACAGTCTGATGGCGATCGGATGGATGGTGACTTGATTGGGACCCAGATTGGTAGATCGACGGATCTAGAGAGATCAAACGGTCTGATTGAAGATCCAACGGTCCGATGGAAGATCCAACGGTCAAAAAGCTAAGGGAGATGAGATAGAGCCGATGGGCAGGAGTTCTGGGGTTAGGTCAGTAGATTCGAGGACCGAGAGATGAAGAGAGAGAGAGAATAAGGAGAGATGAGAGAGAAAATATCAAAAAATGGAGATAAAAGTATTGGCAGAGGGTCTAGAACCCTGGTCTTCACTGTGACCATCCTCACGCTTCTCCAGTAGAGTAGACTATCATTCCTTGCTGACTCATGTGGCTTTAAACGCTTTGGTCCGTCTTTTGGTCATTGGCTCTCCTACTCTCTTCGTTCTTTGGGCCGGCCTTTTGGTCCTCTTATTCAGTCCATATTCGGCCCATATCTTCTAGTCACAGCATGTGGGCTCTTTAAGCTTTGATAATGGGCTTTCTTGATCGATGTGGGCTCGCAAGTCTCGAGAATTGTCCCATCGGGGTTTCCTGCGACAGAAGAAGCGTGTAATAAGACTCTATCAGAATGACTACATGTCTAAACTTCCGAAAATGTGTTTAATGCATGCAAATATACCATTTCGTCCAGAAAAGTGTGTTCTACGCAACACAAGAGACTCTTACGTAGAAAAGTAGATAAATAGAGTATTTTAACGTAGGAGAGTGTGAAAACGCTTAGAAGATAACAGTAGAAAATACGCACTTTTAAGCGAATATCAATATTCTTGGCAGCTTTGAAGAGGATGTTGTGGGGTGAGGATCACGTCCAAGAGAAGGTTGTCGCAGCAGCACAGCTTGGACTGATGGACGCACAAGTAATGCACCAGCAGGTTACACGGTGGTGCAATCCAACGGGAATGGATGCAGGTTCTCTTCAAAACGTTAAAAGAGTAAGCCACGTGTCCAGCAAAGAGAGAGGAGATCTGTGGGAGGAGCAGTGTTGCTGGTGTGGAATATTACCGATGACCTGCAACTCAAGATTCCATCGGAGAAGATGACCGGAGTTGCACCTGCAACTCCAAGAAGGAGAAGAAGAAGAAGAGTGAGGAGAAGAAGAAGAAGAGGATGATGGTGCTGGAAGATGAGCAACGTCCAAGGGATGATCAAAACAGATGCAGATCTACAATGGATTGAAAGAGATGACGGTGGTGTTGCAAGCTATTCATGGCACTTGCAGGGTGTGTTCCAGACGGTGGCTGGCGTGGTGTAGGAGAAGAAATCTATTGCTGTAGATGGTAGCAATGTTGTGGTCGCTAGGGAGCAACAGGTGCTGCTCGTGGGGAGCAACAGGTTGCAGACCTGCAACTTAAGCGGTAATGGTGGTGGTGGCTGTAACCAGGCGGTAGTGACTTGCCAAACCCAGTCCATTTTTGGATTGCGGGGTTGCAAAGCAATGGAAGGAGAGGAAGGTGTGTGCGTCAGTGAAGAGATTGAAACGGATGGTTCCAAAAACCTGCAACAAAGAGAAAAAGAGGGAGAAGAAGAAGAAAGGGATGAAGAGGAGAGAAGAGGAACGTGGGAGAAGAAGAAGAAGAAGAAGGAGAAGGAAAAAAGAGAAGGAAAAAGGAGAGGAAGAAGTGGAAATCGTGGGGGGGTTTAAAGGGAAAGGAGAGGTGAAGATGGGAGGGGGATTAGGGTTCCTAAGAACCCTTTTTCTTCCCCTTTTAAAGCTCCCTAGTTTCCATTAATGGAAATTAGAAAATTTTTTAAATAAAAAAAAAAATATATATATATATATATATATTTTTTTAAGTAAAACACTATTTTTCTTTGGAAAATTTCCCCAATTAGTGGACCCCCCATTTTTTTTAAATTTAATTAAAATTATTTTGAAATTCACGGGGTCCACTAACTAGTCGGACAGCGGGTCGATGATGATGGGCCCGGCTACTGGCCCACATGGAATGATGATGTCCATTGTCTCACAAGATGATGTGACAGACAATCTGATGGCAATCGGATGGATGGTGACTTGATTGGGACCCAGATTGGTAGATCGACGGATCTAGAAAGATCCAACGGTCTGGTGGAAGATCCAACGGTCCGATTGAAGATCCAACGGTCAGAAAGCTAAGAGAGATGAGACAGAGCCAATGGGCAGGAGTTATGGGGTTTGGTCAGTAGATTCGAGGACCGAGAGATGAAGAGAAAGAGAATAAGGAGAGATAAGAGAGAAAATATCAGAAAATGAAGATAAAAGTATTGGCAGAGGGTCTGGAACCCTGGTCTTCACTGTGACCATCCTCACGCTTCTCTAGTAGAGTAGACTATCATTCCTTGCTGACTCATATGGCTTTAAACGCTTTGGTCCGTCTCTTGGTCATTGGCTCTCCTACTCTCTTCGTTCTTTTGGGTCGACTTTTTGGTCATCTTATTCAGCCCATATTTGGCCCATATCTTCTAGTCGTAGCATATGGGCTCTTTAAGCTTTGATAATGGGCTTTCCTGATCGATGTGGGCTCGCAAGTCTCGAGAATTGTCCCATCGGGGTTTCCTGCGACAGAAGAATCGCGTAATGAGACTTTATCAGAACGACTCAATGTCTAGACTTCCGAAAATGTGTTTAGTGCATGCAAATATACCATTTCTTCCAGAAAAGTGTGTTCTATGCAACAAAAGAGACTCTTACGTAGAAAAGTAGATAAATAGAGCATTTTAACGTAGGAGAGTGTGAAAACGCTTAGAAGATAACAGTGGAAAATACGCACTTTTAAGCGAATATCACAACCCCCAACCAGCATATTGCCAATCCTTGGCAATTAGTGCGAAATAAATGAGCTTAAAAGGGCTCTGCACATGCTGCACACTTTTTCATATTAGCTCCGGGAAAACATCGTTTGTCAAATCATTGAATGGATGCAAAAATAGTTACATGCTAGTGAAGAGTTGGAAAGTTTTGGCAAGACTACAGACTGATAATCATGACCCAGAATAGTCAGACTCTACGTGTGTGTGTGCTCAACATTCTCATCATCCGACAGTAAAGATTTCCATATCACCTCTAAGTTTTTATGCCGCGACCTCAAATCTCACATGTTTAGTACTCAGAATAGAATCACACAAGAAGGGTTTTCTTCTTTTCTCTCAATTTATATGTAAGGAGATGTGTTGATATATGAAAGCAAAGATCTCACATATGTATTAATTAAAGGAAGGACATCTTTAACAGAAGAAGATCTCATGATTGGAATACCACTTCACTCGGGAACGTCAGATCAAACTCTATAGTTTTTCCATCTCCAATCTCCACATTTTATGATCGTGCTATCCTAGAATCAAGTAGGACTTTCCTGGGTTGTAATGAGGCTTAGGTCAGGTGTAGAAAAATAAAGGTATATAGGATTTGAAAGATCTTGAGAGGATATCTCTATTTTCTTGTATTTTTCCTGCGATGTAGCACCATTATTTGGTTCTCTTTCCCTTTTTTTCATATTTTTCTCTTTTTCTAGATATTTCTGAGACTGCTCAATTTCTTTTCAGCTCTTTTTCATACTTTCTTTCCATATTTTATTTTCAGCTTGAACCGCTTTCTTTTCCTTTTGATTTTTCTTCTTTACTTTTCTTTTCACGGTATACACACATCAGTTATTCTTTTGTCCATCTCAAAATACGGATAGCCAGTCATGCTTCGTAGTTAGACTGAGTTTTAGGTTGATGGCTTTACAAAGAAAAGACTTTTATAGAAGGGCTCAAGGGGTTTCTAGTGAAGTATAATTCAGGTGAGTAAAAAGGCTGAACGGTTCAGAAAAATGGCCTAAATCATTTTTTAGGGTTTGCATTATCATGTAAACTGTCTTGACTAGATACAGAGAAGGTTCTGTTGTAGTAATCTAATTTTGATGTCGTTCCGAGTTTTATGATCGAAGCAAAAGATAATGAGATCTCTCAACGAATATTGCGGGCATGAAGAATATTGAGTCATCTAGTGACTCAGATTTATTGTATAACTCTCTGAAATGATTAAAGGCTTGAAAGCTCACTGGGTTAGGTCTCCACAATTCTTCTCACAGGATCTCTAGAATTTCCAAACTTAGGATGACTCTGATGTTGATAGTGTACAATTGTGCCGAATCTGAGTTTTTCTAAGTTTTCAAAACTACTGTAGCCATGCTTTACTTGACTCAAAGCTAACCTTAAACAAAAATTGACATCTTCAATACTGACTTAACAGAGGTTTTAAGCTAATCAAAGTCAAGGTATTTGACACATTTTTGAAATTCTAGAAAACTTTTGGTGAACATCGAAAATCACCCAAAAAATAAGAACACATTTTTTTTTTAATCAAATGAAGACATGAATTTTGGTAAATACCCACCCCCAACCAAAATATAGCACCGTCCTCGGTGCTCATGACCGGGACATAAAGTGATAAAAAATCAGTGATGATGATGCAAAGGTTCAGGAAGGATGTTACCAAGTCGGTAGAAACTTGACAGTGTGTGGTACCTGATGATCGGAAGAATGAATGTACTTGCATTTCCAGAGATATAACAGTAATAATAAATGCATGAGACTCATGTATTCTAGGAATACTAGAATTGCCTTTCCAAAAGCGCTAAGTTTTACATCTTCAGCTAGACATGACAGGGGTGACAGGCACCCCCAACCAAGTTGGAGCACAAGAAACTGGGTAGATCATCAGTCGACATAGACAGGATCGATGAGATCAATTTCAAAAGTCTGAATGAACGACACATCAAGTTCATGGAACTGCTTAAGACGCTGGCCATTTACCTGGAATGAGGAGTGATCCTTGGGATCCTCAATAGTGATTGCCCCAAAGGGTGTGACTGCGGTGACCGTATAAGGACCGGTCCACCTAGATTTCAGTTTCCCAGGGAAGAGATGGAGATGAGAATTATAAAGAAGGACCTTCTGTCCTGGATGGAACTCTTTCCTGAGGATGCTCTTGTCATGTATCCACTTCATCTTTGTTTTGTAATTCTTGGATAAGTTGTAGGCATCATTTCTGAGTTCTTCTAACTCATTCATTTGAAGTTTTCACTCCTCCCTTGTGGAGTCTAGGTCGAAGTTGAGCTTCTTAATGGCCCACAGGGCACGATGTTCAATCTCTACCGGAAGATGACAGGGTTTCCCGAAGACCAGACGATAGGGAGACATATTGAGTGGTGTCTTGTAGGCGGTTCTGTATGCCCATAAAGCATCAGTGAGACGAGTAGACCAGTCTTTACGTGTGGTATTGACTGTCTTCTCCAAGATCTTCTTGATCTGACGATTAAAAACCTCTACTTGACCACTAGTCTGTGGATGATAAGCTAGGGCAACCTTGTGGGTTATCCCATACTTTTTCATTAACTTTTCAAATATCCTATTGCAGAAATGGGTGCCCCCATCACTAATGATGGCCTTAGGGGCACCGAAGCGGGCAAAGATGAACTCCTTTAGGAATTTGACCACCACTTTGTGGTCATTGGTCTTGGTGGGAATGGCTTCTATCCATTTGGAGACATAGTCTACCGTAAGGAGAATGTACTCAAAACCATAGGAAACCAGAAAGGGAACCATGAAGTCGATGCCCCAGATGTCAAATATTTCATCGACCTGAATGGGAGTTAGGGGCATCATGTTCCTCTGGGAGATGCGGCCTAGATGCTGGCAATTAGGACATGTTTTACTGTAGATGTGGGCATCTTTAAATAATGTGGGCCAGTAGAATCCGCATTGCAGAACTTTTTCTGCAGTCTTCTTAGTACTGAAATGACCACCACAAGGTTGGTCATGACACGAGGACAAGATATTGAGTTGGTCCAAATCAGGGACACAGAGACGAATGATCTGGTCAGGACAGTATTTATACAAATAAGGGTCATTGATATTCACTCAAAAGTGCTTATTTTAAGCAATTATCCTTTTAGCGTTATCGCATTCTCCTACGTTAAAATGCTCTATTTATCTACTTTTCTACGTAAGAGTCTTAAGTCTAGACATGAAGTCATTCTGATAGAGTCTCATTACATGCTTCTTCTGTCACAAGAAATCCCGATGGGACAATTCTCGAGACTTGCGAGCCCACATCGATCAGGAAAGCCCATTATCAAAGCTTAAAGAGCCCACATGCTACGACTAGAAGATATGGGCCAAATATGGGCTGAATAAGAGAACCAAAAGGCTGGCCCAAAGAACGAAGAGAGTAGGAGAGCCAATGACCAAAAGACGGACCAAAGCGTTTAAAGCCACATGAGTCAGCAAGGAATGATAGTCTACTCCACTGGAGAAGCGTGAGGATGGTCACAGTGAAGACTAGGGTTCCAGACCCTCTGCCAATACTTTTATCTCCATTTTTGGATACTTTCTCTCTCATCTTTCCTTATTCTCTCTCTCTCTTCATCTCTCGGTCCTCGAATCTACTGACCTAACCCCAGAACTCCTGCCCATCGGCTCTATCTCATCTCCCTTAGCTTTCTGATCGTTGGATCTTCAATCGGACCGTTGGATCTCTCTAAATCCGTCGATCTACCAATCTGGGTCCCAATTAAGTCACCATCCATCCGATCGCCATCAGACTGTCTGTCACATCATCTTGTGAGACGATGGACATCATCAATCCATGTGGGCCAGTAGCCGGGCCCATCATCATCGACCCGCTGTCCGACCAGTTAGTGGACCCTGTGAATTTCAAAATAATTTTAATTAAATTTTAAAAAATGGGGGTCCACTAAATGGGGACATTCCCCAAAGAAAAGTAGTGTTTTACTTAAAAAAAATATATATATATTTTTTATTTCAAAAATACCCTATTTCCATTAAAGGAAATAGGGAGCTTTAAAAGGGGAAGGAGAAGGGTTCTTTGGAACCCTAATCCCCCTCCCATCTCTTCCTCTCTTTCCCAAACAAGTTCCCCCACGTTTTTCCCTTCGTCTTCTCCTTCTTTTTCTTCTTTTCTCTTTCTCCTTTTCTTCATCTTCTTCACGTCTTCGCCAGAGTTGCCAGCAACTCCGTCCGTCTGGTAAGGTTCCCTCCCCCTTCACTTCTCCTTCCTTTTCTTCCCTCAACCCCTATCTCTATCTCAGCCTCAAAAGAAGAGATCGAACAATCTCTTCTCGGACGATCTCAAGCTGTCCTCTATTGAAGAGGAGTTTGCTGCCCTTCTTCTTGCAGCCACGCACCAGTTCATACAAGCCCAAACCAGCAAGGTTGCTGACCATCTCCAACTGGTATTTCAGGTGGTATTCCTCACGTTTTGTGGCTGCTCAAAGCTGCTGGACCGTGTGCATCTCCACCAAGGTGCAGCCCACGTCTTCATCTCCTCCCTTCTCCAAACGGACTGCAACTCACCATCCATCTTCTTCTTCTTCTTCTTCTTCTTCTTCTTCTTCTTCTTCTTCTTCTTCTTCTTTCCTTTCTTTCTTCTTTCCTCTGTCTTCACCTTCTACACACGTCTTCTTCTTCTTAATCTGTCTGCCAGAGTTGCAGACCTGCAACTCCGGCGATCTTCCATCTCCGTTACCGGTTAGAGCACCACCGCCCACAAGACTACCACCATCGCTGCACACCGCCCTCCATCGAACTGGTGCGCCACTGCTCTCGACCTTGCTAGCCATCACGGCCTGCTCCTCTAGCAGATCCGCCTCTTCCTTTCTACCCTTCAGCCTCTCTCCACGCCGGTGTAATCACCCTCCAAACCGCCACCTTGAACCACCGTCTTCACCAATCGCTCCATCCTTCTCCATGGCCCAGCCAATCGGAAAAAAATGGAGGACGCCTACCTGCTGGATCTCCACCTCTTCATACACCGAACTTCCTCACTTGCACCATCAAATGGTCGGTCTCCTATCATCCCACCTATTATTCTACTCCTATGTGCATGCATGCTCCATTTTGTTGGCAGCACCACTAGGCCGGACCATCCATGGCCAAATTCCGGTAAGTCTCTAAAGTGAACCTCTTCATTCTCCATCTCTAGTTTCTCTCTCTACTTCATCCTCTCTTTCTCTCTCTAGTTAGTTTTTATTGCTTTTTAGTAATTAGATTTTATTTTATTTTATTCAAGAAATGTAAGGTTTATTTCAAATAATAAAAGAAGTTCTTTTAAGTGCAATTTGTTATGATTAATTTTTATGTATGCTTCTCATCCCTCCATCTTTTTATTGTTAGCAATTTCTGAGAAAAATCCGTCATTTTATGTCATGCGAACTAACCCCGAGTGCTGATCGACATCCAACACGAGCCACTGTACAACCCTATGATTTTTACAGGATTTGAGTGAACAAAGAATCAGATTCTAAAAATGTGTTGAGATTAGGGTTTTCGATTCAACGACACGGAAAAAACCCTAGTTTTAGTCATCCCAAGAGTAGTACTTAACTCTTGCTAGGAATTGGCTTTTGTCCTATTTTGACCAGTGTGAAGGCATTTCTTCGGTGATAAGGTAGTTGACAATGTCAGCATACCATGGATGAACGGAGATAGCGAATAGTCGTTCATCTAGAAAGGTCTCAGGGATGGACTGGGTGTCGAAGGATGACTCTAAAGTCAGTCTAGACAAGTGATCAGCCACTACATTCTCAGTTCCTTTCTTATCCTTAATCTCGAGGTTGAATTCTTGCAGTAAGAGAATCCATCGAATTAATCGAGGCTTGGTTTCCTTTTTTGACATAAGATAACGAAGGGCTGCATGATCAGTGTACACGACCACCTTAGTGGCTAAGAGGTACTGACGGAATTTATCAAGGGCGAAGACTACCGCCAGGAGTTCTTTCTCAGTGGTGGAGTAATTCATTTGGGCAGAGTTAAGAGTTTTGCTCGCGTAGTAGATCACATGTGACCTTTTATCAATTCTCTGCCCTAGAACAGCGCCTAACGCGTAGTCAGAAGCATGGCACATTACCTCGAAAGGTAGAGTCCAGTCCGGGGGTCGGATAATGGGCGTAGTAGTGAGCTCAGATTTGAGATGCTCAAATGCCTTGACACAGTCAGCATTAAAGTCGAAAGGACTATCTTTAGCCAGAAGATGGGACAGAGGTCGAGCTATTTGAGAGAAGTCCTTGATGAATCGCCTATAGAATCCTCCGTGTCCCAAAAAGGACCGGATGTCACGTATGGACTTAGGAATGGGCAAGGTCGAGATGATATCGATTTTAGCTTTGTCGACCTCAATGCCCTGATGGAAAATGACATGTCCCAGAACTATGCCTTTCTTTACCATGAAGTGGCATTTCTCTCAATTGAGGACAAGTCGCTTGTCCTGACAACGTTGAAGTACAAGCCCTAGATGGTTAAGACAGTCATCAAAGGATGACCCAAAGACTGAGAAGCCATCCATAAAGACTTCGAGGAATTTTTCCACCATGTCAGAGAATATGCTCATCATACACCTTTGAAAGGTTGCGGGTGCATTGCAGAGGCCAGAGGGCATACGCTTGTAGGCAAAAGTGCCAAAGGGACAAGTGAAGGTTGTCTTCTCGTGATCCTCAGGGGTGATGGATATTTGATTATATCCTAAGTAACCATCAAGGAAGCAGTAATAGGAGTGACCTGCTAGTCTCTCCAACATTTGGTCTATGAAGGGTAAAGGAAAATGGTCCTTCCTAGTGTTGGTGTTGAGTCGTCGGTAATCGATGCAGACTCTCCACCCTTTCTTCAGGCGCTGGGTGACCATTTTCTTGTTCTCATTTTCCACAACTATGAATCTGATATTCGCTTAAAAGTGCATATTTTCCACTGTTATCTTCTAAGCGTTTTCACACTCTCCGACGTTAAAATGCTCTATTTATCTACTTTTCTACGTAAGAGTCTCTTTTGTTGCGTAGAACACACTTTTCTGGACGAAATGGTATATTTGCATGCATTAAACACATTTTCGGAAGTCTAGACATGAAGTCATTCTGATAGAGTCTCATTACGCGCTTTTTCTGTCGCAGGAAACCCCGATGGGACAATTCTCGAGACTTGCGAGCCCACATCGATTAGGAAAGCCCATTATCAAAGCTTAAAGAGCCAACATGCTATGACTAGAAGATATGGGCCAAATATGGGTTGAATAAGAGGACCAAAAAGCCAGCCCAAAGAACGAAGAGAATAAGAGAGTCAATGACCAAGAGACGGACCAAAGCGTTTAAAGCCACATGAGTCAGCAAGGAATGATAGTCTACTCTACTGGAGAAGCGTGAGGATGGTCACAGTGAAGACCAGGGTTCCAGACCCTCTGCCAATACGTTTATCTCCATTTTCTGATACTTTCTCTCTCATCTCTCCTTATTCTCTCTCTCTCTTCATCTCTCGGTCCTCGAATCTACTGACCTAACCCCAGAACTCCTGCCCATCGGCTCTATCTCATCTCCCTTAGCTTTCTGACCGTTGGATCTTCCATCGGACCGTTGGATCTTCAATCGGACC
Organism: Euptelea pleiosperma; assembly: GCA_035048495.1. NCBI lineage: Eukaryota > Viridiplantae > Streptophyta > Magnoliopsida > Ranunculales > Eupteleaceae > Euptelea > Euptelea pleiosperma. Next base: position 20,264,448 of record CM068543.1, read on the forward strand.
GTTGGATCTCTCTAGATCCGTCGATCTACCAATCTGGGTCCCAATCAAGTCACCATCCATCCGATCGCCATCAGAATGTCTATCACATCATCTTGTGAGACGATGGACATCATCAATCCATATGGGCCAGTAGCCGGGCCCATCATCATCGACCCGCTATTCGACCAATTAGTGGACCCCGTGAATTTCAAAATAATTTTAATTAAATTTTAAAAAATGGGGGGTCCACTAAGTGGGGACATTCCCCAAAGAAAAGTAGTGTTTTACTTAAAAAAAAAATATATTTTTTATATTTTTTATTTTCAAAAAATACCCTATTTCCATTAAAGGAAATAGGGAGCTTTAAAAGGAGAAGGAGATGGGTTCATTCGAACCCTAATCCCCCTCCTTTCTTCTCCATTCTCTCCCAAAAACTCTCTTGCCCCTTTTCCCCCTCTCTTTAGGCTGTTTTCCTCCACTTCTCCTCCACCTTCTTCATCTTCTTCCTAACATTTTTGCCGAAGTTACAGGTTGCAACTCCAGCCATCACCTGCACAACCCCATCAACCAATCCCCTTCCTCTTCTTCTCCTCCCTTTCTTCTTCTTCTTCTTCTTCCTCTCCTTCTTGCAGGTGCGTCAATAGCGGAACCAGCGCACCACCAACCCGCCAACTTCGCCGCCTGCGTGTTCGCCGGACTGGTTCATCCCTTCCGGCCATCTGCAACTCCTTCCTTATCCCCCTTAGCTCCATCTCCTAGCCTCCTTCTTTCTCCTCTCCTAATCCCCTTCCCTTCTCATTGATCTCAGATCCTCTTCCCCACGTCTCCCTCTCTTGAAAAAAAAAAAAAAAACGCTGCCATTCCCGCCTGCTCCACCGCCATTAACGCCTCTACACAGGCAGCACCGTCTTGCTACCCTGCACTTCATCGTCTCCGATCACCTGCTGTACCACCGCTCACCTTGCAGCACGAGCAACAACCATTGCCCCCCCTAGTTCATCATCTCCACATCCTCCAATCTGTTCAAGCAACCACCGGACGCCATCACGTTGCTGCACTTCAACGTGTAGCAGCTAGTTCTCCATCGCTCTCTCCTCCCTGTTGCGCCTTCATCGCCAAACCTTCACCACATCGTTGCAATCTGCAATGCCGGCGAGAACCAGGAACTCCGATGACCTTCATTGTCACCGGCGCAACCAATTGTAGTCATCTCCACCTTTCCATCTCTAGTCTGCAACGCACCGAAAGCCTGGATCTCCAGCAACTTCTACCTTTGCAATGCATCTTCATCCCACTGTGATTCTGCCATCTTCATGGTTGAATCAAGTTTTTATACATGGTCTATGTCAATTCAAATCTTTGCCATCTTCAAGTACGATCCGATTTCGGTGAGTTACCAAGGTAGTTCCTCCCTCGATCTTCTTCTCTCTCTACTTCTTCCTCTCCTTAGGATTTTTTTTATCTTTATTTTTTTTAGTGCTTTCTAGCTTAGTCACTTTATTATTGTTTTCTTTTATTAGAAGTTGTATCTCAACATTTTATTTGAATAAAGCTTTGTTTAATTTTACCGTATTATGTCCAATTCTCCTTCTTAGTCTATTTTTATTTATGAATGTGGCGTAGTCTCTCTAAAAAGCATAAAAAAAAATGTTTTTAACATCACTTTAATCACCACTCTTATCTCTCCGTGCTTTTCTAAGAAAAAAAAATCCGTCATTTCATGTCCTTGACTTGCGCACACTAACTCCCAAGTGCGGATCGACATCCGACACGAGCCACTATGCAAAATTGTCCATTTTACAGGTTAAATGTCTCGGATCAATAAAAAATGTGTTGAAGTTAGGGTTTCCGTAACCAACGACGCAGAAAAATCCTACTTTCAGAATCCTACCTTTTTAGGGACGACATGAATAGGACTCACCCATTTGCTATCGGAGATGGGGTAAATGATACCCACATCTAACAGTTTAAGGACCTCGTCCCGGACTACATCCTTCAAGACGGGGTTCAACCTCTTCTGGTGTTCTCGAGAGGTTTTGGATTCATATATCCTCGAGATAGATGTGATGTTGGCACACCGAGGGGTCTATGCCTCGAATATCATCTATAGTCCAACCTATCACAGATTTGTGCTCGTTGAGCAACTCGAGAAGTTTCTTATGTTCACTCTTAGACAAAGCGGAAGCAATAATGACAAGGTAGGTTTCCTTAGGACCAAGATAAACATAGAAAAGATCTGTTGGAAGTTGCTTGAGCTCCAATGTTAGAGCAGATGGAGTTGAAGTAGGTGTCACAGAAGACACGGATTAAAGAGCTTTGACTTCAGTAGTAAAAGGAAGGATGGGTTCTCTGGCCATGGTTATCAGAGGCTTGAACTCGATGAGTGGAGCGGGGATCTCTAGCAGTGGAGCAGTCTCCAAAAGATCATTGAGATCAAAAATAGCTGACTCTGTTGCAAAGTCAGCCCCAAAGTGTGTTAGACACTGTTTAAGAATATCTTCGGTGGAGTCCAGGATTAGACTCTCAACGGCACACATTTCATCGGCCACATCGCGATCGGCATCCTGTTGCATTAGACAAAAGATATTAACCTCATGTCCTTGACTTGCGCACACTAACCCCCGAGTGCGGATCGACATCCGATACGAGTCACTATGCAAAATTGTCCATTTTACAGGTTAAATGTCTCGGAGCAATAAAAAATGTGTTGAAGTTAGGGTTTCCGTAACCAACGACGCAGAAAAATCCTACTTTCAAATGGCGCCGCTACCGCTCGGGTGTTCGGGAGTGCGAAAAAGGACGTAAAGACGGAATTGGAAAGTTGCTGAATCGGAAAGCTGCTCAATTTGGACCGCCCGACCTTTTCGGGAAACTTTCTATTTTTATTTTTTAGGGATTTTTAGCTATTTTTAAATTACTAATTTTAATGCCTCGGAAGGCCGAGTGCAATTTATAATAATTTAGGAATTTTATCGCTTTCCATATAACTGATAGATCTTGTTCTAGGGTTTTTTAGAAACCCTAGATTAAGTGGAAAATACCAAAAAAATTCAAAAAATCAAAATTCAAAAAAATTAGGGTTTTATATTCTGTAGATTTTTAGAAATCACCAATCAAGGATTTGCGATTTTTGGAAAGATTCCAAAATCTTGAAACTCTGCTTAATTAGGGTTTCCCCTCTTAGAAGTTTCCACTTTAGAGGAATTTCTATCTTTAGAAATCTTCCGAATTTGGAAAAGTCTGCAAAAGGAAACACCCAAATCTAGCAGAATTTCAATTTTGGGAAATTTCCCAAAATTGTAAGGATCTCGCAATCAAATCTTTCTTGGAAGATCTCCACAGTTCGGGAAACTTTCCAATCTAGGTATTTTCCAATCTGGGGATTCCTAAATTTTAACCCATCTCGAATTTGGAAACTAATTCAAACACTTGCCTAAATCAAGTGCTTGTTTTGTGAACCCTAAAAAGGCAAGGATCTTCCAAATAGAATACCAAATACCTAGACCGTGCGATCTAACTTTTCTGCAGGAACACGATCCAGTGTGGGTAGGGAGCGAAAGCTCAAAGAGGCGGAGTCGGGCCCAAGCCCATTAGGATACCCCTCCATAACCCACGGAGGCGACCCCGTGGCGTGGCCCACGGGAGGTAAGTCTCTATCCTCGCCTTGAGTGCGATACAGTGTTATTGGGTGCATCATTGCCGCGTGTCTATTTACTTTCGCATACATATTACTCGACTTGCGTGGCGTGGCCGTTAATCAATCAACTCTAAGAGAGCAGACCCAACTCCAAGTTGAAACTGGTGGGATTTCATCACCCACTTCATCATTCCAACTGATTTGATCCCAAGGCTCCATTTAATTAAAAAGAATCAAGAAGTAGAGCCAATTAGCCTGGTGTTCGAGGAAAAATCCACACAAAGTGAACCCGCTTAACATCCAATCGAAATAAGACCACGAGCGCGGGGCCCTATTGTCTAACACACCCATAAGTCCCTGCTACTCAAGTACACTGAGCTCGACGTGGCATCTTGGACTATTCGGCGGTTAGTTGCGTGTGGACTAGGAACACGCACCAACCCTAGCTTAACCCGAGGGAACACTCTTCTTATACACTTGACCAATCCGGTTAGTCTGGGACGTACTTAAGACAGCCATTGTGCCGCACGTCTGTCTAGGCTTCGGATTGCCTTGTTGTTGACTAGAGTTAGTACTAAAGGATTCGCTATGAAGAGTGATATTCGCTCAAAAGTGCTTATTTTAAGCACTTATCCTGTTAGCGTTATCGCACTCTCCTACGTAAAACTGCTCTAATTATCCACTTTTCTATGTAAGAGTCTATCTCATTGCGTAAAACACACTTTTCTGGACGAAATGGTATATTTGCATGCATTAAACACATTTTTGGAAGTCTAGATATAAAGCCGTTCTGATTGAGTCTCATTACGCGCTTCTTTTGTCGCAGGAAACCCGATCAGACGGTTCTCAAGACTGGTGGGCCCACAATCAACCTCTAGAACCTATGATCAAAGCCCAAAAGCCAGTGGACTTGGACAAAAAGATGTAGGCCAAAGACGGGAGAGCCAGAGAGTCGGAAAAGCCTAAGAGAAGATTAAGAGGGAAGGAGAGGCAAGCCCTCAAAGAAGAGACTAAGGAGATTAAAGCTTATCAACTAACACAAGATGAGGACTTGCTCAATTGGTAAAGCATGCAGAAGACCAAGTCAAAGACCAAGGTTCAAGCCCCTATACTATCATTTTTCTCTTTATTTTGTAATATTTCTCTCTCTTCTCTCCTCTCTCTCTCCAAACCATCATTCTCTCTCTACTCTTGAATCCACATCATCCGATCCTCTCCCCTCCCTCAATCACTCAATTCTATGGCCTACCTTGGCCAATTTCCATTACTCGATCATCACCGTCCATCTCTACCATGCGATCGCTCAGTCAGTCCCCAATCATCCATTTTACCATCTCATAAATCCAATGGCCCTCATCACTTCATGTTCAATCCTATGGGCCTAAGCCAAGATGAAGTGCGGGCCCGGGCCCATTACCCATGGCCCAGCCATCCAGTGGGACCCACATACCCAACATGGACTGGAAATGGCTGCTAAAGAAGGAAAGAAGAGAATTTTGAAAAGAATTTTTAAAAATCAAACATTTTTCAAAAAGGAATTTTTTGACTCAATCTTTTCAAAAAAATGGAGGTATTTATATTTTAGAAACGTGGGTTTCTAAGTTAGGAACCCACGGTTATATACAAAGGTTTTCTAGAAGAAAAATATTTTGTGGAAAAGAATTTTTAAAAAAATCGTGGGATTCTAATCTGGGAACCCACGATTTTACCAAAAAAATGAAGGAGAATCAAAAGATTTTTAAGAAACCGTGGGTTTCTAATGTAGGAACCCACGGTTCCTACCAAAAGATGGAAAATGAGCTTTAAAGAAATAGAAACCGTGGTTCCCATATATAAAGGGTGGAGATATCAAACCCTAGACCCCCCCCCCCACGTTTTGGAATAAGAAGAATTCCTTCTTCTTGCTGCCATTACGCCCACACCACCAGCCGTTCCTCCATCACGACCCCCAGCCATTCACTCAACGTTTTTGAAAGAAGAGAGTTCTCTCTTCTTGTAAAAACCTCCCCCGAATCGATCCCTTCCTCTCTCCCACGTTCTCAAACTCTCTTGACCGTCCCTCTCTCTCCCATTTTCCATCCACGTTTTCTTCAAAAAAAAAAAAAAAAAAAAAAAAAAAAAAAAAGTAAAGAAGAATGAAGGTGGGAAGAGGTAAAGCTTCTTGTCTTTAGTTGCTGCCCATCCTTGCTGATTCGTCTCCACTCCAAGGTAAGAGTTCTCTTCTCTCTCTAGATCTCTCCACTTTCTCTCTCCCCCATATTTTCTCTCTCTAGGATAGCCTTCTTCGATGTTTCTCTCTCTACATTTTCTCATTTCTCTCTCTAATTTTTATGGTTTTCTAGGTTAATTTTTGAATTTAGTTTGATTTTGTAAGACTCATTGAGGATGAATAAAATTATTATTTTTGCATTTGTTAGTTTACTTTTGTGTTTTTGATTATTTGTGGTAATTTCTCTCTCTAAAAATCACTAAGAATGTTTTAAATCCATCACCATTCTCACCTCTCCATGTTTTCTTGATAAAAATCCGTCATTTCATGTCGTTGAATTACGCAAACTAACCCCGAGTGCGGATCGACATCCGACACGAGCCACTGTACAACCCTGTGATTTTTGCAGGATTTGAGTGAAAAAGAATCGGATAATTACAAATATTGTTGAGATCTAGGATTTCCGAAACCAACGACGCGGAAAAATCCTACTTTCAAATGGCGCCGCTGCCGCTCGGGTGTTCGGGAGTGCGAAAAAGGACGTAAAGACGGAATTGGAAAGTTGCTGAAGCGAAAAGCTGCTCAATTTGGCCAGCCCGACCTTTTCGGGAAACTTTCTATTTTTTGTTTTTGTTGATTTTTAGCAGTTTTTAAATTACTATTTTTAATGCCTCGGAAGGCCGAGTGCAAAGTTGTAATAATTTAGGAATTTTACTGCTTTCCATATAACTGCTAGATCTTGTTCTAGGGTTTTTTAGAAACCCTAGATTAAGTGGAAAATACCAAAAAAATAATAAATTCAAAATTCAAAAAAATTAGGGTTTCATATTCTGCAGATTTTTAGAAATCACCAATCAAGGATTTGCGATTTTTAGAAAGATTCTAAAATCTTGAAACTTTGCTAAATTAGGGTTTCCCCTCTTAGAAGTTTCCTCTTTAGAAGAATTTCTATCTTTAGAAATCTTCCGAATTTGGAAAAGTCTGCAAAAGGAAACACCCCAAATCTAGCAGAATTTCAATTTTGGGAAATTTCCAAAAATTATAAGGGATCTCGCAATCAAATCTTTCTTGGAAGATCTCCACAGTTCGGGAAACTTTCCAATCTAGGTATTTTCCAATCTGGGAATTCCTAAATTTTAACCCATCTCGAACTTGGAAATTAATTCAAAAACTTGCCTAAATCCAGTGCTTGTTCTCTGAAGCCTAAAAAGGCAAAGATCTTCCAAATAGAATCCCGACTACCTAGACCGTGTGATCTAACTTTTCTGCAGGAACATGATCCAGTGTGGGTAGAGAGCAAAAGCTCAAAGAGGTGGAGTCGGGCCCAAGCCCATTAGGATACCCCTCTCTAACCCACGGAGGCGACCCCGTGGCGTGGCCCACGGGAGGTAAGTCTCTATCCTCGCCTTGAGTGCGATACAGAGCATATTGGGTGCATCATTGCCGCTTGTCTATTTGTTTTTTAGCAACAACTTATTCGATTTGCGTGGCGTGGCCGTTAATCAATCAACTCTAAGAGAGCAGACCCAGCTCCAAATTGAAACTGGTGGGATTTCATCACCCACCTCATCATTCCAGCTGAAATTGATCCCCAGGATCCAGCTATAATAAAAAGAATCAAGAACTAGAGCCAATTAGCCCGGTGTTCGAGAAAAAAATCCACACAAAGCGAACCCGCTTAACATCCAATCGAAATAAGACCACGAGCGCGGGTCCCTGTTGTCTAACACACCCATAAGTCCCTGCTACTCAAGTACACTGAGCTCGACGTGGCATCTTGGACTATTCGGCGGTTAGTTACGTGTGGACTAGGAACACGCACCAACCCTAGCTTAACCCGAGGGAACACTCTTCTTATACACTTGACCAATCCGGTTAGTCTGGGACGTACTTAAGTCAGCCATTGTGCCGCACGTCTGTCTAGGCTTCGGATTGCCTTGTTGTTAACTAGAGCTAGTACTAAAGGATTCGCTCTGAAGAGTGTAGCCTGGTGAGAACCTCTGAGTGCAAAACAGTTAGTCCGGCGGTTAAAAGATAAACCAGTGGTCCGCCCACTGTCATAATCTACTCTAGCCCCAAAACTAACAAAGATAATTCCTAAAATATATCCTGATTGCTTAGAATAGGATTATCTGTGCTTGGTGTGCATCATTTAGGATATTGTTCCTCTCTGGCAACTTTTTGCCAAGTAAAGAGCTTGCCTCCTTCGCGTATGCCCGTTTGGAATCGTCCGAACAAACGCTTGGTTCGATCTGAGAATCACGTCCCTACAGTGGATCCTCCACTGAATTCTTCCCCATCTCTTTCCCCACCCGCCTCCCCCAATACTACTACCTTTGTAGTCATGGCAGTCGAACGACCTCTTATCGAGACGTTCGCTCCTATCTCTGCCAATCCGCCCACTTGCATTGTTCTCCCACCTACTACGGCGGTACAATTTGAGATCAGGCCGCAGACGATCCAAATGCTGCCTACCTTTCGTGGTCTCCCAAGAGAAGACCCATATTCCCATATTAGGGAATTCCAACATGTCATCCTACTTTTCAAGAATCAGAACCTCGATGATGACAATGTCCGTCTGCGAGTTTTCCCATTCTCGCTCAAAGACCGAGCCTCAGATTGGCTCTACTCCTTACCCGCTGATTCAATCAGCAGTTGGAAAGAGTTGGTGGGCAAATTCATGTCTAAATTCTACCCCATGACTCGGACCAACCAAATGAAGCAACTCATCCAGGACTTTCGACAGAAGTCCGATGAGAAATTTTTTGAAGCTTGGGATAGATTCCAAGACTACCTGACTAAGTGTCCCCACCATAGCATCGACAAGGGAAATCTTGTCCATGTCTTCTATAAGGGACTTACTGATGAGTCCCGGACCATTGTAGAGTCAATGTGCCAAGGAAAATTCCTGCACCAAACTCCGACCGATGCATACAAATTCTTGGGAGAGTTAGGAGAAAACTCTCAACATTGGACGACTGACTCAGAGTTCAGTCGAACCACCTCGGTCCAAAGGACAACCAAGGGACATGATGCTACAGCTGATACTGAGCTTCGATCTGTCATTCAAGAGTTGAGCAAGTCAGTCTCGGCACTGGCTGTGTCTGTACAAAAGCCTACTCAACAATCTACCCCAGTCATGCATGTGGGACACGAGAGCCCTATGGAATCTTGCACCCTCTGTCTGCAACCCTCCCATACTACTGAGCATTGTCCTTTAAATGAAGGATGGTCTAATCCTCTTCAGGAAGAAGTTTGTGCTTTCAGCACATACAAACCACCCACTCAAAACTCGTATAGTCAATCTTATCATCCGGACACGAGAAACCACCCTAACTTCTCTTGGAGGCCTCAGTCTACTCAATCACAAGCTCAACCTCCGCGTCAACCTCAGGGCATGTATCCTCCTGGGTTCAATCAACCCAATCGGCAATTCAATCAGGGACAATACCAGCAGAATCAGTACCCATCTACTCAGAACCAGCAGTTCCAACAGGGTCAATACTCTGGACAACAGAGCACATTTCAGAATCAGCAAAGAGTTCCCCAGAACTTTCAGAACCAACAGATTGTCCCAACTAATTCTTCCGCCTATAACTATAATGCCTCGATGAGCTCGAGTCGCGAATTGGTGCCTCAGCTCCCATTAGCTGCTCCCCAACAGTCACTCCCCAAATCTGGTATCGAAGACCTTCTAGCTCAACTCATTACTCAGCAACAACAATCTATGCAACGCCTAGAGCAACAGCAACAGCAATCCATGCTTCGTCTAGAGCAACGTCTAGGTAACTTGGAAGCTGAGAAAGCTAAGGGGATCTTTCCTAGCCAACCCATTGCAAACCCTAAAGGAAATGCCAAAGGGGCAGTATATGAGATCGGATCCCAATCTCAAAGCCAGAATGAGAAGTGTCAAGGGGAGGTGCAAGCTGTAACCACCCTACGATCTGGAAAAACTGTGGACATGGGAGTCCAACCACCACCGGTGCCATCTCCAGCACCCATCACTCGTACAGAGGAAACTAGTACTAATCCTACCTCTGCTTCTTCTACCTCTGCACCAACATCAGATATCCCTGTGCAGAAATCTAAGGCTAAAGACAAATCCATTTGTCGAGTAAAGCCTCCCTTCCCGGACAGACTTGTCCAAGATAAGCGGGATCAGCAATTCTCAGAGATCTTAGACGTCTTTAAAGACGTCCAGATCAATATCCCATTCCTTTCTGCTATCAAGCAAATCCCTTCCTATGCCAAATTTCTCAAAGACTTGTGCACAGTTAAGCGGCGTACGCATGTACCCAAAGCTGCCTTCTTGGCCGAAAAAGCTACCGCGTTCATTCAACGCAATAGTGTGATCAAACACAAGGATCCAGGTAGCCCAACTGTCCAATGTGAAATTGGTGACAACTTTAGCTGCACTGCCTTGCTAGATTTAGGGGCTAGCGTTAACCTCATACCATTCTCGGTATATCAGCAGTTAGGACTGAAAGATATGAAGCCTACCAATGTCACCCTGAAATTGGCTGATCAGTCCATCAAGATTCCAAGAGGAATCATTGAAGATGTCCTAGTAAAAGTCGCTGACTTTTATTATCCTGTGGACTTTATCATTCTAGACACCGAGCCGTGTCACGACAACCGCATTCCAGTCATCTTAGGCCGTCCATTCCTTGCCACCGCGAACGCACACATCGGGTGCCGGGACGGAAACATGTCTATTGCTTTCGGTAACCTCAAAGCTGAGGTCAACATCTTTCGTTTAATGCAACAAGATGCCGATCGCGAAGTGACCGATGAAATGTGTGCCGTTGAGAGTCTAATCCCGGACTCCACCGAAGATATTCTTAAGCAGTGTCTAGAACACTTTGGAGCTGACTTTGCAACAGAGTCAGCTATTTCTGATCTCAATGATCTTTTGGAGACTGCTCCACTGATAGAGATCCCCGCTCCTCTCATCGAGTTCGAGCCTCTGATAACCATGGCCAGAGAACCCATCCTTCCTTTACCTACTGAAGTCAAACCTCTTCAATCCGTGTCTTCTGTGACACCTATTTCTACTCCATCTGCTCCAATATTGGAGCTTAAGCCTCTTCCCACAGATCTTTCCTATGCCTATCTTGGTCCCAAGGAAACCTACCCTGTCATTCTTGCTTCCGCTTTGTCTGAGAGTGAACGTAAGAAACTTCTCGAGCTGCTCAACGAGCACAAATCTGCGATAGGTTGGACTATAGATGATATTCGAGGCATAGACCCCTCGGTGTGCCAACATCACATCTATCTCGAGGATGAATCCAAAACCTCTCGAGAACACCAGAGGAGGTTGAACCCCGTCTTGAAGGATGTAGTCCGGGATGAGGTCCTTAAACTGTTAGATGCGGGTATCATTTATCCCATCTCCGATAGCAAATGGGTGAGTCCTATTCATGTCATCCCTAAAAAGGCAGGATTCACAGTTGTGGAAAATGAGAACAAGGAAATGGTAACCCAGCGCCTGAAGAAAGGGTGGAGAGTCTGCATCGATTACCGACGACTCAACACCAACACTAGGAAGGACCATTTTCCTTTACCCTTCATAGACCAGATGTTGGAGAGACTAGCAGGTCATTCCTATTATTGCTTCCTTGATGGTTACTCAGGGTATAATCAAATACCCATCGCCCCTGAGGATCACGAGAAGACAACTTTCACCTGTCCCTTTGGCACTTTTGCCTACAAGCGCATGCCCTTTGGCCTCTGCAATGCACCCGCGACCTTTCAAAGGTGTATGATGAGCATATTCTCTGACATGGTGGAAAAATTCCTCGAAGTCTTTATGGACGACTTCTCAGTCTTTGGGTCATCCTTTGATGACTGTCTGACCCATCTAGGGCTGGTACTTCAACGCTGTCAGGACAAGAGACTTGTCCTCAATTGGGAGAAATGCCACTTCATGGTGAAGAAAGGCATAGTTCTGGGACATGTCATTTCCCATCAGGGCATTGAGGTCGACAAAGCTAAAATCGATATCATCTCGACCTTGCCCATTCCTAAGTCCGTACGTGACATCCGTTCCTTTTTGGGACACGGAGGATTCTATAGGCGATTCATCAAGGACTTCTCTCAAATTGCTCGACCTCTGTCCCATCTTCTAGCTAAAGATAGTCCTTTCGACTTTAATGCTGACTGTGTCAAGGCATTTGAGCGTCTCAAATCTGAGCTCACTACTGCGCCCATTATCCGTCCCCCGGATTGGACTCTACCTTTCGAGGTAATGTGCGATGCTTCTGACTACGCGTTAGGCGCTGTTCTAGGGCAGAGAGTTGACAAAAGGTCACACGTGATCTACTACGCGAGCAAAACTCTTAACTCTGCCCAAATGAATTACTCCACCACTGAGAAAGAACTCCTGGCGGTAGTCTTCGCCCTTGATAAATTCCGTCAGTACCTCTTAGCCACTAAGGTGGTTGTGTACACTGATCATGCAGCCCTTCGTTATCTCATGTCGAAAAAGGAAACCAAACCTCGATTAATTCGATGGATTCTCTTACTGCAGGAATTCGACCTCGAGATTAAGGATAAGAAAGGAACTGAGAATGTAGTGGCTGATCACTTGTCTAGACTGACTTTAGAGTCATCCTTCGACACCCAGCCCATCCCTGAAACCTTTCCAGACGAACAACTGTTCGCCATCTCTGTTAATCCTTGGTATGCTGACATTGTCAACTACCTTGCCACCGAAGAAATGCCTTCACACTGGTCAAAACAGGACAAAAGCCAATTCCTAGCAAGAGTTAAGTACTACTCTTGGGATGACCCTTATTTGTATAAATACTGTCCTGACCAGATCATTCGTCTCTGTGTCCCTGAGTCGGACCAACTCAGTATCTTGTCCTCATGTCATGACCAACCTTGTGGTGGTCATTTCAGCACTAAGAAGACTGCAGAAAAAGTGCTGCAATGCGGATTCTACTGGCCTACACTATTTAAAGATGCCCATATCTACTGCAAAACTTGTCCTAATTGCCAGCATCTAGGCCGCATCTCCCAGAGGAACATGATGCCCCTCACTCCCATCCAGGTCGATGAAATATTTGACATCTGGGGCATCGACTTCATGGGCCCCTTTCCCATTTCCTATGGTTTTGAGTACATTCTCCTTGCGGTAGACTATGTATCCAAATGGATAGAAGCCATTCCCACCAAGACCAATGACCACAAAGTGGTGGTCAAATTCCTAAAGGAGTTCATCTTCGCTCGATTCGGTGCCCCTAAGGCCATCATTAGCGATGGGGGCACCCATTTCTGCAATAAGATATTCGAGAACTTAATGAAGAAGTATGGGGTAACCCACAAGGTTGCCCTAGCTTATCATCCGCAGACTAGTGGTCAAGTAGAGGTTTCTAATCGTCAGATCAAGCAGATCTTGGAGAAGACAGTCAATACCACACGTAAAGACTGGTCTACTCGTCTCACTGATGCTTTATGGGCATACAGAACCGCCTACAAGACCCCACTCAATATGTCTCCCTATCGTCTCGTCTTTGGGAAACCTTGTCATCTACCGGTAGAGATTGAACATCGTGCCCTATGGGCCATTAAGAAACTCAACTTCGACCTAGACTCCGCAGGGGAGGAGCGGAAACTTCAAATGAATGAGTTAGAAGAACTCAGAAATGATGCCTACAACTTGTCCAAGAATTACAAAGCCAAAATGAAGTGGATACATGACAAGAGCATCCTCAGGAAAGAGTTCCAGCCAGGACAGAAGGTCCTTCTTTATAATTCTCGTCTCCATCTCTTCCCTGGGAAACTGAAATCTAGGTGGACCGGTCCTTATACGGTCACAGCAGTCACACCCTTTGGGGCAGTCACTATTGAGGATCCCAAGGATCACTCCTCTTTTCAGGTAAATGGCCAGCGTCTTAAACAGTTCCATGAACTTGACGTATTATTCATTCAGACTTTTGAGATCGATCTCATCGATCCTGTCTATGTCGACTGATGATCCACTCAGTCTCCTATGCTCCAACTTGGTTGGGGGTGCCTGTCACCCCCGTTGTGTCTGGCTGAAGACGTAAAACTTAGCGCTTTCGGAAAGGCAATTCCGGTATTCCTAGAGTACATGAGTCTCATGCATTTGTTATTATTGTTATATCTTTAAAAATGCAGGTACATTCATTCTTCCGATCATCAGGTATCACACACTGTCGAGTTTCTACCGACTTGGTAACATCTTCCCTGAACCTTTGCATCATCATCACCGATTTTTCATCATTTTATGTCCCGGTCATGAGCACCGAGGACGGTGCTGTATTTTGGTTGGGGGTGGGGTATTTACCAAAACTCATGTCTTCATTTTGATAAAAAAAAAAAAAAAAAAAAAAAAAAAAAAAAAAACTTTTTATTTTTGGGGTGATTTCTGAGGTTCTCCAAAAGTTTTCTAGAATTTTAAAAAAATGTGTCAAATACCCTGACTTTGATTAGCTGAAAACCTCCGTTAAGTCAGTATTGAGGATGTCAATTTTTGTTTAAGATTAGCTTTGAGTCAAGTCAAGCGTGACTACAGCAGGTTTGAAAACTCAGAAAAACTCATATTCGGCACAATTGTACACTATCAATATCAGAGTCACCCTAAGTTTAGAAATTCTGGAGATCCTGTGAGAATAATTGTGGAGACCTAACCCAGTGAGCTTTCGAGCCTTTAATCGTTTCAAAGAGTTATACATTAATCTTGAGTCACAAGATGACTCACTATTCTTCATGCCCGCAATATTCGTTGAGAGATCTCATTATCTTTTGCTTCGATCATAAAACTCGGAACGACATCAAAAATTGGATTACTACGACAGAACCTTCTCTGTATCTAGTCAAGACAGTATACATGATAGTGCAAACCTTAGAAAATGATTTAGGCCATTTTTCTGAACCATTCAGCCTTTTTACTCACCTGAATTATACTTCACTAGAAACCCCTTGAGCCATTCTATAAAAGCTTTTTTTTGTAAACCCATCAACCTAAAATCCAGTCTAGCTACGAAACATGACTGGCTACCCTTATTTTGAGATGGACAATAGAATAACTGATGTGGGTGTACCGTGAAAAGAAAAGTAAAGAAGAAGAATCAAAAGGAAAAGAAAGTGGTTCAAGCCAAAAACAAAATATAGAAAGAAAGTATGAAGAAGAGCTGAAAAGAAATTGAGCAGTCTCAGAAATATCAAGAAAAAGAGAAAAATACGAAAAAAGGAAAAAGAACCAGATAATGGTGTTACGTCGCAGGAAAAATTCAAGAAATTGGCAATATCCTCTCAAGATCTTTGAAATCCTGTATACCTTTATTTTTCTACACCTGACCTAAGCCTCATTACAACCCAGGAAAGTCCTACTTGATTCTAGGATAGCACGATCATAAAATGTGGAGATTGGAGAAGGAGAAGCTATAGAGTTTGATCTAACGTTCCCGAGTGAAGTGGTATTCCAATCATGAGATCTTCTTCTGTTAAAGATGTCCTTCCTTCAAATAATACATATGTGAGATCTTTGCTTTCATATATCAATACATCTCCTCACATATAAATTGAGAGAAAAGAAGAAAACCCTTCTTGTGTGATTCTATTCTGAGTGCTAAACGTGTGAGATTTGAGGTCGAGGCATAAAAACTTAGAGGTGATCTAGAAATCTTTACTGTCGGATGATGAGAATGTTGAGCACACACACACGCAGAGTCTGACTATTCTGGGTCATGATTATCAGTCTGTAGTCTTGCAAATACTTTCTAACTCTTCGCTAGCATGTAACTGTTTTTGCATCCATTCAATGATTTGACGAACGGTGTTTTCCCGGAGCTAATATGAAAAAGTGTGCAGCATGTGCAGAGCCCTTTTAAGCTCATTTATTTCGCACTAATTGCCAAGGATTGGCAATATGCTGGTTGGGGGTTGTGATATTCGCTCAAAAGTGCTTATTTTAAGCACTTATCCTGTTAGCGTTATCGCACTCTCCTACGTAAAACTGCTCTAATTATCCACTTTTCTACGTAAGAGTCTATCTCATTGCGTAAAACACACTTTTCTGGACGAAATGGTATATTTGCATGCATTAAACACATTTTTGGAAGTCTAGATATAAAGCCGTTCTGATTGAGTCTCATTACGCGCTTCTTTTGTCGCAGGAAACCCGATCAGACGGTTCTCAAGACTGGTGGGCCCACAATCAACCTCTAGAACCTATGATCAAAGCCCAAAAGCCAGTGGACTTGGACAAAAAGATGTAGGCCAAAGACGGGAGAGCCAGAGAGTCGGAAAAGCCTAAGAGAAGATTAAGAGGGAAGGAGAGGCAAGCCCTCAAAGAAGAGACTAAGGAGATTAAAGCTTATCAACTAACACAAGATGAGGACTTGCTCAATTGGTAAAGCATGCAGAAGACCAAGTCAAAGACCAAGGTTCAAGCCCCTATACTATCATTTTTCTCTTTATTTTGTAATATTTCTCTCTCTTCTCTCCTCTCTCTCTCCAAACCATCATTCTCTCTCTACTCTTGAATCCACATCATCCGATCCTCTCCCCTCCCTCAATCACTCAATTCTATGGCCTACCTTGGCCAATTTCCATTACTCGATCATCACCGTCCATCTCTACCATGCGATCGCTCAGTCAGTCCCCAATCATCCATTTTACCATCTCATAAATCCAATGGCCCTCATCACTTCATGTTCAATCCTATGGGCCTAAGCCAAGATGAAGTGCGGGCCCGGGCCCATTACCCATGGCCCAGCCATCCAGTGGGACCCACATACCCAACATGGACTGGAAATGGCTGCTAAAGAAGGAAAGAAGAGAATTTTGAAAAGAATTTTTAAAAATCAAACATTTTTCAAAAAGGAATTTTTTGACTCAATCTTTTCAAAAAAATGGAGGTATTTATATTTTAGAAACGTGGGTTTCTAAGTTAGGAACCCACGGTTATATACAAAGGTTTTCTAGAAGAAAAATATTTTGTGGAAAAGAATTTTTAAAAAAATCGTGGGATTCTAATCTGGGAACCCACGATTTTACCAAAAAAATGAAGGAGAATCAAAAGATTTTTAAGAAACCGTGGGTTTCTAATGTAGGAACCCACGGTTCCTACCAAAAGATGGAAAATGAGCTTTAAAGAAATAGAAACCGTGGTTCCCATATATAAAGGGTGGAGATATCAAACCCTAGACCCCCCCCCCACGTTTTGGAATAAGAAGAATTCCTTCTTCTTGCTGCCATTACGCCCACACCACCAGCCGTTCCTCCATCACGACCCCCAGCCATTCACTCAACGTTTTTGAAAGAAGAGAGTTCTCTCTTCTTGTAAAAACCTCCCCCGAATCGATCCCTTCCTCTCTCCCACGTTCTCAAACTCTCTTGACCGTCCCTCTCTCTCCCATTTTCCATCCACGTTTTCTTCAAAAAAAAAAAAAAAAAAAAAAAAAAAAAAAAAAGTAAAGAAGAATGAAGGTGGGAAGAGGTAAAGCTTCTTGTCTTTAGTTGCTGCCCATCCTTGCTGATTCGTCTCCACTCCAAGGTAAGAGTTCTCTTCTCTCTCTAGATCTCTCCACTTTCTCTCTCCCCCATATTTTCTCTCTCTAGGATAGCCTTCTTCGATGTTTCTCTCTCTACATTTTCTCATTTCTCTCTCTAATTTTTATGGTTTTCTAGGTTAATTTTTGAATTTAGTTTGATTTTGTAAGACTCATTGAGGATGAATAAAATTATTATTTTTGCATTTGTTAGTTTACTTTTGTGTTTTTGATTATTTGTGGTAATTTCTCTCTCTAAAAATCACTAAGAATGTTTTAAATCCATCACCATTCTCACCTCTCCATGTTTTCTTGATAAAAATCCGTCATTTCATGTCGTTGAATTACGCAAACTAACCCCGAGTGCGGATCGACATCCGACACGAGCCACTGTACAACCCTGTGATTTTTGCAGGATTTGAGTGAAAAAGAATCGGATAATTACAAATATTGTTGAGATCTAGGATTTCCGAAACCAACGACGCGGAAAAATCCTACTTTCAAAGAGTGTAGCCTGGTGAGAACCTCTGAGTGCAAACAGTTAGTCCGGCGGCTAAAAGATAAACTAGTGGTCCGCCCACTGTCATAATCTACTCTAGCCCTAAAACTAACAAGATAATGCCTAAAATATATCATGATTGTTTATAATAGGATTATCTGTGCTTGGTGTACATCATTTAGAATCACTACTCCAGTGTCTCCTTTTGGCAACTTTTTGCCAAATCTTGGGCTTGCCAAGTCCACCGCACCCCTTTATCGCCTCTAATGGCAGATGAACGGCCTCTGTATGAGACCTACTACAGTTTCTGTGAGAATCGAGGTGATCACTCTCAACAATGGTATGACAATTCTGCGTATCATCATGATACTCCAGTCTCGCACACTTCTACAGGGTATGATAATCACCGAGATCCGGCGTACAATTCTGTACTCCAAGAGCTTAAAAATTCAGTCTCTGCCCTTCGTGCCGCAGTCCAGCAACCATTGTACCATTCCCAGTCTGTAGGATATTACCCTCCTATCCAGCAAGATGTCTATACCTTTCCATCTCCAATGCAGACCTCCTATGACAACACTTATTATCCGGATAATAGGAGTCACCATAACTTTGGTTGGGAACAGTCTGCCCTCCCGCAGTAAATGCCGCAGGATAATTATCCTTCCGGGTTTCATCAACCCAATGGAGAGTATGACTGGCAATACTGACAATCCCAGTACCCGTCATATCCACAGAATGACTATTCTGGTCAACAGTGGGCCCCTCAGGATTTCCAGAGTCAACAACTAGTCCCAGACTCCACTTTGCCTTACAACTTTCATACCCAGTCGGACTACAATCAAGAGTTGGCACCTCAGCTCCCCTTGGCTGAACCGCCTCCATTGGCTACTAAACCCGGTCTAGAGGACCTTCTCTCTCAGTACATTGCCCAGCAACAACAGTATTTCCAAGGTCTAGAGCACTAACAACAACTATCTATGGAGAGCTTGGAGCAACGTCTAGTTCAATTAGAAAACGAGAGAGAGGAAGTCAACTTCACTAGCCCACCAATAGCCTATCTTGAGGAGAGTGACATGGCCACTGTCTATAATGAGGAGTCGCACAATCGGACCAAGTACCAGAATTGCCAGGATGAAATAGAAGTTGTTACCACCCCTAGATCAAGCTTGATTATTGAGGAACCAGTGTATCCTAATTCGGTGCCTTTAACAGCACAAAATCTTGAACCTACCTCAGAGCAACCTATTTCTCACTCTACCTCTACTGACCCTGATATCAATCTTCATGACACTGAGTTGTGTCTCAATCGTAGGATCCCAACTGTGCTAGATCTACCGTTCCTCCCCACCTCCCTTGGAGCGAGCCATAATAGTGATGAACCCGTGTCTCCATCTATGGTGCCCTTAACAGCACCAACTTCTAGACTGAGCCCAGAGAAACCCAGTTCCATCTCTGATAATTCTTTCTCTGCCCTGGATGCAGACATTCCCACTGATGAGCGGTGTTTAGGAAATGGGCCTCCTGTTGTCCTGGACCTACCGATCCCCACCGAGGAGGAACATATTGAGTGCAGGGATTGGAACATCCCTATCACATTAGGAAACATCGAGGAAGAGGTCAACAGTTTTCACCCGTCACCTTACGTCGATGTTGTCGATGAACCATATGTCATGGCGAGTCTAATTCAGGACTCTCACAAGGATAAATTATCCAAGTGTCAAGAACACTTTGAGTCTGACTTCATCTTGGAGTCTGACAATTCTGGTATTACTGATCTGCAGGAGTCTGCTCCGTTCAGATACATTCCCGTTAAACTCAATAAGTTTGCGGCTCTGCTAACCATGGTCAGAGAACCCACTACTACTCTCCTCTCAGTCTTTACTGAGAAGCTTATATCCCTCCCCGCTGAACTAAATGTTTTTGCGGGTCTGCTCAGAGAGCTTACTGTCCTTCTCTCAGTTTACACTAAGAAAGACCTATTCTACACAGGTATACCTAGACAAGGGATAGGATAGTAGTTTTTACTCCACCTTAGGTGTCTGGAAGACTGCAGATTCACTCAGTCTCCTCGAGTTTCAACCTGGTTGGGGGTACTTGATATACCCCCATCATGTCTGGCTGAAGACATAAAACTTAGCGCTTTCGGAAAGGCAATTCCGGTATTCCTAGAGTATATGACTCTCATGCATTTGTTATTACTGTTATATATTTGGAAATACAGGTACATTTATTCTTCCGATCATCAGGTATCACACACTGTCGAGTTTCTGCCGACTTGGTAACATCCTCCCTGAACCTTTGCCTCATCATCACTGATTTTTCATCATTTTATGTCCCAGTCATGAGCACCGAGGACGGTACTGTATTTTGGTTGGGGGTGGGTATTTACCAAAACTCATGTCTTCATTTTGATAAAAAAAAAAAAAAAAAAATTTCGTTTTTGGGGTGATTTCCGATGTTCTCAAAAAGTTTTCTAAAATTTTAAAAATGTGTCAAATACCCTGACTTTGATTAGCTGAAAACCTCCGTTAAGTGAGTATTGAGGATGTCAATTTTTGTTTAAGGTTAGCTTTGAGTCAAGTAAAGCGTGGCTACAGCAGTTTTGAAAACTTAAAAAAACTCAGATTCGGCACAATTGTACACTATCAACATTAGAGTCATCCTAAGTTTGGAAATTCTAGAGATCTTATGAGAATAATTGTGGAGACCTAACCCAGTGAGCTTTCGAGCCTTTATTCATGTCAGAGGGTTATATAATAATTCTGAGTCACAAGATGACTCACTATTCTTCATGCCTGTAATATTCGTTGAGAGATCTCATTATCCTTTGCTTCGATCATAAAACTCGGAATGACATCAATATTGGATTACTACAACAGAACCTTCTCTGTATCCAGTCAAGACAGTATACATGATAGTGCAAACCCTAGAAAATGATTTAGGCTATTTTTTTGAACCATTCAACCTTTTTACTCACCTGAATTATACTTCACTAGAAACTCCTTGAACCCTTCTATAAAAGCCTTTTCTTTGTAAACCCATCAACCTAAAATCCAGTCCAACTACGAAGCATGACTGGCTACCCTTATTTTGAGAAGGATAAAGAATAACTGATGTGGGTGTACCGTGAAAAGAAAAGAAAAGAAGAAAAATCAAAAGGAAAAGAAAGTGGTTCAAGCTGAAAACAAAATATGAAAGAAAGTATGAAAAAGAGTTGAAAAGAAATTGAGCAGTCTCAGAAATATCAAGAAAAAGAGAAAAATACGAAAAAAGGAAAAAGAACTAGATAATGGTGTTACGCCATAGGAAAAGTGCAAGAAACCACAAACTTCTTCTTGAAGAGGATTTGACCATCTTTTTCTTTTCACGGAACACAAGAAGATTTGACCAAACTCTAGATGAAGCATGGATTGTTGTTGCTGTTGCTCTAGGCGTTGCATAGATTGTTGTTGCTGAGTAATGAGTTGAGCTAGAAGGTCCTCGATACCAGATTTGGGGACCGACTGTTGGGGGGCAGCTAATGGGAGCTGAGGCACCAATTCGCGACTCGAGCTCATCGGGGCATTATAGTTATAGGCTAGAGAATTAGTTGGGACAATCGGTTGGTTCTGAAAGGTCTGTGGGACTCTTTGCTGATTCTGAAATGTGCTCGGCTGTCCAGAGTATTGACTCTGTTGGAACTGCTGGTTTTGAGTAGATGGGTACTGACTTTGCTGGTATTGTCCCTGATTGAATTGCCTATTGGGTTGATTGAACCCAGGAGGATACATGCCCTGAGGTTGACGTGGAGGTTGAGCCGGCGGTTGAGTAGACTGAGGCCTCCAAGAGAAGTTAGGGTGGTTTCTCGTGTCAGGATGATAAGATTGACTATACGAGTTCTGAGTGGGTGGTTTGTATGTGCTGAAACCACAAACTTCTTCTTGAAGAGGATTTGACCATCCTTCATTCAAAGGACAATGCTCAGTAGTATGGGAGGGTTGCAGACAGAGGGTGCAGGATTCCATAGGGCTCTCGTGTCCCACATGCATGACTAGAGTGGATTATTGAGTAGGCTTTTATACTAACACAGCCAGTGCCGAGACGGACTTGCTCAACTCTTGAATGACAGATCGAAGCTCAGTATCAGCTGTAGCATCATGTCCCTTGGTTGTCCTTTGGACCGAAGTGGTTCGATTGAACTCTGAGTCAGTCATCCAATGTTGAGAGTTTTCTCCTAACTCTCCCAAGAATTTGTATGCATCGGTCGGAGTTTGGTGCAGGAATTTTTCTTGGCACATTGACTCTACCATGGTCTGGGATTCATCAGTAAGTCCCTTATAGAAGACGTGGACAAGATTTCCTTTGTCGATGCTATGGTGGGGACACTTAGTCAGGTAGTCTTGGAATCTATCCCATGCTTCGAAAAATTTCTCATCGGACTTCTGTCGAAAGTCCTGGATGAGTTGCTTCATTTGGTTGGTTCGAGTCATGGGGTAGAATTTAGACATGAATTTGCCCACCAACTCTTTCCAACTGCTGATTGAATCAGCAGGTAAGGAGTAGAGCCAATCTGAGGCTCGGTCTTTGAGTGAGAATGGAAAAACTCGCAGACGCACATTGTCATCATCAAGGTTCTGATTCTTGAAAAGTAGGATGACATGTTGGAATTCCCTAATATGGGAATATGGGTCTTCTCTTGGGAGACCACGAAAGGTTGGCAGCATTTGGATCGTTTGTGGCCTGATCTCAAACTGTACTGCCGTAGTAGGTGGGAGAATAATGCAAGTGGGCAGATTAGCAGAGATAGGGGCGAACGTCTCTATAAGAGGTCGTTCAACTGCCATAACTACAAAGGTAGTAGTACTGGGGGAGGCGGGTGGGGAAAGAGATGGGGAAGAATTCAGTAGAAGATCCACTGTAGAGACGTGATTCTCAGATCGAATCAAGCGCTTGTTCGGACGAGTCCAAACGGGCATACGCTGATGAGGCAAGCTCTATACTTGGCAAAAAGTTGCCAGAGAGGAACACTATCCTAAATGATGCACACCAAGCACAGATAATCCTATTGTAAGCAATCAGGATATATTTTAGGAATTATCTTTTTTAGTTTTGGGGCTAGAGTAGATTATGACAGTGGACGGACCACTGGTTTATCTTTTAACCGCCGGACTAACTATTTTGCACTCAGAGGTTCTCACAAGGCTACACTCTTCAGAGCGAATCCTTTAGTACTAACTCTAGTTAACAACAAGACAGTCCGAAGCCTAGACAGACGTGCGGCACAATGGCTGACTTAAGTACGTCCCAGACTAACCGGATTGGTCAAATGGATAAGAAGAGTGTTCCCTCGGGTTAAGCTAGGGTTGGTGCGTGTTCCTAGTCCACACGTAACTAACCGCCGAATAGTCCAAGATGCCACGTCGAGCTCAGTGTACTTGAGTAGTAGGGACTTATGGGTGTGTTAGACAACAGGAACCCATGTTCGTGGTCTTATTTCGATTGGATGTTAAGCGGGTTAGCTTTGTGTGGATTTTTCCTCGAACACCGGGCTAATTGGCTCTACTTCTTGATTCTTTTTAATTAAATGGAGCCTTGGGATCAAATTAGTTGGAATGATGAGGTGGGTGATGAAATCCCACCAGTTACAATTTGGAGCTGGGTCTGCTCTCTTAGAGTTGATTGATTAATGGCCACGCCACGCAAGTCGATTAATATGTATGCGAAAGCAAATAGACACGCGGCAATGAGTCACCCAATAACACCGTATCGGACTCAAGGAGAGGATAGAGACTTACCTCCCGTGGGCCACGCCGCGGGATCGCCTCTGTGGGTTAAGGAGGGGTATCCTAATGGGCTTGGGCCCGACTCCTCCTCTTTGAGCTTTCGCTCCCTACCCACACTGGATCGTATTCCTGCAGAAAAGTTAGATCGCACGGTCTAGGTATTTGGGATTCTATTTGGAAGATCCTTGCCTTTTTAGGGTTCACAGAGCACGTATTGGATTTAGGCAAGTTTTTGAATTAATTTCCAAGTTCGAGATGGGTTAAAATTAAAGAATTCCCAGATGGAAAATACCTAGATTGGAAAGTTTCCCGAACTGTGAAGATCTTCCACGAAAGATGTGATTGCGAGATCCCTTACAATTTTGGGAAATTTCTCAAAATTGAAATTCTGCTAGATTTTGGATATTTCCTTTTGTAGACTTTTCCAAATTCGGAGGATTTCTAAAGATAGAAATTTCTCTAAAGTGGAAACTTCTAAGAGGGGAAACCCTAATTTAGCAAAGTTTCAAGATTTTAGAATCTTTCCAAAAATCGCAAATCTAGATTGGTAATTTCTAAAAATCTACAGAAGATAAAACCCTAATTTTTTTGAATTTTGATTTTTGATTTTTTTGGTATTTTTCACTTAATCTAGGGTTTCTAAAAAAATCCTAGAACAAGATCTAGCAGTTATTTGGAAAGCAGTAAAATTCTTAAATTATTACAACTTTGCACTCGGCCTTCCGAGGCATTTAAAATAGTAATTTAAAAATTGCTAAAAATCACTAAAAACCAAAAATAGAAAGTTTCCCGAAAAGGTTAGGTTGTCCAAATTGAGCAACTTTTCGCTTCAGCAACTTTCCAATTCCGTCTTTATGTCCTTTTTCGCACTCCCGAACACTCGAGCGGCAGCGGCGCCATTTGAAACTAGGATTTTTTCACGTCGTTGGTTACGGAAACCCTAATTCCAACAAAATTTGTATCTTTTCCGATTTAATTCCTGCAAAAATGGTAATTCTTGCACAGTGGGAAGTGTCGGATGTCGATCCGCACTCGGGATTAGTTTTCCAAATTAGAACATGAAATGACGGATTTTTTTTCTCAGAAATTATGGTGGGGTGAGGATGGCGATTGATGGATCGGGATTAAAACAATCTTCTCAAAAAGACCAATGTCACATAATCATTAAACATAAAGAAATAGAACAATTAGAACAAAATCCAACTTATTAAAAATCCATCATCATTCAATAATATTGTAACTTACAAAATTTGTTAATCAAATAACTTTCTAACAAACAAAAAAAAACATTAATCTAGAAAATGAGAGAAATAGAATTTGTAGAGAGAGAAACATGAGAGAGAAAGTGATAAGCATTGAATCTTAGAGAGAGAAAGAGGTAGGTAGAGAGAGAAATTAATGCAATGGAGGGTTAGAGAGAGAAATAGAAATTGAGAGAGAGAGAAAAAGTGAGGTACCTTCATGGACTTACCTTGGAGATAGAGATGGTCCCAAGATGATGTGAGATGGAATTGGCCATATTGATGGCCATGGATCGGCCCAAAGATGGGTTGTATTGGTGGAGAAAGGAAACCACAACAGTGGTGCTTAGGGGTTGCGTGGAGGAGCTTTAAGCGCTGCCCTCTTGCAAGGGGTTGCAAGAGGTGTTGCTGGTGATAGCCTCGTAGAGGTGGTGGACGAGGTGAATAAGGAGGCAGGTGGCAACATGCAAGGATGTTGCCCCTTGAAGACAATAACAAGAGCAGGTGGAGGAGAGCATCACCTGCAGTCAATTTGAGCCCAATCTTGGATGTTCAGGGCAGCGGCAAGAAGAGAGACGAGCCAAGATCTTGCTGGATATTCTTGGCAGCTTTGAAGAGGATGTTGTGGGGTGAGGATCATGTCCAAGAGGAGGTTGTCGCAGTAGCACAGCTTGGACTGATGGACGCTCAAGTAATGCACCAGCAGGTTACACGGTGGTGCAATCCAACGGGAATGGAAGCAGGTGCTCTTCAAAACGTTAAAAGAGTAAGCCACATGTTCAGCAAAGAGAGAGGAGATCTGTGGGAGGAGCAGTGTTGCTGGTGTGGAATATTACCGGTGACCTGCAACTCAAGATTCCGTCGGAGAAGATGACCGGAGTTGCACCTGCAACTCCGGTGAAGTTAAAGAAGGAGAAGAAGAAGAAGAGTGAGGAGAAGAAGAAGAAGAGGATGATGGTGCTGGAAGATGAGCAACGTCCAAGGGATGATCAAAACAGATGCAGATCTACAATGGATTGAAGGAGATGATGGTGGTGCTGCAAGCTATTCATGGCACTTGCAGGGTGTGTTCCAGACGATGGCTGGCGTGGTGTAGGAGAAGAAATCTATTGCTGTAGATGGCAGCAACGTTGTGGTCGCTAGGGAGCAACAGGTGCTGCTCGTGGGGAGCAACAGGTTGCAGACCTGCAACTTAAGCGGTAATGGTGGTGGTGGCTGCAACCAGGCTGTAGTGACTCGCCAAACCCAGTCCATTTTTGGATTGCGGGGTTGCAAAGCAATGGAAGGAGAGGAAGGTGTGTGCGTCAGCGAAGAGATTGAAACGGATGGTTCCAAAAACTTGCAACAAAGAGAAAAAGAGGGAGAAGAAGAAGAAAGGGATGAAGAGGAGCGAAGGTGAACGTGGGAGAAGAAGAAGAAGAAGGAGAAGGAAAAATGAGAAGGAAAAAGGAGAGGAAGAAGTGGAAATCGTGGGGGGGTTTAAAGGGAAAGGAGAGGTGAAGATGGGAGGGGGATTAGGGTTCCAAAGAACCCTTCTCCTTCCCCTTTTAAAGCTCCTTAGTTTCCATTAATGGAAATTAGGGAATTTTTTAAATAAAAAAAAAAATATATATATATATATATATATATATAT
This sequence comes from Euptelea pleiosperma, assembly GCA_035048495.1. Classification (NCBI taxonomy): domain Eukaryota; kingdom Viridiplantae; phylum Streptophyta; class Magnoliopsida; order Ranunculales; family Eupteleaceae; genus Euptelea; species Euptelea pleiosperma. The sequence continues at coordinate 20,290,930 of CM068543.1, forward strand.
ATATATTTTTAAGTAAAACACTACTTTTCTTTGGGGAATTTCCCCAATTAGTGGACCCCCCATTTTTTTAAAATTTAATTAAAATTATTTTGAAATTCACGAGGTCCACTAACTAGTCGGACAGCGGGTCGATGATGATGGGCCCGGCTATTGGCCTACATGGAATGATGATGTCCATCGTCTCACAAGATGATGTGACAGACAATCTGATGGCGATCGGATAGATGGTGACTTGATTGGGACCCAGATTGGTAGATCGACGGATCTAAAAAGATCCAACGGTCCGATTGAAGATCCAACGGTCAGAAAGCTAAGGGAGATGAGATAGAGCCAATGGGCAAGAGTTCTAGGGTTAGGTCAGTAGATTCGAGGACCGAGAGATGAAGAGAGAGAGAATAAGGAGAGATGAGAGAGAAAATATCAGAAAATAGAGATAAAAGTATTGGCAGAGGGTCTGGAACCCTGGTCTTCACTGTGACCATCCTCACGCTTCTCCAGTAGAGTAGACTATCATTCCTTGCTGACTCATATGGCTTTAAACGCTTTGGTCCGTCTCTTGGTCATTGGTTCTCCTGCTCTCTTCGTTCTTTTGGGCCGACTTTTTGGTCATCTTATTCAGCCCATATTTGGCCCATATCTTCTAGTCGTAGCATGTGGGCTCTTTAAGCTTTGATAGTGGGCTTTCCTGATCGATGTGGGCTCGCAAGTCTCGAGAATTGTCCCATCGGGGTTTCCTACGACAGAAGAATCGCGTAATGAGACTTTATCAGAACGACTCAATGTCTAGACTTCCGAAAATGTGTTTAATGCATGCAAATATACCATTTCGTCCAGAAAAGTGTGTTCTACTCAACAAATCGGGGTTCGAAAATGTTTGGATCAATGATGAAGAATTGCAGAACATTGACAAAGGATTATGAAAAAACATTACCAAATCAAACTCGAGGACGAGTTCTTTCTATGAAGAGGAGAATTGATGCATTCACTTGGATTGAGAAGCACTAGATCAAAGCTCCTCATTAAAGGCCAACATTTAACTTTTAAGGAAATTTCCCATTAAAGGCCAACATTCCACTTTTGAGGAAATTTCCCCAAACGGCTAGAGGCCCAACGGCTAGCTTTTCTCACTTCTATAAATCACCTTCAAAGATTAGCATTGAATTAGCTTGTTTTTATTTCAACTTTAAGAGTATTGAGAACTTTAATTTCTCTTCGAGTGAGTGACTCCTCGTCGGGTGAGTTGAGTCCCCTTTTTGCGTATTTTTATTTTAATCCACTTTTTAGTAATCTGGTTCGAAGATTCAATAAAGTTCCTTTTTTTTTTAATTTTACTCCGTTGATCTACATCAATACATCTTACATAGAAAGTAATTATTCTTCTTGTAGTCCCTGTTGGTGACCACAGAAAAATTTTCTAGAAAAGGATTCGTATGTAAAAAAGTGTTAATCTAGAAAACTTTTGTGAACATTTAAAGGCAAGAATTGTTTCTTGAAAATTTTCTATGGGCAACAATACAGAGCTGTACTGTAAAAAGTTGTGTTAAGTGTTATGGGCATTTGTTTCAAGCTACATGCTAACCACAATGCGAGGGTAGACTTGTCATCATCAGTTCGATTCATTTGTTGTATAAGGAGTGACAAGAATTTATGGATTATGTCACCTGGGTGCTGGTAGAGTTGCTTTGTGTGGTTCCAGAAGTCGTATTTGCTTGACCACCAAATGTCCGGGCAGTGGGACATGGTTTCATGGTTTAAATTTTTGTGCCATCTGGTAGGAGATGTTTCATTCCATCTTGTTACAGGTCCAATAAAAAAGGGATATGTATCATGCAGCCTCATACAAAGATTATTATTAATTTAATTAATTCATTTTTTTTTATAGTAAAGCGTTATAAAAGGTAGTAGTATCTCACTAAACCTCATATTTTTACTGATCTAAGCATTAACATTGTCTAGTGTAATGTGTATTTGTTATCATTGCATATCAAGTGTCTGTCATTTTTTCCGTGTACTGTATCCTACCGTCTTGTACGGTACATCATTTTGTTAGATTATGATATATTGAATGGTACCTGGATTTTAAACCACGCATGGCTCACACACACACACACACACACACACACACACATATATATATGTATATATATATATAATATTAATCACTTTTTCATATTACTTTATTTTCTTGTTTATGATGTTTAAATAATATTTATGATATATGCTAATAAGTAATTACTAAACATACATTCCCACCAAAAATAAAAAAAATGGCATAGCCATATTGTGCATGCATGTGAGGGGAAATTGACATTTTTCTCAGTAAGTGTGTCAGCTTGTATTGGGCATGAATTTTCGAAAAATTCATTTACTACACGACTTGGGCATGCATGTGAGGGCTTGTATTGGGCATGCATGTGAGGGCTTGTATTGGGCATGTTATTCCAAACTTCACTCATCCTTTTGAATACAACTTTTGGTTTATTTATGATATTCTATATTCCTTAAAATGGTGCAAAATGCTTGCACAAATTTTGATCGTTGCTGTTAGCATTTTCCGTGTGGCTGTTAAAGAAGCTCTTATCAATGGTATCACTCCAAGATGTGTCCTTGGGACAAATAGTTTCTCATGGGTGGCAGGTTTATCCGTTTTTACATAAAAAATTACTATCTTTAACCCGTTCTGGCTTTACAACTTCATTGCAATGTTTAGTGTGCAATATCGCTCATTTGTATTGTGGAGGGTAAGAACGGATTTGCCGTCCGATCTCCGATCCACCCTCCACAAGCAATAATCATAAGTATTAATCAACTAATCAATATGATAAAATCAAAACAATAAAAGAAAAACACAACACAAACTTACGTGGTTCGTCGCCGGGACTCTTGCCGGCGACTACGTCCACGGGAAGCCGGTCTCTGGCCAATTTTCTTATCAAAATCTTCAGGTTACATCTCTCTACCTTCTCTCTACATATGTTCTCTCTCTAACTTCTCTCTCTATATATTTTCTTCTTCTCTCTAGCTTCCTTCACCCAAAAGCCGATCTTCTTTCCTTTTACACACCTTTTCCTTTATAGGGTTCTTCATCCGACACGTGTCGATACGTGTCGATACAAGAGGAATTTCAGGGTTTAGGGGAGCGATATAGTGCTTCGCGGTGTATCCTCCTCAATACAATGAGGATGTGTTATTTTATGTACCCACAATAGCCCCCTCTCGAAGGTGGAGCTCGATCCAAAAACGACGGTCCGCCTCCGAGAAGATAAATTAATGTTCGATCTCCTTTGTCTTTGTCGTAATCAAGAATGATATCATATCTGAGCCGATGTTTAAAAATAATAATGCGATATTCGATATACAAGAATAATACCATAACTGCGATAGCCAATATTTGAGAATAACGACATAACTGCGATAGTCGATATTTGAGAATAACGTCATAACTGCGATAGCCGATATCTGAGAATAATGCCATAACTGCGATAATACTGTGATAACCGATATACAAGAATACCGCCATAACTGCGATAGTCAATATTTGAGAATAACATCATAACTGTGATAGCCGATATCTGAGAATAATGCCATAACTGCGATAATACTGTGATAACCGATATACAAGAATACCGTCATAACTGCGATAGTCAATATTTGAGAATAACATCATAACTGTGATAGCCGATATCTGAGAATAATGTCGTAACTGCGATAATACTGTGATAACGGACATACAAGAATGTCACCATAACTGCAATAGTCTTTCAAATGCGCATCCTAGAGGTCGCGGCCAAAGAGTACTTGGGCCCCACAACCCAAAGGAAGTGGGGGCCTCTCGGCTACCTCATAGGAAGTTGGCCTTCAAATGCGCATCCTAGAGGTTGCGGCCAGAGAGTACTTGGGCCCCACAACTCGAAGGAAGTGGGGGCCTCTCGGCTATCTCATAGGAAGTTGGCCTTCAAATGCGCATCCTAGAGGTCGCGGCCAGAGAGTACTTGGGCCCCACAACCCGAAGGAAGTGGGGGCCTCTCGGCTGAAGTGGGGGCCTCTCGGCTATCTCATAGGAAGTTGGCCTTCAAATGCGCATCCTAGAGGTCACGGCCAGAGAGTACTTGGGCCCCACAACTCGAAGGAAGTGGGGGCCTCTCGGCTATCTCATAGGAAGTTGGCCTTCAAATGCGCATCCTAGAGGTCACGGCCAGAGAGTACTTGGGCCCCACAACCCGAAGGAAGTGGGGGCCTCTCGGCTACCTCATAGGAAGTTTCTCGCCGAGCGCAATCCCTTTAACTGAGATTAGCTGGACTTTCTCGCCAAGCGCAATCCCTTTAACTGAGATTGGCTGGACTTTTCATTGGCCGAGCATGATTTTCTTTCTGGAGATGGCTAGTATACTTCAATATACTTCATATGCTTCAATATACTTCAGTGAATTTCAATATACTTCAATATATAAAACATGTTTTCAATATACTAATATGTTTCAAATATACTAACATGCTTCAACATACTAACATGCTTCAAATAGAATGAAATTTCATTTAATCAAGGTCTCATGGTCTTAGGGGAGCTTGGGCTCCACTATTCCTCTTGTCTCCCTTTCTCTTATCAAGCCTCCAAGTCGGGGTTTTGGGCTTGGGTCAACTTTGCCAAGCCCCCAAGTCCGATAGTTTGGCTTACAAAATAATTTCTCATCAAATCATGCTTGGGTGGGCCTATTACATGGCCCACCCGAATAGTCTCAATATAAATTGGTCTTAATATACATGGCCCACCTGCGTGGTCTCAATAGTGATCATACTACAATATTCTACTTAATATGAGCATTTAATAAAACTGCTTCACAACTTTCAACAATATTATGCAAGTCTATATGTTAACTCATTTCTTTATATCCACATGCATACACATATCTTTAATATTTCACTCCATTGGATCAACTACATTTGGATAGGTCGATGTCATGGCCCACAAAGCTAGTATCATAATCAATCTAGGCCACCCTAAGGCCTAATGAAATTAATTGGGCCAATCGCAGCCTCAAATCTGGACTTGGCCCACCTTATTCAAATTGGGCCCATCATAAAATGAGAAATATCACATGGCGCAACATATGAAAGAAAAGTGTAATTTGATGGGGCCGACTACATGGCCCACAAAATCTACAATGCAAAAAGGACCAGGCTAGGCCATTGTTGTCAATTGGGCCTTTAAAACAAATTAGGTCCAAAAAGTGAGCTCAATGGCCAAGGTTTCGATGCTGGTCTACTCAAAGTTCTTGATGACTAAGCCCGTCGGTCAAAAATTGGATACTCAAGTCGGGCCCAACGTCTATGTTTACGTAAAAACTAAGCTCCTTTGAGCTTACTATGCTCGGGTGGGCTGACTACTTGGCCCACCACGCTATCTCATATATGGGCTTGTATAGGCCCTCAAGGTTGGTCTCATGCTTGGGCTACTCTGGGCCCATGTCAAGTTTAGCGCTTATGTGCACAATCTAAACAATACAATATTCGCACACTCACTAACTTCAACATTATTTAACACACTATACACAATGTCTACCATAATGTATACATCAAACACCGCCAAATATTGTCACACTTCAATTCATACGTAACTACTCTGTTAATAACACCATACATAATTATTGCTACACTCACACTACCCACCAATTACTTGTACTAATTAATAACATTTAAATGTTAATCAAACATCTTACAATTAATCATACTATATGCAGTTCTACACTCTACACACCAACAAGTGTAACTGTAATCTTAACCAATTAAAGCAAACTTCTTCCCATGTGAAAATATAATAAAGAAATAAAAAGAAATTTAAATATATATATCTTCCTTGTATTTGACTTACTTTTGGGTCTAATAAGGTGTGTGACACACACCCTATTGGACCCCAAACCCACTCTGATTCACGCCATTTACTAAGGCCTCTCATGCCTTTCCGGATGTTTCTTTTCTATATCTTGCAATTACTTTTGCATTTACTTTTAGGTTTTACTACAATGTGTGCCATGCATGGAATTATCCCCAAAAGCAAAAGCTTCTCACATTCTTTTCCTTCTCTCTTGTATTTTTGGGAACCATTACGGTGTATGCCAAACATTTTAATGAAACCCATAAACAAAATTTGTCTTATATTAAGTACTAACCTTTCCGGAGGTTTCCTTTGCTTTTTCTTATCATGTCGGTTCTCCAGGTGCACTGCATAGTAGTCGTCAACTCCAGGTAACAACCATTAGCTCGTCCGACTCACATATTCTAGCAACCACCAAACCATCAATACTTCTTCCATCCAACGATAAAGCGGCGAAAGAATAAAATCAATCGGAGGATCGCTCTCATCTTGCCATTTTTTTTATTTTATTTTTTGATTTCTTTTTTATTTTCTTTACTCCCTTCTCTTTTGACGGTGGATGACCTTTGGGCGGCGAATCAGCTATGTTTGGTGGCGAATGGTGGAGCTTATCCACACGGTGAACTGCTCTTCTTTCCTTCTTTTCTTTTGATCTTTATTGATCTCTCTCTTCTTTTTTGATTCTTTTTTTTTTTCTCTTCTATTTTTCATGGCTGATACGGTGATATGGGGCGGTGAATCAGCGGTGTTGGGGTTGTCCATAACCTATACTTTTCCTCCATCTCTGTTTCTAGACGAGGGTGGCGATCTTCACGACTTGTCTATGGTGCATGTGTACATCTATTTGGTCCGGCACCACACATGGGGTTGGTCTCCAAAGTTATCTATTTTTGTGCAAAAGATTTGTCCAATGAAAAGGTGCCACCTCTTTTCTCTCGAATGTTCCCCTTTTACTTAAAAGAAAGCAGAGGCAGAACTATGATGTCTGTCGCCAGTATTAAAGTTGGTACACCCAACCCCCTCATAACCCGACCAACTCTTCTTATTAACCCGGTCTTCACATATGCCCTGACGATGATCAAAACCCCTATACCAGCTCAAACGACCAGCCCACTGTCCTCTGTCAAACACAGTATCACCTCTTCCTGAACGCCTTATACCACCTTGTGGATATGGCTTTTGTCTAGACTGATCGGGCAACACGTGTCCTGATCCATTATGTAGGTGCCACTTGTCAACCTGCTTATAAGATTCGTCCCCACGTGGCTGACCATATTCCTTCCACGACCTCCTCTTTTCTTCTCTGTTCTGCCCTAGAGCCTGCGGTTTGCCATTGTTGAGGCTCTCCGATCAGAATCAACAGTCATCACCAGCGCAATCTCCGGCTAAACCTTCACCTGGTAAACATACCCTTCAAAGAGAAAACGGCTCTCATGTGGAATTTTCCCGTCTTCCTTTCATCCTTCACTTTTGTGGCTTTATAGTCTTTCCCATAGACGGCGCCATTTTGTGGAGGGTAAGAACGGATTTGCCGTCCGATCTCCGATCCACCCTCCACAAGCAATAATCATAAGTATTAATCAACTAATCAATATGATAAAATCAAAACAATAAAAGAAAAACACAACACAAACTTACGTGGTTCGTCGCCGGGACTCTTGCCGGCGACTACGTCCACGGGAAGCCGGTCTCTGGCCAATTTTCTTATCAAAATCTTCAGGTTACATCTCTCTACCTTCTCTCTACATATGTTCTCTCTCTAACTTCTCTCTCTATATATTTTCTTCTTCTCTCTAGCTTCCTTCACCCAAAAGCCGATCTTCTTTCCTTTTACACACCTTTTCCTTTATAGGGTTCTTCATCCGACACGTGTCGATACGTGTCGATACAAGAGGAATTTCAGGGTTTAGGGGAGCGATATAGTGCTTCGCGGTGTATCCTCCTCAATACAATGAGGATGTGTTATTTTATGTACCCACATGTATTATATCTTCTTTCAAACCATTTCACTATATGTCTTGAATCACTAGGTTTGTTCTCTCCTGTGGGAAGGATTCCACTGTGAAGCTTTGGGAGGTTGGCAGTGGAAGACTTGTCAAACAATATGTTGGAGCTATACATACACATTTGCTTTGCCAGGTTTGTAAATATTTTGGTGATGTCTTCTTTTTGATGAATTTGTGCATGTGGCAGCATTTTTGTATTTTAGGACCTCAGTTATTTACTGCTTAAACATCAAAACCCACGAGTCTTCCACTATAACAATGACACTCAGGAGTGTTCTCCCGCAGCGGCCCGAATCTCGAGCTTCGCCCCATTTGTGTGTATACATACACGGGGAATTGATTTTTCCAGTGAGGCTTTAATCTTCCCGTCAGCATTTGACAGAAATGCCCTTCTCACCTCACATGAAGATCACGTTGGACAATCCAACTATACTTGTTGTCACTATGATGATCATCATTAACAGAAATCAATCTATTTCAACATACAAAAGTTAACCTGAAGTAACGGTTTAATTGGATGGTGCAGATTTTTCAAATTCAAGTCAACTTTTTATGAATTTAGAAATGTTAGAATGATTAATTTTTTGTGAGGATGGTCTCCACAGTATGTACAACCCAACGTGTGATTGGATTGTCCAACATGATTTCCATGTGGGCCCCACTACTGGGTGTAAGAATTGGTGTAGATATATCCTAACTGATATAATATCCAGCTACACCCAATTCTTACACCTGATTCCTAATTTCCTGCTCCTGGTTGTGGGGCTTGCATGGAGATCATGCTGAACAATGTAACTGCACATTGAGTTGTCTATACCGTGAAAACCATCATCTAAACAATTCAGTCCATTTTGAAATTCCTACCTCATGAAAAGTTGACTTAAATTTGATAATTCCGTACCATCTATTAAACTGTTACTTCAGGTCAGCTTTTGTACGGTTAGTAATGTCAGAATCGATTAATTTTTGGAGTAAAACTTCTATCACAAGAGCCTGCAAATCACACAATCACAAGCCAATGAGTTCTCGGCACGTACACAAGTGCTTTTTGCAACGTACCCATGTGCTTTTGCTTTGAGGTGTACGTGCCGAGAACTCATTGGCTTGTGATTGTGTGATTTGCCGGCTGCTGTTATAGAAGTTTTACTCTAAGTTTTGCTAATGATGATCATTACAGTGAGGACAACTCACTATGTGGATGGATTGTCCAACATGATCTCCATGTGGGCACCACACTGGGTGTAAGAATTAGGTATAAGAATTGTGTGTGTATACTAAATCCTTGAGATGCATTTCATTTTACTTTTAATTTAAAATGTTGTTGGCCCTAGCAGGGGCAGAGCCACATAGGGGCCAGGGGGGGCACGTGCCCCCCCTCAACTTTTTTTAAGTTACGGCTGCCATCTGTACCACTGACCGCATGGATGTTTAGCCCACCCCTTTGTGGATATACATACCAAGTATCGCTATGATTGGTAATCTTTAGCCAAAAAGATTTTAGTACTTTTTAAGGCGTGATTCTATCCGTTGGATTCAACCAGTTATTTTAGTACTAAAATCAATGGCTAAATATCATCAAACAAGCTGATATTTTGTATCCATGTCCACCGATGGGTGGGGTAACCATCCATGCGGTCAGTGGGCCCAGGTGGCAGCGGTAGAGTTACAAATATGGTGCTAGCTCAAAGTTTGAGCTATAACTAGCTACATCGTGACTTTTCAATTACAAAACCCTTCAGTCTTTGCCCTAGAGCCTCGCACAGGAGCAAAACTTTGATGACAGCCCACAATTTGAGCCACGTTGCACATTCTTAGAGGACTCTAACTGTATGGATGTTTTGCCAATCCCTCGGTGGACCTACAAACCATAAAAATCAGCCTGATTAGTGCTTTCAAACCTTTGGATCTTTTTACCCAAATAATAGTCAATAATGCTCAAATTCTCTTGGTTAAAATCAACCCATGAATATGACTCTAATCACATGCCTAGAAATCACTAATCATGTTGATTTTTGGTTTGTAGGTTCACCTAAAGATTGGCCAAACATCCATAATGTTAGCGTCCTCTAATAATGTGCCACTTGGCTCATATTGTGGGCTGTCATTGGCTTCAATAATAGCCAGTTGTCATCAAAGTTTTACTCCCCCTACAGGTCTTTGGTCAACGTTACTCTTATCTAGCTCTGGTGCCCCCCCTTGAAAAAAATCTTGGCTCCGCCACTGGGCCCTAGGATTAAAGATCCAAGGTGTGAACCTAAGTCTCTCGACCACCCTAATACAACCCCAAAGTAACTCAACATTTTGGTGACACATGGGAGTAATCCAATGAGAAAACTTTTATTAGCACATTTACGCCAACAGGAAGTGTCGCAATAGTCTGGACCACATAGGGAGGTGGGTCTACATCACTTTAGAAAAATTTCCTATCAAATCGTATTGGTCCCACATCCACATGTGGCTCTAAATATTGCACCATGACTTTTTGATGGAGCAGCCATCAAATTTTTTTTTTTGTCACTACCACGCTTGTTAATATTATAGTCCTAACTATGCTAGAGGGGTATATTCTTATCAATCTAAAGAGTCCAAAATTTGCGGTCCCATGGAAGATTTGGACAAACAAAAATCAGCCCAAGTGGATGATCCTAACCGGCAAATCAATTATATCCTTTTGGGCGGTTAGAAACACAAGGTCAGAATGAAGAAGGATTATTTATCAGATGGTTTGAATCATCTAATCAAGCTGATTTTTGGTAAAGAAGATATTTTACCTAGAATCCACTAATATGACGGTACGGATTGATAGGATTGTGCACCAATTGTCTAACATTTTCTAACCGCGCATGTACAATAGTGTTAAAACTACCAAATATTTTCTCGAACCTTATAGAGACATTTAACAACCACCATTCATTTGAAAGTTGGGGTTTCAAAGAACAAAGAAGAAAGTTGGGAAAACTCCCTGAAGTCCCATAACAAATAGAGGAGCAGTGGCATCGATAATGAAGGCGATGGCCGTAGAGACGGTGATGGTGACAGAAAGTGCCCCGTGAAGGTGAATGTGGGGTCTTGGAGCTGTACAATAAAACCCGTGTCTCTTCCTTTCCATCGTCTCCTAATTAATTCTTATTCCTGAAAAAAACATTCATAAGACTTGATCGAGTTTAGTTGGGCCATTGAGTTACCAAGAAACTCGACGAGTTGATCAAGCACTTGATTGAGTACTTTTTAAACAAGTTCCTCACTGAGTCATAACTAGGTTGAGTTTTGAGTCGATGCACAGAGTTTTGAAACACTGCGATATACATATGATAGCTATTTGCAGAATACTTGTCCTTATGGTGTATATAGGTATGATGAAATGTACTCATATATGCGTAGGTCTTCTATATATTATAGGCTCCTATCTAGCAAAGCATTTTTTTTTTCAATTTTTTGGTAAATTTTTCTCATATCTTCCTAAAGAGCCTTTGAATTGCTTTGAATTTTTGAGTGTTGCAATAATAATGCATTTCTAACAACATGGCTAGATTAATAACGTTGCATTTTTCGGGGAGAATACCTTTCCTTCTTAATATCCATGCTAGAACAATCCATTTTCTCATTTTCCTTTAATTTTGGAATTGAAGCATCGATTTCAGTAATTACAAACAGTATATTTGCTGATGTCTTTGCATAAGTATTAATAGGTTGAATTAATTCTTTATATCTCTGCAGGCTGTTTTCAACGAAACAGAAGAGTTTGTTTTATCCATAGACGAACCAAGCAATGAGGTTGGTTCATTTTCTATCAGGGGTCGACTGCTGAGAATACGATTGTTTTTATTCATTAGTTGGATTTAACTGATATAATAACTTGCAGATTGTTATCTGGGATGCTCTGACTGCCGAAAAGGTTGCAAGGTGGCCGTCCAACCATATTGGTGCACCACGGTGGCTGGAGCACTCACCAACTGAAGCGGCCTTCATCTCCTGTGGAACTGACAGGTCTGTCCGGTTCTGGAAGGAAATTCTATAGATACATGAAGGAGATCGCGTCCCATACCAACCAAAGGTAGATGCAAAATTTTAACTGAAAGGCATGTATCTGGAATAAATTGCTACAATGTGAAAACTAAAGAAAACGATGAAAATATCTGTAGCTGCCAACAAAAATATAAACCCGTGGATGGAGGGGGATGTCAAAAATCATCATATCTCTTAGAATAAAAAAATTCAATGGCTATTTATTAGCTTTTGTGGTATGTCTCAAGATTGTTGGCATTTTTATTTTTCTTGTGAACTTGAGTTTTTATTGGGAATGAGTTGGCTGCCTAATCTCATCGTAACGATGAATGGTAACTGTGAATGAATTTGTGAAACTTATTTCTTATGGATCTAGCACAGGAACCTGGAAGGATGATTTTGTGCTCTCTACTACACACCCCATTCACTCGAATAGTCGGTCCGGTAGAGCTTCTAAAAAACTGTACCCGTCCTGCAGGTGAGATTCCCACGGGGGTAGAATTACCACTGTTTAGTGTTCAATTCGCCTTTCGCCTCTGACCGTCAAATGAAATACTGATATACGGCAAAGTTGTACAAAATATTTCCTGAATTAATAAAAGAGGTTGTTACAATTCATTTTGAAACTGCCTTAATAGCTGGTGCAGTTCTTGCTGAATGCGGCATCATTTTTATGATGACAATGGAAGAATTGCAAGGAGTCTTCATCTTCGTCCATCTAGAAAGCATACCCTTGAATATGTTGGGAAGTATTAAGCTCTTATGGGCTTCTCCAAAACAGCAGAGAAGAAGAGTTCATCCCCCAGCTTATCTGTCTTTGGTACCACTCTCCACAGCAGCTTTCTGTAGCCTACTTTAATGAATTCATCCAAGTACAGCTTCATGTCTTCCTTGCCACAAAAGAAACGGTCTACCCAGAGAAGCCCTTTCGGCCGGAGGATTCGGTCCCAATCAAACAGGACATTTTGGAGGACCTCCAACCCTATCCAACCATCCAAAAATAGTGTAGAATGGATGATATCCAGTGTATTCTCAAAGAAGGGCAATCTTGAACCAATTGAGACATACAGAGGGAGGAGGCCTCTCAAGGCGATCACCTCGCTAAAGGGAGCACCTAGATTCAGCGTAGCCGATGCAATGGTCACGTTCCTCTCCCTCATAATCGCTGCTAAGGTGCCGGTTGTGGGACTGAAATCCAGTCCAATCCTTATCTCCCCTGGCTTCAACCTTAGGACTTCATCAATGGTGAACTCAGCTGAAATGGACTCATTCCAAGGGATCTCCCAACCTCGTTTTGAAAAGTCAAAGCAATCTGCACACTTGAAAAAGCCTCTTCTTCCAATTGTGTCATTGGAAACCAAACAAGAGTAGTCTTTGCACTTGTAATGGGTCCACAAGATGTTAGTATCACTAGGTGGAGTCCAAAGAGAAGAATGTATAGCAAGTGGCTTACTGTAACGTGGAGGGGACCTTGAGAAGCATCTCCTTCTCGGCAATGGATCGCAACCACCTACTATAAGCTTCTGAGCCACGACCCAATCATCCGGGCACATTCCATAAATCTTGTACGTCATGAAGCGGTCTATATTCGTCGCTGCGCCAACACATGACAGTCCGATTGACGGATATACGGCTTCTACACCAAGGAAGTTCTTTCTCCCATCCTGCCTGTTGGGCTTAGGTGAAGTATAATTGTGAAGCTCCTCAGAGTTAATGACCCTCTTACCCAATGATCTTTCTTCCACTTCACCGTCATCGTCGCTTTCGCTGAGATCTTCGTCTACTTTGCTTGTGTCATTCTGACCAACTGGTGGATCAACATATAGACGTGATAAATTATCTGCTAGCCTGTCTAAGGATACTGCAATACGAAGCACTTGATCGGCAAATTTTGTGACGGACTTCGAGTACGCCAGGTTTTCACTATGTAGCTGCTCCAACAAAATTCCCAGTTGGGTCTGAAGATGGGAGATCTGTCTGTGGAAAGCATAAGGTAAAACAATGTGCTCATGGGTAGTGTTCTTGGTGGTGAAGTTGATGTAAGGGTAAGAGATATTGGAACTGACGATGATTACTGTGAGGAGGGTGATGAAAAGAAGAGGATATAGCATTGTGGGTAAGCTTGGAAGGCATCTCGAAGGCTTAGAAGTGATTTGTTTCTGCATTTCTGAAATGGGTATCTCTCTATCTCTCTCCCTTGCATTCCTAAAGCAACTATACCATTACCACCTTGGTTTCTTCAGCTGTTGACTCTGTAGTGAGTTAATTTTCTATTTTGTTATACTTTTGGATCTTCCCTAGGAGCCTGATCTTCATACTTTTTTCGTGGGGATAAACTTAGTTTTATAGCTTTAATGAAGGCTTCCTGATCTTTGATTATTTTAACCCAATAATCAATCTCAGGTCTTCTCCCGGGGCAATATTTCACTTCTCTCGTCTTAAGAGAAAGTAAAAGTTGCTGCATTCAAGAAGGCTAACTTTAATTTAATCACCAGCCGTAAGGTCTGCGTCAAGTGAAATTAAAAAAAGTCGGTGAAAATCAGAAGCATTTTATAAATTGTAATTATAAAATACATATAATATATATATATATATATATATATATATAGATATATATACGTATATCACTAGTAGCGACGAGCCTGTACCTTGGATCGAACGGTTGTGGTATGTTGTAACCTCCACATGTTGCAGGTCTAGATCACTTTCCAAACAGAAATGACGCCCTGAAACTGCGCACTTATGACGGCATATTGATGGAAGAACTCAACAGATACTAACTCAATTAGCTTATTCTGAGTCTCAATTAAGAACCATGCTTAGCGCTAAGATTGATTAATTCGTCATCGTAACTTCGTAATGGTATATTTAATCAATTGAGTATACGTACATGCTTAGGGCTGAAGTTAATCAATGCAAATGGGGTTGAAGCTTATTTGATTGGAGAGAAGGATACTTGAGAGCTATGTTAGGGAAAAAATAACTTTGATTAACTAAAAATTACATAGGTAAGCGTGTCTGATTAAATATTTCATCAATGAGTTCAGACTAGGGAATCTTTGAAATTGTCTTAGGAGAAAATATAGACTTCCTAACTAGAAGATAGTAAACCACAAGGGTACATGGGGGTGGGTGTTAGGAACCCGCTTTATTAGTAATTTCCGTATCAATTGTTTCCTTAATTCGTAGTTTTCTGTTTTGAATAAGTTTTCAATTTTCTTGTAAGCCAATGTTGGCAAGTTTTCATCTTTGGTAAGCAGGGCCGTCTTGATGCAAGTTGAGGCCTAAATATGAGGCCTTTTTTATATTTAATATATTAATATACATGGTATTAATTAAAATTTTTAACTCTATATAGTAGAAAATCTTATTTAACAACTGTTCATTATAATAAAAAGCAATGGAAAAAATTTAGATGCAGAGGGCTCCTGTAGTCCCGTTGTAGTCCATGTAGAGGACTCTCGTAGCCCTACATAGATCATTTTTTGGGCCTAATGACTGCGTAGATGTTCAGCCCACCTATTGGTGGATAAACATACTAAAATTCAACTTGATTGATGATTTCTAACCATTGGATTTTCTACTCAAAAAATATGCTTGAATCTAATGGCTAGAATCAATTCTAAAAAGTACTAAAATCTATGGTTAGAGGTAACCAATCAGATTAATTTTTGGTTTGTATATCTAAGGGGTGGGATAAATTTCCACGTAGTTAGTGGGCCAGGCATTCTCTCACCTGGGCTGGGGGCCTTCTCTCACCTGGGGCCTAGGCAACTACCTATTGGCCTTATGGTAGAGTCGGCCCTGTTGGTAAGTAAGAGTCTTGGTAAGAATCTATTTAAAGGGTTGTAATCTCATTTGCAAAACACGTTGAATGAGAATCAATTAAATCGGAGGAAGGGAATCGATTATCTTATAGGATCTTCGATCCTAATAGTGGGATTTACCAATTGCTAAGTCTGACTTAGATCTCCTATGCTGGAATTCAACTTGATCGATGATCACTACCATCCAAACTGGTTTATTCTTTTGGACCATTGAAAGAAAATCATCTACGCCTTATCCTTACTATTTGGGGTCAGTAACATCAATCTGTCTAATTTTTAATTCTTTTAATAAGTAACACGATCTTATTTCTTCATCGACTCTTTCTAAAGCTGTCTTTTGTCAAGGCATGTGCCTTCAAATCATTTCTTACCACCTCAATCCACATCATTTTCATCATTCTTTTCACCATTTTAAAGCCTTCAAGTTGAACCAAAGGTCTTGCTCACTGGAGCTGTCATTGGGTCTTCGTTGTATTTTCATACAAGTTCTTTCTCACTGGAGGTTTGCCATTAGGGCTTCGAGTGGTATTATGGAGCTATGTATGACTAGGGTTTTAATTATGAGGATTTATATGATCAAATGTAGTATAGTTGAAAATTGGGCTTATGAGTTTAGGACAAAAACCTGGTAGGGGCTTGAATGAAATCAGGAAAACTAAGTCTTCTATGGTTTGATGGAACTTAGGGACTTAGAAGAGAAGCGTGTCGAGAGATTTTTTTTGCAAGCTGTAGAAAATGCTAGAGTGGTACATTGATCTTGGAGAAAGTGTTTTGGATGGTTCTGGGAATTTGATGACTACAAGATATCAAAGGTAATGTGCTTATAATATGAAGTTGCATAAATCTTCTACTCCTAGGTGCTGCTCTAGTTTCACAAATCTTCCAATAAAGTAGGACCTAGCTAGCTTTGGAATTCTAAATTCTATTCTCCATATATCCTTGGTTCATAATTGAACTTTGTTTCATCAATCAGCTGAAAGATTTGAACGTTTTTTATGGGAATTTTTGCAGTCCCATTCAGATCTAGTGACAATAGTAACAAAAGTAAATAAGGGTCTGTTTAGATGCAGAGGATTCCCGTAATCCCATTGCAATCCATGTAGAGGACTCTGGCTGCGCCCTACATAAATTATGTTTTGGGCCTACTGACTGCATGGATGTTCAGCCCACCTATTGGTGGATAAACACACTAAAAACCAGCTTGATTGTTGATTTCAATCCATTGAATTTACTACTCAAAAAACATGCTTAATCCAATGGTTAGAATCAAATTCTAAAAAGTACTAAAATCTATGGCTAGAGATAACCAATTGGATTAATTTTTAGTTTGTATATCCAACAAGGGGTGGGCTAAACATCCATGCGGTTAGTGGGCTGGGGCCTTCTCTTACATGGGCTGGGGGGCCTTCTCTCACCTGGGGCCTAAGGTTACCGCCTTATGGTAGAGACGGCCCTGCACGCATGTCGGACTGTATTGGGAGAGTTAATGTGGACTGAGCCACTTATTATCCTACTCTTTCCGGGGTGGCAAAGGAGAGTTGAACTTAGAACTACTTTTGACCCGCAGTCAAACCTTGGGGTTGCGAACCATGATTCTTTTTTTGATAAGTCCAAAATATATTGATAGAAGGAGATTGAGGAGATCTCGAAATACACCAGAAAGATAAAAGTCAAAAAAGTTATAATAAAATACGATCAAAACTAAAGACCATGTCCTTAAAGAAGGTACCCCTCAAGAGATGCTTCCCCAACTTTATCAAAGAGTACCTTGATGTTTAAAATCACTTCTTGGAAAGAGCACTCCTTGCCATGTTGGGGTCCATTTGGGACTCTCACGGAAGAAATTATTAGTGTTCCTAGAGGAGAACCTTGATTTGTGTCATTTTTCCACAGTAATAGAAATAAGATGGTGATGATCTTGGTTTCCATTTTGTGAATGCCATAGTTGTGCATGTAGTATTCATGGACAAATGGCCAATAAACGTCATTGCATGAACACATGCAAGAGGCGGGATCAACAATTTTATGTTTAAAGTATATATCTCCTACACTTAAGACTCTTCATATTAGATAACGTTAAAACTAGTGGGTGGCCCATGCCCACGACACTCGTCCACAAAGCATTTGCCACGGAGATCCACCATCCAATTGGGGGATAAGATCTCAGCCCTTCTTTATTGAAGCCTATAAGAGAAGGTATAAGTGGAGATACAACCACTGTATTAAACTCATTATATTACACCACGGATTGACCCTAAGCCTGTACATTTTTAATTTGCACTAGTTATTAATTAATGAATTAATTATTGCTCATTCAAAGCTAGATAATGTTGAAGACTCTCCGAGGATGTGAGAATTCTTCAGCTCTTGGCGTATAGACATTGAATATCATCATCATCATATCCGTACTAAATGTAAATGGATTGGGCCATCATCATATCAGATGGTTCTATGAGTAACCTATATGGAGGGTACCCTCCAAGGCATTTTTTGTGACTCCCAAAGTGAAGCCATCATTACTTTTAATCGAGGAGGTAAAGCTGTCTCGGTTATTGTTCACGAACTTGAAGCTACAGCGATAAGCCTTTGTACGGCATAATATGAGGAAAATCTAGGTGGCCACGGACTCTTCCCAGGCAGTGAGTATCATTAAAAACGATACTATTCACACATGGCAAGCCCGCAAGTTAGTTAGATCCATAAAGATGTATTGGTCTCAATTTAAGGATATAGATATCCATCATGTGTTCAGGGAAACCAATAGGGCAGCATACCTTTTAGCATCTTTAAATATACCAAATGCTTGTTCTACCTTTGAACCTCAGTCCTTTCCCCAACATCTCATTGTAATTGTAGCTAAGGACGCCTCCTGGCGTATCTACAACAGATTGTAATATCTTTTTTTTTTATTTTTTTTATTTTTTATCAAATTCAAGTAGGGGTCTGCTTAACCCCAAGTTTAATTCGGCAAAAAAAAAAAAATACAAGAAATATAGTTATTGCGAGGAGCATTTAGGGAAATTTGAGAAATTTAGAATCTTTAGCTTTAAAGAGACTGAGGATAAGGTTTTCCTCACACATATTGTATCCACTGAATGAATAAAAGTTTGGTCCCTATTTCTTTTGTCTCTTCTCCTTTGATTTTTACAAAAGTCTGCCCTCTCATACATGCAACACGCTTTGACATTCAAGTGCCCATAGTTGACCCTACCCTCATCTCCCACAAATGTGACGTATCAGTCTTTCAAGTCCACTGATTGACTCCATGAATATTTGACCCAGTCCTAAGAGATATTGGTGATTTCTAGCCGTGTGTTTTGAGTGTTTTCCTCAATCTTTTTCATCTTGGTCTTGGTAGACATATGGGTTGGTCACGAAGTCCTGATAAAACCTTAAATTAAAAAGGTAGTAATTTGATCTTTAAATTATAAAAGAAAAATTAAAGAATCTTCACTTTTAACACATACCTTCATCCATTAAAAAAATTAAAAAGAGAAAACTAACAAAAAAAACTCAAATAAATCAATCTTCTAAATTAAAATTTTTTAAAATATCAAAATACTACGAAAGAAAAAAAAAACTAATTTTAAATTAATGGAATAGATAAAATAATAATAAAATCTAATCTTATAATTTAGGCATAACTTTATTTAACTTTTTCTTGGTAGAAAACTATAATAATTATTAAAATTGCACTTACAAAGATAATCTATATAGATTTTAATAGGATTTTTTCAATCCCTAGTAAAGATAATTTAAATTTGATTTACACAAAAAAAAAAGATTTACACAAAAAAAAAAAAGATAATTTAAATTTTCTATTTTAGATAATTTTGGCTGAGCATTAAAAAATTTGAAATTTTATATTGAAAAAACCTTTGGCAAGTATTAACATGTTTTCAATCTCCATATTTGCACCAAAACAAATATTATAATGCAAATAATATGAAAGTTTCTTAAAATCTAATCTTGAAAACTTTTTTTTTGATAATTAAAAATGCCTTGGACGCTAAGGAAGTCTGCTAAAATAGCTATAATGAATACAGAGGAAAAGAATATACATCAAAATAAATGACGCAAAAACAAAACACCCTCCACATTCCACCCCTAATCTCTTGCTCTGCTAACCAAGTTTGCCCATTTAAAAACCATGGCCCTACTTGGGTGCATTTTGCACTTCAGTGCAAATGCAATGAATTGTGTTGCAATCACTTGCGATGTAAGTCACTTTCAACTGTTTGGTTCACGCCATGTAAATAGATGCAATTGAAGTTTAGCTGATTAGTTGTTAATGCATTGCAAATGAATGCAATAGATTATTTTATTTCTTGATTTTACAAAATAAAATGCACAATAAAATTATTATTGTTGTCATTGCTGTTTTTATTATTATTATTATTACTAGTTATAATTATAATTATAATTATTGTTATTATATCATGGTTTAAAAATTGGCTGTTATAACAAAAATAACGACCATTATAACGGATTTGGACCTCCCCCGTTAAGTTATGTACCGTTAAAATGCTTAAAAATAACGGCTGTTATTTTTGTGATAATGGATGTTATTTTCCATTTTTTTCCCTTTATAATAAAGAAAATAACGATCGCTATTTTCTGGAAAATTTTGTGAAAGAATGACATTTATTTAAGTTATTTCCATTATTTTCATTTTTTCCCATTATTTTCAATTTTTACCCCCGAGCGTTACAATTCGTTATAACGGTCCTTATAACGGAAAAAAATGATAAAGCTCCAAGTCCGTTGTACTGTTATAACGGCCCCTTTTAAACCTTGATTATAATTATTATTGTTATTATTGTTTTGGAGGGGAAAGCTTGGGGTTTGGGAACCCCGACGAGCTATATAAAAAAATAGAAAACAAAAACATAAAAAATAAAAAATAAAAAAAAATAATCATGGTTGTAGTTTTTGTTGTTGTTGTTCTTGTCATTATTATTATTATTTTTCGGAAAAAAATGTTGAGCTAACACAATGCACCCACTTGCATCAGTTTTTGGGCTGTACTTGCTTGCATGCATCAAGTTTGTTAAGGAGTTTGCAAGGGCTTGTCAACCACTTGCACGCCTCCAACCAAGCACTTGCAATCCCAAAATTGTGGCAACTGAGTGCATTGCACTAAATTTGTTGTGAACCGAACCAAGCAGGGCCCATGTCTTGAAACCTTAATTTACATTTTTTTTTTTTAACTTTTCCCTCTGTGATTTTAGAACTTTCAACTTGCACATCCTTCTCAATGGGCTGTCATCGATTTTTGTTGAACATGACCAAATCATCTCAATCAACTTTCCCTTATTTTATTGAGGAGGATTGCTAACAAACAACACATTAATACTTCTCGATAGCATTTTATTGTATGGTTAATAACATTCCTCATTTTATTGTTTATTAGGACTATTTTTAAATTTTAAAAACTACTTTTATTTCTGATTCGGTCTTCCTTAAGTCTTTCTATTTCCCATCACCTTTCTTATGTGGGACCCAGAAGCCTTGTCTAGTCCTTATTCTTTTGGTCTTCCATAGCAACACATGCTTACCGATCTAGACAACCTAATCAATGCCCACCTCTTCGATTGCTTGGCCAACATCGCTCCCACCACCTGGTATTTTGGAATTATTTCATTGACTTGACTTTGGTTTGGAGCAAGGTTTAAAAGGGGCCGTTATAACGGTATAATTAATGGACTTGGGGCGTTACCATTTTTTTTCGTTATAATAAATTGTAATACTCAGGGTCAAAACGAAAATTGTAGCTGAACCTCCGTCATTTCCCCAAGATCTCATTGTAATTGTAGCTGAGGACGCCTCTGGGTGTATTTACAACAGATTGTAATATATTTTTTTTATCAAATTCAGGTAGGGGTCCGCCTAACCCCAAGCTTAATTCGCAAAAAATAAAAATTATACAAGAAATATAGATCTTGCGAGGAGCATTTAGGCAAATTTGAGAAATTTAAAATTTTTAGCTTTAAAGAGACAGAGGATAAGGTTTTCCTCTCACATATTGTATCCACTGAATGAATGAAAGTTTGGTCCCTATTTCTTTTGTCTCTTCTCCTTTGATTTTTTATAGGTAATTCATGTTCTTGCTTTTTTATTCATTCTTTTATTGTCTAAATGGTTACAAAACTCTGCCCTCTCATACATGCAACACGCTGTGACATGATGACATCCCTTTCGTAAAAGAACGTTGACAAGTCAAGTCGCCCATAGTCTACCTTCTCTCACAAATGTCACGTATCACTCTTTCAGGTCCACAGATGGACTCCATGAATATTTGACCCAGCCCAAGGAGATATTGGTGATTTCTAGCTAGCCATGTGTTTCGAGTATTTTCTTCGATCTTTTTCATCTTGGTCTTGGTACCCACATGGGTTTGGTCATGAAGTAAGATTTGATCTTTAAATTGCAAAAGAAAAGTTAAAGAATCTCCACTTTTAACAAATACCTTCATCCATTAAAAAAAATTAAAAAAAATTAAAAAGAGAAAACTAAAACAAAAAAACTCAAATAATAAATCAATCTTCTAAATTCAAAATTTTTAAAATATCAAAAATACAATGAAAGAAAAAAAAGAACTAATTTTAAATCAATGGAATGGATAAAATAATAATAAAATCTAATCTAATAATTCAGGCATAACTTTATTTATCTTTTTCTTAGTAGAAAACTATAATAATTATTAAAATTGCACTTGCAAAGATAACCTATATAGATTTTAATAGGATTTTTTCAATCCTTCAAATTTTATATTTCAGATAATTTTGGGCTGAGCATTAAAACATTTAAATTTTTATATTGAAAAAACCTTTTGGCAAGTATTATAATATGTTTTCAATCTCCATTTTTGCGCCAAAACAAATATTATAATGCAAATAATATGAAAGTTTCTTAAAATCTAAACTTGAAAACTTTTTCCTTTGATAATTATAAATTAATGCTTTATTAAAAATGCCTTGGACGCTAAGGAAGCCTGCTAAAACAGCTATAATGAATACAGAGGATAAGAATATACATTAAAATAAAAGACACAAAAGAAAAAAACACCCTCCACGTTCCAACCCTAATCTCTCGCTCTACTTACCAAATCTGCCCATTTAAAAACCATGGCCCTGCTTGGTTCGCTGCACTTGGGTGCATTTTGCACTTCAATGCAAATGCAATGAATTGTGTTGCAATCACTTGCATGTAAGTCACTTACAACTGTTTGGTTCATGCCATGTAAATAGATGCAATTGAAGTTTAGCTGTTGGTTGTTACTGCATTGCAAATGAATTAATGCAATGGATTATTTTACTTCCCAATTTTACAAAAAAATGCACAATAAAATTATTATTGTTGTCATTGCTGTTTGCATTATTATTATTATTATTATTAATTATAATTGTGATAAGAATGACATTTATTTCAGTTATTTTTCGTTATTTTTATTTTTTAAAATTTGAATTTCAGCGCCATTTTTCTGTTTTTCCCATTATTTTCTATTTTTGCCCCCGAGCGTTACAATTCGTTATAACGGTCCTTATAATGGAAAAAATGATAACGCCCCAAGTCCGTTGTACCACAATGGTTCCTTTAAACCTTGATTATAATAATTATTATTATTATTTTATTATCATTGTTATTATTGTTTTGGAGGGGAAAGCTTGGGGTTAGAGAACCCCGACGAGCTATATCAAAAAATAGAAAATTAAAAAAAAAAAATACTAATAATAAAAAATAATAACGGTGGTTGTTGTTGTTATCAAGGTTTAAAGGAGGCCATTTAAACTGGTAAACGGACTGGGGGCATTACTGTTTAAACCGCTGTTAAAACGGATTGAAATGGCCAGGGGCAAAAATGGAAAAGAATGGAATTAAACGGATTTTAACGGTTTTAACGATTTTAACCGAAAAAAACGGAAAAAATGGCTTTGAAATTTAAATTTTGAAATTCAAA
This sequence comes from Euptelea pleiosperma, assembly GCA_035048495.1. Taxonomy (NCBI): domain Eukaryota; kingdom Viridiplantae; phylum Streptophyta; class Magnoliopsida; order Ranunculales; family Eupteleaceae; genus Euptelea; species Euptelea pleiosperma. The sequence goes on from CM068543.1 coordinate 20,314,600, forward strand.
AAAAGAAAGAAAAGAATTTAACGGATTTAACGGCCGTTTTTTTCACAAAATTTTTCAGAATTAAACAGCCGTTAAAACAAAAAAGCGGCGGTTTTTTTCAAAACCGCTAAAACATGTTTAAACAATTTTAACGGAAACAGGCTTGGGGCGTTACCGTTTAAACGGCCGTTAAAACCGTTTAAAAGGCTGTTTTTAAAGCCATGGTTGTTATTATTATTGTTTTTCGAAAAAAAATGTTGAGCTAACACAATGCACCCACTTACATCAGCTTTTGGGCTGCACTTGCTTGCATCTATTTTGTTAAGAAGTTTGCAACGGCGTGTCAACCACTTGCATGCCTCCGACCAATCACATGCAATCCCAAAATTGTGGCAAGTGAGTGCATTGCACTCAAGCTGCTGTGAACCAAGCAGGGCCCATGTCTTGAAACCTTAATTTACAAATTTTTCTTTTAAATTTTCTCTCTGTCATTTTAGAACTTTCGACTTGCACATTCCTTCTCATTGGGCTGTAATTGAATTTCGTTGAACATGACCAAATCATCTCAATCAACTTTCCCTTATTTTGTTAATAGCATTAGCCCTTCTAGATAGCATTTTATTGTATGGCTAATAGCATTCCTTATTTTCTTGTTCGTTCACGAGGACTATTATTTTTAAATTTTAAAATCTACTTTTAGTGCTCTTCCTTATTCTTTCCATTTCCCATCACCTTTCTTATGTGGGACCCATAGGCCTTGTCTCCATTTCTTTTGGTCTTCCTTAGCAGCCCATGCTTACCATCTAGACAACCTAATCAATGCCCACCTCTTTGATTGCTTGGCCAACATCGCTCCCACCGCCTGGTATTTTGGAATTATTTCACTGACTTGACTTTGGTTTGGAGCAAGGTTTAAAAGGGGCTGTTATAACGGTATAATTACTGGACTTGGGGCGTTACCATTTTTTCCGTTGTAACGAATTGTAACACTTTGGGTCAAAACGGAAAATATCGGAAAAATGACACTGAATTTCAAAACTCGAATTTCAGAAACGAAAAAACTGAAAATAGAAAAAAAAAAAAAACCGTAAATAAAGGATGTTTTTCACAAAATTTTCCAGAAAATAACAGTCGTATGTATTTTCGTTATAATGGAAAATAACAGTCGTATTTTGAATTTCGTTATTTTTTTTTAGCATTTTAACGGTATATACCATAACGGGGGAAGTCCGAATCAGTTATAGTGGCCGTTTTTTTATTTATTTTTAAACCAAATTAGTACAAACTCGTTTCTACCTTATCCTTGCAGCATATGCTTACCAATCGAGACAACCTAATTAGTACAAACCTAATTAAAAGTATTTTTCTTTTATTATGAGTAAAACTTCTATCACAAGAAATTGTAAATCACACAATCACAAGCCAATGAGTTCTCGGCACGTACACAAGTGCTTTTTGCAATGTACCATGTGCTTTGCTTTTAGGTGTACGTGCCGAGAACTCATTGGCTGTGATTGTGTGATTTACAATTCGATTGTGACAGAAGGTTTACTCTATTATTATTATGGGTTGGGATCGGGGGACAGAACTTTCCACCTGAACCACCAAACCGTTGATTTATTTAAAATCGGACGGTCTTTACAGAAATCCAACTGGCGACCACTTTTCTTTTAACGCCAAGCCGCTCATCCCAAGCCGATGAAAGATGCTTGAAAAAAGAGTAAAACTTCTGTAACGATGGGATTGCAGATCACACAAAACACAGCCAATGAGTACTCGGCACGTACACCAAAAAAAAAGCACATGGTTCGTTGCAAAGCAATTGTGTACGTGCTGAGAGCTTATTGGCTGTGTTTTGTGTGATTTACAATTTCGTGTGATGGAAGTTTTACTCTTGAAAAAAGCATTGTGGGTCTGTGATGCATTAATGAAAGCTTCACGTGTCGGTCATTGCACGTCTTTTGCCACACCTTGAAAACCGCGTAAAACTTTGTCACAATGGGATTGCAAATTACACAAACACAGCCAATGAGTTCTCGGCACGTACACCTAAAAAGCAAAAGCAATGGCACGTTGCATAGCACTTGTGTACGTGCCAAGAAGTCATTGGCTTGTGATTGTGTGATTTACAATTTCGTGTGATAGAAGTTTTACTCTTGAAAACCCACACCTCGCTCTCTCTCACTCTCTCTCCCTCTCTCCAAAACGGATAAATCTACTATGCACCTGTTTACATACGCAAACAGTGTGTCCACCATTGAATATTCCTTGAAAAATGTGTTTTTAATTTATAAATTTTTTTTTTGAAAACATTGAAATAACACATTAGAAAAAGATGTAACAAGGTATGCCTGAAACTGTTCATTTGCGGAAACGGCATTTTTGGCAGTCACCGCTGCCATCTGGGCCCACTGACCGTTTGGATGTTTATCTCACCCCTTGGTGGATATACATACCAAAAATCACATTGATAGGTAATCTATAACCATTAGATTTTAACACTTTTTATCACCATTTAAGGCGTTGTTATAGCCGTTGAATACAACCATCTTTTAAGTACTAAAACCAATCGAAGGACATCGAACCGTACTGACACTGTTTGCATACTTTTTAAGTATCGAAACAGTTGCATACTAAAACCCTGTCAAGTGTCAAGTGCACTTATCGATAGCCGCTGCAACAAATTTCCGGCAACTCTTCATTCATCCGGTGAGATCCCCGGCACAAAATGCTTGATGGATCACCTAGTGCATGAACAGTTTTGGAGAGAGAATGCTTGGTCATGTTCATCACCTAGTGCATGAACAGTTTTGATGAGATCCCCGGCCAGAGTTGCAGACCTATGATTCTCTTCCTTCTCCACCCAACACTGCCACACTCATCTCCATCACGTTCCACCTGGTAGTGTGCAACAGCACCATAGTCTCCACCATTAAAGACGACTGGATGAAGACGGCCTGCATCATCATCTCCGGCGACTCACAGATCTTGCCGCCTTCCACGAGTTGCAAATTTGAACCCCAGTTGCATCCTCCTCTTGCTGCAATCCTTCAACTACTGAAATTAAGGTTTTTCCGCGTCGTTGATTACGGAAACCCTTGTATTTCAACAATATTTGTAATTTCTCCGAATTGGTTCACTTAATCTGCAAAAATGCAGACTTGCACAGTGGCTCGTGTCGGATATCGTCCGCACTCGGGGTTAGGGCACTTAAAGAACAATAATAATGAAAAATGCTTAATGAATATGGAAGAGGGGGGAATGGTGATGTAATCGGTTTTAAAACATGATTTTCGAGAGTTTGAGATTCCTGAATTAAATTCAAAGTAAATGATTAAAATCACTAAAATTAAATTCTATTTAATAAAGAAATTGAATAACACTAATCAAATTTGCATTTATAAATTCGGAATAAAATATTACATTAATTTCATTGCATGAAATAATAACAAATTGAAGAAAGCATTAAGTAGGAAAATAGAAATTAAGAGAGAGAAAATGATCTAGAGAGATATAGAGAGAGAAACCTAGAAAGAGAATGCTCTCAAATTATAGAGAGAGAAAGTAGGTAGAGAGATGAAGAAAGTGAAAGCAAACCTTGACACTTACCAAGAGAAGAGGTTTGCTGGCATGTGAAGGAGAGGGTACACTGCCAAGTCGTGGGCAATAAGGAAGACAAGGAGGATGGTTTGAAGAAACCTTGGGGGACTGTAGGCTTGCTGTTCAACCTTGAGGTGGACCACAGGATGTGGAGAGGTGAAATGCACCCTGAATTTGTAAGTGCAAGTGGTGGACCAGTAGCTGGTGGCTCGAGCAGGGTGTTGCTCCCAGTGAAAAGAGCACTGGTGGTTATGCTGCTAGCATGCGTGGCAGGGAGGAGAAGATCTGCTACACGAGATGTAGCAAGAGGGAGAGAGGATCACGGGTTGGGAGAAGTAGAGGTTTTGCTGGTCTGGTGATGTCGTGGATAAGCAACCATGTCTATTGTTTAACAGACTTTAGCAAGAGCAGCAAAAGGGAATGTTGCAGCAGCCACATGAGGAGGGGTAGCTGCTGGTGATTGGAGATTTGCTGCAAGGTGCAGCAAATAGAAGACGTACGTTGCTGGTGCAACTTGTGAAAACAGTGGGCAGCAACTCGAAGTTGCAGACAGGTGCATGCCAAAACCGAGGAGGTTGAAGGTGGAACCAGATCTAGAGATGTGGATTTCGGTGGTGAGGCAAGAAGATGGGAAATGAGCAAATCGCACCTGTAATGGTCGGTGAAAAGGGGTGGTGATCGGAGTTTCGCCTGGAGAAGATGATGAAAGGGGAACCGACTGTTGCACTTGTTGGATCAGCACTCACCGTAGATGGAAGGAGTAGAACCGTTGGGTGTTGATGTGTGAAAGTATGCAGCAAAATGGTTGGATGCTTGATGCCCGAAGGAGAAACTGAAGAGAAGAGGGGGAAGAAGATGACCGGAGTTGCAGCAGCAACTCCGGTGAAGATCAAGAAGAGGAAGAAGATCAAGAAAAGAAGAAAGGCAGCAAAGAAAGGGGGATAGAAGAAGAAGAAGAAGAAAAAGAAGAAGAAGAAAGAAGAAGAAGAAGAAGAGGAGAAGGAGATGGTGGAAATGGTGAACAATTCCGGCGAGCTTCTCGCCGGAATTAATGGTGTGTGTGACGTGCTCCTAGCCTGTCACGCTGGAGCTATTGTGGGAGATCGTGGGGGATGCTGGCTGAAAGTAGGATTTTTCCGCGTCGTTGGTTACGGAAACCCTAACTTCAACATATTTGTAATTTTTATCCGATTATCCTGCAAAATTGATAGATTTGTATAGGGATTCGTGTCGGATGTCGATCCGCACTCGGGATTAGTCAGATTAGCGCGATAATGAACATAAAATGACGGGAATTTTGTAGAGAATGGAACATAATTTTATTCAAATCAACTTTATTCAATCAAAATCGTCTTTTACAGCAAAAATCTAACAAAATAACTAAACTAGAAAGCATTTTAATAAGAGAGGGATGTAGAGAGAGAAAGAGGTTTTGAGAGAGAGAAACTAGAGAGAGAAAGTTGGAAAAATGTTAAAGAGAGAGAGAAAGTGGTAGAAGAAGAGAGAAATCTAATCCTAGAGAGAGGTCTAGAGAGAGAGAGAGAAATAGAGAGATAAAAAGAGAAAGAGAGGGAGAAAAATAGATGAACATGGAGAGAGAGAAAGATGAGAGAGAATGGTTTACCCTTGACATACTAACCCATCACAGGAGTTGTTCAGCCCAAGAGTTGGTACCCTTTGTGATTCTTGGAGAAGATTTGCATGTGGTGGAGAAGAGTACCGGTGGTGATGTTCGATCCCAGGTAGACCAGCTTGCAAGGCATCGGTTAGAGGGATGAGCTCGTGGGTTCCTCTAAGGATGGATAGGTGTTGTAGGTTGACGAGGTGATGAAGGAGAAGGGAAGGGGTGGTGAAGTTGTGGTGGAGCTCTAGGCGGTATGCGCAGGAGGTGCGCTGGTGATCGGAAAAGAGAGAAGAAGAAGGAGGGCGGCGGTGCTCATGGGCTGGTGTTGCTGGTGCAACACCAGCAACTGCAAAGCAAAAAGATGACAATGGAGTTGCACGGTGTTGGTAGCAGCAGTGCACAGCGTGGAGAAACAGGTGAGAGGTTGCTGGAGAAGATCCAATGGTGTGCAGGCCGTAGAAGAACAGCCACAGGTGGCGGCTTTAATGGAGCTTGCCGGACTGGTTCACCAGTCCGGCGTGGGGAGGAGCAAATGGTGGAAAGGGTTGCTGGGTTTGAAGCTAGGGGGTTTAAAGAAGAGAAGAAGAAGGAGAAGATAAGGAGATGCAGGGGCGATAGAGAAGAAGAAGAAAGAAGAAAAGGAAAGGGAGAGGAAGAAGGGGAGATGGACGGTCTTAATGGAGTTCGCCGGAGTTGCAGGTTGCAACTCCAGCAAGAGGAAGGTACAGGCGGTGTTCCTGTGGTGCTGCTTGCAAGCACCGATGCAAAGAAGAAGAAGAAGATGAAGAGGAGAAGAAGAAGAAGAATAAGAAGAAGAAGAAGAAGAACGGCCGGAGTTGCAAACCTGCAACTCCGGCGAAGAATGGTGAAGAAGACGAAGAAGAAAAGAGGAAGAAGAGGAGAAAGAAGTCGCCGGGAAGAAGGGAAAGGATAGGGGGAAGGAGAGGAGAAGATTTGAGGGGGATTAGGGTTCGAACGAACCCTTCTCCTTCCTCTTATAAAGCTCCCTATTTCCATTAATGGAAATAGGGTATTTTTTAAATAAAAAAAATATTTTTAAATTTTTTTTTTTTTTTTTTTTTTTTTTAAGTAAAATGCTACTTTTCTATGGGGAATCTCCCCAATTAGTGGACCCCCCATTTAATTAAAATTATTTTTGAAATTCGCGGGGTCCACTAACTGGTCGGACAGCGGGTCGATGCTGATGGGCCCGGCTACTGGCCCACATGGACTGATGATGTCCATCGTCTCACAAGATGATGTGACAGGCATTCTGAAGGCGATCGGATGGATGGTGACTTGATTGGGACCCAGATTGGTAGATCGACGGATCTAGAGAGATCCAACGGTCCGATTGAAGATCCAACGGTCAGAAAGCTAAGGGAGATGAGATAGAGCCGATGGGCAGGAGTTCTGGGGTTAGGTCAGTAGATTCGAGGAGCGAGAGATGAAGAGAGAGAGAGAATAAGGAGAGATGAGAGAAAAAGTATCAAAAAAAATGGAAAAAAGCACTGGCGGAGGGTCTGGAACCCTGTTCTTCACTGTGACCATCCTCACGCTTCTCCAGTAGAGTCGACTATCATTCTTTGCTGACTCATGTGGCTTTAAACGCTTTGGTCCGTCTCTTGGTCATTGGCTCTCCGGCTCTCTTCGTTCTTTGGGCTGACTTTATGGTCCTCTTATTCAGCCCATATTTGGCCCATATCTTCTAGTCATAGCATGTGGGCTCTTTAAGCTTTGATAATGGGCTTTCATGATCGATTTGGGCCCACAAGTCTTGAGAATCGTCCCATCGGGTTTCCTGCGACAGAAGAAGCGCGTAATGAGACTTTATCAGAACGGCTTAATATCTAGACTTTCGAAAATGTGTTTAATGCATGCAAATATACCATTTCGTCCAGAAAAGTGTGTTCTACGCAACAGAAGAGACTCTTACGTAGAAAAGTAGGTAAATAGAGTATTTTACGTAGGAGAATGCAATAACGCTAAAAGGATAATTGCTTAAAATAAGCACTTTTGAGCGAATATCACAACCCCCAACCAGCATATTGCCAATCCTTGGCAATTAGTGCGAAATAAATGAGCTTAAAAGGGCTCTGCACATGCTGCACACTTTTTCATATTAGCTCCGGGAAAACACCGTTCGTCAAATCATTGAATGGATGCAAAAACAGTTACATGCTAGCGAAGAGTTGGAAAGTATTTGCAAGACTACAGACTGATAATCATGACCCAGAATAGTCAGACTCTGCGTGTGTGTGTGCTCAACATTCTCATCATCCGACAGTAAAGATTTCTAGATCACCTCTAAGTTTTTATGCCTCGACCTCAAATCTCACACGTTTAGCACTCAGAATAGAATCACACAAGAAGGGTTTTCTTCTTTTCTCTCAATTTATATGTGAGGAGATGTATTGATATATGAAAGCAAAGATCTCACATATGTATTATTTGAAGGAAGGACATCTTTAACAGAAGAAGATCTCATGATTGGAATACCACTTCACTCGGGAACGTTAGATCAAACTCTATAGCTTCTCCTTCTCCAATCTCCACATTTTATGATCGTGCTATCCTAGAATCAAGTAGGACTTTCCTGGGTTGTAATGAGGCTTAGGTCAGGTGTAGAGAGATAAAGGAATACAGGATTTCAAAGATCTTGAGAGGATATTGTCATTTTCTTGAATTTTTCCTGTGACGTAACACCATTATCTGGTTCTTTTTCCTTTTTTCGTATTTTTCTCTTTTTCTTGATATTTCTGAGACTGCTCAATTTCTTTTCAGCTCTTCTTCATACTTTCTTTTCATATTTTGTTTTCAGCTTGAACCACTTTCTTTTCCTTTTGATTCTTCTTCTTTACTTTTCTTTTCACGGTACACCCACATCAGTTATTCTTTTGTCCTTCTCAAAAGTAGGGTAGCTAGTAACACTTCGTAGCTGAACTGGGTTTTTGGTTAATGGGCTTACAAAGAAAAGGCTTTTATAGAAGGGTTCAAGGGGTTTCTAGTGAAGTATAATTCAGGTGAGTAAAAAGGCTGAATGGTTCAGAAAAAAATGGCCTAAATCATTTTCTAGGGTTTGCACTATCATGTATACTGTCTTGACTGGATACAAAGAAGGTTCTGTCGTAGTAATCCAATGTTGATGTCGTTCTGAGTTCCATGATCGAAGCAAAAGATAATGAGATCTCTCAACGAATATTGCGGGCATGAAGAATAGTGAGTCATCCATTGACTCGGGATTATTGTATAACTCTCTAAAATGATTAAAGGCTCGAAAGCTCACTGGGTTAGGTCTCCACAATTATTCTTATAGGATCTCTAGAGTTTCAAAACTTAGGACGACTCTGATGTTGATAGTGTACAATTGTGCCAAATCTGAGTTTTTCTGAGTTTTCAAACCTGCTGTAGCCATGCTTGACTTGATTCAACGCTAACTTTAAACAAAAATTGACATCCTCAATACTGACTTAACGGAGGTTTTCAGCTAATCAAAGTCAGGGTATTTGACACATTTTTGAAATTCTAGAAAACTTTTGGAGAACATCGGAAATTACCCCAAAAACAACATTTTTTTTTTTTTTTTTTATCAAAATGAAGACATGAGTTTTGGTAAATACCCACCCCCAACCAAAATACAGCACTGTCCTCGGTGCTCATGACCGGGACATAAAATGATAAAAATTCAGTGATGATGATGCAAAAGTTCAGGGAGGATGTTACCAAGTCGGCAGAAACTCGACAGTGTGATACCTGATGATCGGAAGAATGAATGTACCTGCATTTCCAGAGATATAACAGTAATAACAAATGCATGAGACTCATGTACTCTAGGAATACCGGAATTGCCTTTCCGAAAGCGCTAAGTTTTACGTCTTCAGCCAGACATGACGGGGGTATATCAAGTACCCCCAACCAGGATAAAACTCATGGAGACTGAGTGAATCTGCAGTCTTCCTGACACCTAAGGTGGAACGGAAACAATTATCCTATCCCTTGTCTAGGTATACCTGTGTAGAACAGGTCTTTCTCAGTGTAAATTGAGAGAAGGGCATTGAGCTCTCTGAGCAGACTGACAAAAGTACGGAGTTGATCTGGGAGGGATCGAAGCTTCTCAGTAAAGATTGAGAGGAGAGTAGGAGCGGTTTCTCTGAGCAGACCCGCAAAAACATTTAGTTCAGCGGGGAGGGATAGAAGCTTCTCAGTAAAGACTGAGAAGGGAGTAGTAATGGGTTCTCTGACCGTGGTTAGCAGAGCCGCAAACTCATTGAGTTTTGCGGGAATGTATCTGAATGGAGCAGACTCCTGCAGATCAGTAATACCAGAAATATTGGACTTCGAGATGAAGTCAAACTCACAGTGTTCATGACACTTGGATAATATATCTTCGGGAGAGTCCTGAATTAGACTCTCTACGGCGCACGGGTCATTGATAATATCGATGTGGGGTGACGGGTGAAAACTGTTGACCTCTTTCTCGATGTTTCCTAATGTGATAGGGATGTTCCAATCCCTGCACTCAATATGTTCCTCCTGGGTGGGGATCGGTAGGTCCAGGATAGCGGGAGGCCCATTTTCTAGACACGGCTCTACGGTGGGAATGTCTGTAACCAGTGCAGAGGTAGAATCATCAGAGATAGAGATGGAACTGAGTTCCTCTGTGCTCGGTCTAGAAGTTGGTGCTGTTAAGGGCACCATAGATGGAGACACGGGTTCATCACTATTATTGCACAATCCAAGGGAGGTGGGGAGGAACGGTAGATCTATGACAGCAGGGATCCTACGATCGAGACAAAACTTAGTGTCATGATGATCATCTTCAGGGTCCAGGTTAGAAGCAGCAGTGGGAGAGTGAGAAATAGGTTGCTCTGAGGTAGGTTCAGGATGTGGTGCTTTTAAAGGCACCGAAGAAGGAAACACTGGCTCCTCAATAGTCTGGCTCGATCTAGGGGTGGGTACAACTTCTATTTCTTCCTCACAATGGTGGTACTGGGTCCAATTGTGCGGCTCCTCATTATAGACAGTGGCCATATCATTCTCCTCAGGATAGGCTATTGGTGGACTAGTGAAGTTGACTTCCTCTTTCTCATTTTCTAATTGAACTAGACGTTGCTCGAAGCGCTCCATAGATTGCTGTTGTTGGTGTTCTAGCTGGGCAATGTACTTAGAGAGAAGGTCCTCTAGACCAGGGTTAGGAGCCAACGGAGGTAGTTCAACTAAGGGGAGCTGAGGCGCCAACTCTTGATTGTAGTCCGACTGGGTATGAAAGTTGTAAGGCAAAGTGGAGTCTGGGACTAGTTGCTGACTCTGAAAATCCTGAGGGGCCCACTGTTGATCAGAATAGTCATTCTGTGGATATGACGGGTACTGGGATTGCGAGTATTGCCAGTCATACTCTCCATTGGGTTGATGGAACCCGGAAGGATAATTATCCTGCGGTAGTTGCTGCGGGAGGGCAGACTGTTCCCAACCAAAGTTATGGTGACTCCTATTATCCAGATAATAAGTGTTGTCATAGGAGGTCTGCATTGGAGATGGAAAGGTACAGACATCTTGCTGGATAGGAGGGTAATATCCTACAGACTGGGAATGGTACACAGGTTGCTGGACCGCGGCAACTGCCAGAAGCTCTTTTTCAGTAGTGGAGTAGTTTAACTGAGCCGAGTTTAAAGTCTTACTCGCATAGTATATCACATGTGGCATTTTGTTGACTCTTTGGCCCAAAACTGCTCCAAGAGCATAGTCGGATGCGTCACACATCACTTCAAAAGGTATGGTCCAATCAGGAGGGCGGATGATGGGCGCAGAAGTAAGCTCAGATTTAAGACGCTCGAATGCCTTTGCACAGTCAACATTGAAGTCAAAAGGGCTATCCTTAGCCAGAAGACTACATAGGGGTCGAGCTATCTGGGAGAAATCCTTAATGAATCTCCTGTAGAATCCTCCATGTCCAAGAAAAGATCGAATATCACGCACAGATTTAGGAATTGGTAGGGTCGAGATAATATCAATCTTAGCTTTGTGGACCTCAATACCCTTGTCAGAAATGACATGTCCTAGCACGATTCCTTTCTTTACCATGAAGTGGCATTTTTCCCAATTTAGGATAAGTCGCTTATCCTGACATCTTGCGAGTACCAGACTCAGATGTTGGAGACAGTCATCGAAAGAGGATCCAAAGACGGAGAAGTCATCCATGAAAACTTCTAAGAACCGTTCGACCATGTCCGAAAATATACTCATCATACACCTTTGAAAAGTCGCAGGTGCATTGCAGAGGCCAAAAGGCATGCGACTGTAGGCAAAAGTGCCAAAGGGACAGGTGAACGTGGTTTTCTCATGGTCCTCGGGTGCAATGGGAATCTGATTATATCCTGAGTAACCATCTAGGAAGCAATAGTAGGAATGACCTACTAGACGTTCCAACATCTGATCAATGAATGGGAGAGGGAAATGGTCCTTCCGGGTGTTGGTATTGAGCCGTCTGTAGTCAATACAGACTCTCCATCCTTTCTTTAAGCACTGGGTCACCATTTCTCCTTGATCATTTTCTACAACAGTGAAACCCGCCTTCTTAGGTATGACATGGATTGGACTCACCCATTTGCTATCAGAGATGGGGTAAATGATACCCGCATCTAGCAATTTTAGAATTTCATCCCGTACTACTTCTTTTAGGACTGGATTTAACCTCCTCTGGTGCTCTCTACACGTCTTAGAGTCATCTTCAAGATAAATGTGATGTTGACACACAGAAGGGTCTATCCCACGAATGTCATCAATGGTCCATCCTATGGCTGATTTGTGCTTCTTTAGCAACATAATCAGTCTCTCTTTTTGGGACGCAGATAGGGCAGAAGAAATGATGATAGGATAAGTCTCTTCGGGACCAAGATAAGCATAAGATAGTTCAGAGGGTAGAGGCTTAAGCTCAAGTTTCTGATCAGTGGAGCTTGATTCTTCCTCCTCTACCGAGATAGAGTTGACAGTAGTAGGTGAAAATAGGATTTTTCCGCGTCGTTGGTTACGGAACTCCTAGATCTCAATAATATTTGTAATTATCCGATTCTTTTTTACTCAAATCCTGCAAAAAATCACAGGGTCGTACAGTGGCTCGTGTCGGATGTCGATCCGCACTCGGGGTTAGTTAGCGCGACTCATGAACATGCAATGACGGATTTTTATCAAGAAAACATGGAGAGGTGAGAATGGTGATAGATTTAAAACATTTTTAGTGATTTTTAGAGAGAGAAATGGTCACTTACTAACACGAATGAAATAGCGTAATGAAAACCCTATTTAAAACACAATCTTGAAATAAAATAAAACTAAATCATCCATTAACTTCAATAATTCTTACAATGCTCAAAATACCAAACCAAACAATAATAATTCAAAAGATCTAAAGACTAATTTATGAAGCTTCGAAAGAGGGTCAATCTAGAGAAAGAAATTGCAAAGGCTTAGGGAGAGAATTGAGTGATTGAGTTAAGAGAGAGAGAGAATATGGAGAGGGTGATCTTACCAATTGGAAGGTTGGTCACGTGGTGGGTGGTGAGGATGGGCTGCTGAACAGCCAACCCCAAGATGGTGAAAACGTGAAGTGGTTGCAGCGGTAGGAGCTTCACGGTGGAGCAGCGGATTCAAGCGACCAAAAGAGTATGGCAGGCGGTGCAAGACTGGGGTGCGTCACCATTAACGTCGGAGTTGCAGACCTGCAACTCCGGCATCATTGGAGGATGGTGACGGGCTGTAGAGGATGGATGGAGGTGGTCGTGCAGGCGACCGAGGAGGATGCTCCTCCTCACTTCTTCCTTCCCTCCTTCTAGTTTTCTTCTTTCTTCCTTCCCTCCTTCTAGTTTTTTTTTTTTTTTTTTTTTTTTTTTATGTTGCCGGAGTTGCAGACCTGCAACTCCGGTAATGGAGATTTGTGGGAGCAGGTGGGGGAGACGCTGGCCCCAATAGATGGCAGAAACGCTGGGTAGAAGCGATCGGGGTTGACGGCAAGCAAGGAGGAGTACCAGCAGCAGAAACGGTGCTAGGTGGTGAAGCCCGGAGAAGAAGATGACGGTGGGTTGCTGGTAAGTCCAATGGAGGAGATGATCGTGAAAGGCTGGTGCAGGCGGTGACGGCACAGAACCTTGCTGGTTCGGGTTCGTGTGGAGTCCAAGAACAGGCTAATGGCTGCTGGTGGTTGAGGGGAGCAGCTTGTAGAGGGTGGTGTTGCCTGTGACGGCTGTGAGGATGGTGTTTGGTGCAAGTCACCGATATTAATGGAGTTTGCCGGAGTTCTGCAACTCCGACGAACTTTTTTTTTTTTTTTTTCTTCTTCTTCTCTTCTCTTTTCTTCCTTTTCTTTTTCTGATTTCCTTTCTGAGAAAGAGAAGAGAGAGGAGGATGGTTTTTTTAAGAGAATAGAGAGAAGCGGACTCGTTGGAGATGTGGGGGAGAATGTGTGCAAGGATGCTGCTGTGATGAGCAGCAACAGTGGAAAAATGAGTGGAGACGATGGTGGTGATGGCGGCTTGGTTGAGGGAAGAGATAATGAGAGAGAGAGGAGATGGAATGAGATGGTGAAGAGATAGAGAATGGGGCGTTTTTGAGAGAAAACAAGAGCTGCTCCTTTTGTTTTTTTTTTTTTTCTTTTTTTAGAAGCCTATGAAACAGTAAGGTGAAGAGAGCAAAACGTGGGAGGAGAGAGACGGTGAAGAGGCTGCTAAGGTTGTGGATAGGATGAGATTAGGGTTAGGTTGAGTGGGGCCCCTTTTGGGAGGGAAAGATGGATTATATAAGGGTTGAGGGCAAGGGGTACGTGTGGGAGATTTAAGTTTTTGGAAAGATTCTAGCCACTGTTTCCATTCTAGCACAACTAGACATTTTTCCATCTATTGGGAATTTATCCCATGTATTTCAGCCACATCCTCTTGTGCCAAAACCTTCACACCATCCAGCCACTTGTCCTTTCCACTTTTCTGTGGGTCCAGCATCTTTCCTCATGCAACAGCTCGTCTATGCAAAAATTGGAAACCCCAAACATCTATCTTTTCTATGGACATCCCATTTGGAAATCAAGGCAACCTTATATACTAGCATCAATCTTGTCTTTGTCAACCACCATGAGCAACATTCTTTTCATGGAAAGCGATTACCATTTTTATTCTTTTATTTGGTATGTCCATTTTTGCTTTGATCACTCTATCCACCATCCAGCTTTAGCTATGTGTTGCATGTACCTCCACGTCAACCCCTTTCTTTAGTGCTAAAGTTGTCCTGATCTTCTTGATCCTACCGTTTGACATGCTCTCCCACTTTTGTCGAAATTTCAACCACGTCCATACCTTTCATATTGAATCCTACCATCGCCATTTCTTTTTGAGCCATGTCGTGTGTCGTGGCCCACTTCTTTTTAGATGCCCTGATAGCCCCTTCAGAGATTAAATAACATGGCCCACCTTTGCAACCGCATGCTTTACCCTTCCACGATGGATCCTCTGTTGTGTAAGTTGGTTTGTTGGCTTGATCATCTTCTTTAGATTTGGGTGTCTTTTTGTAGTAGCTCATGGGTTCACCGGCTCGTTCTCTCTCTTAGTTCTCTGTCTGATTCTGCTGTCATTTAGCTCGGTCTGTTCTTGGCCCATATCTTCTTGTTATAGCTAACTTGGCTATCTCAGCTTTGATAATAGGTTTCTATGGTTGATTGTGGGCCCGTAAGTCTTGAGAATTGCTTGATCGGATTTCCTGCGATAAAAGAAGCGCGTAATGAGACTTAATCAGAACGGCTTTATATCTAGACTTCCGAAAATGTGTTTAATGCATGCAAATATACCATTTCGTCCAGAAAAGTGTGTTCTACGCAACAGAAGAGACACTTACGTAGAAAAGTAGGTAAATAAAGTATTTTACGTAGGAGAATGCAATAACGCTAAAAGGATAATTGCTTAAAATAAGCACTTTTGAGCGAATATCAGTAGGATCTCTGATCATGGTTAGCAGAGGCTCGTACTCAACAATAGGAGGAGGAGTAAAAATCAGTGTAACTGACTCTTGGATAGTATTATCCTCAAAAATTGCTGACTCCCATTGGAAGTCAGAATCAAAGTGCTCTTGGCACTGTTTCAAGATATCTTCGGTGGAGTCCTGAATTAGACTCTCAACGGCATACATTTCATCTGTCACATCGCGATTTGCATCCTGTCGCATAAGTCGAAAGATGTTAACTTCAGCCTTTAGGTTGCCGAAGGCAATTGACATATTCCCGTCCCTACACCCGATGTGTGCATTTGCGGTAGCAAGGAACGGTCGGCCTAGAATGACCGGGATCCGATTATCCTGACAGGGTTCTGTGTCGAGGATGATGAAGTCTACAGGGTAGTAAAAGTCAGCTACTTTCACTAGGACATCTTCAATAATTCCTCGTGGAATTTTTATGGACTGGTCGGCCAGCTTCAGAGTGATTTTTGTTGGCTTCATATCCTTGAGGCCTAACTGCTGGTATACTGAAAATGGTATGAGATTGACACTAGCTCCTAAGTCCAACAAAGTTGTGCAACTAAAGTTATCACCGATTTCACACTGCACAGTAGGACTTCCCGGATCCTTATGCTTAATTACACTATTGCGTTGGATGAACGCTGTAGCTTTTTCTGCCAAAAAGGCATCTTTGGGTACATGCGTACACCGTTTGACAGTGCATAATTCTTTCAGGAATTTGGCATAGGAAGGGATATGTTTAATAGCAGATAGGAAGGGGATATTGATCTGGACGTCTTTGAAAACGTCTAAGATCTCTGAAAATTGCTGATCTCTTTTGTCTTGGACAAGCCTGTCCGGGAAGGGAGGCTTAATCCGACAAATAGATTTGTCCTTCGCCTGATATCTCTGCACTGGGATTGTAGATTTTGGTGCAGGCTTCACAGCATCAGAGGTGGATTTTGAAATGTGTTCCTCCGTGCTGGGTTTAGGAATAGGAGCGGGAGATGGCTCTGATGGTTCTTTTACTGCCATATCCACAGTCTTTCCAGATCGGAGTGTGGTAACAGCTTGTACCTCTCCTTGGTAGTTTGGATTCTGTGACTGGGAACCGACCTCATAAACTGCACCCTTGACATTCCCTTTAGGATTTGCAATAGGTTGGCTAGGAAAGATGCCTTTGGCTTTTTCAGCTTCTAAATTCCCGAGACGCTGCTCTAGGCGCTGCATGGACTGGGTTTGCTGCACAATAAATTGTGATAAGAGGTCTTCTAGACCCGGTTTAGGAGCAGCTTGAGCAACCAGTTCACGATTTGAGCTCATAGGGGCAGAATAATTGTAGGATTGAGGTGCAGTTTGACTTAACTGCAGATTCTGGGGATTCTGATTAGGTGCCTGTTGACCAGAGTATTGTCCTTGCTGGAATGATCGATTCTGATTAGACGGGTATTGACTCGTCTGGTTTTGACTCTGTTGGTACTGTTCCTGTTGGTATTGTCCCTGTTGGTATTGCCTGTTGGGTTGATTAAACCCAGGAGGATATGTGCTCTGCGCAGGTCTTTGTTGTGGAGCAGACTGCTGCCTCCAGGAGAAGTTAGGATGATTTCTCGTATCAGGATGGTATGTTTGGCTATACGAGTTCTGGGTAGGTGGTTTAAAGGTATTAAACGCACAAACTTCTTCTTGGAGTGGAGGGGCACATCCGTCATTTAAAGGACAATTTTCAGTAGAGTGGGAGGGCTGTAAACAGATATTACAGGGTTCCATGAGGTTCTCTTGACCTATATTCATGACTGGGGCAGAATGGTGAACAGGCTTGTGTACAGACACAGCTAGGGCAGAGACTGACTTGGTCAACTCTTGAATGAGGGATTTGAGTTCAGGGTCAACCTTTGCTTCATTTCCCATATTAGTTTTCAGGACCGGAGTATTTCGACTGAAGTCATTGTCAATCGTCCAATGCTGGGAATTTTCACTTAATTCTCTCAAAAATTTATACGCTTCAGTAGGAGTATTATGCATGAATTTTCCTTGGCACATTGACTCAACCATAGTGCGGGACTCATCAGTAAGTCCCTTATAGAAAATGTGAACCAGACTGCCTTTGTCGATACTGTGATGTGGACACTTGGTCAGATGATCCTGGAATCGTTCCCAGGCTTCATAATATTTCTCACTAGACTTTTGTCGGAAGTCCTGTATGAGTTGTTTCATTTGATTAGTACGAGTCATGGGGTAAAATTTGGACATAAATTTTCCTACAAGTTCTTTCCAACTTGTGATAGAATCCGCAGGAAGAGAGTAAAGCCAGTCCGAGGCTCTATCCTTTAGAGAGAAAGGAAAAACTCTCAGTCTAACATTGTCATCATCAAGATTCTGATTTCTAAAGAGCAGGATGACATGTTGAAATTCCCTGATATGGGAGTAGGGGTCTTCTCTGGGGAGACCTCTAAAATTTGGCAGCATTTGAATAGTTTGCGGCCTGATCTCGAATTGTACCACCGTAGTAGGTGGAAGAACAATGCATGATGGCGGGTTGGCTGAGATCGGCGCATACGTCTCGATGAGGGGACGTTCGTCTGCCATGACGATGAAGGTATTTTCTCTGGAAGAGTGGGGAGGAAAGGGGGAGGGGTGATGAATAGTGGAAGACTCCACTGTAAGAGAATGATTCTCAGATCGAATCAATCTACGATTGGATCTAGTCCAAGCGGGCATGTGCTGAAAGAGCAAGCCTCTAGAGTCGGCAAGAGGTGTATGAAACCAAATAAGCCTAGATGATGCACACAAAGCAACAGATATTCTTAACCTAAACAATCAGGATAGTATTATGAATTATCTTGTTAATGTAGGGCTAGTGTAGATTATGACAGTGGGCGGACCACTGGTTTATCTTCAAATACCCGCCGGACTAACTTTTCACTCTGTAGGTTCTCACCAGGATACACTCTTCAAAGCAAATCCGCTAGTACTAACTCAAGTTGACTGCAAGATAATCCGAAGCCTAGACAGACGTGCGGCACAATGGCTGACTTAAGTACGCCCCAGACTAACCAGATTTGTCAAGCGTGAAGATGAGTTTTCCCAGAAGAGGAGCTAGGGTTGGTTCGTGTTCCTAATCCGACACTAGCTAATCCGACAGACAATCAAGGAGGCCACTTACGAGCTCGGTATACTTGAGTAGTAGGGACCTATGGGTGTGTTAGATAACAGGGACCCGCACTCATGGACTTAATCGACTTGATCTTTGAAGGGGTCGCTTTGTGTGGAGTTTTCCTCGAACACCGATCTAAGTGGGCTCTATTCTTGATTGATTTTAATTCTTGGCTGTGGTTGCACAAAAGCTGGAATGACGAGGTGAGTGATGAAATCCCACCAGTTTCAAGTTAGAGCTGGGTTTGCTCTTTAATGTATTTTATTACGGCCAAACCAAGCAGTTCCGATAATTTTTGCGAAAGCAAATAGACAATCGGCACAGTATTTTGCACAATGAGCAAGATCGCACTCAAGGCGAGGTATAGAAACTTACCTACCCGTTGGCTACGCACGGGGTCTCCTCCGTGAGATAGGAGGGGTATCCAAATGGGCTTGGGCCCGACTCCACCTCTTTGAGCTTTCGCTCCCTACTCACTTGGTAAACGCAATCCGCAATCACGTTAGTCCACAATGGTCTATGGTTGTAATTGGAAGGTATACCGCCTTTGGGGTTTCAAGAAACACACAATGATTTAGGGCAGGTATTGTGAATTAGTTCCAATTAGGGTTTGAAATTCAACTTTAGCTATTCCCGAATTAGGATTCGGAAATATCTACTTTTGAATTACTGAAAGTAGGTTTTTTCCGTGTCGTCGGATCGGAAACCCTAACTTCAACACATTTTTAATTTATCCGAGACATTTAACCTGTAAAATGAGCAGTTTTGCATAGTGGCTCGTGTCAGATGTCGATCCGCACTCGGGATTAGTCGGATTAGCGCGAATAAGAACATAGAATGACAGATAATATACAAGAGAAATGTGGAAAGATGAGAATGGCGAGTCGAGATTAAAAACACATCCAAGAGATCCAGAGAAGACTAAAATCATCAAACTCAAATTGCATTAATTAAACTGTTGCTTACATGAAATAAATGACAGAAATAAATAAAGCGGTAAATCTATTCTAGAAAGCATGTAAAAAGAGATTTTAGAGAGAGAGGAAGAAGGTAGAGAGAGAATTTCACACCTCGGTCGTTTACCGGCCGACAAGGTAGAGGTGAGAGAAAAACTCGCCCTCTTGCATTCACCGAATGGAGTCGGTGGTGCAAAAAGGCGATCAGCCTGGGGATTCTAGATAAAGAAATTCACTTACCCTAGAGAGAGCAAATGAACCCTAGAAAGAGAAAATACCTTATGCGCACTTACCATGATTTGAGACCGGGATCGACCCGGTGAGTGGTTCGGCCCGGGTGATCGACCAAGATGAGCATGAGGGATGAGGATCGGTACTGCTTGGTGGAGCCCGCTCAGTCCACTAGTGCTTGAGGAAAGAGGTGGAGAAGTGATGCAGGTTGTGGGCTCCTGCGGAGAGCTTTTGATGGAGAGAAGCCGCAAGGAGGAGCGCTTCGTGGGAAGTGCATGGTGCACTCACAGATCAGGTTGCACCTTGACGTGGAGATCCAAGTGCAACAGTGGTTGATGGAGGATTGGCTCCAATGGAAGAGAACATGGTAGGCCACGGAGGCGCACTGGTTGGTTCAGTGGGTTGCAAGTCTTGCAACCAGCAAGGAGAAGGTGAAGACGCTTGCATTTTGGAGTAGCAGGGCATTGAAAATGCACCGGTCTAGCGATCTGTGGACTTGCAGGTGCCGACAGCAGGTGGAGAGGAGAGGAAGTTGTGACCGAACTGTTGCTAGTTCGTTTTCAGGCGGAGGAGATTTTTGCAGCAACGGTGGTTGGAGGCGCACGGTGGAGGAGCGCTGGTGGCATGAGGTTCTGGTGGGCACAACAGCGTAGAGCGAGGTAGGGAGGAGACGTTGCAGCAAGGGAGCGTTGTTGGTTGGAGAAGGCAGCCGGTGCAAGTGGAGGAAGATGAAGAAGGCGGTGGTGCAAGTGCTGCAGGCGGTGGTGCATCACTGCAAATGGAGGAGATCAAGAAGAAAAGGGCGTTCCCCTTTGCTGTTAGAAAAGGGGCGGCAAGGGTAGGCGTGCAGATCAGTGGTGATGCTCCGGGCGGTGGTGAAGATGGAGATGGTGGTTGCTGCTGCAACAGTTCGCCGGAATCGCAAGTTCGTTCCGGTGATCAAAACTTCAATCTTTTTAACAGTTTTAATCGTTCTATGAGGGGGATTAGGGTTGTTGCTGGGCTGCAGCGGTGATGGGTAGAGCTAGCAGCAGCAAATGGGCATGAAGCAGCGGTAGGGGGTGCTGCAAATGGGAGCACGAACGAGGAGGAACGTGAAGAAGATGAAGAAGAGGAATAACGAGAAAGAAGAAAGGAGGAGGAAGATGGGGCCAAAAACGAGGGGAAGAGTAAAGGGGAAGGAGAGGAGAAGAAAAGAGGGGGATTAGGGTTCGAATGAACCCCTATCCTTCTCCTTTTAAAGCTCCCTATTTCCTTTAATGGAAATAGGGGATTTTTGAAAATAAAAAAATAAGAAAAATATATATATATATATATATATATATATATATTTTTTTTTTTTTTTTTTATTAAGTAAAAACCTACTTTTCTATGGGGAATCTCCCCAATTAGTGGACCCCCCATTTAATTAAAATTATTTTGAAATTCGCGGGGTCCACTAACTGGTCGGACAGCGGGTAGATGAAGATGGGCCCGGCTATTGGCCCGTATGGATTGATGATGTCCATAATCTCACAAGATGATGTGACAGACAGTTTGATGGCGATCGGATGGATGGTGACTTGATTGGGGCTCAGATTGGTAGATCGACAGATCTAGAGAGATCCAACGGTCCGATTGAAGATCCAACGGTCCGATGGAAGATCCAATGGTCAGAAAGCTAAGGGAGATGAGATAGAGCCGATGGGTAGGAGTTCTGGGGTTAGGTCAGTAGATTCGAGGATCGAGAGATGAAGAGAGAGAGAGAATAAGAAGAGATGAGAGAAAAAGTATAAAAAAAAATGGAAAAAAGCACTGGCGGAGGGTTTGGAACCCTGGTCTTCACTGTGACCATCCTCACGCTTCTCCAGTAGAGTCGACTATCATTCTTTGCTGACTCATGTGGCTTTAAACGCTTTGGTCCGTCTCTTGGTCATTGGCTCTCCTGCTCTCTTCGTTCTTTGGGCCGGCTTTTTGGTCCTCTTATTCAGCCCATATTTGGCCCATATCTTCTAGTCATATCATGTGGGCTCTTTAAGCTTTGATAATGGGCTTTCATGATCGATTTGGGCCCACAAGTCTTGAGAATCGTCCCATCGGGGTTTCCTGCGACAGAAGAAGCGCGTAATGAGACTTTATCAGAACGGCTTAATATTTAGACTTCCAAAAATGTGTTTAATGCATGCAAATATACCATTTCGTCCAGAAAAGTGTGTTCTACGCAACACAAGAGACTCTTACGTAGAAAAGTAGGTAAATAGAGTATTTTACGTAGGAGAATGCAATAACGCTAAAAGGATAATTGCTTAAAATAAGCACTTTTGAGCGAATATCAATTACCCGGAGTTGGAAATCTTCCAATTTGAATCAAGTAACCAATGGTGATCTAACTAGAAATAGCAGAATTGAAATCTGACCCTAATATTTTTGGTATTTTAATTAGTTAATTATCTAGCAGTTATTCTAAAAGCAGAGAAAATAAAGTCCTAAGTTATTACAACTTTGCACTCGGCCGTCCGAGGCATTAAAATAATAAGTGGAAAATGTGAAAAATAAAGTGGAAAGTTTCCGATTTGGATCGGATCTTCAATATTAAGCAGCTTTTCGAATTCCTGTTCGTCTTTTTGCAATCCCGTCAACCGAGCGGCAGCGGCGCCATTTGAAATTAAGGTTTTTCCGCGTCATTGATTACGGAAACCCTTGTATTTCAACAATATTTGTAATTTCTCCGAATTGGTTCACTTAATCTGCAAAAATGCAGACTTGCACAGTGGCTCGTGTCGGATATCGTCCGCACTCGGGGTTAGGGCACTTAAAGAACAATAACAATGAAAAATGCTTAATGAATATGGAAGAGGGGGGAATGGTGATGTAATCGGTTTTAAAACATGATTTTCGAGAGTTTGAGATTCCTGAATTAAATTCAAAGTAAATGATTAAAATCACTAAAATTAAATTCTATTTAATAAAGAAATTGAATAACACTAATCAAATTTGCATTTATAAATTCGAAATAAAATATTACATTAATTTCATTACATGAAATAATAACAAATTGTAGAAAGCATTAAGTAGGATAATAGAAATTAAGAGAGAGAAAATGATCTAGAGAGATATAGAGAGAGAAACCTAGAAAGATAATGCTCTCAAATTATAGAGAGAGAAAGTAGGTAGAGAGATGAAGAAAGTGAAAGCAAACCTTGACACTTACCAAGAGAAGAGGTTTGCTGGCATGTGAAGGAGAGGGTACACTGCCAAGTCGTGGGCAGTAAGGAAGACAAGGAGGATGGTTTGAAGAAACCTTGGGGGACTGTAGGCTTGCTGTTCAACCTTGAGGTGGACCACAGGATGTGGAGAGGTGAAATGCACCCTGAATTTGTAAGTGCAAGTGGTGGACCAGTAGCTGGTGGCTCGAGCAGGGTGTTGCTCCCAGTAAAAAGAGCACTGGTGGTTATGCTGCTAGCATGCATGGCAGGGAGGAGAAGATCTGCTACACGAGATGTAGCAAGAGGGAGAGAAGATCACGGGTTGGGAGAAGTAGAGGTTTTGCTGGTCTGGTGATGTCGTGGATAAGCAACCATGTCTATTGTTTAATAGACTTTAGCAAGAGCAGCAAAAGGGAATGTTGCAGCAGCCACATGAGGAGGGGTAGCTGCTGGTGATTGGAGATTTGCTGCAAGGTGCAGCAAATAGAAGACGTACGTTGCTGGTGCAACTTGTGAAAACAGTGGGCAGCAACTCGAAGTTGCAGACAGGTGCATGCCAAAACCGAGGAGGTTGAAGGTGGAACCAGATCTAGAGATGTGGATTTCGGTGGTGAGGCAAGAAGATGGGAAATGAGCAAATCGCACCTGTAATGGTCGGTGAAAAGGGGTGGTGATCGGAGTTTCGCCTGGAGAAGATGATGAAAGGGGAACCGACTGTTGCACTTGTTGGATCAGCACTCACCGTAGATGGAAGGAGTAGAACCGTTGGGTGGTGATGTGTGAAAGTATGCAGCAAAATGGTTGGATGCTTAATGCCCGAAGGAGAAACTGAAGAGAAGAGGGGGAAGAAGATGACCGGAGTTGCAGCAGCAACTCCGGTGAAGATCAAGAAGAGGAAGAAGATCAAGAAAAGAAGAAAGGCAGCAAAGAAAGGGGGATAGAAGAAGAAGAAGAAGAAAAAGAAGAAGAAGAAAGAAGAAGAAGAAGAAGAGGAGAAGGAGATGGTGGAAATGGTGAACAATTCCAGCGAGCTTCTCGCCGGAATTAATGGTGTGTGTGATGTGCTCCTAGCCTGTCACGCTGGAGCTATTGTGGGAGATCGTGGGGGATGCTGGCTGTCACACGGCTCACCCAAAACCTTCTAAGAAAAGTGAGAGAAGAAGGGAAGGAGAAGTGAAGGGGGAGGGAACCAAAGAAACCCAAGGTTTCTCTCTCTTTTATAGGAATAGTTTGTTGTGGGAGAGAGAAACATGGGAATGAAGTTGGGGATTGATGAGAAGTGGTCAAAGTTGACCACTTCTCCCATTGGCTTGAATGTGGGCTTGTGAGAGCCCATGGGTTTATGTTGGCCACTTGCTTTGATTGGGTCATTACATTGGCCCGTGGGCCTTGTGACCATGTGTCAATGGGTATGGGCATGGGCTCAAGGATAAGCGGGCTAATGGGCCGGATAGATATGGGCCTCTTGCGAGGCCATGGGTTAGGGTGCGTTTGGCCGCTAGAGGAGAAAAATGGTAAATGAGCCCAAAACACCATGGGCTCTAGGACGGGTTACAAGGCCGTGGGCTTCCAATTTGCTTGTGGGTCACTTGGCCATGGGGGCTGTTAGATGATGAAACTATGATAATTGGATGAGATGAGGTGGCAGTTTGACTCGGTCCATAATTGGCGGACCGTAGGATCTGAAAAGATCCAACGGTCAGATGAATGATCTAACGGTCGAATTGAAGATCTAACGATAGAAGAACTATGAGAGATGGAATAAAGCTAAAGGAGAAAAGATCTGAGGTTAGATGATGGAGATCAAAGGGTTAGGACGATCGATCTAAGGATCGGATGGTGAGATATAGGCAATTCGATCATGGAAAGGGGGATCGGATGGTAGATCTGGGGATCTAATGGTAGGATGAGATGATCTACAGGTTAGATATTAAAGTCTAGAGAGATGGAGAGAGAATTAGGAGAGAGGAGAGAGAAAATAATACAAAATAATGGCAAAAGAGCTGGCGGAGGGTCATGAACCCTGATCTTCAATGTAATCTTCCGTCGGCTTTACCAATTACGTAAGCCGTCATTTTATGTCAGTTGGTGCGGCTTTGAATCACTTTAGCTCATCTCTTGGTCTTCAGCTTTTCCTCTCTCTTGGTTCTTTATCTGGCTCTACGATCCTCTGACTTGACCTGTACTTGGCCGGTCTCTTCTTGTCATAGCTTGTTGACTCCTTAAGCTTTGATATTAGGCTTCTATTGTTGATCGTGGGCCCGCAAGTCTCTAAAATCGCCCGACTGGGTTTTCCTGCGAGAGAAAAGCACGTAATGAGACTTAATCAAAATGGCTTCATATCTAGACTATCCGAAATGCGTATATTTCATGCAAATAGTCGATTTTCATTTAAAGATTGCGCTCTACGCATTGGAAGAAACTCTTATGTGAAAAAGTCGACAAAAAGACAAGTTTTGCGTAGGAGAATGCGACATCGCTATAAGGATAATGGCTTAAAATAAGCACTTTTGAGCGAATATCAACTACCATTGTACCAGACCACACTTGCTCCTTGGCGTCTCACCGGAGTTCCACTACCCCGCCTTCTTCTTCTCCACATCGTCTTCTTGACTGTCTGAAATTTCTCCTCATCTACTACCAGCAACGTCTTCTTGTCACTGTCCACGGCTTGCTGGCCTACTAATCTATGCTGGGAAAACCACTATGCACCGCTCCTCTCTTTGGATGGACCAACAACCACGTATCTAACGTGGTCGAGAGCTTCCCCTTGCTGGTCGGACCTATTCTTCATTGCCATTTTCTCCACCATCTCACGTGTCCCCTTCAACCTGTTGAACCACTAGAGAGCCACCTCCATCAAAGGTCCTGGCCAAGGTAAGTTTCTAAAAGGGTGAGTACTCTCTCTCTCTCTTCTCCTCTTTAGTTCCTCTCCCTATTTTCTCCACTTTCTCTCTCATCATTTTCTTTCTCTCTAGTTTTACTTTCCTTTCTCTCTCTAGACCTCTCTCTAGGATTAGATTTCTCGCTACTTTCGTCTTTCTCTCTCTTTACACTAGTTTCTCTCCCTAGGTCTCTTATTTCTCTCTCTAGGTTTTGATATTTTCTCTCTCTACTTAGCTTTGATCTCTCTTCTCTTTCTCTCTCTAATTCAATTTTACTATTTTCTAGATTATTTGTTTCATGTTTGAGTTGTAAGTTACATTTGAATTCATGAAATAAAGTTTATTTTGATTCAAGATCGATAGATTCCTGTTATTTTATGTTCCTTATTGCACTGATCTGACTAATCCCGAGTGCGGATACGACTCCGACTTTCCACTGTGCAAGAATTGTCTAATTTTGCAGGATTAAAGTCTCGGATAATTACAAATTATGTTGAAATTAGGGTTGCCATAAACAAATACGCGGAAAAGCTCTACTTTCAAATGGCGCCGCTGCCGCTCGGGTGTACGAGAGTGCGAAAAAGGACGTAAGGACGGAATTGGAAAGTTGCCAAATTGGAAAGCTACTCAATTTGGACAGCCCGACCTTTTTGGGAAACTTTCTATTTTTTGTGTTTAGTGATTTTTAGTAGTCTTTTAAATTACTATTTTTAATGCCTCAGAAGGCCAAATGTAGAGTTGTAATAATTTAGGAATTTTACTACTTTCTAAATTATCTTGTTATAGGATTTTTTAGAAACCCGAGATTAAGTGGAAAATACTAAAAAAATCAAAAATCAAATTCAAAACAAAATTAGGGTTTTATATTCTGCAGATTTTTAGAAATCACCAATCAAGGATTTGCGATTTTTGGACATATTCCAAAATCTTGAAACTCTGCTAAATTAGGGTTTCCCCTCTTAGAAGTTTCCTCTTTAGAAGAATTTCTATCTTTAGAAATCTTTCGAATGTGGAAAAGTCTACAAAAGGAAATACCCCAAATCTAGCAGAATTTCAATTTTGGGAAATTTTCCAAAATTGTAAGGGATCTCGCAATCAAATCTTTCTTGGAAGATCTCCACAGTTTGGGAAACATTCCAATCTAGGTATTTTCCAATTATGAAATTCTTAAATTTTACCCCATCTCGAATTTGGAACATAATTCAAAAACTTGCCTAAATCCAGTGCTTGTTCTGCAGGAACACGATCTAGTGTGGGTAGGGAGCGAAAGCTCAAAGAGGTGGAGTCGGGCCCAAGCCCATTAGGATACCCCTCCCTAACCCATGGAGGCGACCCCGTGGCGTGGCCCACGGGAGGTAAGTCTCTATCCTCGCCTTGAGTGCGATACAGAGCAATTTGGGTGAATCATTGCTGCATGTCTATTTGTTTTCTAGCAACAATTTACTCGACTTGCGTGGCGTGGCCGTTAATCAATCAACTTTAAGAGAGCAGACCCAGCTCCAAAATTGAAACTGGTGGGATTTCATCACCCACCTCATCATTCCAACTGATTTGATCCCAAGGCTCCATTTAATTAAAAAGCATCAAGAAGTAGAGCCAATTAGCCTGGTGTTCGAGGAAAAATCCACACAAAGCGAACCCGCTTAACATCCAATCGAAATAAGACCACGAGCGCGGGTCCCTGTTGTCTAACACACCCATAAGTCCGTGCTACTCAAGTACACTGAGCTCGACGTGGCATCTTGGACTATTCGGCAGTAAGATGCGTGTGGACTAGGAACATGCACCAACCCTAGCTTAACCCGAGGGAACACTCTTCTTATACACTTGACCAATCCTGTTAGTCTGGGACGTACTTAAGACAGCCATTGTGCCGCACATCTGTCTAGGCTTCGGATTGCCTTGTTGTTGACTAGAGTTAGTACTAAAGGATTCGCTCTGAAGAGTATAGCCTGGTGAGAACCTCTGAGTGCAAACAGTTAGTCCGATGGCTAAAAAATAAACCAGTGGTCCGCCCACTGTCAGAATCTACTCTAGCCCCAAAACTAACAAGATAATACCTAAAATATATCCTGATTGTTTAGAATAGGATTATCTGTGCTTGGTGTGCATCATTTAGGATCACTACTCCAGTGTCTCCTTTTGGCAACTTTTTGCCAAATCTTGGGCTTGCTTTTTCAAGTAGAAGCCCGGTTGGACCTGTCCTAACTGAAAGTCGGTATTTTCCGCGTCGTTGGTTACGGAAACCCTAATTCCAACAAAATTTGTATCTTTTCCAATTTAATTCCTGCAAAAATAGTAATTCTTGCACAGTGGGAAGTGTCGGATGTCGATCTGCACTCGGGATTAGGGATTAGCAATTTATCAGAACTTCTGACCTTGGGAAGTGCTCGAAACATGCTGGAGAGGGTGAGAATGATGGATTGGATTTAAACATACTCTTGGAGACATTATCTATATTAAACTACTCGAAAAATAAATGAAAATAAATGCACTTATAGAAGAATTCAAACATAAAAATCTAGTTATTTATTGAATCATACTTAACTTACAATGCTTTATAAATTGTTTGCCAATACAAATAACAACCAAATAAATTAACTAGAAAGCATTAAGAAATGATTTAGAGAAAGAGAGAGAAAGAAGAGAGGGAAAGGGATGCTTTAGAGAGAGAAAATATAAAAAAAAGAGAGAACTAAATAGAAAAAGCTAGAGAGAGAAAGGAAGAGAGAAAAAGAGAACTAGAGAAAAGGTGAGAGGTAGAGAGAAAACATCTTACCATTTACCAGATTTGGGTGGTGTGGCCGGAGAGAATGAGCCCGAAGAGTGGTCCAGCCATGACGATGTGCGGAGAAGTGGATCCAGGCTCGGTATGGTGACATGCTCGGCAAAGATGATAATAGAGATCAGCGGTGGAGTTCCAAGGAGGATGAAAACGAGGAGATGCAAGTGCCTCTAATGGCAGCCACCTAGGAGAACCAGGTAGGGGGCGGTAGAGGAGATCTTCCTCTTTTCTTTTCTTTCTTTTTTTTTTTTTTTGGTTTTGTTTTCTCTTTTTTTTTTTTCTTTTTTTGTGTTTTTTTTTTTTACCGTTGAGAAGAAGAAGAAGGTGAAGAGGAGTGCGGCTGGAGAGGCTAGCAGGCAGTGGAGGTGGTCTGCAAGAAGGATGAGAGGTATGGACGGTGATGCAGGAGCAGGCGCACGGCAGAGGAGGGAGAAGACGGTGGTGCAGGAGCAGGCGCACGGCGGAGGAGGGAGAAGACGTCTAAAGAAAATGTTCGGGGAAGAGGTCGCAGGCTGCCAGAGTTCCCTACGAATCGTTAGGAGATTTGCAACGAGAAGGAGTAGCAAGACCCCAGCAACGAGAGGGAAACACAGCTGTGGAGAAGGAGGGGGCGGTGCTGGTCGTAATCCACGGTGGTGGTGTTAATGGTGAAGCGCAGCAACGTGGGAACCCACCGTTGGGTTCTGGTGGTTTGCTGGAGCAGCAAAGAGAGCAGCACAGAGAGTGATTGCAAGGAGGAGCAACTGTCCTCAGTTTAGAGAGAATAGATGCAGGTGGCCGGAGTTGCAGGCTTGCAACTCCGATGGGAAGAAGAAGATGAAGAAAAGAAGGAGAAGAAGAAATTGGAAAGAAGAGAAGGGGAATGAAGGAAGAGAAGGGGAAAGGGATTAGGATGTTTTGGGGGGAAGAGAGGAGAAGAAAGGAGGGGGATTAGGGTTCGAACAAACCCCTCTCCTTCTCCTTTTAAAGCTCCCTATTTCCATTAATGGAAATAGGGTATTTTTAAAATAAAAAATATATATATATATATATATATATATATATATATATATATATATATTTTTTTTAAGTAAAAATCTACTTTTCTATAGGGAATCTCCCCAATTAGTGGACCCCCCATTTTTTTTGAAATTTAATTAAAATTCTTTGGAAATTCACGGGGTCCACTATCTGGTCGGACAGCGGGTCGATGATGATGGGCCCGGCTACTGGCCCACATGGATTTGTGATGTCCATTGTCTCACAAGATGATGTGACAGACGGTCTGATGGCGATCGGATGGATGGTGACTTGATTGGAACTCAGATTGGTAGATCGACGGATCTAGAGAGATCCAACGGTCCGATTGAAGATCCAACGGTCCGATGGAAGATCCAATGGTCCGATGGAAGATCCAACGGTCAGAAAGCTAAGGGAGATGAGATAGAGCCGATGGGCAGGAGTTCTGGGGTTAGGTCAGTAGATTCGAGGATAGAGAGATGAAGAGAGAGAGAGAATAAGAAGAGATGAGAGAGAAAGTATCAAAAAAATGGAGAAAAGTATTGGCAGAGGGTCTGGAACCCTGGTCTTCACTGTGACCATCCTCACGCTTCTCCAGTAGAGTAGACTATCATTCCTTGCTGACTCATGTGGCTTTAAACGCTTTGGTCCGTCTCTTGGTCATTGGCTCTCTTGTTCTTTTCGTTCTTTGGGCCGACTTTTTGGTCCTCCTATTCAGCCCATAGTTGGCCCATATCTTTTAGTCATAGCATGTGGGCTCTTTAAGCTTTGATAATGGGCTTTCCTGATCGATGTGGGCTCGCAAGTCTCGAGAATTGTCCCATCGGGGTTTCCTACGACAGAAGAAGCGCGTAATGAGACTTTATCAGAATGACTACATGACTTCCGAAAATGTGTTTAATGCATGCAAATATACCATTTCGTCCAGAAAAGTGTGTTCTACGCAACACAAGAGACTCTTACGTAGAAAAGTAGATAAATAGAGTATTTTAACATAGGAGAATGCAATAACGCTAAAAGGATAATTGCTTAAAATAAGCACTTTTGAGCGAATATCACAACCCCCAACCAGCATATTGCCAATCCTTGGCAATTAGTGCGAAATAAATGAGCTTAAAAGGGCTCTGCACATGCTGCACACTTTTTCATATTAGCTCCGGGAAAACACCGTTCGTCAAATCATTGAATGGATGCAAAAATAGTTACATGCTAGCGAAGAATAGGAAAGTTTTGGCAAGACTACAAACTGATAATCATGACCCAGAATAGTCAGACTCTGCGTGTGTGTGTGCTCAACGTTCTCATCATCCGACAGTAAAGATTTCCAGATCACTTCTAAGTTTTTATGCCTCGACCTCAAATCTCACATGTTTAGCACTCAGAATAGAATCACACAAGAAGGGTTTTCTTCTTTTCTCTCAATTTATATGTGAGGAGATATATTTAATATAAAGAGGCAAAAGATCTCACATATGTTTTATTTGAAAGAAGGACATCTTTAACAGAAGAAGATCTCATGATTGGAATACCACGTCACTCGGGAACGTCAGATCAAACTCTATAGCTTATCTTTCTCCAATCTCCACATTTTATGATCGTGCTATCCTAGAATCAAATAGGACTTTCCTGGGTTATAATGAGGCTTAGGTCAGGTGTAGAGAGATAAAGGGATACAGGATTTCAGAGATCTTGAGAGGATATTGCCATTTTCTTGAATTTTTCCTGCGGCGTAACACCATTATCTGGTTCTTTTTTCTTTTTTTTTTTCGTATTTTTCTCTTTTTCTTGATATTTCTGAGACTGCTCAAGCTCTTCTTCATACTTTCTTTCTATATTTTGTTTTTGGCTTGAACCACTTTCTTTTCCTTTTGATTCTTCTTCTTTACTTTTCTTTTTCACGGTACACCCACATCAGTTATTCTTTTGTCCATCTCAAAATAAGGGTAGCCAGTCATGTTTCGTAGCTGGTCTGGATTTTAGGTTGATGGATTTGCAAGTAAAAGGCTTTTATAGAAAGGTTCAAATGGTTTCTAGTGAAGTATAATTCAAGTGAGTAAAAAGGCTGAATGGTTCAGAAAAATGGCCTAAATCATTTTCTAGGGTTTGCACTATCATGTATACTGTCTTGACTGGATACAGAGAAGGTTCTGTTGTAGTAATCCAATTTTGATGTCGTTCTGAGTTCCATGATCAAATCAAAGGGTAATGAGATCTCTCAACGAATATTGCGGGCAAGAAGAATAGTGAGTCATCTTGTGACTCAGAATTATTGTATACTCCTCTGAATTGATTAAAGGCTCGAAAGCTCACTGGGTTAGGTCTCCACAATTATTCTCACAGGATCTCTAGAGTTTTAAAACTTAGGATGACTCTGATGTTGATAGTGTACAATTGTGCCAAATCTGAGTTTTTCTGAGTTTTCAAACCTACTGTAGTCACGCCTGACTTGACTCGACGCTAACTTTAAACAAAAATTGACATCCTCAATACTGACTTAATGAAGGTTTTTAGCCAATCAAAGTCAGGGTATTTGACACATTTTTGAAATTCTAGAAGACTTAACGAAGGTTTTTAGCTAATCAAAGTCAGGGTATTTGACACATTCTTGAAATTCTAAAAAACTTTTGGAGAACATTGGAAATCACCCCAAAAATGAGAAATATTATTTATTTTTTTTTTGAAGACATGAGTTTTGGTAAATACCCACCCCCAACCAAAATACAGCACCGTCCTCGGTGCTCATGACCGGGACATAAAATGATGAAAAATTTGTGATGATGATGCAAAGGATCAGGGAGGATGTTACCAAGTCAGCAGAAACTCGACAGTGAGTGATACCTGATGATCGGAAGAATGAATGTACCTGCATTTCCAAAGATATAACAATAATAACAAATGCATGAGACTCATGTACTCTAGGAATACCGGAATTGCCTTTCCGAAAGCGCTAAGTTTTATGTCTTCAGCCAGACACAACGGGGGTGACAGGCACCCCCAACCAAGTTGGAGCTCAGGAGACTGAGTGGATCATCAGTCGACATAGGCAGGATCGATGAGATCAATTTCAAAAGTTTGAATGAATGACACATCAAGTTCATGGAACTGTTTTAGACGCTGCCCATTGACCTTAAAAGAGGAGTGATCCTTGGGATCCTCAATAGTGATTGCCCCAAAGGGTGTGACTGCGGTGACCGTATAAGGACCGGTCCACCTAGATTTTAGTTTACCAGGGAAGAGATGAATGCGAGAATTATAAAGAAGGACCTTTTGTCCTGGATGGAACTCTTTCCTGAGGATGCTCTTGTCATGTATCCACTTCATTTTTGCTTTGTAATTCTTGGACAAGTTGTAGGCATCATTTCTGAGTTCTTCTAACTCATTCAGTTGAAGTTTTCTCTCCTCCCCTGCAGAGTCGAGGTTGAAGTTGAGTTTCTTAATGGCCCACAGGGCAAGATGTTCAATCTCTATCGGTAGATGTCAAGGTTTCCAAAAGACGAGACGATAGGGAGACATATTGAGTGGGGTCTTGTAGGCGGTTCTGTATGCCCATAAAGCATCAGTGAGACGAGTAGACCAGTCTTTACGTGTGGTATTGACTGTCTTCTCCAGGATCTGCTTGATCTGACGATTAGAAACCTTCACTTGACCACTAGTCTGCGGATGATAAGCTAGGGCAACCTTGTGGGTTACCCTATACTTTTTCATTAATTTCTCGAATATCTTATTGCAGAAATGGGTGCCCCCATCACTAATGATGGCCTTAGGGGCACCGAATCGGGCGAAGATGAACTCCTTTAGGAATTTGACCACCACTTTGTGGTCATTGGTCTTGATGGGAATGGCTTCTATCCATTTGGACACATAGTCTACCGCAAGGAGAATGTACTCAAAACCATAGGAAACGGGAAAGGGGCCCATGAAGTCGATGCCCCAAATGTTCCTCTGGGAGATGCGGCCTAGATGCTGGCAATTAGGACAAGTTTTGCTGTAGATATGGGCATCTTTAAATAATGTGGGCCAGTAGAATCCGCATTGCAGAACTTTTTTTGCAGTTTTCTTAGTACTGAAATGACCACCACAAGGTTGGTCATGACACGAGGACAAGATACTGAGTTGGTCCGACTCAGGTACACAGAGACGAATGATCTGGTCAGGACAGTATTTATACAAATAAGGGTCATCCCAAGAGTAGTACTTAACTCTTGCTAGGAATTGGCTTTTGTCCTGTTTTGACCAGTGTGAAGGCATTTCTTCGGTGACAAGGTAGTTGACAATGTCAGCATACCATGGATGAACGGAGATGGCGAACAGTTGTTCATCTGGAAAGGTTTCAGGGATGGGCTGGGTGTCGAAGGATGACTCTAAAGTCAGTCTAGACAAGTGATCAGCCACTACATTCTCAGTTCCTTTCTTATCCTTAATCTCAAGGTTGAATTCCTGCAGTAAGAGAATCCATCGAATTAATCGAGGCTTGGTTTCCTTTTTCGACATAAGATAACGAAGGGCTGCATGATCAGTGTACACGACCACCTTAGTGGCTAAGAGGTACTGATAGAATTTATCAAGGGCGACGACTACTGCCAGGAGTTCTTTCTCAGTGGTGGAGTAATTCATTTGGGCAGAGTTAAGAGTTTTGCTCGCATAGTAGATCACGTGTGACCGTTTGTCAACTCTCTGCCCTAGAACAGCTCCTAAGGCGTAGTCAGAAGCATCGCACATTACCTCAAAAGGTAGAGTCCAGTCCGGGGGACGGATAATGGGCGCAGTAGTGAGCTCAGTTTTGAGACGCTCAAATGCCTTGACACAGTCAGCATTAAAGTCGAAAGGACTATCTTTAGCCAGAAGATGGGACAGAGGTCGAACGATTTGAGAGAAGTCTTTGATGAATCGCCTATAGAATCCTCCGTGTCCCAAAAAGGACCGGCTGTCACGCACAGACTTAGGAGTAGGCAATGTGGGCTCTTTAAGCTTTGATAATGGGCTTTCCTGATCGATGTGGGCTCGCAAGTCTCGAGAATTGTCCCATCGGGGTTTCCTGCGACAGAAGAAGCGCGTAATGAGACTTTATCAGAATGACTACATGTCTAGACTTCCGAAAATGTGTTTAATGCATGCAAATATACCATTTCGTCCAAAAAAGTGTGTTCTACGCAACACAAGAGACTCTTATGTAGAAAAGTAGATAAATAGAGTATTTTAACGTAGGAGAATGTAATAACGCTAAAAGGATAATTGCTTAAAATAAGCACTTTTGAGCGAATATCACTAACCTTTGACTGACTCGATCTGAGAGTTAGTCCACTGCACCCCTTTATCTCCTCTGATGGCAGATGAACGGCTTCTGTATGAGACCTACTATAATTTTTATGAAAATCTAGGTGATCACTCTCAACAATGGTATGACAATTCTGCGTATCATCATGCTACTCCAGTCTCGTACACTTCTACAAGGTATGATAATCACCGAGATCTAAAGTACATTTCAATACTCCAAGAGCTTAAAAATTCAGTCTCTGCCCTTCATGCCGCGGTCCAGCAACCTGTGCACAATTTCCAATCTGTAGGATATTACCCTCCTATCCAGCAAGATGTCTGTACCTTTTCATCACCAATGCAGACCTCCTATGACAACACTTATTATCCGGATAATAAGAGTCACCATAACTTTGGTTGGGAACAGTCTGCCCTCCTGCAACAACTGTCGCAGGATAATTATCCTTCCGGGTTCCATCAACCCAATGGAGAGTATGACTGGCAATACTCGCAATCCCAGTACCCGTCATATCCCCAGAATGACTATTCTGATCAACAGTGGGCCCCTCAGGATTTTCAGAGTTAGCAGCTAGTCCTAGACTCCACTCTGCCTTACAACTCTCATACCCAGTCGGACTACAATCAAGAGTTGGTGGCTACCTCAGCCTGTGTGTCCTGATGTTGTGGCCCACTTCTTTTTAGATGCCCTGATAGCCCCTTCAGAGATTAAATAACATGGCCCACCTTTGTAACCGCATGCTCTACCCTTCCACGATGGATCCTTTGTTGTGTAAGTTGGTTCGTTGGCTCGATCAACTTCTTCAGATTTGGGTGTCTTCTTGTAGTAGCTCATGGGTTCACTGGCTCGTTTAGACCTTGAAAATTTCCTAGATAGGATTCCTTAGGCTATGATCCAGATTCATTTCTCTCAAAACATTTTTATTCTCTGTTCCAATTGATCATATCTAGATAGACTGTAGGCTTGATGGAAAGTTGTCCGATTCGGGTTCCCTGTCCACTGATTATTTCTTTGGGCTTGTCATCGGGCTTTGGTCATTGTGTCCTAGATCTTGAAGATTCTCCATATACGATTCCTCAGCTTCATCACACACTTATGTGTTAAGTATCTGCCATCTTCCATCCTGCTTTAAGTTCTTTCTTTTGATAGAGTTGGCGCGTCTTATTAGTGGGTCCATTAACATGGTTTATTGGCTCATTCTCTCTTAGTTCTCGGTTCGGCTATTTCCTGACTCAACCTATACTTATCTCATATCTTCTTGTCATATCCTATTGGCTCTTTAACTTGAATAATGAGCTTCTGTGGCCGTTCGTGGGCCTGTCAGTCTTGAAAAATGGTCAGATCGGGTTCCCTGCAAAGTGAAAGCATGTAATGAGACTTAATTATAACGGTCTTATATCTAGACTTCCGAAAATGTGTATAATGCATGCAAATATATGAAAGTTGGTTTTTTCCGCGTCGTTGGTTACGGAAACCCTAGAATCAACAATTTTTGTAATTATCCGAATCTTGTTCACTCAAATCCTGCAAAAATCACAGGGTTGTACAGTGGCTCGTGTCGGGTATCGTCCGCACTCGGGGTTAGTGTGCGTAATTCAAAGACATGAAATGACGGATTTTTATCAAGAAAACATGGAGAGGTGAGAATGATGATCACGATGGATTTAAAACATTATTATTATTATTATTATTTTTTAACATTGATCGAATACCTTACCCATTAAAGATGAATCACAATACATAAAAACACCAAGAACTTGTTCATCAAACTCAAACGAATCCTTACAATGCTTCGATTCAAATATAAACATAAAACATAAATATAAACCTAGACTAACGCAAACTAAAGAGAAATGATAGCAAGAATGGCTTACTAATTTACCGAATGAGGAGCATGGAAGATGTGGTGATTCCGGCTGAGGTGCATACCGTGAAGGCCAATGGATGTGGCGATGCCGTTTGCAATTCCAGCAAGAAGAAGCTTCACCGGAGAAGGTGAGGTGCAGGTGAGGGAGGTGGGTTGCCGTGGACTGTTGCTGGTCTGTGTGTGTGGTTGTGAACCTGCAAGGCGGAGAAGGAGATGGTGGCTGATGATGCAGGCGGAGTGGTGGCTGGTGATGCAGTCAAGTGGAGAGAGCTGCGTCTCCCTCCTTCTCTTCTCTTCTTTTTTTCTTTTTTTTGTTTTCTTTTCTGGTTCCTCAATTTGTGATGGAGCTCAAGACGGTGAAGGGAGGCCAGTTTTGGAGTTGAAACAGCAGGGAAGAGTGAGGAGGTGGCTGACAGCTTGCTATTGGAGAGGGGCAGTAGCAGTTTGATCGAAGATGTGGGAAAGAGATGGGGGAGCGGTTATTGGAGAAGAGATTGAATCATGGAGGAGAAAACGTGGGGAGAAGAGGTGGGAGTCAACAACACACTTGAGATGGAGAAGAGGGTGGTCTGGAGGAGATCTCCACGGTGATGTTTTGCAGGTTCCACCAGCCGGAGTTGGCTGCAAGTGCAGCGGGTTGTATGGAGGTTGCCGACCAGCAACCCAGAAATGAAGATGCTGTCCGTTATAAGTAGGTGAAACAGAGGTGGTGTGCAGCTAGGTGGAGCACACGGTGAGAAGGTGTTGCTGTTCTCTTCTTGGGCAGCAGCTTCACTGGTGGTGTGAGATGAACCAGTCCGGTGATGGAGGATGAAGGGGGCGGTTTTGGTTCTAAACGTGGAGAAGCAAGAGAGAGCCCCCATGGGGTTGACGACTTGTCCTTTTAAATGTTGGAACGTGGTTGCCCTATTCTTTCCTTCCCTCTTCCCTTTCTATTATTGGCTTTTGGTGTTCCTCCCCCATGATAGTGAGATGCACTATATCAATCCTCTTTCCATAGAGGCTTCAAACCGTCTTCTCCATTTGGGCAAGTTCCCATGTGATGGCTCATGTCCCTCTTGGAAAAAATATCACTCTAACCATTCCCTATTTTTATTTTTTTATTTTTATTCAAAGAATATATATTTTTTTACTTTCATGAAGTCCCCCATGTCAACCCATTCTCTAAAGATGCCACCAACCTCTACTTTTTATTCACAAAGACTTAGTTTTTCATCTCTTGAAATCCATGTCAACCACTTTTTGATCACCATCCTCATGAAGCATCTAGCCTTTACATAAATCCTATTTCACAATCAAATCCATCCATTTTCAACTTATCGAGATCACTTCCGTTCTCGCTTGGTAAAAGGTCTATATTGGTCCTCCATACTAGCCCAAATGTCTACCATTGAGGTCCACATTTTTGGCCCAATTGTCCATTATTATGATCACTTCTTGTACCAATTTACATGCTAGCCCACATGTTATTGTTTGGATAGTCGACCTCACAAGCTTTTCCATTCAACGACCATCAACCTTCGTATTGTAGTTTTTCTCTGATGCATCTAACTTGTTCACGCAAAATTTGCAATTTGTTGTGGTTCACTGATTTGGCCTGCACCATGGTCTTCTGGATCAAAACGCCTTCTCTGTTTCCAAAACTGTCTCTTTGTTCTTTGGGTTTTTGGTCCGATCTTTGTGATTCTCTAGCTCGACTTTTACTGGGCCCATATCTTCATGTCTTTGCTTGCTGGGCTATTTCAGTTTTGATAATGACTTTTGTGGTCGATCGTAGGCCCGCGCAATCTCGAGAACTGCCCAATCGAGCTCCTACGACAAAAGAAGCGCGTAATGAGACTTAATCAGAATGACTTTATAGTGAGACTTTCAAAAATGTGTTTAATGCATGCAAATATACCATTTCGTCCAGAAAAGTGTGTTCTACGCAATAAAAGAGACTCTTACGTAGAAAAGTAGATAAATAGAGTATTTTAACGTAGGAGAATGCAATAACGCTAACAGGATAATTGCTTAAAATAAGCACTTTTGAGCGAATATCAATATACCATTTCGTCCAGAAAAGTGTGTTCTGTGCAATGAAATAGACTCTTACGTAGAAAAGTGGATAATTAGAGCAGTTACGTAGGAGAGTGTGATAACGCTTAGAAGATAACAGTGGAAAATACGCACTTTTAAGCGAATATCAGTTGGCACCTTAGCTCTCCTTGGCTGAACCACCTCCGTTGGCTACTAAACCCTGTCTATAGGACCTTCTCTCTCAGTACATTGCCCAGCAACAACAGTATTTCCAAGGTCTAGAGCACCAACAACAACAATCTATGGAAAGCTTGGAGCAACGTCTAGTTCAATTAGAAAATGAGAGAGAGAGGAAGTCAACTTCACTAGCCCACC
This sequence comes from Euptelea pleiosperma, assembly GCA_035048495.1. Classification (NCBI taxonomy): domain Eukaryota; kingdom Viridiplantae; phylum Streptophyta; class Magnoliopsida; order Ranunculales; family Eupteleaceae; genus Euptelea; species Euptelea pleiosperma. Next base: position 20,353,500 of record CM068543.1, read on the forward strand.
AATAGCCTATCCTGAGGAGAATGACATGGCCACTGTCTATAATGAGGAGTCGCATACCAGAATTGCCAGGATGAAATAAAAGTTGTTACCACCCCTAGATCAAGCCGGACTATTGAGGAGCCAGTGTATCCATCTTCGATGCCTTTAAAAGCACCACATCCTGAACCTACCTCAGAGCAACCTATTTCTCACTCTACCTCTACTGCTTCTAACCCGGACCCTGAAGATGATCTTCATGACACTGAGCTTTGTCTCGATCGTAGGATTCCAACTGTCCTAGATCTACCAGTCCTGCTCACCTTCCTTGGAATGAGTCATAATAGTGATAAACCCGAGTCTCAACATATGGTGCCCTTACAAGCAGCAACTTCTGAACCGAGCATAGAGGAACCTAGTTCCATCTCTATCTCTGATGATTTTGCCTCTGCACTGACGGCAGACATTCGTACCATTGAGCCGTCTCTAGAATATGAGACTCCAGCTATCCTGGACCCACCGTTCCCCATAGAGGATGAGCACATTAAGTGCAGGGATGGGAACATTCCTATTGCATTAGGAAACCTCAAGGAAGAGGTTCACAGTTTTCACCCGCCACCCTATGTCGATATTCTCGATGACCCGTGTGCTTTAGAGAGTCTAACTCAGGACTCTCCCAAGGATAAATTATCCAAGTGTCAAGAACACTTTGAGTATGACTTCATCTTAGAGTCAGACAATTTTGGTATTACTGATCTGCAGGAGTCTGCTCCATTTAGATACATTCTCGCAAAACTCAATGAGTTTGCGGCTCTGCTAACCACGGTCAGAGAACCCACTACTACTCTCCTCTCAGTCTTTACTGAGAAGCTTCTATCCTTCCCCACTGAACTAAATGTTTTTTCGGGTCTACTCAGAGAACTTACTATCCTTCTCTCAGTCTATACTGAGAAAGACCTGTTCTACACAGGTAAACCTAGACAAGGGATAGGATAGGTGTCTCCGTTCCACCTTAGGTGTCAGGAAGACTGCAGATTTACTCAGTCTCTGTGAGTTTTAACCTGGTTGGGGGTACTTGATATACCCCCGTCATGTCTGGCTGAAGATGTAAAACTTAGTACTTTCGGAAAGGCAATTCTGGTATTCCTAGAGTACATGAGTCTCATGCATTTGTTATTACTGTTATATCTCTGGAAATGCATGTACATTCATTCTTCCGATCATCAGGTACCACACACTATCGAGTTTCTGCCGACTTGGTAACATCCTTCCTGAACCTTTGCATCATCATCACTGATTTTTTATCATTTTATGTCCCGGTCATGAGCACCGAGGACGGTGCTGTATTTTGGTTGGGGGTGGGTATTTACCAAAACTCATGTCTTCATTTTGAAAAAAAAAAGAAAAAATCTTGCTTTTGGAGTGATTTCCGATGTTCTCCATAAATTTTTTAGAATTTCAAAAATGTGTCAAATACCCTGACTTTGATTAGCTGAAAACCTCCGTTAAGTCGGTATTGAGGATGTCAATTTTTGTTTAAAGTTAGCTTTGAGTCAAGTCAAGCGTGATTACAGCAGGTTTGAATACTCAGAAAAACTCATATTCGGCACAATTGTATACTATCAATATCAGAGTCATCTTAAGTTTAGAAATTCTGGAGATCCTGTGAGTATAATTGTGGAGACCTAACCCAGTGAGCTTTCGAGCCTTTAATCAATCTAGAAGGTTATACAACAATTCTGAGTCACAAGATGACTCACTATTCTTCTTGCCCGCAATATTCGTTGAGAGATCTCATTACCCTTTTATTTGATCATGGAACTCGGAACGACATCAAAAAATTAGATTACTACAACAGAACCTTCTCTGTATCCAGTCAAGACAGTATACATGATAGTACAAACCCTAGAAAATGATTTAGGCCATTTTTCTGAATCGTTCAGCCTTTTTACTCACCTGAATTATACTTCACTAGAAACCCCTTGAGCCCTTCTATAAAAGTCTTTTCTTTTTAAACCCATCAACCTAAAATCTAGTCCAGTTACGAAGAATGATTGGCTACCCTTCTTTTGAGATGGATAAAAGAATAACTGATATGGGTGTAAAAAAAAGAAAAGAAAAGTCAAAAGAAAAAAAAAGTGGTTCAAGCTGAAAATAAAATATGGAAAGAAAGTATGAAAAAGAGCTGAAAAAGCAATTGAGCAGTCTTAGAAATATCGAGAAAGCGAGAAAAAAAGAACCAGATAATGGTACTACACCGCAGGAAAAATACAAGAAAATAGAAATATCCTCTAAAGATCTTTGAAATCCTGTATCCCTTTATTTTTCTACAACGGACCTAAGTCTCATTACAACCCAGGAAAGTCCTACTTGATTCTAGGATAGCACGATCATAAAATGTGGAGATTGGAGAAGGAGAAGCTATAGAGTTTGATCTGACGTTCCCGAGTTTCCGCGTCGTTGGTTACGGAAACCCTAATCTCAACAAGATTTGTAATTGATCCAGTTCTTAAATCCTACAAAATTTTAGATCTTTGTATAGGGATTCGTGTCGGATGTCGATCCGCACTCGAAGTTAGTTAACGCAAACGAGAACATGAAATGACGGTTTTTTTTTTTTAACAGAAACTGCTCTGAAATTCATTGAGAGATGAGAATGGTGATTTTAAAACAAGCTTGAAAGGTTTATCACAATCGACAAATACTAATCAGAGAAAATAGAAAAATTACAAATAACTTTATTCAAAATTTTTTATTCATTGATCAAGAGGAAAAGTACTACAATGCTCGAATTTATAAACGAATAACAAGAAATAAAAGAAGATCAAAGAAAACTAAACAAAAACTTAGAGAGAGAAAGAGAGTAGAGAGAGAAAATGACTAAAAGGATCTAGAGAGAGAGAACTAGAGAGAGAAAAGACTAGAGAGGATGAAAGGAGAGAGAAAGTAGAATGAGATGGAGAATAATAGAGAGAGAAGTCGAGACATAAACAATTTCCTGAAGAAGGATTACTCGATTGACCATGCGATGGTGAGATGAAGAGAGGAAGGGGCTGTAATGGTGGTGTGCAGTACCGTGTTGGATGGTGAAGGCGTTCCAGGAGAACCGGCCAGCAAGTGGCGATTCCCAACAGGTGAGGATGTCCTCCTCTTCTCTTCCCTTTTTCTTTTCTCTTTTTTTTTTTTTTTTTTTTTTTTTTCTATTTTTGTTTTTTTTTTTTTTTTCTCAAATGAAAATAGTAAAGAAGAAGAGAGAGGCATGGGGGATGAGTTTAGGAGATTGTGGAGGGGATCCGTGAACGGCTAAGCTTTAGAGAGACTTGAAGGGAGCTGCAGGGGTTGTAAGGTGCAGATCATGGGGAGCACGACCTTGAGAGTGATCAACCACCATTCCGAATTGCAGGGTGGTGACTCCGGTAAAACCTTGGGGGCTAACGGCATTTAATGGAGACAGCATGGGGCGGTGATGCATGCAGGTTCTGTTGGTGCTTCAGCGTGGAGACGATCTCCAATGTCTAGTGGAGTGGCAGGCGGGGTTGCTGGTTGCACCCTGGAGAAGATGCACTTGTAGAGATGACCGGAGAAGGTGCATGTGCCCTGGTTTGCACAACAGCAAGAGGATGATGCCCAGGTTGCATGTTCGGCCGAAGCAAGTGGAAGGGGACTGATAGTAAGGTTTTTTCGCGTCGTTGGTTACGGAACTCCTAGATCTCAATAATATTTGTAATTATCCGATTCTTTTTTTACTCAAATCCTGCAAAAAATCACAGGGTCGTACAGTGGCTCGTGTCGGATGTCGATCCGCACTCGGGGTTAGTTAGCGCGACTCATGAACATGCAATGACGGAGTTTTATCAAGAAAATATGGAAATGATGGTGGGGTGAGAGTGGTGATTGAAATGGTCTTTAAAACATTATTTGTTGTGATTTTAGAGAGAAAAACTATCAAGAATTAGAAACAATCCTATGCATCAATTATTCGAATTTAAACACTAAAACTCCAAAATGAACCCAATTTTATTCATTCAATCAAAGTACGAGCCTTACAAACTTCTAAGCAAAACATTATCAAATCAGCCAACTTTAACTAGAAAGCATATAAACAAAAACTAAACTAGAGAGAGACATAAGAGAGATGAGAGAGAAAATCAAATCTAGAGAGAGAAAGAGAGCTTGAGAGAGAAACCTAAGAGATGAACATGGAGAGAGAGAAAGTAGAAGGAGGAAGAGATGCTTACCATGATTCTTGAAGGGGATTTGAGGACTAGGTACATCCGACCATTGATTTGGCTAAGCGCTCGGAGCAGAGATACACAGCCATGTGGTTGCTAGCACAAGTATATGGCCAAACCATGGAGACAACGGTGCTAGTTGCTGGCTGCACGATCAAGCTTTTTCAAGCCATGATGTTGCAAGCTTTTCAAGCCACGATGAGCAGTGAGTTGGGGCACGAAACGTGGTGGACGACAACGATGGTGAGTGCGACCTCTTCTCCTCTTCTCTTCTTCTTCTTTTCTCTTTTATTTTTTTATTTTTTGGTTTTTTTTTCTTTGCATGTGAGAACGGCTTAGCGAAGCAGACCTGCAACTCAGTTGTAGATCGTGGTGAGGCGGTGGAGGGAATTCAATGGAGAATGGAGTCGAAACCTTCACTGTGACTTCAATGGGGGACCAAAATGGTGCTGTGTTGCAAAGTAGAGAATCGTGAGATGGCTGTAAGAGGAGGTGATGGAGGGTGGGGATTGGATTGCAGACCATGTAACCGAATGGAGAAGCTGGAGGAGGCGCTCATGGCAGATTGCACGCTGGCGCTAAGACCTGCAGGTGGCGGCGCTCATGGAGGTGGGGAGGTGGTTCCAGACGGTCCTCCTTCCATTCCTCTTCTATCTTTTTTTTTTATTTTCTTTCTTCTTTCTTTCTTGGTGAATCTCGGCTGGGGTTTAGACGGAGGATGGAGATGGTGAGTGGTTCGGGAGATGAGAACGTGGGGGAGAGAAGGGGGCGGTAATGGTGTAGCAGGTAGGGGGCGGTAATGTGGTTGTGGTGGCTGGTTTTCTCAGTGGAGAAAATGTCAAAAAAAATGGGCTGACAGCTTGGGGTGTGTAGATTGAGAGAGGGACGTCCTGGAGAATGGAAGGGCACTGGTTTTGAAAGATGTGGAAGAGAATGAGAGAGAGACAGTGTGGATGGTGGGCTGCTGCAAGTTGCAGCGGTTTTGAATGGGGCGTGGGAGAGAGGCTGCAAGTGGTGGAGTTCTATCTTCAAGTGGTGACGGCTTGTATTCCTACCCAAATCGTCAAGAGGCGAGAGCGGGAATGTGGGGAGAGAAAGAGAGGGGCGTGGAAGGGAGAACCAGCTTTTCCCAGTCGGTTTCAATGGTGGAGACGGTGGCTAACGGCTTGGGAAAGAAAAAAAAAATTAAAAAGTGAGTTGAGGGAGAGAATGTAGAAGAGAGAGAGATGTATTATGGGGGGGGGGTCAAAACGGCAATGGTTGCTGCCTTTATATAGGAACCGTTAGGTTTCCTTCCATCTTTTTGGTAGGAATAATAGAAACCCATGGTTTCTAAAACTTTTCCTCATTCTTTTGGTAGAATCGTGGGTTCCTAGATTAGAAACCCACGATTTCTAAAAGTTTACTTTCCACAAAAAGTTTTTCCAGCCTTTGTATAGAACTGTGGGTTCCTAACTTAGAAACCCATGGTTTCAAAAAAACAAATGTAAATACCTCCACATTTTTAGAAAAAATTCCTTGAAAAAAAATGCTTTGATTCTAAAATCTTTTCAAAATTCTCTCATTTCCTTCTTTAGTAGCCATTTCCTATTCATGCTAGGGATGTGGGTCCTACTGAATGGTTGGGCCATGGGTAATGGGCCCGCACTTCATCTTGGCTTAGACCCATAGGATTGAACATGAAGTGATGAGGGCCATTGGATTTATGAGATGGTGAGGGGGATGGTTGGGGGACTGACTGAGTGATTGTATGGTAGAGATGGACGTTGATGATCGAGTGATGGAAATTGGCCAAGGTAGGCCGTAGAATTAAGTGATTGAGGGAAGGGAGAGGATCGGATGATGTGGATTTGAGAGTAGAGAGAGAATGATGATTTGGAGAGAGAAATGAGAGAGGAGAGAGAAAATATTTACAAAATAAAGAGAAAAAATGCTAGCAGAGGGACTTGAAACCTTGGTCTTTGACTTGGTCTTCTGCATGCTTTACCAACTGAGCAAGCACTCGCCTTATGTTAGTTTATAAGCTTTAATCTCTTTAGTTTCTTCTTTGAGGGCTTGTCTCTCCTCTCTTGATCGTCCCTCGATTCTTTCGACTCTCTGGCTCTTCCTGTCATTGGCCTATATCTTCTCATCCTCAGCCTGTTGGTCCTTCAGCTTTGATCCTAGGCTCTGGAAGTTGATTGTGGGCCCGCATTCTCGAGAATTGTCCCATCGGGGTTTCCTGCGATAGAAGAAGCGCGTAATGAGACTCTATCAGAATGACTTCATATCTAGACTTCCGAAAATGTGTTTAATGCATGCAAATATACCATTTCGTCCAGAAAAGTGTGTTCTACGCAATGACATAGACTCTTACGTAGAAAAGTGGATAATTAGAGCAGTTTTACGTAGGAGAGTGCGATAACGCTAACAGGATAAGTGCTTAAAATAAGCACTTTTGAGCGAATATCACAACCCCCAACCAGCATATTGCCAATCCTTGGCAATTAGTGCGAAATACATGAGCTTAAAAGGGCTCTTTACATGCTGCACACTTTTTCATATTAGCTCCGGGAAAACACCGTTCATCAAATTATTGAATGGATGCAAAAACAATTACATGCTAGCGAAGAGTTTGAAAGTTTTGGCAAGACTACAGACTGATAATCATGACCCAGATTAGTCAGACTCTGCTGTGTGTGTGTGCTCAACATTCTCATCATCCGACAGTAAAGATTTCCAGATCACCTCTAAGTTTTTCTGCCTCGACCTCAAATCTCACATGTTTAGCACTCAGAATAGAATCACACAAGAAGGGTTTTCTTCTTTTCTCTCAATTTATATGTGAGGATATGTATTTAATATAAAGAGGCAAAAGATCTCACATATGTTTTATTTGAAGGACGGACATCTTTAACAGAAGAAGATCTCATGATTGGAATACCACTTCACTCGGGAACATCAGATCAAACTCTATAGCTTTTCTTTCTCCAATCTCCACATTTTATGATCGTGCTATCCTAGAATCAAGTAGGACTTTCCTGGGTTGTAATGAGGCTTAGGTCAGGTGTAGAGAGATAAAGGAATACAGGATTTCAAAGATCTTGAGAGGATATTGCCATTTTCTTGAATTTTTCCTGCGACGTAACACCATTATCTGGTTCTTTTTCCTTTTTTTTTTTTTTTTTTTGTATTTTTCTCTTTTTCTTGATATTTCTGAGACTGCTCAATTTCTTTTCAGATCTTCTTCATACTTTCTTTCTATATTTTGTTTTTGGCTTGAACCACTTTCTTTTCTTTTTGATTCTTCTTCTTTTTCTTTTCACGGTACACCCACATCAGTTATTTTTTATCCTTCTCAAAAGTAGGGTGGCTAGAAACACTTCGTAGCTGAACTGGGTTTTTGGTTAATGGGCTTACAAAGAAAAGGCTTTTATAGAAGGGTTCAAGGGGTTTCTAGTGAAGTATAATTCAGGTGAGTAAAAAGGCTGAATGGTTCAGAAAAAATGGCCTAAATCATTTTCTAGGGTTTGCACTATCATGTATATTGTCTTGACTGGATATAGAGAAGGTTCTGTCGTAGTAATCCAATGTTGATGTCGTTCCGAGTTTTATGATCGAAGCAAAAGATAATGAAATCTCTCAACGAATATTGCGGGCATGAAGAATAGTGAGTCATCTTGTGACTCAGAATTGTTGTATAACACTCTGAATTGATTAAAGGCTCGAAAGCTCACTGGGTTAGGTCTCCACAATTATTCTCACAGGATCTCCAGAATTTCAAAACTTAGGATGACTCTGATGTTGATAGTGTACAATTGTGCCAAATCTGAGTTTTTCTGAGTTTTCAAACCTGCTGTAGTCACGCTTGAATTGACTCAACGCTAACTTTAAACAAAAATTGACATCCTCAATACTGACTTAACGGAGGTTTTCAGCTAATCAAAGTCAGGGTATTTGACACATTTTTGAAATTCTAGAAAACTTTTGGAGAACATCGGAAATCACCCCAAAAATAAAAAGTTTTATTATTTTTTTTTTGTTTTGTTTTTTTTTTTTTTTTTTTTTATTTTTATTTTTTTTTATTTTTATTTTTTTTAAAATGAAGACATGAGTTTTGGTAAATACCCCACCCCCAACCAAAATACAGCACCGTCCTCGGTGCTCATGAATGGGCATAAAATGATGAAAATTCAGTGATGATGATGCAAAGGTTCAGGGAGGATGTTACCAAGTCGGCAGAAACTTGACAGTGTGATACCTGATGATCGGAAGAATGAATGTACCTGCATGTCCAAAGATATAACAATAATAACAAATGTATGAGACTCATGTACTCTAGGAATACCGGAATTGCCTTTCCGAAAGCGCTAAGTTTTACGTCGTCAGCCAGACATAACGGGGGTGACAGGCACCCCCAACCAAGTTGGAGCACAGGAGACTGAGTGGATCATCAGTCGACATAGGCAGGATCGATGAGATCGATCTCAAAAGTCTGAATGAACAATACGTCAAGTTCATGGAACTATTTTAGACGTTGCCCATTGACCTGAAAAGAGGAGTGATCCTTGGGATCCTCAATAGTGATTGCCCCAAAGGGTGTGACTGCGGTGACCGTATAAGGGCCAGTCCACCTAGATTTCAATTTCCCAGGGAAGAGATGGAGACGAGAATTATAAAGAAGGACCTTCTGTCCTGGATGGAACTCTTTCCTGAGGATGCTCTTGTCATGTATCCACTTCATTTTGGCTTTGTAATTCTTGGACAAGTTGTAGGCATCATTTCTGAGTTCTTCTAACTCATTCATTTGAAGTTTTCTCTCCTCCCCTGCAGATTCGAGGTCGAAGTTGAGTTTCTTAATAGCCCATAGGGCACGATGTTCAATCTCTACTGGTAGATGACAAGGTTTCCCAAAGACGAGATGATAGGGAGACATATTGAGTGGGGTCTTGTAGGCGGTTCTGTATGCCCATAAAGCATCAATGAGACGAGTAGACCAGTCTTTACGTGTGGTATTGACTGTCTTCTCCAAGATCTGCTTGATCTGACGATTAGAAACCTCTACTTGACCACTAGTCTGCGGATGATAAGCTAGGGCAACCTTGTGGGTTACCCCATACTTCTTCATTAAGTTCTCGAATATCTTATTGCAGAAATGGGTGCCCCCATCACTAATGATGGCCTTAGGGGCACCGAATCGGGCGAAGATGAACTCCTTTAGGAATTTGACCACCACTTTGTGGTCATTGGTCTTGATGGGAATGGCTTCTATCCATTTGGACACATAGTCTACCGCAAGGAGAATGTACTCAAAACCATAGGAAACGGGAAAGGGGCCCATGAAGTCGATGCCCCAAATGTCAAATATTTCATCGACCTGGATGGGAGTTAGGGGCATCATGTTCCTCTGGGAGATGCGGCCTAGATGCTGGCAATTAGGACAAGTTTTGCTGTAGATATGGGCATCTTTAAATAATGTGGGCCAGTAGAATCCACATTGCAGAACTTTTTCTGCAGTTTTCTTAGTACTGAAATGACCACCACAAGGTTGGTCATGACACGAGGACAAGATATTGAGTTGGTCTGACTCAGGGACACAGAGACGAATGATCTGGTCAGGACAGTATTTATACAAATAAGGGTCATCCCAAGAGTAGTACTTAACTCTTGCTAGGAATTGGCTTTTGTCCTGTTTTGACCAGTGTGAAGGCATTTCTTCGGTGACAAGGTAGTTGACAATGTCAGCGTACCAAGGATTAACAGAGATGGCGAATAGTTGTTCGTCTGGAAAGGTTTCAGGGATGGGCTGGGTGTCGAAGGATGACTCTAAAGTCAGTCTAGACAAGTGATCAGCCACTACATTCTCAGTTCCTTTCTTATCCTTAATCTCGAGGTCGAATTCCTGCAGTAAGAGAATCCATCGAATTAATCGAGGCTTGGTTTCCTTTTTCGACATGAGATAACGAAGGGCTGCATGATCAGTGTACACAACCACCTTAGTGGCTAAGAGGTACTGACAAAATTTATCAAGGGCGAAGACTACCGCCAGGAGTTCTTTCTCAGTGGTGGAGTAATTCATTTGGGCAGAGTTAAGAGTTTTGCTCGCGTAGTAGATCACGTGTGACCTTTTTTCAACTCTCTGCCCTAGAACGGCTCCTAACGCGTAGTCAGAAGCATCGCACATTACCTCGAAAGGTAGAGTCCAGTCCGGGGGACGGATAATGGGCGCAGTAGTGAGCTCAGATTTGAGACGCTCAAATGCCTTGACACAGTCAGCATTAAAGTCGAAAGGACTATCTTTAGCCAGAAGATGGGACAGAGGTCGAGCGATTTGAGAGAAGTCCTTGATGAATCGCCTATAGAATCCTCCGTGTCCCAAAAAGGAACGGATGTCACGTACGGACTTAGGAATGGGCAAGGTCGAGATGATATCGATTTTAGCTTTGTCGACCTCAATGCCCTGATGGGAAATGACATGTCCCAGAACTATGCCTTTCTTCACCATGAAGTGGCATTTCTCCCAATTGAGGACAAGTCGCTTGTCCTGACAGCATTGAAGTACCAGCCCTAGATGGTTCAGACAGTCATCAAAGGATGACCCAAAAACTGAGAAGTCGTCCATAAAGACTTCGAGGAATTTTTCCACCATGTCAGAGAATATGCTCATCATACACCTTTGAAAGGTCGCGGGTGCATTGCAGAGGCCAAAGGGCATGCGCTTGTAGGCAAAAGTGCCAAAGGGACAAGTGAAGGTTGTCTTCTCGTGATCCTCAGGGGCGATTGGTATTTGATTATACCCTGAGTAACCATCGAGGAAGCAGTAATAGGAGTGACCTGCTAATCTCTCCAACATTTGGTCTATGAAGGGTAAAGGAAAATGGTCCTTCCTAGTGTTGGTGTTGAGTCGTCGGTAATCGATGCAGACTCTCCACCCTTTCTTCAGGCGCTGGGTTACCATTTCCTTGTTCTCATTTTCCACAATTGTGAATCCTGCCTTTTTAGGGACGACATGAATAGGACTCACCCATTTGCTATCGGAGATGGGATAAATGATACCCGCATCTAACAGTTTAAGGACCTCATCCCGGACTACATCCTTCAAGACGGGGTTCAACCTCCTCTGGTGTTCTCGGGAGGTTTTGGATTCATCCTCGAGATAGATGTGATGTTGGCACACCGAGGGGTCTATGCCTCGAATATCATCTATAGTCCAACCTATCGCAGATTTGTGCTTGTTGAGCAGCTCGAGAAGTTTCTTACGTTCACTCGCAGATAAAGCGGAAGCAATAATGACAGGGTAGGTTTCCTTAGGACCAAGATAGGCATAGGAAAGATCTGTGGGAAGAGGCTTAAGCTCCAATATTGGAGCAGATGGAGTAGAAATAGGTGTCACAGAAGACACGGATTGAAGAGGTTTGACTTCAGTAGGTAAAGGAAGGATAGGTTCTCTGGCCATGGTTATCAGAGGCTCGAACTCGATGAGTGGAGCGGGGATCTCTAGCAATGGAGCAGTTTCCAAAAGATCATTGAGATCAGAAATAGCTGACTCTGTTGCAAAGTCAGCTCCAAAGTGTTCTAGACACTGCTTAAGAATATCTTCGGTGGAGTCCGGGATTAGACTCTCAACGGCACACATTTCATCGGTCACTTCGCGATCGGCATCTTGTTGCATTAAACGAAAGATATTGACCTCAGCTTTGAGGTTTCCGAAAGCAATGGACATGTTTCCGTCCCGGCAATCGATGTGTGCGTTCGCGGTGGCAAGGAATGGACGGCCTAAGATGACCGGAATGCGGTTATCCTGACACGGCTCGGTGTCTAGAATGATAAAGTCCACAGGATAATAAAAGTCAGCGACTTTTACTAGGACATCTTCAATGATTCCTCTTGGAATCTTGATGGACTGATCAGCCAATTTCAGGGTGACATTGGTAGGCTTCATATCTTTCAGTCCTAACTGCTGATATACCGAGAATGGTATGAGATTAACGCTAGCCCCTAAATCTAGCAAAGCAGTGCAACTAAAGTTGTCGCCAATTTCACATTGGACAGTTGGGCTACCTGGATCCTTGTGTTTGATCACACTGTTGCGTTGAATGAACGCCGTAGCTTTTTCGGCCAAGAAGGCAGCTTTGGGTACATGCGTACGCCGCTTAACTGTGCACAAGTCCTTGAGGAATTTGGCATAGGAAGGGATTTGCTTGATAGCAGAAAGGAATGGGATATTGATCTGGAAGTCTTTAAAGACATCTAAGATCTCAGAGAATTGTTGATCCCGCTTATCTTGGACAAGTCTGTCCGGGAAGGGAGGCTTTACTCGACAAATGGATTTGTCTTTAGCCTTAGATTTCTGCACAGGGATATCTGATGTTGGTGCAGAGGTAGAAGAAGCAGAGGTAGGATTTGGACTAGTTTCCACGGTGCGAGTGATGGGTGCTGGAGATGGCACCGGTGGTGATTGGACTCCCATGTCCACAGTTTTTCCAGATCGTAGGGTGGTTACAGCTTGCACCTCCCCTTGACACTTCTCATTCGGGCTTTGTGAAAATAGGGTTTTTTTCCGCGTCGTTGGTTACGGAAACCCTAATTTCAACACATTTTTAACTGATCCGAGACATTTAACCTGTAAAATGGGCAATTTTGCACAGTGGCTTGTATCGGATGTCGATCCGCACTTGAGATTAGTCGGGTTAGCGCAATAATGACATAAAATGATGGGAAATTTGCAGAGAATGGAACATAATTTTATTCAAATCAACTTCATTCAATCGAACATGTCTCTTACAATGAAAAGCAAACCAAAATAACTAAATTATAAAGCATAAAAAAAATAGAATAAACTAGAGATAGAATTTTAAAAACTAGAGAGAGAAAATTATAAATGAGAGAGAAAGTAGGTCGAGAAAGAAAGTGAGAAATAGAGAGAGAAAGTGATAGTAAGAGAGAGAACGTGAGAGAGAAGATGAGAGGGAAGGCATTTTAGATAAAGATAGTAGAAGCTTAGAGGGAGAAACTAAAGAAAAGAGAGAGAAAGGGTGAGACTTACCAAACTTACCGGGGGTTGCTTCGGCCATTGATGATGGTGAAGCACACGTGGTGCAATGGAGAGGAAGTAGTTAGAGGACATGGTGAGGAGTTGCAGGCCAAGATCAGCAAGTCATGAGGATGAAACCCAAACCTATGGTGATCCGGGGAGGAGTGGATGCATGCTGGTTTGGTGGTGCCATGGAGGAGGCGTCTGGATACCACGATGATGGAGATGAAGATGGCTTGAGGCGGTTGCAAGAATGGAGACAGCGGCAACGAGCATTGCTTGGCTGACCTTGGATCAACGAAGATGCTTCACTATGGCTGGTGGTGCTGACGAAGTTGCAGGTGAAAGGGGTTTGCTGGCCGGTTGCAACAAGCGGTGATGATGGTGGGGGCGGACTGGTGAGGAAGAAGACTATAGCGTATGGTGACGAGCCGGTGGGAGAAGCATCCCTGTTGGAGTGTGTTGTAGGTCCAGCAAGTTGCACTCCGACAATGGAGGGAAGAGGATGCGAGGAGCACCCAACTTGCAGCACCGTTTGGAGTGCTACAAAAGGAGGAGCGGTGGTTGATGGAGAAGATCACAACGGTGAAGGGGTGATGGAAAACGTGCTGCCCACAGGTGAGATGGTGTGGTGGTTAGCTGTGGAGGAAGGGAGGCGCTAGGGGACTGTGGTTGCTAGCGCTGGACGGTGCAAGGAGGAGGACGAAGCAGCAGGTTCAGGCGGTGGAGGTGGACTGGTTAACGTGAACCAGTCCGCCGGAGGAGTTTAAAAACTCGCCTGCTGGTTGCAGGCGCAAGTGGAGGTGCAGCTGGAGGCTGGCGGTCGTGCAGCAGCAAAGAGAGAAGAAAAAAAAAAAAGAAGAAAGGAAGAAGAAGAAGGCGGAGACGGCCGGAGTTCTGCAACTCCGGCTGGACGAAAAAAAAAAAAAAAAAAGAAAAGAAGAAGAAGAAGAAGAAGACGAGAAGGAGAAGAAGAAAGAAGAAAGGGAAGAGAGGAAGAGGGACGAAGAGAAGGAAGAGAAGAAAGAGAAGAGAAGAGAAGAAGGAAGAAGGACGGCCGGAGTTGCAAACCTGCAACTCCGGCGAAGAATGGTGAAGAAGACGAACAGTTTGATGGCGATCGGATGGATGGTGACTTGATTTGGACTCAGATTGGTAGATCGACAGATCTAGAGAGATCCAACGGTCCGATTGAAGATCCAACGGTCCGATGGAAGATCCAATGGTCAGAAAGCTAAGGGAGATGAGATAGAGCCGATGGGTAGGAGTTCTGGGGTTAGGTCAGTAGATTCGAGGATCGAGAGATGAAGAGAGAGAGAGAATAAGAAGAGATGAGAGAAAAAGTATCAAAAAAATGGAAAAAAGCACTGGCGGAGGGTCTGGAACCCTGGTCTTCACTGTGACCATCCTCACACTTCTCCAGTAGAGTCGACTATCATTCTTTGCTGACTCATGTGGCTTTAAACGCTTTGGTCCGTCTTTTGGTCATTGGCTCTCCTGCTCTCTTCGTTCTTTGGGCCGGCTTTTTGGTCCTCTTATTCAGCTCATATTTGGCCCATATCTTCTAGTCATAGCATGTGGGCTCTTTAAGCTTTGATAATGGGCTTTCATGATCGATTTGGGCCCACAAGTCTCGAGAATCGTCCCATCGGGGTTTCCTGTGACAGAAGAAGCGCATAATGAGACTTTATCAGAACGGCTTAATATCTAGACTTCCGAAAATGTGTTTAATGCATGCAAATATACCATTTCGTCCAGAAAAGTGTGTTCTACGCAACACAAGAGACTCTTACGTAGAAAAGTAGGTAAATAGAGAATTTTAACGTAGGAGAATGCAATAACGCTAAAAGGATAATTGCTTAAAATAAGCACTTTTGAGCGAATATCACTTTGAGATTGGGATCCGATCTCATATACTGCCCCTTTGGCATTTCCTTTAGGGTTGGCAATGGGTTGGCTAGGAAAGATCCCCTTAGCTTTCTCAGCTTCCAAGTTACCTAGACGTTGCTCTAGACGAAGCATGGATTGCTGTTGCTGTTGCTCTAGGCGTTGCATAGATTGTTGTTGCTGAGTAATGAGTTGAGCTAGAAGGTCTAAGATACCAGATTTGGGGAGCGACTGTTGGGGGGCAGCTAATGGGAGCTGAGGCACCAATTCGCGACTCGAGCTCATTGGGGCATTATAGTTATAGGCTGGAGAATTAGTTGGGACAATCGGTTGGTTCTGAAAGTTCTGGGGAACTCTTTGCTGATTCTGAAATGTGCTCGATTGTCCAGAGTATTGACCCTGTTGGAACTGTTGGTTCTGAGTAGATGGGTACTGACTCTGCTGGTATTGTCCCTGATTGAATTGCCTATTGGGTTGATTGAACCCAGGAGGATACATGCCCTGAGGCAGACGCGGAGGTTGAGCTTGTGGTTGAGTAGACTGAGGCCTCTGATATTCGCTCAAAAGTGCTTATTTTAAGCACTTATCCTGTTAGCGTTATCGCACTCTCCTACGTAAAACTGCTCTAATTATCCACTTTTCTACGTAAGAGTCTATCTCATTGTGTAAAACACACTTTTCTGGACGAAATGGTATATTTGCATGCATTAAACACATTTTCGGAAGTCTAAATATTAAGCCGTTCTGATAAAGTCTCATTACGCGCTTCTTCTGTCGCAGGAAACCCCGATGGGACGATTTTCGAGACTTGTGGGCCCAAATCGATCATGAAAGCCCATTATCAAAGCTTAACAAGCCCACATGCTATAACTAGAAGATATGGGCCAAATATGGGCTGAATAAGAGGACCAAAAAGTCGGCCCAAAGAACGAAGAGAGTAGGAGAGCCAATGACCAAGAGACGGACCAAAGCGTTTAAAGCCACATAAGTCAGCTGATATTCGCTCAAAAGTGCTTATTTTAAGCACTTATCCTGTTAGCGTTATCGCACTCTCCTACGTAAAACTGCTCTAATTATCCACTTTTCTGCGTAAGAGTCTATCTCATTGCGTAAAACACACTTTTCTGGACGAAATGGTATATTTGCATGCATTAAACACATTTTCAGAAGTCTAAATATTAAGCCGTTCTGATAAAGTCTCATTACGCGCTTCTTCTGTCGCAGGAAACCCCGATGGGACGATTTTCGAGACTTGTGGGCCCAAATCGATCATGAAAGCCCATTATCAAAGCTTAACAAGCCCACATGCTATAACTAGAAGATATGGGCCAAATATGGGCTGAATAAGAGGATCAAAAAGTCGGCCCAAAGAACGAAGAGAGTAGGAGAGCCAATGACCAAGAGACGGACCAAAGCGTTTAAAGCCACATGAGTCAGCAAAGAATGATGGTCGACTCTACTGGAGAAGCGTGAGGATGGTCACAGTGAAGAACAGGGTTCCAGACCCTCCGCCAGTGCTTTTTTCCATTTTTTTTGATACTTTTTCTCTCATCTCTCCTTATTCTCTCTCTCTCTTCATCTCTCGATCCTCGAATCTACTGACCTAACCCCAGAACTCCTGCCTATCAGCTCTATCTCATCTCTCTTAGCTTTCTGACCGTTGGATCTTCCATCGGACCGTTGGATCTTCAATCGGACCGTTGGATCTCTCTAGATCCGTCGATCTACCAATCTGAGTCCCAATCAAGTCACCATCCATCCGATCGCCATCAGACTGTCTGTCACATCATTCTGTGAGATGATGGACATCATCAACCCATGAGGGCCAATAGCCGGGCCCATCTTCATCGACCCGCTGACCGACCAGTTAGTGGACCCCGCGAATTTCAAAAATAATTTTAATTAAATGGGGGGTCCACTAATTGGGGAGATTCCCCATAGAAAAGTAGGTTTTTACTTCAAAAAAAAAAAAAAAAAAAAAAAAAAATATTTTTTTTATTTTCAAAAAATACCCTATTTCCATTAATGGAAATAGGGAGCTTTATAAGAGGAGGGAGAAGGGTTCGTTCGAACCCTAATCCCCCTCCAATCTCTTCCATTCTCTCCCCCTATCAATCCCGCACGTTTTCCCTTCTCCCTCGGCCCCATTCTCCTTCTTTTTCTTCTTTTCTTTTTTTTCCTTTTCTTCATCTTCTTCACGTCTTCGCCGGAGTTGCCTGCAACTCCGGCCGTCTGGTAAGGCTTTCTTCTTCCTCTTCTTCTTCTTCTTCTTCTTCTTCTTCTTCTTCTTCTTCTTCTTCTCCTTCTTCTTCTAGCATCTGTCTTCCTCATTTTTTCTTTTTCTTTTTTTTACTGACCAGAGTTGCAGGCTGCAACTCCGGCCGACTCTGCACACAGGCAGCACGTTGCTGCTCCCTACTCCTCCCTACTCCTCCCTCTCCTCATCTTCCCCTTCTTATTCTTCTTATTCTCCTTCCCTTCTTATACTGTTTTCAGTCTCAAAACAAAAAAAAAAAAAAAGAATGATGGTCGACTCTACTGGAGAAGCGTGAGGATGGTCACAGTGAAGAACAGGGTTCCAGACCCTCCGCCAGTGCTTTTTTCCATTTTTTTTGATACTTTTTCTCTCATCTCTCCTTATTCTCTCTCTCTCTTCATCTCTCGATCTTCGAATCTACTGACCTAACCCCAGAACTCCTGCCTATTAGCTCTATCTCATCTCCCTTAGCTTTCTGACCGTTGGATCTTCCATCGGACCGTTGGATCTTCAATCGGACCGTTGGATCTCTCTAGATCCGTCGATCTACCAATCTGAGTTCCAATCAAGTCACCATCCATCCGATCGCCATCAGACTGTCTGTCACATCATTCTGTGAGATGATGGACATCATCAACCCATGAGGGCCAATAGCCGGGCCCATCTTCATCGACCCGCTGACCCACCAATTAGTGGACCCCGCGAATTTCAAAAATAATTTTAATTAAATGGGGGGTCCACTAATTGGGGAGATTCCCCATAGAAAAGTAGGTTTTTACTTAAAAAAAAAAAAAAAAAAAAAAATTTTTATTTTCAAAAAATACCCTATTTCCATTAATGGAAATAGGGAGCTTTATAAGAGGAGGGAGAAGGGTTCGTTCGAACCCTAATCCCCCCCCTTTCTCTTCCATTCTCTCCCCCTATCAATCCCGCACAGATCTCTTCTCCTTCTGGCCCCATCTTCCCTTTCTTCTTCTTCTTTATCTTGATCTCGCCGGAGTTGCAGAACTCCGGCCGCTTCTTCTTCTCCTTCTTCTTCTTCTTTTTCTTCTTCTTCTTCTTCTTTTTCTTCTTTTTCTTCTTCTTCCTGCGTCTGCAAAGGCGAGCAGCACCACTAGCACCGCCTGCACCATCCACTCCTATCACCGTCTTCTTCATTAAAACCACCGCCGGAGTTGCAGGTTGCAACTCCGGCCAACTGAGGGCTGCCCTTCGTATCTCTCCCATTTCAGCAACCGTGCCCCTCCTTTCCGCCCTCTCCACCAGCCGTTCCACTCTTTCACGGTGCTGCCCCTTCTCCTTCTTCATCTTCTCTACAGCACCGTTGCAACTCCGGTGAAGAACCAGCAACTTGCTAGCGCCTCACCACCCTCTTCTTCTTCTTCCTCTCTTCTCCTCCGCACGAGCACCATCCTTCACCATTTCACCTGCTGCTCCGCCTCTTGCTACAGCAAGGCAGCACCGTTCCATAAGTCCCCATCGGTCAACACCCCTGGCCATCATTTTCGGAGAATTCCACCACCGTCTCTCCACGTTTCCAGCAACGTCTTCCCTGCTAAAAGAACCAGGCTCTTCTTCCTCGTTGCTGCCCCTTGAATATGTACCCTCAACTTCTCCACCATAGAGGGTAGCAACCACTGATCTGCAACCTAGTCCGGCGTCTCCATTAGCAACACCGCACCACTGCTCACCTTAATCACCTCTTGGAACATGCGGGTTGTGCACCTTAGGAGCAACGTCTGCAAGTTCCAACTGAGTTTTTCTTGCAACAGTCATGCATAGCACCTTCATCAAAGGTGTGCATTCTCAAACCTACAACGAGATGGCTCCAAACCCACCACGGTAAGACCAAATGTATTTTCTCTATCCACCTCTCCTTTCTATCTCTACTCTCTATCTCTCTATATTTTCCTTCTCTAGTTTCATTTTTTTTACTTTTCATGCTTTTTAGGTTAGTTTTAAGTCTTATTTTGTCTGCCAATGTAAGAAGTTTATTTTTATTCAATAAAATTAGTTTTCTTTCAAGCTCTTGTTCTTGATCTTTTTTTTTTACAAGTAGTAATTTTGAATTCATTCGTTTGATAATTTCTTTAATGAAAATTCGATCTCCAAAATGAAAAATCATGCTTGAATCCCGATTTCTCCACCATTCTCACCTCTCCATCAATTTTTGTCTCAATTGCCATCATTTCATGTTCTTTATTACACTAACCAATTAATCCCGAGTGCGGATCGACATCCGACACGAGCCACTGTACAACCCTGTGAAATTTTGCAGGATTTGAGTGAAAATCTCGGATAATATACAAATGTGTTGATTCTAGGGTCGTTCTCTCAACGACAGAAAAACCCTACTTTCAGCCTCCAAGAGAAGTTAGGGTGGTTTCTCGTGTCCGGATGATAAGATTGACTATACGAGTTCTGAGTGGGTGGTTTGTATGTGCTGAAAGCACAAACTTCTTCCTGAAGAGGATTAGACCATCCTTCATTCAAAGGACAATGCTCAGTAGTATGGGAGGGTTGCAGACAGAGGGTGCAGGATTCCATAGGGCTCTCGTGTCCCACATGCATGACTGGGGTAGATTGTTGAGTAGGCTTTTGTACAGACACAGCCAGTGCCGAGACTGACTTGCTCAACTCTTGAATGACAGATCGAAGCTCAGTATCAGCTGTAGCATCATGTCCCTTGGTTGTCCTTTGGACCGAAGTGGTTCGACTGAACTCTGAGTCAGTCGTCAAATGTTGAGAGTTTTCTCCTAACTCTCCCAAGAATTTGTATGCATCGGTCGGAGTTTGGTGCAGGAATTTTCCTTGGCACATTGACTCTACCATGGTCCGGGACTCATCAGTAAGTCCCTTATAGAAGACGTGGACAAGATTTCCCTTGTCGATGCTATGGTGGGGACACTTAGTCAGGTAGTCTTGGAATCTATCCCATGCTTCAAAAAATTTCTCATCGGACTTCTGTCTAAAGTCCTGAATGAGTTGCTTCATTTGGTTGGTCCGAGTCATGGGGTAGAATTTAGACATGAATTTGCCCACCAATTCTTTCCAACTGCTGATTGAATCAGCGGGTAAGGAGTATTGCCAATCTGAGGCTCGGTCTTTGAGCGAGAATGGGAAAACTCGCAGACGCACATTGTCATCATCGAGGTTCTGATTCTTGAAAAGTAGGATGACATGTTGGAATTCCCTAATATAGGAATATGGGTCTTCTCTTGGGAGACCACGAAAGGTTGGCAGCATTTGGATCGTCTGTGGCCTGATCTCGAACTGTACTGCCGTAGTAGGTGGGAGAACAATGCAAGTGGGCGGATTGGCAGAGATAGGAGCGAAAGTCTCGATAAGAGGTCGTTCGACTGCCATGACTACAAAAGTAGTAGTACTGGGGGAGGCGGGTGGTGAAAGAGATGGGGAAGAATTCAGTGGAGGATCCACTGTAGGGACGTGATTCTCAGATCGAACCAAGCGCTTGTTCGGGCGGGTCCAACCGGACATACGCTAATGAGGCAAGGTCTATACTTGGCAAAAAGTTGCCAGAGAGGAACACTATCCTAAATGATGCACACCAAGCACAGATAATCCTATTCTAAGCAATCAGGATATATTTTAGGAATTATCTTTGTTAGTTTTGGGGCTAGAGTAGATTATGACAGTGGGCGGACCACTGGTTTATCTTTTAACCGCCGGACTAACTGTTTTGCACTCAGAGGTTCTCACCAGGCTACACTCTTCAGAGCGAATCCTTTAGTACTAACTCTAGTTAACAACAAGGCAATCCGAAGCCTAGACAGACGTGCGGCACAATGGCTGACTTAAGTACGTCCCAGACTAACCGGATTGGTCAAGTGTATCGGGTTAAGCTAGGGTTGATGCGTGTTCCTAGTCCACACGCAACTAATCGTCGAATAGTCCAAGATGCCACGTCGAGCTCAGTGTACTTGAGTAGCAGGGACTTATGGGTGTGTTAGACAACAGGGACCCGCGCTCGTGGTCTTATTTCGATTGGATGTTAAGCGGGTTCGCTGTGTGTGGATTTTTTCCTCGAACACCGGGCTAATTGGCTCTACTTCTTGATTCTTTTTATTATAAATGGATCCTGGGGATCAATTTCAGCTGGAGTGATGAGGTGGGTGATGAAATCCCACCAGTTTCAATTTTGGAGCTGGGTCTGCTCTCTTAGAGTTGATTGATTAACGGCCACGCCACGCAAGTCGAATAATATGTATGCAAAAGCAAATAGACAAGCGGCAATGATTCACTCAATATGCTCTGTATCGCACTCAAGGCGAGGATAGAGACTTACCTCCCGCGGGCCACGCCACGGGGTCTCCTCCGTGGGTTAGAGAGGGGTATCCTAATGGGCTTGGGCCCGACTCCACCTCTTTGAGCTTTTGCTCTCTACCCACACTGGATCGTGTTCCTGCAGAAAAGTTAGATCGCACGGTCTAGGTAGTCGGGATTCTATTTGGAAGATCTTTGCCTTTTTAGGGTTCACAGAACAAGCACTGGATTTAGGCAAGTTTTTGAATTAGTTTCCAAATTCGAGATGGGTTAAAATTTAGGAATTTCCAGATTGGAAAATACCTAGATTGGAAAGTTTCCCGAACTGTGGAGATCTTCCAAGAAAGATTTGATTGCGAGATCCCTTATAATTTTGGGAAATTTCCCAAAATTGAAATTCTGCTAGATTTGGGGCGTTTCCTTTTGCAGACTTTTCCAAATTCGGAAGATTTCTAAAGATAGAAATTCTTCTAAAGAGGAAACTTCTAAAAGGGGAAACCCTAATTAAGCAGAGTTTCAAGATTTTGGAATCTTTCCAAAAATCGCAAATCCTGAATTGGTAATTTCTAAAAATCTGCAGAATATGAAACCCTAATTTTTTTAATTTTGAATTTATTATTATTTTTTTGGTATTTTCCACTTAATCTAGGGTTTCTAAAAAACCCTAGAACAAGATCTAGCAGTTAAATGGAAAGCAGTAAAATTCCTAAATTATTACAAATTGCACTCGGCCTTCCGAGGCATTAAAAATAGTAATTTAAAAACTGCTAAAAATCAACAAAAACAAAAAATAGAAAGTTTCCCGAAAAGGTCAGGCTGGCCAAATTGAGCAGCTTTTCGCTTCAGCAACTTTCCAATTCCGTCTTTACGTCCTTTTTCACACTCCCGAACACCCGAGCGGCAGCGGCGCCATTTGATAGTAAGGTTTTTCCGCGTCGTTGGTTACGGAACTCCTAGATCTCAATAATATTTGTAATTATCCGATTCTTTTTTTACTCAAATCCTGCAAAAAATCACAGGGTCGTACAGTGGCTCGTGTCGGATGTCGATCCGCACTCGGGGTTAGTTAGCGCGACTCATGAACATGCAATGACGGAGTTTTATCAAGAAAATATGGAAATGATGGTGGGGTGAGAGTGGTGATTGAAATGGTCTTTAAAACATTATTTGTTGTGATTTTAGAGAGAAAAACTACCAAGAATTAGAAACAATCCTATGCATCAATTATTCGAATTTAAACACTAAAACTCCAAAATGAACCCAATTTTATTCATTCAATCAAAGTACGAGCCTTACAAACTTCTAAGCAAAACATTATCAAATCAGCCAACTTTAACTAGAAAGCATATAAACAAAAACTAAACTAGAGAGAGACATAAGAGAGATGAGAGAGAAAATCAAATCTAGAGAGAGAAAGAGAGCTTGAGAGAGAAACCTAAGAGATGAACATGGAGAGAGAGAAAGTAGAAGGAGGAAGAGATGCTTACCATGATTCTTGAAGGGGATTTGAGGACTAGGTACATCCGACCATTGATTTGGCTAAGCGCTCGGAGCAGAGATACACAGCCATGTGGTTGCTAGCACAAGTATATGGCCAAACCATGGAGACAACGGTGCTAGTTGCTGGCTGCACGATCAAGCTTTTTCAAGCCATGATGTTGCAAGCTTTTCAAGCCACGATGAGCAGGGAGTTGGGGCACAAAACGTGGTGGACGACAACGATGGTGAGTGCGACCTCTTCTCCTCTTCTCTTCTTCTTCTTTTCTCTTTTATTTTTTTATTTTTTGGTTTTTT
Organism: Euptelea pleiosperma; assembly: GCA_035048495.1. Classification (NCBI taxonomy): domain Eukaryota; kingdom Viridiplantae; phylum Streptophyta; class Magnoliopsida; order Ranunculales; family Eupteleaceae; genus Euptelea; species Euptelea pleiosperma. Next base: position 20,376,943 of record CM068543.1, read on the forward strand.
TTTCTTTGCATGTGAGAACGGCTTAGCGAAGCAGACCTGCAACTCAGTTGTAGATCGTGGTGAGGCGGTGGAGGGAATTCAATGGAGAATGGAGTCGAAACCTTCACTGTGACTTCAATGGGGGACCAAAATGGTGCTGTGTTGCAAAGTAGAGAATCGTGAGATGGCTGTAAGAGGAGGTGATGGAGGGTGCGGATTGGATTGCAGACCATGTAACCGAATGGAGAAGCTGGAGGAGGCGCTCATGGCAGATTGCACGCTGGCGCTAAGACCTGCAGGTGGCGGCGCTCATGGAGGTGGGGAGGTGGTTCCAGACGGTCCTCCTTCCATTCCTCTTCTATCTTTTTTTTTTTATTTTCTTTCTTCTTTCTTTCTTGGTGAATCTCGGCTGGGGTTTAGACGGAGGATGGAGATGGTGAGTGGTTCGGGAGATGAGAACGTGGGGGAGAGAAGGGGGCGGTAATGGTGTAGCAGGTAGGGGGCGGTAATGTGGTTGTGGTGGCTGGTTTTCTCAGTGGAGAAAATGTCAAAAAAAATGGGCTGACAGCTTGGGGTGTGTAGATTGAGAGAGGGACGTCCTGGAGAATGGAAGGGCACTGGTTTTGAAAGATGTGGAAGAGAATGAGAGAGAGACAGTGTGGATGGTGGGCTGCTGCAAGTTGCAGCGGTTTTGAATGGGGCGTGGGAGAGAGGCTACAAGTGGTGGAGTTCTATCTTCAAGTGGTGACGGCTTGTATTCCTACCCAAATCGTCAAGAGGCGAGAGCGGGAATGTGGGGAGAGAAAGAGAGGGGCGTGGAAGGGAGAACCAGCTTTTCCCAGCCGGTTTCAATGGTGGAGACGGTGGCTAACGGCTTGGGAAAGAAAAAAAAAATTAAAAAGTGAGTTGAGGGAGAGAATGTAGAAGAGAGAGAGATGTATGGGGGGGGGGGGTCAAAACGGCAATGGTTGCTGCCTTTATATAGGAACCGTTAGGTTTCCTTCCATCTTTTTGGTAGGAATAATAGAAACCCATGGTTTCTAAAACTTTTCCTCATTCTTTTGGTAGAATCGTGGGTTCCTAGATTAGAAACCCACGATTTCTAAAAGTTTACTTTCCACAAAAAGTTTTTCCAGCCTTTGTATAGAACTGTGGGTTCCTAACTTAGAAACCCATGGTTTCAAAAAAAAAAATGTAAATACCTCCACATTTTTAGAAAAAATTCCTTTCTTGAAAAAAAATGCTTTGATTCTAAAATCTTTTCAAAATTCTCTCCTTTCCTTCTTTAGTAGCCATTTCCTATTCATGCTAGGGATGTGGGTCCTACTGAATGGTTGGGCCATGGGTAATGGGCCCGCACTTCATCTTGGCTTAGACCCATAGGATTGAACATGAAGTGATGAGGGCCATTGGATTTATGAGATGGTGAGGGGGATGGTTGGGGGACTGACTGAGTGATTGTATGGTAGAGATGGACGTTGATGATCGAGTGATGGAAATTGGCCAAGGTAGGCCGTAGAATTAAGTGATTGAGGGAAGGGAGAGGATCGGATGATGTGGATTTGAGAGTAGAGAGAGAATGATGATTTGGAGAGAGAAATGAGAGAGGAGAGAGAAAATATTTACAAAATAAAGAGAAAAAATGCTAGCAGAGGGACTTGAAACCTTGGTCTTTGACTTGGTCTTCTGCATGCTTTACCAACTGAGCAAGCACTCGCCTTATGTTAGTTTATAAGCTTTAATCTCTTTAGTTTCTTCTTTGAGGGCTTGTCTCTCCTTCTCTCTTGATCGTCCCTCGATTCTTTCGACTCTCTGGCTCTTCCTGTCATTGGCCTATATCTTCTCATCCTCAGCCTGTTGGTCCTTCAGCTTTGATCCTAGGCTCTGGAAGTTGATTGTGGGCCCGCATTCTCGAGAATTGTCCCATCGGGGTTTCCTGCGATAGAAGAAGCGCGTAATGAGACTCTATCAGAATGACTTCATATCTAGACTTCCGAAAATGTGTTTAATGCATGCAAATATACCATTTCGTCCAGAAAAGTGTGTTCTACGCAATGACATAGACTCTTACGTAGAAAAGTGGATAATTAGAGCAGTTTTACGTAGGAGAGTGCGATAACGCTAACAGGATAAGTGCTTAAAATAAGCACTTTTGAGCGAATATCAGGGACTCGCCTGGGGGAGCTTTTTGTGATGATGGCGAACCAAGAGATGGTGGCTGCTCTTGCCGGTCGTGATGACCAGTGGCTAAGGCGGTGGTGCAGCACCGTGAGTGGAGGTGGAGAAGATGGTGGATTGATGGCTTGGAGGTCGGTGGAGACAACCCAGCGACCTCTTCTTCTCCTTCTTCTTACGATGGAATGTTTTGGGAGCAAAGGGGCGTGGGAGAGAGAGGTACGTGGGGCGGTGCACCTGCTGTGGCACTTGCAGGGGGGAAAGAGTAGCAGGGGGATGCTATGGTGGTGGCCGGAGTTGCAGGCTGCAACTCCGGTGGAAGATGGTGAAGAAGATGACGAAGAGGGTGGAAGAAGAAGAGGAGAAAGGAGCAAGAAGGAGCGAAAAAGTTCGGGATGGTTTTGGGAAGATAGAGCAAGAGATAGGAGGGGGATTAGGGTTCAAACGAACCCTTCTCCTTCCTCTTATAAAGCTCCCTATTTCCTTTAATGGAAATAGGGTATTTTTGAAATAAAAAAAATAATTAAAATTTTTTTTTTTTTTTTTCTTTTTAAGTAAAAGTCTACTTTTCCTTGGGGAATGTCCCCATTTAGTGGACCCCCCATTTTTTAAAATTTAATTAAAATTATTTGGAAATTCACGAGGTCCACTAACTGGTCGGACAGCGGGTCGATGATGATGGGCCCGGCTACTGACCCACATGGATTGATGATGTCCATCGTCTCACAAGATGATGTGATAGACAGTCTGATGGCGATCGAATGGATGGTGACTTGATTGGGACTTAGATTGGTAGATCAACGGATTTAGAGAGATCCAACGGTCCGTTTGAAGATCCAACGGTCCGATGGAAGATCCAACGGTCAGAAAGCTAAGGGAGATGAGATAGAGCCGATGGGCAGGAGTTCTGGGGTTAGGTCAGTAGATTCGAGGATCGAGAGATAAAGAGAGAGAGAGAGAATAAGGAGAGATGAGAGAGAAAATATCAAAAAATGGAGATAAAAGTATTGGCAGAGGGTCTAGAACCCTGGTCTTCACTGTGACCATCCTCACGCTTCTCCAGTAGAGTAGACTATCATTCTTTGCTGACTCATGTGGCTTTAAACGCTTTGGTCCGTCTCTTGGTCATTGGCTCTCCTACTCTCTCCGTTCTTTGGGCCGACTTTTTGGTTCTCTTATTCAGCTCATATTTGGCCAATATCTTCTAGTCATAGCATGTGGGCTCTTTAAGCTTTCATAATGGGCTTTCCTGATCGATGTGGGCTCGCAAGTCTCGAGAATTGTCCCATCGGGGTTTCCTGCGACAGAAGAAGCACGTAATGAGACTCTATCAGAATGACTACATGTCTAGACTTCCGAAAATGTGTTTAATGCATGCAAATATACCATTTCATCCAGAAAAATGTGTTCTACGCAACACAAGAGACTCTTACGTAGAAAAGTAGATAAATAGAGTATTTTACGTAGGAGAATGCAATAACGCTAAAAGGATAATTACTTAAAATAAGCACTTTTGAGCGAATATCACCGAGTGAAGTGGTATTCCAATCATGAGATCTTCTTCTGTTAAAGATCGATGTCATTCCTTTAAATGATACATATATGAGATCTTTGCTTTCATATATCAACACATCTCCTCACATATAAATTGAGAGAATAGAAGAAAACCCTTCTTGTGTGATTCTATTCTGAGTACTAAACATGTGAGATTTGAGGTCGAGGCATAAGAACTTAGAGGTGATCTGGAAGTCTTAACTCTTGGATGATGAAAATATTGAGCACACACACACGTAGAGTCTGACTATTCTGGGTCATGATTATCAGTCTGTAGTCTTGCCAAAACTTTTCAACTCTTTGCTAGCATGTAATTGTTTTTGCATCTATTCAATGATTTGACGAACGGTGTTTTCTCTGAGTTAATATGAAAAAGTGTGCAGCATATGCAGAGCCCTTTTAAGCTCATTTATTTTGCACTAATTGCCAAGAATTGGCAATATGCTGGTTGGGGGTTGTGATATTCGCTCAAAAGTGCTTATTTTAAGCAATTATCCTTTTAGCGTTATCGCACTCTTCTACGTAAAATGCTCTATTTATCTACTTTTCTACGTAAGAGTTTATTCTGTTGCGTAGAACACACTTTTTTGGACGAAATGGTATATTTGCATGCATTAAACACATTTTCAGAAATCTAGATATTAAGCCGTTCTGATAAAGTCTCATTACGCGCTTCTTCTGTCGCAAGAAACCCCGATGGGACGATTCTCGAGACTTGTGGGCCCAGATCGATCATGAAAGCCTATTATCAAAGCTTAAAGAGCCCACAGGCTATGACTAAAAGATATGGGCCAAAGACGGGCTGAAAAAGAGGATCGAAGAGCCGGCCCAAAGAACGAAGAGAGCGGGAGAGCCAATGACCAAGAGACGGACCAAAGCGTCTAAAGCCGCATGAATCGATGAGGAATGATGGTCTGCTCTACTGGTGAAGCGTGAGGAGCGGCACAGTGAAGACTAGGGTTCCAGACCCTCTACCAGTGATTTTCTCTTTAATTTCTGACATTTTCTCTCTCATCTCCCTAATTCTCTCTGTTCTCTCTAAATCCTAATTTTCTCTCTTCTAGCTCTAATCGACTCTCTCTCCTTGACCTATCACCCTTATCCATCAAATCCACCATTCGATCGCAATCTGATCCATCCATCCTATGCATCTGACCATCCGATCTTGCTACCGATCAGTTGATCATCCATCCTATCACCCACCTGATCTCCATTGTAAAATCTCAGTCCTTAGGGCGTCTTTGATTGTAGAGAAATGCCTCAAATGATTGATTGTGGCTGAGAGCGCATAGCTCGATCTTTGAGGAAAGAAAAATGTATTTTCCTTGATGGGGGTTTCATAAGAAAAATGCATTTTTCTCCCCTGGCGACCAAACGCACCCTAACCCATGGCCTCGTAAGAGGCCCACATCCATTGAGCCCAGTGGTCCACTATCCTACTTGATATTCGCTTAAAAGTGCGTATTTTTCACTGTTATCTTCTAAGCGTTTTCACACTCTCCTACATTAAAATGCTCTATTTATTTACTTTTCTACGTAAGAGTCTCTTTTGTTGCATAGAACACACTTTTCTAGACGAAATGGTATATTTGCATGCATTAAACACATTTTTGGAAGTCTAGACATTGAGTCGTTCTGATAAAATCTCATTACGCGATTCTTCTGTCGTAGGAAACCTCGATGGGACAATTCTCGATACTTGCGAGCCCACATCGATCAGGAAAGCCCATTATCAAAGCTTAAAGAGCCCACATGCTATGACTAGAAGATATGGGCCAAATATGGGCTGAATAAGAGGACCAAAAAGTCGGCACAAAGAATGAAGAGAGTAGGAGAACCAATGACCAAGAGAAGGACCAAAGCGTTTAAAGCCACATGAGTCAGCAAGGAATGATAGTCTACTCTACTGGAGAAGCGTGAGGATGGTCACAGTGAAGACCAGGGTTCAGGACCCTCCGCAAGCACTTTTCTCCCTACTATCTAACATTTTCTCTCTCATCTCTCTTAATTCTCACTCCTAACACTCTCTTTTCTCTATCCTTTCTCTTTCATCTCTCAAAAATCTCACATCCGACCCTTAGATCTTCTCATCCCACCATTAGATCCCCAAATCGACCATCCGATCCCCCTCTCCATGATCTGACAGCCCACAACTCGCCATCCGATTCTAAGATCGATCATCCTAACCCTCAAATCTTCATCATATAACCTCTAATCTAACTCTATCCCATCTCACATGGTTTTTCCACCGTGAGATCTTCCATCAGACCTCTAGATCATCCATCGAACCATGGGATCTCTCCAAATCCTACGGTTCACAAATTCTCAAGCCCTACTCTGACCTAGGCACCCATTGACTCTCTCTCATCATCAATCTTTGGATCTCTCATCCAACGACCTACGATCGCCAAACGATCACACCCATTCGCCAGGAGATCACCACATGCTTTCTCACATCTCAATCTAATGGTTTAGGACAATTCTCTCTAACCTTCACATTTTCTCTCTCCTCACTCCCCTATCTCCTTGTAGGCCCACATCTCTAGTGATGGAGAAACCCACGACAAGGCCTTTAAGTCCATAGGGTCCACTTGAGAACCCATGGCCAAGTGGCCCACACCTTCACCCACAATGTCCATGGGCCTCATGTCCCGCAGCCCATCAATTAGCCCAAAAAGAAAAAAAAAAAAAGAAGAAAGAATTAGAAACCGTGGGCACCTCCTTTCACTCCCCACGCATCTCTCTCCAGCCCATCTATCCTACGGTCCACCCTTCTCTTGGGTTAAAACCCTAAAGCCATCCCTTTAAAAGGGACCCCTTCCTTCCACGTTTTTCTTCTTCCATTCTGTTCTCTCCTCTCTCCCACATTCCACAACTCCTCTCCCATTTGAAGCCGTTTCCCCATCACCTCCTCTACACCCCCTCACCTCCAATGGCAGCACCTTCATTATCCTCCTAGGATTGCCATTTCCTTCTCCATTAGAGCCATCACGAAGCTGCCCAAGGGAGGAGTCGCCGGTCACCACTTAAAGAATGGCTTGCTGCCCTTCACACCAGGTTCTCCATCACCTCCACCATCTTCACGACCGGAGTTGCAGGTTGCAACTCCAGTCTATCCCCACAGACCATCCTCCTTCTTCTTCTCCTTCTTCTTCTTCTTCTTCTTCTTCTTCTTCTTCTTCTCTTACTTCCTCCTCTTTTCCTCCTTCCTGTCAGTCCACCGGAGTTGCAGAACTCTGGCGGATTGAACTTCATCTTTTTCGACCAGCAGGTGCTGTACCGCCTCTCCACCTCAGCAACCTATCCACCGTGCTCCTCCCCTTGCATCACAGCGCACCATCGTGTTGGTTGCACTGCTGTACCGCCCCCTCTTCTTGTTCATCTTCTTCTTCTTCTTAATCTGTCCACCGGAGTTGCAGACTGCAACTTCGGCGATCTTCCACCTCCATTACCGGCTAAAAACTTGCTGGCTCTCCTCTTTGCCCTGCTGCACGCTTGCAAGAATCACCACCGGACCTGCTTCACTCTTCCTCCTTCAAGAGAACCAGGGCGTCCTCCATTTCTTCTTGCTGTGCAATCACCGTTGGGTAACACCATACTTACAGTTGCTGTCCTCAATGTTGCTTCACCCAATGGCTAACACCTACGACTTCCATACTGCCACTTGTTAGGTTCAATATCCTTGTTGCTGCATAGTCCCTCTGTAGTGCTTACCAGTTGCTGAACTAGTAGCAACGTGTGTTGCACACCAGCAACACCGTTTCCCACAATACACCATAGCTCACCACGTGGCTGCTACCATTTTGAGCCACTAGTTGCTGCCCCGTGTTGTGTGGTCATCCACCAAGTTGCACCATTATCACCACCAATCAACTCTCCACAAAGGATATTTGCTGTCCTCTTCTCTCATATCCGGGCATCACCTGTTATGTCTCCACATATTCACCGAAAACCATTATCACCACCAGTGCACATGCAAATCGCACCTCCTTCCACCACCCACAAGCTTGCTGCCCATACCGACGCATGCACCCACGTGCGCACAAGATCCATGTGGCGGATGCAAACCTTTGGTAAGTTCATGGTGAGATCTTTCTTTCTCTCTTTTCTTTCCTTATTTCTCTAGAATTCTCAATTTCTATCTCTAGAATAGTTTCCTCTTTCCCTCGCTATATGTTCTTTATCTCTCTTCTCATTTTCTCTCTCCCTTATACTTTCTCTCTCTGTCTCTAGTTACTCCTCATTTCTCTCTCTTGTTTCTCTCTCTATCACTTTATTTATCAGCTTTCTAGTGTAGTTTTCCTTATTACTTATTTTGAGTCAAATATTGTAAGAACTTTTGGATTAATGAATTAATGGAACTTGTCTTTATTCTCATGTTCTTATTGTTAGTATTAAAGTTTTTTTTTCTAAAAATCACAAATCATGTTTTAAAAAAAAAATCGTACACCACCTTTCTCATCCCGCCTTTATTTCGAACATCATCCCGTCATTTTATGTTCATTATTGCGCTAACCCGACTAATCCCGAGTGCGGATCGACATCCGACACAAATCCCTATACAAAAGTTCATATTTTGCAGGAATTAAATCGGAAAAGATACAAATTTTGTTTGAATTAGGGTTTCCGTAACCAACGACGCGGAAAAATCCTAGTTTCACTACTCACCCACCTTCTGGCCCATGGTCGATGCACTCCGAGCCCACGATTTTTAGCATTCCCATTGGCCAACCACTGGTCGACACATGGCGTTATCTCTTGGCCTAATGATCAATAAACCTCATGGCCAAATAGCCCACGAGCCCATGCCCGTAACCCACATATCATTTATCAAAAAAAAAATAAAAAATAATTAAAAAAATAAATAAATAAATAAAAAATTCTTCTTTTAGAAATCGTGGATTTCTAAGAGAGAAACCTACGGTTTCTCCCATTAAGAGTGAACCCCCAAAACCCTAGCCTCTCTCTCTTCCTTCCTTCCTTCTCTTCTTCCCTATCTTCTTTCTCTTCTCCTTCTTCTTAGGCGAGCCCCTCTTCTTCGGCCAGTTGCTTTCATCTCCGGCGGACTGGTTTGGTTTCTTCCTTCTCCTCTTCCTTTTTCTTCTTTTTTCCTTTGTTCTTCTTCTTCTTCTTCTTCTTCTTCTTCTTCTCCTTCACACTGCTGGACTGTGTGCCACTTCAGCCAACGTCTTCACCTCCTCAGGCGACTGTAGCTCCGGCGTGCTCCACCACCGTCCTCCTTCACAACCTGCAACGGTAAGCTTTTCCCCCACTTCTTCTCCTTTTCTTCTTCTTCTTGTTTCTTTTCTTCTTCTTCTTCTTCTTCTTCTTCTTTTTCCTGCATCTGCAACTGCGAGCAGCACCACTAGCACCGCCTGCACCATCCACTTCCACCACCGTCTTCCTCATTAAAACCACTGCTGGAGTTGCAGGTTGCAACTCCGGCCAACTGTTGCAGCCCTTCAGCATCTCTTCCTCATCAAGGTTCATCACGAACCAGCAATCTCAAAACTCCTCTCCTCTTCTCCTTCCCCTTCTTCCTTCAAAGCTTTCTTCTTCTTCCCCATTTTCGCCGGAGTTGCAAGTCTGCAACTCTGGCCGTTGATTCTTCTTCCCTTCTTCTTCTCTTCTGCTTCTCTTCTTCTTAATCACCGTCACTTGCTCCTCTCTTCTTCTCTGCCACAACACTGCCACCTGCTGCAACACCGTGCATCCATGGCCATCATCACCATCTGTGCACCTCCACCACCGCCTACATTTGCAATCTCAGCCTACAACTTCGGTGGAGAGTTGCAGACCTATGATTCTCTTCCTTCTCCACCCAACACCGCCACACTCATCTCCATTACGTTCCACTTGGTAGTGTGCAACAGCACCATAGTTTCCACCATTAAAGATGGCTGGATGAAGACGGCCTGCATCATCATTTCCGGTGACTCACAGATCTTGCCGCCTTCCACGAGTTGCAAATTTGAACCCCAGTTGCATCCTCCTCTTGCTGTAATCCTTCCATTACCATTGTACCAGACCACACTTGCTCCTTGGCGTCTCACCGGAGTTCCACTACCCCGCCTTCTTCTTCTCCACATCGTCTTCTTGACGGTCTGAAATTTCTCCTCATCTACTACCAGCAACGTCTTCTTGTCACTGTCCACGGCTTGCTGGCCTACTAATCCATGCTGGGAAAACCACTATGCACCGCTCCTCTCTTTGGATGGACCAACAACCACGTATCTAACGTGGCCGAGAGCTTCCCCTTGCTGGTCGGACATGTTCTTCATGGCCATTTTCTCCACCATCTCACGTGTCCCCTTCGACCTATTGAACCACTAGAGAGCCACCTCCATCAAAGGTCGACTGGCCAAGGTAAGTTTCTAAAAGGGTGAGTACTCTCTCTCTCTCTTCTCCTCTTTAGTTCCTCTCCCTATTTTCTCCACTTTCTCTCTCATCATTTTCTTTCTCTCTAGTTTTACTTTCCTTTCTCTCTCTAGACCTCTCTCTAGGATTAGATTTCTCTCTACTTTCGTCTTTCTCTCTTTTTACACTAGTTTCTCTCCCTAGGTCTCTTATTTCTCTCTCTAGGTTTTGATATTTTCTCTCTCTACTTAGTTTTGATCTCTCTTCTCTTTTTCTCTCTAATTCAATTTTACTATTTTCTAGATTATTTGTTTCATGTTTGAGTTGTAAGTTACATTTGAATTCATGAAATAAAGTTTATTTTGATTCAAGATCGATAGATTCTTGTTATTTTATGTTCCTTATTGCACTGATCTAACTAATCCCGAGTGCGGATACGACTCTGACTTTCCACTGTGCAAGAATTGTCTAATTTTGCAGGATTAAAGTCTCGGATAATTATAAATTATGTTGAAATTAGGGTTGCCGTAAACAACGACGCGGAAAAACTCTACTTTCAAATGCGCCGCTGCCGCTCGGGTGTACGAGAGTGCGAAAAAGGACGTAAGGACGGAATTGGAAAGTTGCCAAATCGGAAAGTTGCTCAATTTGGACAGCCCGACCTTTTTGGAAAACTTTCTATTTTTTGTTTTTAGTGATTTTTAGTAGTCTTTTAGATTACTATTTTTAATGCCTCGGAAGGCCGAGTGTAGAGTTATAATAATTTAGGAATTTTACTACTTTCCATATAACTGCTAGATCTTGTTCTAGGGTTTTTTAGAAACCCTAGATTAAGTGGAAAATACTAAAAAAATTAAAAATCAAATTCAAAACAAAATTAGGGTTTTATATTCTGCAAATTTTTAGAAATCACCAATCAAGGATTTGTGATTTTTGGACAGATTCCAAAATCTTGAAACTCTGCTAAATTAGGGTTTCCCCTCTTAGAAGTTTCCTCTTTAGAAGAATTTCTATCTTTAGAAATCTTTCGAATGTGGAAAAGTCTATAAAAGGAAATACCCCAAATCTAGCAGAATTTCAATTTTGGGAAATTTTCCAAAATTGTAAGGGATCTCGCAATCAAATCTTTCTTGGAAGATCTCCACAGTTCGGGAAACATTCCAATCTAGGTATTTTCTAATCTGGAAATTCCTAAATTTTACCCCATCTCGAATTTGGAACATAATTCAAAAACTTGCCTAAATCTAGTGCTTGTTCAATAGGAACACGATCTAGTGTGGGTAGGGAGAGAAAGCTCAAAGAGGTGGAGTCGGGCCCAAGCCCATTAGGATACCCCTCCCTAACCCATGGAGGCGATCCCGTGGCGTGGCCCACGGCAGGTAAGTTTCTATCCTCGCCTTGAGTGCGATACAGAGAAATTTGGGTGAATCATTGCCGCATGTCTATTTGTTTTCTAGCAACAATTTACTCGACTTGCGTGGCGTGGCCGTTAATCAATCAACTTTAAGAGAGCAGACCCAGCTCCAAAATTAAAACTGGTAGGATTTCATCACCCACCTCATCATTCCAACTGATTTTATCCCAAGGCTCCATTTAATTAAAAAGCATCAAGAAGTAGAGCCAATTAGCCTGGTGTTCGAGGAAAAATCCACACAAAGCGAACCCGCTTAACATCCAATCGAAATAAGACCACGAGCGCGGGTCCCTATTGTCTAACACACCCATAAGTCCCTGCTACTCAAGTACACTGAGCTCGACGTGGCATCTTGGACTATTCGGCAGTAAGATGCGTGTGGACTAGGAACATGCACCAACCCTAGCTTAACTCGAGGGAACACTCTTCTTATACACTTGACCAATTCGGTTAGTCTGGGATGTACTTAAGACAGCCATTGTGCCGCACATCTGTCTAGGCTTCGGATTGCCTTGTTGTTGACTAGAGTTAGTACTAAAGGATTCGCTCTGAAGAGTGTAGCCTGGTGAGAACCTCTTAGTGCAAACAGTTAGTCCGACGGCTAAAAGATAAAGCAGTGGTCCGCCCACTGTCAGAATCTACTCTAGCCCCAAAACTAATAAGATAATACCTAAAATATATCCTGATTGTTTAGAATAGGATTATCTGTGCTTGGTGTGCATCATTTAGGATCACTACTCCAGTGTCTCCTTTTTGCCAAATCTTGGGCTTGCTTTTTCAAGTAGAAGCCCAGTTGGACGTGTCCTAACCTTTGACTGACTCGATCTGAGAGTTAGTCCACCGCACCCCTTTATCTCCTTTGATGGCAGATGAACGGCTTCTGTATGAGACCTACTACAGTTTTTGTAAAAATCTAGGTGATCACTCTCAACAATGGTATGACAATTCTGCGTATCATCATGCTACTCTAGTCCCGTACACTTCTATAAGGTATGATAATCACCGAGATCTAGAATACAATTCAGTACTCCAAGAGCATAAAAATTCAGTCTATGCCCTTCATGCCGCGGTCCAGCAACCTGTGCACAATTCCCAATCTGTTGGATATTACCCTCCTATCCAGCAAGATGTCTGTACCTTTTCATCACCAATGCAGACCTCCTATGGCAACACTTATTATCCGGACAATAAGAGTCACCATAACTTTGGTTGGGAACAGTCTGCCCTCCCGCAACAACTGTCGCAGGATAATTATCCTTCCGGGTTCCATCAACCTAATGGAGAGTATGACTGGCAATACTCGCAATCCCAGTACCCGTCATATCCCCAGAATGACTATTCTGATCAATAGTGGGCCCCTCAGGATTTCCAGAGTCAGCAGCTAGTCCTAGACTCCACTCTGCCTTACAACTTTCATACCCAGTCGGACTACAATCAAGAGTTGGTGGCTACCTCAGCCTATGTGTCCTGATGTTGTGGCCCACTTCTTTTTAGATGCCCTGATAGCCCCTTCAGAGATTAAATAACATGGCCCACCTTTGTAACCGCATGCTCTACCCTTCCACGATGGATCCTTTGTTATGTAAGTTGGTTCGTTGGCTCGATCAACTTCTTCAGATTTGGGTGTCTTCTTGTAGTAGTTCACTGGCTCGTTTAGACCTTGAAAATTTCCTAGATAGGATTCCTTAGGCTATGATCCAGATTCATTTCTCTCAAAACATATTTATTCTCTGTTCCAATTGATCATATCTAGATAGACTGTAGGCTTGATGGAAAGTCGTCCGATTCGGGTTCCCTGTCCACTGATTATTTCTTTGGGCTTGTCATCGGGCTTTGGTCATTGTGTCCTAGATCTTGAAGATTCTCCATATACGATTCCTCAGCTTCATCACACACTTATGTGTTAAGTATCTGCCATCTTCCATCCTGCTTTAAGTTCTTTCTTTTGATAGAGTTGGCGCGTCTTATTAGTGGGTCCATTAACATGGTCTATTGGCTCATTCTCTCTTAGTTCTCGGTTTGGCTATTTCCTGACTCAACCTGTACTTGTCTCATATCTTCTTATCATATCCTATTGGCTCTTTAACTTGAATAATGAGCTTCTGTGGCCGTTCGTGGGCCTGTCAGTCTCGAAAAATGGTCCGATCGGGTTCCCTGCAAAGTGAAAGCACGTAATGAGACTTAATTATAATGGTCTTATATCTAGACTTCCGAAAATGTGTATAATGCATGCAAATATACCATTTCGTCCAGAAAAGTGTGTTCTGCGCAATGAAATAGACTCTTACATAGAAAAGTGGATAATTAGAGCAGTTTTACGTAGGAGAGTCTGATAACGCTTAGAAGATAACAGTGGAAAATACGCACTTTTAAGCGAATATCAGTTGGCACCTCAACTCTCCTTGGCTAGACCACCTCCGTGGGCTACTAAACCCTGTCTAGAGGACCTTCTCTCTCAGTATATTGCCCAGCAACAACAATATTTCCAAGGTCTAGAGCACCAACAACAACAATCTATGGAAAGCTTGGAGCAACGTCTAGTTCAATTAGAAAATGAGAGAGAGGAAGTCAACTTCACTAGCCCACCAATAGCCTATCCTGAAGAGAATGACATGGCCACTGTCTATAATGAGGAGTCGCACAATTGGACCATGTACCAGAATTGCCAGGACGAAATAGAAGTTGTTACCACCCCTAGATCAAGCCGGACTATGGAGGAGCCAGTGTATCCATCTTCGATGCCTTTAAAAGCACCATATCCTGAACCTACCTCAGAGCAACCTATTTCTCACTCTACCTCTACTGCTTCTAACCCGGACCCTGAAGATGATATTCATGACACTGAGCTTTGTCTCGATCGTAGGATTCCAACTGTCCTAGATCTACCAGTCCTACCCACCTCCCTTGGAATGAGTCATAATAGTGATAAACCTGAGCCTCAACATATGGTGCCCTTACAAGTCTCATTACGCGCTTCTTCTGTCGCAAGAAACCCCGATGGGACGATTCTCAAGAATTATGAGCCCAGATCGATCATGAAAGCCCATTATCAAAGCTTAAAGAGCCCACAGGCTATGACTAGAAGATATGGGCCAAACACGGGCTGAAAAAGAGGATCGAAGAGCTGGCCCAAAGAACGAAGAGAGTGGGAGAGCCAATGACCAAGAGACGGACCAAAGCCTCTAAAGCCGCATGAATCGACAAGGAATGATGGTCTGCTCTACTGGTGAAGCGTGAGGAGCGGCACAGTGAAGACTAGGGTTCCAGACCCTCTGCCAGTGATTTTCTCTCCAATTTCTGACATTTTCTCTCTCATCTCCCCTAATTCTCTCTCTTCTTTCTAAATCCTAATTTTCTCTCTTCTAGCTCTAATCGACTCTCTCTCCTTGACCTATCACCCTTATCCATCAAATCCACCATTCGATCGCAATCTGATCCATCCATCCTATGCATCTGACCATCCGATCTTGCTACCGATCAGTCGATCATCCATCCTATCACCCACCCGATCTCTATTGTAAAATCTCAGTCCCTAGGGCGTCTTTGATTGTAGGAAAATGCCTCAAATGATTGATTGTGGCTGAGAGTGCATAGCTCGATCTTCGAGGAAAGAAAAATCCATTTTCCTTGATGGAGGTTTCATAAGAAAAATGCATTTTTCTCCCCTGACGACCAAACGCACCCTAACCCATGGCCTCGTAAGAGGCCCACATCCATCGAGCCTAGTGGTCCACTATCCTACTCACCCACCTTCTGGCCCATGGTCGATGCACTCCGAGCCCACGATTTTTAGCATTCCCATTGGCCGACCACTGGTCGACACGTGGCATTATCTCTTGGCCTAATGATCAATCAACCTCATGGCCAAATAGCCCACGATCCCATGCCCGTAACCCACATATCATTTATCAAAAAAAAAAAAAAAAGAATAATTAAATAAAATAAAAATAAAAAAAAAAAAAAATTCTTTTTCTAGAAACCGTGGATTTCTAAGAGAGAAACCCACGGTTTCTCCCATTAAGAGTGAACCCCCAAAACCCTAGCCTCTCTCTCTTTCTTCCTTCCTTCTATTCTTCCCTATCTTCTTTCTATTCTCCTTCTTCTTGGCGAGCCCCTCTTCTCCGGCCAGCTGCTTTCATCTCCGGCGGACTGGTTTGGTTTCTTCCTTCTCCTCCTCCTCCTTTTTTTTCTTCTTTCCTTTCTTCTTCTTCTTCTTCTTCTTCTTCTTCTTCTACTTCTTCTCCTCCACACTGCTAGACTGTGTGCCACTTCAGCCAACGTCTTCACCTCCTCAGGCGACTGTAGCTCCGGCGTGCTCCACCACCGTCCTCCTTCACAACCTGCAACGGTAAGCTTTTCCCCCACTTCTTCTCCTTTTCTTCATCTTCCTTTTTCTCTTCTTCTTCTTCTTCTTCTTCTTTTTCCTACATCTGCAGCTGCGAGCAGCACCACTTGCACTGCCTGCACCATCCACTACCACCACCGTCTTCTTCATTAAAACCACCGCCGGAGTTGCAACGTGCAACTCCGGCCAACTGTTGCAGCACTTCAGCATCTCTTCCTCCTCAAGGTTCATCACGAACCAGCAATCTCCAAACCCCTCTCCTCCTCTCCTTCCCCTTCTTCCTTCAAACCTTTCTTCTTCTTCTTCTTCCCCATTTTCGCTGGAGTTGCAGGTCTGCAACTCTGGCCGTTGATTCTTCTTCCCTTCTTCTTCTCTTCTGCTTCTCTTCTTCTTAATCACCGTCACTTGCTCCTCTCTTCTTCTCTGCCACAACACTGCCACCTGCTGCAACACCGTGCATCCACGGCCATCATCACCATCTGTGCGCCTCCACCACCGCCTACATTTGCAATCTCCGCCTACAACTTCGGTGGAGAGTTGCAGACCTATGATTCTCTTCCTTCTCCACCCAACACCGCCGCGCTCATCTCCATCACGTTCCACCTAGTAGTGTGCAATAGCACCATAGTCTCCACCATTAAAGACGGCTGGACGAAGACGGCCCGCATCATCATCTCCGGCGACTCACAGATCTTGCCGCCTTCCACGAGTTGCAAATTTGAACCCCAATTGCATCCTCCTCTTGCCGCAATCCTTCCACCACCATTGTACCAGACCACACTTGCTCCTTGGCGTCTCACTGGAGTTCCACTACCCCGCCTTCTTCTCCACATCGTCTTCTTGACGGTCTGAAATTTCTCCTCATCTACTACCAGCAACGTCTTCTTGTCACTGTTCCCAGCTTGCTGGCCTACTAATCCATGCTAGGAAAACCACTATGCACCGCTCCTCTCTTTGGATGGACCAACAACCACGTATCTAACGTGGCCGAGAGCTTCCCCTTGCTGGTCGGACATGTTCTTCATGGCCATTTTCTCCACCATCTCACGTGTCCCCTTCGACTTGTTGAACCACTAGAGAGCCACCTCCATCAAAGGTCGACTGGCCAAGGTAAGTTTCTAAAAGGGTGAGTACTCTCTCTCTCTCTTCTCCTCTTTAGTTCCTCTCCCTATTTTCTCCACTTTTTCTCTCATCATTTTCTTTCTCTCTAGTTTTACTTTCCTTTCTCTCTCTAGACCTCTCTCTAGGATTAGATTTCTCTCTACTTTCGTCTTTCTCTCTCTTTACACTAGTTTCTCTCTCTAGGTCTCTTATTTCTCTCTCTAGGTTTTGATATTTTCTCTCTTTACTTAGCTTTCATCATCTCTCTTCTCTTTCTCTCTCTAATTCAATTTTATTGTTTTCTAGATTAATTGTTTAATGTTTGAGTTATAAGTTACATTTGAATTCATGAAATAAAGTTTATTTTGATTCAAGATCGATAGATTCCTGTTATTTTATGTTCCTTATTGCACTGATCTGACTAATCCCGAGTGCGGATACGACTCCGACTTTCCACTGTGCAAGAATTGTCTAATTTTGTAGGATTAAAGTCTTGGATAATTACAAATTATGTTGAAATTAGGGTTGCCGTAAACAACGATGCGGAAAAACTCTACTTTCAATGATCAATCACCTTCAATGGAGTCTTCGGTGGAGGGAGGATGATTGCTACAGTTACTATTTTCTCTTCAACGGTTTCTCTTTCTCTTGTACGGGATTTCTCCCTTTCTCCTCTATAATTTCTCCCTTTCTCCTATGATTTCTCCCTTTCTCTTTTCTCTTCCTCTTTCAATCGACCTTTTGTTTATGTGGGTGTAACTATGAGGTGGGTGTATATAAGTTAGATGCAACTTATGGTATGTGTAGATAAGTTGTGGGTGTTACAACAAAAAAGGTATGTGCAATTAATGCCACCCCCTCTTTAATGTATCGGAGATTGTGCTTTTTTTTCAAACAAAAGTTCGTCCGGCTTGGGGTTGAGCC
Source organism: Euptelea pleiosperma (assembly GCA_035048495.1). Lineage (NCBI taxonomy): Eukaryota > Viridiplantae > Streptophyta > Magnoliopsida > Ranunculales > Eupteleaceae > Euptelea > Euptelea pleiosperma. Next base: position 20,394,792 of record CM068543.1, read on the forward strand.
ACTTGGCATTTAAAGAAAAGTGGTCGCCAATCGGATTTCTACCCTTCGATTTTGAATAACTCAATGGCTTGGTTGTTCAGGTGAAAAGTCAGGTGGAAAGTTCTGACCCTATTATTACTTAATCTTATCAAACTTCTCAAAATACAAATCACGGTGGTCTTGTAAAGCAGAAAATATATTGGGTGCAATATATAACAAATTAATTATTACGCTGAAACACTCACACTATATTCCTGTGGCCCTCTATCATGATTGAGTCGATCTCACCGTCCATTTGAATTCATGATCTCAGAGAACACGTTCCTTGAAATCATCTTTTCTGAATCACCACTACCACTAGCGAGGATCCGTTGTCCAACCCTCGTCACAGTTGTGCCACTGCTCATTGAATCCGAAAATGGTTCGATACTTGACGATAACTCATTGTCATCCGTTGATATGTTGTAGGAGGCGCTGAAAGGAGTCTCATCATCGTCAGTCATGTTGTGGGACCTACAATTGTCCTCTGCATTCTCTTGCAGCTGTAACGTAAACTCAAGGTTCCACACCACATCGCTCATTGCTGGCCGTTCGATTCCCTGCTCAGCCACGCAGTTCTCAGTGATCTCTGCAAGCCATTTTAAACATTCGGGAGCGATCTTACCCGTAAGATATGGGTCAATCCGATGAAGGGTTCCGCTCCTATTGCAGTGTCAGGCCCACTCGGCCAAGCTTGCCTGCTCTTTCTCCACCTTCGTAATCAACATTGGCCTTGCGCACAACACCTCGAATAACACCACACCGAACGAGTACACGTCGGATTTCTCCATTAGATGCTGACGCATGAAGTACTCAGGGTCCAAATACCCGAAGCTACCTTTGACCAAAGTGCTGACGTGGGTGCGGGACAAGGTCGTGGGTCCAGTCTTCGACAACCCAAAATCTGAGACCTTGGCCGTCCATTTCTCATCCAATATTATGTTGGTTGTCTTCACATCACGGTGGATGATTGTACGCTTCGCTCCTGTATGGAGGTAATGTAAGCCGCGTGCTGCTCCAATGCAAATCTCAAGCCTCTGCTTCCATGGAACAGGGGGATTACTGGTGTTGTATAGATGGCCACGAAGGGTACCGTGGGCCATGTAGTCATAGACGAGGATCATCTCTTCGTTCTCTTGGCAATACCCGATCAAAGAGACAAGGTGGAGATGACGGAGCTTCGAGAGCAACTCGATCTCCGTTTGGAACTCGTGGACCCCTTGCTGTGACGTCGGATTCCCTCGTTTGATCGCAACGGTGGTGGTTCCACCATCGATGTGCCCCTTGTACTCTTGTAGACACTTCCAAAGCCGCCCATACCGATGAGACAAGCTTCGTCAAAGTTGTTGGTCGCTGCTTTGATCTCGACAAATGAGAAGTGACAGCAGAGATCCGACGGTAGTGATGACGTGTTAGATTTTGATAAGTCCACAGAGTTGAAGGGTAGGACCCACCAGGATGTCTTGTCGACAGCGGAGTTTTTCCCTCTCCCTCGACGCTGGAAAACAAAGAAACACAGAGCAGATAGTGCAACGAACCCACCTATCTCAATTCTGGCAATGATGACTGGAGTTCGATTCTTCTTCGGATTATTTGATAGAGGGGAAGACAGTTCAGGCGGAGACAGGCCCACTTTCTGGGGAGGATTGGGTCCGGGGAGATTGCCTTCATCACTACTCAATTTGAAGATCTCCAGCCCATTTAAGATTGCGCTTGAGTACAGAGTCTTTGATTCTGGGATAGGATGTAGTGTGATCCATAGACCCTGCTTGCCCCCGCTTCCTTCAGGAACCTTCACAATGTAGTCTTTAATCCTCGGAACTCCGTTCCCGCCACTCTACGCGATGACATCTGCTTCACTCTCGGCCGTCCGATTGTTGATGAAGATAAGAAACACCCTCTGAGAAGACTCCATTATCTCCAATTGGTACTCACAGAAATGGAGCCTAACCAGGTAATTGAAGCCAGAATCGACAGGTAAAATCCATGTTAGATTGTTGTTTATGTTAAACGTCTTATCGAGACTCATCGTCCTGGATGTGGTGTAGACCCCCTCCGGTACAGTGTAGTTAGGTACTACGGCTGAGTAACTATTTGTAGTGTTCCAATTAGGAGGCTCTACGCCTTTCGACGACGATACAACGTAGTGGTCGTCTATGCCCCAGGTTCGAAACATGCCTGTATCATCTCCGGGTGAGATAAGGTTCCCTCCGACGTTTAGTCGGTAAACCGTCTCCATGGCAGTGGTTTCGTTATGTATGGTGAACTGACTAATTATCTGTTGGGCAAACAAGAAGGGGAGGTCTACCCCACGAGTGTACAGATTCGAAGGCATCGAAACAATCTCAATTGCGTTCACAAAAGCAAAGGAGTCGGATGTATTTGGAGATGGTGTGAACGTTACATTTAATCTCTGGTCTTTCTCTGCGTTGACTAAAAATTCTCTAGGGAAGTAGGATGAATTGAGATAATCAGTAGTAAGGGAGGCACTAAAGTTACGTAATAAGGTGTAGCGACCCACGGTGACGGAGAAGAAGGCTTTTAGCTTTAGATATGTTAAGATCGGAGTAAGAAGCAGAATAGAAGTAGAGACGGATGAATTTTGGGCCAGCGGAGGAGACGGGGAATGTGTAGGTAAATTGAGAGGGAAAGATACGAGCAGTCATGTAAGGGACTTGAGTGACAGAGGGGCCTTGGGCTTTCGCAGTGGCTGTTGTTGATGTATTGTCTTCGCTTGACAACACAAACTTTGATCCGGAGTCGGCTGTCCAATTCCTGCCATTATATGTTGTGTCTGAAGTAGGGCCGTCTCAATACAAGTTGAGGCCTAAGGCGAAAACTCTATATAAGGCCTTTTTATATTTAATATATTAATATATATGGTATTAATTAAAAATTAAACTCTTTATATATTTATATAAAACAAATCTTGATAATCAAAAACTATTAAAAAAATTTAGATGCAGAGGACTATCGTGGCCCTACATAGATCATTTTGGGCTCAATGACCTGAGTGGATGTTCGGCCCACCTATTGGTGGATGAACACACTAAAAATCAGCTTGAATGATGATTTCTAGCCATTGGATTTACTATCCAAAAACCGTGCTTGAATCCAAAAACCATGCTTGAATCCAATGGCTAGAATCATGCCCTAAAAAGTACTAAAATCTATGGCTAGAGATAATCAATGAGGTTGATTTTTGGTTTGTATATCCATAGGGGTGGACTAAAAATCCATGTTGTTAATTAGTGGGACCTGGGCTGGGGGGGCCTTCTTTCACCAAGGGCCCTTAGGCGACCGCCTTAATGGCCTTAAGGTAGAGCCGGCCCTGGTCTGAAGAGGAACCGCAGTCAAGGAGGAGGTTGTCAGAGGGAACGAATGGTGAGTTATTGGCAGCGATGATGGAGATTATTAGATGGAAGAAGAAGAAGGAGAGGTGCAGAGGGGAGAACATGGTGTGCAGTAAAGGATGCTTATTGTTGGTGTTCTCCATGGAATCAAACAAGAAAAGATGAAAAGGTAAGTATACTTACAAAATAATATAAGTGTATGTGAAGACTTGAAAAGTGGAGTCCACTTCTAAGTTTTATCACTAAACCCTGTATATATACTTATACCCATACAAATACAACCTTGACAAGACTGATTTTTAAAAAAATTAAATTTAGTTGTGATATTCGCTCAAAAGTGCTTATTTTAAGCAATTATCCTTCTAGCGTTATCACACTCTCCTACGTAAAAGTACCATAATTATCAACTTTTCTACATAAGAGTTTCTTCTTTTGTGTAGAACACACTTTTCTGGTCAAAATGGTATATTCGTATGCATTCATTCGCATTTATTTGACCCACATGTGAAGTCATTCTCATTACGTGATTTTTCTATCGCAGGAGCGCTAATCGGATAATCCTGATGGAGTGCGGGCCCACAATCAACATCCAGAGCCTTTGATCAGAGCATAGAGAGCCAGTGGACTTAGACAAGAAGATGTAGGCCAAAGACAGAAAGAGTAGGCAGATCGAAAGAGTCGAGAGACGACCAGAAGAAAAGGAGAGACCACCTCTCAAAGAAGAGACCAAGGATATTAAAGCTTATCAACTAACACAAGATGAGGACTTGCGCAGTTGGTAAAGCATGCAGAATACCAAGTCAAAGACTAGGGTTCAAGACCCTCTGCTAGCATTTTTCTCTTTTGTAATATTTTCTCTCTCCTCTCTCTAGATCCCCATTCTCTCTCTACTCACAAATCCAAATCATCCGATCCTCTCTCCTTTCTCAGTCACTTGATCTTACGGCCTACCTTGGCCGATCTCCACCATCCGATCGCCATCACATCGTCTGATCCTAAAATCAAATGATCTTCAGGTAAGATGATCCGATCCGATGGCCAGGAAAATCACCATTCCTCTGGCCCATTATTTTACTGGTCTACAATCTAGCCAGTGGCCAACATACTCTAGGCAAACAATTTTAGGCATCATCCTTCGACATCCCGGCCAACCCATCCGATGGCCTATGGCCTTCAAATTCATGGCTTATGCATGGACCACTTGAAAGATAATTCCTACAGAAGGGGGAGATCGACGGTGATGATTGCATCAAGAGAACCCACTCATGTTTTAAAGAAAGAAATCCTATTTTAAACATGTTTTCTTTAAAAAGAATTTGAAAAGAAGAGTTTTTAAAAGGTTTAAAAATAAAAAAGAAGGTTTTTTTTCATTATTTTTAGAAGTGTTTTTAAGAAGAAAGGTTTTCTTTTTTTAGATAGATTTGGTCGAAAAGGTGGGGGGCGTGATTGAGGGCTGGACCAAAACCTAATGGTCCACATGATGAGTGCCCCACGTTTTGATAAGGGCAGTTTCTAAAAAAAGAAAAAGTAAAAAAGAAAAAAATGTGGGTTTCTAATTTAGAAACCCACGGTTACTAGAGCAAGACGTTTTGGCTCCAAAACGCCCCTGCCTTCTTTCCCTCATCCATCGATCAAACCTGAGATTTCCCCCATCTCTTCCCTCTCCTAAAAACCCTAGCCGTCACCCTCTCTTCCTCTTTTCACCGTTGAAAAAAGAAAAAAAAAAGAAGAGAAGAAGAAGAAGGGAAGAGGAGAGGAAGATTACCTCCACGCTATGAAAGTAGGATTTTTCCGCGTCGTTGGTTACGGAAACCCTAATTTCAACACATTTTTAATTGATCCGAGACATTTAACCTGTAAAATGGGCAATTTTGCACAGTGGCTCGTATCGGATGTCGATCCGTACTCGGGGTTAGCTTGCACAATTCAAGGACATAAAATGACAGATTTTAGCGAGAAATTTGCGGAAACAATTTATGGAGGGGTGAGAATGGTGATGAAAGTGAGATTAAAACATGCTTTTTATGTGGAAATTGATCACAAATAACTAATAACATCAATGACAATGATTCAAAACACAGAAATATAATAATAAAATTCTAATTGATTAATCAAAATTCTGAGTTACAAAACGCTGCTCAATTGAAAATTGTTCTAAACATGATGACATACTTTCTAATAAAAGTTAATTAAGAGAAACTAGAGAGAGAAAAATGCTAGAGATAGAGAGAGTTATTAAGAGAGAGAAAATTAGGGGAAGAGAGAGAAAAAAAGATTTTGGAGAGAAAGAAGATTAATGAGGGAAGATAGAAGATCACCTTTCAAGAACTTACCAATGGCAAAGGATCACCATGTTGGATCGGCAAATGGGCTGGTCGAGCACGGCGAGGAGATCCAGCCAAGTGATTGGTTGTAGGTAGTGCACGTGATGCACTATGAGGAGAATACAGTAGCACGTGGAAGGACAAGGCTGGTGGTTGGCTTCAAGGTTTGCAGCGATGTGCAAGACAGGTGGCAGCAAGCGCAACCCTTAAACCAACGAATCAGGCTATGAAGATGGATGGGGGGTGCATGGTGGAGACGATGGTGGTGGACTGTTGCAAGTTCGTCTAAGTGGATGTGCGGCAAGTGTATTCCGTGAAGGAGAAGGAGGAGAGTTGGGCACACTGGTGTTGCAACGGAGGAGCAACACCGTGGTTGAGATGGGAGGTGCAGGCGGTGTGTTCTGCAAGAGGTGGCTGGATTTCTGTGGTTGTTGCAGTAGGTGGAAGGCAACAGAACGTTGCAGGCCGTCCAAGCGTGGAGATGCACGTTGGTGGAGAATGGTGAAGAGTTCACCAGCAGGTCGGAACGGTGGTGAAGACGTTGCTGCTGGCTGGAGGAGAAGAAGAAGTAGGAGAAGGGAGAAGAGAAGACGTTGCAGACCGCCTGTTTTACTATGGAGGCGACACTTGGAGGAGCTGGTTCCGTGGTGCGCCAACCAGCCGGTGCTGGCTTGTGAGATCGTGGGAAGAGAGGGGAGAGAGAGGGGTGGTAATGGACGGTGGAGCGCTGTTGCAGGTGGTGGTGGAGCACGAGGATGAAGAAGACGGTGGTTGCAGGCGGAGGAAATGGTGCTGCACACAGCAGCAAGAGGGAACGGATGAAGAAGAAGAAGAAGAAGAAGAAGAAGAAGAAGAAGAAGAGGAGTGGCCTTACCAGACGGCCGGAGTTGCAGGCAACTCCGGCGAAGACATGAAGAAGATGAAGAAGAGGAGAAAAAGAAAGAAGAAAAAGAAGGAGAAGGAGGAGAGGAAAATGTTCGAAAATGATTTGGGGGAGGAGAGAAAGAGATTGGAGGGGGATTAGGGTTCAAACGAACCCTTCTCCCTCCTCTTATAAAGCTCCCTATTTCCTTTAATGGAAATAGGGTATTTTTGAAATAAAAAAAAAAAAAAAATATATATATATATATATATATATATTTTTTAAGTAAAAGTCTACTTTTCCTTGGGGAATGTCCCCATTTAGTGGACCCCCCATTTTTTGAAATTTAATTAAAATTCTTTGGAAATTCACGGGGTCCACTAACTGGTCGGACAGCGGGTCGATGATGATGAGCCTGGCTACTGGCCCACATGGATTGATGATGTCCATCGTCTCACAAGATGATGTGACAGACAGTTTGATGGCGATCGGATGGATGGTGACTTGATTGGGACCCAGATTGGTAGATCAACGGATCTAGAGAGATCCAACGGTCCGTTTGAAGATCCAATGGTCCGATGGAAGATCCAACGGTCAGAAAGCTAAGGGAGATGAGATAGAGCCGAAGGGTAGGAGTTCTGGGGTTAGGTCAGTAGATTCGAGGATCTAGAGATGAAGAGAGAGAGAGAATAAGGAGAGATGAGAGAGAAAGTATCAAAAAAATGGAGAAAAGTATTGGCAGAGGGTCTGGAACCCTAGTCTTCACTGTGACCATCCTCACGCTTCTCTAGTAGAGTAGGCTATCATTCTTTGCTGACTCATGTGGCTTTAACCGCTTTGGTCCGTCTCTTGGTCATTGGCTCTCCTGCTCTCTCCGTTCTTTGGGCCAGCTTTTTGGTCCTCTTATTCAGCTCATATTTGGCCAATATCTTCTAGTCATAGCATGTGGGCTCTTTAAGCTTTCATAATGGGCTTTCCTGATCGATGTGGGCTCGCAAGTCTCGAGAATTGTCCCATCGGGGTTTCCTACGACAGAAGAAGCGCGTAATGAGACTCTATCAGAATGACTACATGTCTAGACTTCCGAAAATGTGTTTAATGCATGCAAATATACAATTTGGTCCAGAAAAGTGTGTTCTACGCAACACAAGAGACTCTTACGTAGAAAAGTAGATAAATAGAGTATTTTACGTAGGAGAATGTAATAACGCTAAAAGGATAATTGCTTAAAATAAGCACTTTTGAGCGAATATTACGCTACCTCCACTGCTCCAAGCTATCCAGCATCCTTCCTCCGCCCACAACACCTCCTTGCTCCGCCTCATGCAGCTACACCTACTGCTCCACATCGCCACCAGCTGCTGCACCACCGCACTGCCTGCACCTTGCCACACCTTTGCTGGCCGAACCAGCAAGGTGCTCATCTCTTCTTTTCAACGTCTTCATCTCCTCCAGAAAAAAAAAGAGTGAAAGAAAAGAGAAGAGAAGAAGAAGAAGAAAAGGAAGGGAAGAAGTTCCCCACCTGCCACTCCACCCACCTGCAACCTCCTCTCTTCATCGCCCTCCTTCACCTGGAGGTGTTCTTTGTTGCTCCAAACAACAAGGTTGCACCACCGTGGCAACCTCACCAAGGAGACGCTCCCAACAACCACCATCTCTCTCCACCACGACCTGCAACTTTGAGTTGCAGGTCCACTTCATTAACACCGTCCTCCATTGTGCTCTTGCAAAATCATCATCATCGCTGCCTTTCCCTTCAATCGGATTGCATTCAGCCTGCAACAAACCGTTGCAACCATTCGCTACATGTGGAAGCATTACACCCTTTATTGTTCCCATCAATGGCCGATCATCTCTGTGGTGAGTTCTCTAGGTTTTACCCTCTTCCTCTCTCTAACTCTTTCTTGCTCTTTTTCTTTATTTTCTCTCTCTAGGTTCACTTCCTCTCTCTAGATTTTCATAATTCTCTCTCTCTTCAGTTTTTGGCATTTTATCCCTCTTTAGTTATTTGTTTTTTTTAGTTAAAGTTCATTTTTCTTAATGTTAGCTTGAAAATTTGTAAGGCTAGTACTTTGATTCAAGGAATAAAGTTAGGTTCATGTTGGGATTTTAATGTTTAAATTCAGATATTTAATGCATATGATTATTTATACTTCTTGGTAGTTTCTCTCTCTAAAATCACAACAAATAATGTTTTAAAGATCACTTCAATCACCACTCTCACCCCTACATCATCTTTAGCAAAATTTTCTGAGAAAAAGCCGTTATTTCATGTTCTTGGATTGCATGAATTAACCCCTAGTGCGGATCGACATCTGACACGAATCCCTATACAAGAATTATCATTTTTACAGGAATTAAATTGGAAAAGATACAAATTTTGTTGGAATTACGATTTCCGTAACCAACGACATGAAAAAAATCTACTTTCAAATGGCACCGTTGCCACTCGGGTGTACGGGAGTGCGAAAAAGGACGTAAATAAGGAATCGGAAAGTTACTGAAGTGGAAAGCTACTCAATTTAGACAGCTCGACCTTTTCGAAAAACTTTTTATTTTTGATTTTTAGTGATTTTTAGCACTCTTTTAAATTACTATTTTTAATGCCTCGGAAGGCCGAGTGCAGTTTGTAATAATTTAGGAATTTTACTACTTTCCAAATAACTGCTAGATCTTGTTCTAGGGTTTTTTAGAAACCCTAGATTGATTAAGTGAAAAATATCAAAAAAAATAAAATAATCAAAATTCAAAAAAATTAGGGTTTTATATTCTACAGATTTTTAGAAATCACAAATCAAAGATTTGCGATTTTTGGAAAGATTCCAAAATCTTGAAACTCTGCTCAATTAGGGTTTTCCCTCTTAGAAGTTTCCTCTTTAGAAGAATTTTTATCTTTAAAGATCTTTCGAATTTGGAAAAGTCTGCAAAAGGAAACACCCAAAATCTAGTAGAATTTCAATTTTGAAAAATTTCCCAAAATTGTAAGGGATCTCGCAATCAAATCTTTCTTGGAAGATCTCCACAGTTCGGGAAACTTTCCAATCTATGTATGTTCCAATCTGGAAATTCCTAAATTTTACCCCATCTCGAATTTGGAAAATAATTCAAAAACTTGCCTAAATTTAGTGCTTGTTCAGTGAACCCTGCAAAGGCAAGGATCTTCTAAATAGAATTCGAAATACCTAGACCGTGCGATCTAACTTTTCTACAGGAACACCATCCAGTGTGGGTAGGGAGCAAAAGCTCAAAGAGGTGGAGTTGGGTTCAAGCCCATTAGGATACCCCTCCCTATTCCACGGAGGCGACCTCGTGGCGTGGCCCACGGGAAGTAAGTCTCTATCCTCGCCTTGAGTGCAATACTGCGCAATTGGGTGATTATTGTGCCGCATGTCTATTTGCTTTTTAGCATAAACTTATTCGACTTGCGTGGCGTAACCGTTAATAAATCAACCTTAAGAGAGCAAACCCAGCTCCAAAATTGAAACTGGTGGGATTTCATCACCCACCTCATCATTCCAACTGATTTGATCCTAAGGCTCCATTTAATTAAAAAGAATCAAGAAGTAGAGCCAATTAGCCCGGTGTTCAAAGAAAAATCCACACATAGCGAACCCGCTTAACATCCAATCGTAATAAGACCACGAGCGTGGGTCCTTGTTGTCTAACACACCCATAAGTCCCTACTACTCAAGTACACTAAGCTCGACGTGGCATCTTTGACTATTCGGCGGTTAGTTGTGTGTGGACTAAGAACACGCACCAACCCTAGCTTAACCCGAGGGAACACTCTTCTTAAACACTTGACCAATCCAGTTAGTCTGGGACGTACTTAAGATAGCCATTGTGCCGCATGTTTGTCTAGGCTTCGGATTGCCTTGTTGTTGACTAGAGTTAGTACTAAAGGATTCGCTCTGAAGAGTGTAGCCTGGTGAGAACCTCTGAGTGCAAACAGTTAGTCCGGTGGCTAAAAGATAAACTAGTGGTCCGCCCACTGTCATAATATACTCTAGCCCCAAAAGTAACAAGATAATTCCTATAATATATCCTGATTGCTTAGAATAAGATTATCTGTGCTTGGTGTGCATCATTTAGAATAGTGTTCCCCTTTGGCAACTTTTTGCCAAGTCTAGAGCTCGCTTCTTCAGCGTATGCCCGTTTGGACTCGTCCAAACAAATGCTTGATTCGATATGAGAATCACGTACCTACAGTGGATCCTCCACTGAATCCTTCCCCATCTCTTTCCCTACCCGCCTTCCCCAGTACTACTACCTTTGTAGTCAAGGCAGTCGAACGACCTCTTATCGAGACGTTTGCCCCTATCTCTGCCAATCCGCCCACTTGCATTATTCTCCCACCTACTACGGCTGTGCAGTTTGAGATCAGGCCACAGACGATCCAAATGCTGCCAACCTTTCGCGGTCTCCCAAGAGAAGACCCATATTCCCATATTAGGGAATTCCAACATGTCATCCTACTTTTTAAGAATCAAAACCTTGATGATGACAATGTACGTCTGCGAGTTTTCCCATTCTCACTCAAAGACCGAGCCTCAGATTGGCTCTACTCCTTATCTGCTGATTCAATCAGCAGTTGGAAAGAGTTGGTAGGCAAATTCATGTGTAAATTCTACCTCATGACTCGGACCAACCAAATGAAGCAACTCATCCAGGACTTCCGACAGAAGTCCGATGAGAAATTTTTTGAAGCGTGGGATAGATTCCAAGACTACCTGACTAAGTGTCCCCACCATAGCATCGATCAGGGCAATGTTTGTCCACATCTTCTACAAGGGACTTACTAATGAGTCCCGCACCATGGTAGTGTCAATGTGCTAAGAAAAATTTTTGCGCCAAACTTCGACCGATGCATACAAATTCTTGGGAGAGTTAGGAGAAAACTCTCAACATTGGACGGGTACTTTACCAAAAACTCATGTGACTTTCACAAAAAAAATGAGAAAAATACATTTTGTGGTGATTTTCGGACTATTTTCAAGGTGTCTTTTGTTGATTTTAGCAATGTTTTCAAAAACCGTTACAATGATGAGTCAAAACTCTTCTCAAAGTCTATTTATTGAAAAAGATGTCTACCTTGAGAAAATCACTTATTAGCTCTTAGTTCGGTTTGAAAGAATACTACAATGGAGTTAAACTCTTAGAAAATTCAGATTCAGCAAGAATTTTTCATAAATCAACATCAGAACTATCTGTAGTTTGGACGATCTAGAGATCCAAGAAGAACAACTGTAGAGACCTGACCCAGTGAGTGTTTGAGCCTCTCTTTATTTCTGAGGGATATAAATAATTCCGAGTCACAAGAGGACTCACCTTTTTTTTCAGTCCCCAACTATTTCTTTGCAAGATCTCATTAATCCTTGCTTTGGTCATAGAACTTGGAGCGACGTCAAAGACGGATCATTACAAAAACAACCTTCTCTCTATCCATTTGAGACATCACAGATGAAAGTGTAAAACCTAGAAAATGATATAGGCCATCTTTCTACCCCAATCAGACATTTTTGGCTTACCTAACATCTACATCATTAGAAACCCTCTTGAGGCTTAAGATGAAAACCTTTTCTTGATAACCCATCAACTAAATCCAATCCCCAAAATGAACACAACTCAAACACCTACTTCTGAGAGGGATAAAAGAATTTTTGGTATGATCACAACATGAAGAGAAAGCAAGAAAATGAAAGAAAGACCAAGTGGATCAAGCAAAAAGGAAATATGAAAAGAAAAGAAGAAAAAAAGGAAAATAAAAGAGGAATAGAAAAAAAAAGTTAGTAGAACAAAAGTTAAGAAGATGAACAAGTGAAAAAGAGATAAGAAAGAGAAATCAAGGAATTGGTATCACCACCCTCAGGAAACGCTACAAAGAACAGTAAGATGCCCTTTCAGAACTTTCGAATCCCTGAAGGCCCTAATCTTTTTGACCTTTTCCTAAGCCTCTATACAACCCAGGGCAAGCCCTATTTGATTATAGGTCAGCACCATCACAGAATGTGGAGAATGGAGAAGAGAGAAACTATACAGTTTGATCCGACACTCCAGAGTAATATGACATTCCAATCATGAGATCTTTTGTATCTTCTGTGTCCTTAGTTCTAAATGATATATGTGAGATATTGCTAGTTTCAGACATCTATCTCCTCACATATAACTTGAGAGAAAAGAATAAAAACAATTCTGTGTGATTCACTTCTGAGTGGTATATAAGTGAGAATTGAGGTCGAGGCATATAATCTCGTAGGTGATCAGAGAATCTGATTGCCAGATAGGGATGATGTTGAGCACACACACACGCTGAGTCTGAGTAATCTTTGGTCCAAATATCCACAAGTAGATGTGCTACATTTTACTGACTAAGTTCTAATTCCTGAATGATAACTTGCACCCTTGATATGAATTGACAAAATGGAGTTTTTCTGAGTTGGTGGTTTGTATGTGCTGAAAGCACAAACTTCTTCTTAAAGAGGAGTGGACCATCCTTCATTCAAAGGACAATGCTCAGTAGTATGGGAGGGTTGCAGACAAAGGGTGCAGGATTCCATAGGGCTCTCATGTCCCACATGCATGACTGGGGTAGATTGTTGAGTAGGCTTTTGTACTGACACAGCTAGTGCCGAAACTGACTTGCTCAACTCTTGCATGACCGATCGAAGCTCAGTATCAGCTGTAGCATCATGTCCCTTGGTTGTCCTTCGGACCGAAGTGGCTCGACTGATTTGGTTCGTCTCTTGGTCATCAGCTCTCCATCTCTTTTGGTTCTTTGGACCGGCTCCGTGATCCTTTGACTTGACCTGTACTTGGCCTGTATCTTCTAGTCATAGCATGTTGGCCATTTAAGCTTTGATATTAAGCTTCTGTGGTTGATCGTGGGCTTGCAAGTCTCAAGAATCATCCAACTGGGGTTTCCTGCGACAGAAGAAGCGCGTAATGAGACTTAATCAGAATGACTTCATATCTAGATTTTTGAAAATGTGTTTAATGAATGTAAATATACCATTTTGTCCATAAAAGTGTGTTCTACGCAATGGAAGACACTCTAACGTAGAAAAGTGGATAAATGAAGCAGTTTTACGTAGGAGAGTGTGATAACACTTAGAAGATAATAGTGAAAAATACGCACTTTTAAGCGAATATCAGATGACTGACTCAGAGTTCAATCGAGCCACTTCTGTCTAAAGGACGACCAAGGGACATGATGCTACAGCTAATACTGAGCTTCGATCTGTCATTCAAGAGTTGAGCAAGTAAGTCTCAGCATTGGTTGTGTCAGTACAAAAGCCTATTCAATAATCTACCCCAGTCATGCATGTGGGACACGAGAGCCCCATGGAATCTTGCACCCTTTGTCTGGAACCCTCCCGTACTACTGAGCATTGCCCTTTGAATGAAGGATGATCCACTCCTCTTCAGGAAGAAGTTTGTGCTTTCAGCACATACAAACCACCTACTGAGAACTCGTATAGTCAATCTTATCATCCTGACACGAGAAACCACCCTAACTTCTCTTGGAGGCCTTAGTCTACTCAACTGCAAGCTCCACCTCAGCGTCAGCCTCAAGGCATGTATCCTTCTGGGTTCAATCAACCTAATAGGCAATTCACTCAGGGTCAGTACCAGCAGAGTCAGTACCCATCTATTCAAAATTGGGAGTTCCAACAGGGTCAGTACTCTGGATAACCGAGCACATTTCAGAATCAGCAAAGAGTTCCCTAGACCTTTCAGAACCAACAGATTGTCCCAACTACTTCTCCAGCCTATAATTATAATGCCCCGATGAGTTCAAGTCGAGAATTGGTGCCTCAGCTCCCATTAGCAGCCCCCCAACAATCGCTCCCCAAACTCGATATCGAGGACCTTCTAGCTCAACTCATTACTCAATCTATGCAATGCCTAGAGCAACAACAACAATAATCCATGCTTCATCTAGAGCAACGTCTAGGTAACTTAGAAGCTCAGAAAGCTAAGGGGATCTTTCCTAGCTAACCCATTGCCAACCCTAAAGGAACTACCAAAGGGGCAGTATATGAGATCGGTTTCCAATCTCAAAGCTAGAATGAGAACTGTCAAGGGGAGGTGCAAGCTGTAACCACCCTACGGTCAGGAAAAACTGTGGACATGGGAGTCCAACCACCGTCGGTGCCATCTCCAGCACCCATCACTTGCATAGAGGAAACTAGTCCCAATCCTACCTTTGCTTCTTCTACATCTGCACCAACATCAGATATCCCTCTGCAGAAATCTAAAGCCAAAGACAAATCCATTTGTTGAGTAAAGCCTCCTTTCGCAGACAGACTTGTCCAAGATAAGCGGGATCAACAATTTTTAAAAATCTTAGACGTCTTTAAAGACGTCTAGATCAATATCCCATTCCTTTCTGCCATCAAGCAAATACCCTCCTATGCCAAATTCCTCAAGGACTTGTGCACAGTCAAGCGGCGTACACATGTACCAAAAGCTACCTTTTTGGCCAAAAAAGCTACCGCGTTCATTCAACACAATAGTGTGATCAAACACAAGGATTCGGGTAGCCCAACTGTCCAATGCAAAATTGGAGATTACTTTAGCTACACTGCCTTGCTAGATTTAGGGGCTAGCATCAACCTCATACCGTTCTTGGTATATCAGCAGTTAGGACTGAAAGATATGAAGCTTACCAATGTCACCCTGAAATTGGCTGATCAATCCATCAAGATTCCAAGAGGAATCATTGAAGATGTCCTAATAAAAGTCATTGACTTTTATTATCCTATGGACTTTATTATTCTCGACACCGAGCCGTGTCAGGATAACCGCATTCCGATCATCGGGTGCCGGGACAGAAACATGTCCATTGCCTTCGGAAACCTCAAAGCTAAGGTCAATATCTTTCGTCTAATGCAACAAGATGCCGATCGTGATATGGCCGATGAAATGTGTGCCGTTGAGAGTCTATTCCCAGACTCCACCGAAGATATTCTTAAGCAGTGTCTAGAACACTTTGGTGCTGACTTTGCAACAGAGTTTGCCATTTCTGATCTCAACGATCTTTTGGAGACTGCTCCACTGATAGATATCCTCGCTCCACTCATCGAGTTTGAGCCTCTGATAACCATGCCCAGAGAACCTATCCTCCCTTTACCTACCGAGGTAAAATCTCTTCTATCCGTGTCTTCTGAGACACATTCTTCCACTCCATCTGCTCCAAAATTGGACCTCAAGCCTCTTCCTACAGATCTTTTCTATGCCTATCTTGGTCTTAAGGAAACCTACCTTGTCATTATTGCTTCCGCTTTGTCTGCAAGTGAATGTAAGAAACTTCTCGAGTTGCTCAACGAGCACAAATCTGCGATAGGGTGGACTATAGATGATATTCAAGGCATAGGCCCCCCGGTGTGCCAACATCTGAAAGTAGGATTTTTCCGCGTCGTTGGTTACGGAAACCCTAGAATCAATAATTTTTGTAATTATCCGAATCTTGTTCACTCAAATCCTACAAAAATCACAGGGTTGTACAGTGGCTCGTGTCGGGTATCGTCCGCACTCGGGGTTAGTGTGCGTAATTCAACGACATGAAATGACGGATTTTTATCAAGAAAACATGGAGAGGTGAGAATGGTGATGGATTTAAAACATTCTTAGTGATTTTTAGAGAGAGAAATTACCACAAACAACCAAAAACACAAAAGTAAACTAACAAATGCAAAATAATAATTTTATTCATCCTCAATGAGTCTTACAAAATCAAATTAAATTCATAAATTAACCTAGAAAGCCATAAAAATTAGAGAGAGAAATGAGAAAATGTAGAGAGAGAAATATCGAAGAAGGCTATCCTAGAGAGAGAAAATATGGGGGAGAGAGAAAGTGATGCTAGAAAGGTCTAGAGAGAGAAAGTGACAATTAAAGAGAGAGAAAAATAAAACAAGAGAGAGAAAAGAGACTAAGAAAAAGCTAGAAAGATCTAGAGAGAGAGAGAGAAATCCTAGTGAGAGAAAAAGATAGACTTACTGGAGCTGCATCGGCCGACAGGTGAAAATTCGGCCAAGTGGTGTGGATCAGTTCACGGCCTAGCCGTGAGTGGTGGTGTATGCTAACGGTGCTCAGGCGATGGTGATGGTGGTAGAGGACAACCTGCTGGTGCGGTGGAGATGAGAGGCACACTTTGGTGGTTTTTCTTAGTGGCGCTAGCAGCGGCTAGGAGGTCCCCTGAACCGCTAAGAACCAGCAAAAACTTGGTGGACCAACAGGTGAAAGAGCCTTAAAGGGGGCGTGTTTAGCAGTAGCAACTTGTTGCAGCAGCCATGTTGAGAATGGAGATAAGCACACCGCTACCTGCTGTATGGAGAGAGGTGACTTTGCAAACGAGTTGCAGGTCAGGTTGCAGTGTTGGAGATGAGTCCCCTCAAGAGGAGCAACCAGCGTGTAGCCATGGAGGAGGATGGAGGCGAACCTATTGCTGGAGATGAAGGAACACCGGTGAAGGGGGTTGCAGGTACCAACTTCCCACTCTCTCTTCTTCTTCTTCTTCTTCTTATCTTTTCTCTTTGTTTTTGTTTGGGCGGTGAAGCAATGGAGAAGAAGAGCAGTGGAGAAGGGAAGGAAAGAGAGGGGATGTGCAGCAAGGGGATGAGAGTAACCAATGTTAGTGGAGATCACCGGAGTTACAGGTTGCAACTCCGGCAAAGTGATTGAAGAGGCACAAGTCGTGCTTGATTGTTGGAGTGGCTGGGGAGGAACAGAGCAGCAGCAAGAGCATCAACGCGTGGAAGAGCAGCAGCAGGTGGGTGAGGATATTGCTGTGGAGAGCAGATGGGGGCGTTAATGGTGGACTGGATGAACCAGTCCGGTGGTGTGAACAAAGTCGTCGTCTGAGGGATTGCAAGGTGGCAGCAACACAGTATGAACGTGTACCAGCAAGAGGAAAACACCAACCAGTCCTTGGAAAAGTGCTAGTGCTGCAGTAGCTTGGGTGATGATGGAGGCGGCAGTAGAGAGAAGGAAAAGAGATGGTGGAGTTCGCTGGTTGCAGGCGACAATGCGTGGTGGCTGTTGGAAGAACAGCCACTGTGGAGATCTATTAAAGATGAGGGGGGAACGGCTTCAAGTGGGAGAGGAGTTGTGGAACGTGGGGAGAGAGGAGAGAAGAGAGTGGAAGAGAAGTTGGGGAGGACGGCTTGGGTTTTTCTTTTTTTTCACTTGAAGAACATGCTGCCCACAATAGAAACCGTGGGTTCTATATTAGAAACCCATGATTTCTAATATCTTTTAAGGGCTATCCCTTCCCTTCAACCCTTCTAGCCGTTTAAGTGGACCCATAAAGATAAAGCTTTTCAAAAAAAAGAAATTCTAATTTGGTAAGCTTCCTAGTTTTGTTCAAAAAATCATTTTATGGCAATAGGATATTCCTCTTTTAAAAACATGCCTCTTTTAAAAATCATTTAAGAAATATCTAGGGTTGAGGGGTCCACTAAAATGGCTGGGCTGTGGATCACAGCTAATGGGCTCGCATCTCATCTTGGCTTAGGCCCATAGGATTAAATCATGAAGTAATGAGGGCCATTGGATTTTAAGAGATGGTGAGATGGATGATCGAGGGATTGACTGAGCGATTGTACAGTAGAGATGGACAGTGATGATTGGGCGATGGAATTTGGACAAGGTAGGTCGTAGATTTGAGGGAGGAGAGAGGATGGGATTTAGAGAGAGGAGAGAGAAAATATTACAAAATAAAGAGAAAAATGCTAGCAGAGGGTCTTGAACCCTGATCTTTGACTTGGTCTTCTGCAAGCTTCACCAACTAGTCAAGTCTTCATCTTGTGTTAGTCGATTGAGCTTTATTCTCCTTAATTTCTTCTTGGAGAGTTTGGCTCTCTTTCTCTTTTGATCTTCCCTCAGGCTTTCTGACTCTCAGGCTCTTTCCGTTCTTGGCTCATATCTTCTTTTCTAAGTCCACTGGCTCTTTATACTTTGATCCAAGGCTCTAGCAGTCAGTTGTGGGCCCGCATTCTCGAGAATTGTCCCATCGGGGTTTCCTGCGACAGAAGAAGCGCGTAATGAGACTTTATCAGAACGACTCAATGTCTAGACTTCCAAAAATGTGTTTAATGCATGCAAATATACCATTTCGTCCAGAAAAGAGTGTTCTACGCAACAAAAGAGACTCTTACGTAGAAAAGTAGATAAATAGAGTATTTTAACGTGGGAGAATACAATAACGCTAACAGGATATTTGCTTAAAATAAGCACTTTTGAGCGAATATCACAACCCCCAACCAGCATATTGCCAATCCTTGGCAATTAGTGCGAAATAAATGAGCTTAAAAGGGCTCTGCACATGCTGCACACTTTTTCATATTAGCTCAGGGAAAACATCGTTCGTCAAATAATTGAATGGATGCAAAAATAGTTACGTGCTAGCGAAGAGTTGGAGAGTCTTGGCAAGACTACAGACTGATAATCATGACCCAGAATAGTCAAACTCTGCGTGTGTGTGTGCTCAACATTCTCATCATCCGACAGTAAAGATTTTCAGATCACCTCTAAGTTTTTATGCTTTGACCTCAAATCTCACATGTTTAGCACTCAGAATAGAATCACACAAGAAGGGTTTTCTTCTTTTCTCTCAATTTATATGTGAGGAGATATTTTTAATATAAAGAGGCAAAAGATCTCACATATGTTTTATTTGAAGGAAGGACATCTTTAACAGAAGAAGATCTCATGATTGGAATACCACTTCACTCGGGAACGTCAGATCAAACTCTATAGCTTCTCCTTCTCCAATCTCCACATTTTATGATCGTACTATCCTAGAATCAAGTAGGACTTTCCTGGGTTGTAATGAGGCTTAGGTCAGGTGTAGAGAGATAAAGGGATACAGGATTTCAAAGATCTTGAGAGGATATTGCCATTTTCTTGCATTTTTCCTGCGACGTAACACCATTATCTGGTTCTTTTTCCTTTTTTCATATTTTTCTTTTGTTCTTGATATTTCTGAGACTGCTCAATTTCTTTTCAGCTCTTTTTCATACTTTCTTTCCATATTTTGTTTTCAGCTTGAACCATTTTCTTTTCCTTTTGATTCTTCTTCTTTACTTTTCTTTTTCACGGTACACCCATATCAGTTATTCTTTTGTCCATCTCAAAATAAGGGTAGCCAGTCATGCTTCGTAGCTATACTGGATTTTAGGTTGATGGGTTTACAAAGAAAAGGCTTTTATAGAACGGCTCAAGGGGTTTCTAGTGAAGTATAATTCAGGTGAGTAAAAAGGCTGAATGGTTCAGAAAAATGGCCTAAATCATTTTCTAGGGTTTGCACTATCATGTATACTGTCTTGACTGGATACAGAGAAGGTTCTGTCGTAGTAATCCAATGTTGATGTCGTTCCGAGTTTTATGATCGAAGTAAAAGATAATGAGATCTCTCAACGAATATTGCGGGCATGAAGAATAGTGAGTCATCTTGTGACTCAGAATTGTTGTATAATCCTCTGAATTGATTAAAGGTTCGAAAGCTCACTGGGTTTGGTCTCCACAATTATTCTCACAGGATCTCCAGAATTTCCAAACTTAGGATGACTCTGATGTTGATAGTGTACAATTGTGCCAAATCTGAGTTTTTTTGAGTTTTCAAACCTGCTGTAGTCACGCTTGAATTGACTCAACGCTAACTTTAAACAAAAATTGACATCCTCAATACTGACTTAACGGAGGTTTTCAGCTAATCAAAGTCAGGGTATTTGACACATTTTTGAAATTTTAGAAAACTTTTGGAGAACATCGGAAATCACCCCAAAAACAAGAATTTTTTTTTTTTTTTTTTATATATATATATATATATTTATCAAAAGGAATACATGAGTTTTGGTAAATACCCACCCCCAACCAAAATATAGCACCGTCCTCGGTGCTCATGAGCGGGACAAAAATAGATGAAATAATGATAATGATGCAAGGAATAGGGAGGATGTTACCAATGGAGCATGAAATGAATGCTGTCTGGTATCATGAGATTATCTGTAGTGAGTGTACCTGTATGACAGAGAGATATAACAATGCATGCGACTCATGTAACTAAGAAATCGGAATTGCCTTTCCGAAAGCGCTAAGTTTTACGTCTTCAGCCAGACACAACGGGGGTGACAGGCACCCCCAACCAAGCTGGAGCACAGGAGACTGAGTGGATCATCAGTCGACATAGACAGGATCGATGAGCTCGATCTCAAAAGTCTGAATGAATAATATGTCAAGTTCATGGAACTGTTTAAGACGCTGGCCATTTACCTCGAATGAGGAGTGATCCTTGGGATCCTCAATAGTGATTGCCCCAAAGGGTGTGACTGCTGTGACCGTATAAGGACCGATCCACCTAGATTTCAATTTCCCAGGGAAGAGATGAAGACGGGAATTATAAAGAAGGACCTTCTGTCCTGGATGGAACTCTTTCCTGAGGATGCTCTTGTCATGTATCCACTTCATTTTTGCTTTGTAATTCTTGGACAAGTTGTAGGCATCATTTTTGAGTTCTTCTAACTCATTCATTTGAAGTTTTCTCTCCTCCCCTGCAAAGTCGAGGTCGAAGTTGAGTTTCTTAATGGCCCACAGGGCACGATGTTCAATCTCTACCGGAAGATGACAAGGTTTCCCAAAGACGAGACGATAGGGAGACATATTGAGTGGGGTCTTGTAGGCGGTTCTGTATGCCCATAAAGCATCAGTGAGACGAGTAGACCAGTCTTTACGTGTGGTATTGACTGTCTTCTCCAAGATCTGCTTGATCTGACGATTAGAAACCTCCACTTGACCACTAGTCTGCGGATGATAAGCTAGGGCAACCTTGTGGGTTACCTCATACTTTTTCATTAATTTCTCGAATATCCTATTGCAGAAATGGGTGCCCCCATCACTAATGATGGCCTTAGGGGCACCGAATCGGGCGAAGATGAACTCCTTTAGGAATTTGACCACTACTTTGTGGTCATTGGTCTTGGTGGGAATGGCTTCTATCCATTTGGATACATAGTCTACCGCAAGGAGAATGTACTCAAAACCATAAGAAACGGGGAAGGGGCCCATGAAGTCGATGCCCCAGATGTCAAATATTTCATCGACCTGGATGGGAGTGAGGGGCATCATGTTCCTCTGGGAGATGCGGCATAGATGCTGGCAATTAGGACAGGTTTTGCAGTAGATATGGGCATCTTTAAATAGTGTAGGCCAGTAGAATCTGCATTACAGAACTTTTTCTGCAGTTTTCTTAGTGCTGAAATGACCACCACAAGGTTGGTCATGGCACGAGGATAAGATATTGAGTTGGTCCGACTCAGGGACACAGAGACGAATGATCTGGTCAGGACAGTATTTATACAAATAAGGGTCATCCCAAGAGTAGTACTTAACTCTTGCTAGGAATTGGCTTTTGTCCTGTTTTGACCAGTGTGATGGCATTTCTTCGGTGACAAGGTAGTTGACAATGTCAGCATACCAAGGATTAACAGAGATGGAGAACAGTTGTTCATCTGGAAAGGTCTCAGGGATGGGCTGGGTGTCGAAGGATGACTCTAAAGTCAGTCTAGACAAGTGATCAGTCACTACATTCTCAGTTCCTTTCTTATCCTTAATCTCGAGGTCAAATTCCTGCAGTAAGAGAATCTATCGAATTAATCGAGGTTTGGTTTCCTTTTTCGACATGAGATAACGAAGGGCTGCATGATCAGTGTACACAACCACCTTAGTGGCTAAGAGGTACTGACAGAATTTATCAAGGGCGAAGACTACCGCCAGGAGTTCTTTCTCAGTGGTAGAGTAATTCATTTGGGCAGAGTTAAGAGTTTTGCTCGCGTAGTAGATCACGTGTGACCTTTTGTCAACTCTCTGCCCTAGAACGGCGCCTAACGCGTAGTCACAAGCATCGCACATTACCTCGAAAGGTAGAGTCCAGTCCGGGGGACGGATAATGGGCGCAGTAGTGAGCTCAGATTTGAGACGCTCAAATGCCTTGACACAGTCAGCATTAAAGTCGAAAGGACTATCTTTAGCCAGAAGATGGGACAGAGGTCGAGCGATTTGAGAGAAGTCCTTGATGAATCGCCTATAGAATCCTCCATGTCCCAAAAAGGAACGGATGTCACGTACGGACTTAGGAATGGGCAAGGTCGAGATGATATCGATTTTAGCTTTGTCGACCTCAATGCCCTGATGGGAAATGACATGTCCCAGAACAATGTCCTTCTTCACCATGAAGTGGCATTTCTCCCAATTGAGGACAAGTCGCTTGTCCTGACAGCGGTAAAGTACAAGCCCTAGATGGTTCAGACAGTCATCAAAGGATGACCCAAAAACTGAGAAGTCATCCATAAAGACTTCGAGGAATTTTTCCACCATGTCAGAGAATATGCTCATCATACACCTTTGAAAGGTCGCGGGGGCATTGCAGAGGCCAAAGGGCATGCGCTTGTAGGCAAAAGTGCCAAAGGGACAGGTGAAAGTTGTCTTCTCATGATCCTCAGGGGCGATGGGTATTTGATTATACCCTGAGTAACCATCGAGGAAGCAGTAATAGGAGTGACCTGCTAGTCTCTCCAACATTTGGTCTATGAAGGGTAAAGGAAAATGGTCCTTCCTAGTGTTGGTGTTGAGTCATCGGTAATCGATGCAGACTCTCCACCCTTTCTTCAGGCGCTGGGTGACCATTTCCTTGTTCTCATTTTCCACAACTGTGAATCCTGCCTTTTTAGGGACGACATGAATAGGACTCACCCATTTGCTATCGGAGATGGGGTAAATGATACCCGCATCTAACAGTTTAAGGACCTCGTCCCGGACTACATCCTTCAAGACGGGGTTCAACCTCCTCTGGTGTTCTCGAGAGGTTTTGGATTCATCCTCGAGATAGATGTGATGTTGGCACACCGAGGGGTCTATGCCTCATATATCATCTATAGTCCAACCTATCGCAGATTTGTGCTCGTTGAGCAGCTCGAGAAGTTTCTTACGTTCACTCTCAGACAAAGCGAAAGCAATAATGACAGGGTAGGTTTCCTTAGGACCAAGATAGGCATAGGAAAGATCTGTGGAAAGAGGCTTAAGCTCCAATTTTAGAGCAGAAGGAGTAGAAATAGGTGTCACAGAAGACACGGATTGAAGAGGTTTGACTTCAGTAGGTAAAGGAAGGATGGGTTCTCTGGCCATGGTTATCAGAGGCTCGAACTCGATGAGAGGAGCGGGGATCTCTATCAGTGGAGCAGTCTCCAAAAGATCATTGAGATCAGAAATAGTTGACTCTGTTGCAAAGTCAGCTCCAAAGTGTTCTAGACACTGCTTAAGAATATCTTCGGTGGAGTCCGGGATTAGACTCTCAACGGCACACATTTCATCGGTCACTTCGCGATCGGCATCTTGTTGCATTAAACGAAAGATGTTGACCTCAGCTTTGAGGTTACCGAAAGCAATGGACATGTTTCCGTCCCGGCAACCGATGTGTGCATTCGCGGTGGCAAGGAATGGACGGCCTAAGATGACCGGAATGCGGTTATCCTGACATGGCTCGGTGTCTAGAATGATAAAGTCCACAGGATAATAAAAGTCAGCGACTTTTACTAGGACATCTTCAATGATTCCTCTTGGAATCTTGATGGACTGATCAGCCAATTTCAGGGTGACATTGGTAGGCTTCATATCTTTCAGTCCTAACTGCTGATATACCGAGAACGGTATGAGGTTAACGCTAGCCCCTAAATCTAGCAAGGCAGTGCAGCTAAAGTTGTCACCAATTTCACATTGGACAGTTGGGCTACCTGGATCCTTGTGTTTGATCACACTGATGCGTTGAATGAACGCGGTAGCTTTTTCGGCCAAGAAGGCAGCTTTGGGTACATGCATACGCCGCTTAACTGTGCACAAGTCCTTGAGGAATTTGGAATAGGAGGGGATTTGCTTGATAGCAGAAAGGAATGGGATATTGATCTGGACGTCTTTAAAGACGTCTAAGATCTCTGAGAATTGCTGATCCCGCTTATCTTGGACAAGTCTGTCCGGAAAGGGAGGCTTTACTCGACAAATGGATTTGTCTTTAGCCTTCGATTTCTGCACAGGGATATCTGATGTTGGTGCAGAGGTAGAAGAAGCAGAGGTAGGATTGGTACTAGTTTCCTCTATACGAGTGATGGGTGCTGGAGATGGCACCGGTGGTGGTTGGACTCCCATGTCCACCGTTTTTCCAGATCGCAGGGTGGTTACAGCTTGCACCTCCCCTTGACAGTTCTCATTCTGGCTTTGAGATTGGGATCCGATCTCATATACTGCCCCTTTGGCATTTCCTTTAGGGTTGGCAATGGGTTGGCTAGGAAAGATCCCCTTAGCTTTCTCAGCTTCTAAGTTACCTAGACGTTGCTCTAGACGAAGCATGGATTGCTGTTGCTGTTGCTCTAGGCGTTGCATAGATTGAGTAATGAGTTGAGCTAGAAGGTCCTCGATACCGGGTTTGGGGACCGACTGTTGGGGAGCAGCTAATGGGAGCTGAGGCACCAATTCGCGACTCGAGCTCATCGGGGCATTATAGTTATAGGCGGAAGAATTAGTTGGGACAATCTGTTGGTTCTGAAAGTTCTGGGGAACTCTTTGCTGATTCTGAAATGTGCTCTGTTGTCCAGAGTATTGACCTTGTTGGACTGCTGGTTCTGAGTAGATGGGTACTGATTTTGCTGATATTGTCCCTGATTGATTTGCCTATTGGGTTGATTGAACCCAGGAGGATACATGCCCTGAGGTTGACGTGGAGGTTGAGCTTGTGGTTGAGTAGACTGAGGCCACCAAGAGAAGTTAGGGTGGTTTCTCGTGTCCGGATGATAAGATTGACTATACGAGTTCTGAGTGGGTGGTTTGTATGTGCTGAAAGCACAAACTTCTTCCTGAAGAGGATTAGACCATCCTTCATTCAAAGGACAATGCTCAGTAGTATGGGAGGGTTGCAGACAGAGGGTGCAGGATTCCATAGGGCTCTCGTGTCCCACATGCATGACTGGGGTAGATTGTTGAGTAGGCTTTTGTACAGACACAGCCAGTGCCGAGACGGACTTGCTCAACTCTTGAATGACAGATCGAAGCTCAGTATCAGCGGTAGTATCATGTCCCTTGGTTGTCCTTTGGACCGAAGTGGTTCGACTGAACTCTGAGTCAGTCGTCCAATGTTGAGAGTTTTCTCCTAACTCTCCCAAGAATTTATATGCATCGGTCAGAGTTTGGTGCAGGAATTTTCCTTGGCACATTGACTCTACCATGGTCCGGGACTCATCAGTAAGTCCCTTATAGAAGATGTGGACAAGATTTCACTTGTCGATGCTATGGTGGGGACACTTAGTCAGGTAGTCTTGGAATCTATCCCACGCTTCAAAAAATTTCTCATCGGACTTCTGTCGAAAGTCCTGGATGAGTTGCTTCATTTGGTTGGTCCGAGTCATGGGGTAGAATTTAGACATGAATTTGCCCACCAACTCTTTCCAACTGCTGATTGAATCAGCGGGTAAGGAGTAGAGCCAATCTGAGGCTCGGTCTTTGAGCGAAAATGGAAAAACTCGCAGACGGACATTGTCATCATCGAGGTTCTGATTCTTGAAAAGAAGGATGACATGTTGGAATTCCCTAATATGGGAATATGGGTCTTCTCTTGGGAGACCACGAAAGGTAGGCAGCATTTGGATCGTCTGCGGTCTGATCTCAAACTGTACCGCCGTAGTAGGTGGGAGAACAATGCAAGTGGGCGGATTGGCAGAGATAAGAGCGAACGTCTCGATAAGAGGTCGTTCGACTGCCATGACTACAAAGGTAGTAGTACTGGGGGAGGTGGGTAGGGAAAGAGATGGGGAAGAATTCAGTGGAGGATCCACTGTAGGTACGTGATTCTCAGATCGAACCAAGCGTTTGTTCGAACAATTCCAAACGGGCATACGCGAATGAGGCAAGCTCTATACTTGGCAAAAAGTTGCCAGAGAGGAACACTATCCTAAATGATGCACACCAAGCACAGATAATCCTATTCTAAGCAATCAGGATATATTTTAGGAATTATCTTTGTTAGTTTTGGGGCTAGAGTAGATTATGACAGTGGGCGGACCACTGGTTTATCTTTTAACCGCCGGACTAACTGTTTGCACTCAGAGGTTCTCATTAGGCTACACTCTTCAGAGCGAATCCTTTAGTACTAACTCTAGTTAACAACAAGGCAATCCGAAGCCTAGACAGACGTGCGGCACAATGGCTGACTTAAGTACGTCCCAGACTAACCGGATTGGTCAAGTGTATAAGAAGAATGTTCCCTCGGGTTTAGCTAGGGTTGGTGCGTGTTCCTAGTCCACACGTAACTAACTGCCGAATAGTCCAAGATGCCACGTCGAGCTCAGTGTACATGAGTAGCAGGGACTTATGGGTGTGTTAGACAACAGGGACCCGCGCTCGTGGTCTTATTTCGATTGGATGTTAAGCGGGTTCGCTTTGCGTGGATTTTTCCTCGAACACCGGGCTAATTGGCTCTACTTCTGGATTCTTTTTAATTAAATGGAGCCTTGGGATCAAATCAGTTGGAATGATGAGGTGGGTGATGAAATCCCACCAGTTTCAATTTGGAGCTGGGTCTGCTCTCTTAGAGATGATTGATTAACGGCCACGCCACGCAAGTCGAAGAATATGGATGCGAAAGCAAATAGACAAGCGGCAATGATGCACCCAATATGCTCTGTATCGCACTCAAGGCGAGGATAGAGACTTACCTCCCGTGGGCCACGCCACGGGGTCGCCTCTTTGGGGTAGGGAGGGGTATCCTTCATGAGCATGGGCCCGACTCCTCCTTAGTGAGCTTTCGCTCCCTACCCGCAGTTAGATTCGCAATCCTGCATACGAATTAGTATATGATATGGGTCTAGGGTGTGGGAATATTTTGTTGGAATGTCCCTGCCTAGGGTGGGTAAGCAATCAATCAATCAATTAGGCAGGGTAAATTGGAAAGTTACTATTCATGAGAGTTGACTAAACAACTATCAACCCCCTAATAGACCTTTCCAATTTAAGAGTTTCTCCAAGTTAGGAAAATTCCCTAAAAGTAGAAGTTTCCTAAATCTGAAAACTTGCTAAACTTAGGGTTTCTTCCTGTGTTGGAAACCTTCCAAAAAGGGGACCTTCCATAGTTAGAAATCCTCTAAAAATAAGAATTGCTAATTATGGAATTTCGTCCGATTTGGAAACTATCCAAATAAGCTTAATTCCAATTTGAAATTTCCCAGGAATGGAAACCGTGCGAAAATGGAAATTTCCCGATTCGGAAAGTATCCAAAAATGCAATCTTCCCATATGCGAATATCCTAAAATGTGCAGAAATAGAAACAACCATTTTTAAATTTTTTTGATTTTTTTGGTATTTTTCACTTAATCTAGGGTTTCTAAAAAACCCTAGAACAAGATCTAGCAGTTTATATGGAAAGTAGTAAAATTTCTAAATTATTACAACTTTGCACTCGGCCTTCCGAGGCATTAAAAATAGTAATTTAAAAGACTGCTAAAAATCACTAAAAACAAAAAAAATAGAAAGTTTCCCGAAAAGGTCGGGCTGGCCAAATTGAGCAGCTTTTCGCTTCAGCAACTTTCCAATTCCGTCTTTACGTCCTTTTTTGCACTCCCGAACACCCGAGCGGCAGCGGCGCCATTTGAAAGTAAGATTTTTCCGCGTCGTTGGTTACGGAAACCCTAGAATCAACAATTTTTGTAATTATCCGAATCTTGTTCACTCAAATCCTGTAAAAATCACAGGGTTGTACAGTGGCTCGTGTTGGGTATCGTACGCACTCGGGGTTAGTGTGCGTAATTCAACGACATGAAATGACGGATTTTTATCAAAAAAACATGGAGAGGTGAGAATGGTGATGGATTTAAAACATTCTTAGTGATTTTTAGAGAGAGAAATTACCACAAACAACCAAAAACACAAAAGTAAACTAACAAATGCAAAAATAATAATTTTATTCATCCTCAATGAGTCTTACAAAATCAAATTAAATTCATAAATTAACCTAGAAAGCCATAAAAATTAGAGAGAAATGAGAAAATGTAGAGAGAGAAATATCGAAGAAGGCTATCCTAGAGAGAGAAAATATGGGGGAGAGAGAAAGTGATGCTAGAAAGGTCTAGAGAGAGAAAGTGACAATTAAAGAGAGAGAAAAATAAAACAAGAGAGAGAAAAGAGACTAAGAAAAAGCTAGAAAGATCTAGAGAGAGAGAGAGAAATCCTAGTGAGAGAAAAAGATAGACTTACTGGAGCTGCATCGGCCGACAGGTGAAAATTTGGCCAAGTGGTGTGGATCAGTTCACGGCCTAGCCGTGAGTGGTGGTGTATGCTAACGGTGCTCAGGCGATAGTGATGGTGGTAGAGGACAACCTGCTGGTGCGGTGGAGATGAGAGGCACACTTTGGTGGTTTTTCTTAGTGGCGCTAGCAGCGGCTAGGAGGTCCCCTGAACCGCTAAGAACCAGCAAAAACTTGGTGGACCAACAGGTGAAAGAGCCTTAAAGGGGGCGTGTTTAGCAGTAGCAACTTGTTGCAGCAGCCATGTTGAGAATGGAGATAAGCACACCGCTACCTGCTGTATGGAGAGAGGTGACTTTGCAAACGAGTTGTAGGTCAGGTTGCAGTGTTGGAGATGAGTCCCCTCAAGAGGAGCAACCAGCGTGTAGCCATGGAGGAGGATGGAGGCGAACCTATTGCTGGAGATGAAGGAACACCGTTGAAGGGGGTTGCAGGTACCAACTTCCCACTCTCTCTTCTTCTTCTTCTTCTTGTCTTTTCTCTTTGTTTTTGTTTGGGCGGTGAAGCAATGGAGAAGAAGAGCAGTGGAGAAGGGAAGGAAAGAGAGGGGATGTGCAGCAAGGGGATGAGAGTAACCAATGTTAGTGGAGATCACCGGAGTTACAGGTTGCAACTCCGGCAAAGTGATTGAAGAGGCACAAGTCGTGCTTGATTGTTGGAGTGGCTGGGGAGGAACAGAGCAGCAGCAAGAGCATCAACGCGTGGAAGAGCAGCAGCAGGTGGGTGAGGATATTGCTGTGGAGAGCAGATGGGGGCGTTAATGGTGGACTGGACGAACCAATCCGGTGGTGTGAACAAAGTCGTCGTCTGAGGGATTGCAAGGTGGCAGCAACACAGTATGAACGTGTACCAGCAAGAGGAAAACACCAACCAGTCCTTGGAAAAGTGCTAGTGCTGCAGTAGCTTGGGTGATGATGGAGGCGGCAGTAGAGAGAAGGAAAAGAGATGGTGGAGTTCGCTGGTTGCAGGCGACAATGCGTGGTGGCTGTTGGAAGAACAGCCACTGTGGAGATCTATTAAAGATGAGGGGGGAACGGCTTCAAGTGGGAGAGGAGTTGTGGAACGTGGGGAGAGAGGAGAGAAGAGAGTGGAAGAGAAGTTGGGGAGGACGGCTTGGGTTTTTCTTCTTTTTCACTTGAAGAACATGCTGCCCACAATAGAAACCGTGGGTTCTATATTAGAAACCCATGATTTCTAATATCTTTTAAGGGCTATCCCTTCCCTTCAACCCTTCTAGCCGTTTAAGTGGACCCATAAAGATAAAGGTTTTCAAAAAAAAGAAATTCTAATTTGGTAAGCTTCCTAGTTTTGTTCAAAAAATCATTTTATGGCAATAGGATATTCCTCTTTTAAAAACATGCCTCTTTTAAAAATCATTTAAGAAATATCTAGGGTTGAGGGGTCCACTAAAATGGCTGGGCTGTGGATCACAGCTAATGGGCTCGCATCTCATCTTGGCTTAGGCCCATAGGATTAAATCATGAAGTAATGAGGGCCATTGGATTTTAAGAGATGGTGAGATGGATGATCGGGGGATTGACTGAGCGATTGTACAGTAGAGATGGACAGTGATGATTGGGCGATGGAATTTGGACAAGGTAGGTCGTAGATTTGAGGGAGGAGAGAGGATGGGATTTAGAGAGAGGAGAGAGAAAATATTACAAAATAAAGAGAAAAATGCTAGCAGAGGGTCTTGAACCCTGATCTTTGACTTGGTCTTCTGCAAGCTTCACCAACTAGTCAAGTCTTCATCTTGTGTTAGTCGATTGAGCTTTATTCTCCTTAATTTCTTCTTGGAGAGTTTGGCTCTCTTTCTCTTTTGATCTTCCCTCAGGCTTTCTGACTCTCAGGCTCTTTCCGTTCTTGGCTCATATCTTCTTTTCTAAGTCCACTGGCTCTTTATACTTTGATCCAAGGCTCTAGCAGTCAGTTGTGGGCCCGCATTCTCGAGAATTGTCCCATCGGGGTTTCCTGCGACAGAAGAAGCGCGTAATGAGACTTTATCAGAACGACTCAATGTCTAGACTTCCAAAAATGTGTTTAATGCATGCAAATATACCATTTCGTCCAGAAAAGTGTGTTTTACGCAACAAAAGAGACTCTTACGTAGAAAAGTAGATAAATAGAGTATTTTAACGTGGGAGAATGCAATAACGCTAACAGGATAATTGCTTAAAATAAGCACTTTTGAGCGAATATCAACATCACATCTATCTCGATGATGAATCCAAAACCTCCCGAGAGCACCAGAGGAGGTTGAACCCCGTCTTGAAGGAAGTAGTCCCGAATGAGGTCCTTAAACTGTTAGATGCGGGTATCATCTACCCCATCTCAGACAGCAAATGAGTGAGTCCTATTCATGTCGTACCTAAAAAGACAGGATTCACCATGGTGGAAAATGAGAACAAAGAAATGGTCGTCCAGCGCCTAAAGAAAGGGTGGAGAGTCTGCATTGATTACAGACGACTCAACACCAACACTAGGAAGGACCATTTTCTATTACCGTTCATAGACCGGATGTTGGAGAGACTAGCAGGTCACTCTTATTACTGCTTCCTCGATGGTCACTCAGGGTATAATCAAATACCTATCTCCCCTGAGGATCACGAGAAGACAACTTTCACCTGTCCCTTTGGCACTTTTGCCTACAAGCGCATGCCCTTTGGCCTCTGCAATGCACCCGTGACCTTTCAACGGTGTATGATGAGCATATTCTCTGACATGGTGGAAAAATTCCTTGAATTCTTTATGGACGATTTCTTAGTCTTTGGGTCATCCTTTGATGATTGTCTCAACCATCTAGGGCTCGTACTTCAACGTTGTCAAGACAAGTGACTTATCCTCAATTGGGAGAAATGCCACTTCATGGTGAAGAAGGGCATAGTTCTGGGACATGTCATTTCCCATCAGGGCATTGAGGTCGACAAAGCTAAAATCGATATCATCTCGACCTTACCCATTCCTAGATCCGTCCGTGACATTCGGTCCTTTTTGGGACACGGAGGATTCTATATGCGATTCATAAAGTACTTCTCTCAAATCGCTCGACCTCTGTCCCATCTTCTGGCTAAAGATAGTCTTTTCGACTTTAATGCTGACTGTGTCAAGGCATTTGAGCGTCTCAAATCTAAGCTCACTTTTACACCCATTATCCGTCCCCCGGACTGGACTCTACCTTTCGAGGTGATGTGCGATGCTTTTGACTACACGTTAGGAGTCGTTCTAGGGGAGAGAGTTGACAAAAGGTCACACGTGATCTACTATGCAAGCAAAACTCTTAACTCTGCCCAAATGAATTACTCCACCACTAAGAAAGAACTCCTGGTGGTAGTCTTCGCCTTTGATAAATTCCTTCCGTACCTCCTAGCCACTAAGATGGTAGTGTACACTGATCATGTAGCCCTTCGTTATCTCATGTTGAAAAAAGAAACCAAGCCTCGATTAATCCGATGGATTTTATTACTGCAGGAATTCGACATCGAAATTAAGGACAAGAAAGGAACGGAGAATATAGTGGCTGATCACTTGTCTAGATTGACTTTAGAGTCCTCCTTCGACAACTAGCCCATCCATGAGACCTTTCCAGATGAACAACTGTTCGCTATCTCCGTTAATCCATGGTATGCTGACATTGTCAACTACCTTGTTACCGAAGAAATGCCTTCACACTAGTCAAAACAGGACAAGAGCCAATTTCTAACAAGAGTTAAGTACTACTCTTAGGATGACCCTTATTTGTATAAATACTATCCTGACCAGATCATTCGTCTCTATGTCCCTAAATCGGACCAACTCAATATCTTGTCCTCATGTCATGACCAACCTTGTGGTGGTCATTTTAGCACTAAGAAGACTGCGGAAAAAGTGTTGCAATGCGGATTTTACTAGCCCACACTATTTAAAAATGCCCACATCTTCACCAAAACTTATTATAACTGCCAGCATCTAGGGCGTATCTCCTAGAGGAACATGATGCCCCTCACTCCCATTCAGGTCGATGAAATATTTGACATCTGGGGCATCGACTTCATGGGCCCCTTTTCGATTTCCTATGGTTTTGAGTACATTCTCCTTGCGGTAGACTATGTATCCAAATGGATAGAAGCTATTCCCACCAAGACCAATGACCACAAAATAGTGGTCAAATTCTTGAAGGAGTTCATCTTTGCCCAGTTCGGTGCCCCTAAGGCTATTATTAGTGATGGGAGCACCCATTTCTGTAATAGGTTATTCTAGAAATTAATGAAAAAGTATGGGGTAACCTACAAGGTTGCCCTAGCTTATCATCTGCAGACTAGTGGTCAAGTAGAGGTTTTTAATCGTCAGATCAAGCAGATCTTAGAGAAGACAGTCAATACCATACGTAAAGACTGGTGATATTCGCTCAAAAGTGCTTATTTTAAGCAATTATCCTTTTAGCGTTATTGCATTCTCCTACGTAAAATGCTCTATTTATCTACTTTTCTACGTAATAGTCTCTTCCGTTGCGTAGAACACACTTTTCTGGACGAAATGGTATATTTGCATGCATTAAACACATTTTTGAAAGTCTAGATATTAAGCCGTTCTGATAAAGTCTCATTACGCGCTTCTTCTGTCGCAGGAAACCCCGATGGGACGATTCTCGAGACTTGTGGGCCCAAATCGATCATGAAAGCCCATTATCAAAGCTTAAAGAGCCCACATGCTATGACTAGAAGATATGGGCCAAATATGGGCTGAATAAGAGGACCAAAAAGCTGGCCCAAAGAACGGAGAGAGCAGGAGAGCTAATGACCAAGAGACAGACCAAAGCTTTAAAGCCACATGAGTCAGCAAAGAATGATAGTCTACTATACTGGAGAAGCATGAGGATGGTCACAGTGAAGACCAGGGTTCCAGACCCTCTGCCAATACTTTGATCTCTATTTTTTGATATTTTCTCTCTCATCTCTCTCTTCATCTCTCGGTCCTCGAATCTACTGACCTAACCCCAGAACTCCTGCCCATCGGCTCTATCTCATCTCTCTTAGCTTTCTGACCGTTGGATCTTCCATCGGACCGTTGGATCTTCAAACGGACCGTTGGATCTCTCTAGATCCGTTGATCTACCAATCTGGGTGCCAATCAAGTCACCATCCATCCGATCGCCATCAGAATGTCTATCACATCATCTTGTGAGACGATGGACATCATCAATCCATGTGGGCCAGTAGCCGGGCCCATCATCATCGACCCGCTGTCTGACTAGTTAGTGGACCCCGTGAATTTCAAAATAATTTTAATTAAATTTTAAAAAATGAGGGGTCCACTAAATGGGGATATTCCCTAAAGAAAAGTAGTCTTTTACTTAAAAAAAAAAAAATATATATATATATATATATATATATATATATTTTTCATATTTTTTTTATTTTCAAAAAATACCCTATTTCCATTAAAGGAAATAGGGAGCTTTAAAAGGAGAAGGAGAGGGGTTCGTTCGAACCCTAATCCCCTCCAAAAATCTGACAAAATAACTAAACTAGAAAGCATTTTAATAAGAGAGGGATGTAGAGAGAGAAAGAGGTTTTGAGATAGAGAAACTAGAGAGAGAAAGTTATAGAAATGTTAAAGATGAGAGAGAGAAAGTGGTAGAAGAAGAGAGAAAATTGGAGTTTTAGAGAGTGATATTCGCTCAAAAGTGCTTATTTTAAGCAATTATCCTTTTAGCATTATCACACTCTCCTACGTAAAAGGCTCTATTTATCTACTTTTCTACATAAGAGTCTCTTCTGTTGCGTAGAACACACTTTTCTGAACGAAATGGTATATTTGCATGCATTAAACACATTTTTAGAAGTTTAAATATTAAGCCGTTCTGATTAAGTCTCATTACGTGCTTCTTCTGTTGTAGGAAACCCTGATTGGATGATTCTCGAGACTTGTGGGCCCACATGGATCATGAAAGCCCATTATTAAAGCTTAAAGAGTCCACAGGCTATGTCTAGAAGATATGAGCCTATTACGGGCTGAACAAATGGATCGAAGAGCTGGCCCAAGGAACCACGAGAGCGGGAGAGCTGATAACCAAGAGAAGGACCAAAGCATTTAAAGCCACATCAAATGATGGCCTGCGCTACTGGCAAAGCTCAAGTGAAGAACAATTGAAAACGGGGTTCATGACCCTCTGCCAATACTTTTTCTGATATTTTCTCTCTCATCTCTCCTTATTCTCTCTCTCTTCATCTCTCGGTCCTCGAATTTATTGACCTAACCCCAGAACTCCTGCCCATTGGCTTTGTCTCATCTCCCTTAGCTTTCTGACCGTTGGATCTTCCATCGGGCCGTTGGATCTCTATAGATTGCCATCTGATCTATTAATTCTATGCATCCGACCATCCGATCGTGCCTCAGATCATTCGATCATCCATCCTATCACCCACCCGATCTCCATTATAAAATCTCAATCTCTAGAACTCGGTTGATCCTATGGTTGATTGTAGATGAGAGAGAGCAGAGCTCGATCTCCGAGGAAAGAAAAATGCATTTTTCTCCCCTGGCAACCAAACGCACCCTAACCCACATCCATCGAGCCCTGTGGCCCACTATCCTACTTACCTGACTTCTGGCCCATGGCCGATGCACTCTGGGCTCATATTTTTTTTTAGCGTTCCCATTTGGCCAATCATGGGTTTACATGTGGCGATTGGTCCCGGAGCCCTTTATCATTGCAATAACCTATGATTATCATGGATCCCAAAGCGACCCAAGTCCATGAGCCCAATGTCCTGTTAGTCCTTGCATTACCTGATGGCCCACGGCCCCTAGAGGACCGCTCACACTCAGCCCGCTCCCATAAAGCCCATCTTTTTGGGAAAATTAAGGAGAGAGAGAGAGACTTTTTCTCTCACTTCATCCACGGTTTCTAAAACCGTCAAGGGAGCCTAAGCTCCTCCCTATATAAAGGGAACGAACCCTAGGGAGCGTCTCTCTCCCCTCCTTCTCTCCCTTCTCTTTCTCCTTTCTCTTCCTTTTCTTCTTCTTCCTTCCTCTTCCGGCGAGCTTTCTCCGGCGAGTTGGTGGAGCGCCCCCCCCTTTCTTCTTTTTCTTCTTTCTTCTTCTTTTTTTCTTTCTTCTTCTTCTTCTTCTTCTTCTTCTTCTTCTTCTTCTTCTTCTTCTCCCTTTTCGTCTTTGTCCTCTTCTTAATCTGCTCACCGGAGTTGCAAGTCTGCAACTCCGGCCACCTGCAACTCCGGTTGCTGCTTTGGTTCAGTCTCCCTACGCCTCATTCCCTCTTTCCTTCTCCATCTCTTACTGCCCCCCCCCCACGAGTCTAGTCTGCCTCTCTTCCTTGCTGCTGCCGCCCATTCACCTGCATATCCTCCACCGCCTCCTCCATCAGCCGGAGTTGCAGGTTTGCAACTCCGGTTCTCTCCACAGCAAACAAACAAAAAAAAAAAGAAGAGAAAAGAGGAGAGAAAAGGAGACATCACTCACCTTATTCCCATCACCGCTGGCGACCTCCTTGGGCTGCTGTTCGTCGTCTTCGAGGCGAGCTTGCTGATGCCCACACCTGCAACCTACTACATCTTAACGCCCCGAACCACCACTCCGGCGAACCACCTCATTCCACTCATCTCCCTTTCAGATTTCTAGTCTGCAACGGCATGCACCCTTCTCTCCTTCACGTCTACTCCCCTCTCAAGAACTGAAACCAGCCACCTCTCCATTCTGCCATCCACCGTCTTCAACCCACACGGTGGCTGTTTTCCAACAGCACCACCGTCTCCAACAACAGCTCTCCCATTCACCAAGCCGTCCACCTCTCTCTTCCATCTCTCCACTACGTTCCACAGTGTCCTTTCCCATTACTGCCCCCTCCATTGAGACCACAATTTCTATCCACGTTCTTCTCTCACAGCCATCCTCAACCATCTTCCAAAAAAAAAAAAAAAAAAAAAAAGAAACCAGAAAAAGAAAGGGAAAGAGAGGAAGAAGCTAAGAGGAAGGAGGAGGAAGAGGAGGACGGTGGATCCTCACCTCCTTGCTACTGGTTCTTACCATCTCCACATCATCGGACTGAGCCAGCACCACGTCCAGCCATTTTCCGCCCAGATTTGCAACATCGCCATCCCCACGGTGATGATCCTCCAAGTGCTACTTCTGTAGCTTTCAATGACGTCGGGGCACCATTATTTCGGGCAGACCTGCAACTCCGGCAGGTCTGCAAGGAGAAGAACCACCGGATCTCCTTCACGGTGAGTCAACCTCATCCCCTCCTCTTCTTCTTGGTTGATATGATATGTCGGTAAGTGAGAGGTAATTCTCCATCTCAATCTCTCTCTAGTTTCTATCTCTACCTCTCTTTAGTTTTTCTCACTTTCTCTCTAACATTCTCTCTCTAGGGTAGTTCTCTCTCTAGATTTCTCTATTTTTTTCACTAATTCTTCCCCTTTCTCTCTCTAGGTTTCTCCCTCTCTTTCTCTTTTTATCTCTCTATTTCTCTCTCTCTCTCTAGACCTCTCTCTAGGATTAGATTTCTCTCTTCTTCTACCACTTTCTCTCTCTCCTCTTTAACATTTTTCTAACTTTCTCTCTCTAGTTTCTCTCTCTCAAAACCTCTTTCTCTCTCTACATCCCTCTCTTATTAAAATGCTTTTTAGTTTTGTTATTTTGTTAGATTTTTGCTGTAAAAGACAATTTTGATTGAATGAAGTTGATTTGAATAAAATTATGTTCCATTCTCTGCAAATTTCCCATCATTTTATGTCATTATTGCGCTAACCCGACTAATCCCGAGTGAGGATCGACATCCGACACGAATCCCTATACAAATATCTATCAATTTTGCAGGATAATCGGATCAAATTACAAAAATGTGTTGATTCTAGGGTTTCCGTAACCAACGACGCGGAAAAATCCTACTTTCAAATGGCGCCGCTGCCGCTCGGGTGTTCGGGAGTGCGAAAAAGGACGTAAAGACGGAATTGGAAAGTTACTGAAGCGAAAAGCTGCTCAATTTGGCCAGCCTGACCTTTTCTGGAAACTTTCTATTTTTTGTTTTTGTTGATTTTTAGCAGTTTTTAAATTACTATTTTTAATGCCTCGGAAGGCTGAGTGCAATTTGTAATAATTTAGGAATTTTACTGCTTTCCAAATAACTGCTAGATCTTGTTCTAGGGTTTTTTAGAAACCCTAGATTAAGTGGAAATTACCAAAAAAATTAAAAAATCAAAATTCAAAAAAATTAGGGTTTTATATTCTGCAGATTTTTAGAAATCACCAATCAAGGATTTGCGATTTTTGGAAAGATTCTAAAATCTTGAAACTTTGCTAAATTAGGGTTTCCCCTCTTAGAAGTTTCCTCTTTAGAAGAATTTCTATCTTTAGAAATCTTCCGAATTTGGAAAAGTCTGCAAAAGGAAACACCCCAAATCTAGCAGAATTTCAATCTTAGGAAATTTCCCAAAATTATAAGGGATCTCGCAATCAAATCTTTCTTGGAAGATCTCCACAGTTCGGGAAACTTTCCAATCTAGGTATTTTCCAATCTGGAAATTCCTAAATTTTAACCCATCTCGAACTTGGAAATTAATTCAAAAACTTGACTAAATCCAGTGCTTGTTCTGTGAACCCTAAAAAGGCAAGGATCTTCCAAATAGAATCCCACATACCTAGACCGTGCGATCTAACTTTTCTGCAGGGACACGATCCAGTGTGGGTAGAGAGCGAAAGCTCAAAGAGGTGGAGTCGGGCCCAAGCCCATTAGGATACCCCTCTCTAACCCACGGAGGCGACCCCGTGGCGTGGCCCACGGGAGGTAAGTCTCTATCCTCGCCTTGAGTGCGATACAGAGCAATTTGGGTGAATCATTGCCGCATGTCTATTTGTTTTCTAGCAACAACTTATTCGACTTCCGTGGCGTGGCCGTTAATCAATCAACTTTAAGAGAGCAGACCCAGCTCCAAATTGAAACTGGTGGGATTTCATCACCCACCTCATCACTCCAGCTGAAATTGATCCCCAGGATCCATCTATAATAAAAAGAATCAAGAAGTAGAGCCAATTAGCCCGGTGTTCGAGGAAAAATCCATACAAAGCGAACCCGCTTCACATCCAATCGAAATAAGACCACGAGCGCGGGTCCCTGTTGTCTAACACACCCATAAGTCCCTGCTACTCAAGTACACTGAGCTCGACGTGGCATCTTGGACTATTCGGCGGTTAGTTGCGTGTGGACTAGGAACACGCACCAACCCTAGCTTAACCCGAGGGAACACTCTTCTTATACACTTGACCAATCCGGTTAGTCTGGGACGTACTTAAGACAGCCATTGTGCCGCACATCTGTCTAGGCTTTGGATTGCCTTGTTAACTAGAGTTAGTACTAAAGGATTCGCTCTGAAGAGTGTAGCCTGGTGAGAACCTCTGAGTGCAAACAGTTAGTCCGGCGGCTAAAAGATAAACCAGTGGTCCGCCCACTGTCATAATCTACTCTAGCCCCAAAACTAACAAGATAATGCCTAAAATATATCCTGATTGTTTAGAATAGAATTATCTGTGCTTGGTGTGCATCATTTAGAATCACTACTCCAATGTCTCCTTTTGGCAACTTTTTGCCAAATCTTGGGCTTGCCTTTTCAAGTAGAAGCCCGGTTGGACCTGCCTTAACCTTTTACTGACTCGATCTGAGAGTTAGTCCACCGCACCCCTCTATCGCCTCTAATGGCAGATGAACGGCCTCTGTATGAGACCTACTACAGTTTCTGTGAGAATAGAGGTGATCACTCTCAACAATGGTATGACAATTCTGCGTATCATCATGATACTCCAGTCTCGCACACTTCTATAGGGTATGATAATCACCAAGATCCGGAGTACTATTCTGTACTCCAAGAGCTTAAAAATTCAGTCTCTGCCCTTCGTGCCGCAGTCCAGCAACCGGTGTACAATTCCCACTCTGTAGGATATTACCCTCCTATCCAGCAAGATGTTTGTACCTTTCCATCTCCAATGCAGACCTCCTATGACAACACTTATTATCCGGATAATAGGAGTCACCATAACTTTGGTTGGGAACAGTCTGCCCTCCCGCAGCAACTACCACAGGATAATTATCCTTCCGGGTTCCATCAACCCAATGGAGAGTATGACTGGCAATACTCGCAATCCCAGTACCCGTCATATCCACAGAATGACTATTCTGATCAACAGTGGGCCCCTCAGGATTTTTAGAATCAGCAACTAGTCCCAGACTCCACTTTGCCTTACAACTTTCATACCCAGTCGGACTACAATCAAGAGTTGGCACCTCAGCTCCCCTTGGCTGAACCGCTTCCGTTCGCTACTAAACCCGGTCTAGAAGACCTTCTCTCTAAGTACATTGCCCAGCTAGAGCACCAACAACAGCAATCTATGGAGAGCTTCGAGCAACGTCTAGTTCAATTAGAAAATGAGAGAGAGGAAGTCAACTTCACTAGTCCACCAATAGCCTATCCTGAGGAGAATGATATGGCCACTGTCTATAATGAGGAGCCACACAATTGGACACAGTACCACCATTGTGAGGAAGAAATAGAAGTTGTACCCACCCCTAGATCGAGCCAGACTATTGAGGAGCCAGTGTTTCCTTCTTCGATGCCTTTAAAAGCACCACATCCTGAACCTACCTCAGAGCAACCTATTTCTCACTCTCCCACTGCTGCTTCTAACCTGAACCCTGAAGATGATCATCATGACACTAAGTTTTGTCTCGATCGTAGGATCCCTGCTGTCAAAGATCTACCGTTCCTCCCCACCTCCCTTGGATTGTGCAACAATTGTGATGAACCCGATTCTCAATCTTTGGTGCCCTTAACAGCACCAACTTCTGGACTGAGCACAGAGGAACTTAGTCCCATCTCTATCTCTGATAATTCTCTCTCTGCTCTGAATGCAGACATTCCTACTGATGAGCCATGTCTAGAAAATGGGCCTCCCGCTGTCCTGGACCTACCGATCCCCACCGAGGAGGGACGTATTGAATGTAGGGATTGGAACATCCCTATCACATTAGGAAACATCGAGGAAGAGGTCAACAATTTTCACCCGCTACCCTATGTCGATATTATCGATGACCCGTGTGCCGTAGCGAGTCTAATTCAAGACTCTCCTGAAGATAATTTATCCAAGTGTCATGAACACTGTGAGTTTGACTTCATCTCGGAGTCCAATATATCTGGTATTACTGATCTGCAGGAGTCTGCTCCATTCAGATAC
This sequence comes from Euptelea pleiosperma, assembly GCA_035048495.1. Classification (NCBI taxonomy): domain Eukaryota; kingdom Viridiplantae; phylum Streptophyta; class Magnoliopsida; order Ranunculales; family Eupteleaceae; genus Euptelea; species Euptelea pleiosperma. Next base: position 20,435,909 of record CM068543.1, read on the forward strand.
ATTCCCGCAAAACTCAATGAGTTTGCGGCTCTGCTAACCACGGTCAGAGAACCCACTACTACTCCCCTCTCAGTCTTTACTGAGAAGCTTCTATCCCTCCCCGCTGAACTAAATGTTTTTGCGGGTCTGGTCAGAGAAACCACTCCTACTCTCCTCTCAATCTTTACTGAGAAGCTTCGATCCCTCCCAGATCAACGCCGTACTTTTGCCGGTCTGCTCAGAGAGCTCAATGCCCTTCTCTCAGTCTACACTGAGAAAGACCTGTTCTACACAGGTATACCTAGACAAGGGATAGGATAGTTGTCTCCGTTCCACCTTAGGTGTCAGGAAGACTGCAGATTCACTCAGTCTCCATGAGTTTTATCCTGGTTGGGGGTACTTGATATACCCCCGTCATGTCTGGCTGAAGACGTAAAACTTAGCGCTTTCGGAAAGGCAATTCCGGTATTCCTAGAGTACATGAGTCTCATGCATTTGTGATTATTGTTATATCTTTGGCAATGCAGGTACATTCATTCTTCCGATCATCAGGTATCACACACTGTCGAGTTTCTGCCGACTTGGTAACATCCTTCCTGAATCTTTGCATCATCATCACTGATTTGTTATCATTTTAGGTCCCGGTCATGAGCACCGAGGACGGTGCTATATTTTGGTTGGGGGTGGGTATTTACCAAAACTCATGTATTCCTTTTGATAAATATAGATATAGATATAAAAAAAAAAAAAAAAAAAAAAGTTGTTTTTGGGGTGATTTCCGATGTTCTCCAAAAGTTTTCTAGAATTTCAAAAATGTGTCAAATACCCTGACTTTGATTAGCTGAAAACCTCCGTTAAGTCAGTATTGAGGATGTCAATTTTTGTTTAAAGTTAGCATTGAGTCAATTCAAGCGTGACTACAGCAGGTTTGAAAACTCAGAAAAACTCATATTCGGCACAATTGTACACTATCAATATCAGAGTCATCCTAAGTTTAGAAATTCTAAAGATCTTGCGAGAATAATTGTGGAGACCTAACCTAGTGAGCTTTTGAGCCTTTAATCAATTCAGAGTGTTATACAACAATTCTGAGTCACAAGATGACTCACTATTCTTCATGCCCGCAATATTCGTTGAGAGATCTCATTATCTTTTGCTTCGATCATAAAACTCGGAACGACATCAACATTGGATTACTACGACAGAACCTTCTCTGTATCCAGTTAAGACAATATACATGATAGTGCAAACCCTAGAAAATGATTTAGGCCATTTTTTCTGAACCATTCAGCCTTTTTACTCACCTGAATTATACTTCACTAGAAACCCCTTGAACCCTTCTATAAAAGCCTTTTCTTTGTAAACCCATCAACCTAAAATCCAGTATAGCTATGAAGCATGACTGGCTACCCTTATTTTGAGATGGACAAAAGAATAACTGATGTGGGTATACCGTAAAAAGAAAAGTAAAGAAGAAGTATCAAAAGGAAAAGAAAGTGGTTCAAGCCAAAAACAAAATATGGAAAGAAAGTATGAAGAAGAGCTGAAAAGAAATTGAGCAGTCTCAGAAATATCAAGAAAAAGAGAAAAATACGAAAAAAAAGGAAAAAAAACCAGATAATGGTGTTACGCCGCAGGAAAAATTCAAGAAAATGGCAATATCCTCTCAAGATCTTTGAAATCCTGTATTCCTTTATCTCTCTACACCTGACCTAAGCCTCATTACAACCCAGGAAAGTCCTACTTGATTCTAGGATAGTACGATCATACAATGTGGAGATTGGAGAAAGAGAAGCTATAGAGTTTGATCTAACGTTCCCGAGTGAAGTGGTATTCCAATCATGAGATCTTCTTCTGTTAAAGATGTCCTTCCTTCAAATAAAACATATGTGAGATCTTTTGCCTCTTTATATTAAATACATCTCCTCACATATAAATTGAGAGAAAAGAAGAAAACCCTTCTTGTGTGATTCTATGCTGAGTGCTAAACATGTGAGATTTGAGGTCGAGGCATAAAAACTTAGAGGTGATTTGGAAATCTTTACTGTCGGATGATGAGAACGTTGAGCACACACACACGCAGAGTCTGACTATTCTGGGTCATGATTATCAGTCTGTAGTCTTGCCAAAACTTTCAAACTCTTCGCTAGCATGTAACTGTTTTCGCATCCATTCAATGATTTGACGAACGGTGTTTTCTCTGAGCTAATTTGAAAAAGTGTGCAGCATGTGCAGAGCCCTTTTAAGCTCATTTATTTCGCACTAATTGCCAAGGATTGGCAATATGCTGGTTGGGGGTTGTGATATTCGCTCAAAAGTGCTTATTTTAAGCAATTATCCTTTTAGCATTATCACACTCTCCTACGTAAAAGGCTCTATTTATCTACTTTTCTACGTAAGAGTCTCTTCTGTTGCGTAGAACACACTTTTCTGGACGAAATGGTATATTTGCATGCATTAAACACATTTTTAGAAGTTTAAATATTAAGCCGTTCTGATTAAGTCTCATTACGTGCTTCTTCTGTTGCAGGAAACCCTGATTGGATGATTCTCGAGACTTGTGGGCCCACATGGATCATGAAAGCCCATTATTAAAGCTTAAAGAGTCCACAGGCTATGTCTAGAAGATATGAGCCTATTACGGGCTGAACAAAGGGATCGAAGAGCTGGCCCAAGGAACCACGAGAGCGGGAGAGCTGATAACCAAGAGAAGGACCAAAGCATTTAAAGCCACATCAAATGATGGCCTGCGCTACTGGCAAAGCTCAAGTGAAGAACAATTGAAAACCGGGGTTCATGACCCTCTGCCAATACTTTTTCTGATATTTTCTCTCTCATCTCTCCTTATTCTCTCTCTCTTCATCTCTCGGTCCTCGAATCTATTGACCTAACCCCAGAACTCCTGCCAATTGGCTCTGTCTCATCTCCCTTAGCTTTCTGACCGTTGGATCTTCCATCGGGCCGTTGGATCTCTATAGATTGCCATCTGATCTATTAATTCTATGCATCCGACCATCCGATCGTGCCTCAGATCATTCGATCATCCATCCTATCACCCACCCGATCTCCATTATAAAATCTCAATCTCTAGAACTCGGTTGATCCTATGGTTGATTGTAGATGAGAGAGAGCAGAGCTCGATCTCCGAGGAAAGAAAAATGCATTTTTCTCCCCTGGCAACCAAACGCACCCTAACCCACATCCATCGAGCCCTGTGGCCCACTATCCTACTTACCTGACTTCTGGCCCATGGCCGATGCACTCTGGGCTCATATTTTTTTTTAGCGTTCCCATTTGGCCAATCATGGGTTTACATGTGGCGATTGGTCCCGGAGCCCTTTATCATTGCAATAACCTATGATTATCATGGATCCCAAAGCGACCCAAGTCCATGAGCCCAATGTCCTGTTAGTCCTTGCATTACCTGATGGCCCACGGCCCCTAGAGGACCGCTCACACTCAGCCCGCTCCCATAAAGCCCATCTTTTTGGGAAAATTAAGGAGAGAGAGAGAGACTTTTTCTCTCACTTCATCCACGGTTTCTAAAACCGTCAAGGGAGCCTAAGCTCCTCCCTATATAAAGGAAATGAACCCTAGGGAGCGTCTCTCTCCCCCCCTTCTCTCCCTTCTCTTTCTCCTTTCTCTTCCTTTTCTTCTTCTTCCTTCCTCTTCCGGCGAGCTTTCTCCGGCGAGTTGGTGGAGCGCCCCCCCCTTTCTTCTTTTTCTTCTTTCTTCTTCTTTTTTTCTTTCTTCTTCTTCTTCTTCTTCTTCTCCCTTTTCGTCTTTGTCTTCTTCTTAATCTGCTCACCGGAGTTGCAAGTCTGCAACTCTGGCCACCTGCAACTCCGGTTGCTGCTTTGGTTCAATCTCCCTACGCCTCATTCCCTCTTTCCTTCTCCATCTCTTACTGCCCCCCCCCCCCACGAGTCTAGTCTGCCTCTCTTCCTTGCTGCTGCCGCCCATTCACCTGCACATCCTCCACCGCCTCCTCCATCAGCCGGAGTTGCAGGTTTGCAACTCCGGTTCTCTCCACAGCAAACAAACAAAAAAAAAAAAAAAGAGAAAAGAGGAGAGAAAAGGAGACATCACTCACCTTATTCCCATCACCGCTGGCGACCTCCTTGGGCTGCTGTTCGTCGTCTTCGAGGCGAGCTTGCTGCTGCCCACACCTACAACCTACTACATCTTAACGCCCCGAACCACCACTCCGGCGAACCACCTCATTCCACTCATCTCCCTTCCAGATTTCTGGTCTGCAACGGCATGCACCCTTCTCTCCTTCACGTCTACTCCCCTCTCAAGAACTGAAACCAGCCACCTCTCCATTCTGCCATCCACCGTCTTCAACCCACACGGTGGCTGTTTTCCAACAGCACCACCGTCTCCAACAACAGCTCTCCCATTCACCAAGCCGTCCACCTCTCTCTTCCATCTCTCCACTACGTTCCACAGTGTCCTTTCCCATTACTGCCCCCTCCATTGAGACCACGATTTCTATCCACGTTCTTCTCTCACAGCCATCCTCAACCATCTTCCAAAAAAAAAAAAAAAAAAAAAAAGAAACCAGAAAAAGAAAGGGAAAGAGAGGAAGAAGCTAAGAGGAAGGAGGAGGAAGAGGAGGACGGTGGATCCTCACCTCCTTGCTACTGGTTCTTACCATCTCCACATCATCGGACTGAGCCAGCACCACGTCCAGCCATTTTCCGCCCAGATTTGCAACATCGCCATCCCCACGGTGATGATCCTCCAAGTGCTACTTCTGTAGCTTTCAATGACGTCGGGGCACCATTATTTCGGGCAGACCTGCAACTCCGGCAGGTCTGCAAGGAGAAGAACCACCGGATCTCCTTCACGGTGAGTCAACCTCATCCCCTCCTCTTCTTCTTGGTTGATATGATATGTCGGTAAGTGAGAGGTAATTCTCCATCTCAATCTCTCTCTAGTTTCTATCTCTACCTCTCTTTAGTTTTTCTCACTTTCTCTCTAACATTCTCTCTCTAGGGTAGTTCTCTCTCTAGATTTCTCTATTTTTTTCACTAATTCTTCTCCTTTCTCTCTCTAGGTTTCTCCCTCTCTTTCTCTTTTTATCTCTCTATTTCTCTCTCTCTCTCTAGACCTCTCTCTAGGATTAGATTTCTCTCTTCTTCTACCACTTTCTCTCTCTCCTCTTTAACATTTTTCTAACTTTCTCTCTCTAGTTTCTCTCTCTCAAAACCTCTTTCTCTCTCTACATCCCTCTCTTATTAAAATGCTTTCTAGTTTTATTATTTTGTTAGATTTTTGCTGTAAAAGACAATTTTGATTGAATGAAGTTGATTTGAATAAAATTATGTTCCATTCTCTGCAAATTTCCCATCATTTTATGTCATTATTGCGCTAACCCTACTAATCCCGAGTGAGGATCGACATCCGACACGAATCCCTATACAAATATCTATCAATTTTGCAGGATAATCGGATCAAATTACAAAAATGTGTTGATTCTAGGGTTTCCGTAACCAACGACGCGGAAAAATCCTACTTTCAGAGAGATTGAGAGAAAATGAGAAGGGTATTTACCAAAACTCATGTCTTCATTTTGATAAAAAAAAAAAAGGTTTTTTGGGTGATTTCCGATGTTCACCTAGAATTTCAAAAATGTGTCAAATACCCTGACTTTGATTAGTTGAAAACCTCCATTAAGTCAGTATTGAGGATGTCAATTTTTGTTAGCGTTGAGTCAAGTCAAGCGTGACTACAGCAAGTTTGAAAACTCAGATTCGGCACAATTGTACACTATCAACATCAGAGTCATCCTAAGTTTGGAAATTCTAGAGATCCTGTGAGAAGAATTGTGGAGACCTAACCCTGTGAACTTTCGAGCCTTTAATCATTTCAGAGAGTTATACATTAATCATGAGTCACAAAATAACTCACTATTCTTCATGTCCGCAATATTCGTTGAGAGATCTCATTGTCTTTTGCTTCGATCATAAAACTCGGAACAACATCAACATTGGATTACTACGACAGAACCTTCTCTATATCCAGTTAAGACAGTATACATGATAGTGCAAACCCTAGAAAATGATTTAGGCCATTTTTCTTAACCATTCAGCCTTTTTACTCACCTGAATTATACTTTACTAGAAACCCCTTGAACCCTTCTATAAAAGCCTTTTCTTTGTAAACCCATCAACCTAAAATCCAGTCCAGCTACGAAGCATGACTGTCTACCCTTATTTTGAGATGGACAAAAGAATAGCTGATATGAGTGTACCGTGAAAAGAAAAGTAAAGAAGAAGAATCAAAAGGAAAAGAAAGTGGTTCAAGCTGAAAACAAAATATGGAAAGAAAGTATGAAAAAGTGCTGAAAAGAAATTGAGCAGTCTCAGAAATATCAAGAAAAAGAGAAAAATACGAAAAAAGGAAAAAGAACTAGAGAATGGTGTTACGCCGCAGGAAAAATTCAAAAAAATGGCAATATCCTCTCAAGATCTTTGAAATCCTGTATCCCTTTATTTCTCTACACCTGACCTAAGCCTCATTACAACCTAGGAAAGTCCTACTTGATTCTAGGATAGTACGATCATAAAATGTGGAGATTGGAGAAAGAGAAGCTATAGAGTTTGATCTGACGTTCCCGAGTGAAATAGTATTCCAATCATGAGATCTTCTTCTGTTAAAGATGTCCTTCCTTTAAATAATACATATGTGAGATCTTTGCTTTCATATATCAACACATCTCCTCACATATAAATTGAGAGAAAAGAAGAAAACCCTTCTTGTATAATTCTATTCTGAGTGCTAAACATGTGAGATTTGAGGTCGAGGCATAAAAACTTAGAGGTGATCTGGAAATCTTTACTGTCGGATGATGAGAATGTTGAGCACACACACACGCAGAGTCTGACTATTCTGGGTCATGATTATCAGTCTGTAGTCTTGCCAAAACTTTCAAACTCTTCGCTAGCATGTAACTATTTTTGCATCCATTCAATGATTTGACGAACGGTGTTTTCCCGGAGCTAATGTGAAAGTGTGCAGCATGTGCATAGCCCTTTTAAGCTCATTTATTTCGCACTAATTGCCAAGGATTGGCAATATGCTGGTTGGGGGTTGTGATATTCGCTCAAAAGTGCTTATTTTAAGCAATTATCCTTTTAGCGTTATTGCATTCTCCTACGTAAAATGCTCTATTTATCTACTTTTCTACGTAATAGTCTCTTCTGTTGCGTAGAACACACTTTTCTGGACGAAATGGTATATTTGCATGCATTAAACACATTTTCGAAAGTCTAGATATTAAGCCGTTCTGATAAAGTCTCATTACGCGCTTCTTCTGTCGCAGGAAACCCCGATGGGACGATTCTCGAGACTTGTGGGCCCAAATCAATCATGAAAGCCCATTATCAAAGCTTAAAGAGCCCACATGCTATGACTAGAAGATATAGGCCAAATATGGGCTGAATAAGAGGACCAAAAAGCTGGCCCAAAGAACGGAGAGAGCAGGAGAGCCAATGACCAAGAGACGGACCAAAGCGTTTAAAGCCACATGAGTCAGCAAAGAATGATAGTCTACTCTACTGGAGAAGCGTGAGGATGGTCACAGTGAAGACCAGGGTTCCAGACCCTCAGCCAATACTTTTATCTCTATTTTTTGATATTTTCTCTCTCATCTCTCTCTTCATCTCTCGGTCCTCGAATCTACTGACCTAACCCCAGAACTCCTGCCCATCGGCTCTATCTCATCTCCCTTAGCTTTCTGACCGTTGGATCTTCAAACGGACCGTTGGATCTCTCTAGATCCGTTGATCTACCAATCTGATCCCAATCAAGTCACTATCCATCCGATCGCCATCAGAATGTCTATCACATCATCTTGTGAGACGATGGACATCATCAATCCATGTGGGCCAGTAGCCGGGCCCATCATCATCGACCCGCTGTCTGACCAGTTAGTGGACCCCGTGAATTTCAAAATAATTTTAATTAAATTTTAAAAAATGGGGGGTCCACTAAATGGAGATATTTCCTAAAGAAAAGTAGTCTTTTACTTTAAAAAAAAAATATATATATATATATATATATATATATATATATATATATATATATATATATATATATTTTTCATATTTTTTTTATTTTCAAAAAATACCCTATTTCCTTTAAAAGGAGAAGGAGAGGGGTTCGTTCGAACCCTAATCCCCTCCAATCTCCTCCTCTTCTTCCTCCTCCTCTTCCCTTCTCCTTCCGCTCTCCCTCTTTCCCTCTTCTCTCTTCCTTCCTTCCACTTCTTCTTCTCTTCCGGCGGGTTCTTCCGGCGAGTCGGCCGCCATCTTCTTCTCTTTTTTTTCTTTTGCTTTCTTCTTCTTCTTATTCTCCATCTAAAAGCTCTCCCCCTCCGTCTGTGCGCAGCAGACCTTGCTGCCACGGGCAGCACTGCTCCTTCTTCACGTCTTCGCAGGAGTTGCCAGCAACTCCGGCCGTCTGGTAAGCCACTCAGCTCTCTCTCACGTGCTGGATCAATCCTCCACAGCCAGATCTCTACTGGTTTGCCTCTCCATTTTCTTCTCCTCCTATTTCTTCTCGTTCTTCTCCATCTCTATCCGGAGTTGCAGATCTGCAACTCCGATTTTGATCCACAACCATCTCCTTATGCTGCTCTTCTCCCACCGTTAGATCACCAGCAACCACTGCACGACCAGTGCAGCAACATCCTCCTCCTTCTTCTTCTTTGTCACGGTCAGGCTACTCTAAGAAGGTGCAGGCCTTCACTTCACTGCAACGAGAAAATCCAACGTGACAGCCGTTGCCCCCGCAATCTCCAAAGCTGAACCCAAGCCGTTACCACCAGCAACTTCCGGGGATCTTCCTCCTTGCGGGACCACCTGTAGGTCAGATGAACTAGCACCGTCTTCAACAACTACTCCCCTCAAGCCGCTGGTCTGGCCTGCAACTCCTAAAAGCCACCGCCTACTACATAGGGCAGTGTGCCCTCCTCGTTCCCGATCTCCACCTTTTACTCCTTGGGGTCACCGTTTCCATCACCATTAACGCCAGCATACCTGCAACTCCACCGGAACGGCTGCAAACTCCTCAACCCGAGCACCAGCAACCACTGCTCACATCGCCCAAGCCTCCATTCTCCTCTTGCAGCCCGTCTACCTGCTGATGTGCGTGTTGCACACCATGGCATCTCCAACAGCAAACAGGTTTCCACACCCGAACTAGTTGTGATCCTCCTCAAGTGGTGCACATCGACATCATCAGTCAACCTGCAAGGAGAATAGAACTCCAATCTCATAGCCTTCACCTCGGGCAGCAACCAATCTTCTTCCATGGTAAGCTTTTCCTAGGTGATTCTCATTCTCTATTCCTCTCTCTAGAACTCTTCCTTCTTCTTTTTTCTCTCTAACCTTTTCCTTTTTCTTTCTCTCTCTTGCTTTCTTCCTTTTTCTCTCTCTAGAATAACCTCTTCTTCTCATTTTCTCTCAATCTCTCTAAAACTCTAATTTTCTCTCTTCTTCTACCACTTTCTCTCTCTCATCTTTAACATTTCTATAACTTTCTCTCTCTAGTTTCTCTATCTCAAAACCTCTTTCTCTCTCTACATCCCTCTCTTATTAAAATGCTTTCTAGTTTAGTTATTTTGTCAGATTTTTGCTGTAAAAGATAATTTTGATTAAATGAAGTTGATTTGAGAATGATGTGTTACATGCAAATTTTTCGTTATCTTTTGTGTTCTTATTCGCGCTAATCTGACTAATCCCAAGTGCGGATCGACATCCGACACGAGCCACTGTGCAAAATTGCCCATTTTACAGGTTAAATGTCTCGGATCAATTAAAAATGTGTTGAAGTTAGGGTTTCTGCAACCAACGACGCGAAAAAACCCTACTTTCAACTGGTCTACTGATATTCGCTCAAAAGTGCTTATTTTAAGCAATTATCCTTTTAGCATTATCGCACTCTCCTACGTAAAACTGCTCTAATTATCCACTTTTCTACGTAAGTGATATTCGCTCAAAAGTGCTTATTTTAAGCACTTATCCTGTTAGCGTTATCGCACTCTCCTACGTAAAACTGCTCTAATTATCCACTTTTCTATGTAAGAGTCTATCTCATTGCGTAAAACACACTTTTCTGGACGAAATGGTATATTTGCATGCATTAAACACATTTTCGGAAGTCTAAATATTAAGCCGTTCTGATAAAGTCTCATTACGCGCTTCTTCTGTCGCAGGAAACCCCGATGGGACGATTTTCGAGACTTGTGGGCCCAAATCGATCATGAAAGCCCATTATCAAAGCTTAACAAGCCCACGTGCTATAACTAGAAGATATGGGCCAAATATGGGCTGAATAAGAGGACCAAAAAGCCGGCCCAAAGAACGAAGAGAGTAGGAGAGCCAATGACCAAGAGACGGACCAAAGCGTTTAAAGCCACATGAGTCAGCAAAGAATGATGGTCGACTCTACTGGAGAAGCGTGAGGATGGTCACAGTGAAGAACAGGGTTCCAGACCCTCCGCCAGTGCTTTTTTCCATTTTTTTTGATACTTTTTCTCTCATCTCTTCTTATTCTCTCTCTCTCTTCATCTTTCGATCCTCGAATCTACTGACCTAACCCCAGAACTCCTACCCATCGGCTCTATCTCATCTCCCTTAGCTTTCTGACCGTTGGATCTTCAATCGGACCGTTGGATCTCTCTAGATCCGTCGATCTACCAATCTGGGTCCCAATCAAGTCACCATCCATCCGATTGCCTTCAGAATGCCTGTCACATCATCTTGTGAGACGATGGACATCATCAGTCCATGTGGGCCAGTAGCCGGGCTGAAAGTTGGGTTTTTCCGTCGTTGAGAGAACGACCCTAAAATCAACACATTTGTAATTATCCGAATCTTGTTCACTCAAATCCTGCAAAAATCACAGGGTTGTACAGTGGCTCGTGTCGGGTATCGTCCACACTCGGGGTTAGTTTGCGTAATTCAAAGACATGAAATGACGGATTTTTATCAAGAAAACATGGAGGGGTGAGAATGGTGAAATGGATTTTTAAAACGGGATTTTGTGATTTTTAGAGAGAGGAACTACCGCAATGAATAAAAGCATAAAAGAAATTAAAGAAACAAACTGCTAATTAAATTCATTAACCTGAAAAATTCTTACAAGGCTTGAATTAAATTGTGCAATAAATCAAAACTACACTAGAAAGCGAATAGAGAGACTAGTAAGGGAGAGAAGCTAGTGAGAGAAACAAGAAAAATTCTAGAGAGAGGGAGACTGATTTAGAGAGAGAAAGTTGAGATCCTACCGGGGGTGATTGAAGCGTATGGTGGTAGCACTTGCTGATGTTTGCAAGTTGCAACACCAGCTCAAGGGAGAGAGACTGTACCTCCTCTCTCTTCTTCCTCTTTTTTTTTTTTTTTTTTTTTTTTTTTTTTTGAATTTGCAGGCGTTGGAGGCTTTGGCTGCTTGCTAGTGAGAGATGACGGTGGGTTGCTGAACAGCCAACCCAGATGAAGAAGACGTGAGGTGGTTGCCGGATTGAATGGTGTTCGCCGGAGTTGCAGGTTGCAACTCCGGTAATCTTCTTTTTTTTTTTCTGTTTTTTTTTTTTTCTTTGAAGGAAAGAAGATGAGAGGGAACACAGGCGATGAGGACGGCTGGTGAGGGTGCCGACTAAGGGAAGTATTGCTGTGGGAGTTGCAGGCGGACCTGCAACTCTTGGTGGAGGCGGTAAAGCCTATAGAGAGGGGCGTCAACGAAGAGGGGTGGCAGCAAAGAGGGGCGCTGGTTTTTGTTATTTATGGAATGGGCGAGATGGGAGATGGGGGCGTGGTTGCTCAAGAGAGGAAACTTGGGGGAGAAGGTGATGATGGTGCAGGCGGTAATGGAGGTTGCCGGAGTTGCAACCTGCAACTCCGGTGATCTTAAAATTTTTCTTTTTTTTTTTTTTTTTTTCTACAGCTTGGGGCGTTCAGAGGAATGGAAGAGGGCGGCTTAGAGTGGGAAGAGATGAGAGAAGAGGAGAGAGAGGGACGGCCAGCAAGAGAGAGATCGTGGAGATCAAGAGATGTCCCCGGCAGCGGCGCCATTTGAAAGTTGGGTTTTTCCGTCGTTGAGAGAACGACCCTAAAATCAACACATTTGTAATTATCCGAATCTTGTTCACTCAAATCCTGCAAAATTTCACAGGGTTGTACAGTGGCTCGTGTCGGATGTCGATCCGCACTCGGGATTAATTGGTTAGTGTAATAAAGAACATGAAATGATGGCAATTGAGACAAAAATTGATGGAGAGGTGAGAATGGTGGAGAAATTGGGATTCAAGCATGATTTTTCATTTTGGAGATCGAATTTTCATTAAAGAAATTATCAAACGAATGAATTCAAAATTACTACTTGTAAAAAAAAAAAGATCAAGAACAAGAGCTTGAAAGAAAACTAATTTTATTGAATAAAAATAAACTTCTTACATTGGCAGACAAAATAAGACTTAAAACTAACCTAAAAAGCATGAAAAGTAAAAAAAAATGAAACTAGAGAAGGAAAATATAGAGAGATAGAGAGTAGAGATAGAAAGGAGAGGTGGATAGAGAAAATACATTTGGTCTTACCGTGGTGGGTTTGGAGCCATCTCGTTGTAGGTTTGAGAATGCACACCTTTGATGAAGGTGCTATGCATGACTGTTGCAAGAAAAACTCAGTTGGAACTTGCAGACGTTGCTCCTAAGGTGCACAACCCGCATGTTCCAAGAGGTGATTAAGGTGAGCAGTGGTGCGGTGTTGCTAATGGAGACGCCGGACTAGGTTGCAGATCAGTGGTTGCTACCCTCTATGGTGGAGAAGTTGAGGGTACATATTCAAGGGGCAGCAACGAGGAAGAAGAGCCTGGTTCTTTTAGCAGGGAAGACGTTGCTGAAAACGTGGAGAGACGGTGGTGGAATTCTTCGAAAATGATGGCCAGGGGTGTTGACCGATGGGGACTTATGGAACGGTGCTGCCTTGCTGTAGCAAGACGCGGAGCAGCAGGTGAAATGGTGAAGGATGGTGCTCGTGCGGAGGAGAAGAGAGGAAGAAGAAGAAGAGGGTGGTGAGGCGCTAGCAAGTTGCTGGTTCTTCACCGGAGTTGCAACGGTGCTGTAGAGAAGATGAAGAAGGAGAAGGGGCAGCACCGTGAAAGAGTGGAACGGCTGGTGGAGAGGGCGGAAAGGAGGGGCACGGTTGCTGAAATGGGAGAGATACGAAGGGCAGCCCTTAGTTGGCCGGAGTTGCAACCTGCAACTCCGGCGGTGGTTTTAATGAAGAAGACGGTGGTAGGAGTGGATGGTGCAGGCGGTGCTAGTGGTGCTGCTCGCCTTTGCAGACGCAGGAAGAAGAAGAAAAAGAAGAAAAAGAAGAAGAAGAAGAAGAAGAAGAAGAAGAAGAAGAAGGAGAAGAAGAAGCGGCCGGAGTTCTGCAACTCCGGCGAGATCAAGATAAAGAAGAAGAAGAAGAAGAAAGGGAAGATGGGGCCAGAAGGAGAAGAGATCTGTGCGGGATTGATAGGGGGAGAGAATGGAAGAGAAAGGGGGGGGATTAGGGTTCGAACGAACCCTTCTCCCTCCTCTTATAAAGCTCCCTATTTCCATTAATGGAAATAGGGTATTTTTTGAAAATAAAAAATATTTTTTTTTTTTGAAGTAAAAACCTACTTTTCTATGGGGAATCTCCCCAATTAGTGGACCCCCCATTTAATTAAAATTATTTTTGAAATTCGCGGGGTCCACTAATTGGTCGGTCAGCGGGTCGATGAAGATGGGCCCGGCTATTGGCCCTCATGGGTTGATGATGTCCATCATCTCACAGAATGATGTGACAGACAGTCTGATGGCGATCGGATGGATGGTGACTTGATTGGGACTCAGATTGGTAGATCGACGGATCTAGATAGATCCAACGGTCCGATTGAAGATCCAACGGTCCGATGGAAGATCCAACGGTCAGAAAGCTAAGGGAGATGAGATAGAGCTGATAGGCAGGAGTTCTGGGGTTAGGTCAGTAGATTCGAGGATCGAGAGATGAAGAGAGAGAGAGAATAAGGAGAGATGAGAGAAAAAGTATCAAAAAAAATGGAAAAAAGCACTCGCGGAGGGTCTGGAACCCTGTTCTTCACTGTGACCATCCTCACGCTTCTCCAGTAGAGTCGACCATCATTCTTTGCTGACTCATGTGGCTTTAAACGCTTTGGTCCGTCTCTTGGTCATTGGCTCTCCTACTCTCTTCGTTCTTTGGGCCGACTTTTTGGTCCTCTTATTCAGCCCATATTTGGCCCATATCTTCTAGTTATAACATGTGGGCTTGTTAAGCTTTGATAATGGGCTTTCATGATCGATTTGGGCCCACAAGTCTCGAAAATCGTCCCATCGGGGTTTCCTGCGACAGAAGAAGCGCGTAATGAGACTTTATCAGAACGGCTTAATATTTAGACTTCCGAAAATGTGTTTAATGCATGCAAATATACTATTTCGTCCAGAAAAGTGTGTTTTACGCAATGAGATAGACTCTTACGTAGAAAAGTGGATAATTAGAGCAGTTTTACGTAGGAGAGTGCGATAACGCTAACAGGATAAGTGCTTAAAATAAGCACTTTTGAGCGAATATCACAACCCCCAACCAGCATATTGCCAATCCTTGGCAATTAGTGCAAAATACATGAGCTTAAAAGGGCTCTGCACATGCTGCACACTTTTTCATATTAGCTCAGGGAAAACCCCGTTCGTCAAATCATTGAATGGATGCAAAAAATAGTTACATGCTAGCGAAGAGTTGGAAAGTTTTGGCAAGACTACAGACTGATAATCATGACCCAGAATAGTCAGACTCTGCGTGTGTGTGTGCTCAACATTCTCATCATCCGACAGTAAAGATTTCCAGATCACCTCTAAGTTTTTATGCCTCGACCTCAAATCTCACATGTTTAGCACTCAGAATAGAATCACACAAGAAGGGTTTTCTTCTTTTCTCTCAATTTATATGTGAGGAGATGTATTTAATATAAAGAGGCAAAAGATCTCACATATGTTTTATTTGAAGGAAGGACATCTTTAACAGAAGAAGATCTCATGATTGGAATACCACTTCACTCGGGAACGTCAGATCAAACTCTATAGCTTCTCTTTCTCCAATCTCCACATTTTATGATCGTACTATCCTAGAATCAAGTAGGACTTTCCTGGGTTGTAATGAGGCTTAGGTTAGGTGTAGAGAGATAAAGGAATGCAGGATTTCAAAGATCTTGAGAGGATATTGCCCTTTTCTAGAATTTTTCCTGCGGCGTAACACCATGATCTGGTTCTTTTTCCTTTTTTCGTATTTTTCTCTTTTTCTTGATATTTCTGAGACTGCTCAATTTCTTTTCAGCTCCTCTTCATACTTTCTTTCTATATTTTGTTTTTGGCTTGAACCACTTTCTTTTCCTTTTGATTCTTCTTCTTTACTTTTCTTTTTCGCGGTACACCCACATCAGTTATTCTTTTGTCCATCTCAAAATAAGGGTAGCCAGTCATGTTTCGTAGCTGGACTGGATTTTAGGTTGATGGGTTTGCAAATAAAAGGCTTTTATAGAACGGCTCAAGGGGTTTCTAGTGAAGTATAATTCAGGTGAGTAAAAAGGCTGAATGGTTCAGAAAAATGGCCTAAATCATTTTCTAGGGTTTGCACTATCATGTATACTGTCTTGACTGGATACAGAGAAGGTTCTGTCGTAGTAATCCAATGTTGATGTCGTTCCGAGTTTTATGATCGAAGCAAAAGATAATGAGATCTCTCAACGAATATTGCGGGCATGAAGAATAGTGAGTCATCTTGTGACTCAGGATTAATGTATACTCTCTGAAATGATTAAAGGCTCGAAAGCTTACTGGGTTAGGTCTCCACAATTCTTCTCACAGGATCTCTAGAATTTCCAAACTTAGGATGACTCTGATGTTGATAGTGTACAATTGTGCCGAATCTGATTTTTTCTAAGTTTTCAAACCTGCTGTAGTCACACTTGACTTGACTCAATGCTAACTTTAAACAAAAATTGACATCCTCAATACTGACTTAACGAAGGTTTTTAGCTAATCAAAGTCAGGGTATTTGACACATTTTTGAAATTCTAGAAAACTTTTGGAGAACATCGGAAATCACCCCAAAAATAAGAAATATATATATATATATATATATATATATTTTTTTTTTTTTTTTTTAAATAAAGACATGAGTTTTGGTAAATACCCACCCCCAACCAAAATATAGCACCGTCCTCGGTGCTCAATACCGGGACATAAAATGATAACAAATCAGAGATGATGATGCAAAGATTCAGGAAGAAGTTACCAAGTCGGCAGAAACTCGACAGTGTGTGGTACCTGATGATCGGAAGAATGAATGTACCTGCATTTCCAGAGATATAACAGTAATAACAAATGCATGAGACTCATGTACTCTAGGAATACCGGAATTGCCTTTCCAAAAGCGCTAAGTTTTACGTCTTCAGCCAGACATGACGGGGGTGACAGGCACCCCCAACCAAGTTGGAGCACAGGAGACTGAGTGGATCATCAGTCGACATAAACAGGATCGATGAGATCAATTTCAAAAGTCTGAATGAACGACACATCAAGTTCATGGAATTGCTTAAGACGCTGACCATTGACCTGGAATGAGGAGTGATCCTTGGGATCCTCAATAGTGATTGCCCCGAAGGGTGTGACTGCTGTGACCGTATAAGGACCGGAGTTGCTGGTTCTTCACCGGAGTTGCAACGGTGCTGTAGAGAAGATGAAGAAGGAGAAGGGGCAGCACCGTGAAAGAGTGGAACGGCTGGTGGAGAGGGCGGAAAGGAGGGGCACGGTTGCTGAAATGGGAGAGATACGAAGGGCAGCCCTTAGTTGGCCGGAGTTGCAACCTGCAACTCCGGCGGTGGTTTTAATGAAGAAGACGGTGGTAGGAGTGGATGGTGCAGGCGGTGCTAGTGGTGCTGCTCGCCTTTGCAGACGCAGGAAGAAGAAGAAAAAGAAGAAAAAGAAGAAGAAGAAGAAGAAGAAGAAGAAGAAGAAGAAGAAGGAGAAGAAGAAGCGGCCGGAGTTCTGCAACTCCGGCGAGATCAAGATAAAGAAGAAGAAGAAGAAGAAAGGGAAGATGGGGCCAGAAGGAGAAGAGATCTGTGCGGGATTGATAGGGGGAGAGAATGGAAGAGAAAGGGGGGGGATTAGGGTTCGAACGAACCCTTCTCCCTCCTCTTATAAAGCTCCCTATTTTCATTAATGGAAATAGGGTATTTTTTGAAAATAAAAAATATTTTTTTTTTTTTTTTTTTTTTTGAAGTAAAAACCTACTTTTCTATGGGGAATCTCCCCAATTAGTGGACCCCCCATTTAATTAAAATTATTTTTGAAATTCGCGGGGTCCACTAACTGGTCGGTCAGCGGGTCGATGAAGATGGGCTCGGCTATTGGCCCTCATGGGTTGATGATGTCCATCATCTCACAGAATGATGTGACAGACAGTCTGATGGCGATCGGATGGATGGTGACTTGATTGGGACTCAGATTGGTAGATCGACGGATCTAGATAGATCCAACGGTCCGATTGAAGATCCAACGGTCCGATGGAAGATCCAACGGTCAGAAAGCTAAGGGAGATGAGATAGAGCTGATAGGCAGGAGTTCTGGGGTTAGGTCAGTAGATTCGAGGATCGAGAGATGAAGAGAGAGAGAATAAGGAGAGATGAGAGAAAAAGTATCAAAAAAAATGGAAAAAAGCACTCGCGGATGGTCTGGAACCCTGTTCTTCACTGTGACCATCCTCACGCTTCTCCAGTAGAGTCGACCATCATTCTTTGCTGACTCATGTGGCTTTAAACGCTTTGGTCCGTCTCTTGGTCATTGGCTCTCCTACTCTCTTCGTTCTTTGGGCCGACTTTTTGGTCCTCTTATTCAGCCCATATTTGGCCCATATCTTCTAGTTATAGCATGTGGGCTTGTTAAGCTTTGATAATGGGCTTTCATGATCGATTTGGGCCCACAAGTCTCAAAAATCGTCCCATCGGGGTTTCCTGCGACAGAAGAAGCGCGTAATGAGACTTTATCAGAACGGCTTAATATTTAGACTTCCGAAAATGTGTTTAATGCATGCAAATATACCATTTCGTCTAGAAAAGTGTGTTTTACGCAATGAGATAGACTCTTACGTAGAAAAGTGGATAATTAGAGCAGTTTTACGTAGGAGAGTGCGATAACGCTAACAGGATAAGTGCTTAAAATAAGCACTTTTGAGCGAATATCACGGGCCCATCATCATCGACCCGCTGTCCGACCAGTTAGTGGACCCCGCGAATTTCAAAAATAATTTTAATTAAATGGGGGGTCCACTAATTGGGGAGATTCCCCATAGAAAAGTAGGTTTTTACTTAAAAAAATATATATATATATATATATATATTTTTTATTTTCAAAAAATACCCTATTTCCATTAATGGAAATAGGGAGCTTTATAAGATGAGGGAGAAGGGTTCGTTTGAACCCTAATCCCCCCCCTTTCTCCTCCATTCTCTCCCCCAACTCGTTTCTCCCTTTTCCCCCTCTCTTTAGGCCGTTTTCCCCCACTTCTCCTCCGCCTTCTTCATCTTCTTCACCAAGCTATTGCCGGAGTTGCAACTCCCCATCTCCCACATCTAATCTCCCTTGACCGCCCCTCTCCATTGCAGAAAAAACCCAGCAAGTCGTCAGCCCTCTAAGGGACGTCCCCCCTCCTCTTAAAGGTTGAGATCTGCAGTGCTGCATCATCTCTCACAATGGACAGCACCTGCAACTTTGGTTCGTCCCTCTCTCATAGCCGCTGCTGCTACAAAGGAAAAAAAAAAAAAAACAGAAAAAGAAAAACAGAAAAGAAAGGTAGAAGGAAGAAGAAGAAAGGGGAGGATTCGTTGAAGACGCACCTCTCCTCTCCATCACCTTACCGTCCTCCACCACCTCTTGGACTGGTGTTGCAACCTACAACACCAGCATCTCTCCTTCACCACCAACAGCAGCACCATCACGACCCTCTCTCATGGTTTTCTCTTCTCCTTCATGGCCTGGATCTCCAACGCTCCTCAACAGTCCAAAGTTGCAGGTCTGCTAGCATCTCCACCTGAAAGTGAATGGCCGATAACACCTTCCACCATACCGCCTAGCTCCTTCCCAAGAGCCACCAACCTACAAGTCCGTCTTGCACCTAACCAGCTTCAGACACCCGACGTTCATACCGGACTACAACACTGGGTGGGGCGCTTCCCTTGAGCATCCCAACCATGCCTCCCCTTGCTGGGTTCATCTTCATCACACCGTCCATCAACAACTTCGCTTACGCAACCCGCTAGCCACCCATGCACACCATCCACTCCATTCAGGCCGATCCTCCCTAAGGTAAGACCAAGGCAAACCTCTCTCTAGTTTCTCTCTCTCTACTTACTTTCTCTCACTAAAAACTCTCTTGCTCTCTAGGTTTTTCTCATTTTTTTTATTATTGCTTTCTCTATTAGTTTTCTTTTTATTTTTGTTGTTAACCTTTGGTATTTGTTTGTAAGGACTTTGAGAATTCAATAAATTTAGTCTATTTTTACTAAAAAAAAAAAAAAGAGTCATTTTATGTTCTTTACTGCACATTCCCTAATTCCGAGTGCGGATCGACATCCGACACGAATCCCTATACAGATCTAAAATTTTGCAGGATTTAAGAATCGGATCAATTTACAAATATGTTGAAGTTAGGGTTTCCGTAATCAACGACGCGGAAAGAACCCTATTTTCAGTAAGAGTCTATCTCATTACGTAGAACACACTTTTCTGGACGAAATGGTATATTTGCATGCATTAAACACATTTTTAGAAGTTTAGATATTAAGCCATTCTGATTAAGTCTCATTACGCGCTTCTTCTGTCGCAGGAAACCCCGATGGGACGATTCTCGAGACTTGTGGGCCCAAATCGATCATGAAAGCCCATTATCAAAGCTTAAAGAGCCCACAGGCTATGACTAGAAGATATGGGCCAAATATGGGCTGAATAAGAGGATCGAAGAGCTGGCCCAAGGAACCACGAGAGTAGGAGAGCTGATAACCAAGAGAAGGACCAAAGCATTTAAAGCCACATCAAATGATGGCCTGCTCTACTGGCAAAGCTCAAGTGAAGAAAAATTGAAAACCAGGGTTCATGACCCTCTGCCAATACTTTTTTTGATATTTTCTATCTCATCTCTCCTTATTCTCTCTCTCTTCATCTCTCGGTCCTCGAATCTATTGACCTAACCCCAGAACTCCTGCCCCTTGGCTCTGTCTCAGCTCCTTTAGCTTTCTGACCATTGGATCTTCCATCAGGCCGTTGGATCTCTATAGATCGCCATCTGATCTATCAATTCTATGCATCCGACCATTAGATCGAGCTACCGATCAGTCAATCATCCATCCTATCAACCACCCGATCTCCATTGTAAAATATCAGTCCCCAGGGCAGGTTTGATTGTAGAAGAAATGCCTCAGATGATTGATTGTGGCCGAGAGCGTAGAGCTCGATTTCCGAAGAAAGGAAAATACATTTTTTCTTAATGGGTATTTCAAGGGGAAAATGCATTTTTCTCCCCTGGCAACCAAACACACCCTAACCCCCATCCATCGAGCCCAGTGGCCCACTATCCTTCTCACCTACCCTCTGGCCCATGGCCGATGCACTCTGGGCCCACGAGTTTTAGCATTGGCCGACCACTGGCCGACATGTGGCATCATCTCTTGGCCCAGTGGTCATGCACTCCCTTGGCCCTAAAACCTATTCCTCAGTCCATTGGTCAACCCAATGCGGGCCTATAAATTATTAAACTCATGGCCCATGGCCAATTCTTGGAAGGGCCCCACTCGAGACCCTTAAGCACGGGCACCCATCTTAGTGAAATCTCCACGATCCAACGGTGGAAATTACATGGTGCGACCCCCTTTTTAGTTTAAAAGGGGGGAAAACCCTAAGGAAAAACTCTCTCCTCCCCCCTCCTCTTTCTTCCTTCTTCTTTTTCTTCGTTCTCTTATTCTCCACTGATCCGGCGAGCTACACCGGCGAGCCAACTCCGGCGACTGGTTTCCTTCTTCTCCTTTTCCTTCTTCTCCTTCTTCTTCTTCTTCTTCTTCTTCTTCTTCTTCTTCTTCTCCTCTTCTTCCTCCTCTTCTTCTTCTTCGTCTTCTTCTTTTTCTGCATCGTCGCCGGAGTTGCAGACAGCAACTCCGGCCACCTATTCACACGGACAGAACGCTACTGCTGTTCATTATTTCTTCCTATCCCCACCCTTCCATCTTATTCTTCTCTTTAATCTCCTCATCTCGCCCCCAACTCAGGCTATTATCGGCCTTGAATACAAAAATAAAAAAAATAAATATCGCCGGCGAACTCCATTAACGCCGGCGAACTCGGTGAGATCTCCTTCCCCCTTCTCCTCCATCTTCTTCTACTCCCCCTACTTTTCTTCTTCTTCTTTCTCTTCTCTTTCTCCACCTCTTCTTCTGCTCCTCCTTGCTGCTGCGGGCAGCATAATTTTCAATACCTGCAACTCCGGCCGGCGAACTCCTTCGGGTTACACCACCGCCTTCTTCACCAGCCACAGCGCCTTCTTCTTCTTCACGAACTGTTCCCTCATTGCACAAGCCTGCAGCAACGAGGCATCATCATCTCTACTTACCACCTCGTCTCCTCTCTCCTCCCACGTTCCAAAATATCTCCCATCTTGCCAACCACCACCGTTTTCTCCAGCCACCTGCACTCCAAGAGCACCATAGATCTGATACTCCGGTGGTCCATCCACCTTGCTGCCTCGCTGACAAAGAACAACCCCTTGCTGCTGCCTCTTCACCATAGTCATCGCCAGCCACCACCACGTTGTTGTTATTCCAACAACAACCAGCCACCGCCTCCTTCACACGGGCACACCTTCAAGCACACCGTCTCAATGCCACCTTCGCCTCTCCATTGCCAACCAAGGGAAAGCAGCAAGGAGTTCTCCACCGCTTCATCATAGTTTGGGTTTTCTCCCCTCGACGGGCTGATCGTTGTTTGCACTTTTTTTTTTTACCACGTCCTCCAGTCTCTACCTCTCCACGGTTGAGAACCATGGCCGACCTCTGGCCGATCTACTCAAGGTAACCTCTCCACTTTTCTCTTTCTCTCTTTATAAATTTTCTCTTTTCTCCTTAGATTCTCTCTCTAGAACTCATTCTATCATTCATCTCTCATCCTCTCTCTATTTTCTATCTCTAGACATACTTTCTCTCTCTACCTAGATTTTCTCTCTCTTCTCTTTCTATCTGATTTAGTTTTATTGCTTTCTAGATTAATTATCTCATGTTTGAATTGTAAGTACAGTTGAAGTCAAGAAATAAAGTTTATTTTGATTTAAGATCGATAAATTCCTGTTATTTTATGTTCCTTATCGCGCTAATCCAACTAATCCCGAGTGCGGATCGACATCCGACACGAGCCACTATGCAAAATTGCCCATTTTACAGGTTAAATGTCTCGGATCAATTAAAAATATGTTGAAGTTAGGGTTTCCGTAACAAACGACGCGGAAAAACCCTACTTTCATCTACTCATCTCATTGATGGTCTATGGGCATACAGAACCGCCTACAAGACACCACTCAATATGTCTCCCTATCGTCTCGTCTTTGGAAAACCCTGTCATCTACCGGTAGAGATTGAACATCATGCCCTGTTGGCCATTAAGAAGCTCAACTTTGACCTAGACTCCGCAGGGGAGGAGCAGAAACTTCAAATGAATGAGTTAGAAGAACTCAGAAATGATGTCTAAAACTTGTCTAAGAATTACAAAGCAAGAATGAAGTGGATACATGACAAGAGCATCCTCAGGAAAGAGTTCCATCTAGGACAGAAGGTCCTTCTTTTTAATTCCCATCTTCATCTCTTCCCTAGGAAACTGAAATCTAGGTGGACCGGTCCTTATACGGTCACAGCAGTCACACCCTTTGGGGCAATCACTATTGAGGATCCCAAGGATCACTCATCTTTTCAGGTCGATGGGCAGCGTCTAAAACAGTTCCATGAACTTGACGTATTGTTCATTCAGACTTCTGAGATCGATCTCATCGATCCTGTCTATGTCGACTGATGATCCACTCAGTCTTCTGTGCTCCAACTTGGTTGGGGGTGCCTGTCACCCTCGTTGTGTCTGGCTGAAGACATAAAACTTAACACTTTCGAAAAGGCAATTCCGGTATTCCTAGAGTCTCATGAGTCGGATGCATTGTCTTTATCACTACTATAATTTTCTGCCCATGCAGGTACCATCACTCTCGCACTACTCTGGTACTTTTCACTGTTGATATCTGGTAGAATTGGTAATACCCTTCCTTCACACTCGCATCATGAACTTATCATTTTCACTATGTGTTCCAATCATAAGCACCGAGGACGGTGCAATATTTTGGTTGGGGATGGGTACTTTACCAAAAACTCATGTGACTTTAAAAAAAAATTAGAAAAATGGGAGAAAAAATGCATTTTGTGATGATTTTCGGACTATTTTCAAGGTGCCTTTTGTTGATTTTAGCAGTGTTTTCAAAAATCGTTGCAATGATGAGTCAAAACTCTTTGCAAAGTCTATTTATTTAAAATGATGTCTACTTTGAGAAAATCACTTATTAGCTCTTAGTTCGGTTTGGAAGAATACTACAGTGGAGTTAAACTCTTGGAAAACTCAGATTCAACAAGAATTTTACACAAATCAACATCAGAACTATCTATAATTTGGACGATCTAGAGATCCAAGAAGAACAACTGTGGAGACCTAACCTAGTGAGCGTTTGAGCCTCTCTTCACTTCTGAGGGATATAAATAACTTTGAGTCACAAGATGACTCACCTTTTTTTCAGTCCCCAACTATTCCCTTGTAAGATCTCATTAATCCTTGCTTTGGTCATAAAACTTGGAGCGATGTCAAAGACGGATCATTACAAAAAAACCTTCTCTCTATCCATTCGAGACATCACAGATGAAAGTGTAAAACCTAAAAAATGATATAGGCCATCTTTCTACCCCAATCAGATATTTTTGGCTTACCTAATATCTACACCATTAGTAACCCTCTTGAGCCTTATGATGAAAACCTTTTCTTGATAACCCATCAACCAAATCCAATGCCCAAAATAAACACAACTCAAACACTTACTTCTGAGAGGGATAAAAGAATTTCAGGTATGGTCACACCATGAAGAGAAAGCAAGAAAAGAAAAGAAAGACCAAGTGGATCAAGCAAAAAGAAAATATGAAAAGAAAAGAAAAAAATAAAAAAAAAGAGGAATAGAAAAAGAAAGTTAGTAGAACAAAAGTCAAGAAGATGAACAAGTGAAAAAGATAGAAGAAAGAGAAATCAAGGAATTGGTGTCACTTCCCTCGGGAAATGCTGCAAAGAACAGTAAGATGCCCTCTCAGAACTTTCGAATCCCTAAAGGCCCTCATCTTTTTGACCTTTTCCTAAGCCTCTATACAACTCAGGGCAAGCCTTATTTGATTCTAGGTTAGCACCATCACAAAATGTGGAGAATGGAGAAGAGAGAAACTATAGAGTTTGATCTGACACTCCTGAGTAATATGACATTCCAATCATGAGATCTTTTCAATCTTTTGTGTCCTCAGTTCTAAATGATATATGTGAGATATTGCCAGTTTCAGACATCTATCTCCTCACATATAACTTGAGAGAAAAGAATAAAATCATTTATGTGTTATTCACTTCTGAGTGGTATACAAGTGAGAATTGAGGTCGAGACATATAATCTTGTAGGTGATCAGAGAATCTGACTACCAGATAGGGATGATGTTGAGCACACACTCACGTTAAGTCTGAGTAATCTTTAGTTCAAATGTCCACTAGTAGATGTGCTACATTTTACTGACTAAGTTCTAATTTCTAAATGATCACTTGCACCCTTAAAATGAACTGACAAAATATAGTTTTTCTGAGTAATGAGAACAAGTTTTCAGCATATACGAGGCCCTTCCGAGGTCATGTATTTCGCACTATTGCCAAGGATTGGCAATATGTTGGTTGGGGGTTGTGATATTTGCTCAAAAGTGTTTATTTTAAGCAATTATCCTTCTGGCGTTATCACACTCTCCTACGTAAAATTACCATAATTATCAACTTTTTTACGTAAGAGTTTTTTCTGTTGCATAAACACACTTTTCTGGTCAAAATGGTATATTCGCATGCATTCATGCGCATTTATTTGACCCACATGTGAAGTCATTCTCATTACGTGATTTTTCTATCACAAGAGCACTAATTCGATAATCTTGATGGAGTGCGGGCCCACGATCAACATCCAGAACCTTTGATCAGAGCATAGAGAGCTAGTAGACTTAGACAAGAAGATGTAGGCCAAAGACAGAAAGAGCAGGCGGATCGAAAGAGTCGAGAGACTACTAGAAGAAAATGAGAGACCACCTCTCAAAGAAGAGACCAAAGATATTAAAGCTTATCAACAAACACAAGATGATGACTTGCTCAGCTGGTAAAGCATGCAGAATACCAAGTTAAAGACCAGGGTTCTGAAATTTCACCGGTCCGTTCTCTTTAATTCAATATACCTAGAAGGGGGGGGTTGATTAGGTATTTAAAAATTAAGTACCTATGCAGTTTTATTGGTCTATGGTATGGGGATAAAATCTCATGCCTTGGTTGTTTGAAAAAGAATTATCATAATCGACTCAAATCAAATATACCTCCGTGGTATATTATCTTTTTGTCGTTTGATCTAATCAGGATATAATGCGGAACACAATCAAACGATCACACAAGACAAGATATTTTTACGTAGAAACCTTAGCCAAGGAAAAACCACGGGACCATGTCTAGATGGAAAGTATCACTAACTGAAAAGTTAAACGAACCAAAGGTTACCTACGCAGCACCAGTGCAAATACATCATCAAACCTTAGCCAAGGCCCACTGCCGATGCGTCCATGTCCTCTACGTCAACGCTACGAATTCACGCACGCCCTTCCAGCCAAGAAGCCTTATCCGCTTGTTCAATTTGGTACACCCAAAACCTACCTTCGATCGGCTCCTCCGATCTTAATTCTCAACACTCCTGCCTTTGCGGAAGGTGAAGGATTTAGTACACCCTGAACCCCAAGTTGCTCAAAAGGTGTTTGAGTCACACTAGTACTCTCAGGCTTACTAGGTTGAGTATAGAATTGGAAAACCTAGGCAGAGTAAAGATCAAGCTCTTAGCTTTGATCGAGAAGAGAACAAGCTCACAAGATGTGAATGAAAACAAGCTTCTTGCTCTTCGAAATGGACATTCTACTAAATATAGCTTTTGCTTCTCTCTCTTGAAGATTGAGTCACTCTGTGTGTCTGTGTGTGTTTAAAGAAGGCATAGAAGGGATATATTTATAGAATACCAAGACCCTGAGTCATGTGGAATGTGGGATAATGGAATCATGAATTTTGGATCTGATAAAACCAATTCTGTTCAAAGTCCAATTGATTGTACACTTGGTCCAATGAAACTAGGGTTTTTTCGTGTCGTCGGTTCGGAAACCCTAACTTCAACACATTTGTAAATTATCCGAGATTTTTAATCCTGCAAAATTGAGATCTTATATAGGGATTTGTGTCGGATGTCGATCCGTACTCGGGGTTACTCAGATTAACACGAATAAGAACATAAAATGACAGATAATTTACAGATTATATGGAGAGGTGAGAATGGTGAATATCAGAATTAAACCATCTTCTTGGAAAAATTATCAAGATCTATCATCAACAATTGAAGGGAAATAAAAATGAACACCTTAACTAAAAACTCAGAGACTATCTCAATTCAATCAAATGCCATTACAACTTCTTAATTAAGACTGAAAACTAACAACTTAACAAGAACATACTAAGAAAAATGAAGAGGAGAGAGAAAAAGATTAGAGAGTTAGAGAGAGAAAGTAGAGAGGGATAGTGAAAACCTAGAGATTCTAGAGAGAGAAACAATAGAATGAGAGAGAGAGTGGTGGAGAGAGAAAGTTGAGAAAATACCTGTGGGTGGCCAAGGATGGGAATGGAGGTTGCTGATTAGTGGGAGAACCTATGAAGGAGCCATTAGGTGTTGGCTCAAGGGATGAAGGGTGTGGTGATGTGGTTGGCCGACATTAGTCAAATCGGTTTTCTAAATGGCTAGGAGAGGGGTTCGGTGATGCATTAGAGAACCAAAGGGAACGGGAGTGAGTTGGAGAGGTGGAGTGAAAATGTTGTAAGTGGGCAAGGGAAGGTGGCTTGTAGCTGCAAGCGGGTGAAGATGGAGGTGGAGAAGGAGTGACCGATGGTTAGTGAGGATATGGGAGGGCATCAACAAATCATGGTGAGGAATGATCTGTGATGGAGATGCAGGGTATTACAAAGGCTGCAAGTGGTGCAAAGGTAGTGCACCAGTAGCGTTGAGGGTGGAGAAGGAAATGAAAATGGTGGCTGGTCGGAGTTCTGCAATTCTGGTGAAAGAAGCAAACGTATGAAGAGAAAAAGAAGAAGAATAAGATCTGGAATATGGTGGTTCATGGAGTTGCAGTCTTCTAAACCCGATGGCTAGAGTGAGATCTCCGGGCGATTGCAAGGGGAGGGGATGGAGCAATGTTGCAGTACACAGGTGGAGGCAGCAACGGCGCCGTTGCAAGGGCAGAGATGCTTGCAAGTGGAGCAGCTGCAGGATGTGGAGGTAGTGGTGAAGGTGGTAAACACCGTGGTGGTGGAGTTCTTGATCGGCCGGAGTTGCAGCCTGCAACTTCGGTAAGAACGTGGTAAGAAGGTGAAGAAGATGAAGGAGAAGAGGCTCAAAACAGGCCAAAAAAGAATGGGAATCAGGAGAGAAAGGTTTGGGGGAAGGAGAGGAAGAGATAGGAGTGAGATTAGGGTTCCAACGAACCCTTCTCTTCTCCTAAAAAAGCTTCCCTATTTCCTTTAATGAAAATAGGAGATTTTTTAAAAATAAAAAATAAGAAATATATATATATATATATATATATATATATATATATATATATGTATATGTATATGTATATGTATATACATATGTATATGTATATACATATGTATATGTATATACATATATATATATATATTATTTTTTTTTTTTAAATCCTTTCTTTGGGAGATTTCCCCATCTAGTGGACCCCCCTTTTTTATTTTTTTTTATTTTTTATTTTTTAAAATTAGTTTAAAGTATTTTAAATTTGCGGGGTCCACTAAATGGCCAGGTTGTGGGCCACAGATGATAATGGGCCAGCATTTTAGCTCGGCCATGGCCCATTTAATTGAACGGGGAATGATGAGGACCATTGGATTCTAAGATGATGAGATGGAAGGTGGAGTGAATGATCAGCTAATTTGCTAGTGATTGGATGACAGACATGGATGGTGATGATCAGATGAATACTCAGACAGTGAAGATCATCCAAGTTAGACCGTAGGATTTAGTGATTGCAGGCAGAGACAAAATCCATTGATTTTGATTTATGAGCAGAGAGAGAGTGAGGATCTAGAGAGAGGAGAGAGGAAATATTACAAAATAAAGAGAAAATGCTGGTAGAGGGTTTTGAACCCTGGTCTTTGACTTCGTTTTCCGCATGCTTTACCAACTGAGCAAGTCCTCATCATATGTTAGTTGCTAAGCTTTAATCTCCTTAGTCTCTTCTTTGAGGGAGTCTCTTCTTTGAGGCATTGTCTCTCCTTCTCTCTTAATCGTCTCTCGAGCTTTTTCGACTCTCTAGCTCTTCCAGCATTTGGCATGTATCTTCTTGTCCTCAGCCTGTTGGCTCTTGTGCTTTGGTCCCAGACTCTGGCAGTCAGTTGTGCGCCAATACTTCATCAAAAATCGTCAGGTTAGTGCTCCTGCGATAGAAAAATCGCGTAATGAGATTTCTACAAAAGGCTTTGCATGTGGATCTAAGAATTGCGTATGAATGCATGCGAATATACAATGTTGACCAGAAAAGTGCGTTCAACGCAATGAAAGAAACTCTTACGTAGAAATGTTGATAAAAAAAATAGTTTTACGTAATTCTCTCTCTCTTCAGTTTTTGGCATTTTATCTCTCTTTAGTTATTTATTTTTTTTAGTTAAAGTTCATTTTTCTTAATGTTAGCTTGAAAATTTGTAAGGCTAATACTTTGATTCAAGGAATAAAGTTAGGTTCATTTTGGGATTTTAATGTTTAAATTCAAATATTTAATGCATATAATTATTTCTACTTCTTGGTAGTTTCTCTCTCTAAAATCACAACAAATAATGTTTTAAAGATCACTTCAATCACCACTCTCACCCCAACATCATGTCACGATCCGAATCCGGATACCCAGATACGACCCAAAAATTCGTGGATCGACCCGTACCCAAACCCAGATGTGATCCATAAATGTCCCCTAGTGGTCCAATTAGGTCAATTAGACTACTAAGGTTCATTCGAAAACCCACTAAGTAAAAAAAAAGTCTAGTTGTAGAAAACAAATAATTAAAATAATTCATAATTCAAACAATTCAATCAATCAATTAAGTATAGATAGATGGAGGTGAGAACATGCTCTCAATCAAAGGACTACATGCCCGTGAAAATAAATAAGTAATGTTTTAAAACAATCAAAATACAACTTTGTAAAGTATGGGATCGACTCCCAAATCCTTTGTCGATCTCATCGAATCCATCGGAGTCTTTTGTCTCAAAATCATCCCAAGTACCCAGCTCCTCAAAATCTGAAAATGGTATCGGTGTAGCACCATGCGTTGTGGCCTAGTAATACAACAGTGTGCATGGTATGATGTCATACTATACAAGTTTTTAACCAAGGTATGCATCTCAATCATATAATAAGGATGACATGAATATGAGGGTGAATGTAAGTAAGTACGGGATGCAAATGCAATTAGTATTTGAAAGTAGGATTTTTACGCGTCGTTGGTTCGAAAACCCTAACTTCAACACATTTTTAATTGATCCGAGACATTTAACCTGTAAAATGGGCAATTTTACACAGTGGCTTCGTGTCGGATGTCGATCCGCACTCGGGGTCAGTTCGTGCAACTATGAACATAAAATGACGGATTTTTATCAGAATTATGGAGAGTTGAGAATGGTGGATTCGGGATTTTTAAAACATGATTCAAGGGTTTTTAGAGAGGACATTAACTAATATCATGAATAAAATGAACACGCAACACATCAAACTTTTAATCAAAGAAATCTAGTTTAAGATTCTTCATAAAAACCATTATCTTTTACAATGCTGAAAATCAAAATACTACAGTAATTAAAACAAAAGAAAAGAAACTAGAGAGAGGATAGAATCTAGTGAGAGAAAAGGGAGAAAAATTGTAGAGAGAGAAGGGGAACTAGAGAGAGAAATAAGAAACCTAGAGAAAGAAGTATAAGTTCTAGAGAGAGAGAGAAGTAGAGAGAGAAAAGAAGAGAGAGGATGACTACCTCGATGACTTACCGTAGATCGGACCGAGGTGTGTTTGAGGACCACAGCTTGAAGAAGAACCGCATGACTATGTACCAAGAAGAAGGCAGCAAGGAGGGAACATTGGAGGGCAGCGTGGAGTTGAAGTGGTGGTGGGAGATGAAGACAGTGGAGCTGTGGGTGGAGAATGTTCTCTAGCCCTGAAATGCAAGTTGATGGAGAGGAGATGGCTTGCTGGAGTTGTAGCAATGGAAGCCGGTTGATATTCGCTCAAAAGTGCTTATTTTAAGCAATTATCCTTTTAGCGTTATTGCATTCTCCTACATAAAATACTCTATTTACCTACTTTTCTACGTAAGAGTCTCTTCTGTTGCGTAGAACACACTTTTCTAGACGAAATGGTATATTTGCATGCATTAAACACATTTTTGGAAGTCTAAATATTAAGCCATTCTGATAAAGTCTCATTACGCGCTTCTTCTGTCGCAGGAAACCCCGATGGGAAAATTCTCGAGACTTGCGAGCCCACATCGATCAGGAAAGCCCATTATCAAAGCTTAAAGAGCCCACATGCTATGACTAAAAGATATGGGCCAACTATGAGGACCAAAAAGCCGGCCCAAAGAACGAAGAGAGCAGGAGAGCCAATGACCAAGAGACGGACCAAAGCGTTTAAAGCCACATGAGTCAGCAAAGAATGATAGTCGACTCTACTGGAGAAGCGTGAGGATGGTCACAGTGAAGACCAGGGTTCCAGACCCTCCGCCAGTGTTTTTTTCCATTTTTTTGATACTTTTTCTCTCATCTCTTCTTATTCTCTCTCTCTCTTCATCTTTCGATCCTCGAATCTACTGACCTAACCCCAGAACTCCTACCCATCGGCTCTATCTCATCTCCCTTAGCTTTCTGACCGTTGGATCTTCAATCGGACCGTTGGATCTCTCTAGATCCGTCGATCTACCAATCTGGGTCCCAATTAAGTCACCATCCATCCGATCGCCTTCAGAATGCCTGTCACATCATCTTGTGAGACGATGGACATCATCAGTCCATGTGGGCCAGTAGCCGGGCCCATCATCATCGACCCGCTGTCCGACCAGTTAGTGGACCCCGCGAATTTCAAAAATAATTTTAATTAAATGGGGGGTCCACTAATTGGGGAGATTCCCCATAGAAAAGTAGGTTTTTACTTAAAAAAAAAAAAAAAAAATATTTTTTATTTTCAAAAAATACCCTATTTCCATTAATGGAAATAGGGAGCTTTATAAGAGGAGGGAGAAGGGTTCGTTCGAACCCTAATCCCCCCCCTTTCTCTTCCTCTCCTTCCCCCTATCCTTTCCCATCTTTCCCACGACTTCCCTCTCCTCTTCTTCCTCCTTTCTTCTTCGTCTCCTTCACCATTCTTCGCCGGAGTTGCAGGTTTGCAACTCCGGCCGTTTGTCTCCTCCTTCGTCTCTTCTTGTTCTTCTTCTCCTCCTCTAACCGCTGCCCAACCCCCTGCTCACCACGCCAAGAACCATCCTCGCCTTCTCTTTCTTCTTCTTTCTTCTTCTTTCTTCTTCTTCCTTCTCTGTTCTCGCCGGAGTTGCGCCTGCAACTCCGACCAGCAACACCATTACCAGCGTCTTCTTCTCCTAGTTCTTCTTCTCCGCCCTCTACTTCACGATCTGCCAGCCACCGTCCAGCCTTCTTACTTCTCTTACCGTTTTCTCTCTTGACCGCCCCTCTCCATTGCAAAAACCCAGCAAGCCGTTCTCGTCTCCTCTCTCATTCTCTTCAAGAAAAACAAAAAAAAAAGGAAAAAAAAAAAAAAAAAGAAAGGAAGAAAGGAGAAAAGAAGAAGAGAGAGTAAGGGGTTCAAACCTGGTTTTCACCCCTCCCTCCTTTGCTTCTACTACATTGCTAGATGCAACAGCTCCTCAAACCGTTGCAGGTTGCTGCACGTTCAGTTCGGTTTCACCCCCACAAACTCTCCTCCCAAGCGCCTCTTCAACGCCCATCCATGCTGCTACAAATAGCTAGCAGCACCACCGTTTCTCCTTAAACGTGTGCTCTACGCAAGCTGAAGCCATCCTGACCTCTCAACTCTCCTACCGTTTTCTCCACAGGATCTCACGATTGCTGTGCACACAATCAGCAACTCCAAGGCAGCCGTCTTCTCCTAACAAGCCATGCTCACCACAGGCGGCTCCTCAAGGAATGTTTGCAATCTTTTCTCCCCATGCTGCTTCTGTAACTCCAAAAGGCAGGTTGCCATGAACAACCATGCAAGTGTGTCTCCTTCCACCAAGTACAGCCAACATGCAACTCGGCTAAGGCTCCTCCACGCTGCTGGTAGATGCTCCTTCCTAACTCACTAGCAACCCATCCACGATTTTGTTGTGTACACCTACAAGCATCTGGCCAGCAACCATTACCTTCAATCCATCAACGGTATCCATCAAGCTTTCGGCCATCCTTACACCGCCTGCAACTGGCCACGATCCACTTCTCTCCGCCTACCTCCCTGCACCTAACCACCACCAGCAACCACGCACTAGTCTCCAACCGTGCTTCCCTTCACGGAATGACCGAAACTCCACCATCTTCACTTCAGGCAGCCACGGAGCTTGAGTCCATGGACCAATCATCTCCTTTAGTAAGTTCTTGGGTAAGTTTTCTCTCTCTAGTTTCTCTTTTCCCCTAAGATTCTCTCTCTCTAGAGTTTTCTCGTTTAGTCTATTTTCTCTCTCTAGGCTTATTTTGTTTAAAACTCATTTTCTCTCTTTATCTTTCTCACTAATTCTTCCTCTTTCTCTCTCTACCTACCTTCATCTATCTAGATTTATTTTCTTCCTCTAAAAACCACTTTCTCTCTCTAGTTCTCTCTTTCTCTCTCTAGTTTGTTTTTTTTTTTATGCTTTATAATTTAGTTATTTTTACTTGAGTGTAAGAGACATGTTCGATTGAATGAAGTTGATTTGAATAAAATTATGTCCATTCTCTGCAAATTTTCTATCATTTTATGTTCATTATTGCGCTAACCCGACTAATCCCGAGTGCGGATCGACATCCGACACGAATCCCTATACAAATCTATCAATTTTGCAGGATAATCGGATAAAAACTACAAAAATGTGTTGAAGTTAGGGTCGTTCTTTCAACGACGGAAAAACCCTATTTTCAAATGGCGCCGCTGCCGCTCGGGTGTTCGGGAGTGCGAAAAAGGACATAAAGACGGAATTGGAAAGTTGCTGAATCGGAAAGCTGCTCAATTTAGACAGCCCGACCTTTTTGGGAAACTTTCTATTTTTCATTTTTAGTTATTTTTAGCATTTTTTGTTAAATTACTATTTTTAATGCCTCGGAAGGCCGAGTGCAAAGTTGTAATAATTTAGGAATTTTACTGCTTTCCAAATAACTGCTAGATCTTGTTCTAGGGTTTTTTAGAAACCCTAGATTAAGTGGAAATTACCAAAAAAATAAAAATTCAAAATTCAAAAAAAATTAGGGTTTTATATTCTGCAGATTTTTAGAAATCACCAATCAAGGATTTGCGATTTTTGGAAAGATTCCAAAATCTTGAAACTCTGCTTAATTAGGGTTTCCCCTCTTAGAAGTTTCCTCTTTAGAAGAATTTCTATCCTTAGAAATCTTCCGAATTTGGAAAAGTCTGCAAAAGGAAACACCCCAAATCTAGCAGAATTTCAATTTTGGGAAATTTCCCAAAATTATAAGGGATCTCGCAATCAAATCTTTCTTGGAAGATCTCCACAGTTCGGGAAACTTTCCAATCTAGGTATTTTCCAATCTGGGAATTCCTAAATTTTAACCCATCTCAAACTTGGAAATTAATTCAAAAACTTGCCTAAATCCAGTGCGTGTTCTGTGAACCCTAAAAAGGCAAGGATCTTCCAAATAGAATCCCACATACCTAGACCGTGCGATCTAACTGTTTCTGCAGGAACACGATCCAGTGTGGGTAGAGAGCAAAAGCTCAAAGAGGTGGAGTCGGGCCCAAGCCCACTAGGATACCCCTCTCTAACCCACGGAGGAGACCCCGTGGCGTGGCCCACGGGAGGTAAGTCTCTATCCTCGCCTTGAGTGCGATACAGAGCATATTGGGTGCATCATTGCCGCTTGTCTATTTGTTTTCTAGCAACAACTTATTCGACTTGAGTGGCGTGGCCGTTAATAATTGAACATTAAGAGAGCAGACCCAGCTCCAAATTGAAACTGGTGGGATTTCATCACCCACCTCATCATTCCAACTGATTTGATCCCAAGGCTCCATTTAAATAAAAAGAATCAAGAAGTAGAGCCAATTAGCCCGGTGTTCGAGGAAAAATCCACACAAAGCGAACCCGCTTAACATCCAATCGACATAAGACCACGAGCGCGGGTCCCTGTTGTCTAACACACCCATAAGTCCCTGCTACTCAAGTACACTGAGCTCGACGTGGCATCTTGGACTATTCGGCGGTTAGTTGCGTGTGGACTAGGAACACGCACCAACCCTAGCTTAACCCGAGGGAACACTCTTCTTATACACTTGACCAATCCGGTTAGTCTGGGACGTACTTAAGACAGCCATTGTGCCGCACGTCTGTCTAGGCTTCGGATTGCCTTGTTGTTGACTAGAGTTAGTACTAAAGGATTCGCTCTGAAGAGTGTAGCCTGGTGAGAACCTCTAAGTGCAAACAGTTAGTCCGGCGGCTAAAAGATAAACCAGTGGTCCGCCCACTGTCATAATCTACTCTAGCCCCAAAACTAACAAGATAATGCCTAAAATATATCCTGATTGTTTAGAATAGGATTATCTGTGCTTGGTGTGCATCATTTAGAATCACTACTCCAGTGTCTCCTTTTGGCAACTTTTTGCCAAATCTTGGGCTTGCTTTTTCAAGTAGAAGCCCGGTTGGACCTGTCCTCACATTTTACTAACTCGATCTGAGAGTTAGTCCACCGCACCCCTCCATCGCCTCTAATGGCAGATGAACGGCCTCTATATGAGACCTACTACAGTTTCTGTGAGAATCGAGGTGATCACTCTCAACAATGGTATGACAATTTTGCGTATCATCATGATACTCCAGTCTCGCACGCTTCTACAGGGTATGATAATCATCGAGATCCGGAGTACAATTCTGTACTCTAAGAGCTTAAAAATTCAGTCTCTGCCCTTCGTGCCACAGTCCAGCAACCTGTGTACCATTCCCAGTCTGTAGGATATTACCCTCCTATCCAGCAAGATGTCTGTACCTTTCCATCTCCAATGCAGACCTCCTATGACAATAATTATTATCCCGATAATAGGGGTCACCATAACTTTGGTTGGGAACAGTCTGCCCTCCCGCAGCAACTGCCGCAGGATAATTATCCTTCTGGGTTCCATCAACCCAATGGCGAGTATGACGGGCAATACTCGCAATCCCAGTACCCGTCATATCCACAGAATGACTATTCTGATCAACAGTGGGCCCCTCAGGATTTTCAGAGTCAGCACCTAGTCCCAGACTCCACTTTGCCTTACAACTTTCATACCCAGTCGGACTACAATCAAGAGTTGCCACCTCAGCTCCCCTTGGCTGAACCACCTCCGTTGGCTACTAAACCCGGCCTAGAGGACCTTCTCTCTCAGTACATTGCCCAGCAACAACAGTATTTCAAAGGACTAGAGCACCAACAACAGCTATCTATGGAGAGCTTGGAGCAACGTCTAGTTCAATTAGAAAATGAGAGAGAGGAAGTCAACTTCACTAGCCCACCAGTAGCTTATCCTGAGGAGAGTGACATGGCCACTGTCTATAATGAGGAGTCGCACAATTGGACCAAGTACCAGAATTGCCCGGATGAAATAGAAGTTGTTACCATCCCTAGATCAAGCTTGATTATTGAGGAACCAGTGTATCCTTATACGGTGCCTTTAAAAGCACCACATCCTGAACCTACCTCAGAGCAACCTATTTCTCACTCTCCCACTGCTGCTTCTAATCTGGACCCTGAAGATGATCATCATGACACTGAGTTTTGTCTCGATCGTAGGATCCCTACTGTCATAGATCTACCGTTCCTCCCCACTTCCCTTAGTATGAGCCATAATAGTGATGAACCCGTGTCTCCATCTATGGTGCCCTTAACAGCACCAACTTCTAGACCGAGCCCAGAGAAACCCGGTTCCATCTCTATCTCTGATAATTCTTTCTCTGCCCTGGATGCAGACATTCCTACCGTAGAACCGTGTCTAGAATATGAGACTCCCGCTGTCCTGGACCTACCGATCCCCACCGAGGAGGGACGTATTGAATGTAGGGATTAGAACATCCCTATCATATTAGGAAACATCGAGGAAGAGGTCAGCAGTTTTCACCCGTCACCCTACGTCGATGTTGTTGATGAACCGTATGTCATGGAGAGTCTAATTCAGGACTCTCTCGAGGATAAATTATCCAAGTGTCAAGAACACTTTGAGTCTGACTTCATCTCAGAGTCAAACAATTTTGGTATTACTGATCTGCAGGAGTCTGCTCCATTCAGATACATTCCCGCAAAACTCAATAAGTTTGCGGCTCTGCTAACCACGGTCAGAGAACCCACTACTACTCTCATCTCAGCCTTTACTAAGAAGCTTCTATCCCTCCCTGCTGAACTAAATGTTTTTGCGGGTCTGCTCAGAGAACCCACTCCTACTCCTATCCTCTCAGTTTTTACTGAGAAGCTTCAATCCCTCCCTACTCAACTACACACTTTTGTAGGGCTACTCAGAGAACTTACTGTCCTTCTCTCAGTCTACACTGAGAAAGACCTGTTCTACACAGGTATACCTAGACAAGGGATAGGATAACTGTTTCCGTTCCACCTTAGGTGTCAGGAAGACTGCAGATTCACTCAGTCTCCATGAGTTTTAACCTGGTTGGGGGTACTTGATATACCCCCGTCATGTCTGGCTGAAGACGTAAAACTTAGCGCTTTCGGAAAGGCAATTCCGGTATTCCTAGAATACATGAGTCTCATGCATATGTTATTACTGTTATATCTCTGAAAATGCAGGTACATTCATTCTCTCGATCATCAGGTACCAAACACTGTCAAATTTCTGCCGACTTGGTAACATCCTTCCTGAACTTTTGCATCATCATCACTGACTTTTTATCATTTTATGTCCCGGTCATGAGCACCGAGGACGGTGCTGTATTTTGGTTGGGGGTGGGTATTTACCAAAACTCATGTCTTCATTTTGATAAAAAAAAAATAATAATAATAAAAAAAAAAAAAAAATGTTGTTTTTGGGGTAATTTCCGATGTTCTCCAAAAGTTTTCTAGAATTTCAAAAAAATGTGTCAAATACCCTGACTTTGATTAGCTGAAAACCTCCGTTAAGTCAGTATTGAGGATGTCGATTTTTGTTTAAAGTTAGCGTTGAGTCAATTCAAGCGTGACTACAGCAGGTTTGAAAACTCAGAAAAACTCAGATTTGGCACAATTGTACACTATCAACATCAGAGTCATCCTAAGTTTGGAAATTCTGGAGATCCTGTGAGAATAATTGTGGAGACCTAACCCAGTGAGCTGTCGAGCCTTTAATCATTTCAGAGAGTTATACATTAATCCTGAGTCACAAGATGACTCACTATTCTTCATGCCCACAATATTCGTTGAGAGATCTCATCATCTTTTGCTTCGATCATGGAACTCGGAACGACATCAACATTGGATTACTACGACAGAACCTTCTCTGTATCCAGTCAAGACAGTATACATGATAGTGCAAACCCTAGAAAATGATTTAGGCCATTTTTTCTGAACCATTCAGCCTTTTTACTCACCTGAATTATACTTCACTAGAAACCCCTTGAACCCTTCTATAAAACCCTTTTCTTTGTAATCCCATCAACCTAAAATCCAGTATAGCTACGAAGCATGACTGGCTACCCTTGTTTTGAGATGGACAAAAGAATAACTGATGTGGGTGTACTGTGAAAAAGAAAAGTAAAGAAGAAGAATCAAAAGGAAAAGAAAGTGGTTCAAGCCAAAAACAAAATATAGAAAGAAAGTATGAAGAAGAGCTGAAAAGAAATTGAGCAGTCTCAGAAATATCAAGAAAAAGAGAAAAATACAAAAAAAAAGGAAAAAGAACCAGATAATGGTGTTACGCCGCAGGAAAAATGCAAGAAAATGGCAATATCCTCTCAAGATCTTTGAAATCCTGTATACCTTTATTTTTCTACACCTGACCTAAGCCTCATTACAACCAAGAAAAGTCCTACTTGATTCTAGGATAGCATGATCATAAAATGTGGAGATTGGAGAAAGAGAAGCTATAGAGTTTGATCTGACGTTCCCGAGTGAAGTGGTATTCCAATCATGAGATCTTCTTCTGTTAAAGATGTCCTTCCTTCAAATAATACATATGTGAGATCTTTACTTTCATCAACACATCTCCTCACATATAAATTGAGAGAAAAGAAGAAAACCCTTCTTGTGTGATTCTATTATGAGTGCTAAACATGTGAGATTTGAGGTCGAGGCATAAAAACTTAGAGGTGATTTGGAAATCTTTACTGTCGGATGATGAGAATGTTGAGCACACACACACGCAGAGTCTGACTATTCTGGGTCATGATTATCAGTCTGTAGTCTTGCCAAAACTTTCCAACTCTTCGCTAGCATGTAACTATTTTTGCATCCATTCAATGATTTGACGAACGGTGTTTTCCCTGAGCTAATTTGAAAAAGTGTGCAGCATGTGCAGAGCCCTTTTAAGCTCATTTATTTCGCACTAATTGCCAAGGATTGGCAATATGCTGGTTGGGGGTTGTGATATTCGCTCAAAAGTGCTTATTTTAAGCAATTATCCTTTTAGCGTTATTGCATTCTCCTACGTAAAATACTCTATTTACCTACTTTTCTACGTAAGAGTCTCTTCTGTTGCGTAGAACACACTTTTCTGGACGAAATGGTATATTTGCATGCATTAAACACATTTTTGGAAGTCTAAATATTAAGCCATTCTGATAAAGTCTCATTACGCGCTTCTTCTGTCGCAGGAAACCCCGATGGGAAAATTCTCGAGACTTGCGAGCCCACATCGATCAGGAAAGCCCATTATCAAAGCTTAAAGAGCCCACATGCTATAACTAAAAGATATGGGCCAACTATGAGGACCAAAAAGCCGGCCCAAAGAACGAAGAGAGCAGGAGAGCCAATGACCAAGAGACGGACCAAAGCGTTTAAAGCCACATGAGTCAGCAAAGAATGATAGTCGACTCTACTGGAGAAGCGTGAGGATGGTCACAGTGAAGACCAGGGTTCCAGACCCTCCGCCAGTGTTTTTTTCCATTTTTTTGATACTTTTTCTCTCATCTCTTCTTATTCTCTCTCTCTCTTCATCTTTCGATCCTCGAATCTACTGACCTAACCCCAGAACTCCTACCCATCGGCTCTATCTCATCTCCCTTAGCTTTCTGACCGTTGGATCTTCAATCGGACCGTTGGATCTCTCTAGATCCGTCGATCTACCAATCTGGGTCCCAATTAAGTCACCATCCATCCGATCGCCTTTAGAATGCCTGTCACATCATCTTGTGAGACGATGGACATCATCAGTCCATGTGGGCCAGTAGCCGGGCCCATCATCATCGACCCGCTGTCCGACCAGTTAGTGGACCCCGCGAATTTCAAATATAATTTTAATTAAATGGGGGGTCCACTAATTGGGGAGATTCCCCATAGAAAAGTAGGTTTTTACTTAAAAAAAAAAAAAAAATATATTTTTTATTTTCAAAAAATACCCTATTTCCATTAATGGAAATAGGGAGCTTTATAAGAGGAGGGAGAAGGGTTCGTTCGAACCCTAATCCCCCCCCTTTCTCTTCCTCTCCTTCCCCCTATCCTTTCCCATCTTTCCCACGACTTCCCTCTCCTCTTCTTCCTCCTTTCTTCTTCGTCTCCTTCACCATTCTTCGCCGGAGTTGCAGGTTTGCAACTCCGGCCGTTTGTCTCCTCCTTCGTCTCTTCTTGTTCTTCTTCTCCTCCTCTAACCGCTGCCCAACCCCCTGCTCACCACGCCAAGAACCATCCTCGCCTTCTCTTTCTTCTTCTTTCTTCTTCTTTCTTCTTCTTCCTTCTCTGTTCTCGCCGGAGTTGCGCCTGCAACTCCGACCAGCAACACCATCACCAGCGTCTTCTTCTCCTGGTTCTTCTTCTCCGCCCTCTACTTCACGATCTGCCAGCCACCGTCCAGCCTTCTTACTTCTCTTACCGTTTTCTCTCTTGACCGCCCCTCTCCATTGCAAAAACCCAGCAAGCCGTTCTCGTCTCCTCTCTCATTCTCTTCAAGAAAAACAAAAAAAAAAGGAAAAAAAAAAAAAAAAAAGAAAGGAAGAAAGGAGAAAAGAAGAAGAGAGAGTAAGGGGTTCAAACCTGGTTTTCACCCCTCTCTCCTTTGCTTCTACTACATTGCTAGATGCAACAGCTCCTCAAACCGTTGCAGGTTGCTGCACGTTCAGTTCGGTTTCACCCCCACAAACTCTCCTCCCAAGCGCCTCTTCAACGCCCATCCATGCTGCTACAAATAGCTAGCAGCACCACCGTTTCTCCTTAAACGTGTGCTCTACGCAAGCTGAAGCCATCCTGACCTCTCAACTCTCCTACCATTTTCTCCACAGGATCTCACGATTGCTGTGCACACAATCAGCAACTCCAAGGCAGCCGTCTTCTCCTAACAAGCCATGCTCACCACAGGCGGCTCCTCAAGGAATGTTTGCAATCTTTTCTCCCCATGCTGCTCCTGTAACTCCAAAAGGGAGGTTGCCGTGAACAACCATGCAAGTGTGTCTCCTTCCACCAAGTACAGCCAACATGCAACTCGGCTAAGGCTCCTCCACGCTGCTGGTAGATGCTCCTTCCTAACTCACTAGCATCCCATCCACGATTTTGTTGTGTACACCTACAAGCATCTGGCCAGCAACCATTACCTTCAATCCATCAACGGTATCCATCAAGCTTTCGGCCATCCTTACACCGCCTGCAACTGGCCACGATCCACTTCTCTCCGCCTACCTCCCTGCACCTAACCACCACCAGCAACCACGCACTAGTCTCCAACCGTGCTTCCCTTCACGGAATGACCGGAACTCCACCATCTTCACTTCAGGCAGCCACGGAGCTTGAGTCCATGGACCAATCATCTCCTTTAGTAAGTTCTTGGGTAAGTTTTCTCTCTCTAGTTTCTCTTTTCCCCTAAGATTCTCTCTCTCTAGAGTTTTCTCGTTTAGTCTATTTTCTCTCTCTAGGCTTATTTTGTTTAAAACTCATTTTCTCTCTTTATCTTTCTCACTAATTCTTCCTCTTTCTCTCTCTACCTACCTTCATCTATCTAGATTTATTTTCTTCCTCTAAAAACCACTTTCTCTCTCTAGTTCTCTCTTTCTCTCTCTAGTTTGTTTTTTTTTTTATGCTTTATAATTTAGTTATTTTTACTTGAGTGTAAGAGACATGTTCGATTGAATGAAGTTGATTTGAATAAAATTATGTCCATTCTCTGCAAATTTTCTATCATTTTATGTTCATTATTGCGCTAACCCGACTAATCCCGAGTGCGGATCGACATCCGACACGAATCCCTATACAAATCTATCAATTTTGCAGGATAATCGGATAAAAACTACAAAAATGTGTTGAAGTTAGGGTCGTTCTTTCAACGACGGAAAAACCCTATTTTCACCGGTCTGCACCCTGCTGGTGTTGTTGCACGGTGGTGGGTAGATGCAGGAGGCTGGTGTGGTTTGACGGTGCACGGCTTGCCCAACAAGAATGACCAGACCGTGAGGAGCACAGCCAAAGGGAGGGGCGTAGCAGCATGAGGAGGTGTAAGGGAGCAGTGGCAAAGAGAAGAGGCGCACCAGGTTTGCACCCCTTCCTCCTTCTTCTTCTCTCTTTTCACTCTTTTTTTATTTTTTTTGTCTTCTCCTCCATTTGGTGAGGGAGAGAACGGCTTACTCCCTTGTTGCCGATGGTGGATAGCTTGAGGGAAGTTTAGGAAGTGAAACCGTGGGTATGATGGAGGAGCAGGGTGACTCTAATGGTGGAGGCAATGAGTTGCAGCAACCATGGGTTGCTTAGTGGTGGTGTGACAGCGAGTTGCAGTGGTGAATGGACTGTGGATTAAAGCTGAACTGATGATGATGTAAGGAGCAGCCATGAAGCAGGTGGGAGGAGCAGCAGCAGGATTCACCTTGAAGAACGCCCAGGGAAAACATGGAGAGGTGCGAGCCCGTCAATGGAAGGATGGCTGGAGTTGCAGGTTGCAACTCCAACAACCGTTGTGGAGTAGTGAGGACGTGGGAAGCTTGGCCAATAGAGAGAGAAGTAAGGGAGAGAAGAGATTGAGAGTGAGAGATGATGTTGGACGGCTTGGAGAGGAGATGGGAAAGTGAGGAGAAGGGGGCCTGGTGCAGGTGATATTCGCTCAAAAGTGCTTATTTTAAGCAATTATCCTTTTAGCGTTATTGCATTCTCCTACGTAAAATGCTCTATTTATCTACTTTTCTACGTAAGAGCCTCTTCTGTTGCGTAGAACACACTTTTCTGGACGAAATGGTATATTTGCATGCATTAAACACATTTTCGGAAGTCTGGATATTAAGCCGTTCTGATAAAGTCTCATTACACGCTTCTTCTGTCGCAGGAAACCCCGATGGGACGATTCTCGAGACTTGTGGGCCCAAATCGATCATGAAAGCCCATTATCAAAGCTTAAAGAGCCCACATGCTATGACTAGAAGATATGGGCCAAATATGGGCTGAATAAGAGGACCAAAAAGCCGACCCAAAGAACGAAGAGAGCAAGAGAGCCAATGACCAAGAGACGGACCAAAGCGTTTAAAGCCACATGAGTCAGCAAAGAATGATAGTCGACTCTACTGTAGAAGCGTGAGGATGGTCACAGTGAAAAAGACCCTCCGCCAGTGCTTTTCTCTCTATTTTCTGATACTTTCTCTCTCATCTCTCCTTATTCTCTCTCTCTCTTCATCTCTCGGTCCTCGAATCTACTGACCTAACCCTAGAACTCCTGCCCATCGGCTCTATCTCATCTCCCTTAGCTTTCTGACCGTTGGATCTTCCATCAGACCGTTGGATCTTCAATCGGACCGTTGGATCTCTCTAGATCCGTCGATCTACCAATCTGAGTCCCAATCAAGTCACCATCCATCCGATCGCCATCAGACTGTCTGTCACATCATCTTGTGAGACGATGGACATCATCAATCCATGTGGGCCAATAACCGGGCCCATCTTCATCGACCCGCTGTCCGACCAGTTAGTGGACCCCGCGAATTTCAAAATAATTTTAATTAAATGGGGGGGTCCACTAATTGGGGAGATTCCCCATAGAAAAGTAGGTTTTTACTAAAAAAAAAAAAATAAAAAAATAAAATATTTTTCTTATTTTTTTATTTTCAAAAATCCCCTATTTCCATTAAAGGAAATAGGGAAGCTTTAAAAGGAGAAGGATAGGGGTTCGTTCGAACCCTAATCCCTCTCCCCTCTCCTCCTCTCCTTCCCCACGTTCTCCCCTTTCATTCTCTCCTTCTTTCCTCCTCTTCTTCTTTCTTTTCTTTTTTTCTTCTTTCTTCTTCTTCTCTATCTTCTTTCGCCGGAGTTGCAGGTCTGCAACTCCGGCCAGCAGGTGTCCAACTCGAGACCACTCACATCCTGCTCAGTTCAGCCACTTTAGTGGCCACCCACGCTACTGGTCTGGCCTACAACGGCCTGCAACGGCCTGCAGCTCCTAAAACCCCACCACCGTCTTCTTCACCTTCATCTACCGGCCGAAGTTGCAGAACTCCGACCGTGTCTGCTTCCGCCTCTTGCTGCTGTCTCCTTCTTCTTCTCCTTCATCTAAAACTTCCCTCCCCTCCGCCTGTGCGCAGCAGAGCTTGCTGCCACGGGCCACACATCTTCTTGTTGCGTTTTCTTACCGGAGTTGCAGCCTGCAACTCCGGCCACCACGTCACGAACCGCCCTCCTCAGCCCACCTGCAACAGCGCCTCCACCATTGCCATCTTCATGCTTCATCCTCCATTGAAGAATGGCTGCTCCTTCGCCTGAAAATGAACCAGCAAGTTCGATTGCTTCAACTTCCGGCGATCTCTCACCTCCTCAACCGCGAGCTCCT
Source organism: Euptelea pleiosperma (assembly GCA_035048495.1). Classification (NCBI taxonomy): domain Eukaryota; kingdom Viridiplantae; phylum Streptophyta; class Magnoliopsida; order Ranunculales; family Eupteleaceae; genus Euptelea; species Euptelea pleiosperma. Next base: position 20,480,542 of record CM068543.1, read on the forward strand.
CACGCATCACCACCTTGCAGCATATGCACCGCCTGCTGATTCCTCTCCTCTCCACTGCCTGATCTCCTCCTCCTCTGATGCACCGTCACTGCCTTCTCTTCCCACTCACGGACTGTCCTTCCAACTCAAGAGGTAGATCTCCTCTTGGCCAGCCACCACGTGGTGCCTCAACTAGTGGGGTGTATCGCTTCCTACGTGTGCACCGTTCAAGAAGACCACCCCGACTTCCATGCACCAAGGTCCTCCACCATAGATGCTCCTTGGACTCTCTCCTTGGCCGACGACCCAACCACTCCGAAAAAAAAAAGGGTATCTTCAGCTCCATCATGTCCTAAACCACCTTCACCTAGACCGTGCGATCTAGGCCGATGCGATCTATCCGGTAAGTGGTAAGTTTCTTCACTTTCTCTTTTCTTCCATCCTCTCTAGTTTCTTTCTCTAGCTCTCTCTCCCTAGTTTTTTCCATTTTTCTCTCTCTACTTTCTCTCTCTTCTCCTCTTTATCTTTTTCTTCCTTATTTTCTCTCTAATTTCTATTTCTCTCTCTAGGCCATCTATCTTCTCTCTCTACTTAATTTAGGTTTATTGTTTTATAGATTAATTATCTCATGTTTTAATTGTAAGTTACAGTTGAATTCAAGAAATAAAGTTTATTTTGATTCGAGTTTGACAAAATTCTGTTATTTTATGTTCCTTATTGCTCTAATATGATTAATCCCGAGTGCGGATCGACATCCGACACGAATCCCTATACAGAATCTTTGAATTTTACAGGATAATCGGATAATATTACAAAAATGTGTTGATTTTAGGGTTTCCGTAACCAACGACGCGGAAAAACCCTACTTTCACCGGTTTTAATGGAGATTGCTGGAGTTCTGCAACTTCGGCGAACTTTTTTTTTTTTTTTTGGATTTGCAGACCTGCAACTCAGTGTGGCAGGTCGTGGTGAGGCAGTGGAGAGGAGGCTGTGCACCAAGGAGAAATGAGGACGTGCAAATTGCCTCCTCCTCCCTTCTTCTTCAAACCTTTTTCTTCTCTTCTTTTTTTTATGGGAGAAGCTCCCAATGGCTTGAGGATGGAAGAGAGACTGGGGAGAGAAGTGGAAAACGTGGAGGATTGGAGAGGAAGGTGTGGAGAACCACTGTGGAGATCCTAGATGGTGATGTTATGCTGCAAAAATGGTGAAGCAGACCTGGAGGTGATGACGATGAAGAAGAAGGGAGATGGAGGAGCAGTAATGGAGATGTTAATGGGGCAGTAATGGAGGTGATGACGATGAAGAAGAAGGGAGATGGAGGCTTGGTATGCAGCGTGGAGGCTACACGGTGGTGGCAGTTGGAGGAGCAGCCATCGTGTAGGATAGATGGAGGATGAAGAGTGAGGAAGTGAAGTGGGAAGGGGCGAGAGAGAAGAGAGATGAGAATTAGAGGAGAACGTCCCAGCAAGCTTGAAGAATGAGAGTTTAAGAATGGTCCATAAGAGAGGGACATCCAGCAGCTAGAAGAGAGGGTTTCCAAAAGAGAAAAAATTCCAAGAAGAGACCCCCTTTTGTAAGGAAAACGATCCTCTTTTATGGGGCGTTGGGGGTTTCTAAAAATGGCGAAGGATAAATTCCTTTCCCATGGTCTAAAATTTAATACCCCCCCTTTTTTTTGTAAACAACTTGATTTTTGAAATTTATTTTCAAATCTTTTCCATTTAAATGAATGCCTGCAATAAAACCATTTTATTTTTGGTATGCCCCTTTCCTTGCAAAAGTCGGTGCCACCTCATCTCATGAACATGATTGCATGTGTGAGCGTGTACCGCATCCCATGCTCAAAAATTATCTCCTCCATATGATTTGTGGCCGGCAACATTATTTGTGTGGATGATGAGGTGATTGGGTGTGATGATGGGTTAGATGATTGGATGAGTGATTTACTAGTGATCGAACAGTATACTGGGATGGTGATGATCGGATGGATCATCGGACGGTGGAGATTAGCCAAGGTAGGCCATAGGATTGAGTGACTGAGGAGGGAGAGAGGATCGGATGATTTAGATTGTGAGCAAAGAGAGAATGAGGATCTAGAGAGAGGAGAGAGAAAATGTTACAAAATAAAGAGAAAAATGCTAGCAGAGGGTCTTGAACTCTGGTCTTTGACTTGGTCTCCTGCATGCTTTACCAACTGAGTAGGCCTCATCTTATGGTTGTTGATAAGCTTTAATCTCCGTAGTCTCTTCTTTGGGGGCTTGTCTCTCCTTTCATCTTGATTTTCTCTCAAACTTGTCCGACTCTCTGGCTCTTCCTGTCCTTGGCATACTTCTTCTTGTCTAAGTCCATTGGCTCTTTATGCTTTGACTAAAGGCTATGGCAGTCAGTTGTGGGCCCACAATCCCTAAAATTCTCCAATCTGGTTTCCTGCGACAAAAGAAGTGCGTAATGAGACTTAATCAGAACGGTTTTACATCTAGACTTCCGAAAATATGTTTAATGCATGCAAATATACCATTTTGTCCAAAAAAGTGTGTTCTACGCAACACAAGAGACTCTTACGTAGAAAAGTAGATAAATAAAGCATTTTAACGTAGGAGAGTGTGAAAACGCTTAGAAGATAACAGTGGAAAATACGCACTTTTAAGCGAATATCATACCCATAACCACCTAGGGTCTCCATCTCCTTCCCGCACTGGGAGTGGTCTCATCGACCCATCTGTAGGATATAATAACGTCTAGGGCCTTTCACCTTAGGGTACTGAACCCTGATTAATTGATAAAACCAATATAAACGTATATAATATACTTCAACCCCATTCCCCTATGCACCCCTTATATAAAATGACGTGATGATCATGGTATGACAACAATATAGTACTAGGGTTACATGGCATAAAACACATGTATTTAACATTTAAATACAAATATAAAATGAACATATGATCATCAAAAGTGATAACATGTGAACGAATTAGGGTTAAACATGAATAACATATAACAATCATCGAAGGTCACGATCAACACGGATGAATAATATAAGTGGAAATCGCCACAGAATCCAACACACCATGGCCGAACCTTATGAGGGATCCATGACACAAGGTCGAATCCTAAAGAAGGATCTAAGACACATGGCCGAACCCTATGAGAGATCCAAGACACATGGATAGGATTCCCATGCATACAAGTATAGGTCAAATCATCTAATGTTTAATCAAACAATAAGGGTTAAACCCCTTAATAGTTAATAAGTCATGACCGAACCACTAAGGGTTCCCAAGGCCCTTAATCATCCAAAATCTAAGAAATAGGTAGTTAACAGAAAATATATTTCATTGTAAAAATCATAACTAAATAAATATAAATTAAAAAAATACAAACTCAATGGATTTGAAAACTAGATTCATAGAGGTTTTAGAAAAAATAAATAAAAAATATTCAGATTCAAAATATAGGTCGAGACCCTTAATGAAGTGGGCCGGACAGAATCTAGAATTCTATGTTTTACAAAAAAGTTCAGCACATTTGAAAAATCATAACTTAATTAATACAGATCAGAAAAATAAAAACTCAAAGGTTATATAAACTAGATTTATAGAGATATTTAGAAAAAATAAATAAAAAAATATTCAGATTCAAAATTTGGGTCGAAACCCTTAATGAAGTGGGCCGGACAGAATCTAAAATTCTGAGTTTTACAGAAAAGTCCAATATATTTGAAAAATCATAACTTAATCAATATAAATCAGAAAAATACAAACTTAAAGGTTCTATAAATTAGATTGATAGATGTATCTATAAAAAATAATTAAAAAAATATTTATGTTAAAAATATAGATCGAAATCTCAAGTAAAGTGGATCATGTAAAATTTAAAATTCTGGGTTTTACAGAAAAGTCCAGCACATTTGAAAAATCATAACTTAATCAATACAAATCAGAAAATACAAACTCAATAATTTTAGAAACTAGATTGATAGAAGTATCTATAAAAAATAATTAAAAAAATATTTAGGTTAAAAATATAGATCAAAATCCCAAGTGAAATGGACAGTGCAAAATCTAAAATTCTGGGTTTTTTGGTAAAGTCCAACAACTTAGAAAAATTATAATTAAATAAATATAAATTTGAAAAATACAACCTAAATGGTTTTGGAATATAGATTCATAGAGGTATTTAGGAAAAATAATTATAAAAATATTTGAATAATAAAAATACAACGAAAATGATAAAAAACATAGTCATCCATTATAAGTACAAAAGAGACCATGGCCAAACCCATCATGGTGGCCCAAAATAAAGATCAACCCAATAAGAATAAAGTAAATATTATTGAAATTAATTTATAATGAGTATCAACCATTATCTAATGAAAAAAAAATAAAATCTTGAAGAAAAATAAGTATATGATGGATCAAACATACTTACCTCAAGGTTTTTTAAACTTTAATGAAAGTTGAAAGTTTCTTCAAATTTGAAAGTCGTCGGATCGTCCTCTCCTTGGAGTATGTTCTTCTAATCGGAGTCCCCGTCAATTCTCCCTTCTTGCTTGAGTGCGATCGGTGCCCGGATGAAGGATTGATAGAGCTTTCTCTATTCTTTAATGGAGTTTGGTTTGTGAAAACTTCTAAAGCTTTAGAGTTTTCATAAATAGGTTTAGAGAAGGATTAGGGTTTCTATATTAGTGAAATTTGTAAGTATCAAAGGGATGACTTTTTCAACCCTTAAAAATTATATTTTACATTACTAATAGGTTAGAAATGGGCCCAAGGCTCGTATATATCAATAGGCTTCATTTAAGAATATTATTAAGCCCAAAAGCCCTCTAGATTGGCCATACAGGCCCACCCGATAATCATAACATAAATAATTATTAATTAATTCAGTTAAACTATATTACATAATTTAAAAGTTGATACATCAAGGTATTGACACATGTCACACACATAAATCACTTAACGTATTCCAAATACACAAAAATCATAAAAAGTTAAAAGCCTCAAAAAAGTTTCAAGATGACCTCGGAATGACCCGAAAAGAGATTCGCAGGTCCCACACTCCAATTAAATAACTAAAATATAGTTAAATATTATTTTTGAAAATATAAGAATTGTAGGAAAGTTCAAAAATTATGAAAATACTATTTTTGTCAAAATCTTTTGAAATCTCCCGCTAGGGTTTTTTATGTTTCAAGAAATGTTCCAAATTTCTCGAGTAAGTTGGGAAGGTTAAAATAGGAATATTTTTGGTGTCTCGGGCCCACAAAATAATTTTTTTTATAAAAGTTTTGGACTATTAGCTGGGGAAAGAAAAAGTCCCCTGCAAGTTATAGTTCATTATTCTTAGCAAGAATTGCCCTAAAGAGTGGGTTTCAAAAATAGCAGGTTTTCAAAGTTGTCAGAATGAAACGAAATTAAATACACATACTTATACATGATATTAAACAATAAAAACAATAATAGAAGTCTGAAAAAGTTTAAGATTTTCATTCTTAGGTAAATTTACCATAATACCGTAGAACGAAAGTTTAGGGTATTACACATCATCTTTAGCAAAAAATTTTGAGAAAAAGTCATTATTTCATGTTCTTGGATTGCGCGAACTAACCCTGAGTGCGGATCGACATCCGACATGAATTCCTATACAAGAATTACCATTTTTGCAGGAATTAAATCAGAAAATATACAAATTTTGTTGGAATTAGGGTTTCCGTAACCAACGACATGGAAAAAACCTACTTTCAAGTTGTCATGAGTATGTGTCAAGTTGTAGGCCTTAGTTATTGACACGGGTCACTAAAGTAAGTGACCATATAAATGGACTTTGAAATGTCTAGGCAAAGTCTTTGTGTTTGGCCGAGAGTGCGGACTACTTAGATATTTAGATCTATGAACTGATGTATGGATGATGGGGCTTTCCTTGGTAATTTTTCTAGAGTTTGGCTTTGAAGCGGCGATCACGTTCTTTAAAACCAAACCCTAAACCCAGGGTAGATGTGGCGCGATCATTGGCGCATGATCGCCGCTTCAAAAAATTTCTCGACTAGGACTATCCCATTATTCGCTCACCATTACTATTCTGTCTTAGCAAGCAAATTATCTTGTTTGTCTGTCTCTGTTGGAAAATTTTGGTGACTTTTAATTTAGAGGAGTCCATTTTCCCGAGTAGCGCGCTGAAGATATTTGGATTATCAAGTGGTTGTGAATATGTACATTGATTTTTTTTTCCTTGTGATATTTGATAGATATACATTTATGGGAGAAATTTTAGATGAGCCGCGATGAGTGGTGATGGATTTGAGGTTTTCGTGAGTTATCCTTGCACAAACTTCCACACAACACACCAAGAACCAATAAGGGGTGCCCACTGAAAGAGCCTCCAATGTTCAAGGTAGTGTGAGCAACAAAAGAAAAGTGTGCCTCAATGTAATCAGATTCCATCCCATATATACTTGTGCCTTCCTTGGGTATATATAGCTTAGATCTCTTGGTGTTTGACATGATCTTGACCAAGATCTTGGCGACAGTTTTCTATTCCTTCTCCATCACTGTCTGTTTTACATGACGGATCGATATCCAATGTGTAGAGTTTGTGTATCTGGAGCTCGGTGGTTACTGACATTTTGATCTCAATGTTTCCTTTTTATACATGTATCCACAATGTGATAATGACCTAAATATTTTCTGTAGACCATCTCAAAAGAACGAGGAGGTCTATGCTCTGTAATATCTTATCATGATCTCCTCCTTCTCCGATGATGACTTCGGTCAAGAGTTCCTCCATATAGTCAATATCGCACTCGCCTAGCGGCCCCACACACTTGAGGGCTAAACGAGTAGATTGGATAGTATGGACCTACCTTTTGACCTTCTTTGGAATGAATTAAGGTCATTTTTACTTAAAAATCATTCATCATATTGAAGTATATGCATCTTTCATATATAATTGCAAGGATTGTTTACTTGTAGTGGTGTCATGTTAGATATCGATTGATTTATGTTGCGCCTTTTAGAAATGTCCATTCTTGCACATGCCAATGCCCCATTCAACTGCTTTGTATGGGAACATGGTACCGAGTTCGTAACTGAGGAGGTTTACGCGGTTGAGAATATGAATCCACCAGAAGAATTAGACACGAGCCCAGCTCAGGATTGTTTCGAGGAAGCAGTGGTAGCAGTGGAAGAAATCTTAAAAGAAATCAATTTGGGCCAGCCTTAGGAAAATCGCAAGGTCTTTATACTAGCACCCTTGGGAGATCATGAAGGGACAGATCTAATAAACCTCCTATCCGAGTATCACGATATTTTTGCATAAAGTTACGAAGAAATGCCTGGTCTGCCGGAGGATATCATAGTACACCATTTGGGAATTTACAAGCATGCCAAGCCTATGAAACAAGCACATCAAAAATTCAGGGCCGAATTAGAAATCCAGATCAAGATCGAACTCCAAAAGCTCACTAAAGCTGATTTCATTCGCCCCATTCAGTGGTCCGAGTGGTTAGCCAATGTTGTGCCAGTCAAGAAGAAGAATGGACATATTAGAGTCTGCGTGGATTTTCGAGACTTAAACAACAATTGCCCTAAAGATGATTTTCTCCTACCCAATATAGACATCTTGATCGACTACACGTCCTATTATCAAATGTTCAGTTTTATGGATGGTTATAGTGGGTACAACCAAATCAAGATGGCCACAGCAGATGAGATCCATACTAGTTTTTATTCCCCGGTGGATAGCTTTTGCTTCACGGTTATGCCTTTTCGCTTAAAGAATGCAGGGGCAACCTACCAAAGGGCTATGACTAAGATCTTTGACAAGATGATGCACTATGAGGTGGAGGATTACGTCAATTGTCACGCCCCGAATCCAGATACCATACGACCCAAAAATTCATGGATCGACTCGTACCCAAACCCGGAGGTGATCCATGAATGTCCCCTAGTGGTCTAATTAGGTCAATTAGACTACTAAGGTTCATTCGAAAACCCACTAAGTAAAAAAAAAAGAGTCTAGATGTAGAAAACAAATAATTTAAATAATTCAATCAATTAACTAAATGTGGAGAGATGGAGGTAAGAACATGCTCTCAATCAAAGGACTACATGCCCATGAAAATAAATAAGTAATATTTTAAAACAATTAAAATAAAGTCTTCTAAAACGTGGGATCGACTCCCAAATCCTCACCGATCTCCTCGAATGAACCGGAGTCTTTCTTCTCAAAATCATCTCACGTACCCGGCTCCTTAAAATCTGAAAATAGTATCGGTGTAGCACCGTGAGCCGAGGCCCAGTAATACAACAGTGTGCATGATATGATATCATACTATAAAAGTTTTTAACCAAGGTATGCATCTCAATCATATAATAATGATGACATGAATATGAGGGTGAATGCAAGTAAGTACGAGATGTAAATGCAACTAGTACCCATAACCACATAGGGTCTCCATCTCCTTCCCGCACTAGGAGCGGTCTCATCGACCCATCTGCAGGATATAATAACGTCTGGGGCCTTTCACCCTAGGGTACCAAACCCTGATTAATTGATAAAACCAATATGAACGTATATAATATACTTCAACCCCGTTCCCTTATGCACCCCTTGTATGAAATGACATGATGATCATGGTATGACAACAAGATGGTACTAGGGTTAAATAGCATAAGCACACATGTATTTAACATTTAAATAAGAATATAAAATAAACACATGATCATCAAGAATAATAATATGGGAATGAACTAGGGTTAAACAACATGAATAACGTGTAAACGATCACCAAAGATCACGATCAACATCGATGAATAATATAAGTAAAAATCGCAAGAGAATTCAACACACCATGGCTGAACCCTATGAGGGATCCATGACACAAGGTCGAACCCTAAAGAGGGATCCAAGACACTTGGCCGAACCCTATGAGAGATCCAAGACACATCGGTGGGATCCCCACGCATACAAGTATAGGTCAACCATCTAGGGTTTAATCAAACAATAAGGGCTAACCCCTTAATAGTTAATAAGTCATGACCGAACCACTAAGAGTTCCCAAAGCCATTAATCGTCTAAAATCCAAGAAATAGGTAGTTCACAGAAAACATAGTTTCTTGTAAAAATCATAACTAAATAAATATAAAATAGAAAAATATAAACTCAATGGATTTAAAAACTAGATTCACGGAAGTTTTAGAAAAAATAAATAAAAAATGTTTAGATTCAAAATATAGGTCGAAACCCTTAATTAATTTGATCAGACAGAATCTTGAATTCTGTGTTTTATAAAAAAGTCTAGCACATTTGAAAAATCATAACTTAATTAATACAAATCGAAAAAATACAAACTCAAATGTTATAGAAACTAAATTTATAGAAGTATGTAGGAAAAATAAATAAAAAAATATTCAGCTTCAAAATATGGGTCAAAACCCTTAATGAAATGGGCCGGACAGAATCTAAAATTCAGGGTTTTACAGAAAAGTCCAGCAAATTTGAAAAATCATAACTTAATCAATATAAATCGGAAAAATACAAACTCAAAGGTTCTAGAAACTAGATTGAGAGAGATATCTATAAAAAATAATTAAAAAAATATTTAGGTTAAAACTATAGATCAAAATCTTAAGTAAAGTAGACCGTGTAAAATCTAGAATTCTGGATTTTTTGGTAAAGTCCAACAACTTAAAAAAATTATAATTAAATAAATATAAATCAGAAAATACAAACTAGACGGTTTTGGAAAATAGATTCATAGAGGTATTTAGAAAAAAATAATTATAAAAATATTTAAATTATAAAAATACAACGAAAATGATAAAGAACATAGTCATCCGTTATATTTGTAACAGAAACCATGGTCAAACCCATCATGGTGGCCCAAAATAGAGATCAACCCAATAAGAATAAAGTAATGATTGTTGAAATTAATTTATAATGAGTATCAGTCATTATCTAATGAAAGAGAAATAAAATCTTGAAGAAAACAAGTATAGGATGGATCAAGCGCACTTACCTTAAGGTTTCTTGAATTTTAATGAAAATCAAAAGTTTCTTCAAATTTGAAAGTCGTCGGATTGTCCTCTCCTCGGGGTATGTTCTTCCATTCAGAGTCTCCGTCAATTCTCCCTTCTTGCTCGAGTGCGATCGGTGCCCGGATGAAGGTTTAATGGAGCTTTCTCTATTCTTCAATGGAGTTGGGTTTGTGAAAGCTTCTAAAGCTTTAGGGTTTTCATAAATAGGTTTAGAGAAGGATTAGGGTTTCTATTTTAATGAAATTCGTAACTATCAAAAGGATAACTTTTTCAACCCTCAAAAATTTATATTTTACACTATTAATGGGTTAGAAATGGGCCCAAGGCCCATATATAACAACTAGGCTCAATTAAGATTATTATTAAGCCCAAAAGGCTTCTAGATTAACCATACAGGCCCACCCAATAATTATGACAATTAATTATTAATTAATTCAATCAAACTATATTATATAATTTAAAAGTTCATACAATAAGGTATTGACACATGTCACACACATAAATCATAAAAATGTTTAAAATCCTAAAAAAGTGTCAAATGACATTGGAATGACCCGAAAGTGATTCGCGGGTCCCATACTCCTATTAAATAAATAAAATATAATTAAATATTATTTAAAAAAATATATAAGAATGGTAAAAAAGTTAAAAAATTACGAAAATATTATTTTTGTCAAAATCTCCTGAAATCTCCCGTTACGATTTTTATGTTTCAAGAAATGTTCCAAATTTCACAGGTAAGTAAGGATAAAATAGGAATATTTTTAATGTCTCGGGCCCACAAAATAATTTTTTATATAAAAGTTCTGGAATGTTAGTTGCGGCAAGAAAAAGTGTCCTACAAGGTATGGTTCATTATTTTTAGCAAGAATTTAGCCCTAAAGAGCGAGTTTCAAAAATAGTAGGTTTTTCAAAATTATCAGAATGAAACCAAATTAAATACACATACTCATACATGATATTAAACAATAATAAGAGTCTGAAAAAGTTTCAGGTTTTCATTCTTAGGTGAATTTACCGTAATACCCTAGAACGAAAGTTCAGGGTATTACATCAACGATTTAGTCGTATGATCCCCCACAAGAGAGAGCCATTGTGATGTTTTGATGAAGGTTTTCGATCGGTGCAAGCAAACAAATTTGAAGATGAACCCACTGAAGTGTGCATTTGGGGTAAGTTCTGGTAAGTTCTTGGGATTCCTGATTCGACGTCGGGGAATTGAGATTGACCCGACCAAATTATTCGTGATATAAGGTTTACCTCATCCTAAAACTCTTAAACAAATCAAGAGTATGTTGGGACGTTTATCCTATATTCGTCACTTTATACCCAATCTCTCCGCGAAGATGCTTCCACTTACAGGATTGTTAAAGAAGGATGCCATTTTTATTTGGTCCGAGGAATAAGAGAGGGCTTTCTTGGAAATTAAGCAAGAATTACTCAAACTTCCGACTCTAATGGCGCCTACTCATGGACATCCCCTAGTTCTTTATCTGTCCACCTTGAAAAATGCTATGGGTGTTCTCTTGGCCCAAGAAGATGAAGAGGGTGCAGAAAAACCTATTTATTATCTTAGTTGGGTCTTGTTACCGGCCAAAACTCATTATTCTAAAATCAAGCGGGCTTGTTTAGCTTTAGTTTTTGCCTCTCAGAAGCTTCGCCATTACATGTTGGCTTACTCCGTTACGCTAATGTGTTGGAGCGACCCTATAAAATACCTCTTAAGTTAGCCAGTTCTTTCGGGTAGTTTGGCCAGATGGTCCTTAATGCTGAGTGAATTCGATATCACGTGTAAGATGCAGAGGTCGATTAAGGGACAAACTATGGCCGGCCTATTAGCCGAGAATCCAGTACCATTTAGAAGAATCATTACCGAGGATTTGCCAGACGAGGAAGTTTTCAAAGCCACGACCATCTTGGACTCATAGAACGACAACGGGGCAAGCATCGTGTTTCGATCACTGGAAGGTGCCCTTGTGTCCTTTTCCTTTAAATTCGAGTTCGAATGTACTAACAATATGGCAGAATACGAGGCCTTAGCGATCGGCTTGGAAATGGCTATCCTGGCAGACATCCACCATTTGCGAATTTTTGGGGATTCCATGTTGATCGTCTATCAAGTTACGGACCTATTCAAGGTCAAAGAAGAACATTTGAAGCCTTATCAGCAGAAGGTTTTGAGATTACTCTCGTCTTTCGAGATGTTTGAGCTGGTACATATCCGTCGGACAGAAAATTCTCATGTCGATTCCTTGGCTACCATAGTAGCCAAAACTCAGATGGGGCTTGACGAGTATGCCAAGGACGTCGGCGTTATCAAAAGGATCTTACCAACATCCTTTTTGGAAGCTAACTGGGAAGAATCTTACCTCGTGAACACTCAAGATGCCTTCGCCGAGTTACCCGAGGATGAATGGTTTTGGCCCATATGGGATTGGTTGAAGCATGGTCGTGCCTCGATCGACCGGGATGAATCTAGAAATGTTAAGCCGCAGGCAGTCCAGTATGTGATCCTGGGAGATAGGTTGTTCAAGTGTAGTTATAGTGGAGTCCTATTGCACTGTGTCTCGTGTAGAGAAGGGAAGATCATCTTGAGGGAAATATATGAGGGGGATTATGGTGAACATCAGAGCAAGGTCAGGCTGGCTCATAAAGTGATACATCTGGGGTACTATTGGCCTCATTTGCACAAGGACAGGGTCAACCATGTTTAGAAATGTCGAACGTGCCAATTACATTCGCATGTTGACCATTTGCCACCGGATTATTTTCATCTTATCAAATCTTATTGGCTTTTCCAGACTTGGGGGCTGGACCTCATTGGGAAAATCAATCCAACCTCCAGCAAAAATCATGTTTGGATACTGGTAGCCACGGAGTATTTCACGAAGTGAGTTGAAGCTATTCCTTTGCGACGAGCTACTTCCGCGGCCGTCATTGAGTTTATAATGAGTCACATTATTTCAAGATTCGGGATTCCTCATAAAATTGTCACCGACCATGGGACTTAGTTCCGAGGAGACGTGGAAGAGCTGCTAAGGAAATATGACATATTTCATAGCCAGTCCACGACATATTATCCACCTGGGAACGGACAAGTTGAGGCCATCAATAGAGTTTTGTTAAAAATTCTCAAGAATACTGTTAATTTGTGTCAACGAGATTGGCATGTGAAGCTGGTGAATGCTTTGTGGGCTTATTGTACCGCTGCACGTACCTCTACTGGTGAAACCCCCTTCTCTCTTGTGTATGGTACTAAAGCTATTGCACCCATCGAAATTCAAATTCCCACTCCTCGTACGGAATCTGCCGTAGCGCTGGGTTATCGTGAAGTTGAGTATGCTTTCCTCAGACATTGTGACTTGCTAGCCGTCGATGAACACCGCCTCCGAGCCAGGAAGAGTCTGGATATTTATGTTCATAGAATGACTAGGGCATCCGACAAGAAGGTCATGTTCAGAGCCTTAGGGGTAGGGGACATTGTTATGAAGGTGGCTGAGCATGTGCGGGCGTCGACCTCGCACACTAAGTTTATGCCCAATTTTGAGGAAGAATTATACATCATCACCAGAGCGTTCGATTCCGGTTATTATCGCATCGCGACTTCCGATGGTTTTGAGTTAGAAGCCTCAATTAATGGCAAGTGGTTGAAGAAGTATTATGGTTAAGAGTTGAATAGGTGTTGGCTTTTATTTAATATAACTCTGACACTTCATTTTCTATGTATGATTATATTTAACCCATTTTCAAACGTTGGTTTTTTGTGACATTAATCTCAATTGGCAGAAGCGTCACTACTTATATTATTTATTAGAGCCCCCTAGAGTGAAGATTTCCCTTCAAACCCTTAAAACCCTCGACTAACAGAGTCCACATCAGTGTTTCACCAACGTGCCAACATCAGGGACTCATTTTTGGATGTGACATCCATCTCTGTGTGTGACTACATTTTAGACCTATTTGAGGCATTGACTTTTCTCTAATGCGGATGTGACATCCATTTCTGTGTGTGATTATGTTCAAGATATTCTATTGTCTGATTCAGGATTTTCTGTTGCATATGTTAAGAAATATGCCATTGTGTAATTGATCCTCTAGTTGTCTTGCCACTTCATCGAGGCCGTTATCCCCCACCTTTAGCTTAAAGCATTCGAGGGCGTCTCCCCAACTTTAGAAACTTCATCGGGGCCGTTATCCCCCACCTTTAGCTTAAAGCATTCGACGGGTGTCTCCCCACCATTAGCTCAAAGCATTCGAGGGCGTCTCGCCACTGTGAACTTGCCAATGTTTGAATGTGTTCGCATAAGTTTGAATTAAATGCTGCTTGGATATGTTATGCTTAATTTACATGAACTAATATTTACATGTGCTTGGTATAATTGAAGACGATGGGAAAAAGAAGATTGTGAGCAAAAAGAAAATTGCATAATATTTCATTTCCTTTCAAAAGATTTACATGTATGTTGCTAGACGTTGCAATCGCTGTCTTGCAGATATACATGTACGAGAAAGATAAAGTGACAAGACAGGTTAAAAGCCTGCGGCTCGGAAGATATCTTCTAGCAGTTGTTTCCTTACGTCCACTTTGGGGCGCTCAAGACTGATCCTCTCAGAGATTTCTATCATAATTTTTGCCCTTTCTCAACAGACGACCTGAGCCTGTTCAGTTTTTGTTTCGCACTGGCCATTTTGTTCTTTGATTGCCCCAATCTCGTCAAGTCGGCGTGCAGACCATTGAGCTTTCCTTTGGCTGTAGCTAGCGCCTCTTCCTGGCAGGCTACCTCTGAGTGGGCCTCTTCATAAGCAGACTAGGTCACCGCAAGTTGCAAGTCTAGGGAGGACTCAGTAGCCGTATGTTTCTCTGTTTTGGTTATCTCCACGAGATCTTCTTCTTGCTTCCGCACTTGTGCGGACCCTTTTACCTCAAGATCTATGGTGTCCCACTCTGCCTTCCGATAATCAGAAACAAAGTCAATGATTGGCTTCAATAGGCTCAAGCTCAGATCCGTCTGCCCAATATCAGCCAAGGTCCCTTGCATGTGGTGGAGTTCGTATATATCGCATCCGGTGATACCAGCTACTTGTTGGAACAGCCGGATGTACTTCAATATGTTCAAAAACATCACCACTGAGGCTACAGCTCTATCGCCCATCGCCCGTGGCACGGGGGCCATCAAAGAATAGAAATGAGGAAATGCCTCATACACCAGTACCACGTCTTCTCTGTCTGTAGGTGGCAGTGGCTCGGGTCGTACTCCTAAAGCAGGCGCCTCCTCTGTGTCTCGTATGAGGGCGTCTAACAATAAGCCTTGGTCTATCAAATGCCTCAAGCTTGCCAGGGTGTGAACCAATGGATGACCCATGCTAATGAGAAAGCTTTTCATTTCAGGATGACTTGGGATTCCCTACAAAAAAAAACTGCCATCCTGTCCTGGTATAGGGGGATTTCCCCTTCTTTTAAGCTCACAGGGACTAGTCGTGTTGGGAACCTTCCTTCCTCGACCTTCTCGGCCCTACGTGTTGCTATGGGTCTATCTTGGATTCCTCCCTCTCTCATTCCACCAATAGATAGATGGGGAACAGAACGTGCAACGGGTCCTAGCGGTGTCACTTTCTCATCTGCCATGGCCTTGCCTTTGAGCTGTCTTTTTCGCTCTTCTTCGGCCCGGTGCGTCGCCACGGCCAGCTCAATCTCTGCATCCAGTTCACTCTACTCAAAGCCCCTAACATTTTCATCATCACCTGTCATGCAATGCATACGAGCAATTAGTTACATTGGTGATACAATTCAATGCTTGCCTCAATTGATTGGTGTCAAGCTGATTCTAACTTACCTCCGGCGAATAGAGCATTTAGCTCTGCCTCGGTCAAAGCATCATCTTTACCAAGAAATTGTGGGCCCGGTATGGTAGGGACTTCTCCCTGCACTGACGGCACCTCCGTCACAGACAGCGTTCCCTCTTGAGCCTCTTTCGGTCGATGACTAGTTGCTTTCTCTTCCTCACCTGTTCATTTCACATTTTAACAACCTAAAGTTAGTACCCAATAACGAAATTTTACCCAAGCATTCCCTATAGTTCTGACAATCCTATGTCCATTCTTACCTATATCTGGGAAACCCTCCCCGTCGAATTCTAGCATGTCGAGGACCTCCTGCCAGCGTTTGTCCAGAGGGGCTTCGGTTCTCCCCACGTGTGCCTATAGTATTGTGGGCCGTTCTGGCTCTGCCTCCACACCTACATATGGGTTCTAGTTAGTGTCAGTTTAAATAAACCCTAACGCCTTATCTCACTCGGCGGTACAACATTACATCGTTAACACATTCCTTGATCTCGTTTACTTGTGGTGCCGACACTAGGTACAGTTGATTCCGTGATGACTGGTTGGAGGGGTGGCTCGGTCCTTATTGGGGAATCTGATTCATCCCCAGAATATTCGAGTTTTGGCTTTGTCTGGCACTTGGGTCTTTGGACCCCGACCTTTTTGATTTGTTTAAATGGGCCGGCTGGAATGGTCCTTATGGCTTTCTTTCTCTGGGCCACCCCAGGAGGTATTTTACTAGGCTGTGCCCCACGAGGTGCAGTGCTTCCGACGATCTATGTTTGAGCCCTCTTGGGACTTTCATCTCGACCCCGCTTGGTTCCTTGTTGCAGTCTCGTCGATCTCCGGAGAGGTGAGGGTACCTCGATTCTGGAGGTTGCTTCTCTTTCTCCTAACCCCAGGGTGACTTCTTGTTCTTCTTTCTGCTGGGTGGAGTCCAATTTACGCTTGGATCGCCTCTCCCTTAATGACTCGCTAGTGGAGCCCTCACCCTCTACCCTCAACAAGGGGTCTGGTCTAGAGATAGCGCCTCGCCCTATGTAGTTCCATCTATTCTTGAGGGCGTTGGCGATTTTCTTTTATCTCTAGCTCGTCGTAGCTTCCAAGACAAAGCCTTGCCATTTCCAAATGGCGATATGTCATTTTCCCCTGTCTTGAGGGTGGCACCACTTTCAACACCTTGGTAGTACAGATATAATTGAAGAAATAGTGCACTAGCACCCAGTCGTTGCCCATGATGTTGGGAAGGGGATAGGAGATATCTTGGTTGAAGCCAAGCTGCTGTGCTATTTGATGTGGTCTGTAGGCAATGGCTACGACTTCTTTTTTGGGCATTGGAACTTTGCCCCATGACCCTCGGAGCATTTCACGGGTCGACACAGCAAAAATAAATGAGGGGCTGATGATTCTGCTGTATATCAGCACTTGCTCTCTCAGCGTCCCGTCGGCTTCATGCATGACTAGCCCCACGGTATCGACGAGCAGGAGTGGCTCCCCTTGGTATAATGGCTCTTCATACGCCCGTGCTCAGAAGTGCTTCTCTGTGTTCAGTATGTTGAAGATTGTTCTGATACCGAACACGGGGGGATCTTCATTGGCGTACTTTAAGGCCCTCACTGTCTTCTTGGGATCTCGGTTCAGTACGTAAGGAGCCAATTTATCATAGTGCTCGTACGTCCATAGTTACAACAGCTTGAAAGGGCCGAAGAGGTAGATTTCCTTGGATGGCAATGCCTTTCCTTCCTAGCTCACCGCTCGGTCTTGCAAGGTCTTTTTGTACTGACTCATGCCCTGGTACAATTGTGCCATCACAGTCAATGCCCAACATATCTTTTTCTCGTGAAAGGTCATGGCAGTTGCACAGAAAGAACCTTCCACTACCATGTGGGCTGGTGGTTGTGGACACAGAAAGATGGAGATCGGATAGGCAAGTAGACCCAAGAACCCTTCTTCAAAAGTTTGGCTTTTCAACAATTCTGTCCACCAGTTGGCCCAAGATCTTCTTTCACTGCCCTTGTGCGCAGCCATTAATCGTTCGTTCTTGCTTACTAGCATGTCGAACGTCGCTCTCTCATCGTCACTCAACTGTGTTACCCGCACACGAGGTAGCTCCAACATCACCGCGTCCTCCATTGTAAAGTCGACTTCGCTAAATGCCATGTTGAATGTACTGGTGGCCGGATTCCATACTTCTATCAAGGTCATCAACGGTGGCTTATTCTCTGGGAATCTTGCCATTGTTATCTGCACGAGTTGAAGTAGGCCCAGGCCGTCATTTTAGGATTTTCATTCAGTGTCCGCTTCAGAGGATCGAAAGGGATAATGGAGAGTTTATTAACCTCTGGGGTATATAAAAAAAAAAACCCCCAATTCACTCAAAATCATCGATTCTCCTTCGTTTTTGGGCGGTTTCTTCCCAAATTTGAAGGGAATTTTCGTTTCACCCCTACTATTGAAAGTAGGTTTTTTCCGCGTCGTTGAATCGGAAACCCTAACTTCAACACATTTTTAATTAATCCGAGACTTTTAACCTGTAGAATGAGCAATTTTGCACAGTGGCTTGTGTCGGATGTCGATCCGCACTCGGGGTTAGTTTGCACAATTCGAGGACATAAAATGACGGATTTCTGCTAGAAGATGTGCGGAGGGGTGAGAATGGTGGATTGATTTAAAACATTTTCAATAATTTTTGGAGAGAGAATTTTTCAAAACTACAAACTAAAGCAATGAACATTAAAGAAGATTGAGAGAGAACAAACATGCTAAAATTCAATTTTTATTCTTCAAATAAAATGAAGCTTACAATGCTTGAATCCCACTACTTACGCAAATAATAGGAAATTAATCTAGAAAGCAAAATAAAGAGAGTAGTAGAGAGAGTAACAAGAGAGAAAAAGAGATCTCTAGAGAGAAAAAGTAAGTTTAGAGAAAGAAAGTGGTGAGAAGTTTTAGAGAGGAAAGATGGGAAATAAAGAGAGGAAATTAGAGATAGAAGATAGAGAGAGAGAGAGAGAGAGAGAAAATTGCCATTAAACAACTTGCCGGAGTTAGATGAGATTGGCCAAGATGAGACTATAATGCATGGAGTGGTTCGGGCAGCAACATGTTGCACTTGGAGCATAGTGAGGAGCTCGGGAAGAGCACGTTGGGGTTGCAGATCAGCAGCTTAGCACGGTGGTGGGAAGAGCTCACGGCCACCAACAGGTCATGGATGAGGGAGACGCACTTACAGGCCAACTAGTGGACCTCTAAACCGGAGTTCTTGGTTTCATCGCCAGTGAGAACATCTGAAACCCACCCGGAATAACACGTTGGAGGCATGTAGGGCGATGGAGGAGACAGCAGGCGGAATGGGTAGGGCAGCACCGTGGCAAGTCGCGGTAGGTGTCACCGAGGTTGAAGATAATGGTCTTGGCCGTTGGGTGGAGCAGCAGGTGGTGCGGGGAGTGATGAAGGCAGGCGGTGTGGTAGACGTGCTGGTGCAGGCGGTGTGGTAGACGTGCTGCACACAGCAGCGAATAGGAAGGAGCAGAAGAGGAAGTAGAAGAGGAAGAAGAAGAAGAAGGAGGACTGGACTGGTTGGGGGGCGTTGCTGACCAGAGTTGCAGGCTGCAACTCCGGTAGAAAACGGTAATGAAAAAAAAATGAAAACGAAAAATATGAGAAGAAGAAGAAGAAGAAGAAGAAGAAGGAGGAGGAGGAGGAAGAGGACTAGATGGCCGGAGTTGCTGCCTGCAACTCCGGCGAAGATGGAGGAGGAAGAAGAAGAAGAAGAAGAAGAAGAAAAAAAAAAAAAAAAAAAAAAGAAACGGCCACCGGTGGAGGGAGAACGTGGGGGGATTGAAAGGGGGGAAGAGAGGATGAGAGGGGAGAGGGATTAGGGTTCGAACGAACCCCTATCCTTCTCCTTTTAAAGCTCCCTATATCCTTTAATGGAAATAGGGTATTTTTTGAAAATAAAAAAATATGAAAAATAATTTTATTTTTTTTTTAAGTAAAAACCTACTTTTCTATGGGGAATCTCCCCAATTAGTGGACCCCCCATTTAATTAAAATTATTTTGAAATTCGCGGGGTCTACTAACTGGTCGGACAGTGGGTCGATGAAGATGGGCCCAGCTATTGGTCCTCATGGATTGATGATGTCCATCGTCTCACAAGATGATGTGACAGACAGTCTGATGGCGATCGGATGGATGGTGACTTGATTGGGACTCAGATTGGTAGATCGACGGATCTAGAGAGATCCAACGGTCCGATTGAAGATCCAACGGTCCGATGGAAGATCCAACGGTCAGAAAGTTAAGGGAGATGAGATAGAGCCGATGGGCAGGAGTTCTGGGGTTAGGTCAGTAGATTCGAGGACCGAGAGATGAAGAGAGAGAGAGAATAAGGAGAGATGAGAGAGAAAGTATCAGAAAATAGAGAGAAAAGCACTGGCGGAGGGTCTGGAACCCTGGTCTTCACTGTGACCATCATCACGCTTCTCCAGTAGAGTCGACTATCATTCTTTGCTGACTCATGTGGCTTTAAACTCTTTGGTCCGTCTCTTGGTCATTGGCTCTCCTGCTCTCTTCGTTCTTTGGGCCGGCTTTTTGGTCCTCATAGTTGGCCCATATCTTTTAGTCATAGCATGTGGGCTCTTTAAGCTTTGATAATGGGCTTTCCTGATCGATGTGGGCTCGCAAGTCTCGAGAATTGTCCCATCGGGGTTTCCTGCGACAGAAGAAGCGCGTAATGAGACTTTATCAGAATGACTACATGTCTAGACTTCCAAAAATGTGTTTAATGCATGCAAATATACCATTTCGTCCAGAAAAGTGTGTTCTATGCAACACAAGAGACTCTTACGTAGAAAAGTAGATAAATAGAGTATTTTACGTAGGAGAATGCAATAACGCTAAAAGGATAATTGCTTAATTTAAGCACTTTTGAGCGAATATCACAACCCCCAACTAGCATATTGCCAATCCTTGGCAATTAGTGCGAAATAAATGAGCTTAAAAGGGCTCTGCACATGCTGCACACTTTCACATTAGCTCCGGGAAAACACCGTTCGTCAAATCATTGAATGGATGCAAAAATAGTTACATGCTAGCGAAGAGTTGGAGAGTTTTGGCAAGACTACAGACTGATAATCATGACCCAGAATAGTCAGACTCTGCGTGTGTGTGTGCTCAACATTCTCATCATCCGACAGTAAAGATTTCCAGATCGCCTCTAAGTTTTTATGCCTCGACCTCAAATCTCACATGTTTAGTACTCAGAATAGAATCACACAAGAAGGGTTTTTTTCTTTTCTCTCAATTTATATGTGAGGAGATGTGTTGATGAAAGTAAAGATCTCACATATGTATTATTTGAAGGAAGGACATCTTTAACAGAAGAAGATCTCATGATTGGAATATCACTTCACTCGGGAACGTCAGATCAAACTCTATAGCTTCTCTTTCTCCAATCTCCACATTTTATGATCGTACTATCCTAGAATCAAGTAGGACTTTCCTGGGTTGTAATGAGGCTTAGGTCAGGTGTAGAGAGATAAAGGAATACAGGATTTCAAAGATCTTGAGAGGATATTGCCATTTTCTTGAATTTTTCCTATGACGTAACACCATTATCTGGTTCTTTTTCCTTTTTTCATATTTTTCTCTTTTTCTTGATATTTCTGAGACTGCTCAATTTCTTTTCAGCTCTTCTTCATACTTTCTTTCTATATTTTGTTTTTGGCTTGAACCACTTTCTTTTCCTTTTGATTCTTCTTCTTTATTTTTCTTTTTCACGGTACATCCATATCAGTTATTCTTTTGTCCATCTCAAAATAGGGGTAGCCAGTCATGCTTCGTAGCTGGACTGGATTTTAGGTTGATGGGATTATAAAGAAAAGGCTTTTATAGAAGGGTTCAAGGGGTTTCTAGTGAAGTATAATTCAGGTGAGTAAAAAGGCTGAATGGTTCAGAAAAATGGCCTAAATCATTTTCTAGGGTTTGCACTATCATGCATACTATCTTGACTGGATACAGAGAAGGTTCTGTTGTAGTAATCCAATGTTGATGTCGTTCCGAGTTTTATGATCGAAGCAAAAGATAATGAGATCTCTCAACGAATATTGCGGGCATGAAGAATAGTGAGTCATCTTGTGACTCAGAATTGTTGTATAATCCTCTGAATTGATTAAAGGTTCGAAAGCTCACTGGGTTAGGTCTCCACAATTATTCTCACAGGATCTCTAGAGTTTCAAAACTTAGGATGACTCTGATGTTGATAGTGTACAATTGTGCCGAATCTGAGTTTTTCTAAGTTTTCAAAACTGCTGTAGCCACGCTTGACTTGACTCGACGCTAACTTTAAACAAAAATTGACATCCTCAATACTGACTTAACGGAGGTTTTCAGCTAATCAAAGTCAAGGTATTTGACACATTTTTGAAATTCTAGAAAACTTTTGGAGAATATCGGAAATTACCCCAAAAACAACATTTTTTTTTTTTTTTTATCAAAATGAAGACATGAGTTTTGGTAAATACCCACCCCCAACCAAAATACAGCACCGTCCTCGGTGCTCATGACCGGGACATAAAATTATGAAAAATCAGTGATGATGATGCAAAGATTCAGGAAGGATGTTACCAAGTCAGCAGAAACTCGACAGTGTGTGGTACCTGATGATCGGAAGAATGAATGTACCTGCATTTCCAAAGATATAACAATAATAACAAATGCATGAGACTCATGTACTCTAGGAATACCGGAATTGCCTTTCCGAAAGCGCTAAGTTTTACGTCTTCAGCCAGACATGATGGGGGTATATCAAGTACTCCCAACCAGGATAAAACTCATGGAGACTGAGTGAATCTGCAGTCTTCCTGACACCTAAGGTGGAACGGAGACAACTATCCTATTCCTTGTCTAGGTATACCTGTGTAGAACAGGTCTTTCTTAGTGTAGACTGAGAGAAGGGCATTGAGCTCTCTGAGCAGACCGGCAAAAACATTTAGTTCAGCGGGGAGGGATAGAAGCTTCTCAGTAAAGACTGAGAAGAGAGTAGTAGTGGGTTCTCTGACCGTGGTTAGCAGAGCCGCAAACTCATTGAGTTTTGCGGGAATGTATCTGAATGGAGCAGACTCCTGCAGATCAGTAATACCAGAAATATTGGACTCCGAGATGAAGTCATACTCACAGTGTTCATGACACTTGGATAAATTATCTTCAGGAGAGTCTTGAATTAGACTCTCTACGGCACACGGGTCATCGATAATATCGACGTAGGGTGACAGGTGAAAACTGTTGACTTCTTTCTCGATGTTTCCTAATGTGATAGGGATGTTCCAATCCCTACACTCAATATGTCCCTCCTTGGTGGGGATCGGTAGGTCCAGGACAGCGGGAGGCCCATTTTCTAGACATGGCTCATCAGTAGGAATGTCTGCATTCAGAGCAGAGAGAGAATTATCAGAGATAGAGATGGAACTGAGTTCGTCTGTGCTCAGTCCATAAGTTGGTGCTGTTAAGGGCACCAAAGATTGAGACTCGGGTTCATCACAATTGTTGCACAATCCAAGGGAGGTGGGGAGGAACGGTAGATCTATGACAGCAGGGATCCTACGATCGAGACAAAACTCAGTGTCATGATGATCATCTTCAGGGTCCAGGTTAGAAGCAGCAGTGGGAGAGTGAGAAATAGGTTGCTCTGAGGTAGGTTCAGGATGTGGTGCTTTTAAAGGCACCGAAGAAGGAAACACTGGCTCCTCAATAGTCTGGCTCGATCTAGGGGTGGGTACAACTTCTATTTCTTCCTCACAATGGTGGTACTGGGTCCAATTGTGCGGCTCCTCATTATAAACAGTGGCCATATCATTCTCCTCAGGATAGGCTATTGGTGGACTAGTGAAGTTGACTTCCTCTCTCTCATTTTCTAATTGAACTAGACGTTGCTCCAAGCTTTCCATAGATTGCTGTTGTTGGTGCTCTAGACTTTGGAAATACTGTTGTTGCTGGGCAATGTACTGAGAGAGAAGGTCCTCTAGACCGGGTGTAGTAGCCAACGGAGGTGGTTCAGCCAAGGGGAGCTGAGGTGCTAACTCTTGATTGTAGTCCGACTGGGTATGAAAGTTGTAAGGCAAAGTGGAGTCTGGGACTAGTTGCTGACTCTGAAAATCTTGAGGGGCCCACTGTTGATCAGAATAGTCATTCTGTGGATATGACGGGTACTGGGATTGCGAGTATTGCCAGTCATACTCTCCATTGGGTTGATGGAACCCGGAAGGATAATTATCCTGCGGCAGTTGCTGCGGGAGGGCAGACTGTTCCCAACCAAAGTTATGGTGACTCTTATTATCCGGATAATAGGTGTTGTTATAGGAGGTCTGCATTGGAGATGGAAAGGTACAGACATCTTGCTGGATAGGAGGGTAATATCCTACAGACTGGGAATGGTACACAGGTTGCTGGACTGCGGCACGAAGGGCAGAGACTGAATTTTTAAGCTCTTGGAGTACAGAATTATACGCCGGATCTCGGTGATTATCATACCCTGTAGAAGTGTGCGAGACTGGAGTATCACGATGATACCATTGTTGAGAGTGATCACCTCTATTCTCACAGAAACTGTAGTAGGTCTCATATAGAGGCCGTTCATCTGCCATTAGAATCGATAGAGGAGTGCGGTGGACTAACTCTCAGATCGAGTCAGTAAAAGGTTAGGACAGGTCCAACCGGGCTTCTACTTGAAAAAGTAAGCCCAAGATTTGGCAAAAAGTTGCCAAAAGGAGACACTGGAGTAGTGATTTTAAATGATGCACACCAAGCACAGATAATCCTATTCTAAATAATCAGGATAGATTTTAGGCATTATCTTGTTAGTTTTGGGGCTAGAGTAGATTATGACAGTGGGCGGACCACTGGTTTATCTTTTAGCCGCCGGACTAACTGTTTGCACTCAGAGGTTCTCACCAGGTTACACTCTTCAGAGCGAATCCTTTAGTACTAACTCTAGTCAACAACAAGGCAATCCGAAGCCTAGACAGATGTGCGGCACAATGGCTGTCTTAAGTACGTCCCAGACTAACCGGATTGGTCAAGTGTATAAGAAGAGTGTTCCCTCGGATTAAGCTAGGGTTGGTGCGTGTTCCTAGTCCACACGCAACTAACCGCCGAATAGTCCAAGATGCCACGTCGAGCTCAGTGTACTTGAGTAGCAGGGACTTATGGGTGTGTTAGACAACAGGGACCCACGCTCGTGGTCTCATTTCGATTGGATGTTAAGCGGGTTCGCTTTGTGTGGATTTTTCCTCGAACACCGGGCTAATTGGCTCTACTTCTTGATTCTTTTTATTATAGATGGATCCTGGGGATCAATTTCAGCTGGAATGATGAGGTGGGTGATGAAATCCCACCAGTTTTAATTTTGGAGCTGGGGCTGCTCTCTTAGAGTTGATTGATTAACGGCCACTGAAAGTAGGATTTTTTCGCGTCGTTGATTACGGAAACCCTAACTTCAACAATATTTGTAATTAATCCGAGATTTTTAACCTGTAGAATGAGCAATTTTGTACAGTGGCTTGTGTCGGATGTCGATCCGCACTCAGGATTAGTCGGATTAGCGCGAATAAGAACATAAAATGACAGATAATATACAAGAGAAACGTGGAAGGATGAGAATGGCGAGTCGAGATTAAAAACACATCCAAGAGATCCAGAAAATACTAAAATCATAAAAATCAAATTGCATTAATTAAACTATTGCTTACATGAAATAAATGACAGAAATAAATAAAGCGGTAAATCTATTCTAGAAAGCATGTAAGAAAGCATGTAAAGAGAACTTTTTAGAGAGAGAGGAGGAAGGTAGAGAGAGAATTTTCACACCTCGGTCGTTTACCGGCCGACAAGGTAGAGGTGAGAGAAAAACTCACCCTCTTGCATTCACCGAACGGAGTCGGCGGTGCAAAAAGGCGATCAGCCTGGGGAACTTAAAGAGAGAAAACATGAACTCTAGAGAGATAACATGTTTCTAGAGAGAGAAAGTGGAAGTAACCTTGGAGAACTCACATTGAGTGCTCGGATCGCCCGGTGAGTGGTTCGGCCCGGTTGATCGACCATGCGATCAAGTGCACATGAGGGTGCACCATGAGTAGGGATGCAGCCATGATTGCTATGGAGGATAAGATATTGGCTGGAGTTGCTATGGAGATGATGGATGGTCAATGTGATGGTGCACAGCCAATGGATAGAGAGCGGTTCCTCTTTGTGGTAGAGGAGATGATCAACGATGCCGTGTAGCAAGTGTTCGAGCCAAAGGATGCACAGGTTGGAGATGCGTTTTAGGTCAAGGCATGGGTCGAACATGACCTGCAAAGATGAGGACGTGCAGATCTAGAGCTGCAAGTTGTGCACGAGCTGTGTCATCCACCGTTGATGAAGGAGCAAAGGGCGGTTGTGATGGACAGCAGATCGGTGATGTGAAGTTGCTGCAACCATGGGCAGCTCCTTGCTGGTTCGGGTGGAGGCGCACCTGCTATTGGCTGGTGGTGGTCCTTTCATGGCAGCAAGTGGTGGTTATTGAAGAATGGGCTGAGAGACAGGTGTTGCTGTCCAAAAGAGGAGCGGCTGGTTCCGGAGATGAGATCGCTACCCAGACCGTGGAAAGGATGTTCTTCACGGAGTTTCTTTGAACACCAACCGTTGGAGAACACCACCAATGAAGGAGAGTGTTTGGCTGGCGGTTCGGAGCGATAGGAGAGAAGGGCGGTCTGCAACTTGTTGTGCCGGCCAGCAGCTATGCTGTGAGGAGGATGAAGTGAGGGAGATCGCCCAACGGCTTTTGAGGGACCGTCCTTGCAGTCCGTTCTTCTTTGCTGGAGGAGGTGTTAACGTTACAGGAAAGCAACTGAGTTGCAGGTTGCACCGGAAGAGATGGAGTTCAGGGCGCAGGAGCACGTGGAAGAAGCGGTGTGGATGGCAGTCGCGCAGAGGCGGCCGGAGAAGGGTGCTGCGGCGTTCAGGCGGTGGAGTGTTGCAGCGGCCGGAGAAGACGCACGCAGGTGGTGTTGCGTGGGCAGCAACCGAAGTTGCAATAGCTTGGAAACCCATTGTTGGGTTCTGTGGAGGTGCTGGCTATCCAACAGGGTCAAAAGAGATGGAGAGAAGAGGGGTAAAACAAGGTAGAAGATGGCCGGAGTTCTGCAACTCCGGCGAGAGACAATGACGAAGAAGAAGGTGAAGAAGATGGAAAAATTGTCAAAAACCGAGGAGAAAGAGGGGGCAAGAGAGTTTTGGGAGAGAAAGGAGGGGATTAGAGGAGGATTAGGGTTTGGAAATTAGGGTTCGTCCCCCTCCTTCCCCCTTTTAAAGCTTCCCTATTTCCTTTAATGGAAATAGGGGGTTTTTGAAAAAAAAAAAATAAGAAAAATTTTTTTTTTTTTTTTAAGTAAAACACTACTTTTTTATGGGGAATCTCCCAAATTAGTGGACCCCCCATTTAATTAAAATTATTTTGAAATTCGCGGGGTCCACTAACTGGTCGGACAGCGGGTCGATGAAGATGGGCCCTGCTACTGGCCCGCATGGATTGATGATGTCTATCGTCTCACAAGATGATGTGACAGACAGTCTGATGGCGATCGGATGGATGGTGACTTGATTGGGACCCAGATTAGTAGATCGATGGATTTAGAGAGATCCAACGGTCCGATTGAAGATCCAACGGTCCGATGGAAGATCCAACGGTCAGAAAGCTAAGGGAGATGAGATAGAGCCGATGGGCAGGAGTTCTGGGGTTAGGTCAGTAGATTCGAGGACCGAGAGATGAAGAGAGAGAGAGAATAAGGAGAGATGAGAGAAAAAGTATCAAAAAAATGGAAAAAAGCACTGGCGGAGGGTCTGGAACCCTGTTCTTCACTGTGACCATCCTCACGCTTCTCCAGTAGAGTCGACCATCATTCTTTGCTGACTCATGTGGCTTTAAACGCTTTGGTCCGTCTCTTGGTCATTGGCTCTCCTACTCTCTTCGTTCTTTGGGCCGGCTTTTTGGTCCTCTTATTCAGCCCATATTTGGCCCATATCTTCTAGTTATAGCATGTGGGCTTGTTAAGCTTTGATAATGGGCTTTCATGATCGATTTGGGCCCATAAGTCTCGAAAATCGTCCCATCGGGGTTTTCTGTGACAGAAGAAGCCCGTAATGAGACTTTATCAGAACGGCTTAATATTTAGACTTCCGAAAATGTGTTTAATGCATGCAAATATACCATTTCGTCCAGAAAAGTGTGTTCTACGCAACAGAAGAGACTCTTACGTAGAAAAGTAGGTAAATAGAGTATTTTACGTAGGAGAATGCAATAACGCTGAAAGGATAATTGCTTAAAATAAGCACTTTTGAGCAAATATCACTTTCTAGGATAATATTTTAATGGCTTTCTAGATTAATTTGGTTTAATGTTATTTCCGTTGTAAAGCATTTGAACAAGCATTGTAAGCATTTGTTTTTAGTTTAATGAACACGTTTTAAATTCAAGTTTAAGTTGTTTTCATTTATTTTATTTTTCATTCTCGTTTCTCTTATATTTTTTTTTCATTCTAATAGTTTTAATAATAATCTCAAACATATTTTAAATGAACCTCCACCATTCTCACCCTTCCATTTATTCCAAGCATTTTCTGATTATTCTTGTTTCTTATTGTGCTAACTAATCCCGAGTGTGGACGATATCCGACACGAGCCACTGTGCAAGTCTGCTTATTTGCAGATTAAGTGAACCAATTCGGAGAAATTATAAATATTGTTGAAATACAAGGGTTTTCGTAATCAACGACGCGGAAAAACCCTACTTTCAGCACCATATTGTCGGGCGCAATTTGGCAACACATGAAACTGGAAGTGGGTGGAGTGTGTTCTTGTGTCATTTCTAGGGTTCATAGGGTATGAGTAGTCTCCGTTAGTCCGTGAGAGTGGTAATGCGGTGTGTGTTGTCTCTTCTAAACAACCACAAACATAATGGCATCTATTTCATACAATAGAACTTGACTCAACTGTCCTTCACTAACACCGTCATTCTGAACAACCATAAACGTAACATGGGGTTGATTGATTAATGTTGCTTCCAGTTCATCATTCCCCAAGAAAGCGATCTTAATCTAATCATCCTGAATTTGTCACAACCCTAAATCTGGGCATTTGGGTTTGACCCATTTCGTACGGGTCGACTGAGTTTGACCCATTTCGTACGGGTCGACCCGGATCCAAATCCAAGTCGTGATCAATTAACAAAATCCAATAATTCAATAATGCGTACTACTTAAAATATTAAGGTTGATTTCATGAATCGTTTAAATGTTCTTAACGTCAATACAATTAGTATGGAAGCGTCCTGGGCGATAATCATTCTAGGAAGACCAATCTCTCTCTTAGTCAACCAAATTTCTTAGCGACACACTTAGGATCAATACTCACAACTCATACTATTCTGATTAACTAAGACCGAAAAGTTCCATCTCCAAAGTCCAATGGAAACCCACTTACTACCATAAAAATTTGGTTAACATGTAGCCTCTTGCATGCTCACCCACATTGTATACAAGTTCTGGCCGTGAGTTATAGAATTCACAAATGTAATCATTTTCTCTTTAACAATCCATAAATTTCCCAGAACTATAGGGTCCAC
Organism: Euptelea pleiosperma; assembly: GCA_035048495.1. NCBI lineage: Eukaryota > Viridiplantae > Streptophyta > Magnoliopsida > Ranunculales > Eupteleaceae > Euptelea > Euptelea pleiosperma. Next base: position 20,510,036 of record CM068543.1, read on the forward strand.
CCATGGCTGTCCTACATGAAGTACTTTAGCGTCAATACGCTACGTTATCGCACTCATGTACGAATGGTACACACCCATTGCAGTTGCATCTGGTAGCACACCAGATCTGGACATACCAGCAGTCCATACAACATTTCATGGCTGGAATTTTAGTGGGTGTCCTCCACTATGCTGTCCATGTCTAGACAGATCTCTATAATTTGGGAAAAAGTCTTCCCGGGACCTCGACTTTCACGCAAGTCTCACCCACTCTGATGTTACTAGAAATCAACACCAATTGCCAAAGATTACGACATTAAAAATGTACATTTCACTTTGGGAGGTCAGTCTGCTACCTCGAATGTTATTTCTCAGATTACTTGGATGATCACTACCATTCATCATTACCACAAGATAACGATCCTGGTAGGTCGGGATTGGCATGGGACTCTCGGCCTGGCCATGGAACTCTATATATCCCGTTCCCGGAGTCGCGTACCATGGCCAGAATGACTTCCCTTATCACCATATTACCATACCCATGTTTCATAACTTAACTAAAGAAAAACCGGCTCTATGATAGCCATTACATCCCAAGAGATTTCCACATATAATATAATTTCAAGTTAAAGAAATTTGCTCATATAATACCCAAACACATGGTCCAATACCATTAATAGAGATTTCCCAATTTAAAAACATAATAGTCAAACTCCACTAGTCATTATTAAAAACATTAGCATCGAGAGTCTCACATAGAATCACAATTTAAAACACTATTATTTCCATTACTAATATCAGTAGTAATGTCGATCAAATATTCTCCGTGAAGCCATCGTGTCCATCACCATCCCCTTCGTTCAGCCCAAACTCCTCATTAGGTTCGTCAAGATCTGTAAATTTCAATCGGTGCAATATCGTGAGCCGGGGCCCAGTAACAACAAGCGTATTCCCAACAATGATAATAGAATAATCATCCCGTCTAAGTATAATATTCAGCATGTTAATATAGGCAGCAGTGCATTAATATAAGCCTCGTCCTCATTAACTGATCATATACATGAAACCACCTCTCACATGCCCAGCCCCACCAAGGGTAATGATCCCACTGAGGGTAGTGATCCCACCAAGGGCAACCACCTCAAAACCACACCGGATTGGACCTACCATTCCTCCAAGTCTCACATACGATGCCACATAACATAACAACATCATTCCTGCACAATATTTCATTCAACACATGCTGATCTTAACAAACTAAAACAATCATAGTTAACAGGGTTGGACCAACCATTCCTCCACATGCTCACAAACAATACCACATAGATAACAGTGTGTTCACACCAGAGTCTATTCAATCATGTTGATCTTGCAAGAAAACCAAATCGTACATATATATATATATATATATCTCGTAAACACACATTACACTCAGATCATGATTTAAGCTATGATCATCGTTCAGTACGCCTACCTGTTGTGATGATTGTTATATTTTGCAGGAATAAGTCTCAAAAATTATAAATTTTATTGACAGGGTGATATTCGCTCAAAAGTGCTTATTTTAAGCAATTATCCTTTTAGCGTTATTGCATTCTCCTACGTTAAAATACTCTATTTATCTACTTTTCTACGTAAGAGTCTATTGTGTTGCGTAGAACACACTTTTCTGGACGAAATGGTATATTTGCATGCATTAAACACATTTTCGGAAGTCTAGACATGTAGTCATTTTGATAGAGTCTCATTACGCGCTTCTTCTGTCGTAAGAAACCCCGATGGGACAATTCTCGAGACTTGCGAGCCCACATCGATCAGGAAAGCCTATTATCAAAGCTTAAAGAGCCCACATGCTGTGACTAGAAGATATGGGCCAAATATGGGCTGAATAAGAGGACCAAAAGGCCGGACCAAAGAACGAAGAGAGTAGGAGAGCCAATGACCAAAAGACGGACTAAAGCGTTTAAAGCCACATGAGTCAGCAAAGAATGATAGTCGACTCTACTGGAGAAGCGTGAGGATGGTCACAGTGAAGATGATATTCGCTCAAAAGTGCTTATTTTAAGCAATTATCCTTTTAGCGTTATTGCATTCTCCTACGTAAAATACTCTATTTATCTACTTTTCTACGTAAGAGTCTCTTTTGTTGCGTAGAACACACTTTTTTGGACGAAATGGTATATTTGCATGCATTAAACACATTTTCGAAAGTCTAGGTATGAGACGTTATGATTGAGACTCATTACGCATTTTTCACTATTGCAGGAAACCAAATCGGATGATTCTTGAAAATTACGGACCAACGAGCGATCACAGAAGCTCACTATCGAAGCTTAAAGAGCCAGCAAGTTATCATAGGAAAATACGGGACAAGTACATGCCATGCCTGAGGATGATAGAGTTGAACAAGGAACCAACGAGCTGACTGATCCGTGAAACAAGATAAAGATGACTGTAGGGAGTTCCATGCAAACAATGAAGATGGTGTTGCACGAGAGTTCCAAGGATCCAATCAAAAAATTTCCCAAGACCTGGGAAGCATTGGTCGAGTCAGGAGACCACGGGCCATAGGGTGACCAAGTCAATGGCTAGCTAGATCATGAAGAGACAAACATGGTTCAAACAAAGATGATCAAAGAGATTGATTCAAGATGAGGGGTCACGGTTTTAAAAATACATGGGAAGTTGGCCTGTGAACATGATAAGACAGGTCAGATGGTTCTGACTGTCTGATTGAGTTGAACAGCTAGATATTGTCGAATCAGGGACAAGACGGAGCTAGATGCATGGACCAATGATTATTGTTAGAAAATTGGTTTAAACAATTCCCAAAATGGTGGTTGCATTTGCAATAAACAACCACATGTGTGGCAGCATGTAGCATGCTATGGACCATCACATGGGAGAATATCTTGCCTAATTGAGAAGAGGGCTGTAGCATGGTCCACCAAATAGTGACAATCCTCCCTTGGATGTTTTGATAAGGTGCATCTCGCCTTATGGGGGAGAGAGCAAGTTGGACCAAGAAGGGAAAAATTAGGGACCAAACCCTAATGAGGATGGTCTCATCCTTAATATAAATAGAAAAAGAAAGAGGAGAGGAGTCTCTCTTCATTCTCGACGCTCTTTCTCTCTCTCTTTATCCTACACGGTCGCTGCTCCTCCAAGAACGACCACCGTATAGTCTTAACGTTAGCTTCTTCTCCCAAAAACCTCCACCGCTCCTTCCCATGGCTGACAACTCCTCCTTCTTCGTTTAAACCTTGGATTCCATCCCCCCATCTTCTCCACGATCTTCTGTCTCCTCTAAAAAGAACCAGCAACCACCATCTTCCCTCAAACCGAACCGCACCTGCAATTCCGGTGAGCTCCAAGGGCGAGCCAGTCGTCAACCATGCTGCCTGCTTCATCACGAATCTGCTTCTCATAGTGTGCATCTCCACCTAACAACGGTGCATCTCCTTCATTCCACGGTCCACCAAGTTGCACCTGCAACTACTCCGGCCAGCAACCTGTGATCGCACCACCACCAACAACAACCTCATACCGCCCAAACCAAAAAAAAAAAAACGAACCACACCGTTTCTGCTGCTGGTGCGCCTTCAAAAGGCAAGCCGTCAATCCCCACCGCTTCTACCCAGCGTTTCCACCCTCTATTGAGGCCAACGTCTGCTCCACCTGCTCCCACAAATCTCCATTGCCGGAGTTGCAGACCTGCAACTCCGGTGAAACAAAAAAAAAAAAAAAAAAAAAAAAAAAAAAAAACAGCAAAAGAAAAAGGAAGAAGAAGAAGAAGGAAGAAGGGGAATACCCACCTGTTGGATCGCCCTCCCCTTGCCATCCACATCCATCCACTAGCAGCCAACGTCCAGCCGCCTTCTTTAAGGCGTCTCACTTCACCACCGCCTGCCATCTCCCTCATAAGATCGGCAGGAGCACCACCATTTTTGTCCCAGCCTTCGTTCTCTATAGGCCGTCATTTTTCATTCTTCTTTACACCTTGCTAGCCCTTCTCCCCCCCCCATTCTCCACCACGTTCCACAATCTCCTCTCTCATCTTTCCCTCCTTCTTCACCGTTTTCTTCAAAAAAAAAAAAAAAAAAAAAAAAAAAAAAAAAAAAAAAAAAAAAAGATAGAAGAAGAAAAGAGAGGAGGCTTACATCCTCTGGAGTTGCCGCCACCCTCACCTTGCAGGCCACTACAACATCAGCCACCACCATCCAGCCGCTCTCTCCTTTGGCCGATCATAATCACTTAGGGTAAGTGGTCATAAGTTTTCTTTCTCTCTAGATCTCTCTTAGTCTCTTTTCTCTCTCTTGTTTTATTTTTCTCTCTCTTTAATTGTCACTTTCTCTCTCTAGACCGTTCAAGTATCACTTTCTCTCTCCCCCATATTTTCTCTCTCTAGGATAGCCTTCTTCGATATTTCTCTCTCTACATTCTCTCATTTCTCTCTCTAATTTTTATGGCTTTCTAGGATTAATTGTTGAATTTAATTTGATTTTGTAAGACTCATTGAGGATGAATAAAATTATCATTTTTGCATTTTGTTAGTTTACTTTTGTGTTTTTGGTTGTTTGTGGTAATTTCTCTCTCTAAAAATCACTAAGAATGTTTTAAATCCATCACCATTCTCACCTCTCCATGTTTTCTTGATAAAAATCCGTCATTTCATGTTCATGAGTCGCGCTAACTAACCCCGAGTGCGGATCGACATCCGACACAAGCCACTGTACAACCCTGTGATTTTTGCAGGATTTGAGTGAAAAAGAATCGGATAATTACAAATATTGTTGAGATCTAGGATTTTCGTAACCAACGACGCGGAAAAAACCTACTTTCAGAAGACCAGGGTTCCAGACCCTCCGCCAGTGCTTTTCTCTCTATTTTCTGATACTTTCTCTCTCTTCTCTCCTTATTCTCTCTCTCTCTTCATCTCTCGGTCCTCGAATCTACTGACCTAACCCCAGAACTCTTGCCCATCGGCTCTATCTCATCTCCCTTAGTTTTCTGACCGTTGGATCTTCAATCGGACCGTTGGATCTCTCTAGATCTGTCGATCTACCAATCTGGGTCCCAATCAAGTCACCATCCATCCGATCGCCATCAGAATGTCTGTCACATCATCTTGTGAGATGATGGACATCATCAGTCCATGTGGGCCAGTAGCCGGGCCCATCATCATCGACCCGCCGTCCGACCAGTTAGTGGACCCCGTGAATTTCAAAATAATTTTAATTAAAAAATGGGGGGTCCACTAAATGGGGACATTCCCCAAAGAAAAGTGATGTTTTACTTAAAAAAAAAAAAATATATATATATATATATATATATATATATATATATATATTTTTCATATTTTTTATTTTCAAAAAAATACCCTATTTCCATTAATGGAAATAGGGAGCTTTAAAAAGAGAAGGAGAGGGGTTCGTTCGAACCCTAATCCCCCTCCAATCTCTTTCTCTCCTTCCCCCAAAACTCCCCCGACGTTTTCGGCGCTTTCTCCTCCTTCTTTTTCTTCCTTCTCTTCCTCCTCTTCTTCATCTTTTTCATCTTTTCTCTCGCCGGAGTTGCAGGCAACTCTGGCCATCTGGTAAGTCTTCTTCCTCCTCCTCTTCATCTTCTTCTTCTTCTTTTTCTTCTTCTTCTTCTTCTTCTTCTTCTTCTTTTTTCTCCTTCTCTTCTCTGTCTTCTTCTTCTTGCTTTTCTTGTTTTTCTTTTTTCACGTCCTCACCGGAGTTGCAGCCTGCAACTCCGGTAGCCATCGCACCTGCGCCTCTTGCAATCACCTGTCCTCACTGATCGAAGTTGCTTGCAAACTCCGGTGAAGACCATCTTCTCCAAACGAACCAGAAATCTGGTTCGCCTCCTCTTCTCCCCAATATCAACAGCAACACCATTGCTGCAACTCCGGTAGCCATCGCACCTGCGCCTCTTGCAATCACCTGTCCTCACTGATCGAAGTTGCTTGCAAACTCCGGTGAAGACCATCTTCTCCAAACGAACCAGAAATCTGGTTCGCCTCCTCTTCTCCCCAATATCAACAGCAACACCATTGCTATTTTCCTCCAACCATCAAGTTGCAGGTAGCGCCTCCAATCTCCTTGAAATCTGCTGCGCATACCCCAACTCCTTCTCTATTGCAACCCTGCAATGCATAGATCGGCAACTTCTCCTGGCCGGTGCTAATTTGCCTAAACAGCCGTTCTTCTTCAACGATTTGCACCTGCCACGTCTTCCTCATCACCAGGTTAACCACCAAGACTCTATCATCAACGGGAGCACCTGCAATGTCCACCAGATCTGCAGGTGCATTGTAACTTTGGGTCCCCCTCCTCAGCGTGCACAGCAGCTCATAACCTGCACCTCATTCCACGTTGCTGCTCACTCTTCAACGCCATCCACCTGATTTGCATGCTCCACATCCTCTCCACCATTGCTGCCACCACGTCTTCTCTCCACAACGTGTTGCTGCCCCTCTTGCATGTGTTCCCATCCTTAGCAGCCTAGTCACGGGTTCCTTCCAACCAGCATAAAGCCGATTCCATCAACACACCTCCCCAAGAAGATGGTGCTTGCCACGTGACAGCAACCGAGCCAATTCAATTCGAGTCATTTGACTCTCTCCGGTGCACTTTCCATTGAGATCTAGCAATCTTCATTGTGGACCACCGTCATCTAAGGTGCAACCAGACCACCACGTGGTGCAATCCATGTATCTACTTGGCTGATAAAACTAAGGTAAGATCTAAGGTGATCCATCTTTTCCTCTCTAGTTCTTGTTTTATCTATCTATATCTCTCTCTCTACTTTTCTCTCCTAAATTTTCTCTTTCTCTCTCTAAAGAGCAATCTCTCTCTCTAAAGATCTCTTTCTCTAGGTTTTTCTCTCTACCTCACCTTGTTCTCTCTAGGCTTTAGATAGTTTCCTTAGCTTTCTCTCTCTAAGATTTTTGACTTTCTCTATCTAAACCATCTTTCTCTCTCTAGATTTTTCTACTCTCTCTCTAGTTCTCTCTTTCTTTCTCTCTCTAGTTTATTTTATTTTTTTATGCTTTATAATTTAGTTATTTTTACTTGATTGTAAGAGACATATTCGATTGAATGAAATTGATTTGAATAATATTATGTTCCATTCTCTGCAAATTTATCGTCATTTTATGTTCATTATTGCGCTAATCAGATTAATCCCGAGTGCGGATCGACATCCGACACGAGCCACTGTGCAAAATTGCTAATTTTACAGGTCAAAAGTCTCGGATAATTACAAATATTGTTGAGATTAGGGTTTCCATACCAACGACGTGGAAAAATCCTACTTTCACAGGGTTTCCGATCTGACGACACGAAAAAATCCTAATTTTAACAAGTATTGCACGATTCCTAAAATATATCGTACACATTGAAACAAATTGAAATAAAGACCAATATGCTTGTGGTTAGACACTTATCCTTATTTTGTTTTTAGTCTCTATCTAACTTTGTTAACTCTAAAGTTCCCTAACCCATTCAAGAACTGATTTTGGCTCCATACCGAAATTTGTCATATATATGTAGTGTCCATATTAGTTTAAAATTCGGTAGCATTTCCCTACAGTTCTCCTTATATACGTTTATTTTATGTTGATTTTCATGAAAATCCAACTACCAAATTATTTTAGACATGAAAATCAACAAAAAAATAATATATAAGAAGAAGATTTGAGGAAATAGTACCAAATTTTAAACTAACACGGAGACTACATATATATGACCAATAAAAAGCAATATCAGTTCTCAAACTGTCAACACTAGACAAAGCAAGGATCACAATATTTGTATAAGCTCATATTCATACAAATAAGCTCAGACTATGTTAACTCATGTAAGAAATTAAAGACTGGATCTCATATAAGATTATAGGGTTCAATCAGGCCATATATAGTGCATATATGTTGTGTACAACCTCTTATCTTTGATGTCATCTTCAAGATCTCACACTCATGCTAGTGCTTTGTGCAAATGTGAATAATATCAACCATTTTAACTTTATAAGCTACAACTAAACTTGAATAGGTACAAAATAACACACCCAATATAGTCATCCAACATCAACCATATAGGGTTAAAACAAGAAAAATTGATTGAGAATATATACAGTTCAATATAAACAAAGAAATTAAATCTATATACTTGTTAATGCATCCAACAAAGAACCATATAATACTACAAGTACAATGCTAACGATCAAAGATCATATAGTTTATCCGTAGGAATTTGAGTATTATTTACCATTATTTGGATACAAAGATCCAATGGTTTGAAATCACCAATAATGCTCAAATTCACACAATTAAAATCAGCCCGTGAAGATGGCTCCAATCCAACACTTAAGGATTAGCCTGTTTAGTGATTTCTAAGTGTTGGATTTGAGTTCATGGATTGATTTTTAATCGTAGAATTTGACATTTGGGGTACAAAGATCCAAAGGTTTGAAATCACTAATCAGGCTGATTTTTGTTTGTATGTCCACTTAGGAATTGGCAAAACATCCATACAGTCAGCATACAAAGACCCAAAGGTTCGAAATCATTAATCAGGCTTATTTTTTGTTTCTATGTCCACTTAGGAATTGTTAAAACATCCATACAGTCACATACAGAGATCCAAAGGTTTGAAATCAATCATCAAGCTTTTATTGTTTGTATGTCCACTTAGGAATTAGCAAAACATCCATATGGTCAACATATATATATATATATATACAAAGATCCAAAGGATTGTAATCACTAATCAGGCTCAACGGATACATATTTTCGCACATAATTTTGGCGTACCCACATGGAAGATAAATCAATGGCTGATTTTTGGTGAGGATGATCATCTCACTATATAGATCACCCCTACAAAAAATCAATGCATTTAGAAATTTCTAACACCATCAAATGTGGGTTTCAAGTTAATGGTAAAAATAGACATAGCATAATTCTAAGCCATGCTATGAATATCATAATGATTTTAATTTTTGTGACGATGATCTCCTCACCATATAGATCACCCCTACAAAAAATCAGCCCATTCTGAAATTTCTAACACCATCAAATGTGGGCTTCAAGTCACTACACCAAAATAGACCTTTTATGGGGTTTGAAAAACGCCATAAAATACATTTCATGGCGTTCATCGAACGCCATAAAAAAACGCTGTAAAGGCTATGCCATGCTTTTTACAGTCAAACAGTGGCGTTTAATGAACGCCATTAATAGATGGCATTCTTTAAACGCCATCAATTTATAACATTTATGAACGCCATAAAATTAAATTTGAAAGCCATATTTACGTTGCAAACTTGTATAAAAGCATAGCATTTACTGAACACCATCATTTTAATCTTATAAACTCATGGCGTTTTATGAATCCTATTGTTTTACTTGTTAATATTTTAAATAATGCTCTCATAAATCTCTCTATTATAAAATTACCTGTGAAGATTGATACACAATCTAAAACACCACATTCACATTCCATAGAAACTGATAATTTGAATAATTGAATACAAATATAATTAAAATATAAAATTCATAGTTATTGACTCAAGTGTTTAATACATGTAACTCCCCATGCTAGTTGTTTTTTCATTAAATACATAAGAGGACCCAATGGCTCATATTCCTAACTCCACCACCCCCCCCACCCCCACCCCCTGGCTCTTTTCCGAGTAAGAACTTTGTTAACTCAATTGTTCCTGTAAATTTGATGAGTGTGCATCAAAGCCAACTCCTCTTCTTAAGTTCATGCCTCTTTGTTTATGGCAGAATTAAGATTAAGCCACCTGACGTTGCTCAAATCTGCCAAGATACCTCTAAAAGATCTTCGCTTGTTGCAGGCCCCATATCTCTCTATCTGCTAACAAAAAATAAAAGCATTTCAAGGGTTGATCAGTGCTTAAGATCATATATATTTCGAGGCTTTATACACATTCTAATGCATTGAAGGAAGTGGAAGGCTTAGCATGAGCCTTAAAAGTTCACAATAGCTCCAATAAAATCTTACTTTTTTTACTATGACTTCATTTATAAATTTCACCATAACACATTTGACCGAAAACATAAAAGATAAAAGTAATATCTAATTACTGAACTATGAACAAAGCAAGAGCCTTAAAGATAAAAGTAGTTACTAAACTATGAACAAAGCAAGATGTGAAAAGATCTAAGGTAGTACAAATTAAAAAATATTAGTAGGGTATTTTCAAATTCAATTTTTACAACAACAAATGTCCAGAAATGGACTGTGTTTGCAGCTGAAAAATAACCCCCAGTCATCCAAGAATAGCCCCTCTTGTCTCACCAAAAGGGCATTTTTTGGTAGTGACACGGTTGTCGTGGACATTCTACACTAAACACACTAAAACTTGATTATTACTTCGGCTGTGGTAAGGTTGAACATAATCAAATACATAAAGATTTTGTCCCTTCAAAACAGCAACTAGCAAATGTGCCAATGAATGGACTAGCAAGCAATGACACTATTATATAACCAACAAGCTTCCAATGGTCCAAATAACATGTCCAACTTATAGAGAAGTGTCAAAAATAAAGACAGCTTTGTCTCATGTCTATGTTTTATTTTCAGGATTGAGTAATTTCATCTCAGCCAAAACAATGAGTTATGAACAAAGTGATTGTGAATTGCCTAGAGCAAAAACATGCAGCTACTACTTATGAAGTATGGGATTACAGAAAGGCCAATAGGAGTAGAGTTAGACTCATAACACGATATGCCTAAACACACAAATATACTCAACAAAATAGTAATTTGAGATTGATGCTTGTGATGATGCTCCCATTCACCGTCGTAAAAGAAATCTTCCCCACAAACAACATAACTATAGGAACTAACAAGAAAAAAAATAAAAAACTAACATTGGTTGATTTTGTGACAACAATAAAATTCACCATTGATTAGATAAAGGTTCACCTACTTTTGTTAGGGAAAATCCATAGAGAATCAACTTTAGAATAGCAAGAAACAATTTTAGCACATAGTATCATCACACAAAACAAAATATAATATCCAATAGAGTAAGAAAATTGTGTGGTCCAAATTTCGGCTCCAATGTTTAGAAAAGCAGCCAGTGAATAATTATAGCTTTTCTATTACATGAGTTTCATAGGCTGATTATGTTTAAGAAAGGTAATTTTTTATGCATGATTTAAGCCCAACATATTTGACCAAGTAACGCAACAAATAGATGCATAAGGCCTTGAACATGACCTAGAACAATAAATATAAAAGACCAACAAAAAATCAACAAAAACTCGTGGAAGGAAACACTTGCTTCTTCATCTTATATAAGGATCGGCAAAGTTGGGAGATTTGTCAAAGTTGAAAAACTCCTTGAATGCCAATATCATTCCAAATCATTGGGTTACTACTTACTACCTTAGATCCAAAGATCAAATCCAACATACTTTAGAATTTAAATATAAACAACCAGAAAAGTGTCTTGAGCTATAGATCATTGGGTCATCATATCGGCATGATTTTCCAAGCAATGGCCCATCCAAGAAGCAGCCAACTGACTGAAAAAGTCTGGATTGTTGAGTTACTACCTGCATTGAGTCGTGATGCCTAACATAACTAAACTATATGTGGCCAGGTACCTCCATATATTTCATCTAGTCCCAACTGTAATTTTAGAGTTCATGTTGGAGAAGGGGATCAGAATAGTATTATTAGTTACCTCCTAATTTTAGAGTGCATTGATGTTGTGATTGCTTTTCATGACCACCATGGGCATGAATTCCACTCCCACCAGCATCATTGGGTTTGTCAAGAACCAACGAACCCTCCTTATTGTAGCTTGCAAAAATTGTAGAAGGAAAGGGAATCTGATCTGCTGCCTCACCACAGTCACCTGGACATTGAATTGCACTTGCCTGCATGACAAGACAGTTTTGTTAACTTGCAGCATATTATCTCTTTAAGATTAAGAGCACAGATCCTGTTCAAGTAAGCTATAACAGAACAGAACAGAAGATTGAAGTTTTTTTTAATAAAGATTGAAGTTAAGAATAAGTTTTCCAAAATTTCCGTCAGAACGCATTAAGACTCTACAACATGTTGCAACATGAGAATTCACAAGGTTTTGCGACCACCATGCAAACTCAAACCAGCTCTGATCATACCACAAGCTAATGAAGGAAGAAGTTGCAGAACAAATAAAATGACATCATGACGTGTTGGACGCAATAACAAAAGAAGCTGTAATGACGAGCAATCTACATGTTCACTTAATAAGATGATGAAGCATCCCTGTTTATTAGACCATAAATAAGGTTGCTTAAATAGGATATTGTGATACATGTGCTATTCGTGCAGGGCAAACAAAGAAGCAAACACAGTGTGCATAGACTCGTATGTCAGAAACACCACACTACATTACATTGCCAATAGCAGGGCTTCTTAAAAATTATTAAAATTAATAGCTAGAAAATCACCAATCATTTTTTGTGTGTAGATCCACCAAGGGATGGGCCAAACATTAACAGTGTTAGTGCACCCGAAAGAGTGCCATGTATCATTCTGATGATGTTGCAGGCTAGTTTTTTTACAAGGTATGGTATGGGCAATCTCCCTGTCCATGTGCCTAATTCAACTGATTGTTTCTCAGATTGCAGTCCAATCTGTCACATCACTAGCCCACATGGTCAGAAAACCGTCTTGTAACATGTGTTACAAAAATAGAACAAGAAGATGTTACACTTGTTGCTGCTATCCTAAAGGTCTTAGTTACATGTTCTTCTACACATGGATATTAGGTAGCTAGCCTCACAAAAATAGCATGTTCCGACATTTTTAGCCTTTAGAAAAGTGGATCGCAAGTTAAAATATTCTGAGCTGTCCATTTCTACCGTTAAAACTCCACATTTGAAAACAAAAGAAGCTATTTAGCTTCTAATCTCAACATAAATATGCATGCTTGAAAACAAAAGAACCCGTTTTGTATACGTACATCCATGCATATATATACAGGCCATAAAATATTTAGAGGTAAAGAAAGCATGAACATGAAAAACATAAGATAATTGATATTCGCTCAAAAGTGCTTATTTTAAGCAATTATCCTTTTAGCGTTATTGCATTCTCCTACGTAAAATACTCTATTTATCTACTTTTCTACGTAAGAGTCTCTTCTGTTGCGTAGAACACACTTTTCTGGACGAAATGGTATATTTGCATGCATTAAACACATTTTCGGAAGGCTAAATATAAAGCCGTTCTGATTAAGTCTCATTACGTGCTTCTTTTATCGCAGGAAATCCGATTGGAGAATTTTAGGATTGTGGGCCCACAATCAACCTACAATGCCTTTAATCAAAGCATAAAGAGCCAGTGGACTTGGACAAGAAGATGTAGGCCAAAGAGAGAAGAAGAGCCAGAGAGAGCAAAAGAGTCGAGAGACGACAAAGGGAGAAGGAGAGACAAGGCCTCAATGAAGAGACTAAGGAAATTAAAGCTTATCAACTAACACAAGATGAGGACTTGCTCGGTTGGTAAAGCATGCAGAAGACCAAGTCAAAGACCAGGGTTCAAGCCCTCTGCTAGCATTTTTTCTTTATGTTGTAATATTTTCTCTCTCATCTCTCATTTTTCTCTCCAAATCATCATTCTCTCTCTAATTTCAAATCCACATCATCTGATCCTCTCCCCTCCCTCAATCACTCAATTCTACGGCCTACCTTGGCCAATTTCCATCGCCCGATCATCACCGTCCATCTCTACCACAGGATCGCTTAGTCAGTCCCCCAATCATCCATCTCACCATCTCATAAATTCAATGGCCCTCATCACTTCATGATCAAACCTATGGGCCTAAGCCAAAGAGGAATAGTGGGCCCACTACCCATGGCCCAGCCATTTGGTGGGACCCACATACCAAACATAGAGGGGATTTTTAAAAGAAGAGAGATAATATTTGGGGAAAGATTTTAGAAACAAATATTTTCAAAATAAAAGGGAATCTTTGGTTTTTCAAAAATAATAAAGAAGGGGATTTTTAAAAAAAAAGGATTTTGTTTGAAAAAGAATGAGAGTTTCCAAAAGAGAGAGGTTTTGAAAACCGTGGGTTTCTAATTAATAGAAACCCTCGGTTTCTATTATTGGGGATAACCTTTTTTTTGAAAGGGAAACCCTAAACCGTTTGATACAAAAGGGATCCATTCCTCTTCCATCACGGGCCCCCGGAGCTGCTGCACGTTTTTGAAAAAAAAAAAAGGGAAAACCCTAGCCGTTTCTCTCCCACTTTGTTCCAAAAACAGCTCTCTTCTCTCCTCTTCAACTCTCCCCATTCTCTCCTCACGCCCCACGTTCCACAGCCTTCTCCTCCCTCCTTCGTCTTTCTCTTCTGGGATTAAAAAAAAAAAAAAAAAAAAACCCAGCAAAAATCTCCTTGGGGACGCATCAGCAACTTCCAAGGTTTCTCCTTGGTTCGTCGGTATCTCCCCTCGCCTGCACCAGCCACCACAGCTGCGAACAGCACCATCCAGCGACCGTCTCCTCCTCTGTTCCTTCTTCTCCAGCCGCCTGACCAGCAACCTGAAGTGCACCACCAGATCTGGTAAGTCCTTGTTCTCTCTTTTTTTTTTTCTTCTTCTTCTTCTTCTTCTTCTTCTTCTTCTTCTTTTTCTGCTTCTAGCATCTGTCTTCCTCTTCTTTTTCACCTACCGGAGTTGCAGGCTGCAACTCCGGCCACCTCTGTACACGGGCAGAACGCTGCTGCCGCTCCTTACCCTCCACGTTTTCCTCTGCAACGCCTCATCCCCCTTCCATCTCCATTACCTCCCCTCCTTCCATTGAAAGAACGCTTCCTATTCTTCTTCTTTCACCATTTTCTGCAAGAAAAAAAAAATAAAAAAAAGACAAGAAGAGAAGCAGGAGAAGAAGACGAAGGAGAGAGGTGGTCTTTTCCACCAATACCGCCTCAGCCATTATCACCACCATCGTTTTTCGCTTGCTCCCCCATCCAGTCGTCACCTCCATAGCACCACCCACAAGAACCACCACTGGTCCGGCTCCTTCCTTCCTCTCTTACTTTCAAAAAGAAAAAAAACCCAGAAAATAAAAAAAAAATAAAAAAAGAGAAAAAGAGAAAGAGACGAGGAGAAGGGAGGAGGTCGTATTCTCCCTCGTCTACAACCACGACGTCCCCTCATCCTTGGGCAGAATAGCAACTCCCACGTACTCCTCCAACCTTCATCCCCCAACCGACACCACAAGGTTCTAGTTGCTGTGAACGAACCTACAAATTCAGCAAGCATCTTCTTCACCAACTTGCAGCATTGCCCTTTTGCCTTCATCCTTCATTACTGCTACAAGAGCATCACATGCATCCACTGTCCATCTTCTCCATAATAGATTGGACGTGCTCGTACACCTTGGTCCTTCACTCCTCCTCACAATAGCTATAAAGAGCACCGGTAAGTCGTTCTCCACACCTATCCTATCCTCCATCACCTATTTCCCTCTCTAGGATGAGGTTATCATTTTTTTCTCTCTCTACCTCTATCTCTTTCTCTCTCTAGTCTTCCCTCTCTATCTCTAGGTTTTAATTCTCTCTCTCTCTTTCTAAAAGCTTCTCACTTTTTTTTTTCTCTCTCTAAAACTTTTGCCTTTTCACTTTATCTCTCTAGATTTTCGTACTTTCTCTCTACCTATCTTCTCTATATTTTTCATCTCTATCTCATTTATATATATAAAAAAAAAAAAAAAAAAAAAAAAAGAGTAAATTTTCTTTCTCTCTCTTCCCTAGGTTCTCTCTCTAGAAATCCCTTCCAAATCCTTACTCTCTCTAGTTTTCTCTCTCTTCTCTCCCACTCTCTCTTTAGTTTCTCTCTTTTATATGCTTTCTAGTTAGATTCATTTCTTGTCCAATGATTGTAAGAACTTTTTGATTAATGAATAAATTTAGTTGATTATTACGTTTTAACACCGATAAATCCACCATTCTCACCTCACCATATTCTCCATTATTTTGTGACAATTTTCTGATATTGTATGCTCCTTAGTGCACTAACATTAACCCGAGTGCGGATCGACATCCGACACGAATCCCTATACAGATATAAAATTTTGCAGGATTTAAGAACCGGATAAATTAAAAATGTGTTGAAGTTAGGGTTTCCGTAACCAACGACGCGGAAAAAAAAAAAAAAAACCTAGTTTCAAATGGCGCCGCTGCCGCTCGGGTGTTCGGGAGTGCGAAAAAGGATGTAAAGACGGAATTGGAAAGTTGCTGAAGCGAAAAGCTGCTCAATTTGGCCAGCCTGACCTTTTCGGGAAACTTTCTATTTTTTGTTTTTGTTGATTTTTAGCAGTTTTTAAATTACTATTTTTAATGCCTCGGAAGGCCGAGTGCAATTTGTAATAATTTAGGAATTTTACTGCTTTCCAAATAACTGCTAGATCTTGTTCTAGGGTTTTTTAGAAACCCTAGATTAAGTGGAAATTACCAAAAAAATTAAAAAAATCAAAATTCAAAAAAATTAGGATTTTATATTCTGCAGATTTTTAGAAATCACCAATCAAGGATTTGCGATTTTTGGAAAGATTCTAAAATCTTGAAACTTTACTAAATTAGGGTTTCCCCTCTTAGAAGTTTCCTCTTTAGAAGAATTTCTATCTTTAGAAATCTTCCGAATTTGGAAAGTCTGCAAAAGGAAACACCCCAAATCTAGCAGAATTTCAATTTTGGGAAATTTCCCAAAATTATAAGGGATCTCGCAATTAAATCTTTCTTGGAAGATCTCCACAGTTCGGGAAACTTTCCAATCGAGGTATTTTCCAATCTGGAAATTCCTAAATTTTAACCCATCTCGAACTTGGAAATTAATTCAAAAACTTGCCTAAATCCAGTGCTTGTTCTGTGAACCCTAAAAAGGCAAGGATCTTCCAAATAGAATCCCACATACCTAGACCGTGCGATCTAACTGTTTCTGCAGGAACACGATCCAGTGTGGGTAGAGAGCGAAAGCTCAAAGAGGTGGAGTCGGGCCCAAGCCCATTAGGATACCCCTCTCTAACCCACGGAGGAGACCCCGTGGCGTGGCCCACGGGAGGTAAGTCTCTATCCTCGCCTTGAGTGCGATACAGAGCATATTGGGTGCATCATTGCCGCTTGTCTATTTGTTTTCTAGCAACAACTTATTCGACTTGCGTGGTGTGGCCGTTAATCAACCAACTCTAAGAGAGCAAACCCAGCTCCAAAATTGAAACTGGTGGGATTTCATCACCCACCTCATCACTCCAGCTGATATTGATCCCCAGGATCCATCTATAATAAAAAGAATCAAGAAGTAGAGCCAATTAGCTCGGTGTTCGAGGAAAATTCCACGCAAAGCGAACCCGCTTTACATCCAATCGAAATAAGACCACGAGCGCGGGTCCCTGTTGTCTAACACACCCATAAGTCCCTGCTACTCAAGTACACTGAGCTCGACGTGGCATCTTGGACTATTCGGCGGTTAGTTACGTGTGGACTAGGAACACACATCAACCCTAGCTTAACCCGAGGGAACACTCTTCTTATCCACTTGACATATCCGGTTAGTCTGGGACGTACTTAAGTCAGCCATTGTGCCGCACGTCTGTCTAGGCTTCGGATTGCCTTGTTGTTAACTAGAGTTAGTACTAAAGGATTCGCTTTGAAGAGTGTAGCCTGGTGAGAACCTCTGAGTGCAAAACAGTTAGTCCGGCGGTTAAAAGATAAACCAGTGGTCCGCCCACTGTCATAATCTACTCTAGCCCCAAAACTAACAAAGATAATTCCTAAAATATATCCTGATTGCTTAGAATAGGATTATCTGTGCTTGGTGTGCATCATTTAGGATAGTGTTCCTCTCTGGCAACTTTTTGCCACGTATAGAGCTTGCCTCATTAGCGTATGTCCGGTTGGACTCGCCCGAACAAGCGCTTGATTCGATCTGAGAATCACGTCCCTACAGTGGATCCTCCACTAAATTCTTCCCCATCTCTTTCCCCACCCGCCTCCCCCAGTACTACTACCTTTGTAGTCATGGCAGTCGAACGACCTCTTATCGAGACATTCGCTCCTATCTCTGCCAATCCACCCACTTGCATTGTTCTCCCACCTACTACGGCGGTACAGTTTGAGATCAGGCCACAGACGATCCAAATGCTGCCAACCTTTCGTGGTCTCCCAAGAGAAGACCCATATTCCCATATTCGGGAATTCCAACATGTCATCCTACTTTTCAAGAATCAGAACCTCGATGATGACAATGTGCGTCTGCGAGTTTTCCCATTCTCGCTCAAAGACCGAGCCTCAGATTGGCTCTATGATATTCGCTCAAAAGTGCTTATTTTAAGCAATGATCCTGTTAGCGTTATTGCATTCTCCCACGTTAAAATACTCTATTTATCTACTTTTCTACGTAAGAGTCTCTTCTATTGCGTAGAACACACTTTTCTGGACGAAATGGTATATTTGCATGCATTAAACACATTTTCGAAAGTCTAGACATGAAGTCATTCTAATAGAGTCTCATTACGCGCTTCTTCTATCGTAGGAAACCCCGATGGGATGATTCTCGAGACTTGTGGGCCCAAATCGATCATGAAAGCCCATTATCAAAGCTTAAAGAGCCCACATGCTATGACTAGAAGATATGGGCCAAATATGGGCTGAATAAGAGGACCAAAAAGCCGGCCCAAAGAACGAAGAGAGCAGGAGAGCCAATGACCAAGAGACGGACCAAAGCGTTTAAAGCCACATGAGTCAGCAAAGAATGATAGTCGACTCTACTAGAGAAGCGTGAGGATGGTCACAGTGAAGAACAGGGTTCCAGACCCTCCGCCAGTGTTTTTTTCCATTTTTTTTGATACTTTTTCTCTCATCTCTCCTTATTCTCTCTCTCTCTTCATCTCTCGATCCTCGAATCTACTGACCTAACCCCAAAACTCCTGCCTATCAGCTCTATCTCATCTCCCTTAGCTTTCTGACCGTTGGATCTTCCATCGGACCGTTGGATCTTCAATCGGACCGTTGGATCTCTCTAGATCCGTCGATCTACCAATCTGAGTCCCAATCAAGTCACCATCCATCCGATCGCCATCAGACTGTCTGTCACATCATTCTGTGAGATGATGGACATCATCAACCCATGAGGGCCAATAGTCGGGCCCATCTTCATCGACCCGCTGACCGACCAGTTAGTGGACCCCGCGAATTTCAAAAATAATTTTAATTAAATGGGGGGTCCACTAATTGGGGAGATTCCCCATAGAAAAGTAAGGTTTTACTTAAAAAATAAAAAAAATAAAAAAAAAAATAATAAAAAAAAAAAAAAATAATATTTTTTATTTTCAAAAAATACCCTATTTCCATTAATGGAAATAGGGAGCTTTATAAGATGAGGGAGAAGGGTTCGTTCGAACCCTAATCCCTCTCCCATCTCTTCCTCTCCCATTTTTTCCTCTTCTGCTCCGCCCCTTCATCTCCGGCGAGCCACCACCGGACTGGTTCGCCGGCCTCTTCTTCTCCTCCTTCTTCTTCTTCTTCTTCTTCTTCTTCTTCTTCTTCTTCTTCTCCTTGGCCTGCAACTCCAAGTAGCAGGCTGCAACTCACGTCCCACTTCCATGCTGCCCCACGGTTTGGAGCACCACAACCAGCGTCACCAACCTCCATGAACGCCGGTGAGTCTGGTTCATCCCTTGAACGGACAGCACATCAGAAAACGGTAAGCCCCCCCCTTCTTTTTCTTCTCTTCCTTCTTCTTCTTCTTCTTCTTCTTCTTCTCCTCTTCCTCCTCCTCTTCCTCTTCTTCGTTTTCTTTTTTTTTGTTTTTGTTTTGTTGCTGGAGTTGCAGGTCTGCAACTCCGGCCGGCGAACCGAGTGCCATCACCGTCCTCACCACAGCGAGCTGGTGAGGATCCTCCCCCTCTCCTCCTATCCTTCTTTTTTCTTTTTTTTTCCTCCTATCCTTCTTCTTCTTCTTCTTCTTCTTCTTCTTCTTCTTTCTCCGTTTCACTCGTTTGCACACCGGAGTTGCAAAACTCCGGTCATCTTCCTCCTCCCTTCTTCACGCCGGAGTTGCAAAACAGCAACTCCGGTC
Source organism: Euptelea pleiosperma (assembly GCA_035048495.1). Lineage (NCBI taxonomy): Eukaryota > Viridiplantae > Streptophyta > Magnoliopsida > Ranunculales > Eupteleaceae > Euptelea > Euptelea pleiosperma. The sequence goes on from CM068543.1 coordinate 20,530,131, forward strand.
GCTCACGATCTCTCCACCGCTGCTGCCGCTACACACAAGCGCGCCTCCTCCTTCTGCCCGTTTTCTTCGTCATCTCCTCCTTGTTCTACAAGGAGTCCGCCTCCTTCCTCCGACGGACTGGTTCAACTCCACCAGTCCGTCCATTCCGGCCATTTGAAACCTGCAACTAACTCTCCGTTTCCGAACCTCACCCCTTGCCAAACAGTTGCAGGCCGTTTGCCTTCCACCTCCACGTCTATACCAGCCCACCTCCCTAGATTGCACCACCGCCTGCCGATCTCCTCTCTTTCTAACGGTTGCTGGAGTTGCAACCAGCAACTCCAGTCCGTTATTTTGTTGTGCGCACCTCAGCCCTCATCCTCCACTTGTTATGCACACCATGCTCCTTCATGCGCCACCACCGACTGTGCTCACCTCCACTGCATGAGTCGAGTTTTTCTTGCTGGATCGGTTCATTACCCCACCTACATCACCGATTCTCCACCACCAGGATCATCACGTGCTGGTCGGACCACTCATTGGGTTCATTCTCTACGGCCAACCCACCCACTCCCGGTAAGTCAATAAAGAATGGTGTGTCTTTATCCTTTTTCTCTCTCTAGAACTCTAGTTTTTTTTGTCGAGTTTCACTTTCTCTCTCTAGTTTCTCTCTCTCAAAACCTCTTTCTCTCTCTACATCCCTCTCTTATTAAAATGCTTTCTAGTTTAGTTATTTTGTTAGATTTTTGCTGTAAAAGACGATTTTGATTGAATAAAGTTGATTTGAATAAAATTATGTTCCATTCTCTACAAAATTCCCGTCATTTTATGTTCATTATCGCGCTAATCTGACTAATCCCGAGTGCGGATCGACATCCGACACGAATCCCTATACAAATCTATCAATTTTGCAGGATAATCGGATAAATATTACAAATTGTGTTGATTCTAGGGTCGTTCTCTCAACGACAGAAAAACCCTACTTTCACTCTACTCTTTACCCGCTGATTCAATCAGCAGTTGGAAAGAATTGGTGGGCAAATTCATGTCTAAATTCTACCCCATGACTCGGACCAACCAAATGAAGCAACTCATTCAGGACTTTAGACAGAAGTCCGATGAGAAATTTTTTGAAGCATGGGATAGATTCCAAGACTACCTGACTAAGTGTCCCCACCATAGCATCGACAAGGGCAATCTTGTCCACGTCTTCTATAAGGGACTTACTGATGAGTCCCGGACCATGGTGGAGTCAATGTGCCAAGGAAAATTCCTGCACCAAACTCCGACCGATGCATACAAATTCTTGGGAGAGTTAGGAGAAAACTCTCAACATTGGACGACTGACTCAGAGTTCAGTCGAACCACTTCGGTCCAAAGGACAACCAAGGGACATGATGCCACAGCTGATACGGAGCTTCGATCTGTCATTCAAGAGTTGAGCAAGTCAGTCTCGGCACTGGCTGTGTCTGTCCAAAAGCCTACTCAACAGTCTACCCCAGTCATGCATGTGGGACACGAGAGCCCTATGGAATCCTGCACCCTCTGTCTGCAACCCTCCCATACTACTGAGCATTGTCCTTTGAATGAAGGATGGTCTAATCCTCTTCAGGAAGAAGTTTGTGCTTTCAGCACATACAAACCACCCACTCAGAACTCGTATAGTCAATCTTATCATCCGGACACGAGAAACCACCCTAACTTCTCTTGGAGACCTCAGTCTACTCAACCACAAGCTCAACCTCCGCGTCAGCCTCAGGGCATGTATCCTCCTGGGTTCAATCAACCCAATAGGCAATTCAATCAGGGACAATACCAGCAGACTCAGTACCCATCTAATCAGAACCAGCAGTTCCAACAGGGTCAATACTCTGGACAACAGAGCACATTTCAGAATCAGCAAAGAGTTCCCCAGAACTTTCAGAACCAACAGATTGTCCCAACTAATTCTTCCGCCTATAACTATAATGCCCCGATGAGCTCGAGTCGCGAATTGGTGCCTCAGCTCCCTTTAGCTGTTCCCCAACAGTCGGTCCCCAAATCTGGTATCGAAGACCTTCTAGCTCAACTCATTACTCAGCAACAACAATCTATGCAACGCCTAGAGCAACAGCAACAGCAATCCATGCTTCGTCTAGAGCAACGTCTAGGTAACTTGGAAGCTGAGAAAGCTAAGGGGATCTTTCCTAGCCAACCCATTGCAAACCCTAAAGGAAATGCCAAAGGGGCAGTATATGAGATCGGATCCCAATCTCAAAGCCAGAATGAGAAGTGTCAAGGGGAGGTGCAAGCTGTAACCACCCTACGATCTGGAAAAACTGTGGACATGGGAGTCCAACCACCAACGGTGCCATCTCCAGCACCCATCCCTCGCACCGTGGAAACTAGTCCAAATCCTACCTCTGCTTCTTCTACCTCTGCACCAACATCAGATATCCCTGTGCAGAAATCTAAGGCTAAAGACAAACCCATTTGTCGAGTAAAGCCTCCCTTCCCAGACAGACTTGTCCAAGATAAGCGGGATCAGCAATTCTCTGAAATCTTAGATGTCTTTAAAGACGTCCAGATCAATATCCCATTCCTTTCTGCTATCAAGCAAATCCCTTCCTATGCCAAATTCCTCAAGGACTTGTGCACAGTTAAGCGGCGTACGCATGTACCCAAAGCTGCCTTCTTGGCCGAAAAAGCTACCGCGTTCATTCAACGCAACAGTGTGATCAAACACAAGGATCCAGGTAGCCCAACTGTCCAATGTGAAATTGGTGACAACTTTAGCTGCTGATATTCGCTCAAAAGTGCTTATTTTAAGCAATTATCCTTGTAACGTTATCGCACTCTCCTACGTAAAAGGCTCTATTTATCTACTTTTCTACGTAAGAGTCTCTTCTATTGCGTAGAACACACTTTTCTGGACGAAATGGTATATTTGCATGCATTAAACACATTTTCGGAAGTCTAAATATTAAGCCGTTCTGATAAAGTCTCATTACGCGCTTCTTCTGTCGCAGGAAACCCCGATGGGACGATTCTCGAGACTTGTGGGCCCAAATCGATCATGAAAGCCCAGTATCAAAGCTTAAAGAGCCCACATGCTATGACTAGAAGATATGGGCCAAATATGGGCTGAATAAGAGGACCAAAAAGCCGGCCCAAAGAACGAAGAGAGTAGGAGAGCCAATGACCAAGAGACGGACCAAAGCGTTTAAAGCCACATGAGTCAGCAAAGAATGATGGTCGACTCTACTGGAGAAGCGTGAGGATGGTCACAGTGAAGACCAGGGTTCCAGACCCTCCGCCAGTGCTTTTTTCCATTTTTTTTGATACTTTTTCTCTCATCTCTCCTTATTCTCTCTCTCTCTTCATCTCTCGGTCCTCGAATCTACTAACCTAACCCCAGAACTCCTACCCATCAGCTCTATCTCATCTCCCTTAGCTTTCTGACCGTTGGATCTTCCATCGGACCGTTGGATCTTCCATCAGACCGTTGGATCTCTCTAGATCCGTCGATCCACCAATCTGAGTCCCAATCAAGTCACCATCCATCCGATCGCCATCAGAATGTCTATTACATCATCTTGTGAGACGATGGACATCATCAGTCCATGTGGGCCAATAGCCGGGCCCATCTTCATCGACCCGCTGTCTGACCAGTTAGTGGACCCCGCGAATTTCAAAATAATTTTAATTAAATGGGGGGTCCACTAATTGGGGAGATTCCCCATAGAAAAGTAGGTTTTTACTTAAAAAAAAAAAAAAAAAAAAAAAAAAAAAAAAAAATATTTTTCTTATTTTTTTTATTTCAAAAATCCCCTATTTCCATTAATGGAAATAGGGAAGCTTTAAAAGGAGAAGGATAGGGGTTCGTTCGAACCCTAATCCCTCTCCCCTCTCATCCTCTCTTCCCCCCTTTCAATCCCCCCCACGTTCTCCCTCCACCGGGCCGTTTTTCTTCTTTTCTTCTTCTTCTACTTCTTCTTCTTCTTCTTCTTCTTCTTCTTCTTCTTCTTCTTCTTTTCTTCTTCCGATGGACTAGTTCCTCCAATATTCTTCGTTGCTGCAACATCTCTCCGGCAAGCCATCTCCTCATGATACCCACTTGCGGTGCACCACCACTCAAGTTACTTCCCCTTCAAGGTGATCCCTTCATGGAGGCGTCTCCCACATCAAAACCGGTGCTGCACTGCTCACCATCTCGCCCTTCTTCTTCTCCGGCCAGCAGGTATGTTTGTCTTCTCCTTATCTCCTCCTTCTTCTTCTTCTACCTCTTCTTCTTCTTCTACTCCCATTCTTCTTCTTCTTTCATCTCTTCTGAGTTCTGACCGGAGTTGCTGCAACTTCGGCCGGTTGAACCAGGCCTGCAGATTCAGGCCGTCCATCCCCCATCCCCCATTCTCCTTATCTTCTCCTTCTTCTTGTTCTCTTCTTAAATCCCATCCGCCCCTCCCATCTTCTTCATGTTGTTGGCCAACAAACGGCCTGCAATGACAATCTCTGTACTGTTGGCCGGACCTGCAACTCCGGCCAGCTCTCCATTAGCGCCACCCCTTCTTTTTCCTCACAAGCCCAGCCTTCCTTCCTTCTTTATCAACCTTTCACTCCATCTCTTCTTACCGTTTTCTCCTCTCCACGTTGCTGTAACTCCACAATTGGAGCTTGCTGTTACATCACCTGCAACCACCGTCATCTCCCTTAAGACGACCTGCTCCTTCCTTGACTGCTATCTCCCTTCTTCCCCACGGTTTGCAGGCATAGGGAAGTGCTTCCCCTTGCTGTTCCTCCTCTATTAGACGACCCCCTACTCTCCCTTGGAGATCCACGGCCAACCCGTCCACTAGTTGGGCATCCAAGTTGCTGTCAGCCTGCAACCATGGCAGGCCGTTCACCCCTTCTCCACCCCTGCAACAGCAGCGCCTGCACGAACCAGCAAGAGCCTACAGCTCCTCTCCAAACTTGCTGCCATTCCCTCCATCCCATTACCGTCTTCTTCTCCTACCACCATCACGAGCAGCACATGTTGCTCCACCGTCTTCTCCATGGCCGGAGCACTTTCCAAATGGCCAACAGGTTGGTGCGCCTCTACTACTTGCATGCACCGTGGAATATTCTCTCCTCCACCGTCTTGAATGGCCACCACCAGCAGCCTCCTCAACAGTCCATCAAGCATCCCCGGACAGCAAGGTCAAAGCCTTTATGGTGAATCTTAATGAGCCATCCACATGGCCTATGTACCCACAGCCATCATGTGGCTAGCATGCACACCAATGGCCATCCACTTGGCTGAATCCCACCATCTCCTCTTCCAACCAAGCTGTGCTCCAAGGGTAGGTTGTGTGCACCATCAAATTGTCGCAAGCCACACCACTCTCATCTTCATGGCTGATAGGGGGCAACCATCACATGCACCACCAATCCTGCTAAGTATTCAAGGCACTTTCTCTCTCTAAGTCTATTTTCTCTCTCTAGATCCTCTCACTACGTCCCCAGGCTGATCGCCTTTTTGCACCACTGACTCCGTTCGGTGAATGCAAGAGGGTGAGTTTTTCTCTCACCTCTACCTTATCGGCCGGTAAACGACCGAGGTGTGAAAAATCTCTCTCTACCTTCTTCCTCTCTCTCTAAAATCTCTTTTTACATGCCTTCTTACATGCGTTCTAGAATAGATTTACCGCTTTATTTATTTCTGTCATTTATTTCATGTAAGCAACAGTTTGATTAATGCAATTTGATTTCGATAATGTTAGTCTTCTCTGGATCTCTTGGATGTGTTTTTAATCTCGACTCGCCCTTCTCATTTCTTCCATCATTCTCCTTTTTCTCTTGTATATTATCTGTCATTTTATGTTCTTATTCGCGCTAATCCGACTAATCCCGAGTGCGGATCGACATCCGACACGAATCCCTATACAAATCTATCAATTTTGCAGGATAATCGGATAAAAATTACAAATGTGTTGAAGTTAGGGTTTCCGTAATCAACGACGCAGAAAAATCCTATTTTCAGCTGCACTGCCTTGCTAGATTTAGGGGCTAGCGTTAACCTCATACCATTCTCGGTATATCAGCAGTTAGGACTGAAAGATATGAAGCCTACCAATGTCACCCTGAAATTGGCTGATCAGTCCATCAAGATTCCAAGAGGAATCATTGAAGATGTCCTAGTAAAAGTCGCTGACTTTTACTATCCTGTGGACTTTATCATTCTCGACACCGAGCCGTGTCAGGATAACCGCATTCCGGTCATCTTAGGCCGTCCATTCCTTGCCACCGCGAACGCACACATCGGGTGCCGGGACGGAAACATGTCCATTGCTTTCGGTAACCTCAAAGCTGAGGTCAACATCTTTCGTTTAATGCAACAAGATGCCGATCGCGAAGTGACCGATGAAATGTGTGCCGTTGAGAGTCTAATCCCGGACTCCACCGAAGATATTCTTAAGCAGTGTCTAGAACACTTTGGAGCTGACTTTGCAACAGAGTCAGCTATTTCTGATCTCAATGATCTTTTGGAGATTGCTCCACTGATAGAGATCCCCGCTCCTCTCATCGAGTTCGAGCCTCTGATAACCATGGCCAGAGAACCCATCCTTCCTTTACCTACTGAAGTCACACCTCTTCAATCAGTGTCTTCTGTGACACCTATTTCTACTCCATCTGCTCCAATATTGGAGCTCAAGCCTCTTCCCACAGATCTTTCCTATGCCTATCTTGGTCCTAAGGAAACCTACCCTGTCATTCTTGCTTCCGCTTTGTCTGCAAGTGAACGTAAGAAACTTCTTGAGCTACTCAACGAGCACAAATCTGCGATAGGTTGGACTATAGAGGATATTCGTGGCATAGACCCCTCGGTGTGCCAACATCACATCTATCTCGAGGATGAATCCAAAACCTCTCGAGAACACCAGAGGAGGTTGAACCCCGTCTTGAAGGATGTAGTCCGGGATGAGGTCCTTAAACTGTTAGATGCAGGTATCATTTACCCCATCTCCGATAGCAAATGGGTGAGTCCTATTCATGTCGTCCCTAAAAAGGCAGGATTCACAGTTGTGGAAAATGAGAACAAAGAAATGGTCACCCAGCGCCTGAAGAAAGGGTGGAGAGTCTGCATCGATTACCGACGACTCAACACCAACACTAGGAAGGACCATTTTCCTTTACCCTTCATAGACCAAATGTTGGAGAGACTAGCAGGTCACTCCTATTACTGCTTCCTCGATGGTTACTCAGGGTATAATCAAATACCCATCGCCCCTGAGGATCATGAGAAGACAACTTTCACCTGTCCCTTTGGCACTTTTGCCTACAAGCGCATGCCCTTTGGCCTCTGCAATGCACCCGCGACCTTTCAAAGGTGTATGATGAGTATATTCTCTGACATGGTGGAAAAATTCCTCGAAGTCTTTATGGACGACTTCTCAGTTTTTGGGTCATCCTTTGATGACTGTCTGCACCATCTAGGGCTGGTACTTCAACGCTATCAGGACAAGCGACTTGTCCTCAATTGGGAGAAATGCCACTTCATGGTGAAGAAAGGCATAGTTCTGGGACATGTCATTTCCCATCAGGGCATTGAGGTCGACAAAGCTAAAATCGATATCATCTCGACCTTGCCCATTCCTAAGTCCGTACGTGACATCCGTTCCTTTTTGGGACACGGAGGATTCTATAGGCGATTCATCAAGGACTTCTCTCAAATCGCTCGACCTCTATCCCATCTTCTGGCTAAAGATAGTCCTTTCGACTTTAATGCTGACTGTGTCAAGGCATTTGAGCGTCTCAAATCTGAGCTCACTACTGCGCCCATTATCCGTCCCCCGGACTGGACTTTACCTTTCGAGGTAATGTGCGATGCTTCTGACTACACATTAGGCGCCGTTCTAGGGCAGAGAGTTAACAAAAGGTCACACGTGATCTACTACGCGAGCAAAACTCTTAACTCTGCCCAAATGAATTACTCTACCACTGAGAAAGAACTCCTGGCGGTAGTCTTCGCCCTTGATAAATTCCGTCAGTACCTCTTAGCCACTAAGGTGGTAGTGTACACTGATCATGCAGCCCTTCGTTATCTCATGTCGAAAAAGGAAACCAAGCCTCGATTAATTCGATGGATTCTCTTACTGCAGGAATTCGACCTCGAGATTAAGGATAAGAAAGGAACTGAGAATGTAGTGGCTGATCACTTGTCTAGACTGACTTTAGAGTCATCCTTCGACACCCAGCCCATCCCTGAAACCTTTCCAGACGAACAACTGTTCGCCATTTCTGTTAATCCTTGGTACGCTGACATTGTCAACTACCTTGTCACCGAAGAAATGCCTTCACACTGGTCAAAACAGGACAAAAGCCAATTCCTAGCAAGAGTTAAGTACTACTCTTGGGATGACCCTTATTTGTATAAATATTGTCCTGACCAAATCATTCGTCTCTGTGTCCCTGAGTCGGACCAACTCAATATCTTGTCCTCGTGTCATGACCAACCTTGTGGTGGTCATTTCAGTACTAAGAAAACTGCAGAAAAAGTTCTGCAATGCGGATTCTACTGGCCCACATTATTTAAAGATGCCCATATCTACAGCAAAACTTGTCCTAATTGCCAGCATCTAGGCCGCATCTCCCAGAGGAACATGATGCCCCTAACTCCCATCCAGGTCGATGAAATATTTGACATCTGGGGCATCGACTTCATGGGCCCCTTCCCCGTTTCCTATGGTTTTGAGTACATTCTCCTTGCGGTAGACTATGTCTCCAAATGGATAGAAGCCATTCCCACCAAGACCAATGACCACACAGTAGTGGTCAAATTCCTAAAGGAGTTCATCTTCGCTCGATTCGGTGCCCCTAAGGCCATCATTAGTGATGGGGGCACCCATTTCTGCAATAGGATATTCGAGAAATTAATGAAAAAGTATGGGGTAACCCACAAGGTTGCCCTAGCTTATCATCCGCAGACTAGTGGTCAAGTGGAGGTTTCTAATCGTCAGATCAAGCAGATCTTGGAGAAGACAGTCAATACCACACGTAAAGACTGGTCTACTCGTCTAACTGATGCTTTATGGGCATACAGAACCGCCTACAAGACCCCACTCAATATGTCTCCCTATCGTCTGGTCTTTGGGAAACCCTGTCATCTTCCGGTAGAGATTGAACATCGTGCCCTGTGGGCCATTAAGAAGCTCAACTTCGACTTAGACTCCGCAGGGGAGGAGCGGAAACTTCAAATGAATGAGTTAGAAGAACTCAGAAATGATGCCTACAACTTGTCCAAAAATTACAAAGCCAAAATGAAGTGGATACATGACAAGAGCATCCTCAGGAAAGAGTTCCATCCAGGACAGAAGGTCCTTCTTTATAATTCCCGTCTTCATCTCTTCCCTGGGAAATTGAAATCTAGGTGGACCGGTCCTTATACGGTCACAGCAGTCACACCCTTTGGGGCAATCACTATTGAGGATCCCAAGGATCACTCCTCATTCCAGGTAAATGGCCAGCGTCTTAAACAGTTCCATGAACTTGACGTATTGTTCATTCAGACTTTTGAGATCGATCTCATCGATCCTGCCTATGTCGACTGATGATCTACTCAGTCTCCTGTGCTCCAACTTGGTTGGGGGTGCCTGTCACCCCCGTCATGTCTGGCTGAAGACGTAAAACTTAGCGCTTTCGGAAAGGCAATTCCGGTATTCCTAGAGTACATGAGTCTCATGCATTTGTTATTACTGTTATATCTCTGGAAATGCAGGTACATTCATTCTTCCGATCATCAGGGACCACACACTGTCGATTTTCTGCCGACTTGGTAACATCCTTCCTGAATCTTTGCATCATCATCTCTGATTTGTTATCATTTTATGTCCCGGTCATGAGCACCGAGGACGGTGCTATATTTTGGTTGGGGGTGGGTATTTACCAAAACTCATGTCTTTAAAAAAAAAAAAAAAAAAAAAAAAAATTTTGTTTTTGGGGTGATTTCCGATGTTCTCCAAAAGTTTTCTAGAATTTCAAAAATGTGTCAAATACCCTGACTTTGATTAGCTGAAAACCTCCGTTAAGTCAGTATTGAGGATGTCAATTTTTGTTTAAAGTTAGCGTTGAGTCAATTCAAGCATGACTACAGCAGGTTTGAAAACTCAGAAAAACTCAGATTTGGCACAATTGTACACTATCAACATCAGAGTCATCCTAAGTTTTGAAACTCTAGAGATCCTGTGAGAATAATTGTGGAGACCTAACCCAGCGAGCTTTCGAACCTTTAATCATTTCGGAGAGTTATACAATAATCCTGAGTCACAAGATGACTCACTATTCTTCATGCCCGCAATATTCGTTGAGAGATCTCATTATTTTTTGCTTCGATCATAAAACTCGGAACGACATCAACATTGGATTACTACGACAGAACCTTCTCTATATCCAGTCAAAACAATATACATGATAGTGCAAACCCTAGAAAATGATTTAGGCCATTTTTCTGAACCATTCAGCCTTTTTACTCACCTGAATTATACTTCACTAGAAACCCCTTGAACCTTTCTATAAAAGCCTTTTATTTGCAAACCCATCAACCTAAAATCCAGTCTAGCTACGAAACATGACTGGCTACCCTTATTTTGAGATGGACAAAAGAATAACTGATATGGGTGTACCGTGAAAAGAAAAGTAAAGAAGAAGAATCAAAAGGAAAAGAAAGTGGTTCAAGCTGAAAACAAAATATAGAAAGAAAGTATGAAGAAGAGCTGAAAAGAAATTGAGCAGTCTCAGAAATATCAAGAAAAAGAGAAAAATACGAAAAAAAAAAGAAAAAGAACCAGATAATGGTGTTACGTCGCAGGAAAAATTCAAGAAAATGGCAATATCCTCTCAAGATCTTTGAAATCCTGTATTCCTTTATCTCTCTACACCTGACCTAAGCCTCATTACAACCCAGGAAAGTCCTACTTGATTCTAGAATAGCACGATCATAAAATGTGGAGATTGGAGAAAGAGAAGCTATAGAGTTTGATCTGACGTTCCCGAGTGAAGTGGTATTCCAATCATGAGATCTTCTTCTGTTAAAGATGTCCTTCCTTCAAATAATACATATGTGAGATCTTTGCTTTCATATATCAACACATCTCCTCACATATAAATTGAAAGAAAAGAAGAAAACCCTTCTTGTGTGATTCTATTCTGAGTGCTAAACATGTGAGATTTGAGGTCGAGGCATAAAAACTTAGAGGTGATCTGGAAATCTTTACTGTCGGATGATGAGAACGTTGAGCACACACACACGCAGAGTCTGACTATTCTGGGTCCGGATTATCAGTCTGTAGTCTTGCCAAAACTTTCCAACTCTTCACTAGCATGTAACTGTTTTTGCATCCATTCAATGATTTGACAAACGGGGTTTTCCCTGAGCTAATATGAAAAAGTGTGCAGCATGTGCAGAGCCCTTTTAAGCTCATGTATTTCGCACTAATTGCCAAGGATTGGCAATATGCTGGTTGGGGGTTGTGATATTCGCTCAAAAGTGCTTATTTTAAGCAATTATCCTTTTAGCGTTATTGCATTCTCCTACGTAAAATACTCTATTTACCTACTTTTCTACGTAAGAGTCTCTTCTGTTGCGTAGAACACACTTTTCTGGACGAAATGGTATATTTGCATGCATTAAACACATTTTCGGAAGGCTAAATATAAAGCCGTTCTGATTAAGTCTCATTACGTGCTTCTTTTATCGCAGGAAACCCGATTGGAGAATTTTAGGATTGTGGGCCCACAATCAACCTACAATGCCTTTAATCAAAGCATAAAGAGCCAGTGGACTTGGACAAGAAGATGTAGGCCAAAGAGAGAAGAAGAGCCAGAGAGAGCAAAAGAGTCGAGAGACGACAAAGGGAGAAGGAGAGACAAGCCCTCAATGAAGAGACTAAGGAAATTAAAGCTTATCAACTAACACAAGATGAGGACTTGCTCGGTTGGTAAAGCATGCAGAAGACCAAGTCAAAGACCAGGGTTCAAGCCCTCTGCTAGCATTTTTTCTTTATGTTGTAATATTTTCTCTCTCATCTCTCATTTTTCTCTCCAAATCATCATTCTCTCTCTAATTTCAAATCCACATCATCTGATCCTCTCCCCTCCCTCAATCACTCAATTCTACGGCCTACCTTGGCCAATTTCCATCGCCCGATCATCACCGTCCATCTCTACCACAGGATCGCTTAGTCAGTCCCCCAATCATCCATCTCACCATCTCATAAATTCAATGGCCCTCATCACTTCATGATCAAACCTATGGGCCTAAGCCAAAGAGGAATAGTGGGCCCACTACCCATGGCCCAGCCATTTGGTGGGACCCACATACCAAACATAGAGGGGATTTTTAAAAGAAGAGAGATAATATTTTGGGAAAGATTTTAGAAACAAATATTTTCAAAATAAAAGGGAATCTTTGGTTTTTCAAAAATAATAAAGAAGGGGATTTTAAAAAAAAAAGGATTTTGTTTGAAAAAGAATGAGAGTTTCCAAAAGAGAGAGGTTTTGAAAACCGTGGGTTTCTAATTAATAGAAACCCTCGGTTTCTATTATTGGGGATAACCTTTTTTTTGAAAGGGAAACCCTAAACCGTTTGATACAAAAGGGATCCATTCCTCTTCCATCACGGGCCCCCGGAGCTGCTGCACGTTTTTGAAAAAAAAAAAAGGGAAAACCCTAGCCGTTTCTCTCCCACTTTGTTCCAAAAACAGCTCTCTTCTCTCCTCTTCAACTCTCCCCATTCTCTCCTCACGCCCCACGTTCCACAGCCTTCTCCTCCCTCCTTCGTCTTTCTCTTCTGGGATTAAAAAAAAAAAACCCAGCAAAAATCTCCTTGGGGACGCATCAGCAACTTCCAAGGTTTCTCCTTGGTTCGTCGGTATCTCCCCTCGCCTGCACCAGCCACCACAGCTGCGAACAGCACCATCCAGCGACCGTCTCCTCCTCTGTTCCTTCTTCTCCAGCCGCCTGACCAGCAACCTGAAGTGCACCACCAGATCTGGTAAGTCCTTGTTCTCTCTTTTTTTTTTTTTCTTCTTCTTCTTCTTCTTCTTCTTCTTCTTCTTTTTCTGCTTCTAGCATCTGTCTTCCTCTTCTTTTTCACCTACCGGAGTTGCAGGCTGCAACTCCGGCCACCTCTGTACACGGGCAGAACGCTGCTGCCGCTCCTTACCCTCCACGTTTTCCTCTGCAACGCCTCATCCCCCTTCCATCTCCATTACCTCCCCTCCTTCCATTGAAAGAACGCTTCCTATTCTTCTTCTTTCACCATTTTCTGCAAGAAAAAAAAAATAAAAAAAAGACAAGAAGAGAAGCAGGAGAAGAAGACGAAGGAGAGAGGTGGTCTTTTCCACCAATACCGCCTCAGCCATTATCACCACCATCGTTTTTCGCTTGCTCCCCCATCCAGTCGTCACCTCCATAGCACCACCCACAAGAACCACCACTGGTCCGGCTCCTTCCTTCCTCTCTTACTTTCAAAAAGAAAAAAAATCCAGAAAATAAAAAAAAAATAAAAAAAGAGAAAAAGAGAAAGAGACGAGGAGAAGGGAGGAGGTCGTATTCTCCCTCGTCTACAACCACGACGCCCCCTCATCCTTGGGCAGAATAGCAACTCCCACGTACTCCTCCAACCTTCATCCCCCAACCGACACCACAAGGTTCTAGTTGCTGTGAACGAACCTACAAATTCAGCAAGCATCTTCTTCACCAACTTGCAGCATTGCCCTTTTGCCTTCATCCTTCATTACTGCTACAAGAGCATCACATGCATCCACTGTCCATCTTCTCCATAATAGATTGGACGTGCTCGTACACCTTGGTCCTTCACTCCTCCTCACAATAGCTATAAAGAGCACCGGTAAGTCGTTCTCCACACCTATCCTATCCTCCATCACCTATTTCCCTCTCTAGGATGAGGTTATCATTTTTTTCTCTCTCTACCTCTATCTCTTTCTCTCTCTAGTCTTCCCTCTCTATCTCTAGGTTTTAATTCTCTCTCTCTCTTTCTAAAAGCTTCTCACTTTTTTTTTCTCTCTCTAAAACTTTTGCCTTTTCACTTTATCTCTCTAGATTTTCGTACTTTCTCTCTACCTATCTTCTCTATATTTTTCATCTCTATCTCATTTATATAAAAAAAAAAAAAAAAAAAAAAAAAAAAAAGAGTAAATTTTCTTTCTCTCTCTTCCCTAGGTTCTCTCTCTAGAAATCCCTTCCAAATCCTTACTCTCTCTAGTTTTCTCTCTCTTCTCTCCCACTCTCTCTTTAGTTTCTCTCTTTTATATGCTTTCTAGTTAGATTCATTTCTTGTCCAATGATTGTAAGAACTTTTTGATTAATGAATAAATTCAGTTGATTATTACGTTTTAACACCGATAAATCCACCATTCTCACCTCACCATATTCTCCATTATTTTGTGACAATTTTCTGATATTGTATGCTCCTTAGTGCACTAACATTAACCCGAGTGCGGATCGACATCCGACACGAATCCCTATACAGATATAAAATTTTGCAGGATTTAAGAACCGGATAAATTAAAAATGTGTTGAAGTTAGGGTTTCCGTAACCAACGACGCGGAAAAAAAAAAAAAAAACCTAGTTTCAATAATATACATGAGAACAGAGGATAAAAAAGGGACATGAAACAGAAGTCCAAGATAACAACATGGTTACCCTTTGACATACAAGAGACACAAATGAAATAGTTTGTCTTACCTCACCCATCTAGTTCATGAGATACTTTAACCCCCTCATGAGGACATTCTCCACAACCAAAACCAGTAGCTTACTTTGGACCAAGCAACAATCACTACTAAGCAGATAGCAAAATAGAATTTTCTGAACTTTTTGACTGTGATCTTTTTAATTTGTTACTAGTGAATGTTCGACACAATCTCTCCTTTGCCAATAGCACCACCACTAGTGATTACATATAGATATAAGACTATCCATCTCTGTCCTCCATGTTGACTTCTTTTCTAGATTTAGGTGTTCTAACCTCAAATTCTGACTAAAAATAATAGCTGCAAAATCAAACATAAGCTTTGAGAGATAGTTCGCATGATGATGTAGTATATGTAGTGCATACCTTGACTATGCTTTCTTTTCATCTCATCCCGAAATGTGCAAAGGCTCACTAGGACCAAAACTGAGAACATGCCTGACCTGTTGGAAGCCAAACTTAGAGATCAGGCCAAGGAAAGTACTTATTATACTTTATTCCATCTCATTTATTGGACAACTACCAGCCTCATGTATGAGAGTAGCCGAAAGAAGGTCTCTGCTTCAGCTGTCAAATGGTGAGGAGCAACATTCACATGTCCTGTAAACATAATAATGCCCTTCCCTTGCGGTGAAGGGGTCTCGAGAGACCAGTCTCTCTTCATATACTTGAGGCATAATTGAATACTCCATGCGACCAGGTTACCGCCTCTATTCGAGTAGTTGATCATGGATGCAGAAATGTGAAAGGATGTCTTTTTTCCCGACTTCAAGGCCTTGCCATTGCAATTCCCTTTCTTGGGATTTGCCATTAACAACACCAACCGATACCAAGATGAGTGGAATCTAACACACACACAAAAAGAGTAAGCTTTTTAGTTTTTCTTTGAATCAAACCAAACCCTGACTCCATAACAACAACTAAAAACAATCCGACAAGAAAAGCAAATAGACTCTATGAAGACATAAACAACAAGAATCTCTGCTTACTACAATAGAAACTATCATAAGGTTAACACTTGATCCCAACACTACCCTAAGAAAACCATTCAAAAGTTCAGTAGATAAAAGGGAGCAAAAGAATACTAACAGATCGCGCTCATAAAAAAGGGTCTCCAAACTTGTGCACCCAAAGCTTATAGCTTTGGAGGAAGTATAAGGTATTTGAGGGCTGATGTTTCTCTCTTGGAGCTAATGAAGCCCAGCAAGCAAAGCTTAAGTCATCATCTCCCAAATCTGAAAATGTTAATGCATGCATTCACAATGGTGAATTGACAAGGGTAAGAGTGTGTGGGTCTCGTTCCAACAGTTCTATATATGCTAGAAAACAACCTCACACCCACAAGTTTCCACCGATTTAAGGGGTGAGTTTCCCTCTCAATGCTAATGAAGCTGATCAAGCAACTTGTAAGACATCATCTCCCAAAGCCTGAAAATGATCAAATAGCTTGGATTTGAAAAAACAAAATTCATATAAATGAAAAACCCATAAAAAAAATGATGGAATATAGGGAGAAACAGATTTTGAAAGATTAACATGTGCATTTCAGATTCATACAATTTACAATTTTACTGTATCCACTACAAAAAAAAATAGCTTGTTATGGTGTCAAGGCATTGAGCTACAATACAAGTTGAAGAAGCCATACCTTCACATTAATAAAAGAGCATACTCAAATAGATAATATTAGATGCTTCGATCAAATGCAAATATTTTGAAGACAACCTGGACCATATGGAAATTTCAAAATTATCACGTTTGTATGCATTGTATTTCACATTTGCAGCTTGCCAAATTCTCCTCTTCCTTACTCCCTACTTGACAGCATAAATTTACTAAAAAATGATAGTATACTAAAATTATGAAAACGTCCTCTTCCCATTGCTACCACAAAATTGAAGCAAAAGAGAACAAGGATGAGATATAGGGTTCACGGGAAGTGACTGAGGATAGCACCACGGGTACTAAAAGGCACCTTCAAATCTGAGCATCTAAGAGAGGAACCTTAAACAGAAACCTAAAATCTAGGATTGGTGTTCATACGGGAATACTACTGACATGTAAAAATGTGTAAATAATGAAATTTGAAAGCACAAAACATAGAGCCTACTCATCCACTTGGACGTGCAAAGCAACTTGCATATCCATTTGAATGAATGAGATTGATTAGAGATTTAGTTACAACTTACCTGACTTGTTTCATCAAGCACCTGATACTTCACTAAGGGCATACTTTTTTCCTCATGTTCATATTTTAAAAATTAAAATAGAGAATTTAGTAACTAAGTAGAACAGGTTCCTCATCAACACTAACAATGCATCATTTCCCGAATATGACTAACATAATTAAGTACTACAACTAAGCATGGACATTGTGTCATTGTCCCAAACTAAATAAACTTCTTTAGTGGCTGGCTGGGTACTAGGAGCTTTGTTAGCAATCACAGGAGGGGGACCAATTGAAAGACCACAACTCCATTCTGAACTTTTCATAACACTATAACAGTCCCAACTCCACTTCAATAGTATAGAAACCCAAAAAACATACCATTCAAATCTAAAGACCCCAGTCCCAACTCCACTTCAATGCATAGCAGCAACAAGGTACCTAGCACCACTCCCCAACTAAAAGTGCAGATTAGAGCTTGCAATAATTCCCACCAAGAATAAGCTCATCATTCTAACCACCAAGAATAAATACCATTGAATTGCCTGAGGTCCCCACTACTCAGCTTAATATGCAAACCAATCCACA
Organism: Euptelea pleiosperma; assembly: GCA_035048495.1. NCBI lineage: Eukaryota > Viridiplantae > Streptophyta > Magnoliopsida > Ranunculales > Eupteleaceae > Euptelea > Euptelea pleiosperma. The sequence goes on from CM068543.1 coordinate 20,547,597, forward strand.
TCTTAACTTGCCATCTCACTAGTATAAAAATGGAGAACCCAAAACATAAGTGAATGGAAATGAACCCAAATATTCTGTATGTTATAGGACAGCAGTAGTATTTTCCAGCAAGCCATGAGCTGCTAATCTCAAAGCCTTGGCTTTGATGGTATTTGCATGGAAGAGATTGAATAATCTCTTAACAAGGACTGGCCTAATATATTCCCATGTAGGGGAGAGTGAATGACTTCGGTATTCAGACATGCAAACTAAAAAAGGGACCTCTGACATCAGTCAGTGGATCCTCCTCAAATAGAAAAAGTATTGGCAAATTGCCGATAAGATACACAGATCTTAATATGACATAGCCAATGAGGAGGACGGTATACATGAAGGATAAGAGTTATAAAGGGTAATCCTAAGCAGTGGCCATGCCACCCAATGATTTTCTCCAACAGTTCAAAGCACAAGAGCAAGTGTTCTAAGATTTCTTTAAGCAATTCTTACAATTCACACCCCCATTGTAGCAAGTATGAAGTGTAGATCACCAATTTCAGATGAAAAGCATTCAACTGGGACAAAGTTAGATAAGTCAGCATATATATGAGCAATTATAATTCAACGCTTCTAACAACAGTAATTGTTATAACCTGTAACCACACACATTAGAGACTGGAATTGTTGTCTTCCCAAAGAATCCCCAATTAGGGCGATAGTCTTGTCCTTTCCATGTTGTAGTGATAAGTACCATCAGACCTACTAGTACAAAATCACACAAACGTTCCTTAAACTATGATTATTCAAGAACAAGCATGTGTCGAAGCAAAAAACAAAGAAACAAATACCATGCAACAAGTAAAAGAATGTCAATGTCAGAAAAGCAAGACAAACACCCAAATACCACAGCTGCTACTTTGTAGCTACCAATATCTCAATAACACTCAAGAACAACGGCTAGAAGCAAAACATAGTTTGAGTGTAAAACTCTCAAACTAAGCGTAGTGTGCCACTACTGAACGTAAAATGCTTTTGTGGAAAAATCATGGATGTTGGGAAACTGTTCGATTTTCTTGAACACTAAAATGGCAATACCATGAGGGCATTTTTTTTTAAGAAGATGCCATGTTTCATATCATACAACATGACGAGAACTTTCAGCTTTTTGAATGCATTGTTTTGATGAAGATGTCAAGGTTCTCTTTGGCATTATAAAATTTGACAAAGATAAAACCAATTGATTAAATTTTTGAAAACAAGGTGACACCGTGATGTACAGACTGTGTAGAGATTGAGTTAAAGGAGAACAATAGATTGGTCTAATCACTAATCTCTAACTTAACGAGTTGATTTTGCACTTAGATCTACATAGCTGCCACATGTTTTGCAAGTGCATGTGAACAAAATTTGTAAAAGGAGAATTATCTCTAATTCAAAACTATTTAAAAGGTCTAAATTACTCTTCCAATATATATATATATATATATATATATATATATATATATATATATATATATATATATGAGGGGCCTGCCATATGTAAAGAGCAGCTCGTGATGGTTAGATCATGATGATCGGACCACAGAACATTTTGATGGGATAGCTTGCAATGCACCAAATTTAACACATTATGGCCTAACATTTTGACCTCTTGCACCGAAAGTGAATCCCACTTGGACATCAAATCTCAAGATGGTCAAAGAAGGCAGTGAATTCACTCTCGTCCTAAACTTGAACTGGATAAGAGCGCCCAAGGGCAGCTAGAGTGGAGCGAGTGGGTAACTTAGTATGTAAATGTGGGCAAAAAGCCACAAGTAACAGTCTGTAAACTTAGTATACTTCTTTCCAAGTCTGTTAAAAGGAAAGATCTTGAATGATTTCAAGCAAAAAAGAAAACCTATTCAAAGGCCCACCGAAGAGCTACATGTGTAGTCTTCTATATCCAATGCAAAACTACTGAAGTCTAGAACTCTGCCTATAATATATCTACCACTAAAAAATAGAAATTGACGAAAAATTGAATCCCTGATTCTATTTTGCAAGCCCAAGACATTTGAACATTTCAGACATGGAAAGCACCAGTGCAAATATAACCATTTGATGAAATATTTTTTTCCAACAGCTCCATAACTGCTCAATATTCTACAATCAATCAATTTATTTCAAGTTCAAAGTTAAAACAAACTATTCAATTCCAATTCAAAAAAATAAAAATAAATCTCACATTATTTTAAGTAAAACAAAAAGCACCAATTGTAAGAGCCATTTGATGAAATATTCTCAAACTGCTTTAAAACTACTAAGAAGTTTACCAATCTTGTCTATGTCCCTACCAAGTCTAACCCAAGACCTTGAGAGTTGAGACCCAGCAATTAGAAAAACTAGAAAAAGGAGAAAGATGTTGGGATATGGTTTCAACCCTAATAACCTCAAAAAGAAAAACAAAATCTTCTAGCTCAAAACAACCAGCCCCTATAACTTAGACATGGATGTGGTTTGCAGCATGACTCAATAATATCGGAAAACTTGACATTGTATTACCACTCTGTCTATGTCCCCATTAAGTCTAACCCAAGACCTTGAGACCTAGCAGTCAAGAAAATTAGAAAAGGGCGAAAGGCATTGGGCTGTAGTTTGAATCCTAATAACCTCAAAAGAAAAAGAAAAACTCAGAGCAACTGGCCCTCATAACTTAAACATAGATGCGTTTCGCAGCATGGCACAGTAACAATGAAACCCAACATTGTATTACTTCAGTAAGTTTAAGAATGATAGTGATAGATACATTATTATGCATAATATTACTTATAATTTTATCCAACCACAGATTATGATTGCAAAACCAATTCTAAAACATTCAAAGAAGGATAAACAAGTCCAGACCTGAAATACAACAAGCGCATAACATAATAATCAAAAGCGATAATGATATACCTCACAATCTTCGCATATGAAATAGATAGTATGATGCAATGATATCCATGTTAGGCATCGGGTAAATACACGTTATTTCAAGCCTAAGAACCAAGAAGAAGTTATAAAAAAGAGTAACCTTTTGTAAATAAAAGTATATAAGAGTACTTTTTCTCATAGCTTGGAAAGAAACCTTATGTCAGAAATCTGCTTTGGGTCTCCATCACTAGCATCTTGCTTGACCTCTGTACACCATGTATTATCCTACAAAAATACTTATTAGTTAGAAAACATGGAAAGTTAAAAAGGCATGATTATAATATAAAACAAGATAATCTTTTCATGAAAAATGACACCATTGATAAACTTATAACAGAGAAGAGTGAAAAGAAAACCGATAAGCTAAAAGAGAAGCTTTAACAGTTTTATTTCTCCATTCAGGTGAAAAAGAGTATCACAGTAACATCTACATGCTGGAAGTAAGACAAGAGTGTCACAATGAAATGTGATTGGTTGCAAATTCAATGGTAACTGGATGTTCCTTGAACAAACAAACTTAAGATTGGCTTGAAACTCAGAGTCAATGGTTTCTAAAGATTGTTGAGGATAACAAGCTTTTGCAACGAGGATAGAAGTACTTAACCTTCATCCCTTGTTGGGTGAAACTTGGGTAAAATAAGCAACGAGCTTTTGCATCATCAAATCTCCTGGGCAGAGATCTCAGCTCTCGTAAATTTGTCAATGGCCATTGCTAACTTTATCCAAAGCATAAAAAGCACTTTGTAGAGTTACATCCTCCACAAGCACTACCTTGTCCCTAGATTTAGAACCAAAACTTATAGAAACTTGTCTTCTCTTCACTCCTATATCCTGAAAACAAAAATAATTTTACAACCTATTATCCTCTATTGCACTTGCCAAAATCCAGTCTCACAATCCTAAGGTTCTCTCATGGTTCAAGGAAGATGCTAGATTGGATGTTTTGATATCCTTTCAATGTCATACCTCTATTACAACCTATTATCCTCAAATGGATGAAGAGGATTTCATCTCTTAGGCATCTTACATAACTTTTATATCCATCAAATGCCCAAATTTCCAAGCATTAAATGGATTGGAAAACCATTATGCAACAAAGAAAAAATAGAACAAAAAACTCTATAAAAAACATAGAAAATTAGAGATCAAATGAAACCAAACACTCTACGGCTACTAGAAAGACCAAAATAACTCCATAAAAGCAGAAAAAACAGAGATCGAAAAAAGATATAAAAAAGCCCTAAACAAGTAGAGATCAAATACCCTAAACCCTAAACAGAGAAAAATTAAGCAATGACCAAACACATGTCAGCGTGTGTTTAAACAAGAAATCAATCAATAGAAAATAGAAGAAACCCCAACATCAACACTAAAAATTAAAGAAGAAACTCTAACAGGAAAAAGAACCAACAATAGAAGGAAAAAAACTACCTGAGACGAATATGGCGTCGGAGACTGCCAGCGGCTGGGACGGAGGTATTTTGAGATCGAAATTGGAATCGTAATCAGGCTTCAGAGGGACGGGTTCACCAATCTTCTCAAAGAAGAAATTGCCAAACTCCTCATGATTACCTTTCGTTTCTTCATCCAATTGAATGGTAACATTTCTTTCTTCTTTTGTGGCCGCCATTAAAGTGCGTTTGCACTTGCATAGATCGATTGAGCTCTCGAGAATGAAAGATCAAAACCCTAACACTAGAACCAGCTAGAAACGCAGTGGGACTTGGGCAATTTAGGGCATGAAACACGGTGGGAATTGGGCGATTTAGGGCACAAAAAGCAGATGAAAGCAGAGGTGTAATGATCGGAGGAGGGAGTTTAGGGATTCGGGAAGCAGAAGAGGGGGTGAAGGGTTTGCAAGTGGTTCGAAAGGAGGGAAGAAGAGGAAATCACAGCATCTCAGGGCATCTTTTGTCCTCTCTTTCACATGTAGTGGCCTCGATGTCACCATAATGAACCAGTCAAGAACCGTGTTGAGCTAAGGTTTATTGAGATGGAACTTTGTTCTTCGACAGCTAGAAAGGAAGAGATGACGGAGATGAAACTGATGGGAAGACGACGATGAGGGCTGACGATGCTGGGGATTTTCTACAGAGAAGGAGAAGAAGGCAAGAGATGAAGAGGAAGGGCATGAACTGAGGAACTAGAACGTGTGGGAAAGAGCAAAAGGTCGAATAGACAATAAAAAGGGGGTTTACGACTTCTAGGCGGGGTTTAAATGAAAAACGTATTAGCGTTCAGCGAATGAACGCTTTAAAGTATATTTTTTTTTGTCACACTCTATAGTTTTAAGTACTAAATAGGGATTTAATGCGTTCGTGAAGAGAACGCCGTAATAAATAAGAATTTAACGACGTTTCGTTCTAAATGCCGTCAACGTAATGCCATCATAGGCATAATTTGTTGTAGTTTCTTCAACTTGTAAACCATGCTATGAATATCAGAATGATTTGAATTTTTCTAAGGGTTATCTCCTCACCATATATATCACCCCTACAAAAAATCAGCGCATTCTGAAATTTCTAACACCATCAAATGTGGGTTTCAAGTTAACGCTAAAAATAAACAGACCATAAGAATATATGTTCGTTGAGCCTAACCCTTAGAAATTGGATTCAAGCATGTGCAGCCCAAAAACTGTGGTAAGTAATTGCAATGCAACTCACCGCATTTGAACTCAAAGGAAGAAAGAGAGACACGCACTTCGGCTAGGGCAAGCAATGGGAAAGGTGAGCAATGCGCAACGGCGATGACGATGGCTGCAAACTGAAGATGGCGAGGTGACGGAGGGGAACGGCAATGGACGTGCTTGGAGAGGGAGAGGGAGAGCTAAGGCTAGGACAAGCTGTAATACCCTGAACTTTCGTTCTAGGGTATTATGGTAAATTCACCTAATAATGAAAACCTGAAACTTTTTCAGACTCTTATTATTATTTTTATTGTTTAATATCATGTATGAGTATGTGTATTTAATTTGGTTTCGTTCTGACAACTTTGAAAAACCTACTATTTTTGAAACTTGCTCTTTAGGGCTAAATTCTTGCTTAAAATAATGAACCATAATTTACAGGGGACTTTTTCTTTCCCCAGCTAACATTCCAAAACTTTTATAAAAAAATTATTTTGTGGGCCCGAGACACCAAAAATATTCCTATTTTATCCTTACCAACTTACCTGTGAAATTTGAAACCTTTCTTGAGACATGAAAACCCTAGCGGGAGATTTTGGGAGATTTTGACAAAAATAGTATTTTTATAATTTTTGAACTTCCTACCATTCGCATATTTTTCAAAAATAATATTTAATTATATTTTATTTATTTAATAAGCGTGGGATCCGCAAATCACTTTCGGGTCATTCCGATGTCATTTGACACTTTTCTAGAGTTTTGAACGTTTTTTATGATTTGTGTGTGTGACATGTGTCAATACCTTATTGTATGGACTTTTAAATTATATAATATAGTTTGATTGAATTAATTTATAATTATTTGTGTTATGATTGTTGGGTGGGCCGTATGGCCAATCTAGAAGTCTTTTGGGCTTAATAATATTCTTAAATTGAGCCTAGTTGTTATATATGGGCCTTAGACCCATTCTTAACCCATTAATAGTGTAAAATATAAGTTTTTGAGGGTTGAAAAAGTCATCCCTTTGATAGTTACGAATTTCAACAAAATAGAAACCCTAATCCTTCCCTAAACCTATTTATTAAAAACCCTAAAGCTTTAGAAGCTTTCATAAACCCATTTCCATTGAAGAATAGAGAAAGCTCCATTAAACCTTCATCCGGGCACCGATCGCACTCGAGCAAGAAGGGAGAATTGATGGGGACTCTGATTTGAAGAACATACTCAGAGGAGAGGACGATCCGACGACTTTCAAATTTGAAGAAACTTTTGATTTTCATTAAAGTTCAAGAAACCTTGAGGTAAGTGCGCTTGATCCATCCTATACTTGTTTTTCTTCAAGATTTTGTTTTTCTTTCATTAGATAATGGTTGATACTCATTATAAATTAATTTCAACAATATTTACTTTATTCTTATTGGGTTGATCTTTATTTTGGGCCACTATAATGGGTTTGGCCATGATCTATTTTGTACCTATAACAGATGATTATGTTCTTTATTATTTTCGTTGTATTTTCATAATTTAAATATTTTTATAATTATTTTTTTTAAATACCTCTGTGAATCTATTTTTCAAAACTGTTTAGTTTATATTTTTCTGATTTTTATTGATTAAGTTATGATTTTTCTAAGTTGTATGACTTTACCAAAAAACCCAGAATTTCAGATTTTACACGGTCCGATTCACTTGGGATTTCGATCTATATTTTTAACCTAAATATTTTTCTAATTATTTTTCATGGATACCTCTATCAATCTAGTTTCTATAACCTTTGAGTTTATATTTTTCTGATTTGTATTGATTAAGTTATGATTTTTCAAACGTGCTGGACTTTTCTGTAAAACCCAGAATTCCAGATTTTACACGATCCACTTTACCTGAGATTTTGATCCCTATTTTTAATCTAAATATTTTTCTAATTATTTTTCGCAGATACCTCTATCAATCTAGTTTCTAGAACCTTTGAGTTTATATTTTTCTAATGTGTATTGATTAAGTTATGATTTTTCAAACGTGCTGGACTTTTCTGTAAAACCTAGAATTCCAGATTTTATACGGTCCACTTCACTTGAGATTTCGATCTATATTTTTAACCTAAATATTTTTCTAATTATTTTTCATGGATACTTATATCAATCTAGTTTCTAGAACCTTTGAGTTTATATTTTTCTAATTTATATTGATTAAGTTATGATTTTTCAAACGTGCTGAACTTTTCTATAAATCCCAGATTCTGTCCGACCCACTTCATTAAGGGTTTCGACCCATATTTTTAATCTAAATATTTTTCTATTTATTTTTCCTAAATATCTCCTTAAATCTAGTTTCTATAACATTTGAGTTTGTATTTTTCTGATTTGTATTGATTAATTTATGATTTTTCAAATGTGCGGAACTTTTCTGTATCCCGAATTCTGTCCAGCCCAATTAATTAAGAGTTTTGACCTATATTTTGAATCTGAATATTTTTCTATTTATTTTTTTCTAAAAACCTCTATGAATCTAGTTTTAAATCCATTGAGTTTATATTTTTCTAATTCATATTTATTTAGTTATGATTTTTATAATGTAGTATATTTTTTATAAAAAACTTAATAATTGTTCGTGGTTCGGTCATGATTATTAACTATTTAGGTTTTAACCTTGTTGTTTGACTAAATCCTAGATGGTTTGACCTATACCTGTATGCATGGGGATCCCACCCATGTGTCTTGGATCTCTTATAGGGTTCGGCCAAGTGTCTTGGATCCCTCTTTAGGGTTCGACCTTGTGTCATGGATCCCTCATAGAGTTCGGCTATGGCGTGTTGGATTCGCTTACGATTTTTACTTATATTATTCATCGATGTTGGTTGTGATATTTGGTCATATCTTATTGACTATTATACCTAGATGGTTCGACCTATACTTGTATGCATGGGGATCCCACCCATGTGTCTTGGATCCCTCATAGGGTTCGGCCAAGTGTCTTGGATCTCTCTTTAGGGTTCGACCTTGTGTCATGGATCCCTCATAGGGTTCGGCCATGGTGTGTTGGATTGTCTTGTGATTTCCACTTATATTATTCATCCGTGTTGATCGTGACCTTCGGTGATTATTACATGTTATTCATGGTTAACCCTAATTCGTTTCCATATTATTACTCTTAATGATCATTGGTTCATTTTATATTTATATTTAAATGTTAAATACATGCGTGCTTATGTCATGTAACCCTAGTACATCTTGTTGTCATACCATGATCATCACGTCATTTCATATAAGGGGTGCATAAGGGAATGGGGTTGAAGTATATTATATACGTTTATATTGGTTTTATCAATTAATCAGGGTTCGGTACCCTAGGGTGAAAGGCCCCAGACGTTATTATATCCTGCAGATGGGTCGATGAGACTGCTCCCAGTGCGGGAAGGAGATGGAGACCCTATGTGGTTATGGGTACTAGTTGCATTGGCATCCCTTACTCATCTGCATTCATCCTCATATTCATGCCATCTTTATTATACGATTGAGATACATACCTTGATTAAAAAACTTGTATAGTATGATATCATACCATGCACACTGTTGTATTACTGGGCCTCGGCTCACGGTGCTACACCGATACCATTTTCAGATTTTGAGGAATCGGATACGTGAGATGATTTTGAGGCGAAAGACTCCGGTACATTCGAGGAGATCGACGAGGATTTTGGGAGTCAATCCCACACTTTAGAAGACTTGATTTTGATTATTCTAAACATTGGTTATTTATTTTCACGGGCATGTAAGCCTTTGATTGAGAGCATGTTCTCACTTCCATCTCTCCATATTTAATTGATTGATTGAATTGTTTGAGTTATGAATTATTTTAATTATTTGCTTTCTACATCTTTTCTTCTTTTACTTAGTGGGTTTTCGAATGAACCTTAGTAGTCTAATTGACCTAATTGGACCACTAGGGGACATTCATGGATCACCTCTGGGTTCGGGTACGGGTCGATCCACGGATTTTTGGGTCGTATTTGGGTATCCGGATTCGGGGCGTGACACAAGCTAGGGTTTGGCGAGGGAGAAGAGAGCAAATGGGTTTTGGGGGGCATGAAAAATAGAAGAGCATGAGTTTTGGGGTTATAACTCAAGTTTATCGGGATATATCATGATATAGCGTCAGTTTTCCAAAAATTGATGCTAAATCTTTTCCCGACATTCGTGTCGCTATTATTGCGTCAGTTTTTACAAAGATTGACCTGATAGATATGAATATAGTAGCGCGAAATATTTTTTCAAAAATTTTGAGTCGATTTTGGCCGAAACACACTGACGCCGAACCCACTTCGTCTAGTAGTGTGTTGTCGTGGATCCTTTGGAGATGATCTTACCATCTTTGGGTCAATAAGAGCCATTTGTATAGCCAAAAGCTCTTTAGCATGCATCAAGCCAAGCGCACGTGATACATACCTTAGCATACCCTACACCTCTTTGGCAACCTTTAGCATACTCCTTCTCGATTAACCAGCGTACTTCACGCCTTCTCTTCCCTAAGGACGTGTTTAATTGCACATTTTCCAGCGGGAAAATCATCTTTTCTCGGGGAAATGATATTTTCTGTTGTTTGACTCCCATTTTAAAGTGGGAAAATTTTCTTGAGAAAATGACATTTTCTCGACCAAACCCGAAATTCATTTCCCTCCATCATGGGTGAGAACTCGATTCCATGGAAAAAGACACCCCCATTTTCTCACAAATTTGTGTATTTTCCCCGACACTCTCTCAAACCCTATTTCGTTATCTTTCTTTCGATCCCCGTTTCTCTAACCCTCTCGACTCGACTCTTTCTCAAATCCTCTCAAGCTTCTACTTTGACCATTTTTCGCAATCATCTCCCAAACCCTCTGGAGCTTCGGCGAAGATCTCTCATGGTTGCAGCTGATTTCGATCATTTATCTCCTATTTCCACTTTACACATGCCTAGAAACACCATATACCTCCTCTTATTTTATTTTGTTTCTACTAGTTTAAGTCTGTGAAAGAGGCGACTGAAGCAAACGCAGTAGGAACTGTTGGGAAGTCTCAAGTCTGAGCATCTGAAGAATCAAAGAGTCTCTGGAGAAAGGTGAGGTTTGCGTCTCTTGTGGATTTCTTCATTACTCAAAAGGTAAGAACTAAAAAATATAACCACCCTTTGCATGATTTCCTCATTTATTCTCTTGAAATCTCACACTAAAAATGCTGGATTTCATGTACGTTTTGTTTCAACTTCTAAAATTTGTAGAAAGCTAAAGTTCAGTGGTGGTGTTGAATTTTTGGGAAAATTTTGATTTTTTGAAGTTGGGTTTTGTAGAAATCAAAAAACATTCTCATATTTTCATCATTTTCCTTTGAATTATACTCTCTGAATATGCTGGATTTTGTGCTTCTTTTGTTGAACTGTTGGTGTTTATTTCATTGAAACTGTCACAAAGAAGCCTTTCTGAGGTCACTTCCCTTGAAATCTCAATTTTCAGAGATGGGTATCTTCAAACATGTGAGAGTTCGGAAGTGCCTACCTTATTACACATATTGAGTATCAAATATGACCAGTCTGAACCTTTTAAAGCTAATGTCTTTTCTTTGTTATGGATGATTCTATTTGCATTTCTGTTTTTGAATTGAGATTTTTTCCCTACTGTAGTTCTGAGTTTTTTCTGTAATTTCAGGCATTGGGTCCAAGCAGTATTCCATTTATCATATGGTATAAACACTTTTTATTATATGTCAAAATGTGGAAACAAAGTGGATATCCTTGGTCAAGAGATTAATGAGCCTAAGCTCAACAATGGTAACATGTTTATGAGACCTACAAATGACTTCAAAGTTGACATGTCCGAGAGCATTGCTGTTGAAATGTTTGGTATTTCACCATCCATTGATGAGGTAAGGATTTAAAATGTGCTTCCTATTTTGACCTCCTCTTCAGCTTCTTCTTTCAACTATTTAGAATCATACTTTTTGAGCCAATTCTTCACAGCTAGTACAAATTGAATTTCATGTACCTGGAACAGGTTGCTTAGTTTGTAAATTTGATTAATCTTCTCAAAGACTAGAAATAAAGAACAAATAAGATATGAAACAAGTGTTGCATCCATGATCTGGTGGTTCTTTAGAGTAATCCAATGTATTCAACTTGTTGCTTATATTCATTTGTCTTTTATCTTTCTTATTTTGTTTGGTTAGTAAGCTTGTATTCATTTTTTTTCTCCATGTCTTTTTATTCTGAAAGCAAGCAACTTTCTGGAAGTTCACATCTTAGACGAATAATAACACACTTGTATCTGCCTTTGCCTTCTTCTAAGATAATACAACCTTTTAATTTTGTCTATGTGGATTCCTTTTGATCATCGAGATCGACCTGGGAGAGTGCAACTTCAGGATAAAAGGAGTGCCCAAAGAATACCAGCACACCTGCAAATCGACAGGCTTGATGCTGTGGGAATCGACTCGTCTTATGTTTGCCGTACTAGCAGCAAATCCTTCTATTTTTGTAGGGAAAAATGTGCTTGAGTTCATTTGTGGCTGCACGACTATCTACTCAATGGTTGCAGCTAGATATGTGGATCTCGTGGTTGTACTGATGGAGATATGAAAGCACTTGACCTACTAAACCAAAATGTTACCTCAAATCTCAAGTAACCCATCCTCAGCAAACTGGTTACAAAGATTGGAGTGGGGAAATAGAGATCACATGGAGGCCATCAAGGAACTGAATGTTGTTGAGCTTCTTACCATATTTATCACCCTTCCAAACTAAGAGGCATTCTATTGGTTTAACGGTACAAGTAATCATGCCAGATTGATATGTTCTAGGGAAACAAATTCATTTGTTGCTATTTCTATACTCAAAATGTTAGTAGTCTTGAATAATGACCAGCCACTGTTGTATTCAAGACTACCTTCAACATAACACTAGAAGTGCCATATGAGTTGGTAGCATGATCCAACATGGCAGTTATTAATGAAAAGTTAGGGCATTTCAAATCTGTTTATTTAGAGGAATCGCCAATTATGTCAACTTGGTGGCTGTTGTAGTTGGTTTATTTTGATCACATTGAAGATACTATTAGTGATGGTATTTATATAAAAAAGTCACTTTGTTTCTTACCTGATTGTTTGCTACCACTTTTCTTATAAATTTCCTATTTTCTTTTTACTACGCATGCAGAGATTAAGGTTCATGTTTAATGTTCACTTGGTAACAGTGATAGAGGGAAATTTGCTTTATATGTTGTTGTAAGGTCACTTGATCTATATAAGTAAGTATTTGTTGTACTTGTTGTTTTCTTTCAACTGATGGTACAAAACATGGCTGTTTGGAAATAGATACTTGGTGGATGTAGTTGGCCTGTTTCCAGACCTGTCCCACTATGAGGGAAGTGAAGGTTATTGAATGTGAGCATTGAAGTTGTAGGGGCTGTGCTAGTGGAGATGGATTGGTTCATCTCTTCGTCCTAAAGTATTGACTGACAACCCAAATCCATCGACTTTGATTCTAAGTACCATATAAATGTTGTTTTGCAATTTGTGTGAATAGTCTATTTGAGGTTGGTATCCACCTTCCTAAAGCAGTCCTTAGGTCGATGTGTTCGATTGTGGGTCATGGCAAACATCTTGTTAGTCATTTCGTGATAAAAGTATGATATTTCCTTACCTTTTTTAGGCACATTTCATTACCTTAAACTTGAGTGGATATTTCAAACAATATTACTGTCATTAATACCCATTCCCTCTAGGCCCATTGATTGCATGGAGGTTTAGCCTGCCAGTTGATACCCCAAAAATCACCTTGATCGGTAATCTATAACTATTAGATTTTAGCACTTTTTAAGGCGTGATTTTAGCCGGTGGATTGAACCATTGTTTTGGGTACTTATACCTGAGCAAAGTTTGCTTCCATCAGACTGTTGAATATCTGATCACCTAATATGAATTTTATACCAAAAGTATGAATTTAATATGATTTTCTCACAGGAAAATCCGTAAAATCAAACAACGGAAATTGGAAAATACATATTTTCCAAGGCTCAATCAAATATTTTCCAAGGTTCAATCAAACAACCAAGGGAAAATCTTCTCAGGAACGTTTTCCAAGGGAAAATAAGATTAAGATTTTCCTAAGAAAATTTTCCATGCAATCAAACATGCCCTAACAAACTTGCCTAATGTGTCAACCATCCATAGTGTTCCACGCCAACTTGTCCGAGAAACTCCTTAGTTAACCATTTCAGCCAACCCTTCTCAACCTTTCGTCTTCTCTGCTAAGCGTACATAGACCTAAACCAATGGACTTTCACGTCTAAACTGCATGGCCATCTTCTTCTTTCGCCATTGTCGGACCACAAGAGCAGTGTCCTAGCCAATCGTCCAGCCATCTTCTAGAGCGCCTCTTTGCATTCACAGCCATGGTGGTTGTCGCTCCACCTGAAGTCAGGCCATCTCGATACAGGTTGAGTTCAAGGTTCGAATTCTCGGGATCGGCAGTCGGATCGGCCACCTCTGGTCCTGAGTTGGACCGGTTGGATTGGTCCGATCCGCCATGATCCGAGACAAGACAAAAAAAAATCCAAAACTTGGTAGAAAATTTTTTAAAAAAATGTAGAAAAATGTGGAAAAATCATAAAAAAAAAACGTAAAAATTATAAAAGCATAAAATATAACAAAACCAAAACATTTCAGCCTCTTGGGAAGAAAAAAAAAACATAAAAATAAAAAAACATGTGAAAAAATCATAAAAATTACAAAAAAATTAAGAAAAAATGAAAAACTTAGCCATTTTCATCAAACCTGAACTTAATCTCAAAGAAGGTTTGCAAGATTCAAAGCAACTCGCCGGATCTCGCCAGAACTTGCTGGATCTCACCGGATTTTCTCCCCAACTTGAAGTTATTTAACTTCAAGCTTTGATCTTCATGGATCTACAAGTTTCGAGGGTAGATCTGGCTTTTTTATTCTAGTTTTAGGTTCTAAGATGAGTTAGAGCAGGAAATCAGAGATGAAACGAGAGAAAATGTGGAAAAAAACAAAGAAATAGGGTTTTGAAGTGTTTCTAACTCTTATCACTGGTTCAACTCGTCGTGATCGGGCGATCCAACCGATCCAACTTGCTGGATCGGGTGATCCACTGTGATCCGAGACATACCTTGGATCTTTGTCACGGATTGCTCCGATCCCGATCCGGATTGCCCGATCCAACTCGGGATCGCCCGATACTTCGAACCATGGTTGAGTTGGCTTAAGGCGAAAATCTTAATTGAGGCCTTATTTATTTAAGATATTAAAAAATAAATTTTTTTTAACTCCCATATGATAGAAAATGCTTATTCAAACTTCATTCTTTTTATCGTTTTTGTTTTTTTTTTTTTCTTTTTGAGTATTTGGGGTACAAGATCGAAAGGTTTGAAATCACTAATTAGGTTGAGTTTTTGTCTGTAGGTCCACCTAGGGATTGGCCAAACATCCATACGGACAGCATCCTCTAAGAGTGTACCACGTGGCTTCATATTGTGGGCGGTCAGGGCTTATATGAACGACGGCGGTCATGGTTTCCCCAATCCATAGACCAAAGTCGTCCACACCACACCAAGCAAAAAGACTTGGCTTAGACTTTTCAAGTCTTCGCAAGTTTGCTGGCCGAGCCGCCGGAGCCTAGATTACGGAGAGGAAAGTCTGTTGGTCTCGGCTACATCTAAGTTATTAGTATGTAAATCTTTATCTTCATGTTTCTCCTTGGAGAATACCAACAAACACCCTTTACTCCTCACCATGCTCACACTCTTCTCCTTCCTCTTCTTCTTTCAACTAGTAATCTCCATCACCACTGCCCATGACTCGGTTTACGTTCCCCCTGATAACATCCTCCTCGACTGCGGTTCCTCTTCGGACACTACAGCATCTGACGGCCGGAATTGGACAGCCGACGAAGGATCAAAGTTCGCGTTGTCAGGCGAAGACAACACATCAACAAAAGCCACTGCGAAAGCCCAAGGCCCCTCTGTCACTCAAGTCCCTTACATGACTACTCGTATCTTTCGCTCTCGATTTACCTACACATTCCCCGTCTCCTCCGCTGGCCCAAAATTCATCCGTCTCTACTTCTATTCTGCTTCCTACTCCGATCTCGACATATCTAAAGCCTTCTTCTCCGTCACCGTGGGTCGCTACACCCTCCTAAGTAACTTCAGCGCCTCCCTCACTGCTGATCATCTCGGTCAATCATACTTCACCAGAGAATTCTCAGTCAACGCAGAGAAAGACCAGAGATTAAATGTAACGTTCACACCATCTCCGGATACTTCCCACGCCTTTGCCTTTGTCAACGGAATTGAGGTTGTTTCAATGCCCTCAAATCTCTACACTCGCGGGGGAGATCTCCCCTTCTTTATTGCCCAACAGAAGAATCTGTTCTCCATACATAATGAAACAACTGCCATGGAGATGGTTTACCGACTAAACGTCGGGGGGAACCTTATCCCACCTGCAGATGATACCGGCATGTTTCGGACCTGGAGCATGGACGATGATTACGTATTGCAGGACGGCGTAAAGCCCCCTAATTGGAACACTACAATCAAATATTCAGAAGAAGTACCTCCTTACACTGCACCGAAGAGCGTCTACTCCACGGCCCGGACGATGGGTCTCAATAAGATGATCAACATGAACTACAATCTAACATGGCGTTTACCTGTCGACTATGGTTTCAATTACTTTATTAGGCTCCATTTCTGCGAGTACCAACCGGAGGTAACGCAACGGTTACAGAGGGTGTTTATTATTTTTATCAATAATCAGACGGCCGAGCCTGATGCGGATGTCATTTTTTGGAGTGGCGGAAACGGAATTCCGGCGATTAAAGACTACGTTGTGAACATTCAAAACGGAAGCGGGACCCAGCAGTATATTTGGATCGCGCTACACCCTGTTCCTGAACATTCTTGGCACTCTAATGCAATCTTGAACGGGCTGGAGATCTTCAAATTGAGTACTGAGCAGGACAACAATCTCGCCGGACCCAATCCTCCCAAAAAAGAACATAAAGAGGACCCTGCTTCGCCTGAACTGTCTTCGGAGAATTCGAAGAAATATCGGACTCCAGTGATCATTGCCGGAGGTGTGGTAGGTGGGTTCGTTGCACTGTCAATTCTGTGTTTCTTTGTTTTCTGGCACCGGAGGATAGTGAAAGACTCCGCTGGCGTCGCAGGGGACAAGACATCCCGGTGGTTCATACCTTCCCACTCTGGAGGATCTACAAAAATGACCACGTCTTCACTACCGTCTGATCTCTGCCGCCACTTCTCGTTAGCCGAGATCAAAGCGGCGACCAACAACTTCCACGAAGCTTGTCTCATCGGCATCGGCGGCTTCGGAAGTGTATACAAAGGCCAGATAGACGGTGGAGCCACCACCGTTGCGATCAAGCGAGCGAATCCGACGTCGCAGCAGGGGGTCCACGAGTTCCAAACGGAGATCGAAATGCTCTCAAAGCTTCGTCACCTCCACCTTGTCTCTTTGATCGGGTATTGCCAGGAGGACAAAGAGATGATCCTGGTCTATGATTACATGTCCCACGGCACCCTCCGTGATCATCTCTACAAGACCAGTAATCCCCCTCTTACGTGGAAGAAGAGGCTTGAGATTTGCATTGGAGCAGCACGCGGCTTACATTACCTCCATGCAGGAGCGAAGCACACGATCATCCACCGTGATGTGAAGACAACCAACCTACTATTGGATGAGAAATGGGTGGCCAAACTTTCAGATTTCGGGTTGTCAAAGATGGGGCCCACAACCCTGTCCCGCACCCACGTCAGCACTTTCGTCAAAGGTAGCTTCGGGTATCTGGACCCTGAGTACTTCAGGCGTCAGCAACTAACGGAGAAATCGGACGTGTACTCTTTCGGTGTGGTGTTGTTCGAAGTGTTGTGTGCAAGGCCACCGTTGATTCCGACGTTGGAAAACGAGCAGGCGAGCTTGGCCGAGTGGGCCCGACACTGCTTTCGGAGCGGGACCCCCCTTCATCATATAATTGACCCATATCTTAGGGGGAAGATCGCTCCGGAGTGTCTAAAACAGTTTGCCGAGATCGCTGAGAAATGCGTAGCTTATGATGGAATCGAACGGCCGGCAATGGGCGACGTGGTGTGGAGCCTTGAGTTTGCGTTGCAGCTACAGGAGAATGCAGATGAGAATTTCAAGGGTGGTAGGGCCCACAACGAGACTGACGATGAAGAGACCCCGTTCAGCGCCTCCGCCGCCATACCAACTGACGACGATCACTTACCGTCAAGTGTCGAACATGTTTCGGAATCAAGGAGCAATGGCACAACTGTGACAGGCGTTGGACGACAGATCCTCGCTAGTGGTAGTGATGATTCTGAAAGGCTGATTTCAGGGGACGTGTTCTCAGAGATCTTGAATCCAAATGGACGGTGAGATCGATTCAATAGTGACAGAGGGCACAGGAATGTAGTGTGGGTTTCAGCGTACTAATTTGTTGTAAGTTGTAGTTGTAGTTGTATTGCACCCTATAAGATATTTTTGGCCTCACAAGTCACAAGCGCTCACCAAGATTTGTTCTTTCGGTAGTTTGATAAGTTTTAAGTAAAAATAATTTAGTTCCACCTTTAAGTTATCCTCAATATAAGTTGGGGATTGTGTCAACTGGTGGCAATTTGGCCGCCTGGTCAAAATTTTGAAGCCTGCGGTTCGATCTTAGGTCGGCTTTTGGGCTGGGCCTTGGGTCGGGTTGTGGGCTGGGCTACATGTCAGGCTGATGGGCTGAGCTGATGGACTGTGTGGTAGGCCGGGCCGGGCTGGACTGATATTTAACATATTGGTAACAGATTGATCTGGAGGTAAGTCAAATAAACCCAAAAGAAAGATGTTACCCACCTTGTACAGATCAAGGTTTAAAAGGGGCCATTATAGCGGTATAACGGTCCGGGGCTCTTACCATTTTTTCTGATATAACGAATAGAAACACACGGGTAAAAATGGGAAAAATAACAGGAACTAATGGTCGTTATTTTTCACAAATTTTTTCCATAAAGTAACTGTCGTTATTTTCGTTATAACTACCGCTACTTTCAAAAAAAAAAATGCCGTTACAACGAAAATAACGGCCAATATTTTGTGAACGTTAAAATGGTTCATAATGTAACGGGGTAGGTCCGTGTCCGTTATAACCGCCATTTTTTAAACCATGGCACACATTACAGACCAGATACGAATTAGAGATGGTAGCAACACGTATTAGAGATGGTAGCAGCACTCGCGCACGTGCTCCAGATACGAAGCCTACTTTGTTTGGACACAATAATGCTTAAAGTTGCTCTGCTGGGCTTGGCCAGGTCATTTTGGGCCTATAATGGGCTGAGCCGGACTTGACCTTAGCTACTTAGGTTCTGGCTCATTAATACCCTTACCCATAGATGAACCACTCTCTGAATTCCGATCCGAAAAAAAACGAATAATTCCAAAATACCATGCAATGGGAGTGGTGTTCCCACAAGTAATCAAAGAGGTGGCCCATCCATTAAATGGTCTGGATCGTAAGCATATGTTGCATGTTTATGGTAGAGACCAAGAACCTAGTTCAAGTCGAAGGTTCAGCTCAACCTATAATCATCTGTTGAACAAAAATCTTTCCTCTCAATGTTTGAAGACACGTATGGTCTATGTAGAGTGCATATTTTTGATACTCACAACGCCTAAGGATTGTCAGCTTAGGTTCTTGATCATTGGGGGTTGGTCATATGAGTCTGAGATCCACTGATACCAATGCTTCGATAATGAAGATGATGATCTGGCACCACCAGATTCTCTTCAATCAAAGGATCCTCAATCTGAGGATTCTCATCAATCAAAGGATCTTGTGGATCTTTAAAGGAGCCTAAATAGAAAGTTAGCCTTTGTGTATATATGAGAATATATTCAGTGTAATAGAGATATTCTTTCTAAGAATATCTCCACCGTGTAACTCTATATATATGAGACTCTTCCCCTAAAGTAATTAAGGAAGAAGAACAAATACAAAAACACATTTCTGTTTCTACGTTTATATGGTATCAGAGCAGTCCAAGGATAACTCCTTTCATTCAATGGCTTCCTCTTCTCCAAAATATCCTTACCCTGCTACTATCAGTGTTGGTAACTTCGTATCCTTGAAGTTGACACAACTGAACTACCTTCTGTGGAAAACACAGATCCTCTCATTGATCACAGGCCAGATGTCAATACCTGCCTCAAAAATCGAATCAGTGGATGGTAAAGATCGAATCAAGAATCCAGACTTCACGTCATCGGTTCACACTGATTGACTTGTGAAAGCGTGGATAACAAGCACGCTATCCGAAGAGGTTCTTGGTCTGGTTGTGGAACTAACAACCTCTGCTGAAGTTTGGCAAGCGCTTACTGCAGCGTTTGCTCAAGATTCTCAAGCAAGAGAGTTTGAATTACTCTCTCAAATGCAACTCTTTAAAAAGGGTACGTCATCTCTGCCTGACTACTTGAGACAATTTAAATCCATATGTGAAAATCTCAATGCTATTGGTAAACCTGTACCTGATCAAAGTAAAGTTTCTTGGTTGTTGAATGGGCTTGGACCAAACTATGAATCATTTACCACCACAATGCTAAAACCACCGGTCCCTACCTATGCTGATATCATTCCCATACTACAAAGTCATGATCTGCGTAATAAGGGGCATCAAAGTGAAGTTATAAATCACTCCATGGCCTTCTATGGCCAGAAAAATGGTGGGGGGTAGCGAACCTTTCGCAAAAAAGGAGGGCAATATTTTACCTCCAAAGGGAAAGGGTTCCCATAGATGGGCCAACGTGGAAATTCGCTCCATCGACCAATTGAACAGGGTCCAGTTGCCAAAGGACACCCACAAAATCGTGGTCCCTTGCAGAATCGAAATGAAAGAAATATGACCCCATGCCAGATCTACAACAAAAGAGGCCATGAAGCACTGAAATGTTGGCACCACTTCAATCATACATTTCAGCCTGAAGATATACCTCAAGCTTTGGCTGCCATGCAAATTTCTGATTCCCATGATGCTGATTGGTTTCCTGACACAGGTGCAACGACACACATAACGGACAATCCTGGTAAGCTTTTTAATTTAATACCATACAAAGGTAATGATTCGGTTATGGTTGGTAATGGTGATATGCTCAAAATCTCTCACATTGGTGAAAGTCAAGTTTCCAATGGTGATGTCTCCATTCCTTTGAAAAATGTGCTATTGGTACCAGAAATCAAGAAAAGCTTACTTTCCGTTTCTCAACTAATATCAGATTATCCTTGCCACTTTGAGTTTGATAAATCTCAGTTTGTTATAAAGGATCGGACGACAAGTAGAATATTGGCATCGGGGAGTAAATGTGGTGGTCTCTATGCTTTTGATGGATGTGGGGTTGTTGAGGCAAATTACTCTCGTAGATTTAAAGCTACTTCAGAAGATGTATGGCACCAGAGACTCGGTCATCCACAAGCACGAATAGTTCAGTATTTGCATCATCATGGTTTTATTTCCACGAATAAAAATAAATCTTCAGAGATTTGTAGTAGTTGTCAGATGAGTAATGACTAATGATCCTTATCCTGATCCATCTCACTATCGAAGGATTGTTGGAGCACTTCAGTACCTTACAATGACCAGGCTGGATTTATCCTTCTCTGTCAACACCGTCTGTCAATTCATGCACAGTCCCACCATCGGCCACTATCAAGCAGTTAAGCGTATCTGTGGTACATTAAACTTTGGCATTCGCATCCTTGCCAATAGTACATTGGACTTATATGGTTTCTCCGACGCAGACTGGGCAGGTGATATTCGCTCAAAAGTGCTTATTTTAAGCTATTATCCTTATAGCGATGTCGCATTCTCCTACGTAAAAACTTGTCTTTTCGTCGACTTTTTCACGTAAGAGTTTCTTCCGATGCGTAGAGCGCAATCTTTAAACGAAAATCGACTATTTGCATGAAATATACGCATTTCGGATAGTCTAGATATGAAGCTGTTTTGATTAAGTCTCATTACGTGCTTTTCTCTCGCAGGAAACCCGATCGGGCGATTTGAGAGACTTGCGGGCCCACGATCAACCATAGAAGCCTAATATTAAAGCTTAAGGAGTCAACAAGCTATGACAAGAAGATACCGGCCAAGTATGGGTCAAGTCAGAGGATCGTAGAGCCAGATAAAGAACCAAGAGAGAGGAAAAGCTGAAGACCAAGAGACGAGCTAAAGTGATTCAAAGCCGCACCAACTGACATAAAATGACGGCTTACATAATTGGTAAAACCGACGGAAGATTACATTGAAGATCAGGGTTCATGACCCTCCGCCAGCTCTTTTGCCATTATTTTGTATTATTTTCTCTCTCCATCTCTCTAGACTCTAATATCTAACCTGTAGATCATCTCATCGTACCATTAGATCCCCAGATCTACCATCCGATCCCCTTCTCCATGATCGAATTGCTTATATCTCACCATCTGATCCTTAGATCGATCATCATAACCCTCCGATCTCCATCATCTAACCTTATATCTTCTCTCCTTTAGCTTTATTCCATCTCTCATAGTTATTCGACCGTTAGATCATTCATCTGACCGTTGGATCTCTCCAGATCCTACGGTCCGCCAATTGTGGACCGAGTCAAACCACCACCTCATCTCATCCAATTATCATAGTTCCATCATCTAACAGCCCCCATGGCCAAGTGGCCCACAAGCAAATTGGAAGCCCACGGCCTTGTAACCCGTCCTAGAGCCCATGGTGTTTTGGGCTCATTTACCACTTTTTCCCCTACCGGCCAAACGCACCCTAACCCATGGCCTCACAAGAGGCCCATATCCATTTGGCCCATTAGGGGCGCTTATCCTTGAGCCCATGCCCATGCCCATGACCCATACCCAATAACCTCATGGCCCAAAGCCCATTCCTTAAAAGCCCACACCACCTTTGCTTGAGAGAGAAATGGTCTTCACAAGACCAATTCTCCCTCAACCTCTCCAACTAATTCCACAATTCTCTCTCCTAGTCACTACTCCTCTCCTAAAAACTATAAGAGGAACCCACGGTTCCCTTAGAAGTTTGGTTCCTTCCCCCCTCTATTCTTTCCAACCTCTTCTTCTCTTAAACCTATCTCCATCCTTTAAACCCTCCAAGAAACTAGATTGCTAACAAGAAATACCTTTGTGTGCTCCTTCTCCTTGGTGTATTACACCTTCTCACCATTAATTCCGGTGAGAAGCTCGCCGGAATTGTTGCAAGCCACCTCCATTCTAGCTTCCAAGAGTTGCTCTCCATCCGTGAAGAAGAAAAAGAGGAACGTTTGCACCCTCTGCCCACGCTCTTATTCCTCTTAGCACGCACCACTGTGGTCTTCACCACGATCTCCATCCCACTCCATTAATTCCGGCGATCTCCCCATCATCTCCGGGAAACCTTTCACGGTTTGTTGTTCTAAAGACCAGCAACCTGCCCTTCACAATCCATTAAAAATCGGCGAAAGCTGCTGCTTCTCCTTCTTCTTCTTCTTCTTCTTCTTCTTCTTCACTTACCGGAGTTGCAGCCTGCAACTCCGGCCGGCGCAACCAGCAAGTATCACCGGCTACCCCCTATGTTGCTCCTCGTTCCTCTCCTAATCCTCTAACAAACTCGCCAGCACGTCTGGGCGAGTTTCACGTACGTTTCCCTCCCCCCTTCTCTTTCCTCCTTCTTCACATTCTTACCGGAGTTGCTGCTGCAACTCCAGCCGCCACCACGAGTAGCACCTTAACCGGTTGCACACAACGTACCCTGCAAGCCCGCACCAGTCTCCCTTGCAAGATCTGCCCTCCATTGCAAGCAGATCCTACAAGCTCCCCACGGTGCTAGCTTCATGCAACACACCGTTTCCATTCTCTCCAAAAACTCCGGCGAACTAGGCTGGGAATTGCAGCAACGCATTGCCTTCTTCTCCTCCATAGCTACCTCCTTGCAACCGAAAATCCAAACAGGTGCTACGGTCAAGGGATCCACCAACAGTGTGCACCATCCTCACATAAAACTCCTCTGTTTTCCACCGTCAAGAGCAACATCACTTTCTGTTTCTCAAAAGCGAACCACCATTGTTCTCTTCGGTCCTCCCATGCAACCTGCACCACCGTCCTCTCTTCTATAGGACGGTCATTCATTCTGGGATTCTAACCACTGTCTCCATAGGTCGAAAGTTGCAGTCGGTTTTCTCCTCTCCATTGCTAGCCACTCCTCCACATCTCCACCAAACGACAACACCTCCACCTACTGTTGTTGCTACCAGCACGTACAGCCAGCCTCCCTTGGATGCAACCACCTGTTGCACCATTCTCCTCCACGGATTGCACAACAGTGCATTATCTCAACATCATCACCTCTTGCTGGACCTACGGTGCACCACGTTGGATCACTACTTTGCTCCTTCTTGTGCACAATCTTCACCATTAGAGCAGCACCCTTGCATCTAGAGTCCCATCCTCATGCATAGAGAAATCTCTAGAACCAATCTCATTCTGGAAAGTCTTGAAAAGGTAAATCTCTCTCTCTCTCTCTACCTAATTCCTCTTTCTAGAATTTGAGAGCATTCTCTCTCTAGGTTTTTCTCTCCACTTCTCTCATTTTCTCTCTCTACCTAACTTTTATCTCTCTT
The DNA here is from genome assembly GCA_035048495.1 of Euptelea pleiosperma. NCBI lineage: Eukaryota > Viridiplantae > Streptophyta > Magnoliopsida > Ranunculales > Eupteleaceae > Euptelea > Euptelea pleiosperma. The sequence continues at coordinate 20,571,855 of CM068543.1, forward strand.
CTTTCTCACTCTATCAATCTATTTACATGCTTTTTTTTAAGTTTAGTGATTGTTTTTAGTTTGGATTAATTTCCACAGTTTTGTAAGGATTTTAATTAATTTATTTAATTTCATTCCATGTTATTTCGATCTTGTTATTTAATTATGCTAGTTCTTATTTAAAGGTTTTTCGTAGGTAAAAATATATTTCCAAAAGAGTATTTTAAAAATCGATTCATCATTCTCATCCCTTCACAATCATCTCAAGCAAATTTCTGTCATTATTGTTCTTATTTGCCTCTAACCCCGAGTGCGGACGATATCCGATACAAGCCACTGTGCAAGTCTGCTTATTTGCAGATTAAGTGAACCAATTCGGAGAAATTACAAATCTTGTTGAAATAAAGGGTTTCCGTAACCAACGACGCGGAAAAACCTGAATTTCAAATGGCGCCGTTGCCGCTCGGTTGACGGGATTGCAAAAAGACGAACAGGAATTCGGAAAGCTGCTTAAACTTCAAGATCCGATCCGTATCTGAAACTTTCCACTTTATTTTTGAAATTTTTTTTTACTTATTATTTTAATGCCTCGGACGGCCGAGTGCAAAGTTGTAATAACTTAGGACTTTATTTTCTCTGCTTTTAGAATAACTGCTAGATAATTAACTAATTAAAAATACCAAAAATATTAGGGTCAGATTTCAATTCTGCTATTTCTAGTTAGATCACCATTGGTTACTTGATTCAAATTGGAAGATTTCCAATTCCGGGTAATTCAAAAGTAGATATTTCCGAATCCTAATTCGGGAATAGCTAAAGTTGAATTTCAAACCCTAATTGGAACTAATTCACAATACCTGCCCTAAATCATTGTGTGTTTCTTGAAACCCCAAAGGCGGTATACCTTCCAATTACATACCATAGATCATTGTGGACTAACGTGATTGCGGATTTCGTTTACCAAGTGAGTAGGGAGCGAAAGCTCAAAGAGGTGGAGTCGGGCCCAAGCCCATTTGGATACCCCTCCCTATCTCACGGAGGAGACCCCGTGCGTAGCCAACGGGTAGGTAAGTTTCTATACCTCGCCTTGAGTGCGATCTTGCTCATTGTGCAACATACTGTGCCGATTGTCTATTTGCTTTCGCAAAAATTATCGGAACTGCTTGGTTTGGCCGTAATAAAATACATTAAAGAGCAAACCCAGCTCTAACTTGAAACTGGTGGGATTTCATCACTCACCTCGTCATTCCAGCTTTTGTGCAACCACAGCCAAGAATTAAAATCAATCAAGAATAGAGCCCACTTAGAACGGTGTTCGAGGAAAACTCCACACAAAGCGACCCCTTCAAAGATCAAGTCGATTAAGTCCATGAGTGCGGGTCCCTGTTATCTAACACACCCATAGGTCCCTACTACTCAAGTATACCGAGCTCGTAAGTGGCCTCCTTGATTGTCTGTCGGATTAGCTAGTGTCGGATTAGGAACACGAACCAACCCTAGCTCCTCTTCTGGGAAAACTCATCTTCACGCTTGACAAATCCGGTTAGTCTGGGGCGTACTTAAGTCAGCCGATGTGCCACACGTCTGTCTAGGCTTCGGATTATCTTGCAGTCAACTTGAGTTAGTACTAGCGGATTTGCTTTGAAGAGTGTATCCTGGTGAGAACCTACAGAGTGAAAAGTTAGTCCGGCGGGTATTTGAAGATAAACCAGTGGTCCGCCCACTGTCATAATCTACACTAGCCCTACACTAACAAGATAATTCATAATACTATCCTGATTGTTTAGGTTAAGAATATCTGTTGCTTTGTGTGCATCATCTAGGCTCATTTGGTTTCATACACCTCTTACCGACTCAAGAGGCTTGCTCTTTCAGCACATGCCCGCTTGGACTAGATCCAATCGTAGATTGATTCGATCTGAGAATCATTCTCTTACAGTGGAGTCTTCCACTATTCATCATCCCTCCCCCTTTCCTCCCCACTCTTCCAGAGAAAATACCTTCATCGTCATGGCAGACGAACGTCCCCTCATCGAGACGTATGCGCCGATCTCAGCCAACCTGCCATCATGCATTGTTCTTCCACCTACTACGGCGGTACAATTCGAGATCAGGCCGCAAACTATTCAAATGCTGCCAAATTTTAGAGGTCTCCCCAGAGAAGACCCCTATTCCCATATCAGGGAATTTCAACATGTCATCCTGCTCTTTAGAAATCAGAATCTTGATGATGACAATGTTAGATGATATTCGCTCAAAAGTGCTTATTATAAGCAATTATCCTTTTAGCGTTATCGCACTCTCCTACGTAAAAGGCTCTATTTATCTACTTTTCTACGTAAGAGTCTCTTCTGTTGCGTAGAACACACTTTTCTGGACGAAATGGTATATTTGCATGCATTAAACACATTTTTGGAAGTCTAGATATTAAGCCGTTCTGATAAAGTCTCATTACGCGCTTCTTCTGTCGCAGGAAACCCCGATGGGACGATTCTCAAGACTTGTGGGCCCAAATCGATCATGAAAGCCCATTATCAAAGCTTAAAGAGCCCACATGCTATGACTAGAAGATATGGGCCAAATATGGGCTGAATAAGAGGACCAAAAAGCCGGCCCAAAGAACGAAGAGAGTAGGAGAGCCAATGACCAAGAGACGGACCAAAGCGTTTAAAGCCACATGAGTCAGCAAAGAATGATGGTCGACTCTACTGGAGAAGCGTGAGGATGGTCACAGTGAAGACCAGGGTTCCAGACCCTCCGCCAGTACTTTTTTCCATTTTTTTTGATACTTTTTCTCTCATCTCTCCTTATTCTCTCTCTTTCTTCATCTCTCGATCCTCGAATCTACTGACCTAACCCCAGAACTCCTGTCTATCAGCTCTATCTCATCTCCCTTAGCTTTCTGACCGTTGGATCTTCAATCGGACCGTTGGATCTCTCTAGATCCGTCGATCTACCAATCTGGGTCCCAATCAAGTCACCATCCATCCGATCGCCTTCAGAATGCCTGTCACATCATCTTGTGAGACGATGGACATCATCAGTCCATGTGGGCCAGTAGCCGGGCCCATCATCATCGACCCGCTGTCCGACCAGTTAGTGGACCCCGCGAATTTCAAAAATAATTTTAATTAAATGGGGGGTCCACTAATTGGGGAGATTCCCCATAGAAAAGTAGGTTTTTACTTAAAAAAAAAAAAAATATATTTTTTATTTTCAAAAAATACCCTATTTCCATTAATGGAAATAGGGAGCTTTATAAGATGAGGGAGAAGGGTTCGTTCGAACCTTAATCCCCCCCCTTTCTCTTCCTCTCCTTCCCCCTATCCTTTCCCTTCTTCCCCGCGTTCTTTTTTCTCCTCTTCTTCCTCCTTTCTTCTTCGTCTTCTTCCCTATCCTTCGCCGGAGTTGCAGGTTTGCAACTCCGGCCGTTCTCCTTCTTCTTCTTCTTCTTCTTCTTCTTCTTCTTCTTCTTCTTCTTCTGCTCCTTGTCCTCGTTTTTCTTCATTTTGAAGCTCGCCGGACTGGTTCGTCTTCTCCGGCGAGCTCCTCTTAGATCACCCCCATCTTCTCTGTCTCCCTCCGTTATTCTTCATCTATTATTCTCTTTGCTGCGTGAGGCAGCAACGCAGCACCCCCTACAACGTTCCAACAGCCTGCTGCAACTCTCCATCCACCCTTTACCGGAGTTGCAGATTAGCAACTCCGGCCATCTCCTACCTGCGTGCTGATCTGCACACCATCTTCTCCATTTCCCAGCAACGAACAGCAACGCCTTGCTGCTGCCTCTTCACCACAGTCATCGCCAACCACCACCACGTTGCTACTACTCCAAGTCACACCCCCAGCTTGCTGCCATTACCGCCTCCTTCACAAACCGAACTCCTCTCTCCACGAGTGCAACCAAGCGCCAATCCTCTCCATCATACTCTCTCCATAGCCTTGTTGCCCGGACGGCAACATCACCACCTGCAACTCTCATCTCGTGGATGGGAGTTGCTGCTGCAACCACCCTCAGTCCTCCATGTTGCAGTCTTGCAACACCCACCAAATCCCTCCACCCTTGCCAGCATCTTCCACCTCTCTCCAATCCCAACCGCTGCACTCAACCTTGGCGCCTCCATTGGTGGATCATTCACCTGCACTTCACAGTCTTCACTGATATCTAAAGCCTCCCTGCAAGCATCTTCATCACACGGATCAAAATCTACATAACCAAACGGTGGTGTTCAAAATCAGTGCCGATTTCTGCAAAGCAAGGGCACCACGTGCTCCCTTCAAGACCCAGCACCAGCAGGTGCACCATTTTTGATGCCCCTGGACTGGTGCGCCTCACCTACTAGCAGTAGCCCTCACCTTCTCAACCGAACTGCCAATGGCTACCATTTAGCAACCAGACTGCTAGTTTTCTCCACTACTCTCCTGGCCGTGGGTGAACTAAACCATCATGCTTGCAGCTCCATCAACCATTCGGTTGCTGCCTTGACCATCAATGGTAAGTCTTCTCCCTTAAGATCTCTCTTAATCTCTTTTATCTCTCTAGCTTTTAGGATATTTTCTCACTTTCTTTCTCTCTCTCTCTAGGCTTATTTTGTTTAAAACTCATTTTCTCTCTCTATCTTTCTCACTAATTCTTCCTCTTTCTCTCTCTACCTACCTTCATCTATCTAGATTTATTTTCTTCCTCTAAAAACCACTTTCTCTCTCTAGTTCTCTCTTTCTCTCTCTAGTTTGTTTTTTTTTATGCTTTATAATTTAGTTATTTTTACTTGAGTGTAAGAGACATGTTCGATTGAATGAAGTTGATTTGAATAAAATTATGTCCATTCTCTGCAAATTTTTTATCATTTTATGTTCATTATTACGCTAACCCGACTAATACCGAGTGCGGATCGACATCCGACACGAGCCACTATGCAAAACTGCTCATTTTACAGGTTAAATGTCTCGGATAAATTAAAAATGTGTTGAAGTTAGGGTCGTTCTTTCAACGACGGAAAAACCCTACTTTCATTAGACTGAGAGTTTTTCGTTTCTCTCTAAAGGATAGAGCCTCGGACTGGCTTTACTCTCTTCCTGCGGATTCTATCACAAGTTGGAAAGAACTTGTAGGAAAATTTATGTCCAAATTTTACCCCATGACTCGTACTAATCAAATGAAACAACTCATACAGGACTTCCGACAAAAGTCCAATGAGAAATTTTATGAAGCTTGGGAACGATTCCAGGATCATCTGACCAAGTGTCCACATCACAGTATCGACAAAGGCAGTCTGGTTCACATTTTCTACAAGGGACTTACTGATGAGTCCCGCACTATGGTTGAGTCCATGTGCCAAGGAAAATTCATGCATAATACTCCTATTGAAGCGTACAAATTTTTGGGAGAATTAAGTGAAAATTCCCAGCATTGGACGATTGACAATGACTTCAGTCGAAATACTCCGGTCCTGAAAACTAATATGGGAAATGAAGCAAAGGTTGACCCTGAACTCAAATCCCTCATTCAAGAGTTGACCAAGTCAGTCTCTGCCCTGGCTGTGTCTGTAAACAAGCCTGTTCACCATTCTGCCCCAGTCATGAATATAGGTCAAGAGAACCTCATGGAACCCTGTAATATCTGTTTACAGCCCTCCCACTCTACTGAAAATTGTCCTTTAAATGACGGATGTGCCCCTCCACTCCAAGAAGAAGTTTGTGCATTTAATACCTTTAAACCACCTACCCAGAACTCGTATAGCCAAACATACCATCCTGATACGAGAAATCATCCTAACTTCTCCTAGAGGCAGCAGTCTGCTCCACAGCAAAGACCTGCGCAGAGCACATATCCTCCTGGGTTCAATCAACCCAACAGGCAATACCAACAGGGACAATACCAACAGGGACAGTACCAACAGAGTCAAAACCAGACGAGTCAATACCCGTCTAATCAGAATCGATCATTCCAGCAAGGACAATACTCTGGTCAACAGGCACCTAATCAGAATCCCCAGAATCTGCAGTTAAGTCAAACTGCACCTCAATCCTACAATTATTCTGCCCCTATGAGCTCAAATCGTGAAATGGTTGCTCAAGCTGCTCCTAAACCCGGTCTAGAAGACCTCTTATCACAATTTATTGTGCAGCAAACCCAGTCCATGCAGCGCCTAGAGCAGCGTCTCGGGAATTTAGAAGCTGAGAAAGCCAAAGGCATCTTCCCTAGCCAACTGATATTCGCTCAAAAGTGCTTATTTTAAGCAATTATCCTTTTAGCGTTATTGTATTCTCCTACGTAAAATACTCTATTTACCTACTTTTCTACGTAAGAGTCTCTTCTGTTGCGTAGAACACACTTTTCTGGACGAAATGGTATATTTGCATGCATTAAACACATTTTCGGAAGTCTAAATATTAAGCCGTTCTGATAAAGTCTCATTACGCGCTTCTTCTGTCGCAGGAAACCCCGATGGGACGATTCTCGAGACTTGTGGGCCCAAATCGATCATGAAAGCCCATTCTCAAAGCTTAACAAGCCCACATGCTATGACTAGAAGATATGGGCCAAATATGGGCTGAATAAGAGGACCAAAAAGCCAGCCCAAAGAACGAAGAGAGTAGGAGAGCCAATGACCAAGAGACGGACCAAAGCGTTTAAAGCCACATGAGTCAGTAAAGAATGATGGTCGACTCTGCTGGAGAAGCGTGAGGATGGTCACAGTGAAGACCAGGGTTCTAGACCCTCCGCCAGTGTTTTTTTCCATTTTTTTTTATACTTTTTCTCTCATCTCTCCTTATTCTCTCTCTCTCTTCATCTCTCGATCCTCGAATCTACTGACCTAACCACAGAACTCCTGCCTATCAGCTCTATCTCATCTCCCTTAGCTTTCTGACCATTGGATCTTCCATCGGACCGTTGGATCTTCAATCGGACCGTTGGATCCCTCTAGATCCGTCGATCTACCAATCTGGGTCCCAATCAAGTCAAAATCCATCCGATCGCCTTCAGAATGCCTGTCACATCATCTTGTGAGACGATGGACATCATCAGTCCATGTGGGCCAGTAGCCGGGCCCATCATCATCGACCCGCTATCCGACCAGTTAGTGGATCCCGCGAATTTCAAAAATAATTTTAATTAAATGGGGGGGTCCACTAATTGGGGAGATTCCCCATAGAAAAGTAGGTTTTTCTTCTTCTTCTTCTTCTTCTTCTTCTTCTTCTTCTTCTTCTTCTTCTTCTTCTTCTCCTTCCCTTGCTCCTCCTCTTCTTGCTCTACTTCGTCTTCATCTTAAAGCTCGCCGGAGAAGGACCCTAACTTCAACACATTTGTAATTTTTATCCGATTATCCTGCAAAATTGATAGATTTGTATAGGGATTCGTGTCGGATGTCGATCCGCACTCGGGATTAGTCGGATTAGCGCGAATAAGAACAAAAACTGACGGACCATCACAAGAAATAATAGATAAAAACAAACTTCATCATTCATTAATCAAAATGTCCTTACAATATTTGAATTAGCAACAGTCAAAGCCAGACTAAAAGAAAACATTCTAGAGAGAGAAAAATATAAGGAGAATAGGTAGAGAGAGAAAATGAGAGAGATAGAAAGTGGAGAAAATAGGGAGAGAAACTAATGAGGAGAAGAGAGAGAGAGAGAGAACTCACTCTTTAGAAACTTACCTTGGCCAGTCGATCTTTGATGGAGGTGACTCTCTAGAGGTTCAACAGGTCGAAGGGGACACGTGAGATGGTGGAGAAAATAGCATGAAGAACATGTCCGACCAGCAAGGGGAAACTCTCGGCCACGTTAGATACGTGATTGTTGATCCATCCAAAGAGAGGAGCGGTGCAACTGGGGTTTTCCCAGCGTGGATTAGTAGGCCAGCAAGCCGTGGACTGGTGGTGGAAGGATTGCGGCAAGATTTGTGAGTTGCCGAGAATGATGATGCAGGCCGTCGTCGTCCAGCAGTCTTTAATGGTGGAGAATATGGTGCTGTTGCACCCTACCAGGTGGAACGTGAAGGAGATGAGAGTGGCGGTGTTGGGTGGAGAAGGAAGAGAATCATAGGTCTGCAACTCTCAACCGAAGTTGTAGGCGGAGATTTCAACTGTAGGCGGTGGTGGAGGCGCACCGATGGTGATGATGACCGTGCATGCACGGTGTTGCAGCAGGTGGGGGCATTTTTAATGGTGGTTTGGAGATGGTGGAAAGACAGACCTGCGACTCATCGTTGCAGGTCAGTCTTGATAGAAGAAATGGAGGGAGACCTCGTGGAGGACCTGCTAGAGCATGGATAGCACCAGTGTTCACTGGAGTTGCAGGCGTTAATGGCGGTGAGAAGAAAAAAACCAGTCCGGCGTGTGAAGGATGACGGTGGTGGAAGTGAACGGTGCAGGCAGTGATGGATGGTGCTGCTCGCCTTTGCAGACGCAGGAAGAGAGAGGAATAGACGAAGAAGAACGGAGGGAGACGGAGAAAAGGAGGTGGTCCAAGAGGAGCTCGCCGGAAAAGATGAACCAGTCCGGCGAGCTTTAAGATGAAGACGAAGTAGAGCAAGAAGAGGAGGAGCAAGGGAAGGAGAAGAAGAAGAAGAAGAAGAAGAAGAAGAAGAAAACGAAGAGGAAGAAGAAGGATAGGAGGAAGATGACCAGATGGCCGGAGTTGCAGGCAACTCCGGCGAAGACGTGAAGAAGATGAAGAGAAGGAAAAACGAGAAAGAAGAAAGGAGGAGGAAGATGGGGCCAAAAACGAGGGGAAGAGTAAAGGGGAAGGAGAGGAGAAGAAAAGAGGGGGATTAGCGTTCGAACAAACCCTTCTCCTTCCTCTTATAAAGCTCCCTATTTCCATTAATGGAAATAGGGTATTTTTTAAAAAAAAAAAAAATTTTAAAATATTTTTTTTATTTAAAAAATACCCTATTTCCATTAATGGAAATAGGGAGCTTTATAAGAGGAAGGAGAAGGGTTTGTTCGAACCCTAATCCCCCTCTTTTCTTCTCCTCTCCTTCCCCTTTACTCTTCCCCTCGTTTTTGGCCCCATCTTCCTCCTCCTTTCTTCTTTCTCGTTTTTCCTTCTCTTCATCTTCTTCACGTCTTCGCCGGAGTTGCCTGCAACTCCGGCCATCTGGTCATCTTCCTCCTATCCTTCTTCTTCCTCTTCGTTTTCTTCTTCTTCTTCTTCTTCTTCTTCTTCTTCTTCTTCTCCTTCCCTTGCTCCTCCTCTTCTTGCTCTACTTCGTCTTCATCTTAAAGCTCGCCGGAGAAGGACCCTAACTTCAACACATTTGTAATTTTTATCCGATTATCCTGCAAAATTGATAGATTTGTATAGGGATTCGTGTCGGATGTCGATCCGCACTCGGGATTAGTCGGATTAGCGCGAATAAGAACAAAAACTGACGGACCATCACAAGAAATAATAGATAAAAACAAACTTCATCATTCATTAATCAAAATGTCCTTACAATATTTGAATTAGCAACAGTCAAAGCCAGACTAAAAGAAAACATTCTAGAGAGAGAAAAATATAAGGAGAATAGGTAGAGAGAGAAAATGAGAGAGATAGAAAGTGGAGAAAATAGGGAGAGAAACTAATGAGGAGAAGAGAGAGAGAGAGAGAACTCACTCTTTAGAAACTTACCTTGGCCAGTCGATCTTTGATGGAGGTGACTCTCTAGAGGTTCAACAGGTCGAAGGGGACACGTGAGATGGTGGAGAAAATAGCATGAAGAACATGTCCGACCAGCAAGGGGAAACTCTCGGCCACGTTAGATACGTGATTGTTGATCCATCCAAAGAGAGGAGCGGTGCAACTGGGGTTTTCCCAGCGTGGATTAGTAGGCCAGCAAGCCGTGGACTGGTGGTGGAAGGATTGCGGCAAGATTTGTGAGTTGCCGAGAATGATGATGCAGGCCGTCGTCGTCCAGCAGTCTTTAATGGTGGAGAATATGGTGCTGTTGCACCCTACCAGGTGGAACGTGAAGGAGATGAGAGTGGCGGTGTTGGGTGGAGAAGGAAGAGAATCATAGGTCTGCAACTCTCAACCGAAGTTGTAGGCGGAGATTTCAACTGTAGGCGGTGGTGGAGGCGCACCGATGGTGATGATGACCGTGCATGCACGGTGTTGCAGCAGGTGGGGGCATTTTTAATGGTGGTTTGGAGATGGTGGAAAGACAGACCTGCGACTCATCGTTGCAGGTCAGTCTTGATAGAAGAAATGGAGGGAGACCTCGTGGAGGACCTGCTAGAGCATGGATAGCACCAGTGTTCACTGGAGTTGCAGGCGTTAATGGCGGTGAGAAGAAAAAAACCAGTCCGGCGTGTGAAGGATGACGGTGGTGGAAGTGAACGGTGCAGGCAGTGATGGATGGTGCTGCTCGCCTTTGCAGACGCAGGAAGAGAGAGGAATAGACGAAGAAGAACGGAGGGAGACGGAGAAAAGGAGGTGGTCCAAGAGGAGCTCGCCGGAAAAGATGAACCAGTCCGGCGAGCTTTAAGATGAAGACGAAGTAGAGCAAGAAGAGGAGGAGCAAGGGAAGGAGAAGAAGAAGAAGAAGAAGAAGAAGAAGAAGAAAACGAAGAGGAAGAAGAAGGATAGGAGGAAGATGACCAGATGGCCGGAGTTGCAGGCAACTCCGGCGAAGACGTGAAGAAGATGAAGAGAAGGAAAAACGAGAAAGAAGAAAGGAGGAGGAAGATGGGGCCAAAAACGAGGGGAAGAGTAAAGGGGAAGGAGAGGAGAAGAAAAGAGGGGGATTAGGGTTCGAACAAACCCTTCTCCTTCCTCTTATAAAGCTCCCTATTTCCATTAATGGAAATAGGGAGCTTTATAAGAGGAAGGAGTGGAAATAGGGAGCTTTATAAGAGGAAGGAGAAGGGTTTGTTCGAACCCTAATCCCCCTCTTTTCTTCTCCTCTCCTTCCCCTTTACTCTTCCCCTCGTTTTTGGCCCCATCTTCCTCCTCCTTTCTTCTTTCTCGTTTTTCCTTCTCTTCATCTTCTTCACGTCTTCGCCGGAGTTGCCTGCAACTCCGGCCATCTGGTCATCTTCCTCCTATCCTTCTTCTTCTTCTTCGTTTTCTTCTTCTTCTTCTTCTTCTTCTTCTTCTCCTTCCCTTGCTCCTCCTCTTCTTGCTCTACTTCGTCTTCATCTTAAAGCTCGCCGGACTGGTTCATCTTTTCCGGCGAGCTCCTCTTGGACCACCTCCTTTTCTCCGTCTCCCTCCGTTCTTCTTCGTCTATTCCTCTCTCTTCCTGCGTCTGCAAAGGCGAGCAGCACCATCCATCACTGCCTGCACCGTTCACTTCCACCACCGTCATCCTTCACACGCCGGACTGGTTTTTTTCTTCTCACCGCCATTAACGCCTGCAACTCCAGTGAACACTGGTGCTATCCATGCTCTAGCAGGTCCTCCACGAGGTCTCCCTCCATTTCTTCTATCAAGACTGACCTGCAACGATGAGTCGCAGGTCTGTCTTTCCACCATCTCCAAACCACCATTAAAAATGCCCCCACCTGCTGCAACACCGTGCATGCACGGTCATCATCACCATCGGTGCGCCTCCACCACCGCCTACAGTTGAAATCTCCGCCTACAACTTCGGTTGAGAGTTGCAGACCTATGATTCTCTTCCTTCTCCACCCAACACCGCCACTCTCATCTCCTTCACGTTCCACCTGGTAGGGTGCAACAGCACCATATTCTCCACCATTAAAGACTGCTGGACGACGACGGCCTGCATCATCATTCTCGGCAACTCACAAATCTTGCCGCAATCCTTCCACCACCAGTCCACGGCTTGCTGGCCTACTAATCCACGCTGGGAAAACCCCAGTTGCACCGCTCCTCTCTTTGGATGGATCAACAATCACGTATCTAACGTGGCCGAGAGTTTCCCCTTGCTGGTCGGACATGTTCTTCATGCTATTTTCTCCACCATCTCACGTGTCCCCTTCGACCTGTTGAACCTCTAGAGAGTCACCTCCATCAAAGATCGACTGGCCAAGGTAAGTTTCTAAAGAGTGAGTTCTCTCTCTCTCTCTCTTCTCCTCATTAGTTTCTCTCCCTATTTTCTCCACTTTCTATCTCTCTCATTTTCTCTCTCTACCTATTCTCCTTATATTTTTCTCTCTCTAGAATGTTTTCTTTTAGTCTGGCTTTGACTGTTGCTAATTCAAATATTGTAAGGACATTTTGATTAATGAATGATGAAGTTTGTTTTTATCTATTATTTCTTGTGATGGTCCGTCAGTTTTTGTTCTTATTCGCGCTAATCCGACTAATCCCGAGTGCGGATCGACATCCGACACGAATCCCTATACAAATCTATCAATTTTGCAGGATAATCGGATAAAAATTACAAATGTGTTGAAGTTAGGGTCCTTCTCTCAACGACGGAAAAATCCTACTTTCACCAACCTATTGCAAATCCTAAAGGGAATGTCAAGGGTGCAGTTTATGAGGTCGGTTCCCAGTCACAGAGTCCAAACTACCAAGGAGAGGTACAAGCTGTAACCACACTCCGATCTGGAAAGACTGTGGATATGGGAGTAAAAGAACCATCAGAGCCATCTCCTGATCCTATTCCTAAACCGAGCACAGAGGAACACATTTCAAAATCCACCTCTGATGCTGTGAAGCCTGCACCAAAATCTACAATCCCAGTGCAGAGATATCAGGCGAAGGACAAATCTATTTGTCGGATTAAGCCTCCCTTCCCGGACAGGCTTGTCCAAGACAAAAGAGATCAGCAATTTTCAGAGATCTTAGACGTTTTCAAAGACGTCCAAATCAATATCCCCTTCCTATCTGCTATCAAACAGATCCCTTCCTATGCCAAATTCCTGAAAGAATTATGCACTGTCAAACGGCGTACGCATGTACCCAAAGATGCCTTTTTGGCAGAAAAAGCTACAGCGTTCATCCAACGCAACAGTGTAATTAAGCATAAAGATCCGGGAAGTCCTACTGTGCAGTGTGAAATCGGTGATAACTTTAGTTGCACAGCTTTGTTGGACTTAGGAGCTAGTGTAAATCTCATACCGTTTTCGGTATACCAACAGTTAGGCCTCAAGGATATGAAGCCAACAAAAATCACTCTGAAGCTGGCCGACTAGTCCATAAAAATTCCATGAGGAATTATTGAAGATGTCCTAGTGAAAGTAGCTGACTTTTACTACCCTGTAGACTTCATCATCCTCGACACAACCCTGTCAGGATAATCGGATCCCGGTCATTCTAGGCCGACCGTTCCTTGCTACAGCAAATGCACACATCGGGTGTAGGGACGGGAATATGTCAATTGCCTTCGGCAACCTAAAGGCTGAAGTTAACATCTTTCGACTTATGCGACAGGATGCCGATCGCGATGTGACAGATGAAATGTATGCCGTTGAGAGTCTAATTCAGGACTCCACCGAAGATATCTTGAAACAGTGCCAAGAGCACTTTGATTCTGACTTCCAATGGGAGTCAGCAATTTTTGAGGATTATACTATCCAAGAGTCAGTTACACTGATTTCTACTCCTCCTCCTATTGTTGAGTATGAGCCTCTGCTAACCATGATCAGAGATCCTACTGCTGTCAACTCTATCTCGGTAGAGGAGGAAGAATCAAGCTCCACTGAACAGAAACTCGAGCTTAAACCTCTACCCTCTGAACTATCTTATGCTTATCTTGGTCCTGAAGAGACTTATCCTATCATCATTGCTTCTGCCCTATCTGCGTCCCAAAAAGAGAGACTGATTATGTTGCTAAAGAAGCACAAATCAGCCATAGGATGGACCATTGATGACATTCGTGGGATAGACCCTTCTGTGTGTCAACATCACATTTATCTTGAAGACGACTCTAAGACGTCTAGAGAGCACCAGAGGAGGTTAAATCCAGTCCTAAAAGAAGTAGTACGGGATGAAATTCTAAAATTGCTAGATGCGGGTATCATTTACCCCATCTTTGATAGCAAATGGGTGAGTCCAATCCATGTCGTACCTAAGAAGGCGGGTTTCACCGTTGTAGAAAATGATCAAGGCGAAATGGTAACCCAGCGCTTAAAGAAAGGATGGAGAGTCTGTATTGACTACAGACGGCTAAATACCAACACTCGGAAAGACCATTTCCCTCTCCCATTCATTGATCAGATGTTGGAACGTCTAGCAGGTCATTCCTACTATTGTTTCCTAGATGGTTACTCGGGATATAATCAGATTCCCATTGCACCCGAGGACCATGAGAAGACCACGTTCACCTGTCCCTTTGGCACTTTTGCCTACAGTCGCATGCCTTTTGGCCTCTGCAATGCACCTGCGACTTTTCAAAGGTGTATGATGAGTATATTTTCGGACATGGTCGAACGGTTCTTAGAAGTTTTCATGGATGATTTCTCCGTCTTTGGATCCTCTTTCGATGACTGTCTCCAACATCTGAGTCTAGTACTCGCAAGATCTCAGGATAAGCGACTTGTCCTAAATTGGGAAAAATGCCACTTCATGGTAAAGAAAGGAATCGTGCTAGGACATGTCATTTCTGACAAGGGTATTGAGGTCGACAAAGCTAAGATTGATATTATCTCGACCCTACCAATTCCTAAATCTGTGCGTGATATTCGATCTTTTCTTGGACATGGAGGATTCTACAGGAGATTCATTAAGGATTTCTCCCAGATAGCTCGACCCCTATGTAGTCTTCTGGCTAAAGATAGCCCTTTTGACTTCAATGCTGACTGTGCAAAGGCATTCGAGCGTCTTAAATCTGAGCTTACTTCTGCGCCCATCATCCGCCCTCCTGATTGGACCATACCTTTTGAGGTGATGTGTGACGCATCCGACTATGCTCTTGGAGCAGTTTTGGGCCAAAGAGTCAACAAAATGCCACATGTGATATACTATGCGAGTAAGACTTTAAACTCGGCTCAGTTAAACTACTCCACTACTGAAAAAGAGCTTCTGGCCGTTGTTTTTGCTCTGGATAAATTCAGACCATACTTATTGGCCACTAAAGTCATAGTTTATACGGATCATGCGGCTCTGAGATATCTAATGTCTAAAAAGGAGACGAAGCCGAGATTGATAAGATGGATCCTTCTATTACAGGAATTCGATCTAGAGATCAGGGACAAGAAAGGAACTGAGAATGTTGTGGCTGATCACTTGTCAAGGCTGACTTTAGAGTCTAATTTTGAATCTCAGCCCATTCTCGAGACTTTTCCTGACGAACAATTGTTCGCTATCTCCGTCACCCCATGGTATGCTGACATTGTCAATTACCTAGTGACGGAGGAAATACCATCTCATTGGTCAAAATAGGACAAAAATCAATTCCTGGCAAGAGTTAAGTATTACTCTTGGGATGAGCCTTATTTATATAAATACTGTCCTGACCAGATTATTCGTCTCTGTGTCCCTGAATCTCAGCAATTAAACATCTTGTCCTCTTGTCATGACCAACCATGTGGTGGTCACTTTAGTTCTAAAAAGACGGCTGAGAAAATCCTACAATGTGGATTCTACTGGCCTTCTCTGTTTCGAGAAACACATATCTACTGCAAGGCTTGCCCAAATTGTCAAAACCTTGGCAGAATTTCTCAGAGAAATATGATGCCCTTGAACCCTATTCAAGTCGATGAGATATTCGATATGTGGGGTATTGATTTCATGGGGCCCTTTCCTATATCCAATGGTTTCCAATTTATCCTCCTAGCTGTGGACTATGTGTCTAAGTGGATTGAGGCAATTCCTACAAGAACCAATGACCATCAAGTTGTGGTGAGATTTTTTAGGGAGTACATTTTCACAAGATTCGGAGCCCCAAAAGCCATTATAAGTGATGGGGGTAGCCATTTCTGCAATAGAGTTTTTGAAAATTTAATGAAAAAGTATGGTGTAACTCATAAGGTTGCCCTTGCTTACCATCCGCAGACCAGCGGTCAGGTCGAGGTCTCCAATCGGCAAATCAAGCAGATACTGGAGAAGACAGTCAATACAACTCGTAAAGACTGGTCTACACGCCTCTCAGATGCTCTATGGGCTTACCGAACAGCTTATAAAACTCCCTTGAATATGTCTCCATACCGGTTGGTTTATGGTAAACCTTGTCATCTCCCTGTTGAGATTGAGCATCGCGCCCTATGGGCGATCAAAAAACTTAATTTCGACTTAGACGCAGCAGGAGAGGAAAGGAATTTACAACTCAATGAATTGGATGAACTGAGAAATGATTCATATGCCTTGTCAAAAAAGTATAAAGATAAAATGAAATGGATACATGACAAGAGCATTCTTAGGAAGGATTTCCACCAGGGACAGAAGGTCTTACTTTATAATTCTAGACTTCACATCTTCCCTGGAAAATTGAAGTCCCGATGGTCAGGCCCATTTGTTGTTACTGATGTCAAGCCCTATGGGGCTATAACTGTTGAGAATCCGAAGGATAATTCAACCTTCCAGGTCAATGGACAGCGTCTCAAACCTTTTCAAGAATTAGACGTGTCATCTATTGAAACCTTCGAGATAGATCTTATTGATCCAATATATGAAGACTGATGTTTCTGTCAGTCTCTCTGAGCTCCAACTTAGTTGGGGGTGAATTTCACCCCCGTTGTGTCTGGCTGAAGACATAAAACTTAGCGCTTTCGGAAAGGCAATTCCGGTATTCCTAGAAGTCATTGAGTCACATGCATAATTCTTATATTTCATATATTATTATGGCTATACAGGTACAATTCCTCTCACTACCATCAGGTATCACCAAATATCAGTCATACTGGTATAACTCTTCCTCTAACATGCATCACATTCAGAGTTTACATACATTTTTGTCCCGGTCTGAGCACCGAGGATGGTGCTGTATTTCAGTTGGGGGTGGGGATTTATCAAAACTCATGTCTTCATAAAAAATAAAAAAAAAAATAAAAAAAAAAAAAAATTTTGAGAAAAATGAGAAAAAGATGTATTTTGGGGTGATAACCTGTGTTTTCCAAAGTTTTCTGAGTACTTTCGAAATGCTTTTCAAATCCTTTACAATGATGAGTACAAAATTTTCGGAAAGTCTATTTATTGAAAAGGATGTCTGTTTTGAAAAATCACTTATTAGCTCTTCATTCAGTTTGAAAGCAAACATTACTACAGTGGATTGAAAAATCTTTGAAAACTCAGATTCAGCAAAAATGTTCACATATCAACGTCAGAATTATCCAAAGTTTAGATTATCCAGAGATCCAAGAAGGACAATTGTGGAGACCTAACCCAGTGAGCTTTTGATCTTTTCATTATTTCTAAGGGTAATAAAATTATTCTGAGTCACAAGATGACTCACAATTCTTCTACTTCCCAAATATTTCCATTGAGTGATCTCATTAACCCTTGCTTTAGTCATGGAACTCAGAACGACATCATATTCGGATTATTACAGAAAGAATCTTCTCTATATCCATTCGAGACATTGAAGATGAAAGTACAAACCCTAGAAAATGATATAGGCCATCTTTCTAACCAATCAGACTTTTTAGCTTCCCTAAACATCTATACCATTAGAAACTATTTTTGAGCCTTTTGATGAAAACCTTTTCTTGTTAAACCCATCAACCAAAAACCCAATCCCAAAAAGAGTTCAATACGATAACCTACTTTTGAGAGGGATCAAAGAGTATTTGGTATGATTACACCAAGAAAAGAAAAGAAAACAAATGTTTTGTGCTGAAAAGAAACATGATCAGAAAAAAAGAACGAAAGGAAAAAGAATTTGAAAAAGGTTGAAGAATATCCAAAAAGACAAAAATTGGAGAAAGGAAAGAAGAAAAATCAAGGAAATATTACCCTTGGAAAAAAATTGCAAAGAATAGTGAGATACCCTCTCAGAATTTTTGAATACCAGAATATCCTTCTTTTCTGAACCTATCATAAGCCTTAATATAACCTATATAAGTCCTATTTGATTCTAGATTTGTACCATCATCAAGTGTGGAGAATGGAGAAAAGAGAAATTATAGAGTTTGATCCGACGTTCTTAAGTGATATGACATTCCAATCATGAGATCTTAAATCTTCTTATACCTTCCATTCAAGAACTATATATGTGAGACGTTTGCCAGTTTTTATATTCATCTCCTCACATATAGTTTGAGAGAAAAGTATAAAACCATTTCTGAGTGATTCACTTCTGAGTGGTATACAAGTGAGGATTGAGGTCGAGGCATAGATTCTCTAAGGAGATCCAAATATCTTTACTACCAGATAAGGATGATGTTGAACACACACACACACTGAGTCTGAGTAATCTTTTGTTTGAAGGTCCATTTGTAGAAGTGTTGTATTTTGCTGATTAGTTCTAATTTGTGAATGATTTCTTGCATCCTTGAAATAATCGGACAAAACGGAATTTTTCTGAGTAATGCAAATAAGTTTTCTAGCATGTTCTGCCAAGCCCTTTTTAGCTCACTTATTTCGCAATAATTGCCAAGGATTGTCAATATGCTAGTTGGGGGTTGTGATATTCGCTCAAAAGTGCTTATTTTAAGCCATTATCCTTATAGCGATGTCGCATTCTCCTACGTAAAAACTTGTCTTTTCGTCGACTTTTTCACGTAAGAGTTTCTTCCGATGCGTAGAGCGCAATCTTTAAACGAAAATCGACTATTTGCATGAAATATACGCATTTCGGATAGTCTAGATATGAAGCTGTTTTGATTAAGTCTCATTACGTGCTTTTCTCTCGCAGGAAACCCGATCGGGCGATTTGAGAGACTTGCGGGCCCACGATCAACCATAGAAGCCTAATATTAAAGCTTAAGGAGTCAACAAGCTATGACAAGAAGATACCGGCCAAGTATGGGTCAAGTCAGAGGATCGTAGAGCCAGATAAAGAACCAAGAGAGAGGAAAAGCTGAAGACCAAGAGACGAGCTAAAGTGATTCAAAGCCGCACCAACTGACATAAAATGACGGCTTACGTAATTGGTAAAACCGACGGAAGATTACATTGAAGATCAGGGTTCATGACCCTCCGCCAGCTCTTTTGCCATTATTTTGTATTATTTTCTCTCTCCATCTCTCTAGACTCTAATATCTAACCTGTAGATCATCTCATCGTACCATTAGATCACCAGATCTACCATCTGATCCCCTTCTCCATGATCGAATTGCTTATATCTCACCATCTGATCCTTAGATCGATCATCATAACCCTCCGATCTCCATCATCTAACCTTATATCTTCTCTCCTTTAGCTTTATTCCATCTCTCATAGTTATTCGACCGTTAGATCATTCATCTGACCGTTGGATCTCTCCAGATCCTACGGTCCGCCAATTGTGGACCGAGTCAAACCACCACCTCATCTCATCCAATTATCATAGTTCCATCATCTAACAGCCCCCATGGCCAAGTGGCCCACAAGCAAATTGGAAGCCCACGGCCTTGTAACCCGTCCTAGAGCCCATGGTGTTTTGGGCTCATTTACCACTTTTTCCCCTACCGGCCAAACGCACCCTAACCCATGGCCTTACAAGAGGCCCATATCCATTTGGCCCATTAGGGGCGCTTATCCTTGAGCCCATGCCCATGCCCATGACCCATACCCAATAACCTCATGGCCCAAAGCCCATTCCTTAAAAGCCCACACCACCTTTGCTTGAGAGAGAAATGGTCTTCACAAGACCAATTCTCCCTTAACCTCTCCAACTAATTCCACAATTCTCTCTCCTAGTCACTACTCCTCTCCTAAAAACTATAAGAGGAACCCACGGTTCCCTTAGAAGTTTGGTTCCTTCCCCCCTCTATTCTTTCCAACCTCTTCTTCTCTTAAACCTATCTCCATCCTTTAAACCCTCCAAGAAACTAGATTGCTAACAAGAAATACCTTTGTGTGCTCCTTCTCCTTGGTGTATTACACCTTCTCACCATTAATTCCGGCGAGAAGCTCGCCGGAATTGTTGCAAGCCACCTCCATTCTAGCTTCCAAGAGTTGCTCTCCATCCGTGAAGAAGAAAAAGAGGAACGTTTGCACCCTCTGCCCACGCTCTTATTCCTCTTAGCACGCACCACTGTGGTCTTCACCACGATCTCCATCCCACTCCATTAATTCCGGCGATCTCCCCATCATCTCCGGGAAACCTCTCACGGTTTGTTGTTCTAAAGACCAGCAACCTGCCCTTCACAATCCATTAAAAATCGGCGAAAGCTGCTACTTCTCCTTCTTCTTCTTCTTCTTCTTCTTCTTCTTCACTTACCGGAGTTGCAGCCTGCAACTCCGGCCGGCGCAACCAGCAAGTATCACCGGCTACCCCCTGTGTTGCTCCTCGTTCCTCTCCTAATCCTCTAACAAACTCGCCAGCACGTCTGGGCGAGTTTCACGTACGTTTCCCTCCCCCCTTCTCTTTCCTCCTTCTTCACATTCTTACCGGAGTTGCTGCTGCAACTCCGGCCGCCACCACGAGCAGCACCTTCACCGGTTGCACACAACGTACCCTGCAAGCCCGCACCAGTCTCCCTTGCAAGATCTGCCCTCCATTGCAAGCAGATCCTACAAGCTCCCCACGGTGCTAGCTTCATGCAACACACCGTTTCCATTCTCTCCAAAAACTCCGGTGAACTAGGCTGGGAATTGCAGCAACGCATTGCCTTCTTCTCCTCCATAGCTACCTCCTTGCAACCGAAAATCCAAACAGGTGCTACGGTCAAGGGATCCACCAACAGTGTGCACCATCCTCACATAAAACTCCTCTGTTTTCCACCGTCAAGAGCAACATCACTTTCTGTTTCTCAAAAGCGAACCACCATTGTTCTCTTCGGTCCTCCCATGCAACCTGCACCACCGTCCTCTCTTCTATAGGACGGTCATTCATTCTGGGATTCTAACCACTGTCTCCATAGGTCGAAAGTTGCAGTCGGTTTTCTCCTCTCCATTGCTAGCCACTCCTCCACATCTCCACCAAACGACAACACCTCCACCTACTGTTGTTGCTACCAGCACGTACAGCCAGCCTCCCTTGGATGCAACCACCTGTTGCACCATTCTCCTCCACGGATTGCACAACAGTGCATTATCTCAACATCATCACCTCTTGCTGGACCTACGGTGCACCACGTTGGATCACTACTTTGCTCCTTCTTGTGCACAATCTTCACCATTAGAGCAGCACCCTTGCATCTAGAATCCCATCCTCATGCATAGAGAAATCTCTAGAACCAATCTCATTCTGGAAAGTCTTGAAAAGGTAAATCTCTCTCTCTCTCTCTACCTAATTCCTCTTTCTAGAATTTGAGAGCATTCTCTCTCTAGGTTTTTCTCTCCACTTCTCTCATTTTCTCTCTCTACCTAACTTTTATCTCTCTTCTTTCTCACTCTATCAATCTATTTACATGCTTTTTTTAAAGTTTAGTGATTGTTTTTAGTTTGGATTAATTTCCACAGTTTTGTAAGGATTTTAATTAATTTATTTAATTTCATTCCATGTTATTTCGATCTTGTTATTTAATTATGCTAGTTCTTATTTAAAGGTTTTTCGTAGGTAAAAATATATTTCCAAAAGAGTATTTTAAAAATCGATTCATCATTCTCATCCCTTCACAATCATCTCAAGCAAATTTCTGTCATTATTGTTCTTATTTGCCTCTAACCCCGAGTGCGGACGATATCCGACACAAGCCACTGTGCAAGTCTGCTTATTTGCAGATTAAGTGAACCAATTCGGAGAAATTACAAATCTTGTTGAAATAAAGGGTTTCCGTAACCAACGACGCGGAAAAACCTGAATTTCAGCAGGCTGCTCCCTCATGCGACGATCTACTACTAGATTCTGCACATTCTTGGGTGCTAATTGCCTCTCTTGGAACGCAAAGAAACAATCCACTGTTGCTCGATCCAGCACCGTGGCCGAATATTGAGCTATGGCATCTACCACGGCGGAGCTTATGTGGCTCACATTTATATTGCGTGACATTGGTATCAGTCTTCCTACTCCGCTTACCTTGTTCTGTGACAATCTTAGTGCATTACACATGACTGTCAATCCGGTGTTTCATGCATGCACTAAACACATCGAAATTGACTACCACTTTGTCCGCGAAAAGGTGGCACTTGGCTCGTTAGTCATGTGTTTTGTCTCGTCCAAGCAACAAGTTGCTGACATCTTCACCAAGCCACTTCCTCGAGATGCCTTTCAAGATCTACGTCTCAAACTTGGCCTGTGGTTAGCTCCCCCGTCTAGTTTGCGGAAGGGTAATGAAGATGATGATCTGGCACCACCAGATTCTCTTCAATCAAAGGGTCCTCAATTTGAGGATTCTCATTAATCAAAGGATCCTGTGGATCTTTAGAGGAGCCTAAATAGAAAGTTAGCCTTTGTGTATATATGAGAATATATTTAGTGTAATTGAGAATATATTCAGTGTAACTCTATATATATGAGACTCTTCCCCTAAAGTAATTAAGGAAGAAGAACAAATACAAAAACACATTTCTGTTTCTACATTTATAAAGTCTACCTAGAGAAATTATTCGCTGGTCCTGAGTTCCTTTAAACTTTGAAGGTTCCCTTGCCAAAATGTCAGACACGTACTTCAAGGCCTAAGCCCAACCCACGTTAACCCCTTGGTTAGTTAGTTAAGGGTGGTTAACAAAGGGTACATGTCAAACAATTTGGTGGGGGACCTTCAAAGTTTGAAGGACCCCGGGACCAGAGTATTTTTTCTCGTATACCTAGGCTCAAAGGATGTTGAAATTCCACAAGATTTTGATAACATAATTGTTCTAAGTTTTAAAGATTGTGTTTATGTTATTGGTACAGTGTAGTTCCCACGTGGTTCTACGTACTTAAGATATTTATGTAGAATAAGATCAAGGATAGCTGTTCCTACCTAGCTAGGTTTTTAAGTAACATGTTCATAAGCGATAATTCGCGCGGTTTGCAATATATAGGCCCTTCCCATCTTACGATCGAGTTTCCCACTATTTCGTTCTCTCATATTCGGTCTGACTTTTCTCAAGACTAGATCACCTAGAGTGAAAGAATGAAGTTGTAGTTCTTGTAAATGATATTCGCTCAAAAATGCTTATTTTAAGTCATTATCCTTATAGCGATGTCGTATTCTCCTACGTAAAACTTATCTTTTCGTCGACTTTTCTACATAAGAGTTTCTTCCATTGCGTAGAACCCATTCTTTAGACGAAAATCGACTATTTGCATGAAATATACGCATTTCGGATAGTCCAGTATCAAGTCGTTTTAGTTGAATTTCATTACGTATTTTTTCACTTGCAGAAGACCCTATCGGGCAATTCTCAAGGACTGGCGGGCCCACGATCAACCATAGAAGACTTCTATCAAAGCTTAAAGAGCCAACAGGCTAGGATAAAAAGATAGAAGACATGTATGGGCAAAGCTATAGGATCGTAAAGCCGGAACAAGGACTAAGAGAGAGAAGAATAGCTGGAGACCAAGAGAAGGACTTAGGTGTTAAAGGCCACACCAATTGACATCAAAGGATAAGTTTGACTTATTGGTGGAGCGGACGAGAGAAGATAAAGAAGACCAGGGTTCAAGACCCTCTAATGCTTTTATTTTTGTATTTTTCTCTCACCTCTCTTGAAAGTCGGATTTTTCCGCGTCGTTGGTTACGGAAACCCTAACTTCAACACATTTTTAATTTATCCGAGACATTTAACCTGTAAAATGCGCAGTTTTGCATAGTGGCTCGTGTCGGATGTCGATCCGCACTCGGGATTAGTCGGATTAGCGCGAATAAGAACATAAAATGACGGATTTATTTCAGAAATTGTGGTGATATGAGAATGGTGAAGCGATTTAAAACATGCTTAGTGATTTTTAGAGAGAGAAATTGCCACAAGCAATTAGAACAAAAATAAGACTAAAACGCAATAATGCAAACTCAACTAAACTTTATTCAATCAAAATGTTTACAAACTTTCTTTGCAAAAATCACTACAAATAATGACTATAAAGAGATGTAGAGAGAGAAACAAAAGATGAAGGGATTAGGTAGAGAAAGAAAATCTAGAGAGATAGAAATTAAGAGAAAAAAAGTCAAGAGAGAGAAAGTAGAGAGAAGATGAGGGAAGAAGTTACTCCCTTAGGGAACTTTACCCCAAGTGATCGGCGATGAACGAAGGTAGAGCTTCAAGTTAGCCGGGTTGGAATATCACCTGCAGTGTTGTGATTGGAAGGCAGCACCATGGGATGCTTGACGAGCATGAGGGCAGCAATGGTGGTCGGCCTGCAAATGGAAGTTTGGCCGAAGTTTCAGATGGAGGCGCTAGGAGGATGCTGATTCGTCCTAAGGTGCAGGCTGGGGAAGACGGTCTGCAAGTGTGTTGCAGACCGTGTTCTTGAGAGGAGATTGCTGGCGTTAGGGAGGAGCTCTCCGGTGATCGAAGAGGTGTTTGAGTTGCAGGCGGAGCGGTTGATTGCAGGAACAGTGGTGATGTTGGCCGGTCTGATTAGAGCCCGAACTATGTGAAGAGGAGCAGTCCACGTGGCTGGTGGTGCTTGTGGAGAAATAACCCCGGTGAAGGACGCTGATTGTTGGTGCGTGGTGACGTGGAGAAGTTGCAGGCGGCAACCGCAGGCTGCTCCGGCGTCAATGGTGGTCGCCGGAGGAGATGGTGTGGTGCTGGGCGGTGCAGATGAAGAAGACACAGGCGAAGGGTGAACCAGCAACGAAGAGGGGGCGAGGTTGCTGGTTCGGGCGGAGCTTCTTGGTGGTGGAGATGGTTGCTGCCCGCGGCAGCAAGCTGTGCTACGCACAGGTGGAGGAGGGAGCAACAGAGGAACCTTCGGGTATTGAAGGAAGGAGATGGCGGTGAAGGAAGTGGTGACCGGAGTTGCAGGCTGCAACTCCGGTAATCAAAACTTGAAAAAAAAACGGTGCTGCTCGTGGCAGCAGATTTGCTGCGCACAGGCGGAGGGTGGAGAGTTTCAGATGAAGGAGAAAGAGAAGGAGACGACAGAAGGAGAAGAGAAGAAGGAGGTGGCCGGAGTTCTGCAACTCCGGCCGGAATGAAGAAGAAGAAGAAGAAGAAGAAGAAGAAGAAGAAGAAGAAGAAGGAAGGGAAAACGTGGGAGAAGATTCGGGGAAGGTTTTGGGGAAGGAGAGGAGGAGAGGGGAGAGGGATTAGGGTTCGAATGAACCCCTATCCTTCTCCTTTTAAAGCTCCCTATTTCCATAAAATAAAAAAATACGAAAAATATATATATATATATATATATATATATATATATATATATATATATATTTTTTTTTTTTTTTTTTTTTTTAAGTAAAAACCTACTTTTCTATGGGGAATCTCCCCAATTAGTGGACCCCCCATTTAATTAAAATTATTTTTGAAATTCGCGGGGTCCACTAACTGGTCGGACAGCGGGTCGATGCTGATGGGCCCGGCTACTGGCCCACATGGACTGATGATGTCCATCGTCTCACAAGATGATGTGACAGGCATTCTGAAGGCGATCGGATGGATGGTGACTTGATTGGGACCCAGATTGGTAGATCGACGGATCTAGAGAGATCTAACGGTCCGATTGAAGATCCAACGGTCCGATGGAAGATCCAACGGTCAGAAAGCTAAGGGAGATGAGATAGAGCTGATAGGCAGGAGTTCTGGGGTTAGGTCAGTAGATTCGAGGATCGAGAGATGAAGAGAGAGAGAGAATAAGGAGAGATGAGAGAAAAAGTATCAAAAAAAAAATGGAAAAAAGCACTGGAGGAGGGTCTGGAACCCTGGTCTTCACTGTGACCATCCTCACGCTTCTCCAGTAGAGTCGACCATCATTCCTTGCTGACTCATGTGGCTTTAAACGCTTTGGTCCGTCTCTTGGTCATTGGCTCTCCTGCTCTCTTCGTTCTTTGGGCCGGCTTTTTGGTCCTCTTATTCAGCCCATATTTGGCCCATATCTTCTAGTCATAGCATGTGGGCTCTTTAAGCTTTGATAATGGGCTTTCATGATCGATTTGGGCCCACAAGTCTCGAGAATCGTCCCATCGGGGTTTCCTGCGACAGAAGAAGCGCGTAATGAGACTTTATCAGAACGGCTTAATATCTAGACTTCCGAAAATGTGTTTAATGCATGCAAATATACCATTTCGTCCAGAAAAGTGTGTTCTACGCAACACAAGAGACTCTTACATAGAAAAGTAGATAAATAGAGTATTTTTACGTAGGAGAATGCGATAACGCTAAAAGGATAATTGCTTAAAATAAGCACTTTTGAGCGAATATCATCTCTCCTATTTCTCTCTCTATCTATCTATCTTGGCCCATGACCTAGGCTTATGACCCATGCTCATACCAATATCCATGACCCATACCCATGATCCATGCTCATGCCCATGCCCATGGCCATTGCAACCACAAGAGAGAATTGGTCTCACTTGACCGATTCTTTTCTCCCCCATCTCTCTCTATCCTAATCACTCTCTCTCTCATCTAATTGAAATAGGGTTTTTCCGTGTCGTCAGATCGGAAACCCTAATCTCAACAAGATTCGTAATTATCCGAGACTTTTAACTTGTAAAATGAGCAATTTTGCACAGTGGTTCGTGTCGGATGTCGATCCGCACTCGGGATTAGTCAGATTAGCACACGAAAAAATACATAAAATGACAGGATGATGTTAGAAATAAAGGCGGGATGAGAAGGGTGATGTAGTATTTTCTTAAAACATGATTTGTGATTTTTAGAAAAAGACTTTAATACTAACAATAAGAACATGAGAATAAAAACAAGTTCCATTAATTCATTAATCCAAAAGTTCTTACAATATTTGACTCAAAATAAGTAATAAGGAAAACTACACTAGAAAGCTGATATAAAGTGATAGAGAGAGAAACAAGAGAGAGAAATGAGGAGTAACTAGAGACAGAGAGAGAAAGTATAAGGGAGAGAGAGAACGTGAGAAGAGAGATGAAGAACATATAGCGAGGGAAAGAGGAAACTATTCTAGAGAGAGAAACCTAAAGGAGAGGAGAGAAGGAGGAAACTCACCATGAACACTTACCATTCGGCCTTGAGAGTGAGGATCGGGCAAGGTCGTTGTGGTCCAATGTGATGCACGTTGATGCACCATGATGGAACATTACTTTGAGGGAGATTGACTAATATTTGGCCAAGTGCTTGGAGAGGAGATACCTAACCAAAGGGTAGAGCAGTGGTGGCCGGCAGATCACAACGGTGCTATTGTGAGTTTTCGTTAATGGTGGTTATGGAGGGGCAGTCGTTGAGCAGCAACACGGGGCAAGAGATTGTGCTATCAAATGGAGGAACTAACGGGGAGATTGAAGAGGGGCAAGCGTGAAAGACCATAGGTCAATAGGTGAGTCTATCGAGGGGTTTGCTGGTGCAAATCCTATGGCCTACAACTGAGTTTTCAACTTTTGAAGGGCTTGGATGGCGATGGCGGATTGAAGGAGATGTGTTGCAGTCTGGCCCATAATATAGTTGCAGATCTGCAACTCGATGGAGGCAACAACATGGTAGTGACTGGTGAGGACAGTGGCGGCGTTGAGATGACCGAGATGAAGACCGGAGAGAATGATGCTGGACCGATCGGTTGGAAGGGAGCAGCAACGGTGGAGTCGTGGGTGGTTCTTGGTGAGTTGCACGTGGCTGCCAGTGGAGAAGATGGTGGTGCCTTGAGAGGAGAACGTGATGGAGCAATCCAATGGTAGAGGGAAGAGGATAGCAGCAATGCTCTAGCAGGAGGCGGTGGAGATGAGATACGAGGTGTTCTCTTTCCGCGGAACTATACGGTGGTGGCTATTGGAAGAACAGCCACCGTGTAGAATAGATGAGGTGGGTGGCGGCTTGGATTTTGGCAGCTTCAGTTTTAGAAGAAGAGAGGGTTGCAGGCGACCGTGCAAGAGGCGGAGCAAGGTGGAGATGAAGAGAAGAAGAAGAGAACAGCAGAAGAAGAAGGAGGAAGGATGGCCGGAGTTGCAGGTCTGCAACTCCGGCGAGATCAAGAAGGAAGAAGAAGAAGAAGAAAGGGAAGGAAGAAGAGAAGGAGAACGTGGGGGATTGATAGGAGGAGATGGGAAAAGGGATTGAAGGGGGATTAGGGTTCAAACGAACCCTTCTCCTTCCCCTTTTAAAGCTCCCTAGTTTCCATTAACGGAAATTAGAGAATTTTCGAAATAAAAAAAATATTTTATTTTTTTTTATTTTTTATTTTTAAGTAAAACCTTACTTTTCTTTGGGGAATTTCCCCATTTAATGGACCCCCTTTTTTTTAAAATTTAATTGAAACTATTTCGAAATTCACGGGGTCTACTAAATGGTTGGACAGCGGGTCGATGATGATAGGCCCGGCTGTTGGCCCTCAAGGACTAATGAAGTCTATCATCTCATAATATGATATGATGCGTGATTTGCTGATGATCAGACTGAAGATGACTGGATTAGGATCCAGATTGGCAGGCCGACGGATTTAGAGAGATCCGATGGTCTGATGGACGATCCAACGGTCTGATAGCTTAGGGAGATGGGCCAGAGCCAACGGGCAGGAGTTCTGGGGTTAGGTCAGTAAAACAGAGGACCGGGAGATGAAGAAAGAGAGAACAAGGAGAGATGAGAGAGAAAATTTGGGGGAGGAGTGAGAAACTATCAGAAAATGGAGATAAAAGCATTGGCGGAGGGTCTGGAACCCTGGTCTTCACTGTGACCATCCTCACGCTTCTCCAGTAGAGTAGACTATCATTTCTTGCTGATTCAAGTGGCTTTAAACGCTTTGGTCTGTCTATTGGTCATTGGCTCTCCTACTCTCTTCGTTCTTTGGGCCGGCTTTTTGGTCCTCTTATTCAGCCCATATTTGGCCCATATCTTCTAGTCATAGTATGTGGGCTCTTTAAGCTTTGATAATGGGCTTTCTTGATCGATGTGGGCTCGCAAGTCTTGAGAATTGTCCCATCGGGGTTTCCTGCGACAGAAGAAGCGCGTAATGAGACTTTATCAGAACGACTCAATGTCTAGACTTTCGAAAATGTGTTTAATGCATGCAAATATACCATTTCGTCTAGAAAAGTGTGTTTTACGCAACAAAAGAGACTCTTACGTAGAAAAGTAGATAAATAGAGCATTTTAACATAGGAGAGTGTGAAAACGCTTAGAAGATAACAGTGGAAAATACGCACTTTTAAGCGAATATCACTAATTAACCTATTCCCAACCGTTGGATCTAGAGAGATCCAACAGTCATCATTTTTACAACAAGCAAAAAAAAAAGGATCTAGAGAGATCCAACGGTTATCATTTTTACAACAAGCAAAAAAAAATATCTATAAGAGATCTACGATCTCTCCTTCTTGGGTTGGTTCTTTCCCCCCCTCACTTATTTCATCTTTTCTTTTCTTCTCTCTCTCTCACTCACAAGCATACCTTGGATGGTTGCTCCTCAACCCCTATTCATTTGCAACACTAGAACCACCTGCTACCATCTCATTCACAAGGCTACAATCCTCAATCCTATTGAGGTCGATCCAATCGGAGTTGCACCATCTACCTCTTCAATGGTAAGCTTCTCTTTAATTTTTCTCTCTAAACTTCCTACTTTCTCTCTTCTTTCCCTCTCTACCATTACATGCTTTCTAGGATAATATTTTAATGGCTTTCTAAATTAATTTAGTTTAATGTTATTTCTGTTGTAAAGCATTTGAACAAGCATTGTAAGTATTTATTTTTAGTTTAATGAACAAGTTTAAAATTTAAGTTTAAGTTGTTTTTATTTATTGTATTTTTTCATTCTCGTTTCTCTTATGTTTTTTTTCATTCTAATAGTTTTAACAACAATCTCTAGCATATTTTAAATCAACCTCCACCATTATCATCCCTCCATTTATTCCGAGCATTTTTTGATTATTTTTGTTTCTTATTGTGCTACCTAACCCTGAGTGAGAACGATATCCGACACGAGCCACTGTGCAAATCTACATTTTTGCAGATTAAGTGAACCAAATCGAAGAAATTACAAATATTGTTGAAATCAAAGGTTTCTGATCCAACGACACGGAAAAACCCTACTTTCAGTAAACTCTATGGAGATGATTTTGATAACTTATCATACGTTGGAAAACTCATTCTCTTTTCTCCTCGGAAAAATTAAGCTAAACTTGGGGAAAGAGTATCATTTTTTCTGAGTTAATTGAATGCAGTACGACTAGTGGAATATGGTGCCTCGTTAAGGATCATGGCTTCTATCCCATAGGATAGGGAATAAGAAGGTTCTCTAGTGGTCGTCGAGTCGTTCGTATGCCCGTAATACTTCATTCGAGATTGTTATCCATCTTCCTTTTGCAACTTTTATGTTTTTTGCTTCATATTATCAAAACGTGTTTTGTTGGTTGCCTATACCTAACCATTTCCTTATGGGTAAAAAATGGCGGACATTAGATGTTGGATTCTGTGTTCTTCGCAGAATGTTGATATGGTATTTTTAAGGGTGTGTTGTTATCTATGATGATGGTATGAGGAATTCGAAATTGATAAATATTGTTTTCCCATAGAAATTTTTTTATTTGAAAAGCAGTCCGGAATGCTAGAGACTCAACTTCCACCCACCTAGTGAAGTAGTTCGTAGCAACAAGGATGAATTTCATTTGAACGAGGGCCTTGGACAAAAGTCCTAGGATGCTTATTCCTCATTGTTCAAAGGGCCATGGGCTCAATATCAGATAGATTTTGGATGGAGGCATGTGTATCATTTTTCCATGCTTCTAACATCTAATGCATGATTGAGCATGCTTTTTGGCACATGTATGACTAGAAATAACCTTGACTTATATTGCTTTATGAGCAAGGAATCGGCCTCCTAAGTGATTCCCGTAAATCATAGTACGAATTTCTTCGAGGACTTTTCTTGCTTTGGATGAGGTAAGACATCTCAAGAGTGGAACTCCATGAGATTTGTTGGAAAAGTTTTCATATGATTAATGTATAATTGAACGGTCTTTGTACTAATGCTTGAGCTTCCTTTTGGTTGGTTGGGAGAATTTTTTCTTATAAATTAGATAGGCCAAGATAGGATCAACCCAACTTGGTGTTGATGGATGTTTTTTATGTAGAACATGTAGCAGAGGAGTTCATGGAGCGTTTGGAGCGTAAAACGTCCAAACGATGCTAAAATGGACATAACGGGCATTAATGTTAAAGATCCACTAAAAAGGACATAATAGGTGTTAATGAAGTTATTTTTAGTGTCAGAATCTCGTGGGGCCATACTTTTTTGAAAGGAAATGACAAGATTCTATTTTTTAAACCATGATTTAAAGAGCTCATTTTGCTTTGAGAGTACATACTGCATTTACAGAGTTTTATTGTTTATTTAATCGAGGAATTCTAGCAAGTAATGCCCTAGGCAAAGATGCAACCCACAAAAGACAAGAAAAATATATTCTAATTTAAGGGTCTGTTTGGTAGACCATATCGACGGGAACATAAAATGTTTTCACGATAAAATCTGATTGTGGTCGTGTTTGGTTCAAGATTTCACCGTGAAAATATTTAGCCGGGCCCACATATTTGCCCGTGAAGGCGTCCGAATATTTAATCACCCCCCCCTCCGGTAATTATTTTCATGCCATTTTACACTAGGTGGGCAAATATTTGTTTGCCCATTGGAAAATAAATGCCGT
The DNA here is from genome assembly GCA_035048495.1 of Euptelea pleiosperma. Classification (NCBI taxonomy): domain Eukaryota; kingdom Viridiplantae; phylum Streptophyta; class Magnoliopsida; order Ranunculales; family Eupteleaceae; genus Euptelea; species Euptelea pleiosperma. The sequence continues at coordinate 20,603,456 of CM068543.1, forward strand.
CGAGAAGAGCTCGATCTTCTCCACCCTCATCGCCATCGGATGGTTCGGTGTTCCTTCGCCGTCTGAATCAGCTCCTCTAGGTAACCATCTACGCTCTCTTGTTCCTCTCTTTCTCCTCTACCTCCATCTCATTTTTGAGGTGTAGGGTTTTTGGGAACCCAAACTCAATCCTCTCCACGCTCGTTGCCTTCTGCTGGTTCGTTGTCCCTTAGCCGTCTGAATTAGCTCCTCTAGGTAACCATCTACACTATTATTCCAGCTTCTCTCTGTCATTTGATTTTAGTATGTCAAAATCAGATCTGGTGTGGTTTTGTACACAATAGATCCTTGTGGTTTGGAATAGTTGGAAATTTTAGTAATAGGGTTTAGGGTTTTATTTATAGAGTCTACTTGGGTTAGTTTTTACCGCACACGTAGACAAAGTCATTTTAAAGGGGTTTCAACAGTGTTGAGTCATTATCGAATGGCCTGATTTGTGATTTCTAAGCATTGGATGAGTCATTTTCATGGGGTTTCCACAGTGCTTGATCTTCATGAATGATTTGTAAGCGTTGGATGAATACTTTTCAAACACCATGTGTTAAACTTTCTTGTAAGTAATTATATAGCTACTGTGATTTGAGAAAGTTTGGGTAGTCTTTATACTTTGAAATGTTATTGACTGCTTTGTTCTTTTTGAGTACCATTTGAGTAAAACTTCCAAGACCTTGAAGTCCCGGTTCTGCCAAGCAAAAGAAGGCCCTATTGTGAACTCTTTAGGGGCCACCAACCCATGAATGTTTGGCTTAGGGCCATTCAGTAAGCCCTTTATGAATAAATCTTGAATCCTACAGCAATAGATCACCAATCAGGCTGATTGTCAGTGTGTAGGTCCATTTAAATGGTGTGGTCAAACATTCATGGGTGCAAAGTTTGGGTAGTCTTTGTACGTTAAAAAGTTATTGACTGCTTTGTTCTTTCTATGAGTACCATCTATATTTATAAAAATTCCAAGACCTTGAAGTCCCTGCTCTGCCAAGCAAAAGAAAAAGGCCCTATTGTGAACTCTTTCGGGGCCACTGAAAGTAGGATTTTCCCGCGTCGTTGGTTACGGAAATCCTAGATCTCAACAATATTTGTAATTATCCGATTCTTTTTCACTCAAATCCTGCAAAAATCACAGGGTTGTTGAAAGTAGGATTTTCCCGCGTCGTCGAATCGGAAACCCTAATTCCAACAAGATTTGTAAATTGATCCGATTATCCTGCAAAATTTAGAATTCTTGCACAGTGGGAAGTTTCGGATGTCGATCCGCACTCGGGATTAATCACGTTAATGCAATAAGAACATAAAATGATAGATTTTTGCCAAAAATTCATGGAGGGATGAGAATGATGTATTTGGATTAAAACAAGATTGCTTGATTTTAGAGAGAGAAATTGCTTGATTTTAGAGAGAGAAATTATCATAATCTACCAAAAAAAATACTAATGAAGGAAATCAAACCACAACCAACAAAAGTAATTCATCATTTAAAAATCCAAGGTTCTTACAATACTTCAAAATATGAAAAGTAACAATAACAATGTAAAAGAACGAAAGACTAAGCTAGAGAGAGAGAAACTGAGTTCTAAAGAGAGAAAGTAGAGAGAGAGATGAGAGACTAAAGGATGAAAGAGAAAGTGAAAAGGAAGAGAGAGAAAGTTACCGCTTACCCACCATGAGGAATGATCGAGTAGATCCAATGATTTGGGGAGTTGCAGGTCAACCAATTGGTGGCAGCAGGCGGTAGGAGTATGGATCGATCATTCCTTCCTTCTCTTCTTCTTCTTCTACTTTTATTTTTCTTTGCCTTGCTGCGTTTTTCTTTTTTTTTTTTTTTTGTTTGATGGAGAAGAAGAGGGCCGGGAGAAGTGAAACGGTGGTGCTAGCAGGCGGCAAAAAGGAGAGGGGCGGTGGTCTTTGGATCAGCTGTTGTAGGTGGCAGCAAGGAGGCTTCTCTTCTTTTTCTTCTTCTTCTATCTTTTTTTTTGTTTGTTTAGCCTTAGAGAAAGATGTAAAGGCTTGGGCTGGGGACGGTGATGGTAGTGGATTTAGGCGGTGGAGATCGCATGGGGCAAGGCGGATGGAACCACCGCTGCAACAGTTCGCCGGAGTTGCAACCTGCAACTCCGGCTTGGTTTGAGATGGGGGGGGCGGTGCAGTATGTGATGGAAGAAGAGGAGGGCGGTATGGGGGTGTTGCAGTAGCAAGGTGGAGAGGCAAGGAGGATTGGTGACGCCCAGATCTGAGGAGGAGGAGCTTGCTGGTGGGTGGAACAACTCCGGTCGGAGTTACAGTCCGGTGGCAGCGTGGTGAGGAGGGGAAGAATGGATCCAAGGTGATGGGGAGCACGGTCCAGCAACAGGAGAGTTTTCTCACGGTCAGGGAGGAACGATAGCTAAGGGTCTTGGTGCTTGAAGACGTCGGAGGGTGAGTAGAAGAGAAGATGCACTGTGGTGAGGGTGGAGATGGCTGGAGAAGATGAACCAGTCCGGCGAGAACGGTGGTGGCTAGCGGGCGGCAAAAAGGAGAGGAAGATGATGGTTTTTAGCTGGTCGAACCAGCAATGAAGGGCCAAGGGGATGATGACGGCTGGGGTTAGCAATGAGAAGTCGTTGGCCGGAGTTGCAGGCTGCAACTCCGGTGATAGAGATGAAGAAGATGAAGAAGATTGAGAAGAGAAAAATGGAGGAAAACGGTCTAAAACCGAGGGGAAGAAGGGGCAAACGAGTTGGGGGAGAGAATGGAGCAGATTTGAGGGGGATTGTAGGGTGAATGAGGACTGGTGGATGGTTGCAAGGAGGACCGGCAGGTGGAGTTGAGAAGACGGTCTGCAAGTTAGTAGGCCGTGGTGGCTGGGGCGTGGTGGTTGGTGATGCAGCAAGCTGAAGGATGCTAGCAGCAGGCGGTGGTGGAGAGATGGCCAGGTAGGATGGATCATTGGACAGTGGCGATCAGCCAAGGTAGGCCTTAGGATCGCGTGATTGCGAAGGGAGAGATGATTGGATGATTGAGATTGATAGTAGAGAGATAATGAGGATTTAGAGAGAGGAGAGAGAAAATATTACAAAAATAAAAAGAAAAATGCTAGCAGAGGATTTTGAACCCTGATCTCTGACTTGGTCTTCTGCATGCTTTACCAACTGAGCTAGTCCTCAACTTGTGTTAGTTGATAAGCTTTAATTTCCTTAGTCTCTTCTTTGAGGGCTTGTCTCTCCTTCTCCCTTTGTCGTCTCTCGACTCTTTTGCTCTCTCTCTCTGGCTCTTCTTCTCTCTTTGGCCTACATCTTCTTGTCCAAGTCCACTGGCTCTTTATGCTTTGATTAAAGGCATTGTAGGTTGATTGTGGGCCCACAATTCTCGAAAATCGTCCCATCGGGGTGTCCTGCGACAGAAGAAGCGCGTAATCAAAACGGCTTAATATTTAGACTTCCGAAAATGTGTTTAATGCATGCAAATATACCATTTCGTCCAGAAAAGTGTGTTTTACGCAATGAGATAGACTCTTACGTAGAAAAGTGGATAATTAGAGCAGTTTTACGTAGGAGAGTGCGATAATGCTAACAGGATAAGTGCTTAAAATAAGCACTTTTGAGCGAATATCACAACCCCCAACCAGCATATTGCCAATCCTTGGCAATTAGTGCGAAATACATGAGCTTAAAAGGGCTCTGCACATGCTGCACACTTTTTCATATTAGCTCAGGGAAAACCCCGTTCGTCAAATCATTGAATGGATGCAAAAAACAGTTACATGCTAGCGAAGAGTTGGAAAGTTTTGGCAAGACTACAGACTGATAATCATGACCCAGAATAGTCAGACTCTGCGTGTGTGTGTGCTCAACGTTCTCATCATCCAACAGTAAAGATTTCCAGATCACCTCTAAGTTTTTATGCCTCGACCTCAAATCTCACATGTTTAGCACTCAGAATAGAATCACACAAGAAGGGTTTTCTTTTTTTTCTCTCAATTTATATGTGAGGAGATGTATTTAATATAAAGAGGCAAAAGATCTCACATATGTTTTATTTGAAGGAAGGACATCTTTAACAGAAGAAGATCTCATGATTGGAATACCACTTCACTCGGGAACGTCAGATCAAACTCTATAGCTTCTCTTTCTCCAATCTCCACATTTTATGATCGTACTATCCTAGAATCAAGTAGGACTTTCCTGGGTTGTAATGAGGCTTAGGTCAGGTGTAGAGAGATAAAGGAATACAGGATTTCAAAGATCTTGAGAGGATATTGCCATTTTCTTGAATTTTTCCTACGACGTAACACCATTATCTGGTTCTTTTTCCTTTTTTCGTATTTTTCTCTTTTTCTTGATATTTCTGAGACTGCTCAATTTCTTTTCAGCTCTTCTTCATACTTTCTTTCTATATTTTGTTTTTGGCTTGAACCACTTTCTTTTCCTTTTGATTCTTCTTCTTTACTTTTCTTTTTCACGGTACACCCACATCAGTTATTCTTTTGTCCATCTCAAAATAAGGGTAGCCAGTCATGTTTCGTAGCTGGACTGGATTTTAGGTTGATGGGTTTGCAAATAAAAGGCTTTTATAGAACGGCTCAAGGGGTTTCTAGTGAAGTATAATTCAGGTGAGTAAAAAGGCTGAATGGTTCAGAAAAATGGCCTAAATCATTTTCTAGGGTTTGCACTATCATGTATACTGTCTTGACTGGATACAGAGAAGGTTCTGTCGTAGTAATCCAATGTTGATGTCGTTCCGAGTTTTATGATCGAAGCAAAAGATAATGAGATCTCTCAACGAATATTGCGGGCATGAAGAATAGTGAGTCATCTTGTGACTCAGGATTAATGTATACTCTCTGAAATGATTAAAGGCTCGAAAGCTTACTGGGTTAGGTCTCCACAATTCTTCTCACAGGATCTCTAGAATTTTCAAACTTAGGATGACTCTGATGTTGATAGTGTACAATTGTGCCGAATCTGATTTTTTCTAAGTTTTCAAACCTGCTGTAGTCACGCTTGAATTGACTCAACGCTAACTTTAAACAAAAATTGACATCCTCAATACTGACTTAACGGAGGTTTTCAGCTAATCAAAGTCAGGGTATTTGACACATTTTTTTGAAATTCTAGAAAACTTTTGGAGAACATCGGAAATTACCCCAAAAACAACATTTTTTTTTTTTTTTTTTTTTTTCAAAATGAAGACATGAGTTTTGGTAAATATCCACCCCCAACCAAAATACAGCACCGTCCTCGGTGCTCATGACCGGGACATAAAATGATAACAAATCAATGATGATGATGCAAAGATTCAGGAAAGATGTTACCAAGTCGGCAGAAACTCGACAGTGTGTGGTACCTGATGATCGGAAGAATGAATGTACCTGCATTTTCAGAGATATAACAGTAATAACAAATGCATGAAACTCATGTACTCTAGGAATACCGGAATTGCCTTTCCGAAAGCGCTAAGTTTTACGTCTTCAGCCAGACATGACGGGGGTGACAGGCACCCCCAACCAAGTTGGAGCACAAGAGACTGAGTGGATCATCAGTCGACATAGACAGGATCGATGAGATCGATCTCAAAAGTCTGAATGAATAATACGTCAAGTTCATGGAACTGTTTTAGACGCTGCCCATTGACCTGGAATGAGGAGTGATCCTTGGGATCCTCAATAGTGATTGCCCCAAAGGGTGTGACTGCGGTGACCGTATAAGGACCGGTCCACCTAGATTTCAGTTTCCCAGGGAAGAGATGGAGACGAGAATTATAAAGAAGGACCTTCTGTCCTGGATGGAACTCTTTCCTGAGGATGCTCTTGTCATGTATCCACTTCATTTTGGCTTTGTAATTCTTGGACAAGTTGTAGGCATCATTTCTGAGTTCTTCTAACTCATTCATTTGAAGTTTTCTCTCCTCCCCTGCAGATTCGAGGTCGAAGTTGAGCTTCTTAATGGCCCACAGAGCACGATGTTCAATCTCTATCGGTAGATGACAGGGTTTCCCAAAGACGAGACGATAGGGAGACATATTGAGTGGGGTCTTGTAGGCGGTTCTGTATGCCCATAAAGCATCAGTGAGACGAGTAGACCAGTCTTTACGTGTGGTATTGACTGTCTTCTCCAAGATCTGCTTGATCTGACGATTAGAAACCTCCACTTGACCACTAGTCTGCGGATGATAAGCTAGGGCAACCTTGTGGGTTACCCCATACTTTTTCATTAAGTTCTCGAATATCTTATTGCAGAAATGGGTGCCCCCATCACTAATGATGGCCTTAGGGGCACCGAATCGGGCGAAGATGAACTCCTTTAGGAATTTGACCACCACTTTGTGGTCATTGGTCTTGGTGGGAATGGCTTCTATCCATTTGGATACATAGTCTACCGCAAGGAGAATGTACTCAAAACCATATAAAATGGGAAAGGGGCCCATGAAGTCGATGCCCCAAATGTCAAATATTTCATCGACCTGGATGGAAGTTAGGGGCATCATGTTCCTCTGGGAGATGCGGCCTAGATGCTGGCAATTAGGACAAGTTTTGCTGTAGATATGGGCATCTTTAAATAATGTGGGCCAGTAGAATCCGCATTGCAGCACTTTTTCTGCAGTCTTCTTAGTGCTGAAATGACCACCACAAGGTTGGTCATGACATGAGGACAAGATATTGAGTTGGTCCGACTCAGGGACACAAAGACGAATGATCTGGTCAGGACAGTATTTATACAAATAAGGGTCATCCCAAGAGTAGTACTTAACTCTGGCTAGGAATTGGCTTTTGTCCTGTTTTGACCAGTGTGACGGCATTTCTTCGGTGACAAGGTAGTTGACAATGTCAGCATACCAAGGATTAACAGAGATGGCGAACAGTTGTTCGTCTGGAAAGGTTTCAGGGATGGGCTGGGTGTCGAAGGATGACTCTAAAGTCAGTCTAGACAAGTGATCAGCCACTACATTCTCAGTTCCTTTCTTATCCTTAATCTCGAGGTCGAATTCCTGCAGTAAGAGAATCCATCGAATTAATCGAGGTTTGGTTTCCTTTTTCGACATGAGATAACGAAGGGCTGCATGATCAGTGTACACAACCACCTTAGTGGCTAAGAGATACTGACGGAATTTATCAAGGGCGAAGACTACCGCCAGGAGTTCTTTCTCAGTGGTAGAGTAATTCATTTGGGCAGAGTTAAGAGTTTTGCTCGCGTAGTAGATCACGTGTGACCTTTTGTCAACTCTCTGCCCTAGAACGGCTCCTAACGCGTAGTCAGAAGCATCGCACATTACCTCGAAAGGTAGAGTCCAGTCCGGGGGACGGATAATGGGCGCAGTAGTGAGCTCAGATTTGAGACGCTCAAATGCCTTGACACAGTCAGCATTAAAGTCGAAAGGACTATCTTTAGCCAGAAGATGGGACAGAGGTCGAGCGATTTGAGAGAAGTCCTTGATGAATCGCCTATAGAATCCTCCGTGTCCCAAAAAGGATCGGATGTCACGCACGGACTTAGGAATGGGCAAGGTCGAGATGATATCGATTTTAGCTTTGTCGACCTCAATGCCCTGATGGGAAATGACATGTCCCAGAACAATGCCCTTCTTCACCATGAAGTGGCATTTCTCCCAATTGAGGACAAGTCGCTTGTCCTGACAGCGTTGAAGTACCAGCCCTAGATGGTTCAGACAGTCATCAAAGGATGACCCAAAAACTGAGAAGTCGTCCATAAAGACTTCGAGGAATTTTTCCACCATGTCAGAGAATATACTCATCATACACCTTTGAAAGGTTGCGGGTGCATTGCAGAGGCCAAAGGGCATGCGCTTGTAGGCAAAAGTGCCAAAGGGACAAGTGAAGGTTGTCTTCTCGTGATCCTCAGGGGCGATTGGTATTTGATTATACCCTGAGTAACCATCGAGGAAGCAGTAATAGGAGTGACCTGCTAATCTCTCCAACATTTGGTCTATGAAGGGTAAAGGAAAATGGTCCTTCCTCGTGTTGGTGTTGAGTCGTCGGTAATCGATGCAGACTCTCCACCCTTTCTTCAGGCGCTGGGTTACCATTTCTTTGTTCTCATTTTCCACAACTGTGAATCCTGCCTTTTTAGGGACGACATGAATAGGACTCACCCATTTGCTATCGGAGATGGGGTAAATGATACCCGCATCTAACAGTTTAAGGACCTCGTCCCGGACTACATCCTTCAAGACGGGGTTCAACCTCCTCTGGTGTTCTCGAGAGGTTTTGGATTCATCCTCGAGATAGATGTGATGTTGGCACACCGAGGGGTCTATGCCACGAATATCATCTATAGTCCAACCTATCGCAGATTTGTGCTCGTTGAGCAGCTCAAGAAGTTTCTTACGTTCACTCGCAGACAGAGCGGAAGCAATAATGACAGGGTAGGTTTCCTTAGGACCAAGATAGGCATAGGAAAGATCTGTGGGAAGAGGCTTAAGCTCCAACATTGGAGCAGATGGAGTAGAAATAGGTGTCACAGAAGACACGGATTGAAGAGGTTTGACTTCAGTAGGTAAAGGAAGGATGGGTTCTCTGGCCATGGTTATCAGAGGCTCGAACTCGATGAGTGGAGCGGGGATCTCTATCAGTGGAGCAGTCTCCAAAAGATCATTGAGATCAGAAATAGCTGACTCTGTTGCAAAGTCAGCTCCAAAGTGTTCTAGACACTGCTTAAGAATATCTTCGGTGGAGTCCGGGATTAGACTCTCAACGGCACACATTTCATCGGCCACTTCGCGATCGGCATCTTGTTGCATTAAACGAAAGATGTTGACCTCAGCTTTGAGGTTACCGAAAGCAATGGACATGTTTCCGTCCCGGCACCCGATGTGTGCGTTCGCGGTGGCAAGGAATGGACGGCCTAAGATGACCGGAATGCGGTTATCCTAACACGGCTCGGTGTCTAGAATGATAAAGTCCACAGGATAATAAAAGTCAGCAACTTTTACTAGGACATCCTCAATGATTCCTCTTGGAATCTTGATGGACTGATCAGCCAATTTCAGGGTGACATTGGTAGGCTTCATATCTTTCAGTCCTAACTGCTGATATACCGAGAATGGTATGAGGTTAACGCTAGCCCCTAAATCTAGCAAGGCAGTGCAACTAAAGTTGTCTCCAATTTCACATTGGACAGTCGGGCTACCTGGATCCTTGTGTTTGATCACACTATTGCGTTGAATGAACGCGGTAGCTTTTTCGGCCAAGAAAGCAGCTTTGGGTACATGCGTACGCCGCTTAACTGTGCACAAGTCCTTGAGGAATTTGGCATAGGAGGGGATTTGCTTGATAGCAGAAAGGAATGGGATATTGATCTGGACATCTTTAAAGACGTCTAAGATCTCTGAGAATTGTTGATCCCGCTTATCTTGGACAAGTCTGTCCGGGAAGGGAGGCTTTACTCGACAAATAGATTTGTCTTTAGCCTTGGATTTCTGCACAGGGATATTTGATGTTGGTGCAGAGGTGGAAGAAGCAGAGGTAGGATTAGGACTAGTTTCCTCTGTGCGAGTGATGGGTGCCGGAGATGGCACCGGTGGTGGTTGGACTCCCATGTCCACAGTTTTTCCAGATCGTAGGGTGGTTACAGCTTGCACCTCCCCTTGACACTTCTCATTCTGGCTTTGAGATTGGGATCCGATCTCATATACTGCCCCTTTGGCATTTCCTTTAGGGTTTGCAATAGGTTGGCTAGGAAAGATCCCCTTAGCTTTCTCAGCTTCCAAGTTACCTAGACGTTGCTCTAGACGAAGCATGGATTGCTGTTGCTGTTGCTCTAGGCGTTGCATAGATTGTTGTTGCTGAGTAATGAGTTGAGCTAGAAGGTCTTCAATACCAGATTTGGGGACCGACTGTTGAGGAACAGCTAAAGGGAGCTGAGGCACCAATTCGCGACTCGAGCTCATCGGGGCATTATAGTTATAGGCGGAAGAATTAGTTGGGACAATCTGTTGGTTCTGAAAGTTCTGGGGAACTCTTTGCTGATTCTGAAATGTGCTCTGTTGTCCAGAGGATTGACCCTGTTGGAACTGCTGGTTCTGAGTAGATGGGTACTGATTCTGCTGATATTGGCCCTGATTGAATTGCCTATTGGGTTGATTGAACCCAGGGGGATACATGCCCTGAGGTTGACGCGGAGGTTGAGCTTGAGGTTGAGTAGACTGAGGCCTCCAAGAGAAGTTAGGGTGGTTTCTCGTGTCCGGATGATAAGATTGACTATACGAGTTCTGAGTGGGTGGTTTGTATGCGCTGAAAGCACAAACTTCTTCCTGAAGAGGATTAGACCACCCTTCATTCAAAGGACAATGCTCAGTAGTATGGGAGGGTTGCAGACAGAGGGTGCAGGATTCCATAGGGCTCTCGTGTCCCACATGCATGACTGGGGTGGATTGTTGAGTAGGCTTTTGTACAGACACAGCCAGTGCCGAGACTGACTTGCTCAACTCTTGAATGACTGATCGAAGCTCAGTATCAGCTGTAGCATCATGTCCCTTGGTTGTCCTTTGGACCGAAGTGGTTCGACTAAACTCTGAGTCAGTCGTCCAATGTTGAGAGTTTTCGCCTAACTCTCCCAAGAATTTGTATGCATCGGTCGGAGTTTGGTGCAGGAATTTTCCTTGGCACATTGACTCTACCATGGTCCGGGACTCATCAGTAAGTCCCTTGTAGAAGACATGGACAAGATTGCCCTTGTCGATGCTATGGTGGGGACACTTAGTCAGGTAGTCTTGGAATCTATCCCATGCTTCAAAAAATTTCTCATCGGACTTCTGTCGAAAGTCCTGGATGAGTTGCTTCATTTGGTTGGTCCGAGTCATGGGGTAGAATTTAGACATGAATTTGCCCACCAATTCTTTCCAACTGCTGATTGAATCAGCGGGTAAGGAGTAGAGCCAATCTGAGGCTCGGTCTTTGAGCGAGAATGGGAAAACTCGCAGACGGACATTGTCATCATCAAGGTTCTGATTCTTGAAAAGTAGGATGACATGTTGGAATTCCCTAATATGGGAATATGGGTCTTCTCTTGGGAGACCACGAAAGGTTGGCAGCATTTGGATCGTCTGTGGCCTGATCTCAAATTGTACCGCCGTAGTAGGTGGGAGAACAATGCAAGTGGGCGGATTGGCAGAGATAGGAGCGAACGTCTCGATAAGAGGTCGTTCGACTGCCATGACTACAAAGGTAGTAGTACTGGGGGAGGCGGGTGGGGAAAGAGATGGGGAAGAATTCAGTAGAGGATCCACTGTAGGTGCGTGATTCTCAGATCGAACCAAGCGTTTGTTCGGACGATTCCAAACGGGCATACGCGAATGAGGCAAGCTCTATACTTGGCAAAAAGTTTCCAGAGAGGAACACTATCCTAAATGATGCACACCAAGCACAGATAATCCTATTCTAAGCAATCAGGATATATTTTAGGAATTATCTTTGTTAGTTTTGGGGCTAGAGTAGATTATGACAGTGGGCGGACCACTGGTTTATCTTTTAACCGCCGGACTAACTGTTTTGCACTCAGAGGTTCTCACCAGGCTATACTCTTCAGAGCGAATCCTTTAGTACTAACTCTAGTTAACAACAAGGCAATCCGAAGCCTAGACAGACGTGCGGCACAATGGCTGACTTAAGTACGTCCCAGACTAACCGGATTGGTCAAGTGTATAAGAAGAGTGTTCCCTCGGGTTAAGCTAGGGTTGGTGCGTGTTCCTAGTCCACACGTAACTAACCGCCGAATAGTCCAAGATGCCACGTCGAGCTCAGTGTACTTGAGTAGCAGGGACTTATGGGTGTGTTAGACAACAGGGACCCGCGCTCGTGGTCTTATTTCGATTGGATGTTAAGCGGGTTCGCTTTGCGTGGATTTTTCCTCGAACACCGGGCTAATTGGCTCTACTTCTTGATTCTTTTTATTTAAATGGAGCCTTGGGATCAAATCAGTTGGAATGATGAGGTGGGTGATGAAATCCCACCAGTTTCAATTTGGAGCTGGGTCTGCTCTCTTAGAGTTGATTAATTAACGGCCACGCCACGCAAGTCGAATAATATGTATGCGAAAGCAAATAGACAAGCGGCAATGATTTACCCAAATTGCTCTGTATCGCACTCAAGGCGAGGATAGAGACTTACCTCCCGTGGGCCACGCCACGGGGTCGCCTCCGTGGGTTAGAGAGGGGTATCCTAATGGGCTTGGGCCCGACTCCACCTCTTTGAGCTTTCGCTCCCTACCCACACTAGATCGTTTTCCTGCAGAAAAGTTAGATCGCACGGTCTAGGTATACGGGATTCTATTTGGAAGATCCTTGCCTTTTTAGGGTTCACTGAACAAGCACTGGATTTAAGCAAGTTTTTGAATTAATTTCCAAATTCGAGATGGGTTAAAATTTAGGAATTCCCAGATTGGAAAATACCTAGATTGGAAAGTTTCCCGAACTGTGGAGATCTTCGAAGAAAGATTTGATTGCGAGATCCCTTATAATTTTGGGAAATTTCCCAAAATTGAAATTCTGCTAGATTTGGGGTGTTTCCTTTTGCAGACTTTTCCAAATTCGGAAGATTTCTAAAGATAGAAATACTTCTAAAGAGGAAACTTCTAAGAGGGGAAACCCTAATTTAGCAAAGTTTCAAGATTTTAGAATCTTTCCAAAAATCGTAAATCCTTGATTGGTGATTTCTAAAAATCTGCAGAATATGAAACCCTAATTTTTTTGAATTTTGAATTTATTATTTTTTTGGTATTTTTCACTTAATCTAGGGTTTCTAAAAAACCCTAGAACAAGATCTAGCAGTTATATGGAAAGCAGTAAAATTCCTAAATTATTACAAATTGCACTCGGCCTTCCGAGGCATTAAAAATAGTAATTTAAAAACTGCTAAAAATCAACAAAAACAAAAAAAATAGAAAGTTTCTCGAAAAGGTTGGGCTGGCAAAATTGAGCAGCTTTCCGCTTCAGCAACTTTCCAATTCCGTCTTTACGTCCTTTTTCGCACTCCCGAACACCCGAGCGGCAGCGGCGCCATTTGAAAGTAGGATTTTCCCGTGTCGTTGGTTACGGAAATCCTAGATCTCAACAATATTTGTAATTATCCGATTCTTTTTCACTCAAATCCTGCAAAAATCACAGGGTTGTTGAAAGTAGGATTTTCCCGCGTCGTCGAATCGGAAACCCTAATTCCAACAAGATTTGTAAATTGATCCGATTATCCTGCAAAATTTAGAATTCTTGCACAGTGGGAAGTTTCGGATGTCGATCCGCACTCGGGATTAATCACGTTAATGCAATAAGAACATAAAATGATAGATTTTTGCCAAAAATTCATGGAGGGATGAGAATGATGTATTTGGATTAAAACAAGATTGCTTGATTTTAGAGAGAGAAATTGCTTGATTTTAGAGAGAGAAATTATCATAATCTACCAAAAAAAATACTAATGAAGGAAATCAAACCACAACCAACAAAAGTAATTCATCATTTAAAAATCCAAGGTTCTTACAATACTTCAAAATATGAAAAGTAACAATAACAATGTAAAAGAACGAAAGACTAAGCTAGAGAGAGAGAAACTGAGTTCTAAAGAGAGAAAGTAGAGAGAGAGATGAGAGACTAAAGGATGAAAGAGAAAGTGAAAAGGAAGAGAGAGAAAGTTACCGCTTACCCACCATGAGGAATGATCGAGTAGATCCAATGATTTGGGGAGTTGCAGGTCAACCAATTGGTGGCAGCAGGCGGTAGGAGTATGGATCGATCATTCCTTCCTTCTCTTCTTCTTCTTCTACTTTTATTTTTCTTTGCCTTGCTGCGTTTTTCTTTTTTTTTTTTTTTTGTTTGATGGAGAAGAAGAGGGCCGGGAGAAGTGAAACGGTGGTGCTAGCAGGCGGCAAAAAGGAGAGGGGCGGTGGTCTTTGGATCAGCTGTTGTAGGTGGCAGCAAGGAGGCTTCTCTTCTTTTTCTTCTTCTTCTATCTTTTTTTTTGTTTGTTTAGCCTTAGAGAAAGATGTAAAGGCTTGGGCTGGGGACGGTGATGGTAGTGGATTTAGGCGGTGGAGATCGCATGGGGCAAGGCGGATGGAACCACCGCTGCAACAGTTCGCCGGAGTTGCAACCTGCAACTCCGGCTTGGTTTGAGATGGGGGGGGCGGTGCAGTATGTGATGGAAGAAGAGGAGGGCGGTATGGGGGTGTTGCAGTAGCAAGGTGGAGAGGCAAGGAGGATTGGTGACGCCCAGATCTGAGGAGGAGGAGCTTGCTGGTGGGTGGAACAACTCCGGTCGGAGTTACAGTCCGGTGGCAGCGTGGTGAGGAGGGGAAGAATGGATCCAAGGTGATGGGGAGCACGGTCCAGCAACAGGAGAGTTTTCTCACGGTCAGGGAGGAACGATAGCTAAGGGTCTTGGTGCTTGAAGACGTCGGAGGGTGAGTAGAAGAGAAGATGCACTGTGGTGAGGGTGGAGATGGCTGGAGAAGATGAACCAGTCCGGCGAGAACGGTGGTGGCTAGCGGGCGGCAAAAAGGAGAGGAAGATGATGGTTTTTAGCTGGTCGAACCAGCAATGAAGGGCCAAGGGGATGATGACGGCTGGGGTTAGCAATGAGAAGTCGTTGGCCGGAGTTGCAGGCTGCAACTCCGGTGATAGAGATGAAGAAGATGAAGAAGATTGAGAAGAGAAAAATGGAGGAAAACGGTCTAAAACCGAGGGGAAGAAGGGGCAAACGAGTTGGGGGAGAGAATGGAGCAGATTTGAGGGGGATTGTAGGGTGAATGAGGACTGGTGGATGGTTGCAAGGAGGACCGGCAGGTGGAGTTGAGAAGACGGTCTGCAAGTTAGTAGGCCGTGGTGGCTGGGGCGTGGTGGTTGGTGATGCAGCAAGCTGAAGGATGCTAGCAGCAGGCGGTGGTGGAGAGATGGCCAGGTAGGATGGATCATTGGACAGTGGCGATCAGCCAAGGTAGGCCTTAGGATCGCGTGATTGCGAAGGGAGAGATGATTGGATGATTGAGATTGATAGTAGAGAGATAATGAGGATTTAGAGAGAGGAGAGAGAAAATATTACAAAAATAAAAAGAAAAATGCTAGCAGAGGATTTTGAACCCTGATCTCTGACTTGGTCTTCTGCATGCTTTACCAACTGAGCTAGTCCTCAACTTGTGTTAGTTGATAAGCTTTAATTTCCTTAGTCTCTTCTTTGAGGGCTTGTCTCTCCTTCTCCCTTTGTCGTCTCTCGACTCTTTTGCTCTCTCTCTCTGGCTCTTCTTCTCTCTTTGGCCTACATCTTCTTGTCCAAGTCCACTGGCTCTTTATGCTTTGATTAAAGGCATTGTAGGTTGATTGTGGGCCCACAATTCTCGAAAATCGTCCCATCGGGGTGTCCTGCGACAGAAGAAGCGCGTAATCAAAACGGCTTAATATTTAGACTTCCGAAAATGTGTTTAATGCATGCAAATATACCATTTCGTCCAGAAAAGTGTGTTTTACGCAATGAGATAGACTCTTACGTAGAAAAGTGGATAATTAGAGCAGTTTTACGTAGGAGAGTGCGATAATGCTAACAGGATAAGTGCTTAAAATAAGCACTTTTGAGCGAATATCAGCCACCAACCCATGAATGTTTGGCCTAGGGCCATTCAGTATGCCCTTTATGAATAGATCACCAATCAGGCTAATTTTCAGTGTGTAGGTCCATTAATGGCATGGTCAAACATTCATGTGTGCAAACATTCATAGGTAAAAATGAGTTGTGTTTTATCTTTTGACTTAATATGTGATTTCCCATATGAGATGCTTATATATATATATGTTATGCTATAGATCCATACTCACTATCTAATTAGCTTCTTTTGCAAGATGTTTGTACTTCTTAGATTTTCATTTAATGCATCATTTTTTATGATTTGTTTGAAACTTGTCTCAAATTCATTGTCCTAGTATTCTAATCTTTTATATTTCTTTATGACATGATTATGTATTGTAATATAGATCCACATACACACACACACCCAGGTATATATAGAACTCTAGGAATGCTACAAAATAACCCAATGTTTGAATGACTGTATGGATAGGAGAATGCTGATTAGGAAGGAAAGAGAGAAAATAGCAGTGATGGTTGCAATTATTTGTGGGTATGCTGCAGCATGTGCGGCACAACATTATATGAATTATATAGATAGGGCACCCTGTGTGAATAGGGATAGGGAAAGAACCCTAATACTGAAGCGGTTGTATTTCGAGTCTGATGTGAATTGTCATGAGCAATTACGTATGAAGAGGAAGTCCTTCTAGTTGTTATGTGGTCGGATAAAGACTCATGGGTTATGCGATGGACGATATGTATCAGCAAAGGAGCAACTTGCCATATTTCGGTTGATTGTTGGTCACGATGTTAGGAATAGATGTGCAAAGTTTGATTTCATACAATCTGGTGAGACAATTTGTCGTCACTTCCATAATGTGTTACGAGCGGTGGTTAAAATGTACAAAGAGTGTGTGAAGCCTGCAAAGGCCAACACTTCGCCTGGACAATTTAATACAAGGTCTTGGTGTCACTATTTCAAGGTAACTCAATCACTAGAGTTAGTGTTTCCCATGTTGTAGATATGTTTACTTACAAAATAACGTATTTCGACAGCATGCCGTGGACGCGATTGATGGCTCATACTTCCATGCTACGGTACCTTCGGATGAACAACCAAGGTACCGTAATAGAAATGGCAAAATTCGACAGAATGTCCTTGCTGCATGCAGTTTTGACAAGAAGTTCACATACGTGCTTGCTGGATGGGAGGGGGTCAGCACGCGATAGTAGAATCCTAAGATCAACCATTAGTGATGATAGATGTGATAAATTCATCGTCCCGCCTGGTATGACAATCAATACTAGAATATTCACATACAAACATTGAGTCTTTATGATCGTATTTAGCCCCTCTAATTATTTATAATCATTGTGGATGCTTAGGTAAGTACTACTTAGCAGATGCTGGCTTTCCGAATACACCCGGATTCATAGCCCCATATCGTGGTGTGCGATACCATTTGAAGGAGCACGTTGGACGTACTCCTGAAAATGATAAAGAATTATTCAATTATCACCACTCCTCTTTGCGCAATGTTATCGAGCGTACGTTTGGGTTGCTGAAGAAATGCTTTGCGTACCTATGTCAATCCCCATTTGTCAGCATCAGTACTCAAACAAAGTTGATTGTGGCTTGTTGTGTCATTCACAACTTCATTAGGGCCATCGATCCAGATGATCTGATCGATGATGAAAATGACATTCAGGAGGAAGAGCACGATGACTTAATAGGTAATGAGGACTTAGGTGAGTTGGTTCCAACTGTAGCATGGACTACTAAGAGAGATGAACTTTGTCATATAATGTGGGTTGATTATGAAATTGAGCTTCTTTGAGTCGTTGCAACTTTACTAGTTGATTATGTGGCATTTTATGGATTTTAGACATGTTTTCTTTGTAATTTGATGTGGTTTAAAGATTTGAGTACTTGGACATCATTTAAATTGAATATTATGTTTTATTGAGATTTGATATTTGATAGTACTACTTTACAGTGATGTGTATGTGGTGTTTTCATTTTGTATATGGTTGGAATAGAATGTTGTTATATTTAAAACATTTATGATATGATAGCCATGGACGGTAGTGATATTCGCTCAAAAGTGCTTATTTTAAGCAATTATCCTTTTAGCGTTATTGCATTCTCCTACGTTAAAATACTCTATTTATCTACTTTTCTACGTAAGAGTCTCTTGTGTTGCGTAGAACACACTTTTCTGGACGAAATGGTATATTTGCATGCATTAAATATATTTTCGGAAGTCTAGACATGTAGTCATTCTGATAGAGTCTCATTACGCGCTTCTTCTGTCGCAGGAAACTCTGATGGGACAATTCTCGAGACTTGCGAGCCCACATCGATCAGGAAAGCCCATTATCAAAGCTTAAAGAGCCCACATGCTATGACTAGAAGATATGGGCCAAATATGGGCTGAATAAGAGGACCAAAAAAGCCGGCCCAAAGAACGAAGAGAGTAGGAGAGCCAATGACCAAGAGACGGACCAAAGCGTTTAAAGCCACATGAGTCAGCAAAGAATGATAGTCAACTCTACTGGAGAAGCGTGAGGATGGTCACAGTGAAGACCAGGGTTCCAGACCCTCTGTCAATACTTTTATCATCATTTTCTGATACTTTCTCTCTCATCTCTCCTTATTCTCTCTCTCTCTTCATCTCTCGGTCCTCGAATCTACTGACCTAACCCCAGAACTCCTGTCCATCGGCTCTATCTCATCTCCATTAGCTTTCTGACCGTTGGATCTTCAATCGGACCGTTGGATCTCTCTAGATCCGTCGATTTACCAATCCGGGTCCCAATCAAGTCACCATCCATCCGATCGCCATCAGACTGTCTGTCACATCATCTTGTGAGACGATGGACATCATCAATCCATGTGGGCCAGTAGCCGGGCCCATCATCATCGACCCGCTGTCCGACTAGTTAGTGGACCCTGTGAATTTCCAAAGAATTTTAATTAAATTTTAAAAAAATGGGGGGTCCACTAAATGGGGACATTCCCCAAGAAAAAGTAGCATTTTACTTTAAAAATAAAAAATAATATTTTTTTTTATTTAAAAAATACCCTATTTCCATTAAAGGAAATAGGGAGCTTTAAAAGGAGAAGGATAGGGGTTCGTTCGAACCCTAATCCCTCTCCCATCTTCACTTCTTTTCCCCAAAAACTCCCCCCCACGATTTCTTTTTGTGGGGCTCCTTCTTCTTCTATTTTTCTTCACCTTCTTCTTTTCATCTTCCTCTCTTATTCTCGCCGGAGTTGCAGAACTCCGGCCATCTGCAACTCCATTTTTCTCCCCCGTCTCTCCATCTCCTTTGCCCCAGCAGATCGCCAACACCTTTATAAAACCCAACGGTGGGATCCCAAGTGATTGCAACTTCGGTTGCTGCCTACACCATCTACCACCACCGCAGCAGCACCGCCTACTGCATTCTCATCACCGCCTCACACCCTTCAACCCACTGACGCCCCTAGCAGCTTCACAAAAGCCAGTCATCACCATCTTTCTTGCTGGGTGAACCAGCAAGGAACTCCTATCACCTGCTGTTCCACTGCTCGCCCTCTCCACTACTTCACCGCCCCAAACAAAAAGAAAAAAAAAAAAACAAAAGAGAAGAGAAGAAGAAGGAGAGAAGAGGAGCCCATACCTGTTGGTTCTCCACGGTGCGCCACCATCTTCTCCTCCATTATCGCCATCATCCCACGTTCTTCAACCAGGGAACTCCACCTGTCGATCATCCCTCACAAACCCCCTGCCATTCTCTTACCGCCATCTTCTTCTGAAAATCAAAAAAAGAAAACCAAAAAAAAAAAAAAAGAAAAAAAAGAAGAGAAAAGAGGAAAAGAAGAAAGAAGGGAGAAAGAAATCGTGGTGGTCTTCTCCCTAGACTGGACCGTCTCCTCCCTCATCCCCAGCAATCTCAAACCACCATTATCTCCATCGCTGCAGCTCCAGGCAGTACCTCCACTTCACCACCGTCTGCCACCACCAGCAACACCGCCTCCTTGCAGCAACTCCTCCAAGCTCTCCGGGAAACTCCTCCATCAAGGCCAACCACCATTGCATTCCCCATTCCAACCACCTCTCTTGCGAGTTGTTGTTTATTGGCTACTCCAAAGCCAGCCATGGCCGATCCAAGATGCATCATTCTTAAGGCCGAATCCCTCCATCTCATGGCCGAAAGGTAAGACGTGGTATTTCTCTCTCTAGTTATCGCTTCTTTCTCTAAAAGTCTTCTCTCTCTCTAGAAAAGTGAGTTTTCTCTCTCTAGGGTTGACTCACTTTTATTCTCTTTCCCTCTCTAGCTTAATCCGTAGTTCTTTTAGAACTTTAGTGTTTTATTTTCTTTTGAACATTGTAATAACTTTTGAATTTTAAGTGATGAGTTACTTTTATTGATCGTGGTTTGATTTCCTTCATTAGTATTTCTTTTTGGTAGATTATGATAATTTTTCTCTCTAAAATCAAGCAATCTTGTTTTAATCCAAATACATCAAGATTCTCACCTCTCCATGTTTTCCTGATAAAAATCCGTCATTTTATGTTATTGATTGCGTTAACTAAACCCGAGTGCGGATCGACATCCGAAACTTCCCACTATGCAAAATTGCTCATTTTGCAGGATAATCGGATAAAAATTACAAATGTGTTGAAGTTAGGGTTTCCGTAACCAACGACGCGGAAAATACCTACTACCAGGTAGATCCATACAAGCCAATAGGGAACCTACAAAGCAAGGGCAGTTAAGGTGTACCGTTGTTATGGATGATGTCATGAAGGAGACCTTGATGGATGAGCTCTTGGTAGGGAGTTGGGGCAATAATGGTTGGAAGAGCAACGCATTTACTATTCGTGCAGCAAAACATGATGAAACAGTTGGGGGTTTCTGTGACTCATAATCATTGTAGAAGTAGACTAAAGATGTGGAAAGGAATCTATGCGAATATCAAAGAATTGCTTAACAAAGTGGCTTTGGTTGGGATGATACGCTTAAGATGGTGAAAGCTAATGGTTCTGTATGGGATGCATACATCACGGTATAAATAGTTATTATTTACTTTATTTCTTAAGTTACCTTAAGAGTACTTTAGTAATGATCATGAAAGTCTGTATTTCAGAAGCATCAATGGGTAGCAAGGTATAGAACGAAGACAATCCCTAGCTTCAATGAGGTTGCAGTGATCCTCGGCAATGACACCTCAATAGGAAATCTTGCAAGGATTGGGATTGAACTGGATGCGGATACAGACGATGCTTCTGAACAAGTTGGCGGGATGGAGTGAAAGTAGGGTTTTTCCGTCATTGAGAGAATGACCCTAGAATCAACCAAATTTTTATCTTTTTCAGTTCACTTATCATGTAAAATGCAGAGATTGGTATAGGGATTCGGGTCGGATGTTGATCCGCACTCGGGGTTAGTTCGCGTGACTCAAGGACATAAAATGACAAAAAATTTCTCAAAAATTGATACTAAGCAAAATGGAGGGGTGAGAATAGTGATAAATGCTCGATTTTTAAAACTTGCTTTTAATGCTTCTAGAGAGAGAATGTATCACTATAAATAAAGAAAACACAATAACAAATTAAGTAATGCAAATAACAACTTTATTAATCATTAAAAATTCTTACAAGAATCAAACCAAACTTGAACTACAACTAGAAAGCAATTAAAGAGAGATGAGAGATAGAGAAAGAAAATCACAAAGAGAGAAAATAAGAAAAGCTAAAGTGAAGAAAAACTAGAGCGGAAGATAGATGATTTTAGAGAGAGAGAGAGCTAAGAGAGAAAAAGATTAAGAGAGAGAAAGGGTTTCTAAGGATCGTTAAGTTGATAAGTCGGCCAGAGTTGCAAGTTTGCAACTCCAGCGTTGAAGCTTGCAGGTGGAGGAGGTGGACGTGCAATAGGTGGAGACCAGGCCGTGAGGACGTGCTGGTTCTTGTCGGAGAAGGGGGAACTCGGAGTTGAGCAAGTTGCAGACTTGCTGGTCTGCACGATAGAGAGGATGGTGTTAATGGTGAGTACGGACTCTCACGGCCAGAGTAGTTGCAGGTTCTGCAACTTTGAGAAGAAGAGCATGGAAGAGGAAGGCGGTCTTGTGAGGGAACCCGAAAGGGGTGCATGCAGGTTGTTGTTGGGGATGGATCTCCCACATCAGGTCCATGGAGCCAGAGGTTGGAGTTACAGACCGTTGCTGGCCGGAGTTGCAGACCTGCAACTCCGACAATGGAGATTGAAGAAGGTCTCCTCTCGTTTTCGGCCAAAAAGACCAACGTGAGGGAGAGTCTCGTCCGGAGCAGGGCAGCAAGAGGAGCATGGCTTGGTGAACGGTGGGAATGCATGCTGGTGGTGGTGCTTAAGAGAAGAAAAAGATCCACCAGAAGCCCGAGAAGGTCAAGGTGAAGGAGAAGAAGAAGTGGACGTGGCTGGGGTTTTTTCTCCTTTTCTTCAGAAAGATATGGAAGAAAGAATTAGAAAGTGGGGAGATTCCTTTTCTTTTGAAAATGTGGGATCAAAATTAGAAAGTGGGGAGCTCGTGAAAGACGTGGAGGAGAGAAGAATAAATATTAACCCTATTAGGATGAGGGCGCTACATCCCTCATCAATTCTAGCCATTTCTACCCTCATCTTTTCCTTTTCATGCCAAAACATATCTAGGCCATTTGTTTCAAAGAAAATCTATCTTTCCTCCCCTTTAAACATTTTGCAAACTTTCCTTTAGAGATTTTATTTCTAAAATCAAGGCCACTTTTCTCTTTTGAAATGAAAAGAATTTATTTTGAATTTTGTAAAATCACCTACCATATGTTCTGTGGGCCCATGTACCGATCCTCTCATGCCGTTTACTAGTCTACTTATTGGCCCATATCCTTGGTGGCCTACTGGATGAGTGAGGGATCAGAAGGCAAGGACGTGAGAGTTAGATCGAGCGTTGATCGGGTGGCGAAGATTATAATCGGAGGAATGATTGAATGATCTGATCATTTGATGGATGATCCGATGAGGGATGAACGATCTGATGGTGATCTAGGAGAGGACATAGGATCTGAATGATAGGACGGTCGAATGGAGGATCGTTTTGCTTAGATGAAGATGTGGGTGGTGAGTAGTTGGATCCTGGAGAGTGAGAGAACGAAGGGTGACCGTTGGATGTGGGACTCAAGGTTTAAAGAGTGGAGAGAGAAAATAGAGCAGGCAGAGGGTCTTGAACCCTGATCTTCAACATTGACTTCGGTAGGCTTCACCAATCACGTAAGCTGTCATTTTATGACATTTGGTGCGGCTTTGAATCACTTTGGCCCATCTCTTGGTTTCCAACTTTTCCTCTCTCTTGGTTCTTTGTCCAGCTCTAAGATCTCTAACATGACTTGTACTTGGCCTGCATCTTCTTGTCATAGCCTGTTGGCTCTTTACACTTTGATATTAGGCTTTTATGATCGATGTGGGCCCGCAAGTCTTGAGAATCATCCAATTGGGGTTTCCTGCAATAGAAGAAGCGCGTAATGATACTTAATCAGAACAACTTACTATCTAGACTTCTAAAAATGTGTTTAATGCATGCAAATATACCATTTCATCCAGAAAAGTGTGTTCTACATAATGAAAGAGACTCTTACGTAGAAAAGTCGATAAATAGAGCAGTTTTACTTAAGAGAGTGTGATAACACTTAGAGGATATAGTGAAAAATATGCACTTTTAAGCGAATATCATGGAGTCCACGGGATGCACTAATGGAATTGAGGACTTGACATTAGATGACGAAAGGATACCACATGATGAAGGTCATAGCAAACCTGTTTGAAGTACTAGTAACCCAACAACACAAGTGAATAAAAACAAGTGAGCCCGTAGAACATTTGGACCAATACAAGATTCGCTCTTAGAGCTTGCTGATATTCGCTCAAAAGTGTTTATTTTAAGCAATTATCCTTTTAGCGTTATTGCATTCTCCCACGTTAAAATACTCTATTTATCTACTTTTCTACGTAAGAGTCTCTTTTGTTGTGTAGAACACACTTTTCTGGACGAAATGGTATATTTGCATGCATTAAACACATTTTCGAAAGTCTAGACATGAAGTCATTCTGATAGAGTCTCATTACGCGCTTCTTCTGTCGCAGGAAACCCCGATGGGAAAATTCTCAAGACTTGCAAGCCCACATCGATCAGGAAAGCCCATTATCAAAGCTTAAAGAGCCCACATGCTATGACTAGAAGATATGGGCCAAATATGGGCTGAATAAAAGGACCAAAAAGTCGGCCCAAAGAACGAAGAGAGTAGGAGAGCCAATGACCCAGAGACGGACCAAAGCGTTTAAAGCCACATGAGTCAGCAAAGAATGATAGTCGACTCTACTGGAGAAGCGTGAGGATGGTCACAGTGAAGACCAGGGTTCCAGACCCTCTGCCAATACGTTTATCTCCATTTTCTAATACTTTCTCTCTCATCTCTCCTTATTCTCTCTCTCTCTTCATCTCTCGATCCTCGAATCTACTGACATAACCCCAGAACTCCTGCCCATCGGCTCTATCTCATCTCCCTTAGCTTTCTGACCGTTGGATCTTCCATCGGACCGTTGGATCTTCAATCGGACCGTTGGATCTCTCTAGATCCGTCGATCTACCAATCTGGGTCCCAATCAAGTCACCATCCATCCGATCGCCATCAGACTGTCTGTCACATCATCTTGTGAGACGATGGACATCATCAATCCATGTGGGCCAGTAGCCGGGCCCATCATCATCGACCCGCTGTCCGACCAGTTAGTGGACCTTGTGAATTTCCAAAGAATTTTAATTAAATTTCAAAAAAATAGGGGATCCACTAATTGGGGAGATTCCCCATAGAAAAGTAGATTTTTACTTAAAAAAAAAATATATATATATATATATATATATATATATATTTTTATTTTCAAAAAATACCCTATTTCCATTAAAGGAAATAGGGAGCTTTATAAGATGAGGGAGAAGGGTTCGTTCGAACCCTAATCCCCCTCCAATCTCTTCCATTCTCTCCCCCTATCAATCCCGCACGGATCCCTTCACCCTTAGCCCCATTCTCCTCTTCTTCTTCATCTTCTCTTTCATCTTCTTCACCATTTTTCCACCGGAGTTGCAGCCTGCAACTCCGGCCAGCATCTGAACCGCCTCCGCCTGCTGCAGACCTCTGCACGTCGTCATCTTCAAGCCACCATCTCACCTCTCTTCCTTCTCGTCACCAACTCCTTTCTCTCCAAAGAAAAAAAAAAAGAAAAAAAATATTTTTTAGATCACCGGAGTTGCAGGTTGCAACTCCGGCAACCTCCATTAACGCCTGCACATCTCCTGTGCTCCTCATCCACGCTTCAGCAGGCGGTCTTCCATTGCTGCCACCAACCTCTCCTCTCCAACCTTGCTGCTCCAAAACAGCAAGGCTGCACCACGGTGTAGCTGGACTGCAATACCATCACCGGAGTTGCAGACCTGCAACTCCGGTCGGCCTCTCCTCCACCTTCGTTGAATCTTCCTTGTTCCACCTCCATAGCCGCCGCTCACCAGCCGAATTCACATCCCTCTCCTCCAAGATTCAAACCGTTTGCAAGAAAGAAAAGAGAAGAAATAGAAAACAAAAGAAAAAGAGAAGAAGCAAGAGAGGAGAGAAGACCGCCCTTCACATCTTTCAAACCGTTGCCGTCTCCATCCTCCACCTGGTTTGAGTGCCTGCAACTCCGGCAGGTACGCCTGAAACTCCTTCCATGATCTCCACACCGCTCAGCCCTCCCTTTGCATCGTCCACCATTACTGCATCACCTCAAGCCACCACCGTCTTCCCCAGCCTGCACCTTAGGACGGATCAGCATCCTCCTAGCGCCTCCACTTGAAACTTCAGCCAGACTTCCATTTGCAGGCCGACCACCATTGCTGCCCTCATGCTCATCAAGCATCCCACGGTGCTGCCTTCCAATCACAACACTGCAGGTGCTAGTCTCTTCCAACCCGGCTAACTTGAAGCTCCACCTTCGTTCATCGCCGATCACTCGGGGTAAAGTTCCCTAAGGGAATAATTTCTTCCCTCATCTTCTCTCTACTTTCTCTCTCTTGATTTTTTTTTTCTTAATTTCTATCTCTCTAGATTTTCTCTCTCTACTTAATCCCTTCATCTTTTATTTCTCTCTCTACATCTCTTTATAGTCATTATTTGTAGTGATTTTCGCAAAGAAAGTTTGTAAACATTTTGATTGAATAAAGTTTAGTTGAGTTTGCATTATTGCATTTTTAGTCTTATTTTTATTCTAATTGCTTGTGGC
Source organism: Euptelea pleiosperma (assembly GCA_035048495.1). NCBI lineage: Eukaryota > Viridiplantae > Streptophyta > Magnoliopsida > Ranunculales > Eupteleaceae > Euptelea > Euptelea pleiosperma. The sequence goes on from CM068543.1 coordinate 20,629,341, forward strand.
ACTTTCTCTCTCTAAAAAATCACTAAGCATGTTTTAAATCGCTTCACCATTCTCATCCCAACACAATTTCTGAAATAAATCCGTCATTTCATGTTCATGAATCGCGCGAACTAACCCCGAGTGCGGATCGACATCCGACACGAATCCCTATACAAATTGCATATTTTGCAGGAATTAGATTGGAAAAGATACAAATTTAGTTGGAATTAGGGTTTCCGTAACCAACGACGCGGAAAAAACCTTGTTTTACTTGACTAAGCCACAAGTCGCATTACGAAAGTGCTTGAATGGAACAACATGGACTTTTCACAGGTGGTTTCACGTGAGGTAGAAAAAGTTGAGGGCTTGAATGATACCTTGATCATTGAAGGTATGGAGTTTCTAATCAGTGACAAGAACAAGGCAAAGATTTTCTTAGCGTTGCCGCCTGGACGAAGAGGACAATGGTTGAGACAAAAGTTGATGATTGATTGAGGACTTGTTCCTCATCAGAAACTCTTTTTGTTAATGGGGTCAGGGTCACAAACAAAGTTGTTTTATGTCAAAACTTGGTGAATAGCTTGGATGTTTCCAAGTTTCAACTTTATGACTATTTTTGTATTAGGTTTAACCACTACCTTTGTTAAAATGTAGACATGATGCACTACTAGTTTATTTATGGCATATATGTGCATATGATATGACATTTCTCTAGTTTAATTCTTTGCCTTTCTCTAAAGCATGCTTGTGTCTTTTGTTCAATAGTATATTTAGAACAACAATGTTCAATATCAAATAGACTTTATATATCAAGTATATTGTTGTTATTTCACACTATCCTGGGTGCTGCCCAAGTACAATATATATAATTTTTCAGCTTAGCATATTTGTGTAGTGTTGTTTTTAGAATTGAAAAACTAGTATGACTGTATGGGAACTGTCTTCTATGCATCTAAGTCATCATTAATTTTTTATGGGAACCGACTCATAGTTTGGAAGATCAAACACACCTCCAAGTGACACCAGTGAACCAACACACCAATAAGGCTGATTTTTGGCCCATCCCTAGGTGGACATATGAAACTATGGTTTTTCCACGTCGTTGGATTCGGAAACCCTAGAATCAACACATTTTTAATTTTTATCCAATTTTCATGCAAAATGAGAATTTCTTGCACAGTGAGAAGTGTCGGATGTCGATCTGCACTCGGGGTTAGTTCGAGCGACTCATGAACATAAAATGACGGATTTTGCTATGAATAATGGGGGAAACGAAAATGGTAAAATTGAGATTTAAACATGATTCTTTTGTGAGATTATATTCTATGAAACACTAATTAAAGAACATAAAAGAAAGCATAGCATATCAAAATCAATTTTATTTAATTATGAATCCACTTACAGTACTCGAATGAAAAGACGTAGCAACTAAAACTAAACTAAATATCACTTAAAATTAATTAAAGAGAGTGATCTAGAGAGAGAGGGCTAGAGAGATAAACTATAAGATCTTGAGAGAGAAAGTAAAAATTAAAGAGAGAGAAAGGAGAAGATTCATTGAGAGAAGATGAGGAAGCTTACCAGAAACTTACCCAACAAGAAGGATTTCAGCCATGGTGATAGAAGATGGGCTACAAAGTATGATGGAGATCATGAATAGGGCAGGTCGTGGAGTTTGAGAACGTATGGACTGCTAGGAAGCTAGGTGACAAGGTAAGTTACAGGTTTTGCAACTTCAATTGATGGTGGCAGTGCTAATGAAGGGAGGTTGATCAAGGTTGCAGGCAGGCGACTCACGGTGGTGAAGAACACCTTCACTTCTCTACTTCTTTTCTTTTTTATTTTTTATTTTTTTTTCTTTTCTTTTCTGTTTTGGTTTTTCTTTTGCTTTATCTTTTTTTTAGTAGAAATTGAGAGAGAGGAGGATGGTTGGGATGGAGGAAACTGGTAGTGAAGTTGCTTAGCGTGGGGGGATGAATGGCGGTGTTGGTGATGTTGGCCGGTCTGCCCAGAGCCCGAACTAGATGAAGAGGAGCAGTCCACATGGATGGTTTTGGAGGGAGAAGGTAACGGTGAGAATAGCAATGGTTGGTTGCTTGGAGGGATGACCGGTGGAGGATGTAGCTTCGACCAGTGGCTGCAAAATTATTTGTGCCATGGACAACTGTGAGTTACAGGCTTATGGGCGCATGAGAGGAAGAAGACGTGGAGATCTTTGTGGCGGCAAGAAGAGAACGTGCTGGCTTGGATGCGGTACAGATAGTCAACCTACCATTGGAGGAGATCGTGGCTTGCTAGGGGAGTTGCAGGCACCAAGAGAAAGAGAGAAGAGGTTTGGCTTTGAGAGAGGATGGAGCAACCAACGGAGAAAACTTGTAGTCCGTGGAGTTGAGAAACTTACAGGTAGAGACCCAAGAAGGAGACGCCTTGGATAGGTTCGGCATCCACAAAGGAAGACGTCGAGATAAGGAAGAGGGAGACGACGGCTGGAGGAAGAGTTAATGCGGGGGAGAAGAGAAAAGAGAGGAAAAGAAAGGAAAGAGATTAGGGTTCCAAAGAACCCTCTCTTCTCCCCTTTTAAAGCTCCCTAGTTTCCATTAATGGAAATTAGGGATTTTTTTGAAATAAAAAAATATATATATATATTTTTTTTAAGTAAAACCTTACTTTTCTTTGGAGAATTTCCCCATTTAGTGGACCCCCCTTTTTTATTTAAAAATAATTAATTTAAAGCATTTTAAAATCACGAGGTCCACTAAATGGTCGGGCCACGGGTCGATGATGATGGGCCCGGGTACTGGTCCACAAGGATCGATGATGTCCATCGTCTCACAAGATGATGTGATAGACAATTTGATGACGATCGGATGGATGGTGACTTGATTGGGACCCAGATTGGTAGATCGACGGATCTAGAGAGATCCAACTGTCCGGTGGAAGATCCAATGGTCAGATTGAAGATCCTACGGTCAAAAAGCTAAGGGAGATGAGACAGAGCCAACGAGCAGGAGTTCTGGGGTTAGGTCAGTAGATCCGAGGACCGAGAGATGAAGAGAGAGAGAATAAGGAGAGATGAGATAGAAAATTAGGGGGAAGAGATAGAAAATATCAAAAAATGGAGATAAAAGTATTTACAGAGGGTCTGGTGAAAGTAGAGTTTTTCCGCGTCGTTGTTTACGGAAACCCTAGAATCAACAAGATTTGTAATTTGATCCGAGCCTCAAAATTCCTGCAAAATTATAGGCTTTGTATAGGGATTCGTGTCGGATGTCGATCCGCACTCTGGATTAGTCAGATGAGAGCAATAACGAACATGAAATGACAGAAAATATTACAGAAATTGATGGATGGAGAGATGAGGAATGTGAAGTGATTTTTTTTTTTTTTAAAATAGGATTTTTAATTTTCTAGAGAGAGAAATTTCCACAATAAGCATTAAGGCAAGAATTAATTAACACAATAATGCAACACCATAATAAATGAAACACAATTAAAATTCAAATCGTATTTATTTTATCAAACTAAGAATGTGCTTACAATGATCAAATTAAAATTAATATTTTAACTAGGAAGCAAATAAGAAGAAATTAGAGAGAGAAAATGGAAGATTGGAAAAATGAAGGAGAGATTAGAGAGGAATTAGAGACAACCCACCATTACAAACTCACCGGACTTTACTAGGGAAGAGCGGCCATGATTTGCCAAGTGGAGAGGGTTGTTGGTTGAGGACGATGATTAGTTGCTGACCATGATATGGGGTAAGGACAGTGAATCCCGGCGGTCTGTGGTGGTTGTTGTGGGGCACTTGCAGACCAGTGAAGATGAAGATGGAGTGGCTGGTGGGAGGCGGCAGCTGCAAGGAGATGGAGAACCAGTCGGCTAAGGAGGAGATCACCACGATCTCCTTCTTCCTTCTCTCTCCTTCTTCGTTTTTTTTCTTTTTCTGTTTTATTTTTGGGTCTCCTTGAATAATAAAAAAAAATGATGATGAAGAAGAGAAGGTTCACGGCAGAATGTTCAAGGGATGGGGGCGTGATGCAGCAACTATGGAGCTCGCCCAAAGGGGTATGAGAGAGGAGGCGGTAATGGTGGAGATGCAGGCGGACCTGCAACTCGGTTGAGGAGGTTTGCACCTCCTCTCTTCTTCTTCCCTTCTCCTTTCTTCTTCTTGCTTTTCTCCTTTTTTCTTTTCTTTTCTTGTGAGGGATTGAATCCCTTGTGAGATCGTGGGAGAGAGGAGACTCAAGAAGGAGAAGGCTGGGCGCTTTTCTGAGAATAGTTTAGGGAGTGAAATCGTGGGTATAATGGAGGAGCGGGGCGGTTCTAATGGTGGAGGCAACGAGTTGCAGCAACCATGGGTTGCTTAGTGGTGAATGGGACTGTGGATTAAAACCGAGCTGATGACGAGGTAAAGTGCAGCCATGAAGCATGTGGGAGGAGCAGCAGCAGGATTCTGCCTTAGAGAACGCCCAAGGAAAACGTGGAGAGGTGGTGCAAGCCCGTCAATGGAAGGATGGCTGAAGTTGCAGGTTGCAACTCTAGCAACTGTTGGAGAGTAGTGAGGACGTGGGAAGCATGGCAAATAGAGAGAGACGTGAATGGGAGAGTTGGGAGGAAGTGGTGGGGAGGCTGACGGCTTGGGGTAAGAGAAAACTTAGAAGGTGAGAGTTGAGGGAGAGAGTAGGAGTTGTAATGGCTGGGTTTTCTTCCAATGTGCAGTAGCTAAAGGAGAGGGAGAGAGTGGGTTTCCTTTTGTGGAGGAAAACAGTTTGGGCAAAAAAAATATCGTTCCTTAAACAAGAACCATGGATTTCCATAGTAGAAACCCACGGTTTCTATTATTTCGAAACTTTTCTTATATATTTTTTTCAAAAGAAAATTCTCCTTTTTTGAAAAATTCCCTTTTAAGTCTACAACCCTTCACACCTTTCCATTTTTGAATGTGCACCAATTATCTCATTTTTGGTAGGTTTCTATTCTTCTAAAAGTCAAAGCTACAATGCCACCTCATCCCATTTGTTTGAATATGATTGCATGTGTGGGTGTGCATGCTCGGCACTATCTCCTCCATATGATTTGTGGCCGTCAACATTATTTGTGTGGATGATGAAGTGATTGGGTTTGATGATGGGTTAGATGATTGGATGAGTAATTTTACTGGTGATCGAACGGTATACTGGGATGGTGATGATCGGATGGATCATCGGATGGTAGAGATTAGCCAAGGTAGGCCGTAGGATTGAGTGACTAAGGAGGGAGAGAGGATCGGATGATTGGGATTGTGAGCAGAGAGAGAATGAGGATCTAGAGAGAGGAGAGAGAAAATATTACAAAATAAAGAGAAAATGCTAGCAGAGGGTCTTGAACCCTGGTCTTTGACTTGGTCTTCAGCATGCTTTACCAACTGAGCAAGTCCTCATCTTGTGTTAGTTAGTAAGCTTTAATCTCCTTGGTCTCTTCTCGGGGTACTTGGCTTTCCTTCTCTCTCGATCTTTTCTCTAGCTTTTCTGACTCTCTGGCTCTTCTCGCTTTAGGCTTATATCTTCTTGTCTAAGTCCACTAGCTCTCTATGCTCTCATCAAAGGCTCTGGATGTTGATTGTGGGCCCGCATGCCATTAGTGCTCCTGCGATAGAAAAAAATCGCGTAATGAGACTTTATCAGAACGACTCAATGTCTAGACTACCAAAAAATGTGTTTAACGCATGCAAATATACCATTTCGTCCAGAAAAGTGTGTCCTACGCAATGAGATAGACTCTTACGTAGAAAAGTGGATAATTAGAACAGTTTTACGTAGGAGAGTGCGATAATGCTAAAAGGATAATTGCTTAAAATAAGCACTTTTGAGCGAATATCATCTGGAACCCTGGTCTTCACTGTGACCATCCTCACACTTCTCCAGTAGAGTAGACCATCATTCCTTGCTGACTCATGTGGATTTAAACGCTTTGGTCTGTCTCTTGGTCATTGGCTCTCCTACTCTCTTTGTTCTTTGGGCCAACTTTTTGGTCATCTTATTCAGCCCATATTTGGCCCATATCTTTTAGTCATAGCCTGTGGCTCTTCAAGCTTTGATATTAGGCTTCTGTGGTTGATCATGGGCCCGCAAGTCTAGAGAATAGCCCGATCAAGTTTTCTGCAAGAAAAAAGTACGTAATGAGACTTGATCATAACGTCTTTATACCCAGACTTCCAGAAATGCGTTTAATGCATGCAAATATACCATTTCATCCAGAAAAGTGTGTTCTATGCAATGAAATAGACTCTTATGTAGAAAAGTAGATAAATAGAGCATTTTACGTAGGAGAGTACGATAACGCTAAAAGGATAATTGCTTTAAATAAGCACTTTTGAGTGAATATCAAGTACCGCTGGTGATGTTCAATCCCACGTAGACCGGCTTGCAAGGCAACGGCTAGAGGGATGAGCTCGTGGGTTCCTCTAAGGATGGAGAGGAATTGTAGGTTGACAATGTGATGAAGGAGAAGGGAAGGGGTGGTGAGGTTGTGGTGGAGCTCTAGGTGGTATGCACAAGAAGTGCGCTGGCGACTGGAAAAGGGAGAAGAAGGAGGGCGGTGGTGCTCATGGGCTGGTGTTGCTGGTTGCAACACCAACAACAGCAAACCAAAAAGATGACGGTGGAGTTGTAGGGTGTTGGTAGCAGTAGCGCAAAGCGTGGAGAAACACGTGAGAGGTTGCTGGAGAAGATCCAATGGTGTGCAGGCCATGGAAGAACAGCCACAGGTGGCGGCTTTAATGGAGCTTGCCAGACTGGTTTACCAGTCTGGCGTGAGGAGGAGCAAATGGTGGAAAGGGTTGCTGGGTTTGAAGCTAGGGGGTTTAAGAAGATAAGGGGATGCAGGGGCGGTAGAGAAGAAGAAGAAGAAGAAGAAGGAAAAGAACGAAGGAGGCTTACCGATTTTTGAAAGGACCAAACCGTTGCAGGTTCGTTGGTGACGTGTTCGTGTAGGCGCTCCAGAAGTGCAGCAGCGGTAATGGGGGTTGGCGCCAGCAACTAGTTGAAGGCTGGCTAGATGGGAGGGGCCTTGTCTGCAACCATGGAAAGCACTGCTGGAAGGCCGGAGTTGCAAAGAAGAAGGGAAGGAGAAGAATGGAAAGAAGGAGAGGAGGAGAGGGCAGAAGGGGGAGAAAGGATGGGAGAAGGGATTAGGGTTCCAACGAACCCTTCTCCTCCCCTTAAAAATTAAAAAAAAAAAAACATATATATATATATATATATATATATATATATATATATATATATATATATATATATATATATATTTTTTTTTTTTTTTTGACTACCTCTTTCTTTGGGGGATTTCCCCATTTAGTGGACCCCCCTTTTTTTTATTTTTTAAAAATTAGTTTAAAGCATTTTAAATTCGCGAGGTCTACTAAATGGCCGAACCGGGGGTCGATGATGATGGGTGCGGCTGTTCGCCCACATGGACTGATGATGGCCACCATCTCGTAAGATGATGTGACGGAGGATTTGCACGGATGATGACTGGATTGGGATCCAGATTGGTAGACCGATGGATCTAGAGAGATCCAATGGTCCGGTGGTAGATCCAACAGTCAAAAAGCTAAAGGAGATGAGACAGAGCCAATGGGTAGGGGTTCTAAGGAGCAAATGGTGGAAAGGGTTGCTGGGTTTGAAGCTAGGGGGTTTAAGAAGAGAAGAAGGAGAAGATAAGGAGATGCAGGGGTGGTAGAGAAGAAGAAGAAGAAGAAGTAGAAAAAGAAGGAAAAGAATGAAGGAGGCTTACCAGTTTTTGAAAGGACTGAACCGTTGCTGGTTCGTTGGTGACGTTCTCATGCAGGCGCTCTAGAAGTGTAGCAATGGTGGTGGGGGTTGGCGCCAGCAACTGGTTGAAGGCAGGCTGGATGGGAGGGTGAAACTTGGATTTTTCCGCGTCGTTGGTACGAAAATCCTAATTCCATCTCATATGTAATTTATCCGAGATTTTCTGCAAAATTAAGCTATGCTTTGCACGGTGGAAGTATGTCGGATGTCGATCCGCACTCGGGGTTAGCTTGCACAATTCAATGACATAAAATGATGGATTTTAGCGAGAAATTTGAGGAGATAATTGATGGAGGGGGTGAGAATGGTGAATCGAATTAAAACAAGATTGCTTGATTTTAGAGAGAGAAATTATCATAATCTGCCAAAAAAAATACTAATGAAGGAAATCAAACCACAACCAACAAAAGTAATTCATCATTTAAAAATCCAAAGTTCTTACAATACTTCAAAATATAAAAAGAACAATAACAATGTAAAAGAACGAAAGACTCGGCTAGAGAGAGAAACTGAGTTCTAGAAAGAGAGAAAGGTAGAGAGATCACCATAAAAACTTACCGGAGTTTGGCCGGAGAAAGGATCAACCATTGATGGTGGTTGCCGGCCAGAAGATCGAGATGGGTGGACCCCGAGAATGTGCGAGGGAGTTGCTGCCATGAGAGTGGAGGACAGTGATGAAGGTGTTCCATTCGTTGTCAAACACCCATGGCTTCCTCTTCCTCTTCTTTCTTTTCTCTATTTTTTTCTTTTCTTGTTTTCAAATAGAGGAGAAGGTGGGGAACCGGTTGGAAGAGACAACTTTACCGGGGTTGAGGAGAGGGGTGCTTGATTGGAGATGTGGCTGGCAGTGCAATGGTGGTGGGAAGAGTCCAGCAAGGCAGAAGAAGATGGCGGACCTGCAACATGGTGTCGCAGGTCGTGTGGTGGAGGCGCTGCACTCTTTCAAGAAGCCAACGGCTTCTTCTTCTTGATCTTCCCCCCTTTTCTCCTTCGTTTTTTCTTTTTTTTTTTTTAGAGGTGGAAGCGCTAAGAGAGAAGAGAGAACGGTGAGGCATCACAGCCTATTACCTGTATTGCCGGTGATGGAGGAGGACGATAGGTGGGGACGGTGTGTGGTGCAGGCGGCAGCAAGGAGGAGGTGAACCAGTCCGATCAAGTTGCAGGTGGTTGGCTTTGTTGATGGAGATGGAGGCCGTATCGCTGCTTAGAGGAAGAACATCGCCACGGTGTTGATTCCTTGTAGATTTGGAGAGGTGCTGCGTGTAGCAACAAAGGGGGGGGGCGTGCAAGCTTGCAGTCAACCTATGGGTTACCATGGTGGTGCCCAGCACATGGAGAATGAAGCAGGGGAGAGGGCCGTGGAGAAAGGGTAGGACGGCTAAGGAAAAACGTCCATCTTTTCTTTGTGAAGACGGCTTGGGTTTTTTTTTTTTTTTTATGGGAAAAGAGAGGCTTGAGAAAAGATAAGAGATGTGGGAGGAAGAGTTCAGTCAAGAGAAGGGATCCTTCTTCTCTTTTTTTCTTTCTCTTTTATATGGGGGAGGGAACCATCCCATTTTAGGGTTAGACCAAGAATGGGAGAAGTTGGCCCGCATGAGAAAAGATTTTCTCTTGTGGACCCCTACAATCTCTTGGAGAAACCTCTATCATCCACCGTCCACACCATTCTCTTGTGTGTCAAGCACTATTGTGGCAACTATCTAACCCATTCCACCAAGTGGCCTATATATCAACTCCTAGCCACCTCATTCCTTCACTTGCCATTTTATTTATTTATTTTTTCTTTTCATTTAAAACATTTCTTTCTTTTGTGAAGCCCATCGTATAGTCCCATGTGGTCCACCCTCCGATCCATCGATTCCCCAACCTTTTGATCAACGGGGATTTATCCCACATGTCAATTTGTGTTGTTGAATTCACTTGTGAAAATCAAAATTCCACCACGTGCCTCTGCGATTCTAATGATCCATCTCACACAATCACAAACATTAGTTTCCATGAAGACACCATATCAGTCCATATCCATGTCTCACATGTAGTCCCTTCAATATCTCAACCACCCGATTCAAATATTCGTTGATCTAACATGCTTGGGTTCTTCTTGATGTAGTCATCGTCTCATTATTCTTCTGATGCCACAACTTTCCATGTCATCACATGCAGATTGGTCCATATCTTGGCCCAACATTGTGGTTAGTTATTATCGCCCGTTGTTGTGACCCACTAGCCCTTTGTCATATGGCCTATATGGCATTGCTTGCCGGCTCTTTAGGTTGTGATTTGCTCGGCTTTGGACGTGGGTCTCAAGATTTATTCGATCAGGGTTCTAAGTATCACGATCTTCTGTCTCAACCCATTTCTCGGCATGCATTCCATCAGAATCGTCTGATCGGGTTTCCTGTGACAATGAAAAATGCGTAATGAGACTTAATCAAAACGGCTTTGTATCTAGACTTCCAAAAATGTGTTTAATGCAAGCAAATAGACCATTTCGTCCAGAAAAGTGTGTTCTACACAACAGAAGAGACTCTTACGTAGAAAAGTAGATAAATAGGGTAGTTTTACGTAGAAGAGTGTGATATCACTAGAAGGATAATTGCTTTAAATAGCACTTTTGAGTGAATATCAGAGGGGCTTCGTCTGCAATTGTGGAAAGCACTACTAGAAGGCCGAAGTTGCAAACCTGCAACTCCGGCGAGAATGTTAAGAAGAGGAAGAAGAAGAAGGGGAAGGAGAAGAAGGGAAAGAAGCAGAGGAGGGGAGGGGAGAAGGGATTAGGGTTCCAACGAACCCTTCTCCTCCCTTTAAAAAGCTTTCTTATTTCCTTTAATGGAAATAGGGAATTTTTGAAAAAATAATATATATATATATATTGACTACCTCTTTCTTTGGGGAATTTCCCCATTTAGTGGACCTCCCCTTTTTTTTGATTTTTTAAAAATTAGTTTAAAGCATTTTAAATTCGTTGGGTCCACTAAATGGGTCCGACTGCTGGCCCACATGGACTGATGATGGCCACCATCTTGTAAGATGATGTGACGGATGATTTGCTGTCGATCAGACGGATGATGACTAGATTGGGATCCAGATTGGTAGACCGACGGATCTAGAGAGATCCAACGGTCCATTGGAAGATCCAAAGGTCAGAAAGCTAAAGGAGATGAGATAGAGCCAACGGGCAGGGGTTATGGGGTCAGGTCAGTAGATCTGAAGATCTTCTGGTGAGGTGTAGGGAGATGAAGAGAGAGAGAATAAGGAGAGAGGATAGAGAAAATTCTACAGACTACGAGATGATAATTGGCAGAGGATCTTGTACCCTGATCTTCAACATAGACTTCAGTAGGCTTCACCAATTACGTAAGCTATCGTTTTATGTCATTTGGTGTGGCTTTGAATCACTTTGGCCCGTCTCTTGGTTTTTAGCTTTTCCTCTCTCTTGGTTCTTGGTCTAGCTATAAGATCTCTGACATGACCCGTACTTGGCCTGCGTCTTCTTGTTACAGCCTGTTGGCTCTTTATGCTTTGATATTAGGCTTCTATGAATGATGAGGGCCCGCAAGTCTCGAGAATCATCCAATCTGGGTTTCCTGCGACAAAAGAAGCGCGTAATCAGAACGGCTTTATATCTAGACTTCTGAAAATGTGTTTACTGCATGCAAATATACCATTTCGTCCAAAAAAGTGTGTTCTATGTAACGAAAGAGACTTTTACGTAGAAAAGTGGATAATTAGAGCAGTTTTACGTAGGAGAGTGAGATAACGCTAAAAGGGTAATTGCTTAAAATAAGCACTTTTTAGAGAATATCATTTTCAATGATTTTTTAGAACATTTTTGTGAAAATGCCCTAGCCGATGATTAGCTGAAACTTTCGATAAGTCTTTTTAAAGGATGTCATCTTTTAAGGTGTTACATGTTAGCTTTGAGTTAAGGAGACTACATTGATTTCAAACACTTAGAAAAATTCAGATTCGGCACAAATTGTACACTATCAACATCAAAGTCATCCTAAGTTTAGATTCTCTCGAGATCCAGAAGAATATTTGTGGAGACTTAACCTAGTGAGCTTTTGAGCATTTCATCATTTATGAGGGGTATACAATCATTCTGACTCACAAGATGACTCACTAATTCTTCATGTCCCCACTTATTTCATTACCAGATCTCATTAGTTTGCCTTGGTCATAGAACTTGGAACGACATCAAAAATTGGATTAGTACGAACGAACCTTCTCTATATCCATTCAAGACATCATAGATGAAAGTGCAAACCCTGAAAAATAATGTAGGCCATCTTTCTAACCCTATCAGACCTTTTTGGCTTACCAAAAAATCTTCACCATTAGAAACCTCTTCGAGCCTATTACTAAAACCTTTCTTCGGCAGCTCAGTCACCATGAACCGAGCCCAGAACAAGAAATACATTACCCTACATCTGTGGAGGATATGAAAAAGTGATTGGTATGGGTACACCCTGAAAGGAAAATCAGAAGAAAAGAAGGAAAACAAGTGGAGCTCAAGCTGAAAAGAAAACGCAGCTGAAAAAGGAAAGCTGAAAGGAAAGTAGAAAATGTAGAACTATCTCAAAAATATCAAAAAAAGAGAAAAATAGGAAAGAGAAAGAGAAAAAAAAAGAAAATTGATGTTATACTCTCAAGCAAGTTGCAAAGAAAAAGTTGGGATATCCTCCCAGAATTTTGAATTCTTGTGTATCCTTATTTTTCTAAAGCTATCATAAGCCTCAATACAACCTAGTAAAGCCCTATTTGATTCTAGGCTAGCACAATCAGAGAATGTGGAGATTGGAGAAAAGAGAACCTATAAAGTTTGATCTGACGTTACCAAGCGATATGATATTCTAATCATGAGATCTTCTGAATTTCTATAGTCCTTCTTTCAAAATAATATATGTGAGATATTTGTCCGTTCTTAGCAACCCATCTCCTCACATATCACTTGATAGAAAAGTAGTCTTACCATTTCGGAGTAATTCATTTTCGAATTACACACCAGTGAGATTTGAAGTTGATACATAAAATCTTGGAGGGAAATTCGGAGATCTTCACTATGGGATAATGATTAGGTTGAGCACACACTATCACGCCCTGAATCCGGATACCTAGATATGACTCGAAAATCCATAGATCGACCCGTACCCAAACCCAGAGGTGATCTATGAATGTCCCCTAGTGGTCCAATTAGGTCAATTAGATTACTAAGGTTCATTCGAAAACCCACTAAGTAAAAAAAAAGAATTCTAGACGTAGAAAACAAATAATTAAAAATAATTCATAAATCAAACAATTCAATCGATCAATTAAGTGTGGAGAGATGGAGGTGAGAACATGCTCTCAATCAAAGGACTACATGTCCATGAAAATAAATAAGTAATATTTTAAAACAATCAAAATACAACTTTCTAAAGTGTGGGATCGACTCTCAAATCCTCGTCGATCTCTTCGAGTACACCAGAGTCTTCCGTCTCAAAATCATCCCATGTACCCAGCTCCTCAAAATCTGAAAATGGTATTGGTGTAGCACTGTGAGCCGAGGCCCAGTAATACAATAGTGTGCATAGTATGATATCATACTATATAAGTTTTTTAATCAAGGTATGCATCTCAATCGTATAATAAAGAGGATGACATGAATATGTGGGTTAATGCAAGGGAGTATGGGGATGCAAATGCAACTAGTACCCATAACCACATAGGGTCTCCATCTTCTTCCCGCACTGGGAGCGGTCTCATCGACCCATCCGCAGGATATAATAACGTCTGGGGCCTTTCACCCTAGGGTACCGAATCCTTATTAATTGATAAAACTAATATAAACTTATATAATATACTTCAACTCCGTTTTCTTATGCACCCCTTATATGAAATGACGTGATGATCATGGTATGACAACAAGATGGTACTAGGGTTACATTGCATAAGCACACATGTATTTAACATTTAAATAAGAATATAAAATGAACACAGGATCATCAAGAATAATAATATGAGAACGAACTAAGGTTAAACAACATGAATAACAAGTAAACGATCACTGAAGATCACGATCAACAGCGATGAATAATATAAGTGAAAATCGCAAGAGAATCCAATACTCCATGGTCGAACCCTATGAGGGATCCATGACACAAGGTCGAACCCTAAAGAGGGATCCAAGACACATGGCCGAACCCTATGAGAGATCCAAGACACATTGTGGGATCCCCATGCATACAAGTCTAAGTCAAACAACAAGGCTAAAACCTTAATAGTCAATAATCATGAGCGAACCACTAAGGGTTCCCAAGGCCATTAATCGCCCAAAATCCAAGAAATAGGTAGTTCAGAGAAAAACATATTTCCTCATAAAAATTAGAACTAAATAAATATAAATTAGAAAAATACAAACTCAATGGATTTGAAAACTATATTCATTGAGGTTTATAAATAGAAAAATATTCAGAATCAAAATATAGGTCGAAACCCTTAATTAAGTGGACCGGACAGAATCTAGAATTCTGATTTTACAAAAAAGTCCAGCATATTTGAAAAATCATAACTTAATCAATACAAATTAGAAAAATACAAACTCAAAGGTTCTAGAAACTAGATTGATAGAGGTATCGATGAAAAATAGTTAAAAAAATATTTAGGTTAAAAATATAGATTGAAATCCTAAGTGAATTGGACCGTGTAAAATATAAAATTCTGGTTTTGTTTGGTAAAGTCCAACAACTTAGAAAAATCATAACTTAATCAATACAAATTAGAAAAATACAAACTCAAATGTTCTAGAAACTAGATTGATAGAGGTATTGTAGGTACCATAATTTTCACACGAATCTCAAGGATTGATGTGCACATATCTCGAGGTGTGCATCCATCGAAGATATTTCAAAGGGAGCCTTATTTCTAACGTACACTCATCCCGGGAACTCATCTTGGCAACTCCAACATCTCATCCCGGGAACTCCAAACATATCATCCCGGGAACTCCAAGTATATCATCCTGAGAACTCATCCTGGCAACTCCAACATCTCTTCCTGGGAACTCCAAACATATCATCCCGGGAACTTCAAGTATCTCATCCCGGGAACTCATCCTGGCAACTCAAGTATATCATCTCGGGAACTCCAAACATGTCATCCCGAGAACTCATCCTGGCAACTCAAACATGTCATCCCGGGAACTCATCCTGGCAACTCAAGTATATCATCCCGGGAACTCAAACATGTCATCCCGGGAACTCATCTTGGCAACTCAAGTATATCATCCCGGGAACTCCAAACATATCATCCCGGGAACTCATCCTGGCAATTCAAGCATATCATCCCGGGAACTCCAAACATGTCATCCCGGGAACTCATCCTGGCAACTCAAGTATCTCATCCCGGGAAATCCAGCATCTCTTCCCAGGACATCATCCCGACAAGGTCACATTATTGGCTGGATGCATTTATCCCGACAAGGTCATCAAACTTACTTGACGGGATCTATTTCAATATCATCCCGGCAAAGCCAGATGATGTCAAATGACTTACGTGGCAGGATCTCTTACGTACGAGGTAAGTATTCTGAATATAATCGATTTCTTAACTAATGAATATTGGTCACATGGCGGCTAGTTGAACTATCACGAATTCGACATCACCTTATCTGAATACCTGACACGAAGGATGCCACCTCAGTGTCATTTCAGTTATTTCAGGTATAACCGAATCAAGGAAGTCAAGATATAATCATAAGATTCTGTTTTATAACAGAATCCATCTGAGTCATCATTGACTGATAAATGACTAGACACGTAGAAGGTGAGTCACGCCAGTTCTAAGGTTATAAATATGAGACCCTCAGAACTGAGAAGAGATCTTGCTCTCCAGATCCAGATAGCCTAAACTCTGAAATCTTTTACTATTTTCCTAAAACCTGTTACATTTCCCAAGCTGACTTGAGCGTCGGAGCCTTGTCAACAGGTACAACCGAATCTCATCTGGAGATCATCCTATCCTTCGCAGAGGAGAAAGCAGTTTCATCCTGAAGCATCAGAGTCGTCCGATCATCACCAAAATCCGAATCGTCTGACCTCGAAGATTGTGTGGGTTAGATCAGATATTTTTCCCCCACAGGTATCTAGAAAAAATAATTAAAAAAATATTTAGGTTAAAAATATAGATCGAAATCCCAAGTGAAGTGGACTGTGTAAAATCTAAAATTCTAGGTTTTTTTTGTAAAGTCCAACAACTTTGAAAAATCATAATTAAATAAATATAAATCTGAAAAATATAAATTAAATAGTTTTGAAAAATAGATTAATAGAGATATTTAGAAAAAATAATTATAAAAATATTTAACTAATAAAATACAACGAAAATGATAAAGAACATAGTCATCCGTTATAGGTACAAAAGAGACCATGGCCAAACCCATCATGGTGGCCCAAAATAAAGATCAACCCAATAAAAATAAAGTAAATATTGTTGAAATTAATTTACAATGAGTATCAACCATTACCTAATGAAAGAGAAATAAAATCTTGAAGTAAACAAGTATCGGATGGATCAAATACACTTACCTTAAGATTTCTTGAACTTTAATAAAAATTAAAAATTTCTTTAAATTCGAATTTCATTGGATTGTCTTCTCCTCGGAGTATGTTCTTCTCTTCGAAGTCCCTGTCAATTCTCCCTTCTTGCTCGAGTGCGATCGGTACCCGGATGAAGGTTTAATGGAGCTTTTTCTATTCTTCAATGGAGTTGGGTTTGCGAAAGCTTCTAAAGCTTTAGGGTTTTTATAAATAGGTTTAGGGAAGGATTGGGGTTTCTATTTTAGTGGAATTCGTAACTATCATAGGGATAAATTTTTCAACCCTCAAAAACTTATATTTTACATTACTAATAGGTTACAAATGGGCCCAAGGCCCATATACATCAATTAGGCTTCATTGAAGATTATTATTAAGTCCAAAAGACCTCTAGATTGGCCATATGGGCCCACCCAACAATCATAACACAAATAATTATTAATTAATTTAATTAAACTATATTATATAATTTAAAAGTTGATACATCAAGGTATTGATACATGTCACACACATAAATCACAAAAAATAGTCTAAATACATAAAAATAAAAAAAAATGTTCAAAGCATCGAAAAAGTATCAAATGACATCGGAATGACCCAAAAGTGATTCACGGGTCCCACACTCCTATTAAATAAATAAAATATAATTAAATATTAATTTTAAAAAATATAAGAATTGTAGGAAAGTTCAAAAATTACGAAAATACTATTTTTGTCAAAATCTCCTGAAATCTCCCACTAGGGTTTTTATGTCTCAAGAAATGTTCTAAATTTCTCGGATAAGTTGGGAAGGTTAAAATAGGAATATTTTTGGTGTCTCGAGCCCACAAAATAAATTTTTTTATAAAAGTTCTAGACTATTAGCTGGAGAAAGAAAAAATCCCCTACAAGTTATGGTTAATTATTTTTAGTAAGAATTTAGCCTTAAAGAGCGAGTTTCAAAAATAGTAGGCTTTTCAAAGTTCTCAGAATAAAACCAAATTAAATACACATACTCATACATGATATTAAACAATAAAAATAATAATAGAAGTTTGAAAAAGGTTTAGGTTTTCATTATTAGGCGAATTTACCATAATACCCTAGAACTAAAGTTTAGGGTATTACACACACACACGCTGAGTCTGACTATTCTAGGTTCTGATTATCAGTCTGTAGTCTTGCTAAAATCTTTGGACTATTTGCTAGTTTGTAACTATTTTTATGCATCCTTCAAATTTGACAAAACGAAGTTTTCTTTGAGTTAATGAGAAAAAGTGTACAACATGTGCGTAGCCCTTTTAAGCTTATTTTTTCACACTAATTGCCAATGATTGGCAATATGCTGGTTGGGGGTTTGTGATATTCGCTCAAAAGTACTTATTTTAAGCAATTATCTTTCTAGCGTTATCATACTCTCCTACGTAAAACTGATATTTTTATCAACTTTTCTACGTAAGAGTTTCTCTCATTGTGAAGAACACACTTTTATGCACAAAATGGTATATTCGCATGCACTCATACGCATTTATTTGACTTACATGCAAAGCCGATTTGTAGAAATCTTATTACGCGACTTTTCCATCGTAGGAGCACTAATCGGACAATTTTGATAGAATGCGGGCCCACAATCAATCCCCAGAGCCAATGAACAAAGTTAAAGAGCCAAGTTGATCAAACCCAAGGCTTAGAGGAGAATACCGGATAAATAATCCCAAAGTTCGAAACTCAACAAAGGCCCAGAGTCTAGTGTGAAGCTCAAAATAGACTAATTTTTGTGGGCCACATGCAAGGATTTGTATAAAAGCATCACATATGCTTGACTAAAGGCATGATGCGATGACTCAGCAAATACGAATAATGGACATCTAGAACGGGCCACATGCCTATTGCTTTAGATGGTTTCTATGACATCCACAGGTTGAATGGTCTAGATTACAAAGGGTGGTGATGAACCAAAGTGATAATTGTAAAGGAGATTCTTGATCATGTGTGCGATGTCCAAGAGAGTTGAGATATATCAAGGGAAAACCCTGATATTTTACGATCATGTGGATTACAATGGGTGTTTTCAGTGGGCCGATGAGAAATCTAAGTGGCAAGGTCAAAGGTGAACAATACGGTAAGTCACGGTGATGGGAAAAGACATGGACTACAATTATGAGCCAAGATAGTGGACCACAGATATTTGACCATAGATCAAAGGATTGAATCAAGGAGGTGGTCATTTTAGATACGAAGCGGGCCCACAAAATAAAGTGCTGGACTAATGGATGTATGTTCAGGGTGGCCGACAAGCAAGTACGGAAGAAGAACATCCAATGGTTTCAAGAATGGTTTAAAGTTTTTGAGGTGGACACAAGAAGACAAAAGTGACATGGGATAGTTTTTTTTTGTGATACATGGGATAATTCTCACCAATTGACAAAGAGGGCTATATGATATGGTATGGAAGAATAGGCTGGACGTGCCCAAGGTAGGGAGAATAGTTGCTGAAATAGAAGGTGGGGTCCACACCTCTTTCCCATTCACCCCAAACCCTATATTATATGAAGAAAAGAAAGAGAGAAAGATCTCTCTCTCTCTTCCATACTCATCTCCACAGCCATCCTCCACGATCTCCATTGTCTTGGATGCTCCACAAATAGATCACCCTCTGGCTTGCTAGACGGCAACGCTTCCAACTCCTCCCACACTTTCTCCCATGAACCAAGCTGTCACACCTCTCTCTCCCAAAAACCGTTGAGCCCATTCACGTCTCCTCAAAATAGCTCTCAATATCTCACAGCTCCAAGCATCTTCTCAACCAAAAATGATCCCTTACTGCTCTTCACGGCCTGCAAGGAGTTGCAGGCCGTTAGCTACTCACGTTCTATTAAAGCTGCGATCCTCCAAACCGAACTGATCTGGAAGCACCGCCCATCACCACCGCTTTTCCCCCAACCATCGTCTCCTACAGCTTCTAGATGGTCACCCCTTCCACAATCGAAGCTTGCTGCATTTGGCAGCAAGCTATTACAGAAAAAAAAAAGAAAAAAAAAATAAGAAGAAGAAGAAAGAGGGAGAAGGAAGAAAGAAGGAGGAGGGGGCATCCTCGCTTGCAACTCCAGCCGCCCATTTGCTGGATTGCCACCGCTTGGAACGCCCTGAAGTGAAGCACCAGTGACCCACATCCAACAGCTCCATACGCCACCTCCATTAACGCCTACCACTACCGCCTTCACCACTATCGCCTGCTATCATCCACCGCCTCACCACCACATCAAGACCAGCAACCTATGGTTGTTGTTCATTTGATTTGCACCATCTCACCCTTTAGTAGAACCCAATAAATTTCTTCTCACTATTTTCTCTCTCCTCCTTTAACTTTCTCTCTCTAGGTAATGTTTTCTCTCTTCTTTCTCTCTCTAGTTTAGTCAAGTTATTGCTTTCTAGTATAAGGTTTCAATCATGATCATTGTAAGGATTATTTTGGGTTAATACTTAATTTCAATTCAAGTTTTATAGTATTTCAATTAATATGGTGTCGTTTTATGCTACTTAGATCAGTGATTTCATGGTTCTCATACAATTATCAACCATGTGTTTAAAAGCACCTTGAACCACCACTCTCACCCCTCCATCTTCCTTAGTAGTAATTTTTGTAAAAAATC
Organism: Euptelea pleiosperma; assembly: GCA_035048495.1. Taxonomy (NCBI): domain Eukaryota; kingdom Viridiplantae; phylum Streptophyta; class Magnoliopsida; order Ranunculales; family Eupteleaceae; genus Euptelea; species Euptelea pleiosperma. Next base: position 20,649,339 of record CM068543.1, read on the forward strand.
CATTATTTCATGCTCTGAATTGCGTTAATTTGACTAATCCCGAGTGCGGATCGACATCCGACACTTTCACTGTGCAAGCAAGTTTCTATTTTGTAGGAATAAGTCTCGGATAATTACAAATGTGTTGATTCTAGGGTTTCCGAATCCAACGACGTAGAAAAACCCTACTTTCAGGTTTTCCTGTACCTTGAAACAAATTTGAGGAAGAGTTCATGTATTTACTTCATAGAAATTTTTTCTTAAAACTATTTCAGGTTTTGAAGTCCTTGTGATCAAGGTATTAAATTTAGTTCTTAGATGCTTACTCAAAGCTCTAAGGTGGAAACATGTCAAGATGAGTTAAAATTTCATGGGTTCTTAAGTTTATTAGCAAAAAAAATTTAAAATACATTTCTTTTTGAAAACAAAGATTTAAGTAGCATGAACAATAGCGATGTATATCATATTACAAAAGTTAAGTCTTGATTCAATGGGTTCAACTTACAAGATCAAGGATGCTAAAGAACAACTTAGTTGGATGGCCACAAGCACTTGATCTGTCACTCATAATGGAATCTTATGTCCTTTCCATGAGGCTGAACCTTAAAATGGACTGCAAGAAGGCCATTTTTTCCTTGATAAGGAATTATGAGGATGAACCTTAAAATGGACTGTAAGAAGGCCTTTTTATTCTTGATAAGGAATTAGAAATGTATCGGTTTCTAAAAGAAGAGGCTAATAAATACTTCCAATATTCATGAGTTGCCAATGAATCCACAGCTTCATTGGGACTCTTAGAAGTGTACAAAATATCAAAACCTACACGTGAATCTCTAATGGATATTTGTCGTTAGGACAATCCATATCACTATTAACCTTGCAAGTCCGGATTTTATAATGTTAAAATTATCAGTGTTGAATTTCGTTCTTTCATTAATTGATCTGTCTATTTGTAATATGATGTGACATTTATAGGTATACAATGGCTTCCCATTATGTTTATGTAGTTTTTAAAGGACGATAGCCAGGCATATACCATAGTTGGGCAGAATGCAGCCTCCGAGTAAGTGGTTATAGTGGATCAGTTCATAAATGGGTCAATTCACTGCAAAAAACAGAGGCAGCCCTTCTCGACTACCATTGCAAGAGTAGTTCAACATTATCATCAAGATGTACAAATACTTCTTAAGGCACAATTTCAGCTTCTGCACAAGCTGAAGTGCACAGAGATGAAACTCATGTGGATGGACTGTCTAGCATGGCTGCTCTACTTTGGTTCATAGTAGTCATCTTTGTAGTTTTCTTCATTATGTATGTACTTGGCATATAAATTGTTGTGACAACTAGGACTCTTGGTATTCTAACTTTTGTAAGGAATATGATAGTATTTTTTTTTGTAAGGAATATGGTAGGAATATCGTAACCTTATTATCAAACAACGTGTTGTGACAACTTTGAGTTATATTACACTTATTACAATCATCTTGACTCCCTGCATATCATATATTTTATTTTATGATTCTCGTCTATTAAGGGATGGATCATCATTTTTACCGCTAGACGCATGACATGGATCAATTATTCATGGACACACTTGTACATCTTGTTCCTGATAATGGGGTAAAAAATGGTATTCGGTGTTCTGTATGGAATCAGGCCGTAACACTCATCAATAAGCATTTTCGTACTCAAATGACAATTGAGAATCTTCGTGTTCAATTTAGAATGTTGGTTAAAACGCATAATGAAGTTAACAATCTTTTGGATTGCCCAGCATTCCAATGGGATGATAACACCAAGATGGTGGTTGCAGACGATGTCGCATGGGTTACACTTGTTCAGGTACTATAACAATTTTTTATATTACAACTTTCTTATCGGCTTGCAATGATTAATATTAGCATACAATATTTTCTCTTCGCAGATGGAACCACTCTTAACGATATATCAAAGGAGGCCATTTCCTTTTTATAATGAGATGGATATCATTCGGGGGATCGATTGATAAATAACAGATCTACTCTCTTGGAAAGCTCTTTTATAGGTATTATTTTGAAATGACTATTTTCATTTCTATAATAAAAATAGTTGAATTATATATATTTTAAAATGATCTAACTGGTTTGAGCATTTTCAACAGATGGGTCTGACACTTGATGTAAGCAGGCATCGATCGTAAATAACGGCATAGATCGAGCCAATTTTGAGATGTAATTTATTTTTAGGAACTTTGTAGGTGACTACATCTAGGGATATATTTGCTATCATATATGAACTTTATGTTATCTTATGTATCTCGTGGTACCCTACTACTAACATTTTTACCCATAGAAGGTATGAATCAAATTTTATGTGAATTCTGTGTGGTCTTGATTGGGGTGGCGCTACTTTGGGCATAACAACTGAACTCAATTTACTTTAGATCAACTCATGTTGCATGTAATTTCATGCTTCATCCAACGTTGAATATGTGTGCATCACATCCTCCCCATGTTGATGTGCTATTGTGTATCATACCAATAGGGTTATCTTCAAAATAAAATGTTTACAAATAGGGTCAGGCTCCACTTGTCACGCCCCGAACCCGGGTATCCAGATTCGCCCCGAAAAGTCCATGGGTCGACCCGTAACCTGAGTTTGGAGGTGATCTATGAATGAACCCCAATGGTCCACATGATGCAGTTAGACCATCAAGGCTCACTCCACAAACAAGAAACAAATCGATGTTCAAGCGTTAACGGCCCTAAAACAATCCTATGTGAGATTCAGTTATAAGGGGATATTTAAGTACGTTCTCTAATCGTCAAATCATGTCTGATTGATTCAATTAAGTAATATGGTTGTATTCATCTTTGTCCAACTATGTAATCATGATCAACTTAATGAATCCACTAAGGTTAAGTAAAAGAAAAATCAACACAGATCAAGAAGTCCACGAAGTCAAACTAGGTCAATTAAGTCAAGAGAATTAAAAGGAAGTTGAATCGTTCGATCGGGTGTCATAAGGTTAACCATAATTCTACTCGAGGTGTTAAAATCAGTAATAAGCATATCCATTGCAGAAAATGGGCATTAAATCAACTAAGTATGGGGAAAAGAGGGTGAGAACATGCTCTCAATCAAAGGCATACATGCCCAAAAAAAATAAATAACTAATGTCTTAAAATGATCAATAAAGTCTTTTTCAAAGTGTGGGATCGACTCCCAAATCATCGCCGGTCTCTTCAAGTATACCGGAGTCATCCGTCTCAAAATTCTCCCACGCACCTGGCTCCTCAAAATCTGAAATGATATCGATGTAACACCGTGAGCCGAGGCCTAGTAATACAACAGTGTGTATGGTATGATATCATACTATACAAGATTTTAATCAAGACATGTATCTCAATCATATAATAAGGATGACATAAAAGTGAAGGTAAATGCAAGGCGAGTGCAGAATGCGCATGCAACTAGTACCCATAACCACATAGGGTCTCCATCTCCTTCCCGCACTGGGAGCGGTCTCATCGACCCATCTGCAGGATATAATAACGTCTGGGGCCTTTCACCCTAGGGTACCAAACCCTGATTAATTGATAAAATCAATATAAACGTATATAATATACTTCAACCCCGTTCCCTTATGCACCCCCTATATGAAATGACGTAATGATCATAGTATGACAACAATATGACACTAGGGTTACATGGCATAAACACATTTATTTAACATTTAATAAGAAAAAAAAAATGAACACATTAACATCAAAAGTAATGATATGGATAGAACTAAAATTAAATAACATTAATAACCTGTAAACAATCATCAAATATCACGACTAAGACGGATAGACAATACTAGTGGGAGCCATAAGAGAATCCAACACTCCATGGTCGAACCCTATGAGGGATCCATGACACAAGGTCGAACCCTAAAGAGGGATCCAAGACACTGGCCGAACCCTATGAGGGATCCAAGACACATGGGTGGAATCCCAATGCACACAAGTCTAAGTTAAACAACAAGTTAAAACTTTAATAGTTAATAATCATGACCCACTAATAATTAATAGGTTTTTTTATAAAAAAAATGTACTGTATTATAAAAATCATAACTAAATAAATATTAGTTAAAAAAATATAAACTCAATGGATTTAAAAACTAGATTCACATAAGTTTTTAGAAAAAATAAATAAAAAAATATTGAGATTCAAAATATGGGTCGAAACCCTTAATAAAGTGAGTCGGACAGAATCTGAAATTTTAGATTTTATAAAAAAGTTCTGCATATTAAAAAAATTATAACTTAATCAATATAAATCAAAAAAATACAAACTCAAAGGTTCTAGAAACTAGATTGACATAGGTATCTATGAAAAATAATTAGAAAAATATTTAGGTAAAAAAGATATATCGAAATCCTAAGTAATATGGACCGTGCAAAATCTGAAATTCTGGGTTTTACAGAAAAGTCCAGTACGTTTGAAAAATCATAACTTAATAAATATTAATCAGAAAAATATAAACTCAAATGTTATAGAAACTAGATTGATAGAGGTATCTAGAAAAATAAGAAAAAAAATATTTAGATTAAAAATATAGATCGAAATCCCAAGTGAACTGGATCGTGTAAAATCTGGAATTCTGGTTTTTTTGGTAAAGTCCAACAACTTAGAAAAATCATAACTTAATTAATACAAATCAGAAAAATACAAACTTAAATGTTCTAGAAACTATATTGATAGGGGTATCTAGGAAAAATAATCATAAAAATATTTAGATTAAAAATATAGATCGAAATTTCAAGTAAAGTGGATCGTGTAAAATCTAAAATTCTAGTTTTTTTGGTAAAGTCTAACAACTTAGAAAAATTATAATTAAATAAATATAAATCCAAAAAATACAAACTAAACGGTTTTGGAAAATAGATTTATAGAGGTATTTAGAAAAAAATAATTATAAAAATATTTAAATCATAAAATTATAACAAAAATGATAAAGAACATAGTCATTCATTATAGGTACAAAAGAGACCATGGCCAAACCCATCGTAGTGGCCCAAAATAAAGATCAACCCAATAAGAATAAAGTAAATATTATTAAAATTAATTTATAATGAGTATCAACCATTATCTAATAAAAGAAAAACAAAATCTTGAAGAAAAACTAGTATAGAATGGATCAAACACACTTACCTCAAGGTTTATTAAACTTTAATGAAAATCAAAAGTTTCTTCAAATTTTGAAAGTCGTCGGATCGTCCTCTCCTCGGAGTATGTTCTTCTAATCGGAGTCCCCGTCAATTCTCCCTTCTTGCTCGAGTGCGATCGATGCCCGGATGAAGGTTTAATGGAGCTTTCTCTATTCTTCAATGGAGTTGGGTTTGTGAAAGCTTCTAAAGTTTTAGGGTTTTCATAAATAGGTTTAGGAAAAGATTAGGGTTTCTATTTTGTTGAAATTCGTAACTATCAAAGGGATGACTTTTTTAACCCTTTAAAACTTATATTTTAGGCTAATTATGATTTAAAAATGGGCCCAAGGCCCATATGTATCAATTAGGCCTCACTTAAGATTATTTATAAGCCCAAAAAGTCTCTAAAAGATAAAATAATATTATAAAACATTAAGTACATAATTATTTATATAATATAACCTATGTAGCTTAATAATAAAGTCACACCACATATATCTCTTAGTCAGGGCACACCCCAATTAGGGTTTGGGCACCTACCTCACCAAATGGTCTAAAACTTAACCTACACTTAGAGTTAGGTTCCCTAACTTAGTAGACCTCTCCTAGGGTTTAACTAGAATATGACTAATGGTTCAAACACACACAATGATCAACACAATGCAATAAATAAGCAAATATTCAAAATGCTCTAAATACGATAAAAGTTAAAAAATAAGCTATACGGTCTAGGATGACTCTAGTGTCCTAAACCAATTAGGTAAAAGAGTTTATTAGGGTTTCAATTAATCATCTATAAGGTCAAGTAAACAAGTCAACCTTGGTCAAATCTCATAAAAGTAAAAAAAAATACCTTTGAAAAAGTTGAGGGTATTACACCACTTACCGCCCAAATAAGTACAATCCAACACTTAGAAATCACTGATCAGGCTGATTTTTTGATTTAGAGATCCACTTAGGGATTGGCCGACCATACCTACGGTCAGATTAGAGTGCCACGTGGCTCATATTGTGTCCTGTAAACGGACCGTGTCATTTTCGGGTGGTAATTGGAGGCCGACCCTTACAACAATCACTCCATGTTGAGGTATTATTGTATCTCATACTCACGTGGTCCATTTGGCCTGTATACATGTGACTTTGTTCAATTTGTTAGTTAGATAAACAAATATGTGGCACAAACAATGGTGGATCAGTGGGAATACATTTTTGAAGGCCACGTGGCAGTAATTCACTATTGCACATGTCAACAATGGTATGTGTATGGGACTGGATCGTTTTAAAAAATTTACCTACGCCAATCAAACACAAAGAAAATTAAGGCGTTGGCTGATATTCGCTCAAAAGTGCTTATTTTAAGCAATTATCCTTTTAGCATTATCGCACTCTCCTACGTAAAACTGCTTTAATTATCCACTTTTCTACGTAAGAGTCTCTTCTGTTGCGTAGAACACACTTTTCTGGACGAAATGGTATATTTGCATGCATTAAACACATTTTCGGAAGTCTAAATATTAAGCCGTTCTGATAAAGTCTCATTACGCGCTTCTTCTGTCGCAGGAAACCCCGATGGGACGATTCTTGAGACTTGTGGGCCCAAATCGATCATGAAAGCCCATTATCAAAGCTTAACAAGCCCACATGCTATGACTAGAAGATATGGGCCAAATATGGGCTGAATAAGAGGACCAAAAAGCCGGCCCAAAGAACGAAGAGAGTAGGAGAGCCAATGACCAAGAGACAGACCAAAGCGTTTAAAGCCACATGAGTTAGCAAAGAATGATGGTCGACTCTACTAGAGAAGCGTGAGGATGGTCACAGTGAAGACCAGGGTTCCAGACCCTCCGCCAGTGCTTTTTTCTCTATTTTCTGATACTTTCTCTCTCATCTCTCCTTATTCTCTCTCTCTCTTCATCTCTCGATCCTCGAATCTACTGACCTAACCCCAGAACTCCTGCCCATCGGCTCTATCTCATCTCCCTTAGCCATCGGACCGTTGGATCTTCAATTGGACCGTTGGATCTCTCTAGATCCGTCGATCTACCAATCTGAGTCCCAATCAAGTCACCATCCATCCGATCGCTATCAGACTGTCTGTCACATCATCTTGTGAGACGATGGACATCATCAATCCATGAGGGCCAATAGCCGGGCCCATCTTCATCGACCCGCTGTCCGACCAGTTAGTGGACCCCGCGAATTTCAAAATAATTTTAATTAAATGGGGGGTCCAATAATTGGGGAGATTCCCCATAGAAAAGTAGGTTTTTACTTAATAAAAAAAAATATATATATATATATTTTTCTTATTTTTTTATTTTCAAAAATCCCCTATTTCCATTAAAGGAAATAGGGAAGCTTTAAAAGGAGAAGGATAGGGGTTCGTTCGAACCCTAATCCCTCTCCCCTCTCCTCCTCTCCTTCCCCAAAACCTTCCCCGAATCTTCTCCCACGTTTTCCCTTCTTTCTTCTTCTTCTTCTTCTCTTTTCTTCTTCGTCTTCTTCACCATTCTTCGCCGGAGTTGCAGGTTTGCAACTCCGGCCGTCCTTCTTCCTTCTTCTCTTCTCTTTCTTCTCTTCCTTCTCTTCGTCCCTCTTCCTCTCTTCCCTTTCTTCTTTCTTCTTCTCCTTCTCGTCTTCTTCTTCTTCTTCTTCTTCTTTTCTTCTTCTCTTTTTTTTTTTTCTTCGTCCGGCCGGAGTTGCAGAACTCCGGCCGTCTCCGCCTTCTTCTTCTTCCTTTCTTCTTCTCTTTTTCTTCTTCTCTCTTTGCTGCTGCACGACCGCCAGCCTCCAGCTGCACCTCCACTTGCGCCTGCAACCAGCAGGCGAGTTTTTAAACTCCTCCGGCGGACTGGTTCACGTTAACCAGTCCACCTCCACCGCCTGAACCTGCTGCAGCACCGTCTCCCGCCTGCCGCCACTGCATTCATCCTTCTCTGGTCGTCTTCTTCTCCTCCTCCTTCTTCTTCTTCTTCTTCTTATCCTTCTTCTCATCTCTTTTATTTTCTTTTTTTGTTTTTTTCATCTTTTTACTCCCGTTTTATACCGGAGTTGCAGCCTGCAACTCCAGCCGGCAGCGCCCCCCAACCAGTCCAGTCCGCCTCTCTCTCCTCTCTCTCCCGCCGCCGTCTTCATCCTCTCTCAAGCAATAAAGAAAACCAAAAAAAAAAAAAAAAGAAAAAAAAAAAGAAGAAAGAAAAGAAAAAGAGAAGAAAAGGAAAAGGGAGGAGGTTGTTTCCTCCACCCGAACCAGCAAGGAGCCACCACGTTCTGCCCTTACCGTAGCCAGGAACGCTCTTGTCCGACCACCTCCTGCTGCACCCCATCATGAAGATCTCTCTCCAAATAGGCAAGCCCATTCATCATTGCAAACGGGGTTGCAACATGCCACTTTCGAGTTGCTGTACCAGCAACACCACAACGCTTCCCTCCTCCGCCATCACCAGCTTCACCTCCTTCACAGGTTGGTAGTACACACCACGCACCACCAAGCAAGGCCGTGAACCACCAATCTCTTCCCCTAGAGCACAGACGGTGCAGTCTTCTAGATCTCCAGCTACACGGTCATCACTTGGCCGATCCATCATTGCCTTTCCATGGCCCAAAGCACGGGGCAGCATATCACTCGCTCACGGTTGGCATTCTTCAGGCATGCATCAAGCGTGCATCTTCACCATCATCCACTTGGTAGGTCAAGGTAACTTCTTCTCTCACTAGATTTTTCATCTAGTTCTCTTCTTTTCATTTTCTCTCTCTATTTCCTAGTTCCCCTCTCTCTCTCTATATTATTTTCTCTCTCTAGTCTTTAGCATATTCTCGTTCTCTCTTTATACCTTCCATTTTCTATCTCTAAAATGCCTCCTCTCTCATTTTCTCTCTCTACCTATTCTCCTTATATTTTTCTCTCTCTAGAATGTTTTTTTTTAGTCTGGTTTTGACTGTTGCTAATTTAAATATTGTAAGGACATTTTGATTAATGAATGATGAAGTTTGTATTTATCTATTATTTCTTGTGATGATCCGTCAGTTTTTGTTCTTATTCGCGCTAATCCGACTAATCCCGAGTGCGGATCGACATCCGACACGAATCCCTATACAGATCTAAATTTTGCAGGATTTAAGAATCGGATCAATTTACAAATGTGTTGAAGTTAGGGTTTCCGTACCAACGACGCGGAATAATCCTAGTTTCATTGGCAAATTTGGCGGGGGCTACCAAACGCTGGCAAAATATTTTGACTGGTGAATATTTAGCTAGAATTTATTTGGCCACAACAATGTTTTCTCATGAGAACTAATTTGCCGACGAACCAAACATGCCCTAAAAGTAAGTTATTAGTGGCAATATTTAGAGTGCGGCCAAAACAGTGGCAACTACAAACAACATTTCTGGTAGAGAGACGATCCAAACTCAAGATCATGATGATCATGGTTCAAGTCTTCATCCATTGCATTATTGCTCAGTAACTCATGATCTTCAAAGATATTTGATGGTCCTTTTTCTTCCTTGACTGGGAAGTCGGCTGCATTGACCAATACTTTCCTGATATTCACTTAAAAGTGCGTATTTTTTACTATTATCCTCTAAGTGTTATCACACTCTTCTACGTAAAATTGCTCTATTTATCAACTTCTCTATGTAAGAGCCTCTTCTATTGTATAGAACACACTTTTTTGGATGAAATGGTATATTTGCATGAATTAAACACATTTTCGAAAGTCTAGATATAAAGTCATTCTGATTAAGTCTCATTACGCGCTTTTTCTACCGTAGGAAACACTGATTAGATGATTCTCGAGACTTGCGGGCCAAAATCGATCATAAAAGCCCATTATCAAAGCTTAAAGAGCCCACGGGCTATGACTAGAAGATATGGCCAAATATGGGCTGAATAAGAGGACCAAAAAGCCGGCCCAAAGAACGAATAGAGCCAATGACCAAGAGACGGACCAAAGGGTTTAAAGCTACACGAATCAACAAGGAATGTTGGTCTACTCTACTGGAGAAGCGTGAGGATGGTCACAATGAAGACCAGGGTTCCAGACCCTCTGCCAATACTTTTATCTCCATTTTCTCTCTCATTTCTCCTTATTCTCTATCTCTTCATCTCTCGATCCTCGGATCTACTAACCTAGCCCCAAAACTCCTGACCGTTGGCTCTGGCCTATCTCTCTGAGCTATTGGACCGTTGGATCTTCCATCGGACCGTTGGATTGTCCATCAGACCGTCGGATCTCTCTAAATCCGTCGGCCTGCAAATCTGGATCCTGATCCAGTCATCTTCAGTCTGATCATCAGCAAATCACCCGTCATATCATCATATGAGACGATAGACTTCTTCAGTCCTTGAGGGCCAGCAGCCGGGCCCATCATCATCGACCCGCGGCCCGGCCATTTAGTGGACCTCGCGATTTTAACATGCTTTAAATTAATTTTTTAAAAATAAAAAAGGGGGGGTCCACTAAATGGGGAAATCCCACAAAGAAAAAAGGTTTTCTTTAAAATATATATATATATATATATATATATTTTTATTTCAAAAATTCCCATTTTCTATTAAAGGAAAGTGGGAGCTTTTAAAAGGAAAAGAGAAGGGTTCGTTTGAACCCTAATCCCCCTCCTTATTTCACATCTCCTTCACCAAAACCTTTTTCGGATCATTCCCCTCTTCTTTGGTCCCATTTTTCTCTTCTTCGTCATCTTCTTCACGCCTTCTACCGGAGTTGCAGCCTGCAACTCTTGCCGGCCTGCAATGCTAGCCACCCCTCTCTCCACGGCATCCTTTTCTCCGTTCTATCTTGCTCGCTGCCTGCGTTCAGCACATTGAAAGTAGGATTTTTGTGTCGCTGAATCGGAAACCCTAACTTCAACACATTTTTAATTAATCCGAGACTTTTAACCTGTAGAATGAGCAATTTTGCATAGTGGCTTGTGTCGGATGTCGATCCACACTCGGGATTAATCGGGTTAGCACATTAAAGAACACATGAAATGATAAAAATTTCAAGAATTAATAGATAAAAATAAACTTCATCATTCATTAATCAAAATGTCCTTACAATATCTGAATAAAATTGAGCAATAATCTAAACTAGACTAAAAAACATTCTAGAGAGAGAAAAATAGAAAGAGAAAATATGAGAAGAGAGAGAAAGGGAGGTGATATTCGCTCAAAAGTGCTTATTTTAAGCACTTATCCTGTTAGCGTTATCGCACTCTCCTACGTAAAACTGCTCTAATTATCCACTTTTCTACGTAAGAGTCTATCTCATTGCGTAAAACACACTTTTCTGGACGAAATGGTATATTTGCATGCATTAAACACATTTTTGGAAGTCTAGATATAAAGCCGTTCTGATTGAGTCTCATTACGCGCTTCTTTTGTCGCAGGAAACCCGATCAGACGGTTCTCAAGACTGGTGGGCCCACAATCAACCTACAATGCCTTTAATCAAAGCATAAAGAGCCAGTGGACTTGGACAAAAAGATGTAGGCCAAAGACGGGAGAGCCAGAGAGTCGGAAAAGCCTGAGAGAAGATTAAGAGAGAAGGAGAGGCAAGCCCTCAAAGAAGAGACTAAGGAGATTAAAGCTTATCAACTAACACAAGATGAGGACTTGCTCAATTGGTAAAGCATGCAGAAGACCAAGTCAAAGACCAAGGTTCAAGCCCCTATACTATCATTTTTCTCTTTATTTTGTAATATTTCTCTCTCTTCTCTCCTCTCTCTCTCCAAACCATCATTCTCTCTCTACTCTTGAATCCACATCATCCGATCCTCTCCCCTCCCTCAATCACTCAATTCTATGGCCTACCTTGGCCAATTTCCATTACTCGATCATCACCGTCCATCTCTACCATGCGATCGCTCAGTCAGTCCCCAATCATCCATTTTACCATCTCATAAATCCAATGGCCCTCATCACTTCATGTTCAATCCTATGGGCCTAAGCCAAGATGAAGTGCGGGCCCGGGCCCATTACCCATGGCCCAGCCATCCAGTGGGACCCACATACCCAACATGGACTGGAAATGGCTGCTAAAGAAGGAAAGAAGAGAATTTTGAAAAGAATTTTTAAAAAATCAAACATTTTTCAAAAAGGAATTTTTTGACTCAATCTTTTCAAAAAATGGAGGTATTTACATTTTAGAAACGTGGGTTTCTAAGTTAGGAACCCACGGTTATATACAAAGGTTTTCTAGAAAAAGATATTTTGTGGAAAAGAATTTTTAAAAATCGTGGGATTCTAATCAGGGAACCCACGATTTTACCAAAAAAATGAAGGAGAATCAAAAGATTTTTAAGAAACCGTGGGTTTCTAATGTAGGAACCCACGGTTCCTACCAAAAGATGGAAAATGAGCTTTAAAGAAATAGAAACCGTGGTTCCCATATATAAAGGGTGGAGATATCAAACCCTAGACCCCCCCCCCCCCACGTTTTGGAATAAGAAGAATTCCTTCTTCTTGCTGCCATTACGCCCACACCACCAGGCCGTTGCTACCTCCACCATTGCTCCACGTTTTCCTTGAAGGAGAGAGTTCTCTCTTCTTGCTGAAACTCACCAGCCACTACCTATTGCTCCCCACGAGCAACACCATTTGCCTTCCCAGCTCTTGCTCATCACGGTCTGGTTTACACAAACACAGACGTGCCAAAGAGCAGCACATTTGCACTCATCACCGCTTGTCCTTCTTCATCTTTTCTATTACCGGAGTTGCAGTCTGCAACTCCGGTCAGCCAACTCCAAAGCAACGTCACCTCTTGTTGCTGGTTCATTCCTATCAAACCAGCATCTCGTGGTTCCCTTCTCCTTAACCCTACAAATCAGATCGGCAAGATCCAATGGCCTGCACCTATTTCACCGCCTCTTGCCATTGATTCCGGCGAGAAGCTCGCCGGAATCTGCACTCCATCTTCAACACTGCAACTCACCTCTGCCGGAACCATCACCAACGTCTCCCACTCACACTCCCACGTTCTCATCTCCTCCACGCCCATTCCATCTTCTCACAAAAGCCCAAGCCGTCACTCCCCATGGCTGGATTCACGTTCCATCTTCCCCCCTTGATACACTCCACCTCTTGAAACCGTTCTTTCCTTCCTTGATATTCATCTTCTCAAGAAAATAAAACCAGAAAAAAAAAAAAAAAAAAAAAAAAAAAAAGAGTAAAGAAGAATGAAGGTGGGAAGAGGTAAAGCTTCTTGTCTTTAGTTGCTGCCCATCCTTGCTGATTCGTCTCCACTCCAAGGTAAGAGTTCTCTTCTCTCTCTAGATCTCTCCACTTTCTCTCTCCCCCATATTTTCTCTCTCTAGGATAGCCTTCTTCGATGTTTCTCTCTCTACATTTTCTCATTTCTCTCTCTAATTTTTATGGTTTTCTAGGTTAATTTTTGAATTTAGTTTGATTTTGTAAGACTCATTGAGGATGAATAAAATTATTATTTTTGCATTTGTTAGTTTACTTTTGTGTTTTTGATTATTTGTGGTAATTTCTCTCTCTAAAAATCACTAAGAATGTTTTAAATCCATCACCATTCTCACCTCTCCATGTTTTCTTGATAAAAATCCATCATTTCATGTCGTTGAATTACGCAAACTAACCCCGAGTGCGGATCGACATCCGACACGAGCCACTGTACAACCCTGTGATTTTTGCAGGATTTGAGTGAAAAAGAATCGGATAATTACAAATATTGTTGAGATCTAGGATTTCCGAAACCAACGACGCGGAAAAACCCTACTTTCAGGAGGTTATTCTAGATAGAGAAAATATGAGAAGAGAGAGAAAGATGAAAGTAGATAGAGAAATCTAATCCTAGAGAGTGGTCTAGAAAGAGAAAGAAGATGATTTTAGAGAGAGATAAGTAAAACTAGAAAGAGGAGTAAGAGAATTAAAGAGAGAGAGACAAGGGGTGAAAGATAAACTCACCATCAAACTTACCTTTTGTTACTTGCCTTGGAGAGGATCGAACTCAAGGAGGGAGAGATCTAGGTTCGGCCATGAGATTGGCCAATGGTCGAGGCTCGGCCATGGATTGATATGCTGTCCGGAGTGGTGAGCGGTGTGGATGAAAATGGATAATTGGCAATGATGGTGGCTGTTGTAGAGGTGACAATGGAGAAGGTGAAGATGGACTTTTGGTGCTGCTCCAAACTGTGGAGATGCAGAGTGATAGGACCGTCCCCACCTGCCTTGTGATGAGCAGCAAGATGAGGTAGGATCGTGGGTTGGCAATGGAGGTGCTTCGAAGAAACATGAACCAAGGCCGTTTGAGAGGGTTGCTGTCAAGAATAGAAGAGAGTTGCTGTCCGTGAAAGAGAATGGGAGGGAGAGAGCTCGACGACAAGGTGGAGGATGGCTGTGAAGACGGTGTGGAGCACAGTCACCTTGTGAGGGATGTTGCCGACGATAACGGCCTGCAATGGGTGAATGAATGAGAGGAACACGTCCTCTTTTAGGGATTGTTGAGAGTGCAGATTGTTGGAGGATGGGGCGATAGAGGACAGTCCGGCCAGCAATGGTGGGTCACACAGGTCCGGGGCAGCAAGGAGGAGCCTTCGGGTATGGAAGGAAGGAGATGGCGGTGAAGGAAGAGGTGACCGGAGTTGCAGGCTGCAGCTCCGGTAATCAAAACGTGAATCAGAAACGGTGCTGCCCGTGGCAGCAAGCTCTGCTGCGCACAGGCGGAGGGTGGAAAGTTTCAGATGAAGGAGAAAGAGAAGGAGACGGCAGAAGAAGAAGAGAAGAAGGAGGCGGCCGGAGTTCTGCAACTCCGGCCGGAATGAAGAAGAAGAAGAAGAAGAAGAAGAAGAAGAAGAAGAAAGGGAAGGAAGAAGAGAAGGAGAACGTGGGGGATGGTTTTGGGAAGATAAAAGAGAAGAAAGGAGGGGGATTAGGGTCCCAAAGAACCCTTCTCCTTCCCTTTTTAAAGCTCCCTAGTTTCCATTAATGGAAATTAGGGAATTTTTTAAATAAAAATAATATATATATATATATATATATATATATATATATATTTTTTTTTTAAGTAAAACACTACTTTTCTTTGGGGAATGTCCCCATTTAGTGGACCCCCCATTTTTTAAAATTTAATTAAAATTATTTTGAAATTCACGGGGTCCACTAACTGGCCAGACAGCGGGTCGATGATGATGGGCCTGGTTACTGGCCCACATGGATTGATGATGTCCATCGTCTCACAAGATGATGTGATAGACAGTCTGATGGCGATCGGATGGATGGTGACTTGATTGGGACCCAAATTGGTAGATCGACAGATCTAGAGAGATCCAACGGTCCGGTGGAAGATCCAACGGTCCGATTGAAGATCCAACGGTTAGAAAGCTAAGGGAGATGAGACAGAGCCAATGGGCAGGAGTTCTGGGGTTAGGTCAGTAGATTCGAGGACCGAGAGACGAAGAGAGAGAGAATAAGGAGAGATGAGATAGAAAATATCAAAAAATGGAGATAAAAGTATTGGCCGAGGGTCTGGAACCCTGGTCTTCACTGTGACCATCCTCACGCTTCTCCAGTAGAGTAGACTATCATTCCTTGCTGACTCATGTGGCTTTAAACGCTTTGGTCCATCTCTTGGTCATTAGCTCTCCCGCTCTCTTTGTTCTTTGGGCCGACTTTCTGGTCCTCTTATTCAGCCCATATCTTCTAGTCATAGCATGTGGGCTCTTTAAGCTTTGATAATGGGCTTTCCTGATCGATGTGGGCTCGCAAGTCTCGAGAATTGTCCCATCGGGGTTTCCTGCGACAGAAGAAGCGCGTAATGAGATTTTATCAGAACGACTCAATGTCTAGACTTCCGAAAATGTGTTTAATGCATGCAAATATACCATTTCGTCCAGAAAAGTGTGTTCTACACAACAGAAGAGACTATTACATAGAAAAGTAGATATATAGAGCATCTTAACGTAGGAGAGTGTGAAAACGCTTAGAAGATAACAGTGGAAAATACACACTTTTAAGCGAATATCACACATCACCACTAGGAACGCCGCCTACTAGTACCTCTCCCTCATTCCAAGCTATCCCACGTTTTCTCCAAAAGAAAGGAGCCGTCAGCCACCATCATCCTCCATTCGAGGCCTGCAACCACCTCCATTCTCTCATTACCACTCCACCATTCACCACTACCGCCTACATCCTAACGATCCACCTCATCCACGATCTCCTCTCAACAGCCACCACCATCCATCCATTCTCCAACCTGCACCGTCCAGATCTTCTCTTCAAAACGCTTCACCATTTCTTGAAGAAATAGAAAAAAAAACCAAAAAAAAAAAGAAAAAGAAAAAGGGAAGAGAAGAAGAAGAAGAAGGAGGAAGGGGGGAATACCTCCTCCAGCACCGCCTACCATCCCTCCACTTTGTTGTTGCCGCCTGCAACCAGCAACGTGTGGAACACCAACTCCTGTAACTCCCTTTGGTCGCTGAAATCCGCTACTCCACCGTGAAGCTCCATACTTGCTGCAACCACTTCACATTTTCATCATCTTGGGTTGGCTGTTCAACAACCCATCTTCATCTCTCACCTACAAGCAGGCCACACCTCCTACACCTGCAAATCCAGCCAAGAAGGAAAGAAAATGAAGGGAAGAAGAAAGGAGGCAACGTTTCTCTCTAGGTGGAGCACCCCCGTCTCCACCACTTCGCCGATCGCTCCAACCTTGCCGTCCAAATCAAGAGCTCTCCAGCAAGTGTACATTGTCCGATCTAACCTGCACTCCAACCATTGGCCAATTATGGCCGTGCAATTCTCCATCAATGGTTGAACTCTTTCCGGTAAGCTTCACCATCGTTTTTCCCTTCTTTTACCCCATTCTCTTTCTCTCTAAAAATCATATTTCTCTGTTTTTTTTTTGTTAAATTCTTGCTTTGATTTTAGTTTACGCTATGTAATTTTAAATTTTGGATAATCAATAAATTTCAATTTCTTGACCATCATGTTTGCATTCTCACATTTTATGTGTTACAGTAGTTCACTCATTTCTCTCTCTAAAATCCACACAATTGTTTTAAAATCATGTCTATCACCACTCTCACCCCACCATCATAATGGAGCTGGTTTGAGTGCACAGGGATTATAAATACTACTCAAGACTCTTACAGGAAGGGAAAAAAATGTGCCACTTGTTTACAGTGTCTTTTTTCTTTTTTGTAAGGGAGAGGGGGTTTTTTGTTAGATTTTTGTTGTATTATTCATTTATTGAGTGGAGACCTCCCAGAACAATTGTGTTTCATCTTTGTAATTGGTTTATATGAGAAGAGGAGAAGCCTCTCTTTGGGCAACCAACTGTGATATTCTTACTTTGCATCCACAATCTATTACCCTCTGATTTGCTGATCAAATGGATGAGGTTCCACATTGATCGAGTGGTCCAGACTCCAGATTAATGAGCAAGCTGATCAAGTTTATGGTATGGAAGGTGGGGTCACTATGTCTAGGGAAATGATCCACCCAGTCACACCGTACTCAACATTGCTCAATCGATGTTTTTTTTTGTAGTTATTGCTCAATCGATGTTGACCTATACAAGTTTGTGTGTGCCATCAGTAGTATAAGAGGAGTAAAATTTTCGGTCATAGAAGCTGGTACCGGCCATCGCACAATAGTATGGATGTTTGTCCAGTCCCTTGATGGACCTTCAAACCAAAAATCTTCCTGATTAATGGTTTACAACCTTTGGATCTTTGCACTCAAATAACGCTCAATAATGCTCAAAATCAAACGGTTAAAATCAACCCATGAAAATAACTTCAACCCAACACTTATAAATCCCTCATCAGGTTTATTTTTTGGTTTGTAGGTCCACCTAGTGATTGGCCAAACCTCCATACGGTCAGTGTCCACTAAGAATGTGCCACGTGGCTCATTTTGTGGGCTGTGGCAGAAGTTTTACTCCTATAAGAGTTGAGGAGGAGTTGCAGACTGTTTTTAGAAGAGCTGAGGAGAAGAAGAGGAGATGGAGAGAGAGAAGAGAGGAGAAGTTGCAGATGAGAAGAGAAGTGACGTGATGGGAGTAGATGTGCGAGAAGAGGTGACATGTGGAATCGTATTCAATATTTTGTTCAAGCCTTCTCAAACGGCTCCAATCGGCTCAGCTACTATTTTGAAAGGAAAAGAAGGAAAGCCGTCCGATTTTGTTACATCCACGGTTTATGCATTTAGGTAAAAAGTTAGGTTTCATTGTCTGTCCCCCGATCCCGACCCCTCAAGTATATATTTGTTACTTCTGGATGAAATTAGGGTTTTTCCGCGTCGTTGATTACAGAAACCCTAAAGTTCAACAATATTTGTAATTTCTCCAATTTGGTTCACTTAATCTACAAAAAAAGTACAGATTTGCACAGTGGCTCGTGTCGGATATCGTCCGCACTCAGGATTAGGGCAAAATAAAGAACAAATGAACGGTAATCTGCTAAAAATGATGGAAGAGTGAGAATGGTGGAAATAGAAATTTAAATCAATCTTTTTGGAGAGAATATTATAAACTAATTAACATAAATAAATGAGAATTGAAACAATAAGGAAACGAGAAATATCAAATTGAATTCATTAATTAATCAAGTGTTTACACAATTCAACTAAAAACTACTTTTTAATCCTAGAAAGCAACGAGTAGAGAGAGAAAGTGGAAATTTTAGAGAGAGAAAATGAGAGAAGTAGAGAGAGAAAGTAGGTAAAGAGAGAGAGAGAAAGGAAGAGAGGATTTAGAGATTTTTAGAGAGATAAACAAAGAAATTATTAAAATACAACTTACCCAATGATCACGGCTAAGGGATTAGCCTTGAGGTGCATGAAATGGTGAAGGTGCAGGTTGGTGGTGAAGTGGTTTTCTGGGTTGTTTGCACAACTGTAAGCAGCCTGGTATGGAGCAAAAGCTAGTGTTCACACGGTAAGAGGTAGCGTGCTACACTTGTAGATGGACTGTGCATGCACTGGACACGTCGATTTCAGATCTGGCCGTTGGCTGGAAAACCCAAGATGGGGTGATAAGGGTGAGAATGGTGATGGAATTCCCTGTCTTCACCGTGGAGGCAGGCTAGTGGAGGTGTCGAAACACACCTAGAGGAGGAGCCAGAATACTTGATGTCGGAGGAAGAGAGTGACCTTGTAGCAGCAATGTTGAGGGTGTTGATGAAGATAAAGGCAACAATGAGGATGTTGCTGCCCGGAGAGGCTGAGACGGATGCAATGTGGTTGTGCAGTGCTGCACTTGCAGGTGTGCACAGTGAGGAGATCACGCTAGAATCCAAGGAGGGTACTGGGCAAAGATGTTGATGAAAGAGGGGAAGCGTCTTGCAGGTGTTGTGGTGCAAGAGAGCAGCAGGCGGCAAGGAGTTGCTATGCAGCACCGTCTTTACTAGCAAGAGGAGTTGTGGTGGTGCTGGTTGGGGATGTGAAGGCCTGAGCAAATGAGCGCCTGGGGAAGAGGATGACGGCCTGCAAGTGTTGCAGGCAATGCTCTAGTGGTTGAGGCATTGAGGTGGACGTTCAGACCTAAGAGAGGAGCAAATCACTTACCGTTGCAGCCTGATGGAGACATGGAAGAAGAGTTCTGAAATACCAGCTGGAGATGGTGCAATCCATGGGATTGGTGGCTGTGCAGCTGCTTAGAGAAGTGAAGGAGAAGACGGTGGTTTGCTGGTGACGTGTTTGCTGGATGCAACCCCAGCAATGGTGGTTCTTGGATAGAAGCTCAAGAAATCGGTCGGAGTTGCAGGTTTCCGGCGAGCTTTGAATGAGGAGATGCTACCTCATAGTTGCAACGGTGTCGAGTTGCTGGACCACTAGTTGCAACTGTTCTTTGCTGCAATTGACGTGGATGATGGCTGCGGCTTGACGGTGGATTGGTACAAGTCGAGGTTTTAACAGGGGGGGCAGAGTCCGACCAGAATGTGAGCAAGATGGGAGTTGCAGGTCCGGCTGCAAGTTTACAACCTGGGGACCAACACCCAACGTGGAGAGTGGTGGCTGGTGAAGAAAAGATGGGATTCGGAGAGAAGAGAACCTGCAACCTACAACTATGAAGAAGATGATGGCGGTCTTTGCAAGGTGAGGAAGAAGCCACGGGCAAACAAGGAGGAGAACCAACAAGTGGGGAAGTTGGTCTACAAGTTGGAAGAGGAGAAGCCAACAGGTTTGCTGGTTACTTGAACGAAGGTGGAGGGACTCGCGGTGCGCCTTGCTAGTGCAGCGAGGTAGAACGTGGAGATGGTGGTGTGGAAACACCAGCAAAGAAGGAGGACGTGGGAGTCTCCAACTGGTTTGGCCTGTTAAGAAGACGAGGTGCAACAGGTTTCTTTAACAGCCTTCAAGCCATGGAGTTGCTGGTTGTGCAAAGGAGGAGAAGGCATTGCTGTGAAGGGGACGAGAGGAGCAACAGGCCGGAGTTATAGCAACTTCGGCAGAAAAAAGAAGAAGAAGAAGAAGAAGAAGAACATGGTGTTCTTGAACAATTCCGACAAGCTTTCGCCGGAATCAATGGAGGACGGTGGTGTGATTTTCGCTGGAGAAGGCAAAAAGAAGGAGTAAAACAATGATCAGGGAAGAGAGGAGCAAGAAGGGAGAGTTTTAGAGGGGGAGGGAACCAAAGAGAGACCCAAGGTTTCTCTCTCTTTTAAAGGGAGTAGTTTGTTGTGGGAGAGAGAAACCGTAGGAATGAAGTTGGGGATTGATGAGAAGTGGTCAAAGTTGACCACTTCTCCCATTGGCTTGAATGTGGGCTTGTGAGAGCCCATGGGTTTATGTTGGCCACTTGCTTTGATTGGGTCATGAATCCATAGGCCTTGGGCTATTAAATGGGTAGGTCAAAGGCCATAGAGTTGGGCCAAGAAAATTGCCACATGTCAGCCAGTGAGCCATAGGGATAATGGACCGAAGGATTGGGCATGAGTCATGAGCATGGGCTTAAGGATAAGCGCCCTAATGGGCCAAATAGATATGAGCCTCTTGCGAGGCCATGGGTTAGGGTGCGTTTGGCCGCCAGGGGAGAAAAAATGGTAAATGAGCCCAAAACACCATGGGTTCTAGGACGGGTTACAAGGCCGTGGCCTTCCAATTTGCTTGTGGGCCACTTGGCCATGGGCTTTGTGGACCACTAAGGCCATGGGGGTTGTTAGATGATGAAACTATGATAATTGGATGAGATGAGGTGGCTGTTTGACTCGGTCCACAATTGGCGGACCGTAGGATCTAGAGAGATCCAACGGTCAGATGAATGATCTAACAGTCGAATTGAAGATCTAACGGTAGAAGAACTATGAGAGATGGAATAAAGCTAAAGGAGAGAAGATCTGAGGTTAGATGATGGAGATCGGAGGGTTATGATGATCGATCTGAGGATCGGATGGTGAAATATATGCAATTCGATCTTGGAGAGGGGATAGAAGGTAGATCTAGGGATTTAATGGTAGGATGAGATGATCTACGGGTTAGATATTAGAGTCTAGAAAGATGGAGAGGGAATTAGGGGAGAGGAGAGAGAAAATAATACAAAATAAAGGCAAAAGAGCTGACGGAGGGTCATGAACCCTGATCGTCAATGTAATCTTCCGTTGGCTTCACCAATTACGTAAGCCATCATTTTATGTCAGTTGGTGCGACTTTGAATCACTTTGGCCCGTCTCTTGGTCTTTATCTGGCTCTACGATCCTCTGACTTGACCCCTACTTGGCCGGTATCTTCTTGTCATAGCTTGTTGACTCCTTAAGCTTTGATATTAGGCTTCTATAGTTGATCGTGGGCCCGTGAGTCTCAAAAATCGTCCGATCGGGTTTCCTGCAAGAGAAAAGCGCGTAATGAGACTTAATCAAAACAGCTTCATATCTAGACTATCCGAAATGCGTATATTTCATGCAAATTGTCGATTTTCATTTAAAGAATGCGCTATACGCAATGGAAGAAACTCTTACGTGAAAAAGTCGACGAAAAGATAAGTTTTACGTAGGAGAATGCGACATCGCTATAAGGATAATGTCTTAAAATAAGCACTTTTGAGCGAATATCACTGGACAGGTTTATGGTGGACAAAATCGATGGCCCCGCTTAGAAACATGTTCCCTAATCTGGTAATTTCCACATCTTCATCTGTTTTTACTAACTGAATGTGTTGCCACTCATTTTTACCAACAATTATCAAATTCGTTAAAACGTGCATGAATATTTCATTGTTTGTGTTGATGCCATCTTTTTTTATTTTCTCAAAGTTGGAAAATTTAACTGAGAATAAATTTCTTTCCTTATATTTCTTGACTTGGAGTTTAGATGGTGACTAGGAGAAGCTATAATTTTGGGTAGTGATGTAACAAGGTATACCTGAGATCTTTTCATTTGCGGAAGCGGTATTTTTGGTAGTTGATATTCGCTCAAAAGTGCTTATTTTAAGCCATTATCCATATAGCGATGTCGCATTCTCCTCCGTAAAACTTGTCTTTTTGTCGACTTTTCCATATAAGAGTTTCTTCCATTGCGTAGAACGCATTCTTTAGACGAAAATCGACTATTTGCATAAAATATACGCATTTCGGATAGTCTAGTATCAAGGTGTTTTAGTTGAATCTCATTACGCGCTTTTTCACTTGTAGGAGACCCTATCGGGCGATTCTCGAGGACTGGCGGGCCCACGATCAACCACAGAAGACTTCTATCAAAGCTTAAAGAGCCAACAGGCTAGGATAAAAAGATAGAAGACATATACGGGCAAAGCTAGAGGATCGTAGAGCCGGAACAAGGACTAAGAGAGAGAATAGCTGGAGACCAAGAGAAGGACTTAGGTGTTAAAGGCCACACCAATTGACATCAAATGATAAGTTTGACTTATTGGTGGAGTAGATGAGAGAGAATAAAGAAGACCAGGGTTCAAGACCCTCCAATGCTTTTATTTTTATATTTTTCTCTCACCTCTCTCCTATTTCTCTCTTTATCTATCTATCTTGGCCCATGACATAGGCCCATGACCCATGACCCATGACCCATGCCCATACCCATGACCCATGCCCATGACCCATGCCCATGACCCATGATATTCGCTCAAAAGTGCTTATTTTAAGCACTTATCCTGTTAGCGTTATCGCACTCTCCTACGTAAAACTGCTCTAATTATCCACTTTTCTACGTAAGAGTCTATCTCATTGCGTAAAACACACTTTTCTGGACGAAATGGTATATTTGCATGCATTAAACACATTTTCGGAAGTCTAAATATTAAGCCGTTCTGATAAAGTCTCATTACACGCTTCTTCTGTCGTAGGAAACCCCGATGGGACGATTTTCGAGACTTGTGGGCCCAAATCGATCATGAAAGCCCATTATCAAAGCTTAACAAGCCCACATGCTATAACTAGAAGATATGGGCCAAATATGGGCTGAATAAGAGGACCAAAAAGCCGGCCCAAAGAACGAAGAGAGTAGGAGAGCCAATGACCAAGAGACGGACCAAAGCGTTTAAAGCCACATGAGTCAGCAAAGAATGATGGTCGACTCTACTGGAGAAGCGTGAGGATGGTCACAGTGAAGACTAGGGTTCCAGACCCTCTGCCAGTGCTTTTTTCCATTTTTTTTGATACTTTTTCTCTCATCTCTCCTTATTCTCTCTCTCTCTTCATCTCTCGATCCTCGAATCTACTGACCTAACCCCAGAACTCCTGCCTATCAGCTCTATCTCATCTCCCTTAGCTTTCTGACCGTTGGATCTTCCATCGGACCGTTGGATCTTCAATCGGACCGTTGTATCTCTCTAGATCCGTCGATCTACCAATCTGGGTCCCAATCAAGTCACCATCCATCCGATCGCCTTCAGAATGCCTGTCACATCATCTTGTGAGACGATGGACATCATCAGTCCATGTGGGCCAGTAGCCGGGCCCATCATCATCGACCCGCTGTCCGACCAGTTAGTGGACCCCGCGAATTTCAAAAATAATTTTAATTAAATGGGGGGTCCACTAATTGGGGAGATTCCCCATAGAAAAGTAGGTTATTTTCAAAAAATACCCTATTTCCATTAATGGAAATAGGGAGCTTTATAAGATGAGGGAGAAGGGTTCGTTCGAACCCTAACCCCCCTCAAATCTTCTCCTTTCTCTCCCCCTATCAATTCCCCCCCTTCTCTTCTCCATTTTTTTACCCTAATCTTCTAACGTCCCCATCTTGTTCTTGACGTTTTTCCTTGGGGGAAAAATGCTAGCCGCCCCTCCTCCATTGAAGAACAACGTCTTTCTCACCCCATTCACGATCTATCATCCTTTCTCCACCTCCATAGCTGCCCCTCTCTCTTCCTCTATTCTCTAAAAAAACTCTCTCTTGGACGACAAGAAAAGGGGTTTGGGCTCCTATTCTGATCTCCGGCCATTCTCGAGTTGCTGTGAAACCAGCAAGTCTGCAACAACTTCCACCACCGTCCAAGTACTGGTCCTCCCTTGGACAGTAAGCATCCAGCCACCATGTGAGCATCAGCACCTCCTAACGCATCACCATTATCACTGTCCTAAGCCCTCTCCTCCACTGACCGGAGTTGCAGACCTGCAACTCCGGCGATCTTCATTCTCAACCACGGACTGGTTCTCCTCCGGCGATCTCACTCCCATCCGGCATCTCCTCCTCAACCACGGACTGGTTCTCTTCTCTACCGCCTAACCTCACTGCTGCTGCACAAACCGCAAGCAACTTCAAGTCCCTCCACCACGTTCCACAACTCCACCCCCTCTAAGCCGTTCTCCACTTCTCTTCATTCAAAACCAGATCGCCCTCTCTCATTACCGCCGATATACCTCCCTCTCTTCACCGTCCCTCTCTACCAACACCTCTGCAGGATCCCACCATTTCTCTCTCTCTCCCACATTCTTCTTCCAAGGAAAGAAATCAGAAAACCAAAGAGAAAAAAAAAAAAAAAAAAAAGAAAGGTAGAAGGAAAAGAAGATAGAAGAGAAGAAGGGAGGATGTGCCCCTCACCTATCCAAAACCGTTGCTGCTTCTCCTCTCCACTTGCCGCTAGCCATTTCATCCTTCATCAGTTCCACCTCCAAGCTCCAGGCAGCCAACAATTTTGGTGGGCAACCGCTAACTCCACCCTTCATCTTCACCATTGATCGGGCTATTCTCATGCACTTCATCTCCATTATGTCCCCAACAACCATGTATATATCCATCAAAGGCAGACCATTCTTCTCCATCTCGAGGTGAGATCTAATGATAAGCTTTTCTATCTAAGAAATCTTTTCTCTAATTTTATTTTCTCTTCCCTTAGTTTCTCTCTCTAGATTTCTCCCATTCTCTCTCTAGCTTAGTTTTAGGTTTTTTACAAATTTATTTATTTTTGTTTGATGTTTTGAGCATTGTAAGAATTTTTAATGTTAATGGATGAATTCTCTTTTCGGGTGTTATTTGATTTCCTTCATTATTGTTTTTAATAGTCTGTGATAATCTAAAAGAAAAAAAAAAGGTTTTAAATCCCATTATCACCATTCTCATCCTGCCATTATTTCTAACATCATTTTGTTATTTCATGTTCTTTATTAAGCGTGCCCTAACCCCGAGTGCGGATCGACATCCGACATACTTCCACTGTGCAAAGAAAGCTTAATTTTGCAGGAATAAAACTTGATTAATTACAAATGTGTTGATTCTAGGGTTTCCGTAATCAACGACGCGGAAAAAACACTACTTTCAACCCATACCCATGACCCATGCCCATGCCCATTTGCAACAAGAAGAGAGAATTGGTCTCACTTGACCGATTCTTCTCTCCCCATATCTCTCTATCCTAGTCACTCTCTCTCTCATCTAACTAACCCATTCCCAACCGTTGGATCTCTCTAGATCCAACGGTCATCATTTTTACAACAAGCAAAAAAGAAAAAAGAAAAAAAGTCTATAAGAGATTCATTCTCTCTCCTTCTTGGGTTGGTTCCCTCCCCCTTCTCTTCCTCTCTTTCTTCTTTCTTTCTCTTCTTCTTCACCCTTCTTCTCCGGCGAGCAACTCCGGCGAGCTCACCATTAACGCCTCCACCTCGAAGTGCAAGCGTCAAACAGCAACGTCTCCTTACTGCCCATTCCATTCGTCACAATCAAAGGCTACAATCCTCAATCCTACTGAGTTCTATCCAATAGAAGTTGCACCATCTACCTCTTCAATGGTAAGCTTCTCTCTAATTCATCTCTCTAACCTTCCTACCTTCTTTCACTCTCTTCTTTCCCTCTCTACCTTTACATGCTTTCTAGGGTAATATTTTAATGGCTTTCTAGATTAATTTGGTTTAATGTTATTTCCATTGTAAAGCATTTGAAGAAGCATTGTAAGCATTTGTTTTTAGTTTAATGAACAAGTTTTAAATTCAAGTTTAAGTTGTTTTCATTTATTGTGTTTTTCATTCTCGTTTCTCTTATGTTTTTTTTCATTCTAATAGTTTTAACAACAATCTCAAACATATTTTAAATCAACCTCCACCATTCTCACCCTTCCATTTATTCTAAGCATTTTCTGATTATTCTTGTTTCTTATTGTGCTAACTAATCCCGAGTGCGGATGATATCCGACACGAGCCACTGTGCAAGTCTGCTTATTTGCAGATTAAGTGAACCAATTCGGAGAAATTACAAATATTGTTGACATCAAGGGTTTCCGTAATCAACGACGCGGAAAAACCCTAATTTCAGTAGTCACCACTGCCATCTGGGCCCACTGAACGCATGGATGTTTAGCCCACCCCTAAATAGACATTTATACAAAAAATCAGCTTGTTTAATGATTTTTTGCCGTTGGTTTTAGTACTCAAAAAATGGTTGCATTCAACGGCTATAAGAACGCCTTAAACATTGCTAAAAAAGTACTAGTGTTAAAATCTAATGGTTATAGATTACCAATCAAGGTGATTTTTGGTCTGTATATCCACCAAGGGGTGGGATAAACATCCATGTGGTCAGTGGGCCCAGATGGCTGCGGTGACTACCAAAAATGCGGTTTCCACAAATGAAATAGTTTCAGGCATACCTTGTTACATCTTTTTCCTATAATTTTCTATAAAATACTCAATTTTGTTGGCTGTATCATGATTTTGCTATAGCACTTTAAGTTGTAACTCATGCAAGTACGGATTCATGAAAAAATTCCTTAGTCCACAACACTCAACCAAAGCATTTTCTTTTCCTAACTTGGTTACCTGACTTTTTGACTTGGTTGGCTTAAAAATGCCTTGAATTAATCAGGTTAACAATTAACTGAGTTATATGAAATTAGCCTACGAAAAACATTAGATTCCAACGGCTAAAGATCACCGATCAGGCTGATTGTTGGTGTGTAGGTCCAAAAAGTTGTCAATAGTTTGTGTTTTCTTGTTTTATTTTTTTTCTATTTTTTTTGCAATTTTTTTAATGCATTTTTAATGACAAAACCAAATTGTAATTGAACATTTCCCGTATCATATTTTTTTCCTCACTCCAAATTGCTAACTATGGTAAAGTGTAGAGTGTCGAGTGATAATTTTTAGCCGTGTATGAGTTTGAGTGCCGAAGGCATCCGAATTTATTTGCGGACACTCCCTCGAGGAGTGCCGTTGGCACGGGTAATTACTAGTAACAATTCAATCCTCAATCCGTAATGAAGGTAATTTTTTTCTTCATCCTCACGATGCGTGTGGATCTGGTTATATGTTGAGTAATAGTCCATGAAAGATATAAGGCCTATCCTGCCATGGCATAATAAATGCGCTCGATCCGAGGCAGATGAAAACTATCTTTGTGGCAAGCTTTGTTCAAGTTAATAACGTCGATATATACAAACTTAGATTGTTCCATTATTGTTAGGCCACCGCCTGATCACCATGTGTTTTCATTGTTCCTTCGGGGGTCGAGAAATGAGGCACTTGGTAATCCGTTGCCACGACGGCTTTCAATTGCAAAGTAGCCGGCCCTGGTGCACTTCCTGAGTCGATCAACACTTATTAGTAATTCCATCCTTCGACGTTAAACATATTGTCAAATCATCAGAGTGAGGTTGATGTACCCCTTCAAGGTCTTGGTCCGAAAATATCATTATGGATGATGAATTGGCATTGAAATATTGATCAAAATTATGTGCTACTTCACTTACAAAAAAAAAAAAACATTATGTGCTACTTTAGGAACTACACTCGTATTTTTTAAGAACCTACTTTGCAATTGAGTTCATTGTACGTGCTACTCTATCATATTGATTCTGCTCTTGTCAACTGTAAGCTGGAGCTTGGGCCACACCTGGAATAAGTGCCCCATTGGTGACAGAAAGAGTTTCCAATGTCTGGATTTGTGGAGTCAGCACAAAGCTTCCATCTCGCTTCTAAGGAAAAGCCAAACCATCCATATTAAGGAAATACACCACCCACGTGCTGTCCCATGAGGACTTTCTATTGTAAACCAATTGTGCAATATTGTGAGGATCTCCATAGATCACACACCCATGTATAGCTCACGTATATCCACCATTTAGGCAAGTCAGAGATTTAGGAAACCGTTGATTCATCTTCTATATAAACTCTATTTAAAGAGTCCTTTGCACACTCAATCAATACCGAGAAGAATTATTTATGTCCAAAACCTTCCTCTAGTTACTATGTGCATCTTGTCATAATAGTCCAATACGGTCAGTGGTCTCGAAGAATGTGCCACGTGGCTCATATGCCTTTCCTGTCTTCAAAACGATTTTTAATGCAACGGGCTAAGAGCGTTACTGTTTAAGCGGTGTTATTTTAAACCATGATCTGTGTTAGTGAAATTATTAGTGAAAAAAAGTTGGTCCTCGGAACCTGGTCCTTTATATATTAGCACTACACTTATTCGGTTTATTTATATTTTGGTGGATAAGCTAATCTATTCTAATTAGGGAAATTTTAGTCGCACCCCTTGAATTGTGAGGGCACCACGAATTGTGAGGACACCCATACTAAACATGCATCCGACAATTTTTTTTATTATTTTGTAATCCATCTGATAATTATGTTGTTAAATAATAGATGTGATTTTTTTTATGGTCTGATAGGTTTCTAAGTAGGACGGTCAAGACTCAGAAGTGAACTATTATTCAAGAATAGGTCCCATGTCGAACGATCTCCATTAGTCCAATAAACAGAGACACATGTCATCTTATCATGACCGTATGGATGTTTGATCCATCCCTAGATGGACTTATTAACAAAAATGAACTTAATTATTGATTTCTAACCTTTGGATCATAACGATCAAAATCCACGGTTACAAATAAATCAAGAAAAAATACTTGGTTATAAATTGCTGATCGGGATGAATTTTGATATGTTAGTCCAACTAGGGATGGGAAAAACATCCATACGGCCAGTGATCTCTAAGATTGTGCCATGTGGCTCATAATATGACATTATTAATGGTGTCAAAACTCGTTGCTAATTATGATGAATTTTGGTAGGTGAGTTCTAGCATGATTTAAAAAATGGAATATAAAGGATAGAAATTGTTACGTAGTTTTAAAATGCCCAAAAAATAACTGTCGTTATTTTCGTTATAATACTGCGTACTAAATAGCAGTGCTAAAATTCTACTGTTGAAAACAAACCATGAAAAAGACTCTAATCCAATGGATAGAAATTGCTAATCAGGATGAATTTTCGTAGGTAGGTCCACTAGAGATGGGAAAAACATCTATACGGTCAGTGGTCTCTAAATGCGTGCCATGTGTAAGGTGCACGTACATCGTACGTGGCGTTCTCCTAGCACTACAGGAAAAAGACTTTTAGCGAAGGCCAGAGATCGTCGGTATATGACTAAAATTTGTTGCTATATGTTATACCGATGGCCAGATCGACCGTCACTACCCGTCGTTATAAATTTTGTCGGTAAAAGTATTACCGACGGTCAGCTCAAAAATACTCGTTGCAAAATCAATTTTCTCAGATCCAAATTTCATGGTTCCATTATCCAACGTTCCATACGACTCAGTGTTTTGGAATTCTATAAATAGAACCCTTCTATGCCTTCTCTAAACACACACAGAGACACATAGTGACTCAATCTTAAAGAGAGAGAAGCAAATACTATATTTATTAGAGTGTTCGTTCGAAGAACAAGAATCTTATTTTCATTCACATTTTGTGAGCTTCTTCTCTTTTCGATCAAAGCCAAGAGCTTGATCTTTACTCAGCCTAGGTTTTCCACTTTTATATTCAACCTAGTAAGCCTGAGAGTACCAGTGTAACTCAAACACCTTTTGAGCAACTTGGGGTTCAGGGTGTACTGAATCTTTCACCTTCTGCAAAGGCGGGAGTATTGAGAATTAAGATCGGAGGAACCGGTTGAAGGTAGGTTTGGGGTGTACCAAACTGAACAAGCGGATAAAGCTTCTTGGTTGGAAGGGCGCGCGTTGATTCATGGCGTTGATTCAGAGGACGTGGACGCATCGGTAGTGGGCCTTGGCTAAAGTTGGAAGCTGTATTTGCAACGGTGCTGTATATGTAACCTTTATTTCGTTTAACTTTTCAGTAAGTGATACTTTCCATCTGGACGTGGTCCCATGGTTTTTCCTTGGCTAAGGTTTTCATGTAAAAATATCTTATCTTGTGTGATCATTTGTTTGTGTTCCGCAATCTATCCTGATTAGATCAAACGACAAAAAGATAATATACCACGAAGGTGTATTTGATTTGAGTCGGTTGTGATAATCCTTTTTCAAATAACCAAAGCATGAGATTTTATCCGCTTACCATTGACCAGTAAAACTGTGTAGGTATTATTAATTTTAAATATCTAATCAACCCCCCCTTCTAGGTATATTGAGTTAAAGAAAACGAACCGGTGGAATTTCAGCTCTTGCATTTGCGGCTGCATCTGTTGGAAATTATTTTGAAGAGCCTTATAACGGGAAGTGGATGAGCTAGATGATGAGCCAAAGACCAAAGTCGGCGTCGGGCCTAGACCAAAGCCGCATACCCGTCACTGTCACTCTAGGGGCATCACGCTGGTATAAATCTCATCAGCTGTAAGTGCGGGAGTAGAACTCTCACCACTTTCTGACACTCGACTCTGTGAAAACTCTCTAAATTTGGATTGAATTCAAAATAAATTAGTTAGTAGAAGACAATTATATTTTTATTTAAAATAGACATCTTACGTACTATGATATCAGTGAAAGTAGGATTTTTCCGTGTCGTTGGTTACGGAAACCCTAACTTCAACACATTTGTAATTTTTATCCGATTATCCTGCAAAATTGATAGATTTGTATAGGGATTCGTGTCGGATGTCGATCCGCACTCGGGATTAGTCGGATTAGCGCGAATAAGAACATAAAATAATGGATTTTTCTCAAAAATTTCTAAAAATAAAAGGATGAAAGGGTGAGAATGGTGATAAAAGTGATTTCAAAAACATTCTTTTGAGATTTTCGGAAGATCATGAACACTAAAAATGAGTGAGATTAAATAAGCATTTAAACTAATCAAACACCATCAACATCAAATTAATTCATTTAAATCATATGTCGATTACAAAGGCTGATAATCAAAACATTTCATCATGAATAATCAAAGTCAACTAGTAAGCAGGGAAAAGTAGAGAGAAAATGGTTAGAGAGAGAAAGAGAGTTCTAGAGAGAGAAATGATGAGAAAAGAATCCCTAGAGAGAGGAAGTGAGATTGTAGTGATAGAAGAGAGTGGTAGAGAAAGAAGATGAGGGGAAATGCATTTTAGAGAGAGAAAGATGTTCTAGGAGAGAGAAACTAAAGAAAAGAGAAGATAGAAGAAGAGAGAGAGATAGGAGAACATTCAACTTACCATGGTGGAAGATGTACGGGATGAGGATCGTGGTGGTGAAGATGAGGGAGTTGATACCTCAGAAAGTGAACACGATGTGGAGGTTGCAAAGCTGCCAATGAGATCACTGGTTGAGAGAGTAAGAGCTTCTTCTCCAGGTGTTAATGGTTTGACCCAAGGAGCACAAGTGCAAGGGCAGCAAGGTGGTGCTGCTCGTGATGGTAGCCGCCCAAAGAAGAAGAGACGGTGGCTGGAGATGCTGCTCTTCTCTTTATTTTAAATTTTTTTATTTTTTATTTTTTTGGGTGTTGATGTCGGTATTTGCAGGCATACAGTCCGGTTGACTGGTGTTGCAGGTCTCACACCAGAACCGATGAAGAGTGGAGTTGTTACGGCCTGGAAGAGAGCTCAGGCGGAGCAACAACTGTAGTGGTTGCTGGAGGCGAAGGCGGAGGCGGTGTGCACAGGTGAGGTTGTTGCTGGACGTTTCCAGCAACAATGAAGAAGATGGTGGTCGTGAAGAGGTGAGGATCTGCACCTGTGGAGGGCGGTGGCGCAGGCAGGCGGAGAAGAAGGCGGTATGGATGGCGATCGCACAGGCGGTTTGAAAAGGGCGAACCAGTCCGTCGAGGAGAGAAGACGGTGTGCTGTCTCACTGGTTGCGTGACTGTGAGGAAGCGGTGCTTAGACGGTGATGGCAGCGGTGGTAGCAAGGGTGGTGCGATGGCTGTGGTGTTGCAAGAAGTGCATCTGTGGCCGGAGAAGATGGTGGAGGCGGAGAGGTGCGCTGGCGACCGGAGTTGCAGCCTGCAACTCCGGTGGGACGTGAAGAGAACAAGAAAAATAAGAACAGCAAGAAGAAGAAGACAGAGGAGAGAAGGAGAAAAAAGAAGAAGAAGAAGAAGAAGAAGAAGAAGAAGAAGAAGAAGAGGAGGAGGAAGAAGTCTTACCAGACGGCCGGAGTTGCAGGCAACTCCGGCGAAGACGTTAAGAAGATGAAGAGAAGGAAAAACGAGAAAGAAGAAAGGAGGAGGAAGATGGGGCCAAAAACGAGGGGAAGAGTAAAGGGGAAGGAGAGGAGAAGAAAAGAGGGGGATTAGGGTTCGAACGAACCCTTCTCCCTCATCTTATAAAGCTCCCTATTTCCATTAATGGAAATAGGGTATTTTTTGAAAATAAAAAATATATATATATATTTTTTTTTAAGTAAAAACCTACTTTTCTATGGGGAATCTCCCCAATTAGTGGACCCCCCATTTAATTAAAATTATTTTTGAAATTCGCGGGGTCCACTAACTGGTCGGACAGCGGGTCGATGATGATGGGCCCGGCTACTGGCCCACATGGACTGATGATGTCCATCGTCTCACAAGATGATGTGACAGGCATTCTGAAGGCGATCGGATGGATGGTGACTTGATTGGGACCCAGATTGGTAGATCGACGGATCTAGAGAGATCCAACGGTCCGATTGAAGATCCAACGGTCCGATGGAAGATCCAACGGTCAGAAAGCTAAGGGAGATGAGATAGAGCTGATAGGCAGGAGTTCTGGGGTTAGGTCAGTAGATTCGAGGATCGAGAGATGAAGAGAGAGAGAGAATAAGGAGAGATGAGAGAAAAAGTATCAAAAAAAATGGAAAAAAGCACTGGCGGAGGGTCTGGAACCCTGGTCTTCACTGTGAC
This sequence comes from Euptelea pleiosperma, assembly GCA_035048495.1. Taxonomy (NCBI): domain Eukaryota; kingdom Viridiplantae; phylum Streptophyta; class Magnoliopsida; order Ranunculales; family Eupteleaceae; genus Euptelea; species Euptelea pleiosperma. The sequence continues at coordinate 20,682,945 of CM068543.1, forward strand.
CATCCTCACGCTTCTCCAGTAGAGTCGACCATCATTCTTTGCTGACTCATGTGGCTTTAAACGCTTTGGTCCGTCTCTTGGTCATTGGCTCTCCTACTCTCTTCGTTCTTTGGGCCGGCTTTTTGGTCCTCTTATTCAGCCCATATTTGGCCCATATCTTCTAGTTATAGCATGTGGGCTTGTTAAGCTTTGATAATGGGCTTTCATGATCGATTTGGGCCCATAAGTCTCGAAAATCGTCCCATCGGGGTTTCCTGCGACAGAAGAAGCGCGTAATGAGACTTTATCAGAACGGCTTAATATTTAGACTTCCGAAAATGTGTTTAATGCATGCAAATATACCATTTCGTCCAGAAAAGTGTGTTTTACGCAATGAGATAGACTCTTACGTAGAAAAGTGGATAATTAGAGCAGTTTTACGTAGGAGAGTGCGATAACGCTAACAGGATAAGTGCTTAAAATAAGCACTTTTGAGCGAATATCACAACCCCCAACCAGCATATTGCCAATCCTTGGCAATTAGTGCGAAATACATGAGCTTAAAAGGGCTCTGCACATGCTGCACACTTTTTCATATTAGCTCAGGGAAAACCCCGTTCGTCAAATCATTGAATGGATGCAAAAACAGTTACATGCTAGCGATGTAGAAGCAACTGGCGACCCGTCTTTTCTAAGATGGGTTCAGAAGAATAAGTCAACTCGACTCGGTGTAGTACCGTCTATCCTACTTCGAGCCTATTCTTGAAGAAAAAACATATAAATTATTAAACAATAACAGGTCAAACTAACTTAAAAAAACAAGTAGTGATATATTGTTAGGAATCTGATTTGGCTCAGTTTTTTCAGTCTCATTTAATTCATTCTCCTCTTTACGATCAAAGTTCGCCATTCCATATGCATCTTGTAACATTCCTTGCATATCATCACCCTCGTCAGCCTCATCACTCATATATTCATTATCATACTCCCCATAGTACAACCAGACGGTATAATCTAGTATTATCCCAATCAATACTAGGTCCCAATATACTTCTAGTCGATCTTTTAGGAATGTATGACAACATTTTTTACATGGACACTTGATCTTGTCTTCGTACTCTGAACGAGAAAATGCAAAATCCAAGAATTGTCCTACTCTGTTTAGATACTCGGGGCTATTTCTTGGCTTCTCAACCCAACTTTTATCCATCGGCATATCTCCTTCAAAATGACGCCACCTTCAATTGAAATTAAGCACATTGTCACACACAACTCAAATGCACATGCATCATGCTTCCTATCTCCTCTCTAAAGGGTGGGTTGATCCTATCCCATTCAGGAATGCATAATCTCTAGTACACTCAATAGCCAAGTGATTATTTCTCTTTGAAGGGAAATTTTGGCAGCATTTCCCCATAGTTCTCCAAGTACACGACTTAGACTAGGGGCAAACATGTCACCTCGTCTAAATATGTACCCAGATAACAAGAGGAATGCTCACCGAAACTGTCCTACAAATGGAAATAAACACTTTAACTACTGACTATACTATAGATTATGCATTCCCAAACTGTCCAAAGGGACAATTCAAAAATCAATAGCAGATAATTACTCCTTATCACCAAAAAGATAAAAAAGTTGTTCACTTGAATTTAATCTCAAATGAGAGCCAAACGTCATAGTTTATAACTAATCTATCCCAAATAGGTGATAAGTCACATAATTGTAACAAAGTGATTCTTGAACGGGAGATTTAAGGTTTAATGCATATATATTCATGATGTGTGTGTGTGTGCACAATTCACATTTATATACAACATAAAATTAAGATAAATTAACAATTACTAACTAAAAACATAAAAAATGGAAACAAAAATCTAATCCAATATCTAGAAAGCTTACTGAAAGTGTGAATTAGGATTCATAAAAAAATGTGAATTAGCATAACACTAATCATATTCGAAGGAATTAAAATGGGGCAAACAATAACATCATTGAACATTAAACTAACAATATTACTTAGTAATAAACTCTTGGTACAGTGACCAACTCCTTCAGAACTTTAGAAGAAACTTGGTAAGGCTTGAGCAAAGGTATTACTATGTGCCTACAAATCAAAGGGCCTCCTCTAAAGGGTTTATCCTTTCAAAAGTGTGTTGATGAATATTAAAAGTCTTTTATTCATATTCTTGAAAACATGTTTTATTATTAATCGATGGTCAACCTATAAAAACCCCTTTTATGGGAATTGAGGTTAATATATAAAAATGGGGCATAACACACAAAAATAATGGGGGTATGAAAGGCATTCTTAGACTGCTAGATCGAAATCTAAATTGGGTCCAATAGAGTAGAACTTTGCTACTCTACCATAAAGCCAATCTACACATGGCCGTCTCTACCTTTTTTTTTTTTTCATAAGGTGAATTGTATTAAAGGAAGAAGAGTACAAATCAATCAAAAGGAGGAGGTCGAGGAGACTTCCTCAAAACAAAACGGCCACAAGAAGACCATTAGCCCTTGAACATGATGGAATTCCATCTCTATATCTCTTTGCATGAGCACATAACAACAATAAAAGTAATACACCTAAAATAAATAGCATGTATACAAGTTAAAAATACGGTTTGACAAAATCATCAGTGATGGTAGAACATGATTGATATTTGCTCAAAAGTGCTTATTTTAAGCCATTATCCTTATAGTGATGTCGCATTCTCCTACGTAAAACTTGTCTTTTCTTCAACTTTTCCACGTAAGAGTTTCTTCTATTGCGTAGAATGCATTCTTTAGATGAAAATCGACTATTTGCATGAAATATACGCATTTCGAATAGTCCAGTATCAAGCCGTTTTAGTTGAATCTCATTACGCACTTTTTCACTAGTAGGAGACCCTATTGGGCGATTCTCGAGGACTGGCGGGCCCACGATCAACCACAGAAGACTTCTATCAAAGCTTAAAGAGCCAATAGGTTAGGATAAAAAGATAGAAGACATGTACGGGCAAAGTTAGAAGATCATAGAGCCGGAACAAGGACTAAGAGAGAGAAGAATAACTGGAGACCAAGAGAAGGACTTAGGTGTTAAAGGCCACACCAATTGACATCAAAAGATAAGTTTGACTAATTGGTGAAGCGGACGAGAGAGAATAAAGAAGACTAGGGTTCAAGACCCTCCAATGCTTTTATTTTTGTATTTTCTCTCGCCTCTCTCCTATTTCTCTCTCTATCTATCTATCTTGGGCCATTACCTAAGCCCATGACCCATGAACCATGCCCATGACCCATGACCCATGCCCATACCCATGACCCATGCCCATACCCATGACCTATGCCCATGCCCATGCTCATGCCCATTTGCAACAACAAGAGAGACTCGGTCTCGGACGGCTGAGTGCAAAGTTGTAATAACTTGGGGATTCATTTTCTCTCCTTTCAGAATAACTGCTAGATAATTAATTAATAAAAAAAATACAAAAAAATATCAGGGTTAGATTTCAATTTTGCTATTTCTAGTTAGATCACCATTAGTTATTTGATTCATTTTGGAAGGTTTCTAACTCTGGGTAATTCAAAAGTAGATATTTCTGAACCTTAATTCGGGAATAGCTAAAGTTGAATTTCAAACCCTAATTGGACCTAATTCACAATACCTGCCCTAAATCATTGCGTGTTTCTTGAAACCCCAAAGGCGGCATACCTTCCAAATCCATACCATTGACCATTGTGGACTAACGAGATTGCGGATTGCGATTACCATGTGAGTAGGGAGTGAGAGTAGGGTTTTTCCGCGTCGTTGAGAGAACGACCCTAACTTCAACACAATTTATAATTTATCTGAGATTTCCTACAAAATTAAACGATTCTTTGCACAGTGGGAAGTGTCGGATGTCGATCCGCACTCGGGATTAGGTATTAGCAATTTATCAGAACTTCTGACCTTGGGAAGTGCTCGAAACATGCTGAGAGGGCGAGAATGATGGATTAGATTTAAAAATACTCTTGGAGACGTTATCTATATCAAACTACTCAAAAAATAAATGAAAATAAATGCACTTATAGAAGAATTCAAATATAAAAATCTAGTTATTTATTGAGTCATACTTAACTTACAATGCTTTATAAATTATTTGCCAATACAAATAACAACTAAATAAATTAACTAGAAAGCATTAAGAAATGATTTAGAGAGAGAGAGAAAGAAGAGGGAAAGGGATGCTCTAGAGAGAGAAAGTATAGTGTAGAATGGCTAGAGATAGAGAGAGAAAGTACTAAGAGGAGAGAGAAAATAGATTTAGAGAGAAAATTACCTTGCACCTACCAATGGAAGTGGGATTTGGAGGGTTGGTTCGCATGCTGGAGAGAGAGCTCAAAAGATATCTATGTTGTCCGATGAAATGGAGAAGATCAACACTTGGGATTTGAAGCGAGTTCGACCGATGCATGCTTGGAGAAGATGAAGTGCAGGCTGCCGGCTGTGGTGGACGATCTGCAGGTTTTGGATCAACGGTTCAAGGAGAACCAGCAGGTGGTTGGGAGCCGTTATAGGCAGTGGATGGAGCAAGGTTTAATGGCCTGCAACTTGCAGGCCGTGACAGCAACTGGTGGCGGTGTAGTAAAACCGTTGCAGACCTGCAACAAGGTAGAACGATTGCAGCTTGGCGGATATGGATGGCGGCTAGAGAGGAGAACACCCTCCTAATGGGACCGGCTGGAGTTGCAGGTCTTGCACCGCCGTGGAGAGTGTTGCAAGTGCTACCAGGTGCAACAGCAAGGGAGACACGTTGCTGACTTGCAACTTCTGGCCATTTTAATGGTGAACGGTGCTGGCCAAAGATGAAGGGAAGATGGTTGCTGATCTGTAACGTGTTTGAAGGATGATGGCTAGCCGGAGTTGCACGCTGCGATGCAACATCAAGGTTGCAAGGAGGATCGTGGGAAGAAAGGGGAGAGAGGGAGACGGTAGAGATGATGGTGGCTGGGTTTTTGTTTTCTCCCAAGAGAAAAACGTGGAGAGAATGATAGATGCTTCGTGGATGGGATGGCGGTGTGCTTGACGGACTGGTTCAGTCCGCCGGAGAGGAAGAAGATGATGACGAACAAGAAGAAGAGAGAAGAAAGAAAAGAAGAAGAAAGGGGGAGCAGGAGAAGGAAGAACGTCCGGGAGTTTTTGGGGAAGATCGAGCAAGAGATAGGAGGGGGATTAGGGTTTAAACGAACCCTTCTCCCTCCTCTTATAAGGCTCCCTATTTCCTTTAATGGAAATAGGGTATTTTTGAAATAAATTTTTTTTTTTTTTTTTTAAGTAAAAATCTACTTTTCTATGGGGAATCTCCCCAATTAGTGGACCCCCCATTTAATTAAAATTATTTTGAAATTCACGGGGTCCACTAACTGGTCGAACAGCGGGTCGATGAAGATGGGCCCGGCTATTGGCCCACATGGATTGATCATGTCCATCGTCTCACAAGATGATGTGTGAAAATAGGTCTTTCCCACGTCGTTGGTAACGGAAACCCTAACTTCAACACATTTGTAAATTGATCCGATTCTTAAATCCTGCAAAATTTTAGATCTGTATAGGGATTCGTGTCGGATGTCGATTTGCACTCGGGGTTAGTTTGCGCAACTCAAACACATAAAATGATGGATTTTCTTCACAGAAATTGATGGAAATGATGACAGAAGAAGAGTGATGAGGTTGGGATTCAAAACATGATGTTTGATTTTGAAGATTGAATATTAATCACAGGGATTGCTAAACAAATAAATTTAAAATTACTATTCATGATAATGAACTCAAAAACACGAACTTGAATGGAAACTACTTTTATTAAATCACCAAAGGCTGTTTACACTGATAATAAAAGAAAATAACCACAAGTAAACTATCCTAGAGGTAAAACAAGAGGATGCTAGAGAGAGAAAGAGAGAGTTAGAGAGAGAAAGTGAGAAAAGGCCTAGAGAGAGGAATCAAGGGTGGTAGATGAACAATACCTAAGGGCACTTTCTTGCTGGCCATGAAGATGGAGTGACGGTTCTTGAATTGCTGTCGATTTTTGGGGTTACCCAAAACAAGAAAGCAAAGACCGAAGATGGAAAGGTGGTTGGTAAGTCGCTGGGCGGTGCAAGAAGTGGTTGGAGATCATGCTTGACTCACCGGTGTCACAGCGTGCAGCTGTGTGAGATGATGGTGGATGACGGTGGCATAGTCCATGGCAGCAAGGAGAAGGGTGAAGCCGTGAGGGTGGTGGCGCTACCGGATTGAGGAGGATGATGGACTGGAGGTGTTCCTCCTCCTTTCTTCTTCTTTCCTCCTCTCTTCTCTCTTTCTTTGTTCTTTTTTTTTTCTGTTTTTTTTTTTTTTGATGAGAGAAGGGAGAACCAGGAGAGAATAGGAGGACGGTGAGTCGAATTGGTGGCTGGGCGGTGCTAGTGTGGAGGCAGACAGTATGTAGCTGGTGCACTCCTCCTCTTCCTTCTTTATCTTCCTCTCTTTTCTTTTATTTTTTCTGGTTTTCCTTTTGCTTGGAGGAGAAGACGGCTGGGAGGAATGAGAGGAGAAGGGAGAGAACGGCTGGGGAGAGTTGAAGAGATGGATGGCTGCGCCGTTACTTGCAGGCGGTGCTGTCCATGCTGTAGGAAGTGGGGCGGAGCACAGACAGGCGAGGAAGAAGGAGGCTCGCCGGAAATTTCAGGCGAGTGGCGCTGGAGAGGTGGATGGTGCAGCGCACCAGGCAATGGAGGAGGTGCAGACTGCCTCCTTCTCTCTTCTTCAAACCTTCTTCTTCTTCTTTATTTTTCTTTTTTTTTTTTTGTGGAAGAATGAAAGGTGTGGCACGAACGGCCGGAGTTGCAGGCGCAACTCCGGTGAGGGCGGTAATGGAGAAAGAAAAAAAATAAAAATGGAGATGAAGAGAAGGGAAAAAGGGTGCAGTAATGAAAGATGGTGGCAGGCGGACCTGCTGTGGCACTAGCAGGGGGATTAGGGTTGCAAGGGGATGCTGTGGTGGTGGCCGGAGTTGCAGCCTGCAACTCCGGTGATAAAGATGAAGATGAAGACGGTGATTGAGAAGAGAAAAAATGGAGGAAAAACAGTCTAAAATCGAGGGGAAGAAGGGGGCAACGAGTTGGGGGAGAGAATGGAGCAATAAGGAGGGGGATTAGGGTTCGAACGAACCCCTCTCCTTCTCCTTTTTAATGGAAATAGGGTATTTTTAAAATAAAAAATATATATATATATATATATATATATTTTTTTTCTTTTTAAGTAAAAATCTACTTTTCTATGGGGAATCTCCCCAATTAGTGGACCCCCCATTTTTTTGAAATTTAATTAAAATTCTTTGGAAATTCACGGGGTCCACTAACTGGTCGGACAGCGGGTCGATGATGATGGGCCCGGCTACTGGTCCACATGGATTTGTGATGTCCATTGTCTCACAAGATGATGTGACAGACGGTCTGATGGCGATCGGATGGATGGTGACTTGATTGGGACTCAGATTGGTAGATCGACGGATCTAGAGAGATCCAACGGTCCGATTGAAGATCCAACGGTCCGATGGAAGATCCAACGGTCAGAAAGCTAAGGGAGATGAGATAGAGCCGATGGGCAGGAGTTCTGGGGTTAGATCAGTAGATTCGAGGATCGAGAGATGAAGAGAGAGAGAGAATAAGGAGAGATGAGAGAGAAAGTATCAGAAAATAGAGAGAAAAGCACTGGCGGAGGGTCTGGAACCCTGGTCTTCACTGTGACCATCCTCACGCTTCTCCAGTAGAGTCGACTATCATTCTTTGCTGACTCATGTGGCTTTAAACGCTTTGGTCCGTCTCTTGGTCATTGGCTCTCCTACTCTCTTCGTTCTTTGGGCCGGCTTTTTGGTCCTCTTATTCAGCCCATATTTGGCCCATATCTTCTAGTCATAGCATGTGAGCTCTTTAAGCTTTGACAATGGGCTTTCCTGATCGATGTGGGCTTGCAAGTCTCGAGAATTGTCCCATCGGGGTTTCCTGCGACAGAAGAAGCGCGTAATGAGACTCTATCAGAATGACTTCATGTCTAGACTTTCGAAAATGTGTTTAATACATGCAAATATACTATTTCGTCCAGAAAAGTGTGTTCTACGCAACAAAAGAGACTCTTACGTAGAAAAATAGATAAATAGAGTATTTTAACGTGGGAGAATGCAATAACGCTAAAAGGATAATTGCTTAAAATAAGCACTTTTGAGCGAATATCACAACCCCCAACCAGCATGTTGCCAATCCTTGGCAATTAGTGCGAAATAAATGAGCTTAAAAGGGCTCTGCACATGCTGCACACTTTTTCATATTAGCTCCGGGAAAACACTGTTTGTCAAATTATTGAATGGAGGCAAAAACAGTTACATGCTAGCGAAGAGTTTGAAAGGTTTGGCAAGACTACAGACTGATAATCATGACCCAGAATAGTCAGACTCTTTGTGTGTGTGTGCTCAACATTCTCATCATCCGACAGTAAAGATTTCCAGATCACCTCTAAGTTTTTCTGCCTCGACCTCAAATCTCACATGTTTAGCACTCAAAATAGAATCACACAAGAAGGGTTGTCTTCTTTTCTCTCAATTTATATGTGAGGAGATGTATTTAATATAAAGAGGCAAAAGATCTCACATATGTTTTATTTGAAGGAAGGACATCTTTAACAGAAGAAGATCTCATGATTGGAATACCACTTCACTCGGGAACGTCAGATCAAACTCTATAGCTTCTCTTTCTCCAATCTCCACATTTTATGATCGTACTATCTTAGAATCAAGTAGGACTTTCCTGGGTTGTAATGAGGCTTAGGTCAGGTGTAGAGAGATAAAGGAATGCAGGATTTCAAAGATCGTGAGAGGATATTGCCATTTTCTAGAATTTTTCCTGCGGCGTAACACCATTACCTGGTTCTTTTTCCTTTTTTCGTATTTTTCTCTTTTTCTTGATATTTCTGAGACTGCTCAATTTCTTTTCAGCTCTTCTTCATACTTTCTTTCTATATTTTCTTTTTGGCTTGAACCACTTTCTTTTCCTTTTGATTCTTCTTCTGTACTTCTCTTTTCACGGTACACCCATATCAGTTATTCTTTTGTCCATCTCAAAATAAGGATAGCCAGTCATGCTTCGTAGCTATACTGGATTTTAGGTTGATGGGTTTACAAAGAAAAGGCTTTTATAGAACGGCTCAAGGGGTTTCTAGTGAAGTATAATTCAGGTGAGTAAAAAGGCTGAATGGTTCAGAAAAATGGCCTAAATCATTTTCTAGGGTTTGCACTATCATGTATACTGTTTTGACTGGATATAGAGAAGGTTCTGTCGTAGTAATCCAATGTTGATGTCGTTCCGAGTTTTATGATCGAAGCAAAAGATAATGAGATCTCTCAACGAATATTGCGGGCATGAAGAATAGTGAGTCATCTTGTGACTCAGAATTGTTGTATAATCCTCTGAATTGATTAAAGGTTCGAAAGCTCACTGGGTTAGGTCTCCACAATTATTCTCATAGGATCTCCAGAATTTCTAAACTTAGGATGACTCTGATATTGATAGTGTACAATTGTGCCGAATCTGAGTTTTTCTAAGTTTTCAAAACTGCTGTAGCCACGCTTGACTTGACTCAAAGCTAACCTTAAACAAAAATTGACATCCTCAATACTGACTTAACAGAGGTTTTCAGCTAATCAAAGTCAGGGTATTTGACACATTTTTAAAAATCTAGAAAACTTTTGGAGAACATTGATATTCGCTCAAAAGTGCTTATTTTAAGCAATTATCCTTTTAGCGTTATTGCATTCTCCTACGTAAAATGCTCTATTTATCTACTTTTCTACGTAATCGTCTCTTCTGTTGCGTAGAACACACTTTTCTAGACGAAATGGTATATTTGCATGCATTAAACACATTTTCGAAAGTCTAGATATTAAGCCATTCTGATAAAGTCTCATTACGCGCTTCTTCTGTCGCAGGAAACCCCGATGGGACGATTCTCGAGACTTGTGGGCCCAAATCGATCATGAAAGCCCATTATCAAAGCTTAAAGAGCCCACATGCTATGACTAGAAGATATGGGCCAAATATGGGCTGAAAAGAAGACCAAAAAGCCGGCCCAAATAACGAAGAGAGTAGGAGAGCCAATGACCAAGAGACGGACCAAAGCGTTTAAAGCCACATGAGTCAGCAAAGAATGATAGTCGACTCTACTGAAGAAGCGTGAGGATGGTCACAGTGAAGACTAGGGTTCCAGACACTCCGCTAGTGCTTTTCTCTCTATTTTCTGATACTTTCTCTCTCATCTCTCCTTATTCTCTCTCTCTCTTCATCTCTCGGTCCTCGAATCTACTGACCTAATCCCAGAACTCCTGCCCATCGGCTCTATCTCATCTCCCTTAGCTTTCTGACCGTTGGATCTTCAATCGCACCGTTGGATCTTCAAACGGACCGTTGGATCTCTCTAAATCTGTTGATCTACCAATCTGGGTCCCAATCAAGTCACCATCCATCCGATCGCCATCAGACTATCTGTCACATCATCTTGTGAGACGATGGACATCATCAATCCATGTGGGCCAGTAGCTGGGCCCATCTTCATCGACCCGCTGTCCGACCAGTTAGTGGACCCCGTGAATTTCTAAATAATTTTAATTAAATTTTAAAAAAATGGGGGGTCCACTAATTGGGGAGATTCCCCATAGAAAAGTAGATTTTTACTTAAAAAAAAAAATCTCTTTCCCAAACAATTTCCCCTACGTTTTCCCCTTGGTCTTCTCCTTCTTTTTCTTCTTTTCTCTTTCTCCTTTTCTTCATCTTCTTCATGTCTTCGCCGGAGTTGCCTGCAACTCCGGCCGTCTGGTAAGGATTCCTCCTCCTCTTCTTCTTCTTCTTCTTCTTCTTCTTCTTCTTCTTCTTCTCATATTTTTCGTTTTCGTTTTTGTCATTACCATTTTCTACCGAAGTTGCAGCCTGCAACTCCGGCCGGCAGCGCCCCCCCCCAACCAGTCCAGCAGCCCCTCTCCCTAGAGTCTCTTGCCTCCTCTTCCTCACCACGTCTTCTTGGTGTGGTTGCTGCTCCTCTACGTGAAGGCTGCTGATCCTCTCAACGGTTTGCTAAACCGTCCTCAACTACACCTGCTTCATCACCGGCATCCCACCCGACTTCAACACCATTATCGGAGTTGCATACCTGCAACTCCGGTCGGCCCTGTTATCACCAAGCACCCCGAGCCGTCCTCAATAGGAGAGCCACCACGCTGTGCTGCCCCTCAATGCCTTAACGGCCAGCAACATTCACACCTAGCCGCCTCCCACGTTCCACAACTCACCACGTTCTTCTCTCTTCTAACCTTATCTCTACCGTCCCATACAACCTGCAACTCGCCAGCGCACCACCGTCCAGCAAAAGAAAAAAAAAAAAAAACAAAAAAAAAGGGAAGAGAAGGAGAAGAGAGGAGAAGAAGATAAGGGGAAGTGAGTCGCCCACTTGCTAATCTTGGCTACCCCTCCTTGCACCGCCTCTTTGCTCCTCCTTACAAGTCTGCTACCAGTCATCACCATCGCCGCTCCCACCAACGTCTCACCATCCTTCAGCCGCTGCACCTCTCCCCTTGCATCTTGTTGTGTGCTTCTCAATGCTAACACACCACCAGGCTGCATCCATTTCTTCACCTGAATGTCTCCTCGAATAGTGCACAACGTCACACCCTTGCTAAAATTGGACCACCACATCCTCCATCATTTCAGCAAGTCCATGGACCAATCATCTTCATGAGTACATTCTTGGGTAAGTTTTCTCTATAATTTTTCTTTGATCCCTTAGGATTCTCTCTCTCTAAAGTTCTCTTATTTAGTCTTCACTTTCTCTCTCATCTTGATATCTTTTATTGTGCTTTCTAGATTAGCTGCTTGAGTATGTTTATTTCAATAATTGTAAGCTCCATTTCAATTTGATGAATAAAATAATTTTTTTTTTTTAAATCTTAGTTGGATTAGTATGATTTAGTGTTTTCTCTCTTTTCTTTATGCATCTTAGGTTGTAATAATCCAAATCAAAATGAATGTTTTAAAAAGCGATCATTAATCACCACTCTCACCTCTCCATCCTCTCTGGTGGCATTTTCTGTGGAAAAATTCGTCATTGTATGTTCTTTAATGCGTGTTTTCTAACCCCCGAGTGAGGATCGACATCCGACACGAGCCACTGTGCAAAACTACTCATTTTACAGGTTAAAAGTCTCGGATAATTATAAATTGTGTTGAAGTTAGGGTTTCCGATTCGACGACACGGAAAAACCCTACTTTCAAATGGCGCCGCTGCCGCTCGGGTTGACGGGAGTGCGAAAAAGGACGTAAAGACGGAATTGGAAAGTTGCTGAAGCGAAAAGCTGCTCAATTTGGCCAGCCCGACCTTTTCGGGAAACTTTCTATTTTTTGTTTTTGTTGATTTTTAGCAGTTTTTAAATTACTATTTTTAATGCCTCGGAAGGCCGAGTGCAATTTGTAATAATTTAGGAATTTTACTGCTTTCCATATAACTGCTAGATCTTGTTCTAGGATTTTTTAGAAACCCTAGATTAAGTGAAAAATACCAAAAAAATAATAAATTCAAAATTCAAAAAAATTAGGGTTTCATATTCTGCAGATTTTTAGAAATCACCAATCAAGGATTTGCAATTTTTGGAAAGATTCTAAAATCTTGAAACTTTGCTAAATTAGGGTTTCCCCTCTTAGAAGTTTCCTCTTTAGAAGAATTTCTATCTTTAGAAATCTTCCGAATTTGGAAAAGTCTGCAAAAGAAAACACCCCAAATCTAGCAGAATTTCAATTTTGGAAAATTTCCCAAAATTGTAAGGGATCTCGCAATCAAATCTTTCTTGGAAGATCTCCACAGTTCAGGAAACTTTCCAATCTAGGTATTTTCCAATCTGGGAATTCCTAAATTTTAACCCATCTGGAATTGAAAACTAATTCAAACACTTGCCTAAATCCAGTGCTTGTTCAGTGAACCCTAAAAAGGCAAGGATCTTCCAAATAAAATCCCGAATACCTAGACCGTGCGATCTAACTTTTCTGCAGGAACACGATCCAGTGTGGGTAGGGAGCGAAAGCTCAAAGAGGTGGAGTCGGGCCCAAGCCCATTAGGATACCCCTCCCTAACCCACGGAGGCGACCCCGTGGCGTGGCCCACAGGAGGTAAGTCTCTATCCTCGCCTTGAGTGAGATACAGAGCAATTTGGGTGAATCATTGCCGCTTGTCTATTTCCTTACGCATACATATTATTCGACTTGCGTGGCGTGGCCGTTAATCAATCAACTCTAAGAGAGCAAACCCAGCTCCCAAATTGAAACTGGTGGGATTTCATCACCCACCTCATCACTCCAGCTGAAATTGATCCCCAGGATCCATCCATAATAAAAAGAATCAAGAAGTAGAGCCAATTAGCCCGGTGTTCGAGGAAAAATCCACGCAAAGCGAACCCGCTCAACATCCAATCGAAATAAGACCACGAGCGCGGGTCCCTGTTGTCTAACACACCCATAAGTCCCTGCTACTCAAGTACACTGAGCTCGATGTGGCATCTTGGACTATTCAGCGGTTAGTTGTGTGTGGATTAGGAACACGCATCAACCCTAGCTTAACCCGAGGGAACACTCTTCTTATCCACTTGACATATCCGGTTAGTCTGGGACGTACTTAAGTCAGCCATTGTGCCGCACGTCTGTCTAGGCTTCGGATTGCCTTGTTGTTAACTAGAGTTAGTACTAAAGGATTCGCTCTGAAGAGTGTAGCCTGGTGAGAACCTCTGAGTGCAAAACAGTTAGTCCGGCGGTTAAAAGATAAACCAGTGGTCCGCCCACTGTCATAATCTACTCTAGCCCCAAAACTAACAAAGATAAATCCTAAAATATATTCTGATTGCTTAGAATAGGATTATCTGTGCTTGGTGTGCATCATTTAGGATAGTGTTCCTCTCTGGCAACTTTTTGCCACGTATAGAGCTTGCCTCATTAGCGTATGTCCGGTTGGACTCGCCCGAACAAGCGCTTGGTTCGATCTGAGAATCACGTCCCTACAGTGGATCCTCCACTGAATTCTTCCCCATCTCTTTCCCCACCCGCCTCCCCCAGTACTACTACCTTTGTAGTCATGGCAGTCGAACAACCTCTTATCGAGACGTTCGCTCCTATCTCTGCCAATCCGCCCACTTGCATTGTTCTCCCACCTACTACGGCGGTACAGTTCGAGATCAGGCCACAGACGATCCAAATGCTGCCAACCTTTCGTGGTCTCCCAAGAGAAGACCCATATTCCCATATTCGGGAATTCCAACATGTCATCCTACTTTTCAAGAATCAGAACCTCGATGATGACAATGTGCGTCTGCGAGTTTTTCCATTCTCGCTCAAAGACCGAGCCTCAGATTGGCTCTACTCCTTACCCGCTGATTCAATCAGCAGTTGGAAAGAATTGGTGGGCAAATTCATGTCTAAATTCTACCCCATGACTCGGACCAACCAAATGAAGCAACTCATTCAGGACTTTAGACAGAAGTCCGATGAGAAATTTTTTGAAGCATGGGATAGATTCCAAGACTACCTGACTAAGTGTCCCCACCATATCATCGACAAGGGCAATCTTGTCCACGTCTTCTATAAGGGACTTACTGATGAGTCCCGGACCATGGTAGAGTCAATGTGCCAAGGAAAATTCCTGCACCAAACTCCGACCGATGCATACAAATTCTTGGGAGAGTTAGGCGAAAACTCTCAACATTGGACGACTGACTCAGAGTTCAGTCGAACCACTTCGGTCCAAAGGACAACCAAGGGACATGATGCTACAGCCGATACTGAGCTTCGATCAGTCATTCAAGAGTTGAGCAAGTCAGTCTCGGCACTGGCTGTGTCTGTACAAAAGCCTACTCAACAATCAACCCCAGTCATGCATGTGGGACACGAGAGCCCTATGGAATCCTGTACCCTCTGTCTGCAACCCTCCCATACTACTGAGCATTGTCCTTTGAATGAAGGATGGTCTAATCCTCTTCAGGAAGAAGTTTGTGCTTTCAGCACATACAAACCTCCTACTCAGAACTCGTATAGTCAATCTTATCATCCGGACACGAGAAACCACCCTAACTTCTCTTGGAGGCCTCAGTCTACTCAACCTCAAGCTCAACCTCCGCGTCAACCTCAGGGCATGTATCCCCCTGGGTTCAATCAACCCACTAGGCAATTCAATCAAGGTCAGTACCAGCAGAGTCAGTACCCATCTACTCAGAACCAGCAGTTCCAACAGGGTCAATACTCTGGACAATCGAGCACATTTCAGAATCAGCAAAGAGTCCCACAGACCTTTCAGAACCAACCGATTGTCCCAACTAATTCTCCAGCCTATAACTATAATGCCCCAATGAGCTCGAGTCGCGAATTGGTGCCTCAGCTCCCATTAGCTGCCCCCCAACAGTCGGTCCCCAAATCTAGTATCGAGTACCTTCTAGCTCAACTCATTACTCAGCAACAACAATCTATGCAACGCTTAGAGCAACAGCAACAACAATCCATGCTTCGTCTAGAGCAACGCTTAGGCAACCTAGAAGCTGAGAAAGCTAAAGGCATCTTCCCTAGCCAACCCATCGCTAACCCAAAAGGAAATGCTAAAGGAGCAATATATGAGATCGGTTCCCAATCTCAGAGCCAGAATGAGAATTGTCAAGGGGAGGTGCAAGCTGTAACCAGCCTACGATCTGGAAAAACTGTGGACATGGGAGTCCAACCACCACCAGTACCATCTCCAGTACCCATCACTCGTACAGAGGAAACTAGTACCAATCCTACCTCTGCTTCTTCTACCTCTGCACCAACATCAGATATCCCTGTGCAAAAATCCAAGGCTAAAGACAAATCCATTTGTCGAGTAAAGCCTCCCTTCCCGGACAGACTTGTCCAAGATAAGCGGGATCAGCAATTCTCAGAGATCTTAGACGTCTTTAAAGACGTCCAGATCAATATCCCATTCCTTTCTGCTATCAAGCAAATCCCCTCCTATGCCAAATTTCTCAAGGACTTGTGCACAGTTAAGCGGCGTACGCATGTACCCAAAGCTGCCTTCTTGGCTGAAAAAGCTACCGCGTTCATTCAACGCAATAGTGTGATCAAACACAAGGATCCAAGTAGCCCAACTGTCCAATGTGAAATTGGAGACAACTTTAGCTGCACTGCCTTGCTAGATTTAGGGGCTAGCGTTAACCTCATACCATTCTTGGTATATCAACAGTTAGGACTGAAAGATATGAAGCCTACCAATGTCACCCTGAAATTGGTTGATCAGTCCATCAAGATTCCAAGAGGAATCATTGAAGATGTCCTAGTAAAAGTCGCTGACTTTTATTATCCTGTGGACTTTATCATTCTAGACACCGAGCCGTGTCAGGATAACCGCATTCCGGTCATCTTAGGCCGTCCATTCCTTGCCACTGCGAATGCACACATCGGGTGCAGGGATGGAAACATGTCCATTGCTTTTGGAAATCTCAAAGCTGAGGTCAATATCTTTCGTTTAATGCAACAGGATGCCGATCGCGATGTGGCAGATGAAATGTGTGCCGTTGAGAGTCTAATCCCGGACTCCACCGAAGATATTCTTAAGCAGTGTCTAGAACACTTTGGAGCTGACTTTGCAACAGAGTCAGCTATTTCTGATCTCAATGATCTTTTGGAGACTGCTCCACTGCTAGAGATCCCCGCTCCACTCATCGAGTTCGAGCCACTGCCAGAGAACCCATCCTTCCTTTTACTACTGAAGTCAAACCTCTTCAATCCGTGTCTTCTGTGACACCTACGCCTATCTTGGTCCTAAGGAAACCTACCCTGTCATTATTGCTTCCGCTTTGTCTGCGAGTGAACGTAAGAAACTTCTCGAGCTGCTTAACGAGCACAAATCTGCAATAGGTTGGACTATAGATGATATTCGTGGCATAGACCCATCGGTGTGCCAACATCACGTCTATCTCGAGGATGAATCCAAAACCTCTCGAGAACACCAGAGGAGGTTGAACCCCGTCTTGAAGGATGTAGTCCGGGATGAGGTCCTTAAACTGTTAGATGCGGGTATCATTTACCCCATCTCCGATAGCAAATGGGTGAGTCCTATTCATGTCGTCCCTAAAAAGGCAGGATTCACAGTTGTGGAAAATGAGAATAAGGAAATGGTCACCCAGCGCCTGAAGAAAGGGTGGAGAGTCTGCATCGATTATCGATGACTCAACACCAACACTAGGAAGGACCATTTTCCGTTACCCTTCATAGACCAGATGTTGGAGAGACTAGCAGGTCACTCCTATTACTGCTTCCTTGATGGTTACTCAGGGTATAATCAAATACCCATCGCCCCTGAGGATCACGAGAAGACAACTTTCACCTGTCCCTTTGGCACTTTTGCCTACAAGCGCATGCCCTTTGGCCTCTGCAATGCACCCGCGACCTTTCAAAGGTGTATGATGAGCATATTCTCTGACGTGGTGAAAAAATTCCTCGAAGTCCTTATGGACGACTTCTCAGTTTTTGGGTCATCCTTTGATGACTGTCTGAACCATCTAGGGCTTGTACTTCAACGTTGTCAGGACAAGCGACTTGTCCTCAATTGGAAGAAATGCCACTTCATGGTGAAGAAGGGCATTGTTCTGGGACATGTCATTTTCCATCAGGGCATTGAGGTCGACAAAGCGAAAATCAATATCATCTCGACCTTGCCTACTCCTAAGTCCGTACGTGACATCCGATCCTTTTTGGGACACGGAGGATTCTATAGGCGATTCATCAAGGACTTCTCTCAAATCGCTCGACCTCTGTCCCATCTTCTGGCTAAAGATAGTCCTTTCGACTTTAATGCTGACTGTGTCAAGGCATTTGAGCGTCTCAAATCTGAGCTCACTACTGCGCCCATTATCCGTCCCCCGGACTGGACTCTACCTTTTGAGGTAATGTGCGATGCTTCTGACTACGCATTAGGCGCTGTTCTAGGGCAGAGAGTTGACAAAAGGTCACACGTGATCTACTACGCAAGCAAAACTCTTAACTCTGCTCAAATGAATTACTCCACCACTGAGAAAGAACTCCTGGCGGTAGTCTTCGCCCTTGATAAATTCCGTCAGTACCTCTTAGCCACTAAGGTGGTTGTGTACATTGATCATGCAGCCCTTCGTTATCTCATGTCGAAAAAGGAAACCAAGCCTCGATTAATTCGATGGATTCTCTTATTGCAGGAATTCGACCTCGAGATTAAGGATAAAAAAAGAACTGAGAATGTAGTGGCTGATCACTTGTCTAGACTGACTTTAGAGTCATCCTTCGACACCCAACCCATCCCTGAGACCTTTCCAGACGAACAACTGTTCGCTATCTCCGTTCATCCATGGTATGCTGACATTGTCAACTACCTTGTCACCGAAGAAATGCCTTCACACTGGTCAAAACAGGACAAAAGCCAATTCCTAGCAAGAGTTAAGTACTACTCTTGGGATGACCCTTATTTGTATAAATACTGTCCTGACCAGATCATTCGTCTCTGTGTACTTGAGTCGGACCAACTCAAAATCTTGTCCTCGTGTCATGACCAACCTTGTGGTGGTCATTTCAGCACTAAGAAGACTGCAGAAAAAGTCCTCCAATGCGGATTCTACTAACCCACATTATTTAAAGATGCCCACATCTACAGCAAAACCTGTCCTAATTACCAGCATCTAGGCCGCATCTCCCAGAGGAACATGATGCCCCTCACTCCCATCCAGGTCGATGAAATATTTGACATTTGGGGCATCGACTTCATGGGCCCCTTTCCCGTTTCCTATGGTTTTGAGTACATTCTCCTTGCGGTAGACTATGTATCCAAATAGATAGAAGCCATTCCCACCAAGACCAATGACCACAAAGTGGTAGTCAAATTCCTAAAGGAGTTCATCTTCGCCCGATTCGGTGCCCCTAAGGCCATCATTAGCGATGGGGGCACCCATTTCTACAATAGGATATTCGAAAAATTAATGAAAAAGTATGGGGTAACCCACAAGGTTGCCCTAGCTTATCATCCACAGACTAGTGGTCAAGTAGAGGTTTCTAATCGTCAGATCAAGCAGATCTTGGAGAAGATAGTCAATACCACACGTAAAGACTGGTCTACTCGTCTCACTGATGCTTTATGGGCATACAGAACCGCCTACAAGACCCCACTCAATATGTCTCCCTATCGTCTCGTCTTTGGAAAACCCTGTCATCTACCGGTAGAGATTGAACATCGTGCCCTGTGGGCCATTAAGAAACTCAACTTCGACCTTGACTCTGCAGGGGAGGAGCGAAAACTTCAAATGAATGAGTTAGAAGAACTCAGAAATGATGCCTACAACTTGTCCAAGAATTACAAAGCAAAAATGAAGTGGATACATGACAAGAGCATCATCAGGAAAGAGTTCTATCCAGGACAGAAGGTCCTTCTTTATAATTCTCGTCTCCATCTCTTCCCTGGGAAACTGAAATCTAGGTGGACCGATCCTTATACGGTCACAGCAGTCACACCCTTTGGGGCAATCACTATTGAGGATCCCAAGGATCACTCCTCATTCCAGGTCAATGGTCAGCGTCTTAAACAGTTCCATGAACTTGACGTATTGCTCATTCAAACTTTTGAGATCGATCTCATCGATCCTGTCTATGTCGACTGATAATCCACTTAGTCTCTTGTGCTCCACTTGGTTGGGGGTGCCTGTCACCCCCGTTGTGTCTGGCTGAAGACGTAAAACTTAGCGCTTTCGGAAAGGCAATTCCGGTATTCTTAGAGTACATGAGTCTCATGCATTTGTTATTACTGTTATATCTTTGAAAATGCAGGTACATTCATTCTTCCGATCATCAGGTATCACACACTGTCGAGTTTCTGCCGACTTGGTAACATCCTCCCTGAACCTTTGTATCATCTTCATTGATTTTTCATCATTTTATGTCCCGGTCATGAGCACCGAGGACGGTGCTATATTTTGGTTGGGGGTGGGGTATTTACCAAAACTCATGTCTTCAAAAAAAAAAAAATAAATAAAAAAAAAAAAAAAAAAAGTTGTTTTTGGGGTGATTTCCGAGGTTTTCCAAAAATTTTCTAGAATCTCAAAAATGTGTCAAATACCCTGACTTTGATTAGCTAAAAACCTTCGTTAAGTCAATATTGAGGATGTCAATTTTTGTTTAAAGTTAGCGTCGAGTCAAGTCAGGCGTGACTACAGCAGGTTTGAAAACTCAGAAAAACTCAGATTTGGCACAATTGTACACTATCAACATCAGAGTCATCCTAAGTTTTGAAACTCTAGAGATCCTGTGAGAATAATTGTGGAGACCTAACCCAGTGAGCTTTCGAGCCTTTAATCATTTCAGAGAGTTATACAATAATTCTGAGTCACAAGATGACTCACTATTCTTCTTGCCCGCAATATTCGTTAAGAGATCTCATTATCCTTTGCTTCGATCATAAAACTCGGAACGACATCAACATTGGATTACTACGACAGAACCTTCTCTGTATCCAGTCAAGACAGTATACATGTTAGTGCAAACCCTAGAAAATGATTTAGGCCATTTTTCTGAACCATTCAGCCTTTTTACTCACCTGAATTATACTTCACTAGAAACCCCTTGAGCCATTTTATAAAAGCCTTTTCTTTGTAAACCCATCAACCTAAAATCCAGTATAGCTACAAAGCATGACTGGCTACCCTTATTTTGAGATGGACAAAAGAATAACTGATATGGGTGTACCGTGAAAAGAAAAGTAAAGAAGAAGAATCAACAGGAAAAGAAAGTTGTTCAAGCCAAAAACAAAATATAGAAAGAAAGTATGAAGAAGAGCTGAAAAGAAATTGAGCAGTCTCAGAAATATCAAGAAAAAGAGAAAAATACGAAAAAAGGAAAAACAACCAGCTAATGGTGTTACATCGCAGGAAAAATTCAAGAAAATGACAATATCCTCTCAAGATCTTTGAAATCCTGTATTCCTTTATCTCTCTACACCTGACCTAAGCCTCATTACAACCCAGGAAAGTCCTATTTGATTCTAGGATAGCACGATCATAGAATGTGGAGATTGAAAAAGGAGAAGCTATAGAGTTTGATCTAACGTTCCCGAGTGAAGTGGTATTCCAATCATGAGATCTTCTTCTGTTAAAGATGTCCTTCCTTTAAATAATACATATGTGAGATCTTTGCTTTCATATATCAACACATCTCCTCACATATAAATTGAGAGAAAAGAAGAAAACCCTTCTTGTGTGATTCTATCCTGAGTGCTGAACATGTGAGATTTGAGGTCGAGGCAGAAAAACTTAGACGTGATCTAGAAATCTTTACTGTCGGATGATGAGAATGTTGAGCACACACACACGCCGAGTCTGACTATTCTGGGTCATGATTATCAGTCTGTAGTCTTGCCAAAACTTTCAAACTCTTCGCTAGCTTGTAACTGTTTTTGCATCCATTCAATAATTTGATGAACGGTGTTTTCCCGGAGCTAATGTGAAAGTGTGCAGCATGTGCAGAGCCCTTTTAAGCTCATTTATTTCACACTAATTGCCAAGGATTGGCAATATGCTGGTTGGGGGTTGTGATATTCGCTCAAAAGTGCTTATTTTAAGCAATTATCCTTTTAGCGTTATTGCATTCTCTTATGTAAAATGCTCTATTTATCTACTTTTCTACGTAATCGTCTCTTCTGTTGCGTAGAACACACTTTTCTGGACAAAATGGTATATTTGCATGCATTAAACACATTTTCGGAAGTCTAGATATTAAGCCGTTCTGATAAAGTCTCATTACGCGCTTCTTCTATCGCAGGAAACCCCGATGGGACGATTCTCGAGACTTGTGGGGCCAAATCGATCATGAAAGCCCATTATCAAAGCTTAAAGAGCCCACATGCTATGACTAGAAGATATGGGCCAAATATGGGCTGAATAAGAGGACCAAAAAGCCGGCCCAAAGAACGAAGAGAGTAGGAGAGCCAATGACCAAGAGACGGACCAAAGCGTTTAAAGCCACATGAGTCAGCAAAGAATGATAGTCGACTCTACTGAAGAAGCGTGAGGATGGTCACAGTGAAGACCAGGGTTCCGGACACTCCGCTAGTGATTTTCTCTCTATTTTCTAATACTTTCTCTCTCATCTCTCCCTATTCTCTCTCTCTCTCTTCATCTCTCGGTCCTCGAATCTACTGACCTAATCTCAGAACTCCTATCCATCGACTCTATCTCATCTCCCTTAGCTTTCTGACCGTTGGATCTTCCATCGGACCGTTGGATCTTCAAATGGACCGTTGGATCTCTCTAGATCCGTTGATCTACCAATCTGGGTCCCAACCAAGTCACCATCCATCCGATCGCCATCAGACTGTCTGTCACATCATCTTGTGAGACGATGGACATCATCAATCCATGTGGGCCAGTAGCCGGGCCCATCTTCATCGACCCACTGTCCGACCAGTTAATGGACCCCGTGAATTTCCAAATAATTTTAATTAAATTTTAAAAAAATGGGGGGTCCACTAATTGGGGAGATTCCCCTTAGAAAAGTAGATTTTTACTTAAAAAAAAAAAAAAAAAAAAAAAAAAAAAAGAAAAAATTATTTTTTTATTTCAAAAAATACCCTATTTCCATTAAAGGAAATAGGGAGCTTTATAAGAGGAGGGAGAAGGGTTCGTTTGAACCCTAATCCCCCTCCAATCTCTTCTTCTCTTTCCCAAACAATTTCCCCCACGTTTTCCCCTTGGTCTTCTCCTTCTTTTTCTTCTTTTCTCTTTCTCCTTTTCTTCATCTTCTTCATGTCTTCGCCGGAGTTGCCTGCAACTCCGGCCGTCTGGTAAGGATTCCTCCTCCTCCTCTTCTTCTTCTTCTTCTTCTTCTTCTTCTTCTTCTCATATTTTTCGTTTTCGTTTTTGTCATTACCGTTTTCTACCGAAGTTGCAGCCTGCAACTCCGGCCGGCAGCGCCCCCCCCCAACCAGTCCAGCAGCCCCTCTCCCTAGAGTCTCCTGCCTCCTCTTCCTCACCACGTCTTCTTGGTGTGGTTGCTGCTCCTCTACGTGAAGGCTGCTGATCCTCTCAACGGTTTGCTAAACCGTCCTCAACTACACCTGCTTCATCACCGGCATCCCACCCGACTTCAACACCATTACCGGAGTTGCATACCTGCAACTCCGATCGGCCCTATTATCACCAAGCACCCCGAGCCGTCCTCAATAGGAGAGCCACCACGCTGTGCTGCCCCTCAATGCCTTAACGGCCAGCAACATTCACACCTAGCCGCCTCCCACGTTCCACAACTCACCACGTTCTTCTCTCTTCTAACCCTATCTCTACCATCCCATACAACCTGCAACTCGCCAGCGCACCACCGTCTAGCAAAAGAAAAAAAAAAAAAAACAAAAAAAAAGGGAAGAGAAGGAGAAGAGAGGAGAAGAAGATAAAGGGAAGTGAGTCGCCCACTTGCTAATCTTGGCTACCCCTCCTTGCACCGCCTCTTTGCTCCTCCTTGCAAGTCTGCTACCAGTCATTGAAAATAGGCTTTTTCCGCGTCGTTGGTTACGGAAACCCTAACTTCAACACATTTTTAATTTATCCGAGACATTTAACCTGTAAAGACATGAGCAGTTTTGCATAGTGGCTCGTGTCGGATGTCGATCCGCACTCGGGATTAGTCGGATTAGCGCAATAATGACATAAAATGACGGGAATTTTGTAGAGAATGGAACATAATTTTATTCAAATCAACTTCATTCAATCAACATTGTCTTTTACAGCAAAAATCTAACAAAATAACTAAACTAGAAAGCATTTTAATAAGAGAGGGATGTAGAGAGAGAATCGGGTTTTGAGAGAGAGAAACTAGAGAGAGAAAGTGAGAAACTCGACAAAAAACTAGGGTTCTAGAGAGAGAATCTAAGGAGAAAAGAGAGAAAATAGGATTCTAGATAGGGAAAGTAGAGAGAGAGAAAGAGGAAGAAAGAGGAGAGAGAAGAGGGATTACCTCGAGATGCTTACCTTAATTGTATCGGAGGAGATTGATCTTGTGAGTCTGCCATGTGATGGAGAGTCCAGCCAAGAGAATTGTCTGTCACAGCAAGGTGGAGACGGACTGGAGCGTTAGCTGGTTGTGTGGGGTCGTGATGGACAGGGCAGCTTTCCAAAGAGAGAAGCCTCACCGGTTTCTCCTTCTACTTTCCTCCTTTCTCTTTTTTTTTTTTTTTTTTTTTTGGTTTTTCTTGTAGAGAATGGAGGCGCTGGCACCTACTGCTCCTTTGGGACAGTTGAGAAATAGGGATGAGAGGTTGTAGGTGATTCGGTGGAGTGTGGGATGAGGACAGACTGTCGGAGAGCTAGATGGCTGGAGAAGGAGAACCAGTCCAGCAAGGACGGTGGTTGCTTGCTGGACTGTTGGTGGTTGTGCAGGTTTTCACGGTGATGTGAAGTTGCAGACCTGCCGGAGTTGCAGGTCTGCTCGAAACAGTGGTGGACGAAACCGTTGATGGAGGGGATACCGCTGGTTTTTGGAAGAAGACGCCGGAGTTGCAGGCTGCAACTCCGGTAAAAGGGTGGATGGAGAGTTGCAGCAGGCGGTTGGAACGTTGTAGGAGGTGCTGCGTTGATGCCTCACGCAGCAAAGAGAATAATGGATGAAGAATAACGGAGGGAGACAGAGAAGATGGAGGTGATTTAAGAGGAGCTCGCCGGAGAAGATGAACCAGTCCGGCGAGCTTCAAGATGAAGAAAAACGAGGACACGAAGCAGAAGAAGAAGAAGAAGAAGAAGAAGAAGAAATAAAAGGAGAAAGAGAAAAGGAAGAAGAAGGATAGGAGGAGAGGGGGAGAAGAACGTGCTGGCGGTGGTGTTTAAAACGACGACCGGAGTTGCTGTCTGCAACTCCGGCGACGATGCAGACGAAGAAGAAGACGCAGAAGACGAAGAGGAGGAGGAAGAGGAGAAGAAGAAGAAGAAGAAGAGGAAGAAGAAGGAGAAGAAGAAATAGAAGAAGAAGAAGAAGAAGAAGAAATAGAAGAAGAAGAAGAAGAAGAAGAAATAGAAGAAGAAGAAGACGGTCCGCCCATTCGCCGGAAGAATCCGCCGGAAGAGAGAAGAGGGAAAGAGGGAGAAAAGAGAAAAGGAGAGAGCCCTCCAAGAAGAGAAGGCTCTCCTCTAATAGAGAAGCCGTGGGTTTCTCTTTTGGAAACTCACGGTTTCTAAAAAAATCTATTTTTTTTTTTTTTTTTTTTTTTTTTTTTTTAAGTAAAAACCTACTTTTCTATGGGGAATCTCCCCAATTAGTGGACCCCCCATTTAATTAAAATTATTTTGAAATTCGCGGGGTCCACTAACTGGTCGGACAGCGGGTCGATGAAGATGGGCCCGGCTATTGGCCCTCATGGGTTGATGATGTCCATCGTCTCACAGAATGATGTGACAGACAGTCTGATGGCGATCGGATGGATGGTGACTTGATTGGGACTCAGATTGGTAGATCGACGGATCTGAAGAGATCCAACGGTCCGATTGAAGATCCAACGGTCCGATGGAAGATCCAATGGTCAGAAAGTTAAGGGAGATGAGATAGAGCTGATAGGCAGGAGTTCTGGGGTTAGGTCAGTAGATTCGAGGATCGAGAGATGAAGAGAGAGAGAGAATAAGGAGAGATGAGAGAAAAAGTATCAAAAAAAATGGAAAAAAGCACTGGCGGAGGGTCTAGAACCCTGGTCTTCACTGTGACCATCCTCACGCTTCTCCAGTAGAGTCGACCATCATTCTTTGCTGACTCATGTTGCTTTAAACGCTTTGGTCCGTCTCTTGGTCATTGGCTCTCCGGCTCTCTTCATTCTTTGGGCCGACTTTATGGTCCTCTTATTCAGCCCATATTTGGCCCATATCTTCTAGTCATAGCATGTGGGCTCTTTAAGCTTTGATAATGGGCTTTCATGATCGATTTGGGCCCACAAGTCTTGAGAATCTTCCCATCGGGTTTCCTGCGACAGAAGAAGCGCGTAATGAGACTTTATCAGAACGGCTTAATATCTAGACTTCCGAAAATATGTTTAATGCATGCAAATATACCATTTTGTCCAGAAAAGTGTGTTCTACGCAACAGAAGAGACCCTTACGTAGAAAAGTAGATAAATAGAGCATTTTACGTAGGAGAGTGCGATAACGCTAAAAGGATAATTGCTTAAAATAAGCACTTTTGAGCGAATATCAGTCATCACCATCGCCACTCCCACCAACGTCTCACCATCCTTCAGCCGCTGCACCTCTCCCCTTGCATCTTGTTGTGTGCATCTCAATGCTAACACACCACCAGGCTGCATCCATTTCTTCACCTGAATGTCTCCTCGAATAGTGCACAACCATTTCACACCCTTGCTAAAATTGGACCACCACGTCCTCCATCATTTCAGCAAGTCCATGGACCAATCATCTTCATGAGTACATTCTTGGGTAAGTTTTCTCTATAATTTTTCTTTCATCCCCTAGGATTCGCTCTCTCTAAAGTTCTCTCATTTAGTCTTCACTTTCTCTCTCATCTTGATCTCTTTTATTGTGCTTTCTAGATTAGCTGCTTGAGTATGTTTATTTCAGTAATTGTAAGCTCCATTTCAATTTGATGAATAAAATAATTATTTTTTTTAAATCTTAGTTGGATTAGTATGATTTAGTGTTTTCTCTCTTTTCTTTATGCATCTTAGGTTGTAATAATCCAAATCAAAAAGAATGTTTTAAAAAGCGATCATTAATCACCACTCTCACCTCTCCATCGTCTCTGGTGGCATTTTCTGTGGAAAAATTTGTCATTGTATGTTCTTTAATGCGTGTTTTCTAACCCCCGAGTGAGGATCGACATCCGACACGAGCCACTGTGCAAAACTACTCATTTTACAGGTTAAAAGTCTCGGATAATTATAAATTGTGTTGAAGTTAGGGTTTCCGATTCGACGACACGGAAAAACCCTACTTTCAAACATCGGAAATCACCCCAAAAATAAGAAATATTTTTTTTTTTAATGAAGACTTGAGTTTTGGTAAATACCCCACCCCCAACCAAAATATAGCACCGTCCTCGGTGCTCATGACCGGGATATAAAATGATGAAAAATCTGTGACGATGATGCAAAGGTTCAGGGAGGATGTTACCAAGTCGGCAGAAACTCGACAGTGTGTGGTACCTGATGATCGGAAGAATGAATGTACCTGCATTTCCAGAGATATGACAGTAATAACAAATGCATGGGACTCATGTACTCTAGGAATACCGGAATTGCCTTTCCGAAAGCGCTAAGTTTTACGTCTTCCGCCAGACATGACGGAGGTGACAGGCACCCCCAACCAAGTTGGAGCACAGGAGACTGAGTGGATCATCAGTCGACATAGACAGGATCGATGAGATCGATCTCAAAAGTCTGAATGAACAATACATCAAGTTCATGGAACTGTTTTAGACGCTGCCCATTGACCTAAAAGGAGGAGTGATCCTTGGGATCCTCAATAGTGATTGCCCCAAAGGGTGTGACTGCTGTGACCGTATAAGGACCGGTCCACCTAGATTTCAATTTCCCAGGGAAGAGATGAAGACGGGAATTATAAAGAAGGACCTTCTGTCCTGGATGGAACTCTTTCCTGAGGATGCTCTTGTCATGTATCCACTTCATTTTTGCTTTATAATTCTTGGACAAGTTGTAGGCATCATTTCTGAGTTCTTCTAACTCATTCATTTGAAGTTTTCGCTCCTCCCCTGCAGATTCGAGGTCGAAGTTGAGTTTCTTAATGGCCCATAGGGCACGATGTTCAATCTCTACCGGTAGATGACAAGGTTTCCCAAAGACGAGACGATAGGGAGACATATTGAGTGGGGTCTTGTAGGCGGTTCTGTATGCCCATAAAGCATCAGTGAGACGAGTAGACCAGTCTTTACGTGTGGTATTGACTGTCTTTTCCAAGATCTGCTTGATCTGACGATTAGAAACCTCTACTTGACCACTAGTCTGTGGATGATAAGCTAGGGCAACCTTGTGGGTTACCCCATACTTATTCATTAATTTCTCGAATATCTTATTGCAGAAATGGGTGCCCCCAACACTAATGATGGCCTTAGGGGCATCGAATCTGGCAAAGATGAACTCCTTTAGGAATTTGACCACCACTTTGTGGTCATTGGTCTTGGTGGGAATGGCTTCTATCCATTTGGATACATAGTTTACCGCAAGGAGAATGTACTCAAAACCATAAGAAACTGGAAAGGGGCCCATGAAGTCGATGCCCCAAATGTCAAATATTTCATCGACCTGGATGGGAGTTAGGGGCATCATGTTCCTCTGGGAGATGCGGCCTAGATGCTGGCAATTAGGACAAGTTTTGCTGTAGATATGGGCATCTTTAAATAATGTGGGCCAGTAGAATCCGCATTGTAGAACTTTTTCTGCAGTTTTCTTAGTACTGAAATGACCACCACAAGGTTGGTCATGACACGAGGACAAGATATTGAGTTGGTCCGACTCAGGGACACAGAGACGAATGATCTGGTCAGGACAGTATTTATACAAATAAGGGTCATCCCACGAGTAGTACTTAACTCTTGCTAAGAATTGGCTTTTGTCCTGTTTTGACCAGTGTGAAGGCATTTCTTCGATGACAAGGTAGTTGACAATGTCAGCATACCAAGGATTAACAGAGATGGCGAACAGTTGTTCGTCTGGAAAGGTTTCAGGGATGGGCTGGGTGTCGAAGGATGACTCTAAAGTCAGTCTAGACAAGTGATCAGCCACTACATTCTCAGTTCCTTTCTTATCCTTAATCTCGAGGTCGAATTCCTGCAGTAAGAGAATCCATCGAATTAATCGAGGTTTGGTTTCCTTTTTCGACATGAGATAACGAAGGGCTGCATGATCAGTGTACACAACCACCTTAGTGGCTAAGAGGTACTGACGGAATTTATCAAGGGCGAAGACTACCGCCAGGAGTTCTTTCTCAGTGGTGGAGTAATTCATTTGGGCAGAGTTAAGAGTTTTGCTCGCGTAGTAGATCACGTGTGACCTTTTGTCAACTCTCTGCCCTAGAACGGCTCCTAAGGCGTAGTCAGAAGCATCGCACATTACCTCAAAAGGTAGAGTCCAATCCGGGGGACGGATAATGGGCGCAGTAGTGAGCTCAGATTTGAGACGCTCAAATGCCTTGACACAGTCAGCATTAAAGTCGAAAGGACTATCTTTAGCTAGAAGATGGGATAGAGGTCGAGCGATTTGAGAGAAGTCCTTGATGAATCGCCTATAGAATCCTCCGTGTCCCAAAAAGGACCGGATGTCACGCACGGACTTAGGAATGGGCAAGGTCGAGATGATATCGATTTTAGCTTTGTCGACCTCAATGCCCTGATGGAAAATGACATGTCCCAGAACAATGCCCTTCTTCACCATGAAGTGGCATTTCTCCCAATTGAGGACAAGTCGCTTGTCCTGACAGCTGATATTCGCTCAAAAGTACTTATTTTAAGCAATTATCCTTTTAGCGTTATTGCATTCTCCTACGTTAAAATGCTCTATTTATCTACTTTTCTACGTAAGAGTCTCTTTTGTTGCGTAGAACACACTTTTTTGGACGAAATGGTATATTTGCATGCATTAAACACATTTTTTTGAAGTCTAGACATTGAGTCGTTTTGATAAAGTCTCATTACGCGCTTCTTCTGTCGCAGGAAACCCCGATGGGACAATTCTCAAGACTTGCGAGCCCACATCGATCAGGAAAGCCCATTATCAAAGCTTAAAGAGCCCACAGCTATGACTAGAAGATATGGGCCAACTATGGGCTGAATAAAAGGACCAAAAAGCCGGCCCAAAGAACGAAGAGAGCAGGAGAGCCAATGACCAAGAGACGGACCAAAGTGTTTAAAGCCACATGAGTCAGCAAGGAATGATAGTCTACTCTACTGGAAAAGCGTGAGGATGGTCACAGTGAAGACCAGGGTTCCAGACCCTCTGCCAATACTTTTCTCCATTTTTTTGATACTTTTTCTCTCATTTCTTCTTATTCTCTCTCTCTCTTCATCTCTCGATCCTCGAATCTACTGTCCTAACCCCAGAACTCCTACCCTTCGACTCTATCTTATCTCCCTTAGCTTTTTGACCGTTAGATCTTCCATCGGACCGTTGGATCTTCAATCGGACCGTTGGATCTCTCTAGATCTGTCGATCTACCAATCTGGGTCCCAATCAAGTCACCATCCATCCGATCGCCATCAGACTGTCTATCACATCATCTTGTGAGACGATGGACATCATCAATCCATGTGGGCCAGTAGCCGGGCCCATCATCATCGACCCGTTGTCCGACCAAATAGTGGACCCCGTGAACTTCAAAATAACTTTAATTAAATTTTATAAAATGGGGGGTCCACTAAATGGGGAAATTCCCCAAAGAAAAGTAGTGTTTTACTTAAAAAAAAAAAAAAAAAATTATTATTATTATTATTATTTTTTTTTTTTTCAAAAATCCCCTATTTCCATTAAAGGAAATAGGGAAGCTTTAAAAGGAGAGAAGAGAGGGTTCGAAACCCTAATCTCCTAATCCCTCTCCTCCTCTCCTCTTCTTCCTTCTCGTCTTCTTCATCTTCTTCATTTTCTTTTTACCGGAGTTGCAGCTTGCAACTCCGGCCGGTAGCAACAACAGCCACCCCTTGCTGCTGCAATCACCATGGAAGCTCCTAGCCTTCCTCCTCGCAGCAGCCAGCCACCACAGCTCCATTGCTCATCAACGCAGCACTCACCTGCGTGCTGCGACGCAGCTCCGCCCGCTGCTGCCATGCATTCCAGCGCTGTCTTCCTCGCCTGCGACTTGCTCCGACCATCCGAACCAGCAAGTGTCCTTTATGGCTATGCCCTCATCTCGCTGCAATCCCACGTTCAGATCTGGATCGTGGGCACTCCCCTGAAGTGCTCTCGCCCTTTATCAACGCCTGCTGCCTTGCCCCTCTCCTGCTGTCGCCTCCGTCCATGGCCGGAGTACCACCACACCGCACGAACCACCCCCTAGATCCTCCATCTCTTCTCCACATTGCTGCTAGTGCGACACCTCTCCATGGACTGGTAAGTCTAATCGTTATTATCACATCCCCCTGGCTCGCCGTCCACGTTGCTGCTAGTGCAACCATCCACGCACGCTCAAGCACCATCACCTTCATCGCTTAAAGGTGCAACAGTCTTTGGCCTGCAACACCAACTGGAACTCCCTTGGCCGCAGCCTTGCTAGTTCTCCCTGTGCACAGCCTTGCAACAACATCAGCTCTCCATTCATCCCTTTATATACCTGCTGATTTGTGGGTTACAACCTACAACTTTCGAGTTGCTGTACTAGCAACCCTCATCTCCTCAATCACGCGGCCAGACCTGCAACTAGCAGGTCTTTGTTGTCTCACACATTTCCACCGACCATGCTCATCTCCATTGCATCAGCCGGGCTTCTCTCCAACTACATGCAACCTGCGGTTTCACTTTCACCACCACGTGGTGCAATCTTCAATCCAGCACAACACTCCTCCGAGACCGTTGAAAATAGGATTTTTCCGCGTCGTTGGTTACGGAAATCCCAGATCTCAACAATATTTGTAATTATCCGATTCTTTTTTCACTCAAATCCTGCAAAAATCACAGGGTTGTACAGTGGTTCGTGTCGGATGTCGATCCGCACTCGGGGTTAGGGCATGCATATTAAAGAATGATTGTAATGGGAAATTGGCAGAAAAATGGAGGGGTGAGAGAGATGGGATCTTTTAAAACATGATTTTTCAAATTGAGATTATGATGAACTAACTGCACTAATTGAAATAAATAAAAGAAAACTTCAAATCATAACAACCAAACTAAATTTATTGAACAATCAAGAGTGCTTACAAATAAATAACTAGGGCTAACAACAAAAAGAAAACTAATCTAGAAAGCGATAAAAAATTGAGAGAGAAAGCTAGAGAGAGAAAGTTAGAAAGAAGAGAGAGAATGGATACCCGTTTGGCCAAGAAATGGATTCGGCCCTTGGAAGGGAATGGATTGGCGCATGTTGCAAGGATGTTGCTTGTGGGTTGTGGTGTGCTAAGAGATGGTGGTGGGTGATGCCCAAATGTTGCAAGGACGTGGATCACCGATGGCTTCACTCAAGATGGTAAGTGGCTGGAACTAGTTGCAGGTCTGCAACTTTTCTGGAGATGGGTATGATGATGAAGATGGGCATCAATGTGATCAACCTGTGTGGTTGACGACTAGCAAGGCAGCAATAGAGGATGTTGGCGGTGATGAAGGAGGTGAAGGGCTGACCGGAGTTGAAGTTTCAGGTCCCATACAGGCTTTGGAGGATAGCAACGTGGTGGAGGCGCTGTTGTGCATGTTGCACCGTGGAGGATCAGTAAGAGATTCGAATGGTGGCGAGATGAGGTGACCATGATGATGCTGTCTGTTGGGCTATAAGAAGACTCATGACCTGCAAGTAAGGGTTTGAAAGGCAGGAGAACGTGAAGAGATGGAAGAGAAAAATGGCTGAGAGAGGAGATATGGGAGAGAGGTGGAGACGTCCAGCCACAAGGAGATGGAAGGTATGGCTTCCTCTCCTCCTTTCTTCTTCTTCTTTTCTTTTTTTTTTTTTTTTTTCTTTTTTTTTTGTTTCTTTTGGTTTTTCTACTTGAGAAGGTCAACACGGCTGGGAGAGAAGAAAGAATGAGAGAGTTCAGGCCGTCCAAAAAAATGGAGAAGGTGTTGACGGCTTGGGGGGGGGTTTTTACAAGAAGAGAGAACTCTCTTCTTTTAAAAACGTTGAGTGAATGGCTGGGGGTCTTGATGGAGGAACGGCTGGTGGTGTGGGCGTTGCCGGAGTTGCAGCGTGCACAGGTGGTGGCGGAGCGCCGGCGGAGACGGTGGCTGTTCACATGGAAGGGGACGGCAATCCAAGCTGCAGTGATTGACAACCCACCGTTGGGTTTTGTGGAAGTGCTGGTGATCCAGCAGGGTCAAGGAGATGGAGCTAAGGTGGAGAAAAACGGAGTTGCAGATGGCCGGAGTTCTGCAACTCCGGCGAGAAAATTAGCGAAGATGATGAAGAAGAAGGTGAAGAAGAAGAGGGAAAACGGCCTAAAGAGAGGGGGAAAAGGGAGAAACAAGTTGGGGGAGAGAATGGAAGAGCAAGGGGGGGATTAGGGTTCGAACGAACCCTTCTCCCTCATCTTATAAAGCTCCCTATTTCCATTAATGGAAATAGGGTATTTTTTGAAAATAAAAAATATTTTTTTTTTTTTTTTTTTTTTTAAGTAAAAACCTACTTTTCTATGGGGAATCTCCCCAATTAGTGGACCCCCCATTTAATTAAAATTATTTTTGAAATTCGCGGGGTCCACTAACTGGTCGGACAGCGGGTCGATGCTGATGGGCCCGGCTACTGGCCCACATGGACTGATGATGTCCATCGTCTCACAAGATGATGTGACAGGCATTCTGAAGGCGATCGGATGGATGGTGACTTGATTGGGACCCAGATTGGTAGATCGACGGATCTAGAGAGATCCAACGGTCCGATTGAAGATCCAACGGTCCGATGAAAGATCCAACGGTCAGAAAGCTAAGGGAGATGAGATAGAGCTGATAGGCAGGAGTTCTGGGGTTAGGTCAGTAGATTCGAGGATCGAGAGATGAAGAGAGAGAGAGAATAAGGAGAGATGAGAGAAAAAGTATCAAAAAAAAATGGAAAAAAGCACTGGCGGAGGGTCTGGAACCCTGTTCTTCACTGTGACCATCCTCACGCTTCTCCAGTAGAGTCGACTATCATTCCTTGCTGACTCATGTGGCTTTAAACGCTTTGGTCCGTCTCTTGGTCATTGGCTCTCCTGCTCTCTTCGTTCTTTGGGCCGACTTTTTGGTCCTCTTATTCAGCCCATATTTGGCCCATATCTTCTAGTTATAGCATGTGGGCTTGTTAAGCTTTGATAATGGGCTTTCATGATCGATTTGGGCCCACAAGTCTCGAAAATCGTCCCATCGGGGTGTCCTGCGACAGAAGAAGCGCGTAATGAGACTTTATCAGAACGGCTTAATATTTAGACTTCCGAAAATGTGTTTAATGCATGCAAATATACCATTTCGTCCAGAAAAGTGTGTTTTACGCAATGAGATAGACTCTTACGTAGAAAAGTGGATAATTAGAGCGGTTTTACGTAGGAGAGTGCGATAACGCTAACAGGATAAGTGCTTAAAATAAGCACTTTTGAGCGAATATCACAACCCCCAACCAGCATATTGCCAATCCTTGGCAATTAGTGCGAAATAAATGAGCTTAAAAGGGCTCTGCACATGCTGCACACTTTTTCATATTAGCTCAGGGAAAACACCGTTCGTCAAATTATTGAATGGATGCAAAAACAGTTACATGCTAGCGAAGAGTTTGAAAGTTTTGGCAAGACTACAGACTGATAATCATGACCCAGAATAGTCAGACTCTGCGTGTGTGTGTGCTCAACATTCTCATCATCCGACAGTAAAGATTTCCAGATCACCTCTAAGTTTTTTATGCCTCGACCTCAAATCTCACATGTTTAGCACTCAGAATAGAATCACACAAGAAGGGTTTTCTTCTTTTCTCTCAATTTATATGTGAGGAGATATATTTAATATAAAGAGGCAAAAGATCTCACATATGTTTTATTTGAAGGAAGGACATCTTTAACAGAAGAAGATCTCATGATTGGAATACCACTTCACTCAGGAACGTCAGATCAAACTCTATAGCTTCTCTTTCTCCAATCTCCACATTTTATGATCGTACTATCCTAGAATCAAGTAGGACTTTCCTGGGTTGTAATGAGGCTTAGGTCAGGTGTAGAGAGATAAAGGGATACAGGATTTCAAAGATCTTGAGAGGATATTGCCATTTTCTTGAATTTTTCCTGCGACGTAACACCATTATCTGGTTCTTTTTCTTTTTTTTTTTTTTTTTTTTTTCGTATTTTTCTCTTTTTCTTGATATTTCTGAGACTGCTCAATTTCTTTTCAGCTCTTCTTCATACTTTCTTTCTATATTTTGTTTTTGGCTTGAACCACTTTCTTTTCCTTTTGATTCTTCTTCTTTACTTTTCTTTTTCACGGTACACCCACATCAGTTATTCTTTTGTCCATCTCAAAATAAGGGTAGCCAGTCATGTTTCGTAGCTGGACTGGATTTTAGGTTGATGGGTTTGCAAATAAAAGGCTTTTATAGAACGGCTCAAGGGGTTTCTAGTGAAGTATAATTCAGGTGAGTAAAAAGGCTGAATGGTTCAGAAAAATGGCCTAAATCATTTTCTAGGGTTTGCACTATCATGTATACTGTCTTGACTGGATACAGAGAAGGTTCTGTCGTAGTAATCCAATGTTGATGTCGTTCCGAGTTTTATGATCGAAGCAAAAGATAATGAGATCTCTCAACGAATTATTGCGGGCATGAAGAATAGTGAGTCATCTTGTGACTCAGGATTAATGTATACTCTCTGAAATGATTAAAGGCTCGAAAGCTTACTGGGTTAGGTCTCCACAATTCTTCTCACAGGATCTCTAGAATTTTCAAACTTAGGATGACTCTGATGTTGATAGTGTACAATTGTGCCGAATCTGATTTTTTCTGAGTTTTCAAACCTGCTGTAGTCACGCTTGAATTGACTCAACGCTAACTTTAAACAAAAATTGACATCCTCAATACTGACTTAACGGAGGTTTTCAGCTAATCAAAGTCAGGGTATTTGACACATTTTTGAAATTCTAGAAAACTTTTGGAGAACATCGGAAATCACCCCAAAAACAAAAAGTTTTTTTTTTTATTATTATTATTTTTTTTTTATTATTATTATTATTATTTTTTTTTTTTTTTTTTTTTTTTAGAGACATGAGTTTTTGTAAATACCCACCCCCAACCAAAATACAGCACCGTCCTCGGTGCTCATGACCGGGACATAAAATGATAACAAATCAATGATGATGATGCAAAGATTCAGGAAGGATGTTACCAAGTCGGCAGAAACTCGACAGTGTGTGGTACCTGATGATCGGAAGAATGACTGTACCTGCATTTCCAGAGATATAACAGTAATAACAAATGCATGAGACTCATGTACTCTAGGAATACCGGAATTGCCTTTCCGAAAGCGCTAAGTTTTACGTCTTCAGCCAGACATGACGGGGGTGACAGGCACCCCCAACCAAGTTGGAGCACAGGAGACTGAGTAGATCATCAGTCGACATAGGTAGGATCGATGAGATCGATCTCAAAAGTCTGAATGAATAATACATCAAGTTCATGGAACTGTTTAAGACGCTGGCCATTTACCTGAAAAGAGGAGTGATCCTTGGGATCCTCAATAGTGACTGCCCCAAAGGGTGTGACTGCTGTGACCGTATAAGGACCGGTCCACCTAGATTTCAGTTTCCCAGGGAAGAGATGGAGACGAGAATTATAAAGAAGGACCTTCTGTCCTGGCTGGAACTCTTTCCTGAGGATGCTCTTGTCATGTATCCACTTCATTTTGGCTTTGTAATTCTTGGACAAGTTGTAGGCATCATTTCTGAGTTCTTCTAACTCATTCATTTGAAGTTTCCGCTCCTCCCCTGCGGAGTCTAGGTCGAAGTTGAGTTTCTTAATGGCCAATAGGGCACGATGTTCAATCTCTACCGGTAGATGACAAGGTTTCCCAAAGACGAGACGATAGGGAGACATATTGAGTGGGGTCTTGTAGGCGGTTCTGTATGCCCATAAAGCATCGGTGAGACGAGTAGACCAGTCTTTACGTGTGGTATTGATTGTCTTCTCCAAGATCTGCTTGATCTGACGATTAGAAACCTCCACTTGACCACTAGTTTGCGGATGATAAGCTAGGGCAACCTTGTGGGTTACCCCATACTTCTTCATTAAGTTCTCGAATATCTTATTGCAGAAATGGGTGCCCCCATCACTAATGATGGCCTTAGGGGCACCGAATCGAGCGAAGATGAACTCCTTTAGGAATTTGACCACTACTTTGTGGTCATTGGTCTTGGTGGGAATGGCTTCTATCCATTTGGATACATAGTCTACCGCAAGGAGAATGTACTCAAAACCATAGGAAATGGGAAAGGGGCCCATGAAGTCGATGCCCCAAATGTCAAATATTTCATCGACCTGGATGGGAGTGAGGGGCATCATGTTCCTCTGGGAGATGCGGCCTAGATGCTGGCAATTAGGACAAGTTTTGCTGTAGATATGGGCATCTTTAAATAATGTGGGCCAGTAGAATCCGCATTGCAGAACTTTTTCTGCAGTTTTCTTAGTACTGAAATGACCACCACAAGGTTGGTCATGACACGAGGACAAGATATTGAGTTGGTCCGACTCAGGGACACAGAGACGAATGATCTGGTCAGGACAGTATTTATACAAATAAGGGTCATCCCAAGAGTAGTACTTAACTCTTGCTAGGAATTGGCTTTTGTCCTGTTTTGACCAGTGTGAAGGCATTTCTTCGGTGACAAGGTAGTTGACAATGTCAGCATACCAAGGATTAACAGAGATGGCGAACAGTTGTTCGTCTGGAAAGGTTTTAGGGATGGGCTGGGTGTCGAAGGATGACTCTAAAGTCAGTCTAGACAAGTGATCAGCCACTACATTCTCAGTTCCTTTCTTATCCTTAATCTCGAGGTCGAATTCCTGCAGTAAGAGAATCCATCGAATTAATCGAGGTTTGGTTTCCTTTTTCGACATGAGATAACGAAGGGCTGCATGATCAGTGTACACAACCACCTTAGTGGCTAAGAGGTACTGACGGAATTTATCAAGGGCGAAGACTACTACCAGGAGTTCTTTCTCAGTCGTGGAGTAATTCATTTGGGCAGAGTTAAGAGTTTTGCTCGCGTAGTAGATCACGTGTGACCTTTTGTCAACTCTCTGCCCTAGAACAGCGCCTAACGCGTAGTCAGAAGCTTCGCACATTACCTCGAAAGGTAGAGTCCAATCCGGGGGACGGATAATGGGTGCAGTAGTGAGCTCAGATTTGAGACGCTCAAATGCCTTGACACAGTCAGCATTAAAGTCGAAAGGACTATCTTTAGCTAGAAGATGGGACAGAGGTCGAGCGATTTGAGAGAAGTCCTTGATGAATCGCCTATAGAATCCTCCGTGTCCCAAAAAGGATCGGATGTCACGTACGGACTTAGGAATGGGCAAGGTCGAGATGATATTGATTTTAGCTTTGTCGACCTCAATGCCCTGATGGGAAATGACATGTCCCAGAACAATGCCCTTCTTCACCATGAAGTGGCATTTTTCCCAATTGAGGACAAGTCGCTTGTCCTGACAGCGTTGAAGTACCAGCCCTAGATGGTTCAGACAGTCATCAAAGGATGACCCAAAGACTGAGAAGTCGTCCATAAAGACTTCGAGGAATTTTTCCACCATGTCAGAGAATATGCTCATCATACACCTTTGAAAGGTCGCGGGTGCATTGCAGAGGCCAAAGGGCATGCGCTTGTAGGCAAAAGTGCCAAAGGGACAGGTGAAAGTTGTCTTCTCGTGATCCTCAGGGGCGATGGGTATTTGATTATACCCTGAGTAACCATCGAGGAAGCAGTAATAGGAGTGACCTGCTAATCTCTCCAACATTTGGTCTATGAAGGGTAAAGGAAAATGGTCCTTCCTAGTGTTGGTGTTGAGTCGTCGGTAATCGATGCAGACTCTCCACCCTTTCTTCAGGCGCTGGGTGACCATTTCCTTGTTCTCATTTTCCACAACTGTGAATCCTGCCTTTTTAGGGACGACATGAATAGGACTCACCCATTTGCTATCGGAGATGGGGTAAATGATACCCGCATCTAACAGTTTAAGGACCTCGTCCCGGACTACATCCTTCAAGACGGGGTTCAACCTCCTCTGGTGTTCTCGAGAGGTTTTGGATTCATCCTCGAGGTAGATGTGATGTTGGCACACCGAGGGGTCTATGCCTCGAATATCATCTATGGTCCACCCTATCGCAGATTTGTGCTCTTTGAGCAGCTCGAGAATTTTCTTACGTTCACTCGCAGATAAAGCGGAAGCAATAATGACAGGGTAGGTTTCCTTAGGACCAAGATAGGCATAGGAAAGATCTGTGGGAAGAGGCTTAAGCTCCAATATTGGAGCAGATGGAGTAGAAATAGGTGTCACAAAAGACACGGATTGAAGAGGTTTGACTTCAGTAGGTAAAGGAAGGATAGGTTCTCTGGCCATGGTTATCAGAGGCTCGAACTCGATGAGTGGAGCGGGGATCTCTAGCAATGGAGCAGTTTCCAAAAGATCATTGAGATCAGAAATGGCTGACTCTGTTGCAAAGTCAGCTCCAAAGTGTTCTAGACACTGCTTAAGAATATCTTCGGTGGAGTCTGGGATTAGACTCTCAACGGCACACATTTCATCGGTCACTTCGCGATCGGCATCTTGTTGCATTAAACGAAAGATGTTGACCTCAGCTTTGAGGTTACCGAAAGCAATGGACATGTTTCCCTCCCAGCACCCAATGTGTGCGTTCGCGGTGGCAAGGAATGGACGGCCTAAGATGACCGGAATGCGGTTATCCTGACACGGCTCGGTGTCTAGAATGATAAAGTCCACAGGATAATAAAAGTCAGCGACTTTTACTAGGACATCTTCAATGATTCCTCTTGGAATCTTGATGGACTGATCAGCCAATTTCAGGGTGACATTGGTAGGCTTCATATCTTTCAATCCTAACTGCTGATATACCGAGAATGGTATGAGGTTGACGCTAGCCCCTAAATCTAGCAAGGCAGTGCAGCTAAAGTTGTCACCAATTTCACATTGGACAGTTGGGCTACCTGGATCCTTGTGTTTGATCACACTGTTGCGTTGAATGAACGCGGTAGCTTTTTCGGCCAAGAAGGCAGCTTTGGGTACATGCGTACGCCGCTTAACTCTGCACAAGTCCTTGAGGAATTTGGCATAGGAGGGGATTTGCTTGATAGCAGAAAGGAATGGGATATTGATCTAGACGTCTTTAAAGACATCTAAGATCTCAGAGAATTGCTGATCCTGCTTATCTTGGACAAGTCTGTCCGAGAAGGGAGGCTTTACTCGACAAATGGATTTGTCTTTAGCCTTAGATTTCTATACAGGGATATCTGATGTTGGTGCAGAGGTAGAAGAAGCAGAGGTAGGATTTGGACTAGTTTCCACGGTGCGAGTGATGGGTGCTGGAGATGGCACCGGTGGTGGTTGGACTCCCATGTCCACAATTTTTTCAGATCGTAGGGTGGTTACAGCTTGCACCTCCCCTTGACAATTCTCATTCTGGCTTTGAGATTGGGAACCGATCTCATATACTGCTCCTTTGGCATTTTCTTTTGGGTTAGCGATGGGTTGGCTAGGGAAGATGCCTTTAGCTTTCTCAGCTTCCAGGTTACCTAAGCGTTGCTCTAGACGAAGCATGGATTGCTGTTGCTGTTGCTCTAGGCGTTGCATAGATTGAGTAATGAGTTGAGCTAGAAGGTCCTCGATACCGGGTTTGGGGACCGACTGTTGGGGAGCAGCTAATGGGAGCTGAGGCACCAATTCGTGACTCGAGCTCATCGGGGCATTATAGTTATAGGCGGAAGAATTAGTTGGGACAATCTGTTGGTTCTGAAAGTTCTGGGGAACTCTTTACTGATTCTGAAATGTGCTCTGTTGTCCAGAGTATTGACCCTGCTGGAACTGCTGGTTCTGAGTAGATGGGTACTGATTCTGCTGATATTGTCCCTGATTGAATTGCCTATTGGGTTGATTGAACCCAGGAGGATACATGCCCTGAGGTTGACGTGGAGGTTGAGCTTGTGGTTGAGTAGACTGAGGCTTCCAAGAGAAGTTAGGGTGGTTTCTCGTGTCCGGATGATAAGATTGACTATATGAGTTCTGAGTGGGTGGTTTGTATGTGCTGAAAGCACAAACTTCTTCCTGAAGAGGATTAGACCATCCTTCATTCAAAGGACAATGCTCAGTAGTATGGGAGGGTTGCAGACAGAGGGTGCAGGATTCCATAGGGCTCTCGTGTCCCACATGCATGACTGGGGTAGATTGTTGAGTAGGCTTTTGTACAGACACGGCCAGTGCCGAGACTGACTTACTCAACTCTTGAATGACTGATCGAAGCTCAGTATCAGCTGTAGCATCATGTCCCTTGGTTGTCCTTTGGACCGAAGTGGTTTGACTAAACTCTGAGTCAGTCGTCCAATGTTGAGAGTTTTCTCCTAACTCTCCCAAGAATTTGTATGCATCGGTCGGAGTTTGGTGCAGGAATTTTCCTTGGCACATTGACTCTACCATGGTCCGGGACTCATCAGTAAGTCCCTTATAGAAGACGTGGACAAGATTGTCCTTGTCGATGCTATGGTGGGGATACTTAGTCAGGTAGTCTTGGAATCTATCCCACGCTTCAAAAAATTTCTCATCGGACTTCTGTCGGAAGTCTTTTATGAGTTGCTTCATTTGGTTGGTCCGAGTCATGGGGTAGAATTTAGACATGAATTTGCCCACCAATTCTTTCCAACTGCTGATTGAATCAGCGGGTAAGGAGTAGAGCCAATCGGAGGCTCGGTCTTTGAGCGAGAATGGAAAAACTCGCAGACGCACATTGTCATCATCGAGGTTCTGATTCTTGAAAAGTAGGATGACATGTTGGAATTCCCGAATATGGGAATATGGGTCTTCTCTTGGGAGACCACGAAAGGTTGGCAGTATTTGGATCGTCTGTGGCCTGATCTCGAACTGTACCGCCGTAGTAGGTGGGATAACAATGCAAGTGGGCGGATTGGCAGAGATAGGAGCGAACGTCTCGATAAGAGGTCGTTCAACTGCCATGACTACAAAGGTAGTAGTACTGGGGGAGGCGGGTGGGGAAAGAGATGGGGAAGAATTCAGTGGAGGATCCACTATAGGGACGTGATTCTCAGATCGAACCAAGCGCTTCTTCGGGCGAGTCCAACCGGGCATACGCGAATGAGGCAAGCTCTATACTTGGCAAAAAGTTGCCAGAGAGGAACACTATCCTAAATGATGCACACCAAGCACAGATAATCCTATTCTAAGCAATCAGGATATATTTTAGGAATTATCTTTGTTAGTTTTGGGGCTAGAGTAGATTATGACAGTGGGCGGACCACTGGTTTATCTTTTAACCGTCGGACAAACTGTTTTGCACTCAGAGGTTCTCACCAGGCTACACTCTTCAGAGCGAATCCTTTAGTACTAGCTCTAGTTAACAACAAGGCAATCCGAAGCCTAGACAGACGTGCGGCATAGTGGCTGACTTAAGTACGTCCCAGACTAACCGGATTGGTCAAGTGGATAAGAAGAGTGTTCCCTCAGGTTAAGCTAGGGTTGATGCGTGTTCCTAGTCCACACGCAACTAACCGCCGAATAGTCCAAGATGCCATGTCGAGCTCAATGTACTTGAGTAGTAGGGACTTATGGGTGTGTTAGACAACAGGGACCCGTGCTCGTGGTCTTATTTCGATTGGATGTTAAGCGGGTTCGCTTTGCGTGGATTTTTCCTCGAACACCGGGTTAATTGGCTCTACTTCTTGATTCTTTTTATTATAGATGGATCCTGGGGATCAATTTCAGCTGGAGTGATGAGGTGGGTGATGAAATCCCACCAGTTTCAATTTTGGAGCTGGGTTTGCTCTCTTAGAGTTGATTGATTAACGGCGCCACGCAAGTCGAATAAGTTGTT
Source organism: Euptelea pleiosperma (assembly GCA_035048495.1). Lineage (NCBI taxonomy): Eukaryota > Viridiplantae > Streptophyta > Magnoliopsida > Ranunculales > Eupteleaceae > Euptelea > Euptelea pleiosperma. The sequence goes on from CM068543.1 coordinate 20,725,734, forward strand.
GCTATAAAACAAATAGACAAGCGGCAATGATGCACCCAATATGCTCTGTATCGCACTCAAGGCGAGGATAGAGACTTACCTCCCGTGGGCCACGCCACGGGGTCTCCTCCGTGGGTTAGAGAGGGGTATCCTAATGGGCTTGGGCCCGACTCCACCTCTTTGAGCTTTCGCTCTCTACCCACACTGGATTGTGTTCCTGCAGAAAAGTTAGATCGCACGGTCTAGGTAGTCGGGATTCTATTTGGAAGATCTTTGCCTCTTTAGGGTTCACAAAACAAGCACTGGATTTAGGCAAGTTTTTGAATTAATTTCCAAGTTCGAGATGGGTTAAAATTTAAGAATTTCCAGAGGGAAAATACCTAGATTGGAAAGTTTCCGGAACTGTGGAGATCTTCCAAGAAAGATTTGATTGCGAGATCCCTTACAATTTTGGGAAATTTTCCAAAATTGAAATTCTGCTAGATTTGGGGTGTTTCCTTTTGCAGACTTTTCCAAATTCGGAAGATTTCTAAAGATAGAAATTCTTCTAAAGAGGAAACTTCTAAGAGGGGAAACCCTAATTTAGCAAAGTTTCAAGATTTTAGAATCTTTCCAAAAATTGCAAATCCTTGATTGGTGATTTCTAAAAAATCTGCAGAATATGAAACCCTAATTTTTTTGAATTTTGAATTTATTATTTTTTTGGTATTTTCCACTTAATCTAGGGTTTCTAAAAAACCCTAGAACAAGATCTAGCAGTTATTTGGAAAGCAGTTAAAATTCCTAAATTATTACAAATTGCACTCGGCCTTCCGAGGCATTAAAAATAGTAATTTAAAAACTACTAAAAATCAACAAAAACAAAAAATAGAAAGTTTCCCGAAAAGGTCAGGCTGGCCAAATTGAGCAGCTTTTCGCTTCAGCAACTTTCTAAGTCCGTCTTTACGTCCTTTTTCGCACTCCCGAACACCCGAGCGGCAGCGGCGCCATTTGAAAATAGGTCTTTCCCGCGTCGTTTGTAACAGAAACCCTAACTTCAACACATTTGTAAATTGATCCGATTCTTAAATCCTACAAAATTTTAGATCTGTATAAGGATTCGTGTCGAATTTCGATCGGATGGATGGTGACTTGATTGGGACTCAGATTGGTAGATCGATGGATCTAGAGAGATCCAACGGTCCGATTGAAGATCCAACGGTCAGAAAGCTAAGGGAGATGAGATAGAGCCGATGGGCAGGAGTTCTGGGGTTAGGTCAGTAGATTCGAGGACCGAGAGATGAAGAGAGAGAGAGAATAAGGAGAGATGAGAGAGAAAGTATCAGAAAATAGAGAGAAAAGCACTGGCGGAGGGTCTGGAACCCTAGTCTTCACTGTGACCATCCTCACGCTTCTCCAATAGAGTCGACTATCATTCTTTGCTGACTCATGTGGCTTTAAACGCTTTGGTCCGTCTCTTGGTCATTGGCTCTCCTACTCTCTTCGTTCTTTGGGCCGACTTTTTGGTCCTCTTATTCAGCCCATATTTGGCCCATATCTTCTAGTCATAGCATGTGAGCTCTTTAAGCTTTGACAATGGGCTTTCCTGATCGATGTGGGCTTGCAAGTCTCAAGAATTGTCCCATCGGGGTTTCCTGCGACAGAAGAAGCGCGTAATGAGACTCTATCAGAATGACTTCATGTCTAGACTTTCGAAAATGTGTTTAATGCATGCAAATATACCATTTCGTCCAGAAAAGTGTGTTCTACGCAACAAAAGAGACTCTTACGTAGAAAAATAGATAAATAGAGTATTTTAACGTGGGAGAATGCAATAACGCTAAAAGGATAATTGCTTAAAATAAGCACTTTTGAGCGAATATCAATGTGACAGACAGTCTGATGGCGACTGGATGGATGGTGACTTGATTGGGACCCAGATTGGTAGATCGACGGATCTAGAGAGATCCAACGGTCCGATTGAGGATCCAACGGTCAGAAAGCTAAGGGAGATGAGACAGAGCCAATGGACAGGAGTTCTGGGGTTAGGTCAGTAGATTCGAGGATCGAGAGATGAAGAGAGAGAGAATAAGGAGAGATGAGAGAGAAAATATCAAAAAATGGAGATAAAAGTATTGGCAGAGGGTCTGGAACCCTGGTCTTCACTGTGACCATCCTCACGCTTCTCCAGTAGAGTAGACTATCATTCTTTGCTGACTCATGTGGCTTTAAACGCTTTGGTCCGTCTCTTGGTCATTGGCTCTCCTACTCTCTCCGTTCTTTGGGCCGACTTTTTGGTCATCTTATTCAGCTCATATTTGGCCAATATCTTCTAGTCATAGCATGTGGGCTCTTTAAGCTTTCATAATGGGCTTTCCTGATCGATGTGGGCTCGCAAGTCTCGAGAATTGTCCCATCGGGGTTTCCTGCAACAGAAGAAGCGCGTAATGAGACTATCAGAATGACTACATGTCTAGACTTCCGAAAATGTGTTTAATGCATGCAAATATACCATTTCGTCCAGAAAAGTGTGTTCTACGCAACACAAGAGACTCTTACGTAGAAAAGTAGATAAATAGAGTATTTTAACGTAGGAGAATGCAATAACGCTAAAAGGATAATTGCTTAAAATAAGCACTTTTGAGCGAATATCAGGGAGCGAAAGCTCAAAGAGGTGGAGTCGAGCCCAAGTCCATTTGGATACCCCTCCCTATCTCACGGAGGAGACCTCGTGCGTAGCCAACGGATAGGTAAGTTTTTACACCTCGCCTTGAGTGCGATCGTGATCATTGTGCAAACACTATGCCGATTGTTTATTTGCTTCTGCAAAACTTATCAGAATTGCATGGTTTGGCCGTAATAAAATACATAAAGAACAAACCCAGCTCTAACTTAAAACTGGTGGAATTTTATCACCCACCTCGTCATTCCAGCTTTTGTGCAACCACAGCCAAGAATTAAAATCAATCAAGAAGTAGAGCCCACTTAGATCGGTATCCGAGAAAAACTTCACATAAAGCGACCCCTTCAAAGATCAAGTCGATAAAGTCCATGAGTGTGGGTCCCTGTTATCTAATACACCCATAGGTCCCTACTACTCAAGTATACCGAGCTCGTAAGTGGCCTCCTTGATTGTCTATCGGATTAGCTTAGTGTCGGATTAGGAACACGAACCAACCCTAGCTCCTCTTCTGGGAAAGCTCATCTTCACGCTTGACAAATCCGGTTAGTCTGGGGCGTACTTAGGTCAGCCGATGTGCCCCTCGTCTGTCTAGGCTTCGGATTATCTTGCAGTCAACTTGAGTTAGTATTAACGGATTTGCTTTGAAGAGTGTATCCTAGTGAGAACTTACAGAGTGAAAAGTTGGTCTGGCGAGTAATTGAAGATAAACAAGTGGTTCGCCCACTGTCATAATCTACACTATCCCTATACTAATAAGATAATTCATAATACTATCTTGATTGTTTAGGTTAAGATTATCTGTTGCTCTGTGTGCATCATCTAGGCTCATTCGGTTTCATAACCTCTTGCCGACTCTAGGGGCTTGTTTTTTCAAGCATTACCCATTTGGATTTGATCCAACCCGAGACTGATTCGATCTGAGAGTCAGTCTACCGCACCGATCTCTTTCACTTAAACTATCTTCCTCATCTGAGAGACTCACATCTCTCTAATGGCTGCTGAATGACCTCTATTCGAGACATACAACAATTTCTTTGAAGATCTAGGTGATAACTCCGAGCAATGGTATACCAATCCTGAGTGTCGTCATGACACTCCAGTTTCATAGAGTTCGATGGGACATGAAGCACAAGGCGATCCAGTTGTCACGCCCCGAATCCGGATACCCAGATACGACCCGAAAATCCGTGGATCGACCCGTACCCAAACCCAGAGGTGATTCATGAATGTCCCCTAGTGGTCCAATTAGGTCAATTAGACTACTAAGGTTCATTCGAAAACCCACTAAGTAAAAAAAGAGTCTAGATGTAATAAACAAATAATTCAAATAATTTATAATTCAAATAATTCAATCAATCAACTAAATGTGGAAAGATGGAAGTGAGAACATGCTCTCAAACAAAGGCTTACATGCCCGTGAAAATAAATAAATAATGTTATAAAATAATCAAATACAACTTTCTAAAGTATGGGATCGACTCCCAAATCCTCGCCGATCTCTTCGAATGCACCGGAGTCTTTCGTCTCAAAATCATCTCACGTACTCGACTCCTCAAAATCTGAAAATGGTATCGGTGTAGCACCGTGAGCCGAGGCCCAGTAATACAACAGTGTGCATGGTATGATATCATACTATACAAGTTTTTTTTAATCAAGATATGCATCTCAATCGTATAATAAGGATGGCATGAATATGATGATGAATGCAGATGAGTAAGGGATGCCAATGCAACTAGTACCCATAACCACATAGGGTCTCCATCTCCTTCCCGCACTGGGAGCGGTCTCATCGACCCATCTGCAGGATATAATAACGTCTGGGGCCTTTCACCCTAGGGTACCGAACCCTGATTAATTGATAAAACCAATATAAACGTATATAATATACTTCAACCCCGTTCCCTTATGCACCCCTTATATGAAATGACGTGATGATCATGGTATGACAACAAGATGTACTAGGGTTACATGACATAAGTACACATGTATTTAACCTTTAAATAAAAATATAAAATGAACCAATGATCATTAAGAGTAATAATATGGGAACGAATTAGGGTTAACCATGAATAACATGTAACAATCACCGAAGGTCACGATCAACACGGATGAATAATATAAGTGGAAATCACAAGACAATCCAACACACCATGGCCGAACCCTATGAGGGATCCATGACACAAGGTCGAACCCTAAAGAGGGATCCAAGACACTTGGCCGAACCCTATGAGGGATCCAAGACACATGGGTGGGATCCCCATGCATACAAGTATAGGTCGAACCATCTAGGTATAATAGTCAATAAGACATGAACAAATATCACAATCAACATCGATGAATAATATAAGTAAAAATCGCAAAAGAATCCAACACGCCATTGCCGAACTCTATGAGGGATCCATGACACAAGGTCGAACCCTAAAGAGGGATCCAAGACACTTGGCCGAACCCTATGAGAGATCCAAGACACATGGGTGGGATCCCCATGCATACAGGTATAGGTCAAACCATCTAGGGTTTAGTCAAACAACAAGGTTAAAACCTTAATAGTTAATAATCATGACCGAACCACGAACAATTAATAGGTTTTTTACAAAAAATATACTGCATTAAAAAAATCATAACTTAATCAATACAAATCAAAAAAATATAAACTCAAAGGTTCTAGAAACTAGATTGATAGAGGTATCTGTGAAAAATAATTAGAAAAATATTTAGGTTAAAAATATAGATCGAAATCTCAGGTAAAGTGGACCGTGTAAAATCTAGAATTCTGGGTTTTACAGCAAAGTCCAGCACGTTTGAAAAATCATAACTTAATCAATACAAATCAAAAAAATATAAACTCAAAGGTTCTAGAAACTAGATTGATAGAGGTATCCATTAAAAATAATTAGAAAAATATTTAGATTAAAAATATGGATCGAAATCTTAGGTAAAGTGGACCGTGTAAAATCTGAAATTCTGGGTTTTTTGGTAAAGTCATACAACTTAGAAAAATCATAACTTAATCAATAAAAATCAGAAAAATATAAACTAAATGGTTTTGAAAAATAGATTCACAGAGGTATTTAGAAAAAATAATTATAAAAATATTTTAATTATGAAAATACAACGAAAATGATAAAGAACATAATCATCCGTTATAGGTACAAAATAGACGATGGCCCAACCCATCATGGTGGCCCAAAATAAAGATCAACCCAATAAGAATAAAATAAATATTGTTGAAATTAATTTATAATGAGTATCAACCATTATCTAATGAAAGAGAAACAAAATCTTGAAGAAAAACAAGTATAGGATGGATCAAGCGCACTTACCTTAAGGTTTCTTGAACTTTAATGAAAATCAAAAGTTTCTTCAAATTTGAACGTCGTCGGATCGTCCTCTCCTCGGAGTATGTTCTTCCATTCAGAGTCCCCGTCAATTCTCCCTTCTTGCTCGAGTGCGATCAGTGTCCGGATGAAGGTTCAATGGAGCTTTCTCTATTCTTCAATGGAGTTGGGTTTGTGAAAGCTTCTAAAGCTTTAGGGTTTTTAATAAATAGGTTTAGGGAAGCATTAGGGTTTCTATTTTGTTGAAATTCGTAACTATCAAAGGGATGACTTTTTCAACCCTCAAAAACTTATATTTTACAATATTAATGGGTTAGAAATGGGCCCAAGGCCCATAGACATAAATAGGCTTCATTTAAAAATATTATTAAGCTCAAAAGGTTTCTAGATTAGCCATACGGGCCCACCCAATAATTATAACACAATTAATTATTAATTAATTCAATCAAACTATATTATATAATTTAAAGTCCATACAATAAGGTATTGACACATGTCACACACATAAATCACAAAAACGTTCAAAACCCTAGAAAAGTGTCAAATGACATTGGAATGACCCGAAAGTGATTTGCGGGTCCCACACTTCTATTAAATAAATAAAATATAATTAAATATTATTTTTGAAAAATATAATAATGGTAGGAAAGTTTAAAAATTACGAAAGATACTATTTTTGTCAAAATCTCCCGAAATCTCCCGCTAGGGTTTTCATGTATTAGGAAAGGTTCCAAATTTCACAGGTAAGTTGGTAAAGATAAAATAGGAATATTTTTGGTATCTCGGGCCCACGAAATAATTTTTTATAAAAGTTTTAGAATGTTAGCTGGGGAAAGAAAAAGTCCCCTGCAAGTTATGATTAATTATTTTTAGCAAGAATTTAGCCCTAAAGAGCGAGTTTCAAAAATAGCAGGTTTTTCAAAGTTGTCAGAATGAAACCAAATTAAATACACATACTCATACATGATATTAAACAATAAAAATAATAATAAGAGTCTGAAAAAGTTTCAGGTTTTCATTATTAGGTGAATTTACCATAATACCCTAGAACGAAAGTTCAGGGTATTACACAGTGCTAAAATCCTTACTTATAGATTTGACAAAATTAGTTTTTGCCCTTGATGTTGCTGTCTAGAAGCCTATTTATCACTCCACATCTGTGGAATATTTCCCTCATGTCCAAGAAGAGGTCTGTAATTTTAGTAAATTTGAACCTCCGCTGCATACCTCCTACAATAACACGTATTATTCGAATAATGAAAGTCACGATAACTTTGGATGGGAACAACAGTCTTTTCCCCCAGCAGAATCTGCAACAAGATATGTATCATTCCGGGTTTCACCAACCCTGTGGACAATATGATGGCCAGTACTCGCAGTCGCAGTACCAGCCAGATCCACAGACTGAATATTTTGGTCAATAATGGACCCCGCAGGATTTTCAGAGTCAACAGATAGTCCCAGACTCACATCCATCATCTAACTTTCATATTCAGTTGGACTACATTCAAGAGCTGGCACCTCAGCTTCCTTTAGCTGAACCGCCACAGTCTACTACTAAACCTAGTCTAGAAGAACTCCTCTCGCAATACATCATCCAACAACAGCACTCCATGACGAGCTTGGAACACTGTCTAGGTGAGTTAGAATCTGAGAGAGAGGAAGTCAACTTCACTAGCCAACCTATGGCTTATCTAGAGGGGAATATGATATTCGCTCAAAAGTGCTTATTCTAAGCAATTATCCTTTTAGCGTTATTGCATTCTCCTACGTTAAAATGCTCTATTTATCTACTTTTCTACGTAAGAGTCCCTTTTGTTGCGTAGAACACACTTTTCTGGACGAAATGGTATATTTGCATGCATTAAACACATTTTCGGAAGTCTAGATATGAAGTCATTCTGATAGAGTCTCATTACGTGCTTCTTCTATCGCAGGAAACCCCGATGGGACAATTCTCGAGACTTGCGAGCCCACATCGATCAGGAAAGCTCATTATCAAAGCTTAAAGAGCCCACATGCTATGACTAGAAGATATGGGCCAAATATGGGCTGAATAAGAGGACCAAAAGGCCGGCCCAAAGAACGAAGAGAGTAGGAGAGCCAATGACCAAGAGAAGGACCAAAGCGTTTAAAGCCACATGAGTCAGCAAAGAATGATAGTCTACTCCACTGGAGAAGCATGAGGATGGTCACAGTGAAGACCAGGGTTCCAGACCCTCTGCCAATACTCTTATCTCCATTTTTTTTTATATTTTCTCTCTCATCTCTCCTTATTCTCTCTCTCTCTTCATCTCTCGGTCCTCGAATCTACTGACCTAACCCCAGAACTCCTGCCCATCGGCTCTATCTCATCTCTCTTAGCTTTTTGACCGTTGGATCTTCAATCGGACCGTTGGATCTCTCTAGATCCGTCGATCTACCAATCTGGGTCTCAATCAAGTCACCATCCATCCGATCGCCATCAGACTGTCTGTCACATCATCTTGTGAGACGATGGACATCATCAATCCATGTGGGCCAGTAGCCGGGCCCATCATCATCGACCTGCTGTCCGACCAGTTAGTGGACCCCGTGAATTTCCAAAGAATTTTAATTAAATTTTAAAAAAATGGGGGGTCCACTAAATGGGGACGTTCCCCAAGGAAAAGTAGATTTTTACTTAAAAAAAAAAAATTTATTATTTTTATTTCAAAAATACCCTATTTCCATTAAAGGAAATAGGGAGCTTTATAAGAGGAGGGAGAAGGGTTCGTTTGAACCCTAATCCCCCTCCCATCTCTTCCTCTCTTTCCCAAACAAGTTCCAACACATTTTCGCTGCTTCGTGATCCTTCTTTCTCTTCTTCTTCAAACCCTCTTCGTCATCTTCTTCACCATCTTCCACCGGAGTTGCAGCCTGCAACTCCGGCCACCAAACCACGTAGCTCACCCCTTTCCCTCATTCTTCTTCTCTCCCTCTCAAGCCATCAATAGTTTCAAAAAAAAAAAAGAGAAAAGAAAATAAAAAAAGGAAGAAGACAAGAAGAAGAAGAGAGTAGAGGAAGCCGTGAGCTTCTCTCATCTCCGCCTAGCACCCTCCTTGGACTGCTGCCCATCTCCACCACCGTGTGCAACTCCTCAAAACACCAACCACACACCACTACCGTCGCTGCAGTCCGGCCTGCTCTGAAAATCTTCCCACGTCCAACCACCTCAAAGATCTTTATGGACTGGTTGCACCAGTCTTGCACCACCTCATCTTCAACGGTTTTGCATCTTTGCTGCCCCTCTTAGTACAGCCCCATCCAATCTTTGTTTCTAGGTTCACCTTCAACGTGAACTCCATCTCCTCCTCCAAGCAGGCTTCTCTTTTTACTCTCGAAGTTGCGGGTTCACCTTCCACTACTGCCCTCACCGGAGTTGCGCCTGCAACTCCGGCCGATCAAGAGTCACCCACCTGCACCTCCGCCTGCTGCAGACCTCTGTACGTCCTCGTCTTCAAGCCACCATCGCTCCTCTCTTGCTGCTTCATCACCCCATCCACGAGTTGCAACCTGCAACGCCTCTCCTTGACCACCTTCTCCATGCTGCAACACCACTCCACCACCGTCTTCTCCTTCCTCCTTACAAAGCCTCACCCACTTCACGCCTGCCTGCTTGATAGTAGCTGTCCCAACGCTGCAACCACTGTCTCTACTCTCCACGATCTCTCCACCTTCTCCTCCTAAACTGCCCATCTTCCCTTGGGATAGACGGTGGCTGTTCCCTCTCCATTTCTCTCCACACCGCCATGTCTAATCCCTAGAGTGATGGCCGAACCATGGCTTCACCATCTCTATCATTCGCACTCCAAGCACCACCCTCGTCTCTGGCCAATCATCCAAGGTAAGTTCTCCAATGGTGAGTGATCTATTCTCTCTCTCTCTAGCTTTCTCTATCTAGTTCTCTCTTCTCTCTACATTTTCTCTCTCTAGACCTTTCTAGCTTCACTTTCTCTCTCCTCCCTTAGTTTCTCTCTCTACTTTTTCTCTTTTTTTTCTCTCTCTCTAATTTGTTCTTATTTGCTTTCTAGTTGAAATATTAATTTTACTTTGATAATTGTAAGCACGTTCTTAGTTTGATAAAACAAATATGATTTGAATTTTAATTGTGTTTCATTTATTATAGTTGATATTCGCTCAAAAGTGCTTATTTTAAGCAATTATCCTTTTAGCGTTATTGGATTCTCCTACGTAAAATACTCTATTTACCTACTTTTCTACGTAAGACTCTGTTCTGTTGCGTAGAACACACTTTTCTGGACGAAATGGTATATTTGCATGCATTAAACACATTTTCGGAAGTCTAAATATTAAGCCGTTCTGATAAAGTCTCATTACGCGCTTCTTCTGTCGCAGGAAACCCCGATGGGACGATTCTCGAGACTTGTGGGCCCAAATCGATCATGAAAGCCCATTATCAAAGCTTAACAAGCCCACATGCTATGACTAAAAGATATGGGCCAAATATGGGCTGAATAAGAGGACCAAAAAGCCGGCCCAAAGAACGAAGAGAGTAGGAGAGCCAATGACTAAGAGATGGACCAAAGCGTTTAAAGCCACATGAGTCAGCAAAGAATGATGGTCGACTCTACTGGAGAAGCGTGAGGATGGTCACAGTGAATATCAGGGTTCCAGACCCTCCGCCAGTGCTTTTCTCTCTATTTTTTGATACTTTCTCTCTCATCTCTCCTTATTCTCTCTCTCTCTTCATCTCTCGATCCTCGAATCTACTGACCTAACCCCAAAACTCCTGCCCATCGGCTCTATCTCATCTCCCTTAGCTTTCCGACCGTTAGATCTTCCATCGGACCGTTGAATCTTCAATCGGACCGTTGGATCTCTCTAGATCCGTCGATCTACCAATCTGAGTCCCAATCAAGTCACCATCCATCCGATCGCCATCAGACTGTCTGTCACATCATCTTGTGAGACGATGGACATCATCAATCCATGAGGGCCAATAGCCGGGCCCATCTTCATCGACCCGCTGTCCGACCAGTTAGTGGACCCCGCGAATTTCAAAATAATTTTAATTAAATGGGGGGTCCACTAATTGGGGAGATTCCCCATAGAAAAGTAGGTTTTTACTTAAAAAAAAAAATATATATTTTTCATATTTTTTATTTTCAAAAAATACCCTATTTCCATTAAAGGAAATAGGGAGCTTTAAAAGGAGAAGGATAGGGGTTCGTTCGAACCCTAATCCCCCTCCATTCTTCTCTTCTCTTCCCCCAATCTCTTCTCCTATCAATCCCCCTCCTCCTTCTCCTTTTTTTTTTACTTTTACCATCGTCTTCTTCATCTTTTCCCTCGCCGGAGTTGCAGGCAACTCCGGCCGTCTGGTAAGTCTTCTTCCTCGTCCTCTTCTTCTTCTTCTTCTTCTTCTTCTTCTTCTTCTTCTTCCTTCTCTCCTCTGTCTTCTTCTTCTTGCTTTTCTTATTTTTCTGTTTCACGTCCTCACCGGAGTTGCAGGCTGCAACTCCGGTCGCCAACGCACCTCTCCGCCTCCACCATCTTCACCGTAGCACCTGCAACAAGCTGCTGCTCAGCCTGCAAACCTGCTGGTGCGCCGGCTGGAATCTAGCTCCAGCCCGTCTTTTCCAAGAAAACCCCAACCGACACACCTCTTTGTTGCCTTGGACGTTTTCTTCAAAAACTCTCCCATTCTCCATCTCTTCACGCCTCTCCCTTCAGCCACGTTGGAGCAGCCCTCCAACACAGCTGTATCACTCTTTCAAACTCTCCTCTCTCCATCCAAGCCGTAAAAACAAACTTGCAGGTCCTCTCCATGCTGTTGGAGATTACCTTCACCATCGTACTCAACGTGGGAGAGTCGTTGTAGCCCAACAACTTTCCACTGTCCTGGACAATGGATTGATGCATCTTCTCAGACTTGCTGTGCGCCGTTAACCCCTCAAAACTAAGAACCTGCAACCAAGGTTGCTGGTTCTCGTCCACTTATACAATCAGCAACGCTTGCATCATATCAGAGTCCCTTTTTCAGATCTGCACGTCACCTCCGCCTCATTGCTCCGCCTCCTTCCTAGCGTCCCAGCAGCCACGCACCAGCAGCTGCTGCCCCTCCTCAAGCAGATCATCTTATCCACGACGTCCACCACCACACCGTCAAACCAGTGTGCAAAAGCCTTGCACCGCCCTGCCCCTCTCTCCTCTCATCCCCTTCACTGTTTCATCAAAGAAAAAAAAAAAAAAAAAAAAAGATCAAGAGGAGGCGCTCCTCCTCAATACCTCATCACAACACCAAGGAAGATCCATCAAGCAAAACCTGCAAAAGGCGCCATCGTTAGTTTCTCCCTCCATCTTTGCTCTAGTTTGCACCATCTGTACGTGGTGCATTCTCACTCGCTGGTGCGCCACCTATGCACACACCCACGGTGCAACACCATGGGCTATTCCAGCCACCATAACAGTGGATCCTTTCATCTCCACCATGTCCCAAACCACCTTCATCAAAGCCCGATCTAGGCTGATGTGATCTCTCCAGTAAGTGGTAAGTTTCTCTCTCTCTCTCTCTATCTCTACAATCTCCTCTCTACTTTCTCTCTCTAGTTATCCCTTTCTCTCTCTAGTTTATTCTCTTTTTTTTTTACGCTTTATAATTTAGTTATTTTTACTTGATTGTAAGAGACATGTTCGATTGAATAAAGTTGATTTGAATAATATTATGTTCCATTCTCTGTAAATTTTGTCATTTTATGTTCATTATTGCGCTAACCCGACTAATCCCGAGTGTGGATCGACATCCGACACAAGCCACTGTACAAGATTGCTCATTCTACAGGTTAAAAATCTCGGATTAATTACAAATATTGTTGAAGTTAGGGTTTCCGTAACCAACGACGCGGAAATACCCTACTTTCAATAGTGTTGCATTATTGTGTTAGTTAATTCTTGCCTTAATGTTTCTTGTGGAAATTTCTCTCTAGAAAATTCAAAATCCTATTTTAAAAATCACTTCACATTCCTCATCTCTCCATCCATCAATTTCTGTAATATTTTCCGTCATTTCATGTTCGTTATTGCGCTCATCTGACTAATCCCGAGTGCGGATCGACATCCGACACTAATCCCTATACAAAAGCTCATATTTTACAGGATAATCGGATAAAAATTACAAATCTTGTTAGAATTAGGGTTTCCGTAACCAACGACCCGGAAAAATCCTACTTTCAGAATACCATGGCCACAGTCCATAATGAGGAGTCGCACAGTTGGACCCAATACCAGACTTTACAAGAGAAAATTGAGGTTGCTACAAACAAAGGATCGGACTACAATTTTGATGAGCCAGAGTTTCCATCTTTGGTGTCCTTCAAAGCACCGACTTTAGAACTTAGCTTAGAGGAATCATCTACATCTATTATTTCTATCTGGGACTCTGAAGATGTTATTCATAACATTAAGCTGTGTCTTGACTATAGGATCCCAATTGGCCTAGACTTACCCATCCCCACCACCCTTGGATTGTGCAACAATCGTGATGAACCAATGTTTCCATCTATGGTGTCCTTACAGGTAGCTACTTCTGCACCGAGCACAGAGATACCCATATCCATCTTTATCTCTGATGATTCTACATCTGCACTGAATGCAGATATTCCTACCATTGAGCAATAACTAGAAAATGGTATTCCAGCTGCCCTGGACCTATCGTTCCCCACCGAGGATAAACACATTGAGTGCAGGGATTAGAACATCCCTCTCACATTAGGAAACCTCGAGGAAAATGTCCACAGTTTTGACCCGCCACCATATGTCGATGTTGTCAATAAACAGTGTGCCGTAGAGAATCTAATTCAGGACTCTCCCGAGGAAAAACTCTCCCAGTGTGAAGAACACTTTGCATCTGACTTCATCTCGGAGTCAGACAATTATGCTATTACTGATCTACAGGAGTCTGCTCCATTCAGATGCATTCCCGCTAAACTCAATGAGTTTGCGGCTCTACTAACCATGGTCAGAGAACCGACTATTACTCTCCTCTCAGTTTTTACTGAGAAGCTTCGATCTCTCCCCGCTGAACTAAATATTTTTGCAGATCTGCTAAGAGAACTTACTGCCCTTCTCTCAGTTTACACTGAGAGAGACCTGGTCTACACAGGTATACCTAGACAAGGGATAGGATAACAGTCTCTGTTCCACCTTAGAAGACCGCAAATTCACTCAGTCTCCATGAGTTTTAACCTAGTTGGGGGTACTTGATATACCTCCGTCATGTCTGGTTGAAGACGTAAAACTTAGCACTTTCGGAAAGGCAATTCCGGTATTCATAGAGTACATGAGTCTCATGCATTTGTTATTATTGTGATATCTCTAGACATGCAGGTACATTCATTCTTCCGATCATCATGTACCACACACTGTCGAGTTTATGCCGACTTGGTAACATTTTCCCTGAACCTTTGCATCATCATTGCCGATTTTCCATCACCTTCTTTCTCAGTCATGAGCACTGAGGACGATGCTATATTTTGGTTGGGGGTGGATTTTTACCAAAACTCATGTTTTCATTTTGATAAAAAAAAAGAGAGAAAAACCTTGTGTGATTTTCGAAAATCCCTAACTTGATGAGTAAAAATTTTTTGGAAAGTCTATTTATTGAAAATGATGTCTGTTTTGAAAAATCACTTATTAGCTATTCATTCAGTTTGAAAGCAAACATTACTACAGTGGATTGAAAAATCTTTGAAAACTCAGATCCAGCAAAAATATTCGCATATCAATGTCAGAATTATCAGAAGTTTAGATTATCAAGAGATCCAAGAAGAACAATTGTGGAGACCTAACCCAGTGAGCTTTTGAGCTTTTCCTTATTTCTGAGGGTTATAAAATTATTCTGAGTCACAAGATGACTCGCAATTCTTCTAGTCCCCTAATATTTTCATTAAGTGGTCTCATTAACCTTTGCTTTGGTCATGGAACTCAGAACGACATCAAATTTGGATTATTACATAAAGAACCTTCTCTATATCCATTCGAGACATCAAAAATGAAAGTACAAACCCTAAAAAATGATATAGGTCATCTTTCTAGCCAATCAGACTTTTTAGCTTCCCTAACATCTATACCGTTAAAAACTATTTTTGAGCTTGTTGATGAAAACCTTTTCTTGTTAACCCATCAACCAAAAACCCAATCCCAAAAAGGAGTTCAATACGATAACTTACTTCTAAGAAGGATCAAAGAGTATTTGGTATGATCATAAAAAGATAGAAACCAAGAAAGAAAAAGAAAATAAAATAAAATAAATGGTTCGAGCTTAAAAGAAACATGATCAGAAAGAAAGAAGGAAAGAAAAAAAAAAGAATCTGATAAAGGTTGAAGAATATCCAAAAAGACAAAAATTAGAATAAGAAAAGAAGAAATGTCAAGGAAATGCTATACCTTGGAAAAGTTTCAAAGAATAGTGAGATACCCTCTCAGAATTTTTGAATTCTAGAATATTCTTCTTTTCTGAACCTATCCTAAGCCTCAATACAACCTATGCAAGTCCTATTTGATTCTAGATTTGTACCATCATCAAGTGTGGAGAATGGAGAAAAGAGAAATTATAGAGTTTGATCCGACGTTCTTAAGTAATATGACATTCCAATCATGAGATCTTCTTAAATCTTCTTATACCCTCTATTCAAGAATTATATATGTGAGATGTTTGCCAGTTTTTATATTCATCTACTCACATATAGTTTGAGAGAAAAGTATAAAACCGTTTCTGAGTGATTCACTTCTGAGTGGTATATAAGTGAGGATTGAGGTCGAGGCATAGAGTCTCTAAAGAGATCCAGATATCTCTACTGCCAGATAAGGATGATGTTGAACACACACACACACACTGATTCTGAGTAATCTTTTGTTTGAAGGTCCATTTATAGAAGTGTTGCATTTTGCTCATTAGTTCTAATTTGTGAATGATTTATTGTATCCTTAAAATAATCTTACAAAACAGAGTTTTTTCTAAGTAATGCAAATAAGTTTTCTAGCATGTTATGCTTAGCCCTCTTTCGCTCACTTATTTCGCAATAATTGTCAAAGATTGGTAATATGCTAGTTGGGGGTTGTGATATTCACTCAAAAGTGCTTATTTTAAGCCATTATCCTTATAGCGATGTCGCATTCTCCTATGTAAAACTTGTCTTTTCGTCGACTTTTGCACGTGAGAGTTTCTTCAATTGCGTAGAATGTATTCTTTAGATGAAAATTGACTATTTGCATGAAATATACGCATTTCGAATAGTCTAGTATCAAGTCATTTTAGTTGAATCTTATTACGCGCTTTTTCACTTGCAGGAGACCCTATTAGGTGATTCTCGAGGACTAGTGGGCATATGATCAACCACAGAAGACTTCTATCAAAGCTTAAAGAGCTAATAGGCTAGGATAAAAAGATAGAAGACATGTACCGGCAAAGTTAAAAGATCCTAGAGCCGGAACAAGGACTAAGAGAGAGAAGAATAGCTGGAGACCAAGAGAAGGACTTAGGTGTTAAAGGCTACACCAATTGACATCAAAGGATAAGTTTGACTAATTAGTGAAGCAGACGAGAGAGAATAAAGAAGACCAGGGTTCAAGACCCTTTAATGCTTTTATTTTTGTATTTTCTCTCACCTCTCTCCTATTTATCTCTCTATCTATTCATCTTGGCCCATAACCTAGGCCCATGACCTAAGCCCATGACCATGACCCATAAACCATGACCCATGACCCATGACCCATGCCCATACCCATGACCCATGCCCATGCCCATGCTCATGCCCATTTTCAATAACAAGAGAGACTCGGTCTCACTTGACCGATTCTTCTCTCCCACATCTCTCTATCTTAGTCACTCTCTCTCTCATCTAACTAACTTATTCCCAACTGTGGGATCTCTTTAGATCTAACGGTCATCATTTTTACAACAAGAAAAAAAAAAGTCTATAAGAGATCTACGATCTCTCTTTCTTGGGTTGGTTCTCTCTCCCCTCTCATAACCTACAATCCTCTAGGTTCCTTCTCCCCTTCTTCTCTAAACCTCTCTATATCTCTCATTTCCTTGATTCGGTTCTCTTCCAAAAATAATCAAGAACACAGCTGTGCAAACCTCTTCTCGATTGGTAATTACCAAGGTAAATCTCCATTTTCTATCTTCTCTTTCATTTTCTCTCTTTAAAATCTTGTTCTTTCTCTTTATATTTCTTCTCTTATAATGCTTTCTAAAGTGATAGTTATTTGTTTTTATTTTCTTTTATGAATAAATTAGATTAAAGCATTGTAACTTGCATTATTTTAATAAATAAGTTCATCTTTTCCACTTATGGTGTTTCTTTCTCTTTACTTATGTTAATTAGTTGATAGAAATCTCTCCAAAAAGATTATTTTAAATCTCAATCATTAATCACCACTCTCACCCTTCCATCCATATTTTCAAGCCCTTTCTATTATTCTAATGTTTCGATAAATTGTGTTCTCTAACCCCGAGTCTGGATTCGACATCCGACATATCGCTATACAAAGTCTGTATTTTTGTAGGATTTAAAGTGAATCGAAATTATAAATATTGTTGAAATCTAGGGTATTCGTAACCAACAACGCTAAAAAACCCTAATTTCAATTATCGAAAAGCATATATAGAGATGAATATGATATTCTCTCATAGAAATGAGGATATTAAAGTAGATAACCATGCATTGTTACATATGAAAACTAATTATCGATATTGCTTGCTTCCATCATTTTAACTTATGTGCTTCTACATTGAAATGTTTGCTCTCATGCAAAACTAGGGAAACTAGCTGCAAATTTTGTAGGAAAATATAGTCCTTAAATGTAACCTACCTCACACTATATAGGCATCAGTACCAAGTCATCGATCGAAACGGATCGATTTGTGGGAATGAATTCTCACCTATCTTGATGGGAAATGATTTTCGGGCTTAGTAGGGAAAATAACCCAGATTTAAATGGCTTGGTAGCAAAAATTATTTAAAAGGGTCGGACTCCAGGGACCCCCATTCTTGACACCCATTTGAGCGTACCCAGATCGAATAATCAATGACCGGTTTTTAGTGAGGATGATCTCCTCACCATATACATCACCCCTACGCAAAAATCAGCCCATTCTAAAATTTCTAACCCCGTCAAATGTGGTTTTCAAGTTATATAGTAAAAATCAATAGTCCATAATTCTTCACCTTCTAAACTAGTCATATAATATCAGAATGATTTATTGAACCTAGGCCCTTCCAATGGTTTTGCACACAAGATGTGTCCAGCATGTTTGAACGCCTCAATACTTGTCAAAAGAAAAAAAAATCCTAATGACTTTATGTCCTCTTGCCAGTGTCATATTCATCCATATCTGGGTATTATTAGTAATGAAGGGTGATTTCTAATACATAATCTTACTTGTGCATGCACAAAATATTAAGGCGTGGGTCCCAAAAGCCCAGATGAAGGAGAAAAGATACATCAGGTTGGCAACATGTGGATTAAGTCTTCAGAATAAGGGATGGGATTTAGGATTCTTGTTTATTGCACAACTACCCCTGCTTAAATCAAACACGTTGGAAAACCTTTATCAAAAGAAGCTATAGCTTTTAATAGTTTGGCTGCTACATAACAAGCTAATATTGTTATGCCTTTGTTGTCCACAACACTCCAGCTCTCACCACTTTAAAACATTTGGAAAACCTTCAAAACCTTTATCAAAAGAAACTATATAGCTTTTAACACAACCGTAGTTGGGCCGCTACATAACAAGATAATATTACTATTCCTATGTTGTCCACAACACTCCACCTCTCACCACTTTATAACGTAGAACACAAGGAACAAAGAGGCCAAAACAAGACAAAGAGGCCACTTTATTTTTGAACAGTGTAGTCTAAACCGTATTATGTAGTAGTGACTTTTTAGGATTGATTATACCCATTGGATTCAAGCATGTTTTTGAGTAGTAAATCCAATGGCAAAAAATCACCATTCAAACTGATTTTTAGTGTGTTTATCCACCAATAGGTGGGCTGAGCATCCACGCAGTCATTAGGCCCAAAAATGATCTATGTAGGGCCATGAGAGTCCTATTCTTGAGAATCAAAAACTACGAAAAAAAATTTAGATGCACAGGACCCCGGTGCAGTTGATGTAGAGGACTCTCGTGGCCCTACATAGATCAGTTTTAGGGCCTAATGACTGCGTGAATGTTCAGCCCACCTATTGATGGATAAACACACTAAAAATCAGCTTAATTGATGATTTCTTGCCATTGGATTTACTACCCAAAAAAACATGTTTGAAACCAACGGCTAGAATCATGTCCTAAGAAGTACTAAATCTATGGCTAGAGATAATCAATCAGGTTGATTTTTGGTTTGTATAGCCGATAAGGGGTGGGCTAAAATCTATGTGGTTAGTGGGACTTGGATGTTTGGCCCAACCTAAGGGCGTGTTTGATTGCCAAGTGGGAAAATTATATTTTCCTTGGGAAAACAAAACTGTCTATTGTTAGATAACCATTTTAAATCTGTTTAGTTTTCCCTACCAAGCCATTTTAAGCTGGATAATTTTCCATACTAAGCCCGGAATTCATTTCCCATCCAAATTAGTGAGAATTCATTTCCACCTAAAAATACGCCTTTATTTTTTCACATGATTGAAGTATGCATTCTCAGTTGCAATCAATCAGCAATTTAAGGCATTTCCCAATGTATTTTCTTGGGAAAATTTTCCGTGCAATCAAACACGCCCTAAATGAACTATAAACCACAAATTAACTTGATTACTAGTTTCTAAGAGCTAGATTAGTGTCGTTTTCATGGGGTTGATTTTAAACCATGGCTTTGGAGCATTACTGACCATTATTTAGGGTATAAATATCCAAAGGTTTGAATGAAGGAGGGGGAGGAGTGGGCTGAGAAATTACATGGTGCCCATTGGTTGGATTTGTTTTCATAGGGTTGATTTTTCACTGTGGAATTAGAGAATTATTGACCATTATTTAGGGTATAAAGATCCAAAGGTTTGAAAGAGGGAGGGGGTCAGAAAATTATAGGTTTCAAACCATTGGACCTTTGTACCCAAAATTAGAGCCAAATTACAGGGATAAAAATCACTAATCAGCCTCGGATTTGGTCTAGATGTTCATCTGGAGTTGCTCCAAGCATTCATACAGTTAGAAATCTCTAAGAAATACCTCATAGCTCATGTTGTAGGCAATTGAACAAAATGTTTCATGGAGATTGCAACATTAAAAACATAAAACAAAAACTTACTTGTAGGAGGAGTATGGAGCAACAGAGGGGAGCGTAGGATTGTGAGAAGCGCACAGTGCCGGCAAAGATCGTGGAGCAAGGATGAAGGCGTGAAGCACCAGCGAGGATCGTGGAGCGGCGGTAGGAGGCAGTAGTGGCGGCGGGAGGAAACAGCACGGGGAGGCTGCGTACGGGAGGTAGCGAATGAGTGCGACGGAGGGCTGGAGCAGGTGAGGAAAATGGGGGTTTTCCCGGGAGATATAGTAGGGTTTGGGGGAATGGGAAAATAGGGGTTTTGGGTGCGGTTTTTTTTTATTTCATGAGACTTTTACCGACGGTAAGCTTTTGGCCATCGTTATAAGTCCTTTTTAGCGACGGTAATACAAAAACCGTCAGTAAATCCGTCGCTATAAGCCAAATTTTTCCCACCAAAATGTTCGCGGGTTCTTTAGTGCAGTTTTACCTACGGTCTATTTTGTGGCCGTCGGTGAATGTATATTTACCGACGGCTTTAGCTGGCCGTCAGTAAAAATTCATCGCTATATCCTATTTTTCTTGTAGTGTAGTGATAGTTAACAAGTATTGAAGGAACACATAAACCCCATGGTACGGGCTTCAATGGATTCCATTTGGTTGGATTAGGGGGCATACAAGACCAAGTGAAGTCCTTGAAAAGCATTTTAAGCCGATCAATAGATCTAGGAATCCAAAGGGCCCTATACCTGAAGGTATGAGCCACGTGGCATATATTTTATAGATTTTTGACTGCATGGATGTTTGGCCGAACCCTGGCAAGATTAACATGCATACCCAAAAGGGTTGGGCTCCGTTAATAGATCTAAAATAACAGGGACACAATATAAGCCAGGTGGCACATTGTTACAGGACTCTGATTGTATGGATGTTTGTCCTATCCCATGGTTGACCTACAAGCCAAAAATCAGCCTGATTACTGATTTATAAGTGTTGCATCTTTGTACCTAAAGTGTACTGCTCAAATTCCCACAGTTGAGATTAGCCCATTAAAGGTTGCCTTTCGGCCTGTTTTCGCAGGTTATATAAGGCAATTAGTTTTTTATTTGCTTATAGCT
Organism: Euptelea pleiosperma; assembly: GCA_035048495.1. Taxonomy (NCBI): domain Eukaryota; kingdom Viridiplantae; phylum Streptophyta; class Magnoliopsida; order Ranunculales; family Eupteleaceae; genus Euptelea; species Euptelea pleiosperma. Next base: position 20,747,075 of record CM068543.1, read on the forward strand.
TATTGTTTTGCAGACCGCAGTTTCTAAACATAAATGAAACTTTGTAAATGCCGAATTGCCCTTCTAACCTCTTATAATTTGGGTCGGGCTCGGGGGACTCCCATTTTTTACCCCCATTTTTGACACCCATTTTGGTGTACCCACATAGAAGGTGAATCAATGGATGATTTTTGGTGAAGATGATCTCTATGGTGAGGAGATCATCCTCATAAAAATTCAAATCATTCTAATATTCATAGACTGGTTTAGAAGGTGAAGAATTATGGACCGTCGATTTTTACCGTGTAACTTGAAAACCACATTTGATGGGGTTAGAAATTTCAGAATGGGCTGATTTTTTGTTGGGGTGATCTATACGGTGAGGAAATCATCCCCACCAAAAATCAGCCATTGATTCATCTTCTACATGGGTACGCCAAAATGGGTGTCAAAAATGGGGTCCCCCGAGCCCGACCCTTATAATATACCTAAATGGCCAAGTAGTCCTTTTAAACCTAAAATAACTTTTCTAAACGATAAATGCATCATAAAATAAATTTTTTAAATAACAATACTACTTTAGTAGTAGTCTTTAATACCTTTTTTAAATGACAAAATCCTCTTAAAATGCTACACACATTTTCCATGGAGTAATTCTATTCTTTCGATTTGATTGCCAACTGAACATGGTAGAATGAAGCTGATGTAGAACCGATTTACTGAACAATTTATACAAAGTCAAGATCGAAGGAAGTCAATTAAAAAAAGTCTCAACTTCAATCTATTATAGGAAATCTACGACCTTGAGGCAATCAATCTAACGATTCATTGTCAATTTTCTAGGCCAAAACTATTTGTTTCAGGGTTTAAATTGTCATTTTTTACAAAAAATTACTATTTTTGATAATTTTTCATTTAGCTTAGTTTTAGTTATTTTGGGTTGGGATTGTTTTGAAGTCTTAATTTAAAATTTTACCGTTGTTTTAAGAGTTTCGTCAAAATTAGGATTTTTGCTAGCTGTTTTTAGTAAGTTTTGTTACTTCAATCAAATTAGGATTTCTAATATTGTCTATTTTAGATACATTCTATAACGAATTGAACATATAATTAAAATTTGAATTTTCTCTCTCGTGCGTTTTCTTCTTGTGAATTCAAGGTTGTGTTTTTGGTAGAAGGCAGAGATCTTCTTCCTTGTTCGTACGAGCTCCCTTCCATTAAGTTTGCTGTGATTTGGTATGAGAGTATTCTGAAAAGTCAGAATAGTTGCACTCTACCATGTACACGTACAAATGGAAGCTTCTTATTGGGATTGAACACCTACATCAAAAAGGCTCCACATCTGAAGCAGTGATTGCTGCATCATCTTCGTCACATTATCATAAGCCTTATCCCAACTATATAAATCAAAATTATAAATATTATTTTTCTATTATCACTAATTAGTAACGAGAAGTGCTAGCAAGCAACACAAGAACTACGTTGTACAGGAGCTGTCTTTTACAGCACTGTTTCTTATTTTATCAATCTATTGAGAACTATTTCTATATTTTAAATGATGACTTCATTTCTGATTTGGTCTTCCTTACCCTTTCCACTCCCTAATGTACCTATCATCTTTCTTTTGGAGGACCCACCAGAGCAAACTCTCAACCATGGTTTAAAAAATAGCCATTGTAACAAAAATAATGGCCATCATGATATTCGCTCAAAAGTGCTTATTTTAAGCCATTATCCTTATAGCGATGTCGCATTCTCCTATGTAAAACTTATCTTTTTATCGACTTTTCCATATAAGAGTTTCTTCCATTTCATAGAATGCATTCTTTAGACAAAAATCGACTATTTGCATGAAATATACACATTTCAGATAGTCCAGTATCTAGCCGTTTTAGTTGAATCTCATTACGCGCTTTTTCACTTGTAAGAGACCCTATCGGGCGATTCTCGAGGACTGGCGGGCCCACGATCAACCACGGAAGACTTCTATTAAAGCTTAAAAAGTCAACAGGCTAGGATAAAAAGATAGAAGACATGTACAGGCAAAGCTAGAGGATCGTAGAGCCGGAACAAGGACTAAGAGAGAGAAGAATAGCTGGAGACCAAGAGAAGGACTTAGGTATTAAAGGCCACACCAATTGACATCAAAGGATAAGTTTGACTTATTGATGGAGCAGACGAGAGAAAATAAAGAAGACCAGGGTTCATGACCCTCCAATGCTTTTATTTTTATATTTTTCTCTCACCTCTCTCCTATTTCTCTCTTTATCTATCTATCTTGGCCCACGACATAGGCTCATAACCTAAGCCCATGACCCATGACCCATGCCCATACCCATGACCCATACCCATGCCCATACCCATGACCCATGCCCATTACCCATGCTCATGCCCATTTGCAACAACAAGAAAGAATTGGTCTCACTTGATTGATTCTTCTCTCCTCCATATCTCTCTATCCTAGTCACTCTCTCTCTCATCTAACTAACCCATTCCCAACCGTTGGATCTCTCTAGATCCAACAGTCATCATTTTTACAACAAGCAAAAAGAAAAAAAAAAGTCTATAAGAGATCTACGATCTCTCCTTCTTGGGTTGGTTCCCTCCCGCTTCTCTTCCTCTCTTTCTTCTTTCTTTCTCTTCTTCTTCACCCTTCTTCTTCGGCGAGCTCACCATTAACGCCTCCACCTCAAAGTGCAAAGCGTTAAACACCAATGTCTCCTTGCTGCCCATTCCATCCGCCACAATCAAAGGCTATAATCCTCAATCCTATTGAGGTCGATCCAATCGGAGTTGCACCATCTACCTCTTCAATGGTAAGCTTCTCTTTAATTCATCTCTCTAACCTTCCTACCTTCTTTCTCTCTCTTCTTTCCCTCTCTACCTTTACATGCTTTCTAGGGTAATATTTTAATGGCTTTCAAGATTAATTTGGTTTAACAATATTTCCGTTGTAAAATATTTGAACAAGCATTGTAAGCATTTATTTTTAGTTTAATGAACAAGTTTTAAATTCAAGTTTAAGTTGTTTTCATTTATTGTGTTTTTCATTCTCGTTTCTCTTATATTTTTTCATTCTAATAGTTTTAACAACAATCTCAAGCATATATTTTTAAATCAACCTCCACCATTCTCACCCTTTCATTTATTCCGAGTCGTCCGATCATCATCAAGATACGAATCGTTTGACCTCGAAGATTGTGTGGGTTAGATCAGATTTTTTTCCCCACATCTTTTGGCGCCGTCTGTGGGAAGCGACTAAAAGTTTTCCATTCTAAGAGAGATTCGATTCAAGCAATGGTTGATACAAGACGTACAGGCCTTAGGAGTGGAAGAGAGAGAAATCCTCCCAACGATCTCAGATATACTATCACGGAGGGCAGAAATGGGAGAGAATTGGAGAATTAACAGAAAATGATTGACTAGCTACGAGAAGAGAATGAAGAGCTAAAACAGCGGATGACAGCTCAACATACAGGTGGCTACATATCTTAGAATGTCGGACGTAGTCATCATCAAAAGAGTCATTTTCGGTCGGACAGGTCAGGTTCAGAGGAATCTATCCTACGGAATCTTAGAAGCAGACGTGGAGATTCCCAAGTGCTACCACCGGAGAAGCAGCATAGAGCCGAGTCTTCCTGTCAACGAAGCTCGGATCATATTCAGCCTGAAACCAGGAGGCAAATCGCCGATCTAGTAGCCGAGATGATGGGGAAGAAAGAAACATTGGCCGACAAGATGACGGCAATGGCGATGAGTGCTCCACGAAATTCTCCTTTTACTGAAGAAATACAGGGGTATTGTGCTTCCAAATCTTTCTCATATCCTAAATTCTCGATATTCACAGGAACCACAGATCCCGTGAACCATGTTCTTCACTTTAAAAAAGCGATGACTATGTGAGAATTCCATGATGAGCTCCTTTGCAGAATGTTCTCTTCTACTCTGAGTGATGATGCACTAATTTAGTTTAACCAGATAGCTCCTTAGACTATTGAAAGTAAGGTTTTTCCGCGTCGTTGGTTACGAAAACCCTAGATCTCAACAATATTTGTAATTTTTCCGAATTGGTTCACTTAATCTACAAAAATATAGACTTGCACAGTGGCTTATGTCGGATATCGTCCACACTCGGGGTTAGGGCAAATAAGAACAATAATAACAGAAAATACTGAGAATTTATGGAAGGGTGAGAATGTTGATTATATCGAGATTAAAACATGCTTTTTGGAGATAAATTATTAAAACTATGAATGAGAACTAACATAATCAAAATGCAACAATTAACAAGAGTGAACATAAATAAGAAGCATTCAAAACCTAATCAAGAAAAATCAATTTTATTTATTAAAGTAAAATCCAAATTACAATGCTTTGAAATAAAATTTGCAAACAAAGAACGATTAACAAAACTAATTTAGAAAGCAAGATATAGAGAGAGAAAGATAGAGATATAGGTAGAGAGAGAAAGTGACTAAAGAGGTCTAGAGAGAAAGTGACTAAAGAGGTCTAGAGAGAGAAAGTAAGAAATTGGAGAGAAAATAAATTCTAGGGAGAGAAACAAGTAAGGAAGAGAGAGAAGGTGAGCAAGAAAGAAAACAACCTTGAGATTTACCAAACAATCGGATCGGAATTGACCATTGAATGGTGGAGCTTGTGAGAAGCTTGGTGGAAAGAAAGAGGCTATGACTTGTGAAAGTAAGGTTTTTCTGCGTCGTTGGTTACGAAAACCCTAGATCTCAACAATATTTGTAATTTCTCCGAATTGGTTCACTTAATCTGCAAATAAGCAGACTTGCACAGTGGCTCGTGTCGGATATCGTCCGCACTCGGGATTAGTTAGCACAATAAGAAACAAGAATAATCAGAAAATGCTTGGAATAAATGGAAGGGTGAGAATGGTGGAGGTTCATTTAAAATATGTTTGAGATTATTGTTAAAACTATTAGAATGAAAAAAAACATAAGAGAAACGAGAATGAAAAACAAAATAAATAAAAACAACTTAAACTTGAATTTAAAACTTGTTCATTAAACTAAAAACAAATGCTTTCAATGCTTGTTCAAATGCTTTACAACGGAAATAACATTAAACCAAATTAATCTAGAAAGCCATTAAAATATTATCCTAGAAAGCATGTAAAGGTGGAGAGGAAAAGAAGAGAGTGAAAGAAGGTAGGAAGGTTAGAGAGATGAATTAGAGAGAAGCTTACCATTGAAGAGGTAGATGGTGCAACTTCTATTGGATAAAACTCAATGGGATTGAGGATTGTAGCCTTTGATTGTGGCGAATGGAATGGGCAGCAAGGAGACGTTGCTGTTTGACACTTTGCACTTCGAGGTGGAGGCGTTAATGGTGAGCTCGCCGGAGTTGCTCGCCGGAGAAGAAGGGTGAAGAAGAAGAGAAAGAAGGAAGAAAGAGAGGAAGAGAAGGGGGAGGGAACCAACCCAAGAAGGAGAGAGAATGAATCTCTTATAGATTTTTTTTTTCTTTTTTGCTTGTTGTAAAAATGATGACCGTTAGATCTAGAGAGATCCAATGGTTGGGAATGGGTTAGTTAGATGAGAGAGAGAGTGACTAGGATAGAGAGATATGGGGAGAGAAGAATCGGTCAAGTGAGACCAATTCTCTCTTCTTGTTGCAAATGGGCATGGGCATGGGTCATGGTCATGGGCATGGGCATGGGTCATGGGTATGTGTCATGGGCATGGGTCATGGGTATGGGTCATGGGCATGGGTCATGGGTATGGGTCATGGGTATGGGTCATGGGTCATGGGCTTAGGTCATGGGCTTAGGTCATGGGCTTAGGTCATGGGCCTATGTCATGGGCCAAGATAGATAGATAAAGAGAGAAATATGAGAGAGGTGAGAGAAAAATATAAAATAAAAGCATTGGAGGGTCTTGAACCCTGGTCTTCTTTATTCTCTCTCGTCTGCTCCATCAATAAGTCAAACTTATCCTTTGATGTCAATTGGTGTGGCCTTTAACACCTAAGTCCTTCTCTTGGTCTCCAGCTATTCTCTCTCTTAGTCCTTGTTCCGGCTCTACGATCCTCTAGCTTTGCCCGTATATGTCTTCTATCTTTTTATCCTAGCCTGTTGGCTCTTTAAGCTTTGATAGAAGTCTTCTGTGGTTGATCATGGGCCCGCCAGTCCTCAAAAATCGCCCGATAGGGTCTCCTACAAGTGAAAAAGCGCGTAATGAGATTCAACTAAAACACCTTGATACTAGACTATCCGAAATGCGTATTGAAAGTAGGATTTTTCCGCGTCGTTGGTTACGGAAACCCTAACTTCAACACATTTGTAAATTGATCCGATTCTTAAATCCTGCAAAATTTTAGATCTGTATAGGGATTCGTGTCAGATGTCGATCCGCACTCGGGATTAGTCGGATTAGCGCAAATAAGAACATAAAATGATAGATTTTTCCATAGAAATTGATGCGAATGATGGTGGGGGTGAGAGTGGTGAATCCGGGATTTAAAATATTCTTTTTTATGAGAGATTCCTGGTGAAATTGAAATTTTCCAAATGCACAAAATATTCAAGATGAAACATAGACTAATCGAAAACTAAAATTTATTCAAATAAATTTATTCTATTACAATGTTATCCAATCAAATGAAAATGCTCAAATAGGGATTAATCTAGGAAAGCAGTAAAACCTAAAGAGAGAAAGAAGAGAGAGAAAAAGAGTAAGAGAGAGAAAATTAGAGAGAGATCTCTAGAGAGAGAAAGAAACGAAGGAGAGAGAATGCTAGAGAGAACTAGAGAGAGAAACTAAGGGAGGAGAGAGAAAGTGAGAAATATTGAAAGAAGAGGAGAGAGACATGGCATTACCCTTACCTTTCGGCCTTACCAAGATGGATCGGCCCTGATTTGATGAGATCTTGATGATGATGCAAGCATGGTGGAGAAGACTGCAAGGAGAGATAACTGATCGGGGAGGGTGCACCTACAGGTTGGAGAAAGAGGTCTCATGGCTGTGGAATGCAGAGGGCCACAGTGATGCATAGCAGGCGGAGCTCGAGGATGTGGAGGTGCTGCAAGTGGTGGCAGCCGTGTAAGGTGAGGACGGTCTCGCCTCCTCCTCCTCTTTCTATTTTCTTTTTTTTTTTTTTTTTTGTTCTGTTCTTCTTAGCAAGTCGTGGAGAATGGGGTGTCAATGGGACCGGCTCGTGGAGGTGCTGTGGTTCTGGCGGACTGATGCAAGCGGAGTGGTAGAGGCGGACTGGCGCAGGCGGTGTGGTAGACGTGCTGCACACAGCAGCGAATAGGAAGGAGCAGAAGAGGAAGCAGAAGAGGAAGAAGAAGAGGAAGAAGAAGAAGAAGAAGAAGAAGAAGAAGAAGAAGAAGGAGACGGATGCCTTACCAGACGGCCGGAGTTGCAGGCAACTCCGGCGAAGAAGAAGAAGAAGATGAAGAAAAGGAGAAAGAGAAAAGAAGAAAAAGAAGAAGAATGGGGCCAAGGGTGAATGCGGGATTGATAGGGGGAGAGAAAGGAAGAGATTGGAGGGGGATTAGGGTTCGAACGAACCCTCCCTTCTCCCCTTTTAAAGCTTCCCTATTTCCTTTAATGGAAATAGGAGGTTTTTTTGAAAATCAAAAAAAAAAAAAAAAAAAATATATATATATATTTTTTTTAAGTAAAAACCTACTTTTCCATGGGGAATCTCCCCAATTAGTGGACCCCCCATTTAATTAAAATTATTTTAAAATTTGCGGGGTCCACTAACTGGTCGGACAGCGGGTTGATGAAGATGGGCCCGGCTACTGGCCCATATGGATTGATGATGTCCATCGTCTCACAAGATGATGTGACAGACAGTCTGATGGCGATCGGATGGATGGTGACTTGATTGGGACCCAGATTGGTAAATCGACGGATCTAGAGAGATCCAACGGTCCGATTGAAGATCCAACGGTCCGATTGAAGATCCAATGGTCAGAAAGCTAAGGGAGATGAGATAGAGCCGATGGGTAGGAGTTCTGGGGTTAGATCAGTAGATTCGAGGATCGAGAGATGAAGAGAGAGAGAGAATAAGAAGAGATGAGAGAAAAAGTATCAAAAAAAATGGAAAAAAATACTGGCGGAGGGTCTGGAACCCTGGTCTTCACTGTGACCATCCTCACGCTTCTCCAGTAGAGTCGACTATCATTCTTTGCTGACTCATGTGGCTTTAAACGCTTTGGTCCGTCTCTTGGTCATTGGCTCTCCTACTCTCTTCGTTCTTTGGGCCGGCTTTTTGGTCCTCATAGTTGGCCCATATCTTTTAGTCATAGCATGTGGGCTCTTTAAGCTTTGATAATGGGCTTTCCTGATCGATGTGGGCTCGCAAGTCTCAAGAATTGTCCCATCGGGGTTTCCTGCGACAGAAGAAGCGCGTAATGAGACTCTATCAGAATGACTACATGTCTAGACTTCCAAAAATGTGTTTAATGCATGCAAATATACCATTTCGTCCAGAAAAGTGTGTTCTACGCAACAGAAGAGACTCTTACGTAGAAAAGTAGGTAAATAGAGTATTTTACGTAGGAGAATGCAATAACGCTAAAAGGATAATTGCTTAAAATAAGCACTTTTGAGCGAATATCACGTATATTTCATGCAAATAGTCGATTTTCGTCTAAAGAATGCGTTCTACGCAATGGAAGAAACTCTTATATGGAAAAGTCGACAAAAAGACAAGTTTTACGGAGGAGAATGTGACATCGCTATAAGGATAATGGCTTAAAATAAGCACTTTTGAGCGAATATCAGCTTGCTGTCCAGCGTGGTGGGCTTGCAAGTTATGAAGCCCTACCTTGAAGGTGTGGAGTTGCAGATCAGTAGGGAGGAGAAGGAAGGATGCGCTACTGTGGGAGGCACCCTACCTGTTCTTCACTGGAGAGTGGCTCTTTGAGGCGAGAATGGAGGTTGCTGACCATCAACCCAACGAGGATGGTGGTGCTGTCCAGTAGCAAGGAGAAGAAGAGGTGCAATACATGGTGCACCAGAGAAGGTTGCTGATAGAGGACACACAGAGGAGCAGGCGATCTAGTGGCTGCCCTTGCAGGTTCAGACACCAGAAAAGCTATGCAATTGTTGGTGTTTCACGGGAGGGGGAGTTGAGTTGCTGGTTGCTTGCTGTGCAACAACAACTTGGAGATGTGAAGATGGAGGTGGATGCAGGAGGTGTGCATGCAGGTTGTGGAACACGTTGTGGATGAAGCTCACGGCCTGCTCTATTGCAGGCCGTGAAGACGGTCATGATATTGGTGTAGACAACGACTTGTTGGAGTCATGGTAGACCAAGGTGGAGAAAGGAAACCGGTGGAGGAGTTGCCTTGCAACAATGGAGAGGTGAGGTGCTGTAAGGTTACAGCAGCTTGATGTAGCAACAGCTTTAAACACCGCTGGTGGGAGTGATTCTACCGGCCGGAGGAAATTACAGCAACGTGCTGCACTTGAAGATGGAAGAGGAGGCGTCCAAAGAGTTGCAATCCGGCCAGCAAGGTGGCTGGATAGTTTCGGAGAGAGAAAATGGTGGCAGCGGTGGGTTGTGGTGCTCCAACCAGTAATGGAGGTGGAAGATTGCTGGAGTTGTAGGTCTGCAACTCTGGTGGACAGATTAAGAAGAAGAAGACGTGTGCAGATCTAGATCTGCACGTATTGTGAAGATCTGCCCGAAATTAATCCACCATTGGAAGATGGTGGTGGAGTGTTTGGGGAATAGAGGAAATGGACTGTGGAGTGCCAATGTTGATGCACTGCCCAAGCAGGTCGGGAGGATGAGAGAACGGACCTGTTGTGTTGCAGGTCCGATAAATGGAAACGGGGCAACCTTGCTTGTTTTCCCGGAGCACTAAAGAAGGCAATAAGTGTTGTTGCGTGGAGGAGCTCTTGAAGGTGTGGTGGAGTCAACAACTTGTTGGAGGCGTGGAGGAGGGTGAAGACGGACCTGCAGGTGCTTGGAGCTTTGCTGTTTTCACAGCACTTGCAGGTGGAGCACTAACAAGGCTTTGGGAAGCCGTGGAGATAGAGAAAATGTGGCTTCTCTTGCTGGTTTTGAAGGAGATTTACAACCCGTGAGAACAACACGATCTATGAGAGGAGAGGATGACAACGGCGTTTGAAGGTGAAATCCGAACTAGAACTGTGAAAAACAAAGGAGAATGAGGGGAAGGTGCTACTGGTTGCTGTGGGCAGCAAGTTGCACCGGCCAGAGTTGTAGGTTGCAACTCCGGTGAAGAGGAATAAGAAGAAGAAGAAGAGGAAGAAGAAGAAGAAGAAGAAGAAGGTGGGTGCTGGCTGTTGGAGTGTAGATTCCGGTGAGCTTCTCGTCGGAATTAATGGTGAGGAGGGGTGTGCTAGCTGTCACACAGCCATCCAAGGTGTTCAAGGAGAAGTGAGAGAAGAGAGGGGTAAGAAGAAGATTTTTAGAGGGAGAGGGAACCAACCTTCTAAGGGAACCATGGGTTCCTCTTATAGGTTTAGGAGAGAAGAGTAGTGACTAGGAGAGAAAATGGTGGAATTGTTGGAGAGGTTGAGGGAGAATTGGTCTTGTGAAGACCATTTCTCTCTCAAGCAAAGGTAGTGTGGGCTTCTAATGAATGGGCTTTGGGCCATGAGGTTATTGGGTTATTGGATTTGGGCTATTGGCTCGTAGTCCATTTAGGTTGTGGACCATAGGGAAAAAAGGATAATGTGCCCCTGGGTGAATTGAGCATGCTACATGTCGGCCGGTGGCTATTAAGTGAGTTGCGGGCCAAGAGCCATAGCTATGGGCCATGGAATTTATGCAATGTTAGTGGGCCATCATTGAAGGCCTTGGCCATATGATATTGGGCCCAGGAGAGTAGTGAGCCTTTTGGGCTAATACTTAGCATGCCACATGTCGTCCAATCAGCCGCCATGATAATGGACCTAAAGTTAGGTGTGCTAGTGGACCAGTAAGATAATGGGCCATGATAGAGTGGATGACCAAGATAGGAGAATCATTAGATCTAGAGAGATCCAACGGTCCAATAGAAGATCTAACGGTGGAAAAGCTACAGGAGATGGGATAGAGTTGGAGGAAAGGGGATTATAGGTTAGATGATGGAGAATGGCGGGTTAGGATGATCAATCTGATTATCGGGGTGGTAAATTTGAGGATCAGATAGTGAAATATGATGATCTAATGGTCGAATTAAAGATTTAACAGTAGAAGAACTATGAGAGATGGAACAAAGCTAAAGGAGAGAAGATTTGAGGTTAGATATTAGAGTTTAGAGAGATGGAGAGAGAAAATAATACAAAATAAAGGCAAAAGAGCTGGCGGAGGGTCATGAACCCTGATCTTCAATGTAATTTTTCGTCGGCTTCACCAATTACGTAAACCGTCATTTTATGTCAGTTGGTGCGGCTTTGAATCACTTTGGCCCGTCTCTTGGTCTTCAGCTTTGCCTCTCTCTTAGTTCTTTATCTGGCTCTACGATCCTCTGACTTGACCCGTACTTGGGTGGTATCTTCTTGTCATAGCTTGTTGACTCCTTAAGCTTGGATATTAGGCTTCTATGGTTGATCGTGGGCCCGCAAGTCTCAAAAATCGCCCGATTGGGTTTCCTACGAGAGAAAAGCGCGTAATGAGACTTAATCAAAATGGCTTCATATCTAGACTATCCGAAATGCGTATATTTCATGCAAATAGTCAATTTTCGTCTAAAGAATGCGCTCTACGCAATGGAAAAAACTCTTATGTGAAAAAATTGATGAAAAGACAAGTTTTACGTAGGAGAATGCGACATCGCTATAAGGATAATGTCTTAAAATAAGCACTTTTGAGCGAATATCAACTATTTCTGACTTTACTGAGTTGAGCACCCTCTTCATCACTCGCTACTCGTGCAACAGATTGCATAAGAATGATGTCGACGTGTTGTTCAATATACGATGCGATCAGAAGGAGACATTATAGGATTTCACCAAAAGATTCCGTACTCTTATGACCACAGTGGAAGATTACGAAGATAAACATGCCGTCACCGCCTTTCGAAAGGCATTGCCTACAGGTTCTGGACTGTATATGTCCTTAACTAAGAATAGGCTAGTTAGTATGGAAGCCTTGTTTCTTCGGGTTGAAAAGTATTTTAAACTCAAAGATGACATACTCCAACGTGGCCAAGGATTGACCATATCTGTGCATAAAGTGAAGAAGGCAACCGGACCCAGCAAAACCTCCAAAGGAAAGCAAAAGGTTGCTACTGAGGTGGTACCAGCGGAGATTCCCGAGAAGAAATCAGAGAAGTCGGGAAATTCAGATCAGTATCTCGTCAGGAGAAAAGGATATTCACTACGTTGAACAAAATGCACAGTCAGATCTTTGATCTGATTAAGAATGAAAAATATCTAATATCCCTGACAAACGAAGCTAGATTTGAAGGGAGATAGAGATAAAATGAAGTTCTATGCCTTCCATCAAGAAACGGGGCATATAACAGATAAATGCTGGGCACTGGGGCACAAGATTGATGATCTAATTAACCAGCGCTACTTGCAGCAGTTTATTGCCCGCACGAATGGGGCAGTAGCTGAAGTCGAGATCCCTAAGAAAGACAACAACCACATTAGACAGCAAGAACGTGGTTTGGTTATAGACGTTATCCATGGGGGTGGACGATCGCTCTCCCATGGAGAGACAAAAAGAGAAGATAAGATCAAAATCAGAAAAGTAGAACACCTGAATGAGATCTTGCATCTCTCTGCGGGTCCAAGATTGATAGACCCCGTAGAAATGATGGAGAGCATTGATGCAGTTATTTTCTTCTCTGACAAAGATCTCGTCTGGGTGGATCATCCTCACTCAGACGCATTAGTGCTCACTTTGCCTGTGGGCAATTATGAAGTAAAGCGTTTGCTGATAGATCCCGATAGCTCAGCCGAGATTTTATTTGCAGAAGCTTACAAGAGGATGGGTTTAAACCCATCAGATCTAATCCATAGTAATATTCCACTGGTCGAATTTAATGGCCAGAAGGAGTATACTCTTGGAAAGATAGTTCTGCCAATGAAGACTGGACCGATCACGGTTATGGTAGAATTTCTTATTTTGGATACTCCATCCCCCTACAATGGCATTTTGGGGAGAAGATGGATACATGAGGTAAAAGGTGTCCCATCCACCTATCATCAGTTGTTCCGATTCCCGACCAATCATGGGATAATGGAGCTAAAAGGAGACCAAGTTGTCTCGAAGAAGTGTTATGCAACTGCACTCCGACCTAAGAATGTTCTCGGTCGTGAGGATCCATATGGAGAGGGAACTTCATCCATGGTTGCTGAGCAATAGCATCCAGAGCGCTTCCCGACAAGTCTGGAGCGGATCGCGCTTAGCCGGGAAGATGAGAAGGTTAAATTTGAGCCTGGCAGCGTTCCCACAATAGAGAAAATTGAACAAATCAACCTCGAGACCGAGGAAGATCCAAAGTATACCTTTATCGTGGCTGGTCTATTCATTGAAGAAAAGATATCCTATACTGATTTTTTGAAATCTTACATGGACGTCTTTGCATGGTCATTCAGCGACATGCCAGGTATTCCTCCCGACATCTCCTGTCATCATTTAAAGGTAGATAATAAATATTTACCTGTGAAACAACGACCTCAGAGAATTACCCCTGAGAAGCAAAAGGCTGTCCAAGAAGAGATTGATAAACTCTTGACGGCCGGGTTCATCCAAGATGTCAACGATGCTCAGTGGTTAGCCAACATAGTAGCTGTACCACACGATTGTCACGTGTTAATGCAACAATTGTTATCCGTAGCTTTACGTGATCTTTTACCAAAAGAACCGAGACATGCAATTTTTAGGCTCTGTTTATTTTACAATGAGCTTTGTCAAAGAGTTATAGATCAAGAAAAAATGGAGAGTTTAGAGGATGAAGTGGCAGAGACAATGTGTGTGTTAGAGAGATTTTTTCCACCATCATTTTTTGACATTATGGTGCACTTGACAATTCACCTCGTGCGGGAGGCATGCCATGGAGGACCTGTACAGTTTCGTTGGATGTATCCCTTTGAAAGGTACCAAATTGATTTTATTTCCATCCCAATTGTATAATGTTGATTTCTCTAAACTATATCATGAAATTTTAATTTTTTTCACTTGTAGATTCATGAAGAAATTGAAAGGATATGTTAGGAATCGTGCAAGGCCTGAAGGATGCATAGCTGAATGTTACTTGGCAGAAGAGTGTGTTATATTTTGCGCAGAGCATATGAAGCAAGATGAATATATTAATGATCAACAAAGTAGAAATCACGACTACGATGCTGAATCTATCATTCTTGAAGGTAGACCATTATCAAAGGGTATACCTATCACACTTTCTGAAGAGATGCTTCAAACAGCCCATCCTTGCATTTTGTTCAATGCCGAGGAAGTTCAACCATACCTCGAGTTAGTAACTTGATATGCTGAAATATTTAAAATTCTACATAGTATTTGTGTTGTTGAAATATTAAACATTTATTACCTTTAACCAGAAAACACCGAAAGGAGCTCATTCTCCAAGAACCTCGCTTAGGAAAAAATGAGGGCCTTTTAAGAGCAAGACATGCAGACAAATTCAATGAATGGATGAAACATGTGGTGAGGAAAATGTTCATGATATCTCTGTTTTTACTTTTTTTTCATCATTATGTGCGCTTGTTCTTACATATTGCCATATCCTTTTAGATTGCAAAAGAGATGACACATAAATCTGTATCTACTACGTTGGAATGGTTGGCATTTGGTCCAAGAAAACAAGCTATGAGCTACTCATCCTATTTGATAAATGGTAATCGATTCCACACAAACGCTGCGGAAAAAGGAACTCAGAACTCAGGAGTTTCATTGTCAGCTAGTACCTTATGTAGAGCGAGTGCTAAGGACAATAGGCAAATTGACCAAATTGTGACTTACTATGGTGTAATAAGTCAAATAATTTTTCTTGACTATCATACTTTCCGATACCCAATATTCAATTGCGATTGGGCAAATATAAGAAACGGCATCAAAATGGAAGAGGGATTCACATTGGTCAATCTTCATCAAGGAATATCCCAACAACGAGATCCCTTTATTCTTGCATCACAGGCTCAACAGGTGTTCTATTCTCGAGAATCTAACGACTCTAATTGGTATGTGGTTTTGAGAGCACCTCAACGTGGATTTTATGATTTGGACTACACTAACAATGAACCTAGCAATGCATCCATGCCATTAGATATTGCCAGCCTTGAGCTTATTGATGACTTGGAAAGCGATGAAGGAAATCAAGAGTATGAGCATCATGACTATGAGGGAACATGGGTTCAACATAATTAAAAATGAAGAGTAGATCTATATTCACTTAAACCATGAAAAGTGGTATTTTTTTCCCATTTTCTCAAATGCTACAGTAGTTATTTCATTTATTGTCTCAAAACTATACAAAGTTCTATTAACATGATATGATTTCTTAATTTCATTACAGGTTTTATTTGATCTTCACATAAAAACAATGGCGAAGAAAAAGGAGATGACTATGGTAAGAGACTTCAAACACTATTACTATTTTTACCTACAAGGATAACATCCTCATATGATATTGGTAAACATGTGCAGGTTCAAAAAAATATTGTCAAAAGGTATAGGAAATTCCTAGCAAAAATAGATGAGCCTATTGTTAAAGATGTTCAGAACACACCAGGTGTGCATATAAACTTTTATATTTCTTAATTCGTATAAATGTTTTTGTTTAGGGTTATATAATAAACGATAATGATTGTTTTGTCATAGCATGAGCTACTAGACGTGTTGTTGTAAATCAAGATAAGGAAATGAGCACTGTAGTAAATATTAACACTTGTGAACTAGAAGTAACGCAAGAGCCGCACAACTGCCATAGAGGAGAAGGTACATCACAAGCTTCAAATCAGCCTGTACAATCCTCTCAATCATCTCGTCGCAGGGGACCAACAAAATGCAACACTGTTGCAACACATAGTAATGAAAGGGTTCATGTTGAATTCAATGAAAGAGGACAACCTATAAGATCAAATTCGGTTGCATATAGCACATATTTGGGCACTATAGCTAGAGAGGTTACTCCAATAACCATTGCAGATTGGCATAAAGTGCCCCTACACCTAAAGGAGAAGATGTGGACCATGGTTAAGGTAAATTTCTTCTTCATTTATGTTAACATTGAGTAAAGAATAATGTTTGATGCATGATAACTTTCTTAACATATTCTCATGACAGCAAAAGTTTATAGTACCTGAACATGTTAAAAAGTATGCACTAATGTTGATTGGAAAGAGTTGGCGTGACTACAAAGTACGATTGAGAAAGCATTTCTATGACATTCATGAGAATAATGAAGATAGAATTGCAAATTGTCCACCAAATGTAGAACTCAACGATTGGAAAACATTTGTCTCAAACACTTCAAATTCCAATTACATGGTATTGATTCTTTAGTATTATCTTTTGCACCATTATACATGATTTTAAAGAATTAAGAGAGTCATTTTATTTTGTGCAGGAAAAGAGGAAAAGATTCAGGGAAGTTAGAAAAAATTACAATTTACCTCACACATGTAGTCGCAAAGGCTATGCTCGATTAGAAGATGAGATGGTAGCTATTTGTTATGTTACTATTGCATAATGATTTACATCAGTAAAAATTTATAGTTACTTATGTTTAATTCTTCATTATGCAGAAACGTATTAGTGATGATCCCACCTTAATTACAAGGGCTGATGTATGGAGAAAGGCTCATATAAAAAAGAGTGGAGAACCAGTAAATGACCTTGCTAAAGAAAAAATTGTATGTAACTTGTATTTAAAAGAATTTTAATTCAAAATTAAAAAATACAATTTTTAAATTGTTGACATGACCGAGCTTGTGATTTTTTAGGAAGAGATAGATAAAACAAGCTCTACTGTTCAATGTGGTAGAGATGACGCTCTTTCGCAAGTTTTAGGTCTTGAGCCCCATGGACGTGTGAGAGGAGTGGGGTTTGGTATAACAGCATCAACTTTATTTGGTGTTCAACAAAGTTCTGTGAAAATGCATCAATTAGAGGACGAAGTGAAAACATTAAGAGATAAATTGTCATCTATGGAGGAAAAGTTTGACAAATTTATGGAAGCACAGGTATATTAAATCAATTTGGTAAATATGACATACATTTTCTTAATATATCTTTATTTTTCTTTGCTAATGTGCATGTTTCCAACAGCAAAACCAATCAGTTGGCCAAACTCATCTTGAAAAACCCAATGAAGATCAAACTCCCTCAACACAAATCAACAAATTGTCAGATTCGGTATGTTTTTACATAAAAATCCATTTCACTTAAAAATTTTAAATATATAAATAATTTATTTGTGATTTTCAGCGCGGAGAGAGTAGTTCAACGAAACGTGTAAAATGCAAATTGATTAGACTCATCCCAGAGGATGTTGTGGCACATGGTTATTGGTACACTGATGATCCTACAGCTTTTGTGCATCATGTACCTTTAGGACCTGGTATGTCAAAGGTATTGATTCAAATTGCTGTGCAAGGGGACATGCTACTTGTTAGGAGGAATGATGAGCTACAGACTATAGAGGATGCCGTGGGATCATTTGTGGCTTGGCCAACATTTTCTATAATCAAGGAGTGATTTAAGTACGTTCTTGAGACTTTTTCTATTCATCTTATCTAGTTAAATCTTTTTATTATTTTACTAGGCAATTGAAAGACTTCTAGTTGTTTCTTTATTGTTTTACATGAATACTTGTGCTTTGTAGTTATTTGACTAGTAATTGTTATTTTATTTTATTTTAGGCTAAACCCTTTTTAACTCCGCCTATGCAAAGCTATAGCTAGTTTTGCATTGCCGGTCCCAAGCCCGGGTAAAGGAGGAGGGAGAAGGTGAGGTGTGTGTGTGTGTGTTGTTTTTGTGTACATAATTTAACTGAAATATGGCGTATGCAATTTGTAGGATGTTCTACTTATTTGTTGAATCACGGAACAATAAGAAGGATCTCGTGGTGATATGGTTAACTGGAGGTCCAGGGTGTAGCAACAAATTGGTTGTTTTCTATGAAAATGGACATTTCACCATTGCAAACAACATGTCTCTTGTGTGGAATGACTATGGTTGGGACAAGGTATTGTTGTTTTTGTCTTTTAATTTCTCTTAATTATATATAAAACAGCCTCTGTCAAGAACATAGTTCTGGGATACATGTTGGACCAAAATGTGCAGAATAAAAAATCAAAGAAACCAACATGTTTACTGTGAAGTATCAACAGGGCAACTAGTGTTAATACCTTGAAGTTATGAAGTTTAGTTAGTGTGATCCCTTTTGAGACAAAATAGCTTATGGCTTATTGTTTGGTGTTTCATTTTCTTTTGATTAACTATTATGGTTATTCTGCAGATTGGTTTATTTCCCAAAGAAAGGGCATTTTCTCTAAGGCACTAGACAGCTGGTGCTTTAATCTCTCGCTCCCGATCATTTGTTATATCTACCTCCTATATAGAGTTGGATTTCACATATAGGTTTACATGTTCTATATATTTGTATGGAATAGCTGACTAGCAGACCAACCTGTATACTTGAATCCATGCAGCCTAGGTAAAGCTTTGCCTGAACCACAGCAATGCACTTCACATGTTTACTCTTGCAAATGATTTTGACAGTTCCCTACAACCTTATTATATGTGGTGAATGAGCCAACTCTGAATATTGGTTACTATAGTGTGAGCTAGCCCAGCATTGTGTTTATAAAGAAACATTAAGCTTAAGCTATGAACCATATTGACCAGAAACAATGGCTTCAAACCATGTAAGCTGCTTGTACTATTATTGGATACCTTAATCGATCCATCTGAGTGCCCACTGTAAAGCTGTCCCTTATAGTAGATGAGAGCTGATATTCGCTCAAAAGTGCTTATTTTAAGCAATTATCCTTTTAGCGTTATTGTATTCTCCTACGTAAAATGCTCTATTTATCTACTTTTCTACGTAATAGTCTCTTCTGTTGCGTAGAACACACTTTTCTGGACGAAATGGTATATTTGCATGCATTAAACACATTTTCGGAAGTCTAAATATTAAGCCGTTCTGATAAAGTCTCATTACGCGCTTCTTCTGTCGCAGGAAACCCCGATGGGACGATTCTCGAGACTTGTGGGCCCAAATCGATCATGAAAGCCCATTATCAAAGCTTAAAAAGCCCACATGCTATGACTAGAAGATATGGGCCAAATATGGGCTGAATAAGAGGACCAAAAAGCCGGCCCAAAGAACGAAGAGAGTAGGAGAGCCAATGACCAAGAGACGGACCAAAGCGTTTAAAGCCACATGAGTCAGCAAAGAATGTTGGTCGACTCTACTGGAGAAGCGTGAGGATGGTCACAGTGAAGACCAGGGTTCCAGACCCTCCGCTAGTGCTTTTCTCTCTATTTTCTGATACTTTCTCTCTCATCTCTCCTTATTCTCTCTCTCTCTTCATCTCTCGGTCCTCGAATCTACTGACCTAACCCCAGAACTCCTGCCCATCGGCTCTATCCCATCTCCCTTAGCTTTCTGACCATTGGATCTCTCTAGATCCGTCGATCTACCAATCTGAGTCCCAATCAAGTCACCATCCATCCGATCGCCATCAGACTGTCTGTCACATCATCTTGTGAGACGATGGACATCATCAATCCATGTGGGCCAATAGCCGGGCCCATCTTCATCGACCCGTTGTCCGACCAGTTAGTGGACCCCGCGAATTTCAAAATAATTTTAATTAAATGGGGGGTCCACTAATTGGGGAGATTCCCCATAGAAAAGTAGATTTTTACTTAAAAAAAAAAAAAATATTTTTCATATTTTTTTATTTTCAAAAATACCCTATTTCCATTAAAGGAAATAGGGAGCTTTAAAAGGAGAAGGATAGGGGTTCGTTCGAACCCTAATCCTCCTCCAATGTCTTCCTCTCCTTCCCCCAAAACTCCCCAGACGTTTTCGGATCTTTCTCCTCCTTCTTCTTCTTCTCTTCTCCTCCACTCCTTCCTCTCCGGCGAGCCACCACCGGACTGATACGCCGGCTCCACCATCTTCTTCTTCTTCTTCTTCTTCTTCTGCTTCTAACGTCTGTCTTCATTTTTTTTTTTTTTTTTTTACCTACCGGAGTTGCAGGCTGCAACTCCGGTCATCTTCTACGGCAAGAAGCCCGCCGGAAACCTGCGCAGCAGCCTGCTGTCTCCTTAGCGCACCAAGCAGCACTTCCATCTTCTACTGCACCGTCAGCATTAGCTCCGCTCTTCATCTTCCACCGCTTCGCCCTCGCCTCTCTCACCAAAACCAGAAAAAAAAAAAAGAAAAAAAAAAGAAGGAAAAAAATGGTGGGTTCCGTCTCCTCCGCTCGAACGACAGCGCCTCCTCTTCTCTCCGGCAACGCCCCCCTCCTTCTCCACCTGCTACGCCTGCCCCCACTTCTTCCTCCCTGATCCTCCTCTTCCACCAGTCCGTCTTCTCCACTCGAACGACCAGCTGCCCACCGCCTGCAACTTCTTGGGTTCGCCTGCTGCTGCACGTCACCTCTGCCTCATTGCTCCGCCTCCTTCCTAGCGTCCCAGCAGCCACGCACCAGCAGCTGCTGCCCTTCCTCAAGCAGATCATCCTCTCCACGACGTCCACCACCACACCGTCAAACCAGTGTGCAAAAGCCTTGCACCGCCCTGCCCCTCTCTGAAAGTAGGTTTTTTTCCACGTCGTTGGTTACGAAAACCCTAACTTCAACACATTTTTAATTTATCCGAGACATTTAACCTGTAAAATAAGCAGTTTTGCATAGTGGCTCGTGTCGGATGTCGATCCGCACTCGGGGTTAGTTAGCGCATGTAAAGAACATAAAATGATGAATTTAATTTTTTTTTTTAGAAATTGATGGATATGTGACAATGGTGGTTGCGTGGATTAAAACATGCTTTCGTTTGATTATTTTTTTTATAGAGAATTATTATGCTAATACATGAAGGAAAAACATAATAAAATAAAATAAAACCCAATAATTAAATTACCACTGAATCTCAATCAAAATTTTTCGTAAACATTGAAAGTTCTTACATTGCATTGATAAAAGACTAACTAATTAAGCATTAAAAAGAGAGAGAAAGAGGAGATAGAGAGAAAAACTAGAAAACTAGAAAGAGAAAGAAGTAATCTTAGAGAGAGAGGGAGAGAAGTAACCCGGATTCGGCCATGATTGACCTTGGATTGTTGTGCAGTTGGTGGTGCAGCATTGGAGGGAACCAGCGAGGGCAGCGGTGGTGACGAAGATGGCTTGGTGGTGTTGGGTTAGGAGGTGAATACCCATAGAAGAAGATAACGGCCTGCAAGTGTTGCAGGCCGTGATGTGGTGGCTGGCGATGGAGGGGCAGCTTCTCCTTGGTGAAGCATTGGAGGGAGCTGCTGCTGCGATGTGAGGAAGAGTTAGCAGCCACCTACAGCAACAAAAAGTTGCTGGTTTGATCGGCCGGAGTTGCAGGTTTGCAACTCCGGTAGTGATGAAGAAGAAAAAGAATATGGAGGCGTTGCTGGTGGCTGTTGGTGGGAGAACTTAGGGCGATAAAGTGGTGGAGCACGGTAGTTGCTTGCTGCTGGAGATAAAGAACGGCCGGAGGAGAGAGAGGAAAGAGAGGCGGACTGGTTGGGGGGCGCTGACGGCCGGAGTTGCAGGCTGCAACTCCGGTGGAAAACGAAAAAAAAAGAAAACAAAGAAAACGAAAATAAAAAAAAACGAGAAGAAGAAGAAGAAGAAGAAAAAGAAGAGAAGGAGGAGAGGAAGAAGACGAAGAAGAGAAAGAACTTACCGTTTGAAGATCTGCAAAGGAGAAGGCGGTGTGAGAGCAGCAACTGGTCGGTGTTCCAAAGATTGTTGACCGGAGCGTGGAGAAAATGAATTAGCAAGGATGCTGGTTGCTGCAAGGAGACATTGCTGCCCAGAGGTGGTGCTGCGCTGCGCACAGGCGGAGGAAAGAAGAGGTGGATGGAGCTGGTTGCAATCCGCCGGAGTTCTGCAACTCCGGCGACGAAAACGAGAAGAAGAAGACGATGAAGAAAGAGAATAAGAAGAAGAAAAGAGGAGAAAGAAGGAGGGGAAAACGTGGGGAGAAGATTCAGAGAAGGAGAGAAGAAGAAAAGAGGAGGATTGGAGGGGGATTAGGGTTCGAACGAACCCCTATCCTTCTCCTTTTAAAGCTTCCCTATTTCCTTTAATGGAAATAGGGGATTTTTGAAAATAAAAAAATAAGAAAAATATATATATATATATATATATATATATATATATATATATTTTTTAAGTAAAAACCTACTTTTCTATGGGGAATCTCCCCAATTAGTGGACCCCCCCCATTTAATTAAAATTATTTTGAAATTCGCGGGGTCCACTAACTGGTCGGACAGCGGGTCGATGAAGATGGGCCCGGCTATTGGCCCTCATGGATTGATGATGTCCATCGTCTCACAAGATGATGTGACAGACAGTCTGATGGCGATCGGATGGATGGTGACTTGATTGGGACTCAGATTGGTAGATCGACAGATCTAGAGAGATCCAACGGTCCGATTGAAGATCCAACGGTCCGATGGAAGATCCAACGGTCAGAAAGCTAAGGGAGATGAGATAGAGCCGATGGGCAGGAGTTCTGGGGTTAGGTCAGTAGATTCGAGGACCGAGAGATGAAGAGAGAGAGAGAATAAGGAGAGATGAGAGAGAAAGTATCAGAAAATAGAGAGAAAAGCACTGGCGGAGGGTCTGGAACCCTGGTCTTCACTGTGACCATCCTCACGCTTCTCCAGTAGAGTCGACCATCATTCTTTGCTGACTCATGTGGCTTTAAACGCTTTGGTCCGTCTCTTGGTCATTGGCTCTCCTACTCTCTTGGTTCCTTGGGCCAGCTCTTCGATCCTCTTGTTCAACCCATAATAGGCTCATATCTTCTAGACATAGCCTGTGGACTCTTTAAGCTTTGATAATGGGCTTTCATGATCCATGTGGGCCCACAAGTCTTGAGAATCATCCAATCAGGGTTTCCTGCGACAGAAGAAGCGCGTAATGAGACTTAATCAGAACGGCTTAATATCTAAACTTCTAAAAATGTGTTTAATGCATACAAATATACCATTTCGTCTAGAAAAGTGTGTTCTACGCAATGAGATAGACTCTTACGTAGAAAAGTAGATAATTAGAGCAATTTTACGTAGGAGAGTGCGATAATGCTAAAAGGATAATTGCTTAAAATAAGCACTTTTGAGCGAATATCACTCTCTCCTCTCATCCCCTTCACCATTTCATCAAAGAGAAAAGAAAAAAAAAAAAAAGAGGAAAGAAGAAAAAGGGAAGAGGAGAGGAGGCTTACCTCTTCGCTCCCTCGCTACAACATCCTCTAACCGTTGCAAGTTCCATTGGAGGAATTTAATCAGCGCTTCATACCTGACCCAATCCACTCCCATAAAGGGCCGATCTCTGATCATCATTTAGTAGGTATTTGAGGTAATTCTCTCACTTTCACTCTCCTCCTTTAGTTTCTCTCTCTAGGATAGGCTTCTTTGATCTTTCTCTCTCTACTTTTTCTCCTTTCTCTCTCTAGTTTTTATTGCTTTCTAGTGTAATTTGCTTCAATTTATTTACATAGATTTCAATTCAAAAGCAATGTAATTCCTATAATTTTCAATAAAAGTTACGTTCAATCAGTATTGCATTATTTCACTTTTTAGTAATGTGTTGATTTTCATGATTCTCTCTCTAAAAATTCAAAATAAAAATTATGTTTTAAAATCTCGTGATCATCATCCTCACCACTCCATCCTTCTTAGTGACAATTTCTGAGAAAATTTCGTCATTTCATGTTCATTGCTTGCACAAACTAACCCCGAGTGCGGATCGACATCCGACACGAATCCCTATACAAATCTGTCAATTTTGCAGGATAATCGGATAAAAATTACAAATTGTGTTGAAGTTAGGGTCGTTCTTTCAACGACGGAAAAATCCTACTTTCAAGAGCACTCACAGCCCCACCGCAATTGTGACCCGCCTCCAGAACTTGTGTATGGACACAAGAAACATGCTGCTCATTGTAATTAAATGGGGAAGGTCAATTAGTGAAGAACTATGATCAATGATCAATATAACAGATAGATGACTCACAATTACATATAATTCAGGGTTACTAATGCAAATATTATTGTAAGAAATTTAAGCCTGGTAACAAGGGCACCTTAGTTTAAAAACTACTGCTTCGGCAGTTTAACATATCTGTTGGTCACATTTAATTTGGCTATTAATCCCTCATATATATATTTTCTACTGATTTTTGGTTTTGTTATATATTTTATCTAAATACACGTGCCAAATATCATTCAATATTATAATGTAACTTCAGAGATGTGTCTGTTTGTCGAGTTTCCTGGATTGGTGTCTAAGATATATTTAACACATTGCCTCCATGTCCAACACTGACTCCTGCATTGTTGTCTTAGATATATTTAATATATAGAGCGATAGGTAGTTTCAACACTGACCTCCCCCCAGTTTTGAATGGTTGGAAGGAAGGTTTGCTTCCTTTCGAGAAGAAGAATTTGGGGGTTTGGGATATATACAGCAAGTACCCGTACCTCATTCGATCAGCGATCGACTATGAAGTGTGCTTAAGGGCCGATGTCTTTGTGGGAAACAGCTTTTCTACATTTTCCAGTCTGATAGTGCTAGAGAGAACACAGAAGATGATGAGAATGGGTGTTACAAGATCATGCAACACAGGTGGCCTTCTTATGCGTACAATTGACAGAGCCAGACAGAATTGTTGGTGAACTGTTGCAGCCAAGAAGCTACTTGAGATTGATTGAGCTGGACCCTCAAGGCATGATAGTTTCCTTTTGTCTAGTACCTGCTTACCTTGCCTTTCAGTTTGACATGTGTTGTGATACATAAATGTGTGTACATGGCACACTCTTAGTGGACGCTGACCGCATGGATGTTTGGCCAGTCCCTCGGTGGACCTGTAAACTAAAAATCAGTCTGATTAGTGATTTCTAAGTGATTCAATTGAAGGTATTTTCAGGGGTTGATTTTAACAGTAGGAATTTGTGCATTATTGAGCGTTATGTGGTACAAAGATCCAAAGGTTGTAAATCACTAATCAGACTGATTCTTAGTTTGCAGGTCCACCGAGGGACTGGCCACAATCCATACGGCTAGCATCCACTAAGAGTGTGCCACGTGGCTCATATTGGGCGTTGTGACAGAAGTTTTACTCTCAAGGAGTAAAGTAAAACTTCTATCACAATGTTGTGACAAAAGCATATGTTACAATGCACAATACGAGC
Source organism: Euptelea pleiosperma (assembly GCA_035048495.1). Taxonomy (NCBI): domain Eukaryota; kingdom Viridiplantae; phylum Streptophyta; class Magnoliopsida; order Ranunculales; family Eupteleaceae; genus Euptelea; species Euptelea pleiosperma. Next base: position 20,772,429 of record CM068543.1, read on the forward strand.
CACATGGCACTCTTGTGGACGCTGACCACATGGGTGTTTGGCCAGTCCCTTGGTGGAATTGTAAACCAAAAATCAGCCTGATTAGCGATTTCTAAGTGATTCGATTGAAGTTATTTTCAGGGGTTGATTTTAACAGTAGGAATTTGAGCATTATTGAACGTTATTTGGGTGCAAAGGTTGTAAATCACTAATCAGGCTAATTCTTGGTTCGCAGGTCCACCGAGGGACTGGCCAAAATCCATACAGTCAGCATCCACTAAGAGTGTGCCATGTGGCTCGTATTGTGTGTTGTGACAGAAGCATCTGTCACAACATTGTGACAGAAGTTTTACTCTCAACGTTGTGACAGAGTAAAGTTTTACTCTTTTTTTAATAGTAAAAAGCCAACACAAATGCATTTGGGAGACTTTTCCCAAATGGGTCTACATGAATAAGGAAGAGAGTGCCAGAAATGTGCTCTTTCACGTATAAATACAAATTTTGTAGGAACCAAAAAAAAAAGAATATGGAAGTTTCTACATCCTTTTGTCAAAACATTTTTCTCTCCATCACCCTCTCACTCTTACGTAAATATTGTCTGAAGTGCTTCTGTTTCTTTCAAAGTGGCTAAATCATTTTGCCAATATCTCATTCTAAGACATGGATAAGGTTTAGCTAAATTGGTTGCCAATGGGAAAAGTCCTGTAGAAACCAGCTGATATAAGTCAAAGGAATTGAATCCACCTTGTGTAATTATATATGCTTATCTAAGTACCCTCTCCTCCTGCAGCTACTTCTTCAAGATTTTGTAGCAACAAATGTTTCAGTCAATTCTGCTGACCTTTGATGGTCTATGCACATATAAATTCATATGATTTTCTTCTCCTCTTAATACATTCCTCAATGCTCAAACCATGAAATTCTAATGAAGTGGTGTGTTCAGATGTTGATCGACTATGCTGCTGAATGGAAAGAAGAACAGTTCCTGACCAAATGTCTTATTGAATTTGTCTATCAGGTATAGTTGGGTCTGTGCTTGCAAAGGAAGGCGCATCTCAAATTTGTCTGACTTTTTTTTCTGGTGCCTTCAAGGTATCAATTTAGTTCATCAACTGGGGATAAATTTGAATAGATGCATTACGATAAGGTAGTGATTCAAATATTATATAGGGTTTTAATGATTGGTGTGATATTTGTGTTTGCGCCACATCCTGGTTTGTGCTTTTCCATAAGACGAATTACTTATTGGTCTTGACTAGTGTTTCAAAAGGCGGTTGAGGCGTACTTCTCAAGGCTTACCTTTGGATGTGGTTTCCCCAAAATGACCTGAGGCTTACTAAAAAAGCATAAAAACTTGTGAGGTATACACCTTGTCCACTGAGGCTTTAAAAAAAGGCTTACGCCCCACTCTTGGTACCCCTTTTCTGATGCCTTGTGTAAGGTGTGCACTGTGCACCTCATGAGCATATGCTGGTATAAGCAATTTTAGGTTGTAGTATCAATTTATTTCTTTAAGCATAATAACACTGATCATGATCATCATTGATTTATGCACAATGACAAGATATGCTTGGAATTTATGAATGGGAAGATATTTCTGTAGTGTAACTTTTGTTATATGTGGATTGTATGTCCTGAATTTAATTGGTGTTACTAACTATTGAGCCCAACTATATTATGTCTTTACCTGTAAAAAAAAGCTATATTCTGTCCCTGAATTCTTTGGGTGTTGCTTAATGGTATTTCCACATTGTAAAAGTTGTATAGTTTCCTAATTGGCTGAACTTTTGTGCTGGGTTTTCCTTAATGATTTGGGACTCGAGTTCCAAAACACACACAACCAATATTGCAGGTTTATTTTGTACCTTTTTCAATTTGCATAGTGGAAGCACACTATCGTCACCGCTCATAGATGTAGCCCTTAGCTATGAACCACGTAAGTTTGTAAAAGAATTAAAAATTACATTTTTTTTGTACATTGTTACTTTGGGCATTCATAAATTCACTGTTTGTGCAGGTAGTTTTTTCTTTTTTGTGCCATCAATTGTAATTACTCCTTTGGGTATGTATTTTGCTCTGTTTTTCTATTTTTCTGGTGGCTAATGATAACTAATTTCTTTATTTGATTTATCTCTATTTTTCTCTTTCTCCACATTTTGATATTTTGCATGCTCTCTTTACCTTCTCCATGTTACCACTTTACTGTTATTTCATTAGAACCATTGTAGACTGCACCATGTCTACTAAAGGTCGTCATGTTCATCTTCTTTACAATCTTTTGCTTTGTTGAAAAATCAAGCATTGTCTGGTGATTAAGATGATCTGATTTTGTTAATTATTTGGCCTTTGAAATCTTCTTAACAATGGCCATTGAATTGTTGCTAATCCCATGGTTCATGCCCCCTTTTAAAGAAGCTCAATAACCAGTTGCAATGTTTCCAAAACCGATCTGAATTTTCAAAAGAGTAACAATGCTGATTGGAACAAATCAATGTCGCATGTGTTTTAAAGTAGAAATGTGACCCTTACATAGATCTACTCATGAACTTGAATTGTGCTATACTTCAAATCTTTCTTTTTGGGTTAATGTGGTTCCTATATTTTTTTTGAAAATTCTAATCTTGCCCTTATATAACTCATTGTTTGATGCATTTATCATTTGAAATCTTGAGTCTCCCTTAATATTTTGAGAAGTGTGGATTAAATTAGCTGGCAAATTTAATCATTTTAAATATTGGGATGTGTCATGTGTTTTCCTTTGACATTTCTAGCTATTTTTTCAGTATGAATAGAAGTTCCATTCAAGAACACTTATTACAAAAAACTAAGAAAAAAAAGAACACTAATTGTTGATCTGTTTGGTGGATGTGGCGGACTTACCTATAACTTGTTGTTCGCATATAATGCCAAATGTGTCTGTTGTACTTAAATTATAGGAATACCATTAAATGCATAATACCAAAAAAAAAATTTTATTATATCTAAAAGGACGTCATTCGAGATAATGACGTCTATTTTATTACAAACCATTCACATCATTGTACAAAATGCCGTGTATCTAAAAGGACGTCATTTTCGATAGTCACGTCTATATTATTTAGGTGAAAACAATATAACGTCATTGTACAAAATGCTGTTAATGTGTACACTACGTCAATCATTTATTGATTTCTATGTTGCATAAAGTATGTCATTTTATAACATGACGTTGATATGTATACAACGTTATTCATTTATTGATGTGAATATCAGACTACGTCATTATTTCACGTCATTCTTTGAAACGACATCACAAGATGAGATACTTTCCATGTCATGACTTATAATGGCCTATCAAAAAATGACGTTGTTGTATTACAACGTCATTATTAAAATGATGTTATAGTCTATATTTGTTGTAGTGAATGCCTCCACCTCGAGGTGCAAAATATCAAACAGCAACGTCTCCTTTCTGCCCATTCCATCCGTCACAATCAAAGGCTACAATCCTCAATCTTATTAAGGTCGGTCCAATTGGAGTTGCACCATCTACCTCTTCAATGGTAAGATTCTCTCTAATTCATCTCTCTAATCTTCCTACCTTCCTTCTCTCTTCTTTCTCTCTCTACCTTTACATGCTTTCTAGGATAATATTTTAATGGCTTTCTAGATTAATTTAGTTTAATGTTATTTCCATTGTAAAGCATTTGAACAAACATTGTAAGCATTTATTTTTAGTTTAATGAATAAGTTTTAAATTCAAGTTTAAGTTGTTTTCATTTATTGTGTTTTTCATTCTCGTTTTTCTTATGTTGTTTTTCATTCTAATAGTTCTAACAACAATCTCAAGCATATTTTAAATCAACCTCCACCATTCTCACCCTTCCATTTATTTTGAGTATTTTTTTATTATTCTTGTTTCTTATTGTGCTAACTAATCCCGAGTGCGGACGATATCTGACACGAGCCACTGTGCAAGTCTGCTTATTTGCAAATTAAGTGAACCAATTCGGAAAAATTACAAATATTGTTGAGATCTAGGGTTTCCGTAACCAACGATGCGGAAAAATCCAAATTTCAAATGGTGCCGTTGCCGCTCCATTGACGGGATTGCAAAAAGACGAACAGGAATTCGGAAAGCTGCTTAATCTTCAAGATCCGATCCAGATCGGAAAACTTTCAATTCTATTTTTCACATTATTCACTTATTATTTTAATGCCTCGGACGGCCGAGTACAAAGTTGTAATAACTTAGGACTTTATTTTCTCTGCTGTTAGAATAACTGCTTGATAATTAACTAATTAAAAAAAATACCAAAAATATTAGGATCAGATTTCAATTCTGCTATTTCTAGTAAGATCACCATTGGTTATTTGATTCAAATTGGAAGATTTCCAACTCCGGGTAATTCAAAAGTAGATATTTCCGAATCCTAATTCGGGAATAGCTAAAGTTGAATTTCAAACCCTAATTGGAACTAATTCACAATACCTGCCCTAAATCATTGTGTGTTTCTTGAAACCCCAAAGGCGGTATACCTTCCAATTCCATACCATAGACCATTGTGGACTAACGTGATTGCGGATTGCGTTTACCAAGTGAGTAGGGAGCGAAAGCTCAAAGAGGTGGAGTCGGGCCCAAGCCCATTTAGATACCCCTCCTTATCTTACAGAGGAGACCCCGTGCGTAGCCAACGGGCAGGTAAGTTTTTACACCTCGCCTTGATTGCGATCGTGATCATTGTGCAAATACTGTGCCGATTGTCTATTTGCTTTTGCAAACATTATCAGAACTGCTTGGTTTGGCCATAATAAAACATATAAAGAACAAACCCAGCTCTAACTTGAAACTGGTGGGATTTCATCACTCACCTCGTCATTCCAGCTTTTGTGCAACCACAGCCAAGAATTAAAATCAATCAAGAATAGAGCCCACTTAGATCGGTGTTCGAGGAAAACTTCGCACAAAGTGACCCCTTCAAAGATCAAGTCGATTAAGTCCATGAGTGCGGGTCCCTATTATCTAACACACCCATAGGTCCCTACTACTCAAGTATACCGAGCTCGTAAGTGGTCTCCTTGATTATCTGTCGGATTAGCTAGTGTCGGATTAGGAACACGAACCAATCCTAGCTCCTCTTCTGGGAAAACTCATCTTCACGCTTGACAATTCCGATTAGTCTGGGGCGTACTTCAGTCAGCCGATGTGCCGCACGACTGTCTAGGCTTCGGATTATCTTGCAGTCAACTTGAGTTAGTATTCGCTGATTTGCTTTGAAGAGTGTATCCTTGTGAGAACCTACAGAGTGAAAAGTTAGTTCGGCGGGTATTTGAAGATAAACCAGTGGTCCGCCCACTGTCATAACCTACACTATCCCTACACTAACAAGATAATTCATAATACTATCTTGATTGTTAGGTTAAGATTATCTGTCGCTCTGTGTGCATCATCTAGGATCATTCAGTTTAAAAACCTCTTGCCGTCTCTACGGGCTTGCTTCTTCAGCATATGCCCGCTTGGACTTGATGTAACCCGAGACTGATTCGATCTGAGAGTCAATCAACCACACCGATCTCTTTCACCTAATCTATCTCCCTCCTCTAAGAGACTCACATCTCTTTGATGGTTGTTGAACGGCCTCTATTCGAGACCTACAACAATTTCTTTGAAGATCTAGGCGATAACTCCGAGCAATGGTATACCAATCCTGAGTGTCATCATGACACTCCAATCTCATAGAGTTCGATGGGACATGAAGCACAGGGTGATCCAGTGCTAAAATCCCTACTTATAAATTTGACAAAATTAGTTTTTGCCCTTGATGTTGCGGTCCAGAAACATGTTTATCACTCCACATCTGTGGGATATTTCCCTCATGTCCAAGAAGAGGTCTGTAATTTTAGTAAATTAGAATCTCTGCTGCAGACCTACAACAATAACACGTATTATCCGGACAATGGAAGTCACGATAACTTTGGATGGGAACAACAGTCTTTTCCCCAGCAGAATCTGCAACATGATATGTATCATTCTGGGTTTCACCAACCCTGTGGACAATATAATGGCCAGTACTCGCAGTCGCAGTACCAGCCAGATCCACAGATTGAATATTTTGGTCAACAATGGACCCCGCAGGATTTTCAAAGTCAGCAGATAGTCTCAAACTCACATCCATCATATAACTTTCATACTCAGCCGGACTACATTCAAGAGTTGGCACCTCAGCTTCCTTTAGCTGAACCGCCATAGTCTGCTACCAAACCTAGTCTAGAAGAACTCCTCTCGCAATACATCATCCAATAATAGCACTCCATGGAGAGCTTGGAACATCGTCTAGGTGAGTTAAAATCTGAGAGAGAGGAAGTCAACTTCACTAGCCAACCTATGGCTTATTTAGAGGAGAATACCCTGGCCACAGTCAATAATGAGGAGTCGCACAGCTGGACCCAGTACCAGACTTTACAAAAGGAACTTGAGGTTGCTACAAATAAAGGATCGGACTACAATATTGATAAGCCAGAGTCTTCATCTTCGGTGTCCTTCAAAGCATCGACTTCTGAACTTAGCTTAGAGGAATCATCTACCTCTGTTATTTCTATCTGGGACTCTGAAGAAGTTATTCATAACATTGAGTTGTGTCTTGACTATAGGATCCCAATTGGCCTAGACTTACCCATCCCCACCAGCCTTGGATTGTGCAACAATCGTGATGAACCCATGTTTCCATCTATGGTGCCCTTATAGGCAGCTACTTCTGCACCGAGCACAGAGATACCCATATCCATCTCTATCTCTGATGATTCTACATCAGCACCGGATGTAGATATTCCTACCATTGAGCAATATCTAGAAAATGGGATTCCAACTGCCCAGGACCTACCGTTCCCACCGAGGATAAACACATTGAGTGTAGGGATTGGAACATCCCTCTCACATTAGGAAACCTCAAGGAAAATGTCTACAGTTTTGACCCACCACCATACGTTGATGTTGTCAATAAATAGTGTGCCGTAGATAATCTAATTTAGGACTCTCCCGAGGAAAAACTCTCCCAGTGTAGAGAACACTTTGCTCCTGACTTCATCTCGGAGTCAGACAATTATGCTATTACTGATCTGCAGGAGTCTGCTCCATTCAGATACATTCCCACTAAACTCAATGAGTTTGCGGCTCTGCTAACCATGGCCAGAGAACCCACTACTGCTCTCATTTCAGTCTTTACTGAGAAGCTTCGATCCCTCCCAGCTGAACTACATGTTTTTGTAGATTTACAAAGAGAACTTACTATCCTTCTCTCAGTTTACACTGAGAAAGACCTGTTTTATACAAGTATACCTAGACAAGGGATAGGATAACAGTCTCTGTTCTACCTTAGAAGACTGCAGATTCACTCAGTCTCCATGAGTTTTAACCTAGTTGGGGGTACTTGATATACCCCCGTCATGTCTGGCTGAAGACATAAAACTTAGCGCTTTCGGAAAGGCAATTCTGATATTCCTAGAGTACATGAGTCTCTATATTTGTTATTACTGTGATATCTCTGGACATACAGGTACATTTATTCTTCAGATCATCAAGTACCACACACTGTCGAGTTTATGCCAACTTGGTAATATCCTCCTTAAACCTTTGCATCATCATTACCAATTTTTCATCATCTTTTGTCTCGATCATGAGCACCGAGGACGGTGCTATATTTTGGTTAGGAGTGGGTTTTTACCAAAACTCATGTTTTCATTTTGATAAAAAAAAAAGAGAGAAACCTTGTGTTTTTGGGTGTGATTTCATATGATTTTCAAAAATGCCCTGACTTGATGAGTAAAAAGTTTCCGTAAAGTCTATTTATTGAAAAGGATGCCTATTTTGAAAAATTACTTATCAGCTCTTCATTCAGTTTGAAAGCAAACATTACTACAATGGATTGAAAACTCTTTGAAAACTCAAGTTTTGCAAAAATGTTCACATATCAATGTCTGAATTATCTGATGTTTAGATTGTTTAGAGATCTAAGGAGAACAATTGTGAAGACCTAACCCAGTGAGCTTTTGAGCTTTTCATTATTTCTGAGGGTTATAAAATTATTCTGAATCACAAGATGACTCATAATTCTTCTAGTCCCCTAATATTTCCATTGAGTAGTCTCATTAACCTTTGTTTTGGTCATGGAACTCAGAACGACATCAAATTCAGATTATTACATAAAGAAACTTCTCTATATCCATTCGAGACATCGAAGATGAAAGTACAAACCCTAGAAAATGATATAGGCCATCTTTTTAGCCAATCAGACTTTTTAGCTTCCTTAACATCTATACCGTTAGAAACTATTTTTGAGTCTGTTGATGAAAACCTTTTCTTGTTAACACATCAACCAAAAACCCAATCCCCAAAAAGAGTTCAATACGATAACCTACTTCTGAGAGAGATCAAAGAATATTTGGTATGATCATGAAAAGATAGAAACCAAGAAAGAAAAAAAATAATAAAACAAAACAAATGGTTCGAGTTGAAAAGAAACATGATCAGAAAGAAAGAAGGAAAAGTTGAAGAATAGCCAAAAAGACAAAAATTGGAAAAAAAAAGAGAAGAAAAGTCAAGGAAATATTATCCCTGGGAAAAGTTGCAAAGAAAAGTGAGATACCCTCTCAGAATTTTTGAATAGCAGAATATCCTTCTTTTCTGAACCTATCCTAAGCCTCAATACAACCTATGCAAGTCCTATTTGATTCTAGATTTGTACCATCCTCAAGTGTGGAGAATGGAGAAAAGAGAAATTATAGAGTTTGATCCGACGTTCTTAAGTGATATGACATTCCAATCATGAGATCTTCTTGAATCTTCTTATACCCTCCATTCAAAAAATATATATATGAGATGTTTGTCAATTTTTATATTCATCTCCTCACATATAATTTGAGAGAAAAGTATAAAATCATTTCTGAGTGATTTACTTTTGAGTAGTATACAAGTGAGGATTAAGGTCGAGGCCTAGAGTCTCTAAAAAGATCCAGATATATCTACTGCCAGATAAGGATGATGTTGAACACACACATTGAGTCTGAGTAATCTTTTGTTTGAAGGTCCATTTGTAGAAGTGTTGCATTTTGTTGATTAGTTCTAATTTGTGAATGATTTCTTGCATCCTTAAAATAATCTGACAAAATGAAGTTTTTTCTGAGTAATGCAAGTAAGTTTTCTAGCATGTTATGCCTAGCCCTCTTTCGCTCACTTATTTCGCAATAATTGCCAAGGATTGACAATATGCTAGTTGGGGGTTGTGATATTCGCTCAAAAGTGCTTATTTTAAGCCATTATCCTTATAGCGATGTCACATTCTCCTACGTAAAACTTGTCTTTTTGTCAACTTTTTCATATAAGAGTTTCTTCCATTGCGTAGTACGCATTCTTTAGACAAAAATTGACTATTTGCATAAAATATAAGTATTTCGGAGACCCTATCGGTGTGTGTGTTCAACATCATCCAGATATTTCGGTCTCCTGCAAAAATTGACTATTTGCATGAAATATACGCATTTTAGTTGAATCTCATTACGCGCTTTTTTACTTGTAGGAGACCCTATCAGGCGATTCTCGAGGACTGGCGGGCCCACGATCAACCACAGAAGACTTCTATTAAAGCTTAAAGAGCCAACAGGCTAGGATAAAAAGATAGAAGACATATACGGGCAAAGCTAGAGGATCGTAGAGTCGGAACAAGGACTAAGAGAGAGAATAGCTAGAGACTAAGAGAAGGACTTAGGTGTTAAAGGCCACACCAATTGACATCAAAGGATAAGTTTGACTTATTGGTGGAGCAAACGTGAGAGAATAAAGAAGACCAGGGTTCAAGACCCTCTAATGCTTTTATTTTTATATTTTTCTCTCACCTCTCTCCTATTTCTCTCTTTATCTATTTATCTTGGCCCATGACATAGGCCCATGACCTAAGCCCATGACCCATGACCCATGACCCATGCCCATACCCATGACCCATGCCCATACCCATACCCATGACCCATGATCCATGCCCATTACCCATGCTCATGCCCATTTGCAACAACAAGAGAGAATTGGTCTCACTTGACCAATTCTTCTCTCCCCCATATCTCTCTATCCTAGTCACTCTCTCTCTCATCTAACTAACCCATTCCCAACCGTTGGATCTCTCTAGATCTAACGGTCATCATTTTTACAACAAGCAAAAAAAAAAAAAAAAAAAAGTCTATAAGAGATCTACGATCTCTCCTTCTTGGGTTGGTTCCCTCCCCCTCTCTTCCTCTCTTTCTTCTTTCTTTCTCTTTTTCTTCACCCTTCTTCTCCGGCGAGCAACTCCGGCGAGCTCACCATTAATGCCTCCACCTCGAGGTGCAAAATATCAAACATTAACGTCTCCTTGCTGCCCATTCCATCCGCCACAATCAAAGGCTACAATCCTCAATTTTATTGAGGTCGATCCAATTGAAGTTGCACCATCTACCTTTTCAATGGTAAGCTTTTCTCTAATTCATCTCTTTAATCTTCCTATCTTCTTTCTCTCTTCTTTCCCTCTCTACCTTTACATGCTTTCTAGGATAATATTTTAATGGCTTTCTAGATTAATTTGGTTTAGTGTTATTTCCATTGTAAAGCATTTGAACAAGCATTGTAAGCATTTATTTTTAGTTTAATGAATAAGTTTTAAATTCAAGTTTAAGTTGTTTTCATTTATTGTGTTTTTCATTCTCATTTCTCTTATGTTTTTTTTCATTCTAATATTTCTAACAACAATCTCAAGCATATTTTAAATCAACCTCCACCATTCTCACCCTTCTATTTATTTCGAGCATTTTTTTATTATTCCTGTTTCTTATTGTGCTAACTAATCCCGAGTGCGGACAATATCTGACACGAGCCACTGTGCAAGTCTGCTTATTTGCAGATTAAGTGAACCAATTCAGAGAAATTACAAATATTATTGATATCTAGGGTTTCCGTAACCAACGACGCGGAAAAATCTAAATTTCACTTATGCACCACACATCATCTCGACAAAGGAGAGAAAGGCGAAGAGATTTCAGGGGGGCCTCAAGTCTGAAATTAGGAGGATGATTGCGGGTCAGTTGATTCATGTGTATGCCACTACCGTAGAGATGGCATTGGCACTGGAGAAGGCTACCAGCGATTTCCTGAAGGATCGTACAGATCCTAAGGGAAAGGGTCGAGTTGCACTTACTGCTCTCCAGAGATATTCGGATTCGGCTAAGAAGCCGAAGTTATCTGTTCCTACCATTGTTGCACACCCGATCAACTCCGCCCCTCCTAATCAGATTGTGTGAGCAGATAGGCGTTGTTACAACTGCAATGGTGTAGGACACTTACAGAGGCACTGCCCTCGTGCACCATATCAGAAGCCTACGGGCAATACTTAGAGGTCGAATATACCAGGGTGAGTCTTTGCAATTACACAGCAGGATGCGAGTGCATCCAAGAATATGGTAGAAGGTACTCTTCTGATCTCACACTTGTATGCTAAAGTGTTGATTGATTCGGGTTCTACCCATTCTTTTGTATCTATTACGTTTGCATATGCTTTAGGCTTTGAATTTGAGTCATTAGATTTTATGCTTACTGTATCTACACCTCTAGGAGGGAATTGTATTGTAGATCTAATGTATAAGAATTGTTTGATTCGGATAGGGGATCATGATTTGACTGCTGACTTGATCCTATTAGAGATGACGGATTTTGACATTATTCTCGGGATGGACTGGCTGTCAGCACATCACGCGATAGTAGATTGTTATTCGAAGAGGGTGACGTTCTAGATACCAAGACAGTCTCCTTTTCAGTTTGTGGGTGCAAAATTATCACCCCATGCATCAGTAGTATCGGCCTTACGTGTTTATAAGAAAGGTCGGACCGATTCTACTAGTTTCCTTGCCTTTCTAGAGGGGGAAGAGAGCAAGAGGGTACAAATAGAGCAGATTCCTGTAGTTAGTGAGTTCATGGATATCTTTCCAGAGGAACTACCAGGATTGCCTCCAAAGAGAGAAGTTGAGTTTTCCATTGAGCTTATGCTAGGGACTTCACCTATTTCTAAGGCGCCATACAGAATGGCACCTGCAGAGCTCAAGGAACTGAAGGTTCAGGTGGAAGACTTAGGAACTAAGGGCTTCATTAGACCAAGTGTCTCCCCTTGGGGCACTCCTGTCCTGTTCGTGAAGAAAAAAGACGGTTCCCTGAGGATGTGCATCGACTACGGACAAATCAACAAGGTCACGGTGAAGAATAAATACCCTTTGCCACGGATTGATGATTTGTTTGACCAGTTGAGGGGAGCCCATTACTTTTTGAAGATAGACTTGAGGTATGGGTATCATCAGCTCAGAATGAAAGATTATGATATCTCGAAGACAGCATTTCAGACACGGTATGGCCATTCTAGTCATGCCATTTAGATTGACGAATGCTCCAGCTGCATTCATGGATATGATGAACCGAATCTTCCGATTGTACCTCAATCAGTTCATCATCGTCTTTATTGATGATATCCTGATCTACTCACGGACTCAAGAAGAGCACGAGCAGCATTTGCAACTAGCCCTACAGACGTTGAGAGATCATCGACTCTATGCCAAGTTCAGTAAATGTGAATTCTGGCAAGAGGATGTAAAGTTCTTGGGTCATGTTATTTCCGGGGAGGGAATCTCAATTGATCCGTTGAAGGTTGAAGCAGTGTTGAACTGGGAGCCGCCGAGCAGTGTTACTGAAATTCGGAGTTTCTTGGGTTTGGCGGGCTACTATCGGAGGTTCATTGATGGATTCTCCAGCATTACTACCCCGTTGACACGTCTCACACGGAAGGGTGTAAAGTTCGAGTGGGACGAGAAGTGTTCTTCTGCCTTTGAAGAGCTGAAGACTCGTCTAACTACTTCACCTGTTCTGACAATTCCGTCTGATGAGGAAGTCTTTGTCATTTACAGTGATGCATCATTAAAGGGACTAGGTTGTGTCTTGATGCAGAATGGGAAGGTGATCTGAAAGTAGGATTTTCCCGCGTCGTTGGTTACGGAAACCCTAGAATCAACAAGATTTGTAATTTGATCCGATTATCCTGCAAAATTGACAGATTTGTATAGGGATTCGTGTTGGATGTCGATCCGCACTCGGGGTTAGTTCGCGCGATTCATGAACATGAAATGACGGATTTATTTTAGAAATTGTGGTGGTATGAGAATGGTGAAGCGATTTAAAACATGCTTAGTGGTTTTTAGAGAGAGAAATTGCCACAAGCAATTAGAACAAAAATAAGACTAAAACGCAATAATGCAAACTCAACTAAACTTTATTCAATCAAAATGTTTACAAACTTTCTTTGCAAAAATCACTACAAATAATGACTATAAAGAGATGTAGAGAGAGAAACAAAAGATGAAGGGATTAGGTATAGAAAGAAAATCTAGAGAGATAGAAATTAAGAGAAAAAAAAAAGTCAAGAGAGAGAAAATAGAGAGAAGATGAGGGAAGAAGTTACTCCCTTAGGGAACTTTACCCCAAGTGATCGGCGATGAACGAAGGTAGAGCTTCAAGTTAGCCGGGTTGGAAGAGACTATCACCTGCAGTGTTGTGATTGGAAGGCAGCACCATGGGATGCTTGACGAGCATGAGGGCAGCAATGGTGGTCGGCCTGCAAATGGAAGTCTGGCCGAAGTTTCAGATGGAGGCGCTAGGAGGATGTTGATTTGTCCTGAGGTGCAGGCTGGGGAAGACGATCTGCAAGTGTGTTGCAGACCGTGTTGCAGACCGTGTTCTTGAAAGGAGATTGCCGGCGTTAGGGAGGAGCTCTCCGATGATCCAAGAGGTGTTTGAGTTGCAGGCAGAGCTGTTGCTTGCAGGAACAGTGGTGATGTTGGCCGGTCTGATTAGAGCCCGAACTAGGTGAAGAGGAGCAGTCCACGTGGCTGGTGGTGCTTGTGGAGAAATAACCCCGATGAAGGACGCTGATTGTTGGTGCGTGGTGACGTGGAGAAGTTGCAGGCGGCAACCGCAGGCTGCTCCGGCGTCAATGGTGGTCGCCGGAGGAGATGGTGTGGTGCTGGGCGGTGCAGATGAAGAAGACACAGGCGAAGGGTGAACCAGCAACGAAGAGGGGGCGAGGTTGCTGGTTCAGGCGGAGCTTCTTGGTGGTGGAGATGGTTGCTGCCCGCGGCAGCAAGCTGTGCTACGCACAGGTGGAGGAGGGAGCAACAGAGGAACCTTCGGGTATTGAAGGAAGGAGATGGTGGTGAAGGAAGAGGTGACCGGAGTTGCAGGCTGCAACTCCGGTAATCAAAACTTGAATAATAAAAAAAATGGTGCTGCTCGTGGCAGCAAGATTTGCTGCGCACAGGCGGAGGGTGGAGAGTTTCAGATGAAGGAGAAAGAGAAGGGGATGACAGAAGGAGAAGAGAAGAAGGAGGTGGCCAGAGTTCTGCAACTCCGGCCGGAATGAGGAAGAAGAAGAAGAAGAAGAAGAAGAAGAAGCAGGAGGAAGGGAAAACGTGGGAGAAGATTCGGGGGAAGGAGAGGAGGAGATTGGAAGGGGATTAGGGTTCGAACGAACCCTCCCTTCTCCCCTTTTAAAGCTTCTCTATTTCCTTTAATGGAAATAGGAGGTTTTTTGAAAATAAAAAAATAAAAAAAAATATATATATATATATATATATTTTTTTTTAAGTAAAAACCTACTTTTCCATGGGGAATCTCCCCAATTAGTGGACCCCCCATTTAATTAAAATTATTTTGAAATTCGCGGGGTCCACTAACTGGTCGGACAGCGGGTCGATGAAGATGGGCCCGGCTACTGGCCCATATGGATTGATGATGTCCATCGTCTCACAAGATGATGTGACAGACAGTCTGATGGCGATCGGATGGATGGTGACTTGATTGGGACCCAGATTGGTAAATCGACGGATCTAGAGAGATCCAACGGTCCGATTGAAGATCCAACGGTCCGATTGAAGATCCAACGGTCCGATTGAAGATCCAATGGTCAGAAAGCTAAGGGAGATGAGATAGAGCCGATGGGTAGGAGTTCTAGGGTTAGATCAGTAGATTCAAGGATCGAGAGATGAAGAGAGAGAGAGAATAAGAAGAGATGAGAGAAAAAGTATCAAAAAAATGGAAAAAAGCACTGGCGGAGGGTCTGGAACCCTGGTCTTCACTGTGACCAACCTCACGCTTCTCCAGTAGAGTCGACTATCATTCTTTGCTGACTCATGTGGCTTTAAACGCTTTGGTCCATCTCTTGGTCATTGGCTCTCCTGCTCTCTTCGTTCTTTGGGCCGGCTTTTTGGTCCTCATAGTTGGCCCATATCTTTTAGTCATAGCATGTGGGCTCTTTAAGCTTTGATAATGGGCTTTCCTGATCGATGTGGGCTCGCAAGTCTCGAGAATTATCCCATCAGGGTTTCCTGCGACAGAAGAAGCGCGTAATGAGACTCTATCAGAATGACTACATGTCTAGACTTTCGAAAATGTGTTTAATGCATGCAAATATACCATTTCGTCCAAAAAAGTGTGTTCTACGCAATACAAGAGACTCTTACGTAGAAAAGTAGGTAAATAGAGTATTTTACGTAGGAGAATGCAATAACGCTAAAAGGATAATTGCTTAAAATAAGCACTTTTGAGCGAATATCATGATCGCTTATGCTTCGAGACAATTGAAGATTCATGAGCAAAATTACCCTACCCACGACCTTGAGCTTGCAGCAGTTGTCTTTGCGCTCAAGATTTGGCGTCATTACCTCTACGGCGAGAAGTTTGAACTTTACTCTGATCACAAGAGCTTGAAATACATTTTCACTCAGAGGGAGCTGAATATAAGGCAGAGACGATGGATGGAGTTCCTGAAGGACTATGACTTCACTCTCCAGTACCACCCAGGCAAGGCCAATGTCGTGGCAGATGCACTGAGCTAAAAATAGAATGGAACTATATTTTACCTTTTGGGCCAAGAGGTAGAATGGCCGGATGCTGAGGGGGACCGTGAACCTCAGATTTTGACATAGTACCCCAAGATCCTTGTCTGACACTTGGTGGTCGAACCCTCTTTGGTTAGAAGGATTATAGAGGTACAGCATGAGAAGGGAGGGTCTGATGCTATCCGCCATACTATCTCGAAGGAAGAGTGGATTTTGCACTCAGATGGCAGTCTAAAGTACCGTGAGAGATTGTGGGTACCTGAATACAATGATGACTTGAAACAGGAGATTCTCGATGAGACTTACTATACTCGTTACACAATACATCCAGGCAGCTCTAAGATGTACCAAGACTTACATAGGCAGTTTTAGTGGAATAACGTGAAGAGGGAGATTGCTCAATATGTGTCGAGATGCCTAACATGTCAACAGATCAAGAGTGGAAGTGGGATAATGTGTCAATGGATTTTGTGATGGGTCTACCTAAGACTCGTCAGAACCATGACTCCATTTGGGTAATCGTGGATAGATTGACGAAGTCTGCTCATTTCTTGGCTGTCAGAGCCACTCACAGTGTCGATGATCTGAGCAGATTGTACGTCAAATAGATTGTCAAACTACACGGTATCCCAATCTTCATTGTGTCTGATAGAGATCCGAAGTTCACCTCGAAGTTCTGGAAGAGTTTTCAGAGTGCCTTCGGGACAAAGTTGAATTTTAGTTCAGCTTTTCACCCTCAAACAGACGGACAGACAGAGTGAGTGAATCAAATCTTGGAAGATTTACTCAGAGCTTGTATAATGGACTTTAAGGGCAGTTGGGAGGATCACTTGCCGCTTGTGGAGTTTGCATACAATAATAGCCATCAGTCGAGCATCGGCATGGCACCCTATGAGGCTCTGTACGGAAGGCCTTGTAGATCTCCAGTGTGCTGGGCAGAGGTTGGAGAGAGAAGCTTGCTTGGTCCTGAGGTGGTACAGGAGACCACTGAGAAGATCGGGATCATTCGAGAACGTCTCCTTGCGGTGCAGAGTCGGCAGAAGTCTTATGCTAATCTGCATCGCCGTAAGCTTGAGTTCTCCATCGGCAACCATGTCTTCTTGAAGGTATCGCCAATCAGAGGAGTGATGAGGTTCGGCAAGAAAGGGAAGCTAGCACCGAGGTTCATTGGACCTTTCTTAGTCCTTGATAGGATTGGTGAGGTTGCCTATCGCTTAGCTTTGCCTACTCAGTTGGCCGGAGTTCACGACGTCTTCCATGTCTCGATGCTTCACAAGTATGAGCCAGATCCATCTCACGTGCTTGATTGGAAGTCTTTAGAGCTCTGAAAGGATGTTTCATATGTTGAACAACCTGTCTGTATCCTTGCCACGAAAGAACAAGTGTTGCGCACTAAAGTGATCCCATCAGTGAAGATGTTGTGGCAACACCACAACATTGAGGATGCCTCTTGGGAATTGGAGGCTGACATCAGAGAAAAGTATCCACATTTGTTCTCGGATTAGGCATGTCTAATTTCGAGGACGAAATTCCTTATAAGGAGGGTGGGATGTAATGACCCTATTTCTAGCAATATTATAGTAGACTTTTTATAATACTTTGAACATTATATGTATGCCTTTTTAAAGGTCTCAACAATAGCTTTTTATCGGTATCAAGTTTGTCCAAATTGGACGTGCGAGTCAAACCAAACCTTTAAGGGTTTGGTCTCCTCTCTTATAACAAGGGAAGGCCTCTTCCCACAACCGTTGTGGAAAGAGGAAAACGTGGGAGAGTGAGGAGATAGGTGAGAAGTAGTCAAGGTTGACCACTTCTATCATTGGCCTATTGTGGTGAGGTGGCAGCTAGAGAGGATGGGTGAAGTGGGGATTGCTTGAATGCTGGCCATTGGATGCAATGCACTTACTTGCCATGTGTCACGCCCCGAATCCGGATAGCCAGATACGACCCAAAAATCCGTGGATCGACCCGTACCCAAACCCAGAGGTGATCCATGAATGTCCCCTAGTGGTCCAATTAGGTCAATTAGACTACTAAGGTTCATTCGAAAACCCACTAAGTAAAAAATAAAACATCTAGATGTAGAAAACACATAATTCAAATAATTCAATCAATCAACTAAATGTGGAGAGATGGAAGTGAGAACATGCTCTCAATCAAAGGCTTACATGCCCGTGAAAATAAATAAATAATGTTATAAAATAATTAAATACAACTTTCTAAAGTGTGGGATCGACTCCCAAATCCTCGCCGATCTCCTCGAATGCACCGGAGTCTTTCGTCTCAAAATCATCTCACGTACCCGGCTCCTCAAAATCTGAAAATGGTATAGGTGTAACACTGTGAGCCGAGGCCCAGTAATACAACAGTGTGCATGGTATAATATCTGATATTCGCTCAAAAGTGCTTATTTTAAGCAATTATCCTTTTAGCATTATTGCACTCTCCTACGTTAAAATGCTCTATTTATCTACTTTTCTACGTAAGAGTCTCTTTTGTTGCGTAGAACACACTTTTCTGGACGAAATGGTATATTTGCATGCATTAAACACATTTTCAGAAGTCTAGACATGAAGTCATTCTGATAGAGTCTCATTACGCGTTTCTTCTGTCGCAGGAAACCCCGATGGGACAATTCTCGAGACTTGCGAGCCCACATCGATCAGGAAAGCCCATTATCAAAGCTTAAAGAGCCCACATGCTATGACTAGAAGATATGGGCTAAATATGGGCTGAATAAGAGGACCAAAAAGCCGGCCCAAAGAACGAAGAGAGTAGGAGAGCCAATGATCAAAAGACGGACCAAAGCGTTTAAAGCCACATGAGTCAGCAAGGAATGATAGTCTACTCTACTAGAGAAGCGTGAGGATGGTCACAGTGAAGACCAGGGTTCCAGACCCTCTGCCAATACTTTTATCTCTATTTTTTGATACTTTTTCTCTCATCTCTCCTTATTCTCTCTCTCTCTTCATCTCTCAGTCCTCGAATCTACTGACTTAACCCCAAAACTCCTGCCCATCGACTTTATCTCATCTCCCTTAGCTTTCTGACCGTTGGATCTTCAATCGGATCGTTGGATCTCTCTAGATCCGTCGATCTACCAATCTGGGTCCCAATCAAGTCACCATCCATCCGATCGCCATCAGATTGTCTGTCACATCATCTTGTGAGACGATGGACATCATCATTCCATGTGGGCCAGTAGCCGGGCCCATCATCATCGACCCGCTGTCCGACCAGTTAATGGACCCCATGAATTTTCAAATAATTTTAATTAAATTATTAAAAAATGAGGGGCCCACTAAATGGGGACATTCCCCAAAGAAAAGTAGACTTTTACTTAAAAAAAAAAAAATATATATATATATATATTTTTTTTTTTATTTCAAAAATACCCTATTTCCATTAAAGGAAATAGGGAGCTTTATAAGAGGAAGGAGAAGGGTTCGTTTGAACCCTAATCCCTCTCCCCTCTCCTCCTCTCCTTCCCCCTATCCTTTCCCATCTTCCCTGCCACTTCTTTCTCCTCTTCTTCTTCCACCTTCTTCTTCATCTTCTTCTTTCATCCTTCGTCGGAGTTGTAGGTTTGCAACTCCGGCCGTTTTTCTTCTTCTTCTTCTTCCTCGCTTGCCGTTTCAGGCGTTTCCACCACGGCTGGCTGCCTGCAACACCATCACCATCGGAAGATAACCTGTTGCCTCCATTCTCACCGCCTTCTTCTTCTTCTTGGTCTTCTCCCACCAGAGTTGCAGGCCTGCAACTCCGGCCGCTAGCTGCTGCTGCTTACTGCCAGAAAACAGCACCACCTGCTGCCCCATCCCCTGCGCTGCCACCTCCGTTTACAACCACCAAACGCCCTTGCTCCTCCTCTACCGCCCAGCACTTCATCCACGCTCAAGCGACCTCCATTGACGCTGGCTCAACCAGCGCCTCCACCACCGCCATCAAACCCTCTCTCTACCTCCTTCTCTCCCTTCTAGCAATCCTTCTTGCTGGTTTACTAGTCGAACCAGCAAGAAAAACTTGCTGCCAAGCCGTTGCACACCAACGGTTCTCTCCACCACGTGTCCATCCACGCTCAAGCGTCACCATCTTCTCCACCCATAGCCACTACTCCACCACCTTCTCCAGATCTCCACGGTGGCTGTTCTTCCAACAGCCACCACGCATCCGTCTCTGCAACTCTCCCCTCTCTTATCCACCGTCCATCCACTTTCTCTTAACAAAAAAAAAAAAAAAAATATATAAAAAAAGAAGAAGAGAAGAAAAGGATGAGGAAGAGGAAGCCGGAGGTGCTCTCCTTAGGGCGGTTTGCTCCGCCTCCTTCAGCCACCACCACCGTCTGCAACTTGTTGTAGATGGTCTACCCCCTGCCTCGCTGAGCCATCCACAGTTCACCATACTCTTCTCTTGGACGGCATCTCCTTGATATTCGCTCAAAAGTGCTTATTTTAAGCAATTATCCTGTTAGCGTTATCGCACTCTCCTACGTAAAACTGCTCTAATTATCCACTTTTCTACGTAAGAGTCTATCTCATTGCGTAAAACACACTTTTCTGGACGAAATGGTATATTTGCATGCATTAAACACATTTTTAGAAGTTTAGATATTAAGCCGTTCTGATTAAGTCTCATTACGCGCTTCTTCTGTCGCAGGAAACCCTGATTGGATGATTCTCGAGACTTGTGGGCCCACATGGATCATGAAAGCCCATTATCAAAGCTTAAAGAGTCCATAGGCTATGTCTAGAAGATATGAGCCTATTACAGGCTGAACAAGGGGATCGAAGAGTCGGCCCAAAGAACGAAGAGAGCAGGAGAGCCAATGACCAAGAGACGGACCAAAGCGTTTAAAGCCACATGAGTCAGCAAAGAATGATAGTCGACTCTACTGGAGAAGCGTGAGGATGGTCACAGTGAAGACCAGGGTTCCAGACCCTCCGCCAGTGCTTTTTTCCATTTTTTTTGATACTTTTTCTCTCATCTCTCTTTATTCTCTCTCTCTCTTCATCTCTCGGTCCTCGAATCTACTGACCTAACCCCAGAACTCCTGCCCATCAGCTCTATCTCATCTCCCTTAGCTTTCTGACCGTTGGATCTTCCATCTGACCGTTGGATCTCTCTAAATCCATCGATCTACTAATCTGGGTCCCAATCAAGTCACCATCCATCCGATCGCCATCAGACTGTCTGTCACATCATCTTGTGAGACGATGGACATCATCAATCCATGTGGGCCAGTAGCGGGCCCATCATCATCGACCCACTGTCCGACCAGTTAGTGGACCCCGTGAATTTCCAAATAATTCTAATTAAATTTTAAAAAATGGGGGGTCCACTAAATGGGGAGATTCCTCATAGAAAAGTAGCATTTTACTTAAAAAAAAAAAAAAAAAAAAAATATTTTTCTTATTTTTGTTTTTTCAAAAATCCCCTATTTCCATTAAAGGAAATAGGGAAGCTTTATAAAGGGGGAAGGAGGGGGACAAACCCTAATTTTCCTTCACCCCTCTCCTCCTCTCCTCCCCCCTTTCCTTCTCCCCCTTCCATGGCCGGAGCACCACCACACCGCATGAACCCACCATCGTCTTCTTCGTTTTTTCCATCTTTGACCGGAGTTGCAGGTCTGCAACTCCGGCCAACTCCGGCCGTCAGCGCCCCCCTCCGCCTGCTCCTCTGCCATCTCCAACAGGGTAGCCCCGTAACACCACCAGCCACCATTTTCTCTCGTCCCAAGCGCCTCCACCCCTGCTGCTGTTGCTGCCTCGTCCCACGTTTTTTCCAGCCACCGTCTCCACCTCCGCCTGAACCAGCACGCTCCATCTCTGCAACTTGCTCCGGCTTCGTCTCCGCCTGCACCTGTGAACTCGGCTCCGCCCCCTTCCATGTGAACAGCAACGTTTCCCACAGCCTGCATCTCTTCCAAACTCCACCGTCTTCATCTTTGCAAGCTTCCCATGGTGCTCCGCCTCCACCAATCGCTGCCATCCTCTCCATCTTCCACACCCCAACAGTCTGGAAGCCATTACCGGAGTTGCTGGTCTGCAACTCCGGGCGGCTTATCCTTCACCCAGCCGTCACTCACCTAGAGAAGAAAAAGAAAAAATAAATAAAAAAAAAAGAAAGGGAGAAGAAGAGGAGATGAGAGAAGAGGAAGATGGAGGTTTCTCTTACCTCCATCCTTTGCTTGTTGCGTGTTTTTCCTTGCACGATCTCCTCCTTCACGCAGCCAGCAACACCGTCCAATCTCCAGCAGGTAAGAGATCTTCTTGATCTCCAATGTTGACTGCAACTTGGGTTGAGGCGATCTCCATTAACACCGGCGTAACCCGCTGTTCCACCGTTGCACCATCCTAATCATCCTCCTTGGGCCTGATCCAACGCTGGGATGATTTTTGCTCATAACTCTACAAAGAAAATCCTTGCTCTCCCACCGTCAACATCCCTGTGGTCTCCTGGAACGTGGGTTTCCTTCCAAGAACTTCAAGGACCAGTTTGTCCTTCCTCCAATCACGTGTTTGCTTCCTTGGGTGGGTTCGTACCATCACGAACAACACCTCACCGTGCTGCCCAGTGCACCAGCCAGCCTCCCCCGATTTGTTGCTACCCTCTCACAAGGCTCTCAACCTTATACGATTGCCATCACGGCCTTCAAACATGGCCGAAATTCTTTATCACATGGTCAGCCCACTTTGCGATCCATCTCTAGTCCATTTCCAATCTCATGGCCAAATATCCGAGGTAAGATTCAAGGTAAAACTCTTTTTCCCTTACTTTCTCTCTCTAGAGTTTGGGAATCCACTCTCTCTAGCAACACTCCCCAGGCTGATCGCCTTTTTGCACCACTGACTCCGTTCGGTGAATGCAAGAGGGTGAGTTTTTCTCTCACCTCTACCTTGTCGGCCGGTAAACGACCGAGGTGTGAAAATTCTCTCTCTACCTTCTTCCTTTCTCTCTCTAAATTCTCTTTTTACATGCTTTCTTACATGCTTTCTAGAATAGATTTATCGCTTTATTTATTTCTGTCATTTATTTCATGTAAGCAACAGTTTAATTAATGCAATTTGAGTTTGATGATTTTAGTCTTCTCTGGATCTCTTGGATGTGTTTTTAATCTCGACTCGCCATTCTCATCTTTCCACATTTCTCTTGTATATTATCTGTCATTTTATGTTCTTATTCGCGCTAATCCGACTAATCCCGAGTGCGGATCGACATCCGACACGAATCCCTATACAAATCTATCAATTTTACAGGATAATCGGATAATATTACAAATTGTGTTGAAGTTAGGGTTTCCGTAACCAACGACGCGGAAAAACCCTACTTTCACTCCTTCCTCCATTATTGGCCAAACCAGCAACTTCTTCATGGGCATCTTCTTCACCACTTTGGCCATTCATGGTCAAACTTCAATGCCAACATGGCCGAACTCTTCGGGCCGATCCGAGTAAGTCCAAGGTGAATCCTCTATTCTCTCTCTAGATAGGTTTCTCTCTCTACATATTTCTCTCTAGATCTCTTTTTCTCTCTTTAGAGATCTCTCTCTAACTTTCTCTCTCTACTTCATTTTCTCTATCTAACTCTCTCTAGAATTTTCTTCCTTAAAATTACTTTTTAGTTTATCTTATTTTATGTTATTTTCGATTCAAGCATTGTAATAAACATTTTGATCACTGAATGATGAAGTTTGTTTTTATTTATTATTTCTTGTGATGGTCCATCAATTTTTGTTCTTATTCGCGCTAATCCGACTAATCCCGAGTGCGGATCGACATCCGACACGAATCCCTATACAAAAGTCACATTTTTGCAGGATTGAAATCTCGGATAATTACAAATTGTGTTGAAGTTAGAGTTTCCGATTCGACGATACGGAAAAATCCTACTTTCAATATCATATGAGTTTTTAACCAAGATATGCATCTCAATCATATAATAATGATGACATGAATATGAGGGTGAATGCAAGTAAGTACGGGATGCAAATGCAACTAGTACCCATAACCACATAGGGTCTCCATCTCCTTCCCGCACTAGGAACGGTCTCATCGACCCATCTGCAGGATATAATAACGTCTGGGGCCTTTCACCCTAGGGTACCGAACCCTGATTAATTGATAAAACCAATATAAACGTATATAATATACTTCAACCCTGTTCCCTTATGCACCCCTTATATGAAATGACGTGATGATCATAGTATGGCAACAAGATGGTACTGGAGTTACATGGCATAAGGACGCATATATTTAACATTTAAATAAGAATATAAAATAAACACATGATCATAAAAAATAATGATATGGGAATGAATTATGGTTAACCATGAATACCATGTAACAATCACCGAATGTCACGATCAACATGGATGAACAATATAAGTGGAAATCACGAGACAATCCAACACACCATTGCTGAACCCTATGAGGGATCCATGACATAAGGTCAAACCCTAAAGAGGGATCCAAGACACTTGGCCGAACCCTATGAGGGATCCAAGACACATGGGTGGGATCCCCATGCATACAAGTATAGGTCGAACCATCTAGGTATAATAGTCAATAAGACATGACCAAATATCACAATCAACATAGATGAATAATATAAGTAAAAATCGCAAGAGAATCCAACACGCCATAGCCAAACTCTATGAAGGATCCATGACACAAGGTCGAACCCTAAAAAAGGATCCAAGACACTTGGCCGAACCCTATAAGAGATCTAAGACACATGGGTGGGATCCCCATGCATACAAGTATAGGTCAAACCATCTAGATTTAATAGTCAATAAATCATGACCGAACCACTAAGGGTTTCCAAGGCCATTAATCGTCCAAAATCCAATAAATAAGTTTTTTATAGAAAACATATTTTTTTGTAAAAATCATAACTAAATAAATATAAATTAAAAAAATATAAACGTAATAGATTTAAAAACTAGATTCACAGAGGTTTTGAGAAAAAATAAATAGAAAAATATTCAGATTCAAAATATAGGTCAAAACTCTTAATTAATTGGGTCGTACAGAATCTGGGATTTTGGGTTTTATAAAAAAGTCCCATACATTTAAAAAAATCATAACTTAATCAGTACAAATCAGAAAAATATAAACTCAAAGGTTCTAGAAACTAAATTGATAGAGGTGTCTATGAAAAATAATTAGAAAAATATTTAAGTTAAAAATATAAATCGAAATCTCAAGTGAATTGGACCATGTAAAATCTAAAATTCTGGGTTTCAAAGAAAAGTCCAGTACGTTTGAAAAATCATAACTTAACCAATACAAATCAGAAAAATACAAACTCAAAGGTTCTAGAAATTAGATTGATAGAGGTATTTATGAAAAATAATTAGAAAAATATTTAGTTTAAAAATATAGATCGAAATCTTAAGTAAAGTGGACCGTGTAAAATCTAAAATTCTGGGTTATTTTGTAAAGTCTAACAACTTAGAAAAATCATAACTTAATCAATACACATCAAAAAAATACAAACGCAAATGTTCTAGAAACTAGATTATAGAAGTATTTAGAAAAAATAATTAAAAAAATATTTAAGTTAAAAATATAGATCAAAATTCTAAGTAAATTAGACCGTGTAAAATCTAGAATTTTGGGTTTTTTTGGTAAAGTCCAACAACTAAAAAAAATCATAACTTAATTAATACAAATCAAAAAAATACAAACTAAACGGTTTTGAAAAATAGATTTATAGAGTTATTTAGAAAAAATAATTATAAAAATATTTAAATTATAAGAATATAACAAAAATGATAAAGAACATAGTCATCCGTTATAGGTGTAAAAGAAACCATGGCCAAACCCATCATGGTGGCCCAAATAAAGATCAACCCAATAAGAATAAAGTAAATATTGTTGAAATTAATTTATAATGAGTATCAACCATTATCTAATGAAAGAAAAATAAAATCTTGAGGAAAAATAAGTATAGGATGGATCAAACACACTTACCTCAAGGTTTCTTGAATTTTAATGAAAATCAAAAGTTTCTTCAAATTTGAAAGTCGTTGGATCGTCGTCTCCTCTGGGTATGTTCTTCCATTCAGAGTCCCCATCAATTCTCCCTTCTTGCTCGAGTGCGATCAGTGCCCGGATGAAGGGTTAATGGAGTTGGGTTTGTGAAAGCTTCTAAAGCTTTAGGGTTTTCATAAATAGGTTTAGGGAAGGATTAGGGTTTCTATATTAGTGAAATTCGTAACTAGCAAAGGGATGACTTTTTCAACCCTCAAAAACTTATATTTTATACTATTAATGGGTTAGAAATGGGCCCAAGGCCCATATACATCAATAGGCTTCATTTAAGAATATTATTAAGCCCTAAAGGCCTCTAAATTGGCCATACGGGCCCACCCAACAATCATAACACAAATAATTATACATTAATTCAATCAACTATATTATATAATTTAAAAGTCTATACAATAAGATATTGACACATGTTACACACACAAATCATAAAAACGTTCAAAACCCTAGAAAAGTGTCAAACGACATCGGAATGATCCGAAAGTGATTTGCAGGTCCCACGCTCCTATTAAATAAATAAAATATAATTAAATATTATTTTTGAAAAATATGCGAAGGGTAGAAAGTTCAAAAATTATAAAAATACTATTTTTGTCAAAATCTCCCAAAATCTTCGACTAGAATTTTTATGTCTCAGAAAAGCTTCCAAATTTCACAGGTAAGTTGATAAGGATAAAATAGGAATATTTTTGGAGTCTCGGGCCTACAAAATAATTTTTTTATAAAAGTTCTAGAATGTTAACTGGGGAAAGGAAAAGTCCCTGCAAGTTATGGTTCATTATTTTTAGCAAGAATTTAGCCCTAAATTGCGAGTTTCAAAAATAGCAGGTTTTTTAAAGTTGTAAGAATGAAACCAAATTAAATACACATATTCATACATGATATTAAACAATAAAAACAATAATAAGAGTCTGAAAAAGTTTCAGATTTTCATTATTAGGTGAATTTACCATAATACCCTAGAACGAAAGTTCAGGGTATTACACCATGGTTGCAAGTGATTGCCAAGCCTTTGGGCAAATGAATGCAATGCACTCACTTGACATGGATGCAAATGGTTGCCAAGCTTTGGGCAAATGAATACAATGCACTCACTTGACAGGGTTGCAAGTGGTTGCAAAGCCTCTGACTTTCTTTGAGAAAATGGATGCACATGTGTACACCTGTGGCAATTAGCGTGTACGTGAGTGCAAAGATATGTTCGAACCAAACAAGGCCTTAGGATTAGGTGGAGGGATGATGGTTAGGGAAAATCGTGTGGTGATCATAAGATGATGCAGATCGAATGATTGATCGGATGATCGGATCATCGATCGATCGATCGGATGGTTGCGATGGATGATCAGATGGTGATGTAGGTAGTTAGATCATGGAGAGTGGGATGGGATGGTCGATCTGAGGATCTAACGGTAGGATGAGATGATCTACGAGTTTGATATTCGAGTCTAGAGAGATGGAGAGAAAGGAGAGAAAATTAAGAGAGAGGAGAGAGAAAATAATACAAAATAAAGGCAAAAGAGTTGGCAGAGGGTCTTGAACCCTGATCTTCAATGTAATCTTCAGTAGACTTTCACCAATCACGTAAGCCATCATTTTATGTCATTTGGTGCAGCTTTGAATCACTCAGGTCCGTCTCTTGGTCTTTAGCTTTGTCTCTCTCTTAGTTCTTGGGCCGGCTCTACAATCTTCTGGCTTTGCCCGTACATGTCTTCTACCTTTTTATCCTAGCATGCTAGCTCTTTAAGCTTTGATAGAAGTCTTCTGTGGTTGATCATGGGCCTGCTAGTCCTTGAGAATCGCCCGAAAGGGTCTCCTGCAAGTGAAAAAGCGCGTAATGAGATTCAACTAAAACGGCTTGATACAGGACTATTCGAAATGCATATATTTCATGCAAATAGTCAATTTTCATCTAAAGAATGCGTTCTACGGAATGGAAAAAACTCTTACATGGAAAATTCGATGAAAAGACAAGTTTTACATAGGAGAATGAGACATCGCTATAAGGATAATGGCTTAAAATAAGCACTTTTGAGCGAATATCAGGTACCAAATGATTTTCTGTATTGATTGTACCTGCATGACAGATATAAATAAATATGCATGTGACTCATGTAACTAGAAAATCGAAATTACCTTTTCGAAAGCGCTAAGTTTTACGTCTTCAGCCATACACAACGGAGGTAATAAGCACCCCGAACCAAGTTGAAGCACAGGGAGACTGAGTGAGTCATCAGTAATCCAGCTCATTAGTTGAAGCAAGACGCTTCCAATTGAGCTAACCCAACCCAGCAGTAGTACGGATAGGTTCTTTCTCAGTGAAGAATGAGAGGGTTCTCTGGCCATGGTTAGCAAAGCTGCAAACTCATAAAGAGGAGCAGGTAGGGGAGATCAGTAGTGGGTCTCTCATTAGTAAGAGACCTAGAAAAGGGATTATCTGACCATGGTTAGCAGAGTCGAAGACACAATGTGTATCGGGGATGGATTTAGTGGAGCAGACTCTAGTAGGGTTTACAGTAATCACCCCTATCCGGCATAAAATGCAGTGAGACTGAAATGATCATCAGTCCTCAGAGACGGGATCGATGATAACCGTCTGCGTGGTCTCTCATCAATAAGATACCTATGACAAGGGAAGGGTGTTGATGATTGAAAGACTCTCAGATCAAGTCAAACAATGTGGCAGTTGAACCCATATAAATAAGCCCCATACTAGGTTACAAGGAGACCTTGGAGTAGTGATCCTAAATGATGCACATAGAGCAAGCAAGATACTCCTATGTTTAAAACAAATCAGGATAAGTTTGAGGACTTATCTTGTTAGTTTGTGGGGTATGATAGATTATGACAGTGGGCGGACCACTGGTTTATCTTTTAACCGCAGGACTAACTGTTTGTACTCAGGGGTTCTCACCAAGCTACACTCTTCAAAGCGAATCCTTTAGTACTCACTCTAGTCAACAACAAGACAATCCGAAGCCTAGACAAATGTGTGGCACAACAGCTGACTTAAATACGTCCCAGACTAACCAAATTGGTCAAGTGTTTAAGAAGAGTGTTCCCTCGGATTAAGCTAGGGTTGGTGCGTGTTCTTAACCCAACAAATAGCAGACCAATCAAAGAACCAGGGATGCCACTGGCAAGCTCAGTATACTTGAGTAGTAGGGACTTATGGGTGTGTTAGATAATAGTGACCCGCGCTTGTGGACTTATCCGACCTGGTATGGAAGGAAAGACTACGTGTAGGGGTGTCCTAGAATACCAATCTATTTTGGCTCCAACTCTTGGTTCTTTTTATTATAGATGGATCCTGGGGATCAAATTCAGCTGGAGTGATGAGGTGGGTGATGAAATCCCACAAGTTTTAAAAGGAGCTGGGTCTGCTCAATTATGGTTCATTAATTAATGGCCACATCCATGAAAGTGGAATAATATGTATGCGAAAGCAGATAGACAAGCGGCAATGTTGTACCCAAATTTTTCTGTATCGCACTCAAGGCGAGGATAGAGACTTACCTCCCGTAGGCCACGCCACGAGGTCTCCTCTTCGGGGTAGGGAGGGGTATCCTTCATGGGCATGGGCCCCACTCCTCCTTAGTGAGCTTTCGCTCCCTACCCGCAGTTAGATTAGCAGTCCTACATACGAATTAGTATATGATATGGGTCTAGGGTGTGGGAATATTTTTTTTTTGGAATGTCCCTACCTTAGGTGGGTAAGCAATCAATCAATCAATTAGGCAGGGTAAATGGAAAAGTTACTATTTATGAGAGTTGACTAAACAACTATCAACCCCGTAATAGACCTTTCCAATTTAAGAGTTTCTCCAAGTTAGAAAAATTCCCTAAAAGTAGAAGTTTCATAAATCTGAAAACATGCTAAATTTAGGGTTTCTTCTCGTGTTGGAAACCTTCCAAAAAGGGAACCTTCCACATTTAGAAATCCTCTAAAATTAAGAATTTTTAATTATGGAATGTTGTCCGATTTGTAAACCTTCCAAATGAGCTTAATTTCAATTTGAAAATTTTTAGGAATGGAAACCTTGCTAATATGAAAACTTCTAATTTAGCAAGGATCCAAAAATACAATCTTCCCATATGCGAATATCCTAAAATGTGCAGAAATGGAAACTAGCAATTTTTAATTTTTTTGATTTTTTATGAGTTAGGCACTCAATCAAGGGTTTCTAAAACCCTCGAACACACATCTAGATATGATAATAATCAAGGTGTCTAATTACAACTTTGCACCTGGCCTTCTGAGGCATTAAAAATCATATTAAAATAATACTAAAAAATCGAAAGTTTTCAAATATCCGGATCTTTCTATTTTCATAATCTTCATTCCTTTTCGCACTCCCATCAACCCGAGCAGCAATAGCGCCATTTGAAGGTACGATTTCTCTGCTTCGTTGGTTACAAAAATCTTAGAATCAACATATTTTTAATTATCCTAGACTTTTAACTACTAAGATGAGCAATTTTGAATAGTGGCTCATGTTAGATGTCGATTCACACTCATGATTAGTCAGATTAGTGCGAATAAGAACATAAAATGATGCATAATATACAAGAAAAAGGAGAATGGTGGAAGAGATGAGAAGGGCGAGTCGATTAAAAACACATCCAAATGAGATCCAAAAAATACTAAAATTATCGAAATCAAATTGCATTAATTAAACTGTTGCTTACATGAAATAAACGATAGAAATAAATAAAGCGGTAAATTTATCCTAGAAAGCATGTAAGAAAGCATCTAAAGAGAACTTTTAGAGAGAGAGGAAGAAGGGTAGAGAGAGATTTTCACCTCGGTAGTTTACCGGCCGACAAGGTAGAGGTAAGAGAAAAACTCACCCTTTTGCATTCATTGAACGGAGTCGGCGGTGCAAAAAAGGTGATCAGCCTGGGGAAGCAAGGACAATAGGCGCCCGGATAAGATGTAGATCTTCTCTTTATCTCCGTCTTCTAATGTGGTGAGGTGGCTTCGTGGTTGTGAGAGGATGAAGACAACTTGGTGATGATGAAGAAGAGGACATTGGATCTGCCCTTGCTGCTGGTTCGTGTGAGAGAGAGGAGCGCCGTTGTGCTGTGCAGCACCTCTTTGAGAGGAGGAGCAACACCAAAGGAGAGAAAGCTGCTTGGAAGGCCACCAGTTGGAGATCTAAGCAATGGAGAGGAGGACTGAAAGTTGGTGGTCACCCAAGAGATGCAGTACATTTGGTATAGCAGGTGGGAGGCGTATTGCTGGTGTGCACTGCTTGAGAGAGGTGATCCAAGTAGGAGATCTATGGAGAAGAACGGTCAGCAAGTTGGAGGCTTGGGTGATGCTCGAAAGGTGGAGGACGTGGTGGTTCCATGTGTCGGAGAGAGGAAGAGAACACGAACTGGAGGTGCATATCTTCTTAAGTGGTGGAGAGAGGGTGGACATCAAGGTCGGACGTCCTTCTCTACTCCGGCTTCTTTTTCTCTTCTCCTCCTCTTTCTATTATTTTTTTTTTGTTTTCTTCTTTTTGAATAGAAGGAGCCGGCTGCTGGGTTGTTGGTTTCATCTGCAAGAGGGTGCCCAGACGAAGCTTGGACCCTGCTAGAGATGCCTACTGAAAAAGATGGAGAACCTGCCAGAAGTTGTAGGTAGCTCCGGTGAAGAAGCTTGCTGGTTCGGTCAGCGTAGCAGCAGCACCATTGTGGGGTTTCTCAAGGAGAGGATTGGTGGCTAGCTTCAAAAGAGTGGCAGGTTCCATGGCTGTGGAGAAGAAGAGAAGAAGAATAGAATGAGAGAAGAATGTGGGGTCGGTGAAGAAAGGTTGAGAGAGGAGAACGTCCAAGAAGTTTTTCCTCTTTTGGGGTTGACGGCTAGGTTATTGGGTGAGAAAGAGAAGTGATTGGAGGGTGTGGGGGAAAATTCTTAGAAAATACCCGCACGATCCCTGAGGATACGGATTGGTGATTGGCAGACGAATCTCTCGGCGTGATCGACCCTGCCTCCGAGAATTCTGTAAGATCTGCCAACTTGCTCCTCTTCTGACCTTTTCCCTTCGCGAACGCCGTTGTGTCTCCGGTCGCCGTCGTACCTGCAAATCACACTCCGACGCTCAAGTCAGGATGGATCAGAATACTTTAGGTCTGGCTCTTGATACTTGTCCTGTTTGGTCTCACTCGTGCTGATTTTTCGATCCCCCTTTCATTCGATCTTGCTTCCTCTTTATAGGGCCCCAACAGGGAGCGCGTCATTTGTTGGGGAGCCTGCAACCGTCGTTTCTTGATAACGGTTTTCCGTTATGCTTCTTGATCTGAGGGGAATGCTTCGTCCGAGCGTTCTGACACTTGCTATTGTCGGTCTCGGATGACCAGCCTTTATTTGGCTGGTCGGCCCTTGTTTGCTCTAATGTGAAGCCTTTTTAAATTGAACAGTGCCATCAGGTGTTCAGATAAGGTCAAATATCGATACTCTTGTTCCGACTAGCCCAATGCCTTAGTCGGATAGTGTCAGCGACTGTTCCGACTAGGATGAACAGTTGCTCTGTTCCGATTAGCATTATGCTTCAGTGGGACTATGTCGACAGCTGTTCCAATTAGGATGGACAGCTACCCTATTCCGACTAGCCTTACGCTTTTGTTGCACTGTGTCGGCCGCTATTTTGCTTAGGTGCTTTTAGGGCTCCACCCTGGCATAACTTATATATAGTGGGATGGTGTCGGCAATGAGGTATATATGTCGGAATTGGGGCTAAGATGGTCGGCGACATACGAAAATCCATGTGTCTATGTTCGACGGATATGCGTAATTAAGTGACACGTGGTCTTGTAGTAGCATCTCAGAAAATAGGGTACCCACATCGCCCCTTTCTCGGACAGTTGACATGCCATTGGTCCAGCTGTCAGAGAAATCAACCGTCAAACCGTACGAGTGTGCGAAGCCAACCGTCGGAAGGGAATCTATAATGATTACACATTTAATATGGGCTTTGCTAACGCCAGGATGCCTTGGTGATAACACCAGGCATCATTAGTATACATACCCTCACCCTCAGTCATTTTTCATTTTTACGAGCTTTGAGTCTCCGAAGGCATTTTTCTACCCCCTCTATTCTTTTTCTCCTCTTCCCGACAAAAGACCCTGCCGGCACCTTCGTACGTGAGTCTCCTCGGTCGGGACACCGTAGACTAATTTGAAAAAAAGAGGTTCTTCGTTCTTCCTTTTACTCATTTTTTCTTTTTTTCTCTCTTCCCTAGACCTGTATGTCCCGTTCCTCTAAGGTTTTTTCCTTAGAGGAAGCCGAGGTCATGGAAAACCTTGTTCTCAGAGAAGGCTTCTTCTCTAAAGTCCCCAAAGCCGACTCCTTTGGTCGTGCCGCTGACATGGACCCTGTCAAGGTCCATACTAGTGATGCTGCCTCATCGTCCAGGCCATTTGTTTTCAGTGAGCCTGCCCCAACAGACGATGGGTGCGAGGCCCTATTTCAGTGTTACGTCATCTCTCACCGTGTACGCATTAGGAAGGGCCGATTCCTCAGAGAACCTCTCCCTGATGAGGAGATTAGTATCCGTGAGGAGCAGTTGGAGGGTGGGATGTCCTTCCCACTGTCTCCTCTGGCTAGGTCTCTGTTGATTTTTTACAACAGAGCACCTGGTCAGTTCCACCCCAATACCTGAAGGATAATCTCCAGGATTGAAAACATCTGCGCCCTTGGGGATCATTCCATTGGCCTTTTGGAGATGGATTGCGTGTCACGCTCCGAATCCGGATACCCAGATACGACCCAAAAATTTGTGGATCGACCCGTACCCGAACCCAGAGGTGATCCATGAATGTCCCCTACTGGTCCAATTAGGTCAATTAGACAACTAAGGTTCATTCGAAAACCCACTACGTAAAAAAAAAAGTTTAGATGTAGAAAACACATAATTAAAATAATTCATAACTCAAATAATTCAATCAATCAATTAAATATGGAGAGATGGAGGTGAGAACATACTCTCAATCAAAGGCTTACATGCTCGTGAAAATAAATAACCAATGTTTAGAACAATCAAAATCAAGTCTTCTAAAGTGTGGGATCGACTCCCAAATCCTAGTCGATCTCCTCCAATGCGTCGGAGTCTTTCATCTCAAAATCATCTCACGTACCTGGCTCCTTAAAATCTGAAAATGGTATCGGTGTAGCACCGTGAGCCGAGGCCCAGTAATACAACAGTGTGCATGGAATGATATCATACTATACAAGTTTTTAACCAAGGTATGCATCTCAATCATATAATAAAGATGACATGAATATGAGGGTGAATGCAAGTGGGTACGGAATGCAAATGCAACTAGTACCCATAACCACATAGGGTCTCTATCTCCTTCCCGCACTGGGAGCGGTCTCATTGACCCATCTGTAGGATATAATAACGTCTGGGGCCTTTCACCCTAGGGTACCGAACCCTGATTAATTAATAAAATTAATATAAACTTATATAATATACTTCAACCCCGTTCCCTTATGCACCCCTTATATGAAATGACGTGATGATCATGGTATGACAACAAGATAGTACAAGGCTACATGACATAAGCACACATGTATTTAACATTTAAATAAAAATATAAAATGAACCAATGATCATTAAGAGTAATAACATGGGAACAAATTAGGGTTAACCATGAATAACATGTAACAATCACTGAAGGTCACGATCAACACGGATGAATAATATAAGTGGAAATCACAAGAGAATCCAACACGCCATGGCCGAACTCTATGAGGGATCCATGACACAAGGTCGAACCCTAAAGAGGGATCCAAGACACTTAGCCGAACCCTATGAGAGATCCAAGACACATGGGTGGGATCTCCATGCATACAAGTATAGGTCAAACCATCTAGATTTAATAGTCAATAAGTCATGACCGAACCACTAAGGGTTTCCAAGGCCATTAATTGTCCAAAATCCAATAAATAGGTTTTTCATAGAAAACATATTTTTTTGTAAAAATCATAACTAAATAAATATAAATTAAAAAATATAAACTCAATGGATTTAAAAACTAGATTCACAGAGGTTTTTAGGAAAAATAAATAGAAAAATATTCAGATTCAAAATATAGGTCAAAACTCTTAATTAATTGGGCCGTACAGAATCTGGGATTTTGGGTTTTACAGAAAAGTCCTGCACATTTAAAAAATCATAACTTAATCAATACAAGTCAGAAAAATATAAACTCAAAGGTTCTAGAAACTAAATTGATAGAGGTATCTATGAAAAATAATTAGAAAAATATTTAGATTAAAAATATAGATCAAAATCTCAAGTGAAGTGGACCGTGTAAAATTTAGAATTCTGGATTTTATACAAAAGTCTAGCATGTTTGAAAAATCATAACTTAATCAATACAAGTCCGAAAAATACAAACTCAAAGGTTCTAGAAACTAGATTAATAGAGGTATCTATAAAAAATAATTAGAAAAATATTTAGGTTAAAAATATAGATTAAAATCTCAAGTGAAGTGGATTGTGTAAAATCTAGAATTCTGGGTTTTATAGAAAAGTCTAGTACGTTTGAAAAATCATAACTTAATCAATACAAATCCAAAAAATATAAACTCAAAGGTTCTAGAAACTAGATTGATAGTGGTATTTATAAAAAATAATTAGAAAAATATTTAGGTTAAAAATATAGATCGAAATCTTAAGTAAATTGGACCGTGTAAAATATAAAATTTTGGGTTATTTTGTAAAGTCTAACAACTTAGAAAAATCATAACTTAATCAATACAAATCAGAAAAATACAAACTCAAATGTTTTAGAAACTAGATTGATAGAAGTATCTATAAAAAAATAATTAAAAAAATATTTAGATTAAAAATAGAGATCAAAATTCTAAGTGAAGTGGACCGTGTAAAATCTGAAATTCTGAATTTTTGGTAAAGTCCAACAACTTAAAAAAATCATAACTAAATAAATATAAATCAGAAAAATACAAACTAAACGGTTTTGGAAAATAGATTCATAGCGGTATTTAGAAAAAATAATTATAAAAATATTTAAATCATAAAAGTACAACATAAATGATAAAGAACATAGTCATCCGTTATAGGTACAAAATAGACCATAGCCAAACCTATCATGGTGGTCCAAAATAAAGATCAACCGAATAAGAATAAAGTAAATATTGTTGAAATTAATTTATAATGAGTATCAACCATTATCTAATGAAAGATAAACAAATCTTGAAGAAAAATAAGTATAGGATGGATCAAAACACACTTACCTCAAGGTTTCTTGAATTTTAATGAAAATCAAAAGTTTCTTCAAATTTGAAAGTCGTCGGATCTTCCTCTCCTCGGAGTATGTTCTTATAATCAGAGTCCCCGTCAATTCTCCCTTCTTGCTCGAGTGCGATCGGTGCCCGGATGAAGGTTTAATGGAGCTTTCTCTATTCTTCAATGGTGTTGGATTTGTGAAAGCTTCTAAAGCTTTAGGGTTTTCATAAATAGGTTTAGGGAAGGATTAGGGTTTCTATTTTGTTGAAATTCGTAACAAATAAAGGAATGACTTTTTCAACCCTCAAAAACTTATATTTTACACTATTAATGGGTTAGAAATGGATCTAAGGCCCATATACATCAATTAGGCTCATTTAAGAATATTATTAAGCCCAAAAGACCTCTAGATTGGCCATACGGCCCACCCAACAATCATAACACAAATAATTATAAATTAATTCAATCAAACTATATTATATAATTTAAAAGTCCATATAATAAGGTATTGACACATGTCACACACACAAATCATAAAAACGTTTAAAACCCTAGAAAAGTGTCAAATGACATTGGAATGACCCGAAAGTGATTCACGGGTCCCACACTCCTATTAAATAAATTAAATATAATTAAATATTATTTAAAAAAAATATATAAGAATGGTAGGAAAGTAAAAAATTACAAAAATACTATTTTTGTTAAAATCTCCCAAAATCTTCGACTAGAGTTTTCATATCTCAGAAAGGTTCCAAATTTCACAAGTAAGTTGGTAAGGATAAAATAAGAATATTTTTGGTGTCTTGGGCCCACAAAATAATTTTTTTCTCAAAGTTCTAGAATGTTAGCTGGGGAAAGAAAAAGTCCCCTACAAGGTATAGTTTAATATTTTTAACAAGAATTTAACCCTAAAGAGCAAGTTTCAAAAATAATAGGTTTTCAAAGTTGTCAGAATGAAACCAAATTAAGTACACATACTCAAGCATAATATTAAACCATAAAAACAATAATAGAAGTCTAAAAAAGATTTAGGTATGGTGAATTTACCATAATACCCTAGAACGAAAGTTCAAAGGTATTACATTGCGCTTACGTATTAAAGCGCACTCCTTATTCCGACCATGTCTATAGCCTATCGGCTAGGTCTGACCCCTTCCAGATGATTGAAGACCTTCTGGATTCCCACAAGGGGTGGCCCGACAAGGCCTTGATTGTCTCAGGAACGTGGGACGACAACGGCCAAGCTGACTCAGGCCCTCCTAGAGGCTCAGTCCGATTGACTTTCAATCGAGTAGGTAGGCCATCTAGGTTTGCCTTCCCTTTGCTTTTTCTTTAAGTCTCAGATCAAGTCTTACTAACTGTTACTCTCATTTTCTCTTGCACAAAATGCGCAGACACCGGGCATGCACGCCAAGGTTATTGCCGAGAAGGTGCTGCGGTTTGTTGCCACAGTTCCTCTCACGTATAGCTTCTGGTATGGTGAAGTCCGACTCACTACTCGCAATAGCCGTAAGGCTGCAGCAAGGGCGGGGGTCATTTCGACCGCACAAATAGAGGCTCTCGGCACCGACTTTGCAGCCATCCCAGCAGTCTCCTTCACCTGCGCGGGCCCAATTATGGAGGACTGTGGCAAGAAGAAGGTTCCCATCCAGCGCAAACTAAAGCAGATGGGGTCGGGGCGCCATTCGAAGAGAGGCTTCCAGGCCTTTGACCCTCTCGCTGCCGTGGCCGGAGGGTCTGGGACCCAAGCTCCTCGACAGGCTCCTGTCGTTCCCCTAGCGCCAACAGTTGCTGCCCCATCCAGGCCTTCTGCAAAGATCAACCTGGATGAGGTGTCGGACCCCATCGAACGGCACTTCGAAGCCGCACCTTCGAAGCAAACGGTGGCTCCATTTTCACTCCCTGCCTTCCACACCCCTCTCGGCCAGGTCATCACCGAGGGCCACTCCCTCTTTGACCCCAAAGTGGTCATGGGGCTAGTGGACAGGCTCTCGTTGCCGAGAGATCGGCAATGATACGCCGACATAACGGAGCCAACTTAGGCCTATGACGGCCTGAGTAAGTCCTTTGCCGAGGTAACAGAATTCTTGACAGGTTTTTTTTTTTACTTTGCTGACAAGTTTTCCTCTCTTTTTTTTATTTGTTTTTCTGTAGGGTATCAATCCGTACCTCGATTTGAAGGACTTCGTCGGCTTCCTCCTGAATCAGCGCACCCAGCAAGATGGCCGAGGTTCTCCGCCGACGGGAGAGGGTGGATCAAGCAGCCTCACCGGTTGCCAATGCCTCCTAGAACCTTGAGGTTCTGAACCTCCAACTCCAGGCAAAGAAAGAAGATCTCACCAAGGCCCGGGAGCCCCGTCTGGTTGCCAAAAGGAAGTCTTCAGACATCTGCTCGGCTCTGGAGGTTTTCGAAGCCAAGAGGGTGACCATCGAGGAGGAGCTGGAGAAGATGAAGGAGACTTTGGAGCTAGTCTGCGCCAAGTCCCTTCGTCTTCAACAATTCCAGTACGAGAGGGGGTTCGCGGATGCCCAGGCAGACATGGGCGAGGAGGAGTCCGTTGTTGTCAGAGAGGAGCTGGAGCCGTCGGCGGTTGAAGGGGATGGCGAGAAGGACCCTGAGGTCACTAGGGGAGGCGTCGGACAGTCGTCTGATGTCGTTGTGGCCTTGGAATAAATTGCTTGTATATCTTTTTATTTTTTTTATTGTAGATGCCGTATGGCATTTTTATATATAAAGAACTATTTCCTTCATTGTCTGCGTCTCTTTTTTCTTTTTGTTAGTGCTGTCTATAAATTAGGATATTCGTGCACCTTCCTTCCTACGGGTTTGGCCCCATTCATGTTGTTTCCCCTAGCCCTTCAGCTGAGAAGGCTGGGCTGCCTTGTCTTTTCAACATGGACCTCTTCTTTCTTAATGGATGTCGATTGCCCATGTTGACGCCTTGTTCCACGCTCGATCTATCTGCCAAGAGTGAACTGGTGCCTCTATGTTCCTCCTGTAGAGCGAGGTGCAGTTCTCATGCATCAAGGCGGTCAAGGCCTGCCCTTGATGGATACCAACTACTCGTGTCGAGGTTCCGTTGTCTTTGGCTTCCCTGCCGAGAAGGACTGGGTGCCTCGGCTCACATGTGGGACTTCTTCCTCATTCATAGAGGGGTGCAGTTCTTATGCATCAAGGCGGTCAAGGCCTGCTCTTGATGGATGCTAACTGCATGGGTCAGGGTCCCCATCTGTCCTTGGCTTCCTACCGAGAAGGACTGGGTGCCTCGGCCCATAAGCGGGACTTCTTCCTCCGTAGAGGGGTGCCATTCTCATGCATCAAGGTGATCAAGGCCTGCTCTTGATGGATGCCAACTACACGTGTCGAGGTCCCGTTCTGTCCTTGAATTCTTACCGAGAAGGACTAGGTGCCTCGGCCCATATGGGGGACTTCTTCCTCCTTCGTAGAGAAGTGCAGTTCTCATGCATCAAGGTGGTCAAGGCCTGCTCTTGATGGATGCCAATTGCACATGTCGAGGTCCCGTTCTGTCCATGGCTTCCTGCTAAGAGGGACTGGGTGCCTCCGCCCATACGTGGGACTTCTTCCTCTTTCGTAGAGGGGTGCAGTTCTCATGCATCAAGGCGGTCAAGACCTGCTCTTGATGGATGCCAAATGCATGTGTCGGATCCCGTTCTGTCCCCGGCTTCCTGCCGAAGACTGGGTGCCTCAGCCCATACATGGGACTTCTTCCTCCTTCGTAGAGGGGTGCAGTTCTCATGTATCAAGGCGGTCAAGGCCTGCTCTTGATGGATACCAACTGCACGTGTCGGGGTCCCGTTCTTTTCTTGATTTCCTGCCAAAAAGAACTGGGTGCCTTGGCCCATACGTGGGACTTCTTCCTCCTTCGTAGAGGGGTGCAGTTCTTTTCGCCCGCGTGAGAGGTGGATTAGGACTAGATCATATAAAATATTGGCAGGGCTTTTATTGATAGAAGATTTTCAAGTTAAAGGCATTCCAGGGCCTTTCGATTACAGTGCCGTTTGCTGCCTTGAGAAAATAAGAGCCGTGTTGTCCCAGCTTGTCGATCATATATGGCCCTTTCCAGTTGGAACCGAGCTTGCCGCTATTGGTCTCTCTCGTGTTTTCAAACACCTTTCTGAGTACGAGATCCCCTGGCCTGAAGGTCCTGTGTTTTATTCTCCTGTCGAATGCCCGCTTGATTCTTTGCTGGTAGTTGGCTAGTCAGACCATTGCCTGCTCCCTTCTCTCTTTAAGGAGATCTACGACGCGAGCCATTATGCCCTCATTTTGTCCCGATTAAACCACCAATGTTTGGAAGGTTGGTGCTACGGCCTCTGTCGGAATCACAGCCTCTGTGCTGTAAGCTAGCGAGAAAGGGGATTCCCCTGTCGACCGCCTCGGGGTAGTGCGGTAGGCCCAGAGTATGCCGTACGGTTCTTCGGCCCATTTTCCTTTGGCACTCACCAATCGCTTCTTTAGTGTGTCGAGTATAACCCTGTTGGCTGCTTCTGCCAGGCCGTTGCTTTGCGGATACCTTGGAGTCGATAGACTTTTCTTTATCCCGAGTGTCTGACAGAAGTCTCGAATCTCGATAGTATCGAACTGAGTACTGTTGTCTGTCACGATTTTCTGGGGTACACTGAAATGGCATACGATATTTTCCTAGAGAAATCTTCTGACATTTGTAGCGTGGACTTGAGGGAGCTCAATGGCTTCGATCCATCTGGTGAAGTAGTCGGTAGCCACTAGTAAAAAGCGAACATTTCTTGGCGCTCTTGGGAGCGGGCCAACTATGTCCAATCCCCATTTGGCGAACGGCCAGGCGCTATACACCGGATGTAGCTCTTCTGCAGGCACTCTGATCAGTGGTGCGTGTTTCTGACAGCTCGGACACTTACGGACGAAGATCTTGGCGTCCTTCTGCATGTATGGCCAAAAATAACCTTGCGTAATTGCCTTGTGTGCCAAACTTCTCACCCCAGAGTGGTTGCCGCACTCGCCGGCATGTATCTCTTCCAACACGGTCTGTGATTGGGCTGGGGCTAGGCATCTCAAGAGGGGTCCGGATGCCGATTTCTGGTACAACTCTCCGTGTAGCAAGGTATATCTCTTCAAGATGCCTTGAACCCGTCGTGCATCTACTTTTGATTCCGGTAGGGTCCCTTACCGAAGGTAGTTGCCGATGTCGTCCATCCAACTTGACTCGCCCCCAGTAGCAATGGAAGCTATGTGCATCTCGTTGAGCTTCCATATGTTGGGGTTTTTCTGGAAGTCGACTGAAATGAGTCTTGATTCTGTCTCACCTAGCATTGTTGCCAGGTATGCTAGTGAGTCCGAATGCCAGTTTTCCTGTCTCGGGAGTTGATGCAGCTTTAGCCGGGTGAAGCGCTTTGCCAATCCTCTGACTATAGATAGGTAAGCGGCCATTCTCTCGTCCCTTGCCAGGTAGGTTCCGTCGTACTAAGAGATGATAAGTTGTGAGTCTGAGTAGAGGGATAGATCGGTGACTTCGAGGTCCAAGGCAGCGGTGATCCTTGAAATAATGGCCTCGTATTCTGTTTCATTGTTGGATGCCATGAAGCCGAGCTTCACGGCCCTCTCAATTCTGGTGTTTTCAGGAGTTATCAATACAAATCCGATTCCTGATCTGTCTTCGTTGGCTAAGTCGTCCGTGAACAGCCTCCAGCCTGCTCCCTGTCGGAACGCTGTCGGCGCTTCTGATAGGTGGAGGATGTCCGCATCTTCACCGGACTGTTTGATGTCGCTTATCGAAAAATTAGAAAAATCTACTTTTCTATGGGGAATCTCCCCAATTAGTGGACCCCCCATTTAATTAAAATTATTTTGAAATTCGCGGGGTCCACTAACTGGTTGGACAGCGGGTCGATGAAGATGGGCCCGGCTATTGGCCCACATGGATTGATGATGTCCATCGTCTCACAAGATGATGTGACAAACAGTCTGATGGCGATCGGATGGATGGTGACTTGATTGGGACTCAAATTGGTAGATCGACGGATCTAGAGAGATCAACGGTCCGATTGAAGATCCAACGGTCTGATGGAAGATCCAACGGTCAGAAAGCTAAGGGAGATGAGATAGAGCCGATGGGCAAGAGTTCTGGGATTAGGTCAGTAGATTCGAGGACCGAGAGATGAAGAGAGAGAGAGAATAAGGAGAGATGAGAGAGAAAGTATCAGAAAATAGAGAAAAAGCACTGGCGGAGGGTCTAGAACCCTGGTCTTCACTGTGACCATCCTCACGCTTTTCCAGTAGAGTAGATTATCACTCCTTGCTGACTCATGTGGCTTTAAACGCTTTGGTTCATCTCTTGGTCATTGGCTCTCCTACTCTCTTCGTTCTTTGGGCCGGCTTTTCGATCCTCTTGTTCAGCCCGTAATAGGCTCATATCTTCTAAACATAGCCTGTGGACTCTTTAAGCTTTGATAATGGGCTTTCATGATCTATGTAGGCCCACAAGTCTCGAGAATCATCCAATCAGGGTTTCCTGCGATAGAAAAAGCGCGTAATGAGAATTAATCATAACGGCTTAATATCTAGACTTCTAAAAATGTGTTTAATGCATGCAAATATACCATTTCGTCCAGAAAAGTGTGTTCCACGCAACAGAAGAGGCTCTTACATAGAAAAGTAGATAAATAGAGCATTTTACGTAGGAGAATGCAATAACGCTAAAAGGATAATTGCTTAAAATAAGCACTTTTGAGCGAATATCAGCCTGACCTTTCTCAGAGATTCTGGGGTTGAAATTGATGTCAGACTATGCCAAATGAATGGCCCACTTAGCCATCCGGCCAAATAGATCAATCTTCCTAAGGATGGATTTGAGCGGAAACTCAGTGTAGACCGTAATAGTCCTCTCGTCGAAATATGGCTTTAATCTCCTGG
Source organism: Euptelea pleiosperma (assembly GCA_035048495.1). Classification (NCBI taxonomy): domain Eukaryota; kingdom Viridiplantae; phylum Streptophyta; class Magnoliopsida; order Ranunculales; family Eupteleaceae; genus Euptelea; species Euptelea pleiosperma. The sequence goes on from CM068543.1 coordinate 20,815,536, forward strand.
ATGCAAAAATTAGAGCAAGGATGGCTTTTTCTATTAATGCGTACCTGAGTTCAGCTCCGAAGAGGGTTTTATTGGTAGAGAAGACCGGTTTCTCTTGTTTGCCAATCTCTTAGAATAGTACAGCACTAATGGATTCCTCCGTTGCTGCCAGATAAAGGCCGAGAGGCTCCCCCGCTTCTGATTTTGAGAGTATTGGTGGCTTGGCGAGATATTCTTTCAATTTTCTGAAGGCCTCATCGCATTCGTCTATCTACTAGAATTGTCCTTGCTGTCGTAGTAGCTTGAACAATGGCCGACACCTGTCCGACGACCGGACAATTAATCGACTCAGCGCTGCTATCCTTCCGGCGAGCTTCTGCACTTCCTTTCGATTTCGGGGTGGCTTCATTTCTGTGAGAGCTCTAATTTGTTCAGGGTTGGCCTCTATTCTAAGCTTGGTTATTAGGTACCCTGATATTCGCTCAAAAGTGCTTCTTTTAAGCAATTATCCTTTTAGCGTTATTGCATTCTCCTACGTAAAATGCTCTATTTATCTACTTTTCTACGTAATAGTCTCTTCTGTTGCGTAGAACACACTTTTCTGGATGAAATGGTATATTTGCATGCATTAAACGTATTTCTGAAAGTCTAGACATTAAGTCATTCTGATTAAGCCTCATTACGTGCTTTTTCTATCGTAGAAAACCTCGATTGGATGATTCTCGAGACTTGCGGGTCCAGATCGATCATGAAAGCCCATTATCAAAGCTTAAAGAGCCCACAAGCTATGACTAGAAGATATGGGCCAAATACGGGCTAAAAAAGAGGACCGAAGAGCCGGCCCAAAGAACGAAGAGAACGGGAGAGCCAAGGACCAAGAGACGGACTAAAGTGTTTAAAGCCACATGAATCGACAAGGCATGATGGTCTGCTCTACTGGTGAAGCGTGAGGAGTGACACAGTGAAGACCAGGGTTCCAGACCCTCTGCTAGTGCTTTTCTCTCCATTTTTTGACATTTTCTCTCTCATCTCCCCTAATTCTTTCTTCTCTCTCTCTAAATCCTAATTTTCTCTCTCCTAACTCTAACCAACTCTCTTTCCATGACTCTTCACCATCATCCACCTCCACCGTTCTGACCATCTGATCGATCAATCGATCATCAGATCGACCGACTGACCAATCAATCTCCATTTCTTTCACTGACACCACACAATCGCCATCCGATTTCACAATCTCATCTCCCATACACATGATTTCCTCGATCTCCACATTAGACCCCGCTTCGACCATTCGATCACCATCATAACCCCTATGATCACTCACAGTCCAATGGTTCTCAACCACCTAACACCGTCTCTCTCTCCTCTCCATCACATTTTCTCTCTCTAATCTCACCCTAACCCTATCTCTCATCTCTCTAATCTCACCCTAACCCAATACTCTCTAACCACCTCAGGATCTTACCTATTAGAGCACAACCCAATTATGAGGCTCACGGCCAAGTGGTCCACAAGTCGCATGGTCTACAGCCCATAAACCATGAACCCGAGCCCGCAACCCACTAATCACTTTCGAAATAAAAGTAAAATAGAAGAATAAAAAAATTAATAAACCAAAGAAAAAAAAAAAGAAAAAAAAAAAAATAGAAACAAAGGAGAGAGAAACCGTGAGTTTCTCTCCCACGTTAAGTCTTCCCCCCTCTTCCACATCCATTTCTTCTTCTACTCTATCCAGCGGTCATCAAGACCCCAAAACCCACTAACTCTAGATATAAATAAACAGAAAACGAACCCTTATGGACGGTTCCCTCCCCCCCCCTCTTCTTCTTCTTCCTTGCTTCTTCTTCTTCTTGTTCTTCTATGTAGGTCCTCCCTGGTCCGCAAGACTGGCAACTTTGGGCGTCTCCTCTTCCACCCTCAAGTGCAGCACGTTGCTGCACCTTCCTCTAGCAGAACCAGCTGTTCGGTGGCCCCTCACGTTCTACTTGCAATTGCTGGCTGGACCTGCAACTCTGGCTAGCTCTTCTCCTCCTCACCATCATCTGGATCGATGTCTCCAGCAGGTAAGAGTTCTCCTTCTCCTTTCTTCTTCTTCTTATTCTTCTTCTTCTTCTTCTTATTCTTCTTCTTCTTCTTCTTCTTCTTCTTCTTCTTTTCATATTAGCCGGAGTTGCAGACTTGCAACTCCAACAACCTCCATTAAGGACGTCACAGCCACCACGACACCAGAGTTGCAGGTGTCCTTTAGAGTGCTGCAGCAACTAGCATCACCGTCCACCCCCTCAAGCACCAAGCGGTGTTGCTCCTTGCTGGAAACCAGCTCAATCTCCGGCCACCTGTGTCTCCACCTGCTGGACCACCCCTCTCTTCTCTTCTTCCTTCCCTCCACCAGCACGACCACATTCCTCCTCGTTATCTCTTATTACCCTGCAACCTCCCTACTAGGGTGTTTCATGGTAGGACCAGCAAGTGTTCCTCCACACAGCCACCTTATAGCCCACCGCCATTGATTCCGGTCACTGGCAACTCCAGCGATCCTTCCTTAGCAACCATCTCCTATCCTTTCACCAAAAATCACGGTCTCACCTTGGGGGACCTCTCTCACCACCGTCTTTCAATACCCTTCCACTCTAACAATCATCACGGCCTGCAATGAGTTGCAGGCCATTATTTTCGGTTGGGTTCCCCTTGGCGACCCACATCACCAGCAACCGCTCCCTAACCTTTGCTCTCCCTTCCCCAAATGGTCAGCACACCTGAAATCACCTCCGGGAGCTTCAAACTTAGCTGTAACTTCCTCCAGCCACGTCCCTGCCTCAGCAACCATCAATCCTCCCATCATTTTCTCCTTCAGCCACCCCATGCTCTTCCTCCTATGCATCTCCGGCCAATCCCAAATATTAGTGAAGATCCCCAAGGTAATCTCTCACTTTCTCTCTCTCTTTCTCTCTCATCTTTTCACTTGCTCACTCCATAATTTGTTTCTCTCTCCCTCTCTCTAGCTTTTCCCACTTCTCTCTCTACTTTCCTCTCTTTTCTCTCTCTAGATCTCTCACCTCTTTTCTCTCTCTAAAATCTCTAGAGTTTTCTCTTTCTCTCTCTAGATTTTGCTACTTTCTCTCTCTTCTCTCCCACTCTCTCTCAAGTTTCTCTCTTTTATACGCTTTCTTGTTAGATTCGCTTTCTTATCTAATGATTGTAAGAATTTTTGATTAATGAATAAATTTAGTTGATTATCATGTCTTCGTTCTTTCTCATTAGTACTACTAGTTGTTTAATGGATATCTCCAATTCAAGCATTTTTTAAAATTGATTTCTCCACCATTCTCACCTGACCATATTCTCCATGCTTTTTAAGAAAAATCCATCATTTTATGTTCTTTATTGCGCTAATCCGACTAATCCTGAGTGCGGATCGACATCCGACATGAGCCACTGTGCAAAATAGCTTATTTTATAGGTTAAAAGTCTCGTTTCAATTAAAAATGTGTTGATTCTAGGGTTTTCGTAACCAACGACGCGGAAAAATCCTACTTTCAAATGGCGCCACTGCCGCTCGGGTGTTCGGGAGTGTGAAAAAGGACGTAAAGACAGGATTGGAAAGTTACTGAAGCGAAAAGCTGCTCAATTTGGACAGCCTGACCTTTTCGGGAAACTTTCTATTTTTTGATTTTTAGCAGTTTTTAAATTATGAAAGTAAGATTTTTCCGCGTCGTTGGTTACGAAAATCCTAGATCTCAACAATATTTGTAATTATCCGATTCTTTTTCATTCAAATCCTGCAAAAATCACAGGGTTGTACAGTGGCTCGTGTCGGGTATCGTCCGCACTCGGGGTTAAGGAAAAATGAAGAATAAATGAACGGAAATCTGCTAAAAATTATAGAAGAATGAGAATGGTGGAAATAGAGATTAAAACAAGCTTTTGTGATTTTTGAGAGACTTATTTTACACTTTTATTTTTTTTTTGAATTAAATATCAAATAAGTAAGAGAATAATGAAACAACTACTCAAAAATACTGCATAAAAAAATGTCAAATTACAATGCTTTGAATAAAAAAAACTATTGAAATAAGGCTAACTAAAAATGATAAAAGATAGAGGAATGTAGAGAGAGAAAATGGTTTAGAGAGAGAGTCTGAGAATTGGAGAGAGAAACTTAGAGAGAGAATGCTCTCAAATTCTAGAGAGAAAAAGTAGGTAACGAGAGAAGAGAAGAAAAGATCACCTTAGACTTACCTTGGTGGATGGAAGAGACTAAGGCACAGAACAGCACCTTATGAGAGGAAGGAGATCTATCCCTTGACTATTGTAGGTCCGTCAAACTTGCAGCTATAGTGCAATGGAGTGCACAAAATAGAACACTTGCTGGTGCGTGGAAAGAAGGTTCGACGGAGTTGCAAGTGTACAACTCCGGCGACAATGGAGGAAGAAGAGGGAGACGGTGATAAAGAGAACACCACAGGTCGGTAATGATGATGTTGCTGTTGGTGAAGGGAAGAATGCAACGACTTGGGAGAAGCTTGGGATGATAATGCATGGTGGTTGAGGTGGAGGAAGGTGTTGTAGGTGATCAGCAACAGGTGGCCGGAGTTGATGGAGATTGCCGGAGTTCTGCAACTCCGGCGAACTCCTTTTTTTTTTTTTTTTATTAAAGGAAGATGAGCAAGGAGAGGAGTGAGGACGGTGTTAGTTTTGGGAATGGAGGGGAGTGTGAATGGGTTGCTGGTGTGCCTTCAGCGGTGAAGATACAGAGCTGGGGGCGGTGATAATGGTGGAGACGATCATGCTCCAGCAGGTGAAGACGTTGGCTGTGAGAGGGATAGATGATAGGAGTTGCAGCAAGTCATGGCAGCAACGTTGCAATGGAAGAGCCTAACGGCTTGGCCGTTGGGAGGGAATGGGAAGTGCAGATGCTCCCAACAATGGTGGAGGAGAGGCTGACCGGAGTTGCAGACCTGCAACTCCGGTGATGGTATTGCAGTCCGGCTACACCGTGGTGCAGCCTTGCTGTTTTGGAGCAGCAAAGTTGGAGAGGAGAGGCTGGTGGCAGCAATGGAAGGAGGCAGATTTCGTTGGCTTTGATGGTGGAAATCGCGAAACAGGCGGTGGTTTTGCTGGAGGCGTGAATGGGAAAGGAAAGGCTGTGACGGCTTAGAGAGAAGATGGAATGGAATAGGAGGAGAGGAACGCTCAGCGAGAGAGAACGCTGCCCAGGCAACACATCATTGATGGATGGAGGAGTAGCATGTTACAAGTTAGTGGGAGAAATCTTCTGGTTGGTTGCCAGTCTGTTGAAGTTGCAGATGGAGTGAAACTGTGGAAGTGTGTGTGGGGCCGTGGTGTGTTGGCACTCCGGCGAGATGTGCAGGCTGTGCTAGCAGCAAGAAGAGGTCACTGGCACCTTTGGATGGACGAGGGTGGGATGATTGCAACACCTGTGTTGCAGGTCATCTGAAACAGAGGATGTCATCGCTTGTTCGGCTTGCAACTTGTGGGAGTTACATGTGTGGGTGGAGGTGTGGTGGCTCGGTAATGGAAGGCAGCAGCAGGCGGTGCACTAGAGAGAAGGTGCAACAGTTGTTAGGAGTGAAAACAGCTACAACAATGAGTTGCAACCCGTGGGAAAGAGAGGATTGAAATCAGAGAAGAGAAAGAGATAGATGTAGAGGGATCGAGTTTCATGAGAGATGGGATCCATCCTTAGTGAAAGAGGAGAGAGATCTCTTAGAGGGCAGATCGTGAGTGCGAGATGTGGGGGTTTTAGACATGGAATCAAGGGAGGGCTCCCCTTTTGGAATGTTTCTCCTCCTCAATCACGCCCTCTTCATTTCCTATTTCCTTTTCTTTCAAAACTTCTATTTTTAAAGCTTTTCTTTTTTAAAAAGAATCCTTTACTTGATGAAATCCTTGCCATCAATCTCCTCCTTCTAAATCAGCCAAATCCATGTTTGCTAACATTTCTAGGAAAGTTTTAGCACTATTATTCCTTGTATGGCCATTGATGAAATCAAATCTTTTCTTTTGGAAAAAAAATGATTTGTTTATTTTGTGAAATAATTTTTACTTTTAACAAACCATCTTTTATACATAAAAAATTAATATCCCATGTGGTCCACGCAATGGATCGGACAAAGGCTGTGAGCTTTGAGGGCCATAGGTCATTGGATGGGTTGGCTAGGGGATCGCGGAATGATGCCAAAAATCGTGGGCCCAGGGTGCATAGGCCATTAGCCCGATAGTGGGCCAACTGAATCGTGAGCCAATGTGCCTGATGATAAGTGATCTACTGGGCCAGGGGGTTGGAAAGGAGGAGATCCACAAGATCGAAACTTAGGGGAATGGAGATCGGATGGTTCATTGAAAGGATGATTGGGTGGATGATCGGATTGATGATCTACTGGCGATCAGATGGTAGATAATGACAGAGAGAGAGTAGGGAGAGGAGAGAGAAAATATTACAAAATAAAGAGAAAATGCTAGTAGAGGGTCATGAACCCTGATCTCTCACTTGGTCGTCTGCATGCTTCACCAACTGAGCAATTCTTTAACTTTTGTTAGTTGGTCAAGCTTTAATGCCTTTATTCTTCTCTCGGGGCTCAATTCTTTCTCTCTCTCTCTCTAGGTCTTCTCTAAGGCTCTTCCGATTCTCTGGCCTTCCCTGTTCTTGGCCTACATCTTCTTATCCTCAGTCAGCATGCTCTTGAGCTTTTATCATAGATTCTAGAGATTGATTGTGGGTCCACATTCCATAAAATTCTCCAATCGGGTTTCCTGCGACAAAAGAAGCGCGTAATGAGACTCAATCAAAACGGCTTTATATCTAGACTTCCGAAAATGTGTTTAATGCATGTAAATATACCATTTCGTCCAGAAAAGTGTGTTCTACGCAACAGAAGAGACTCATACGTAGAAAAATGGATAAATGAAGCAGTTTAACGTAGGAGAGTGTAAAAACGTGAAAGTAGGGTTTTTCCGCGTCATTGGTTACGGAAACCCTAATCTCAACAAATTTATAATTTATCCGAGACATTTAACCTGTAAAATGAGCAGTTTTGCACAGTGGCTCGTGTCGGATGTCGATCCGCACTTGGGATTAGTCGGCACGCGTAAAGAACATAAAATGATGGACTTTTTGCTTGGAATTGATGGGGTGAGAATGGTGAAGTGATTCAAAATATGCTTTTTGGATGCTATCACAACTAATTACTGTAAATGAAAGAGAACAAAACCAAACTCTGAATTTATTAATAATAAAAAAATTTGCGAATTACATTGCTTGAACCCAAATTCCTCGAGCAAACAAAACAAACTACATTGTCCTAAAAAGAACGATAGAGAAGAAATGAAAGAGAAAATCAGTCTAGAGATAGAGAGAGAAACATGGAAATTTAGAAACTAGAGAAAAAAAGGAGGTAAAGAGAGAAGAGAAGAAAAGATCACCTTAGACTTACCTTGGTGGATGGAAGAGTGATAGTAGGGTTTTTTTCCGCGTCGTTGGTTACGGAAACCCTAACTTCAACACATTTGTAACTTGATCCGATTCTTAATCCTGCAAAATATGAACTTTTGTATAGGGATTGGTGTCGGATGTCGATCCGCACTCGGGGTTAGTTAGCGCATGTAAAGAACATAAAATGATGAATTTTTTTTTTTTTTAGAAATTGATGGATATGTGACAATGGTGGTTGCGTGGATTAAAACATGCTTTTGTTTGATTATTTTTTTTATAGAGAATTATTATGCTAATACATGAAGGAAAAACATAATAAAATAAAATAAAACCCAATAATTAAATTACCACTGAATCTCAATCAAAATTTTTCGTAAACATTGAAAGTTCTTACATTGCATTGATAAAAGACTAACTAATTAAGCATTAAAAAGAGAGAGAAAGAGGAGATAGAGAGAAAAACTAGAAAACTAGAAAGAGAAAGAAGTAATCTTAGAGAGAGAGGGAGAGAAGTAACCCGGATTCGGCCATGATTGACCTTGGATTGTTGTGCAGTTGGTGGTGCAGCATTGGAGGGAACCAGCGAGGGCAGCGGTGGTGACGAAGATGGCTTGGTGGTGTTGGGTTAGGAGGTGAATACCCATAGAAGAAGATAACGGCCTGCAAGTGTTGCAGGCCGTGATGTGGTGGCCGGCGATGGAGGGGCAGCTTGCTCCTTGGTGAAGCGTTGGAGGGAGCTGCTGCTGCGATGTGAGGAAGAGTTAGCAGCCACCTATAGCAACAACAAGTTGCTGGTTTGATCGGCCGGAGTTGCAGGTTTGCAACTCCGGTAGTGATGAAGAAGAAAAAGAATATGGAGGCGTTGCTGGTGGCTGTTGGTGGGAGAACTTAGGGTGATAAAGTGGTGGAGCACGATAGTTGCTTGCTGCTGGAGATAAAGAACGGCCGGAGGAGAGAGAGGAGAGAGAGGCGGACTGGTTGGGGGGCGCTGACGGTCGGAGTTGCAGGCTGCAACTCCGGTGGAAAACGAAAAAAAAAAGAAAACAAAGAAAACGAAAATAAAAAAAACGAGAAGAAGAAGAAGAAGAAGAAAAAGAAGAGAAGGAGGAGAGGAAGAAGACGAAGAAGAGAAAGAACTTACCGTTTGAAGATCTGCAAAGGAGAAGGCGGTGTGAGAGCAGCAACTGGTCGGTGTTCCAAAGATTGTTGACCGGAGCGTGGAGAAAACGAATCAGCAAGGATGCTGGTTGCTGCAAGGAGACATTGCTGCCCAGAGGTGGTCCTGCGCTGCGCACAGGCGGAGGAGAGAAGAGGTGGATGGAGCTGGTTGCAATCCGCCGGAGTTCTGCAACTCCGGCGACGAAAATGAGAAGAAGAAGACGATGAAGAAAGAGAATAAGAAGAAAAAAAGAGGAGAAAGAAGGAGGGGAAAACGTGGGGAGAAGATTCAGAGAAGGAGAGGAGAAGAAAAGAGGAGGATTGGAGGGGGATTAGGGTTCGAACGAACCCCTATCCTTCTCCTTTTAAAGCTTCCCTATTTCCTTTAATGGAAATAGGGGATTTTTGAAAATAAAAAAATAAGAAAAATATATATATATATATATATATATATATATATATATATATTTTTTTTTTTTTTAAAGTAAAAACCTAATTTTCTATGGGGAATCTCCCTGATAGTTGGGTTTTTCTGCGTCGTTGGTTACGGAAACCCTAACTTCAACACAATTTGTAATATTATCCGATTATCCTGTAAAATTCAAAGATTCTGTATAGGGATTCGTGTCGGATGTCGGTCCGCACTTGGGGTTAGTTAGCGCATGCAAGAACATGAAATGACGGCTTTCTTTATAGAAATTGCTCTGAATTCAATGCAGGGGTGAGAATGGTGGAGAGCGATTGGATTTAAAACAATTTTTTTTTTCTTGCGAACCATGAAATTTAACAAGGAAGCAGATACGTCAACACTAAGAAAATTAATTCTACAATAGAAATCAACACAAACAATTAACTTTTATTAAAAATTTCATAAATAACAATGCTTTTGAATAATCAAATTACATTAGAAAGTAGAAAAACTATCTAGAAAACATGTAAAACCTAGAGAGACGAAGATGAATCTATCCTAGAGAGAGAAACTAAGGGAGGAGAGAGAAAAATAGAGAAAAGACTTACCCACTTACCAAATGTTCAACCCATGATGTTGCTGCCCCAAGAGCAATGAATCGTGGTTGAAAGGATGGCTTGTGAAGGTGCATGCCCAATAGGTGGAGATGGAGATGAACATGAAAGATGAGGAGACCACGGCCATGAAAGTGATCTTCCGGAGATGTAGCCCGAACCAGCCATGAAGATGGCAACGCTTTGATGGTGATAACCCCCTACCTGATTTAGGACCGTTAGTTAGCTAACATACATGGGGAGGAACCCAAAGTGCAAGTTGTACACCGGGTTTGAGATGTGGAAGACCAAATTGGACGATTCGTGGTGGAGGGTTCGGGCTGGTGCGATGTGGGGTTGCACATTCTGAAAGAGGGCAGCAATGGTGGAAGTTGTGGGGCGTGCACTCTACAGAAATTGGAGACGCTGGTTTGGTGGTCGGATTGGAATGGGAGTTGTGCAGCACGGACAGCAAGTGGATTTGCCGACTTTCAAACCATGGAGATACGGCAGCAAGGTGGTTGTCTTCTCCCGTTGTTGCTGCTCAAGAGGAGGAGATGAGAGGCAGGCTGTAATGGCTTGGAGAGAAGACGTTGGGTTGTGAGAGAGAGATTGGAGATTGCTGGCCGGAGTTGCAGGCTGCAACTCCGATTATAGAGATGAAGAAGACGGTGGTTGCAGGCGGAGGAAATGGCGCTGCACGCAGCAGCAAGGGGAATGGATGAAGAAGAAGAAGGAACAGGAGGAGAATGCGCGGCGCAGGTAGAAGAGAAGAAGGCGGTATGGAGGGCGGTCGCGCAGGCGGGTTGAAAAGGACGAACCAGTCCGGCGAGCACGCTAGTTGCTTGCCGGAGTTGTTGGAAGGGGCGGTAGAGAAGGGAGAATCCGCCAGAGAACACGCGCGCAGGTGGGGAGAAGAAGAAGAAGCGGAAGAAGAAGAAGAAGAAGAAGAAGAAGAAGAAGGAGCGGCCGGAGTTGCAGGTTCTCGCCGGAAAAAAAAGGAGAAAGAAAAAAAAGAAGAAGAAAGGAAGAAGAAGAAAGAGAGGAAAAGGTCGGGGAAGAAGGGAAAGGATGGGGGGAAGGAGAGGAGGAGATTTGAGGGGGATTAGGGTTCGAACGAACCCTTCTCCCTCCTCTTATAAAGCTCCCTATTTCCATTAATGGAAATAGGGTATTTTTTGAAAATAAAAAATATTTTTTTTTTTAAGTAAAAACCTACTTTTCTATGGGGAATCTCCCCAATTAGTGGACCCCCCATTTAATTAAAATTATTTTTGAAATTCGAGGGGTCCACTAACTGGTCGGACAGCGGGTCGATGATGATGGGCCCGGCTACTGGCCCACATGGACTGATGATGTCCATCGTCTCATAAGATAATGTGACAGGCATTCTGAAGACGATCGGATGGATGGTGACTTGATTGGGACCCAGATTGGTAGATCGACGGATCTAGAGAGATCCAACGGTCCGATTGAAGATCCAACGGTCCGATTGAAGATCCAACGGTCAGAAAGCTAAGGGAGATGAGATAGAGCCGATGGGTAGGAGTTCTGGGGTTAGGTCAGTAGATTCGAGGATCGAGAGATGAAGAGAGAGAGAGAATAAGGGGAGATGAGAGAAAAAGTATAAAAAAAAATGGAAAAAAGCACTGGCGGAGGGTCTGGAACCCTGGTCTTCACTGTGACCATCCTCACGCTTCTCCAGTAGAGTCGACCATCATTCTTTGCTGACTCATGTGGCTTTAAACGCTTTGGTCCGTCTCTTGGTCATTGGCTCTCCTACTCTCTTCGTTCTTTGGGCCGGCTTTTTGGTCCTCTTATTCAGCCCATATTTGGCCCATATCTTCTAGTTATAGCATGTGGGCTTGTTAAGCTTTGATAATGGGCTTTCATGATCGATTTGGGCCCACAAGTCTCGAGAATCGTCCCATCGGGGTTTCCTGCGACAGAAGAAGCGCGTAATGAGACTCTATCAGAATGACTTCATATCTAGACTTCCGAAAATGTGTTTAATGCATGCAAATATACCATTTCGTCCAGAAAAGTGTGTTCTACGCAACACAAGAGACTTTTACGTAGAAAAGTAGATAAATAGAGTATTTTTACGTAGGAGAATGCGATAACGCTAAAAGGATAATTGCTTAAAATAAGCACTTTTGAGCGAATATCACTCCCCAATTAGTGGACCCCCCATTTAATTAAAATTATTTTGAAATTCGCGGGGTCCACTAACTGGTCGGACAACGGGTCGATGAAGATGGGCCCGGCTATTGGCCCTCATGGATTGATGATGTCCATCGTCTCACAAGATGATGTGACAGACAGTCTGATGACGATCGGATGGATGGTGACTTGATTGGGACTCAGATTGGTAGATCGACGGATCTAGAGAGATCCAACGGTCCGATTGAAGATCCAACGGTCCGATGGAAGATCCAACGGTCAGAAAGCTAAGGGAGATGAGATAGAGCCGATGGGCAGGAGTTCTGGGGTTAGGTCAGTAGATTCGAGGACCGAGAGATGAAGAGAGAGAGAGAATAAGGAGAGATGAGAGAGAAAGTATCAGAAAATAGAGAGAAAAGCACTAGCGGAGGGTCTGGAACCCTGGTCTTCACTGTGACCATCCTCACGCTTCTCCAGTAGAGTCGACCATCATTCTTTGCTGACTCATGTGGCTTTAAACGCTTTGGTCCGTCTCTTGGTCATTGGCTCTCCTACTCTCTTGGTTCCTTGGGCCAGCTCTTCGATCCTCTTGTTCAGCCCATAATAGGCTCATATCTTCTAGACATAGCCTGTGGACTCTTTAAGCTTTGATAATGGGCTTTCATGATCCATGTGGGCCCACAAGTCTTGAGAATCATCCAATCAGGGTTTCCTGCGACAGAAGAAGCGCGTAATGAGACTTAATCAGAACGGCTTAATATCTAAACTTCTAAAAATGTGTTTAATGCATGCAAATATACCATTTCGTCCAGAAAAGTGTGTTCTACGCAATGAGATAGACTCTTACGTAGAAAAGTGGATAATTAGAGCAGTTTTACGTAGGAGAGTGCGATAATGCTAAAAGGATAATTGCTTAAAATAAGCACTTTTGAGCGAATATCAAAGAGACTAAGGTACAGAACAACACCTTATGAGAGGAAGGAGATCCATCCCTTGACTGTTGTAGGTCCGTCAAACTTGCAGCGGTTTGACCGGAGTTTTAGTAGCGTGGGTTACAAGATGAAGGGTAACCGATATACTGGTGGTATATGTGGATAACCCAGCAACAGGTGATGAGATCGACCAGCAAGTACACCGTAGTTGCCTGAAGTTCAGTCCGGCGATGATTTAAAAGAAGACGGTGGTGGCTGTGGGTCATGCTATTGTGTGTTCAACCCGTAGATTGGCCTGAGGTCTAGCTGTGAGAGGCAGCAAGGTGAAGAAAAACAGCATCAAAAGATGATTACAGGTGCGTGGAAAGAAGGTTCGACGGAGTTGCAAGTGTACAACTCCGGCAACAATGGAGGAAGATGATTACAGGTGCGTGGAAAGAAGGTTCGACGGAGTTGCAAGTGTACAACTCCGGCAACAATGGAGGAAGAAGAGGGAGACGGTGATAAAGAGAACACCACAGGTCGGTGATGATGACGTTGCTGTTGGTGAAGGGAAGAATGCAACAACTTGGGAGAAGCTTGGGATGATGATGCACGGTGGTTGAGGTGGAGGAAGGTGTTGTAGGTGATCAGCAACAGGTGGCCGGAGTTGCAGGTCTGCAACTCCGGGGAGCATATAAAGAAGAAGAAGAAGAAGAAGAAGAAGAAGAAAAGAGAAGGGGGGGGAGGGAACCGATCGTGCAAAGGAGGAGCAGGTGGTTGTTCTTGACGCAGGTCCAGCAAGCAATCGTTAATGCAGATCCATGGGAGAGAGGTGTTCTTGCTGCTTAGACCAGCAAGAACGGTGGCTGTTTTTATGGTGAAGGCGGTGTTGGCTTGAAAAGAAGGAGATGCAATGAATATTGCAGGCTGGAAGCAGCACCTATTGAGGAAGAAGTTGCTGGCTGCAACCGACGAGAAGATGGAGTGGAGCGCTGTTCCTCCGCGAAGACGCACCAATGGAAGAACCAGATTGTGATTCTCGCCGGAGATGGAGAAGACTGGAATAAGAAGATGAAGAAAACGAAAATAAATAAAAAAATGAGAAGAGAAGAAGAAGAAGAAGAAGAAGAAGAAGAAGAAGACGAAGAAGAAGGAGGAGGAGAAGAACCAGATGGCCGGAGTTGCTGCCTGCAACTCCGGCGAAGATGGAGGAGGAAGAAGAAGAAGAAGATGGAAGAAGAAGAGGAGAAAGAAAGAGCAGAAGACGATGAAAACGTCGGGGGAGTTTTTGGGGGAAGGAGAGGAAGAGATTGGAGGGGATTAGGGTTCGAACGAACCCTTCTCCCTCCTCTTATAAAGCTCCCTATTTCCTCTTATGGGGAATCTCCCCAATTAGTGGACCCCCCATTTAATTAAAATTATTTTGAAATTCGCGGGGTCCACTAACTGGTCGGACAGCGGGTCGATGAAGATGGGCCCGGCTATTGGCCCACATGGATTGACGATGTCCATCGTCTCACAAGATGATGTGACAGACAGTCTGATGGCGACCGGATGGATGGTGACTTGATTGGGACTCAGATTGGTAGATCGACGGATCTAGAGAGATCCAACGGTCCGATTGAAGATCCAACGGTCAGAAAGCTAAGGGAGATGAGATAGAGCTGATGGGCAGGAGTTCTAGAGTTAGGTCAGTAGATTCGAGGACCGAGAGATGAAGAGAGAGAGAGAATAAGGAGAGATGAGAGAGAAAGTATCAGAAAATAGAGAGAAAAGCACTGGCGGAGGGTCTGGAATCCTGGTCTTCACTGTGACCATCCTCACGCTTCTCCAGTAGAGTTGACTATCATTCTTTGCTGGCTCATATGGCTTTAAACGCTTTGGTCCGTCTCTTGGTCATTGGCTCTCCTACTCTCTTCGTTCTTTGGGCCGGCTTTTTGGTCCTCTTATTCAGCCCATATTTGGCCCATATCTTCTAGTCATAGCATGTGGGCTCTTTAAGCTTTGATAATGGGCTTTCATGATCGATTTGGGCCCACAAGTCTCGAGAATCGTCCCATCGGGGTTTCTTGCGACAGAAGAAGCGCGTAATGAGACTTTATCAGAACGGCTTAATATCTAGATTTTCGAAAATGTGTTTAATGCATGCAAATATACCATTTCATCCAGAAAAGTGTGTTCTACGCAACAGAAGAGACTATTACGTAGAAAAGTAGATAAATAGAGCATTTTACGTAGGAGAATGCAATAACGCTAAAAGGATAATTGCTTAAAATAAGCACTTTTGAGCGAATATCAAAACGCTTAGAAGATAACAGTGGAAAATACGCACTTTTAAGGGAATATCACAACCCCCAACCAGCATATTGCCAATCCTTGGCAATTAGTGCGAAATAAATGAGCTTAAAAAGGCTCTGCACATGCTACACACTTTTTCATATTAGCTCCGGAAAAACACCGTTTGTTAAATCATTGAATGGATGCAAAAATAGTTATATGCTAGCGAAGAGTTGGAAAGTTTTGGCAAGACTACAGACTGATAATCATGACCCAGAATAGTCAGACTCTGTGTGTGTGTGTGCTCAACGTTCTCATCATCCGACAGTAAAGATTTCCAAATCACCTCTAAGTTTTTTATGCCTCGACCTCAAATCTCACATGTTTAGCACTCAGAATAGAATCACACAAGAAGGGTTTTCTTCTTTTCTCTCAATTTATATGTGAGGAGATGTATTTAATATAAAGAGGCAAAAGATCTCACATATGTTTTATTTGAAGGAATGACATCTTTAACAGAAGAAGATCTCATGATTGGAATACTATTTCACTCGGGAACGTCAGATCAAACTCTATAGCTTCTCTTTCTCCAATCTCCACATTTTATGATGGTACTATCCTAGAATCAAGCAGGACTTTCCTGGGTTGTAATGAGACTTAGGTCAGGTGTAGAGAGATAAAGGGATATAGGATTCAAAGATCTTGAGAGGATATTGCCATTTTCTTGCATTTTTCCTACGGCGTAACACCATTATCTGGTTCTTTTTCCTTTTTTCGTATTTTTTTCTTTTTCTTGATATTTCTGAGACTGCTCAATTTCTTTTCAGCTCTTCTTCATACTTTCTTTCCATATTTTGTTTTTAGCTTAAACCACTTTCTTTTCCTTTTGATTCTTCTTCTTTACTTTTCTTTTCACGGTACACCCATATCAGTTATTCTTTTGTCCATCTCAAAATAAGGGTAGACAATCATGCTTCGTAGCTGGACTGGATTTTAGGGTGATGGGTTTACAAAGAAAAGGCTTTTATAGAATGGCTCAAGGGGTTTCTAGAGAAGTACAATTCAGGTGAGTAAGAAGGCTGAATGGTTCAGAAAAATGGCCTAAATCATTTTCTAGGATTTGCACTATCATGTATACTGTCTTGACTGGATACAGAGAAGGTTCTGTCGTAGTAATCCAATGTTGATGTCGTTCCGAGTTTTATGATCGAAGCAAAAGATAATGAGATCTCTCAACGAATATTTGCAGGCATGAAGAATAGTGAGTCATCTTGTGACTCAGGATTAATGTATAACTCTCTGAAATGATTAAAGGCTCGAAAGCTCACTAGGTTAGGTCTCCGCAATTCTTCTCACAGGATCTCTAGAATTTCCAAACTTAGGATGACTCTGATGTTGATAGTGTACAATTGTGCCGAATCTGAGTTTTTCTAAGTTTTCAAACCTGCTGTAGTCACACTTGACTTGCCTCAACGCCAACTTTAAACAAAAATCGACATCCTCAATACTGACTTAACGGAGGTTTTCAGCTCATCAAAGTCAGAGTATTTGACACATTTTTGAAATTCTATAAAACTTTCGGAGAACATCGGAAATCACCCCAAAAACAAGAAGTTTTATTTATTTATTTATTTATTTTATTTTATTTATATTTTTGTTTATTTATTTATTTTTTTTTTATCAAAATGAAGACATGAGTTTTGGTAAATACCCACCCCCAACCAAAATACAGCACCGTCCTCGGTGCTCATGACCGGGACATAAAATGATAAAAAATCAGTGATGATGATGCCAAAGTTCAGGAAGGATGTTACCAAGTCGGCAGAAACTCGACAGTGTTTAGTACCTGATGATCGGGAGAATGAATGTACCTGCATATTCAGAGATATAACAGTAATAACAAATGCATGAGACTCATGTACTCTAGGAATACCAGAATTGCCTTTCCGAAAGCGCTAAGTTTTACGTCTTCAGCCAGACATGACCGGGGTGACAGGCACCCCCAACCAAGTTGGAGCACAAGAGACTGAGTGGATATCAGTCGACATAGACATGATCGATGAGATCAATCTCAAAAGTCTGAATGAACGACACATCAAGTTCATGGAACTGCTTTAGATGCTGGCCATTTACTTGGAATGAGGAGTGATCCTTGGGATCCTCAATAGTGATTGCCCCGAAGGGTGTGACTGCGGTGACCGTATAAGGACCAGTCCACCTAGATTTTAGCTTCCCAGGGAAGAGATGAAGACGGGAATTATAAAGAAGGACCTTCTGTCCTGGATGGAACTCTTTCCTGAGGATGCTCTTGTCATTTATCCACTTCATTTTTACTTTATAATTCTTGGACAAGTTGTAGGCATCATTTCTGAGTTCTTCTAACTCATTCATTTGAAGTTTCCGCTCCTCCCTTGCGGAGTCTAGGTTGAAGTTGAGCTTTTTAATGGCCCACAGGGCACGATGTTCAATCTCTACCGGAAGATGACAGGGTTTCCCAAAGACCAGACGATAGGGAGACATATTGAGTGGGGTCTTGTAGGCGGTTCTGTATGCCCATAAAGCATCAGTGAGATGAGTAGACCAGTCTTTACGTGTGGTATTGACTGTCTTCTCCAAGATCTGCTTGATCTGCTGATTAGAAACCTCTACTTGACCACTAGTCTGCGGTTGATAAGCTAGGGCAACCTTGTGGGTTACCCCATACTTTTTCATTAATTTCTCAAATATCCTATTGCAGAAATGGGTGCCCCCATCACTAATGATGGCCTTAGGGGCACTGAATCGGGCGAAGATGAACTCCTTTAAGAATTTGACCACCACTTTGTGGTCATTGGTCTTGGTGGGAATGGCTTTTATCCATTTGGATACATAGTCTACCGCGAGGAGAATGTACTCAAAACCATAAGAAACGGGAAAGGGGCCCATGAAGTCGATGTCCCAGATGTCAAATATTTCATCGACCTGGATGGGAGTTAGGGGCATCATGTTCCTCTTGGAGATGCGGCCTAGATGCTGGCAATTAGGACAGGTTTTGCTGTAGATGTGGGCATCTTTAAATAATGTGGGCCAGTAGAATCCGCATTGCAGCACTTTTTTTGCAGTCTTCTTAGTGCTGAAATGACCACCACAAGGTTGGTCATGACATGAGGACAAGATATTGAGTTGGTCCGACTCAGGGACACAGAGACGAATTATCTGGTCAGGACAGTATTTATACAAATAGGAGTCATCCCAAGAGTAGTATTTAACTCTTGCTAGGAATTGGCTTTTGTCCTGTTTTGACTAGTGTGAAGGCATTTCTTTGGTGACAAGGTAGTTGACAATGTCAGCATACCATGGATGAACGGAGATGGCGAACAGTTGTTCATCTGGAAAGGTCTCAGTGATGGGCTGGGTGTCGAAGGATGACTCTAAAGTCATTCTAGACAAGTGATCAGCCACTACATTCTCAGTTCCTTTCTTATCCTTAATCTCGAGGTCGAATTCTTGCAGTAAGAGAATCCATCAAATTAATCGAGGCTTGGTTTCCTTTTTCGACATGAGATAACGAAGGGCTGCATGATCAGTGTACACTACCACCTTAGTGGCTAAGAGGTACTGATGGAATTTATCAAGGGCGAAGACTACCGCCAGGAGTTCTTTCTCAGTGGTGGAGTAATTCATTTGGGCAGAGTTAAGAGTTTTGCTCACGTAGTAGATCACGTGTGACCTTTTGTCAACTCTCTGCCCTAGAATGGCTCCTAAGGCGTAGTCAGAAGCATCGCACATTACCTCGAAAGGTAGAGTCCAGTCCGGGGGACGGATAATGGGCGCAGTAGTGAGCTCAGATTTGAGACGCTCAAATGCCTTGACACAGTCAGCATTAAAGTCGAAAGGACTATCTTTACCCAGAAGATGGGACAGAGGTCGAGAGATTTGAGAGAAGTCCTTAATGAATTGCCTATAGAATCCTCCATGTCCCAAAAAGGATCAGATGTCACGTACGGACTTAGGAATGGGCAAGGTCGAGATGATATCGATTTTAGCTTTGTCGACCTCAATGCCCTGATGGAAAATGACATGTCCCAGAACAATGCCCCTCTTTACCATAAAGTGACATTTCTCCCAATTGAGGACAAGTCGCTTGTCCTGACAGCGTTGAAGTACAATCCCTAGATGGTTTAGACAGTCATCAAAGGATGACCCAAAAACTGAGAAGTCGTCCATAAAGACTTCGAGGAATTTTTCCACCATGTCAGAGAATATGCTCATCATACACCTTTGAAAGGTCACGGGTGCATTGCAGAGGCCAAAGGGCATACGCTTGTAGGCAAAAGTGCTAAAGGGACAGGTGAAAGTTATCTTCTCGTGATCCTCAGGGGCGATGGGTATTTGATTATACCCTGAGTAACCATCGAGGAAGCAGTAATAGGAGTGACCTGCTAGTCTCTCCAACATTTGGTCTATGAAGGATAAAGGAAAATGGTCATTCCTAGTATTGGTGTTGAGTCGTCGGTAATCGATGCAGACTCTCCACCCTTTCTTCAGGCGCTGGGTGACCATTTCCTTGTTCTCATTTTCCACAACTGTGAATCTTGCCTTTTTAGGGACGACATGAATAGGACTCACCCATTTGCTATCGGAGATGGGGTAAATGATACCCGCATCTAACAGTTTAAGGACCTCGTCCCGGACTACATCCTTCAAGATGGGGTTCAACCTCCTCTGGTGTTCTCGAGAGGTTTTGGATTCATCCTCAAGATAGATGTGATGTTGGCACACTGAGGGGTCTATGCCACGAATATCATCTATAGTCCAACCTATCGCAGATTTGTGCTCGTTGAGTAGCTCGAGAAGTTTCTTATGTTCACTCGCAGATAAAGAGGAAGCAATAATGATAGGGTAGGTTTCCTTAGGACCAAGATAGGCATAGGAAAGATCTGTGGGAAGAGGCTTAAGCTCCAATATTGGAGCAGATGGAGTAGAAATAGGTGTCACAGAAGACACGGATTGAAGAGGTTTGACTTCAGTAGGTAAAGGAAGGATAGGTTCTCTGGCCATGGTTATCAGAGGCTCGAACTCGATGAGTGGAACAGGGATCTCTATCAGTGGAGCAGTCTCCAAGAGATCATTAAGGTCAAAAATGGCTGACTCTGTGGCAAAGTCAGCTCCAAAGTGTTCTAGACACTGCTTAAGAATATCTTCGGTGGAGTCCGGGATTAGACTCTCAACGGCACACATTTCATCGGCCACATCACGATCGGTATCCTGTTGCATTAGACGAAAGATATTGACCTCAGCTTTGAGGTTTCCGAAAGCAATGGACATGTTTCCATCCCGGCACCCGATGTGTGCATTCGCGGTGGCAAGAAAAGGGCGGCCTAAGATGACCGGAATGCGGTTATCCTGACACGGCTCGGTGTCAAGAATGATAAAGTCCACAGGATAATAAAAGTCAGCGACTTTTACTAGGACATCTTCAATGATTCCTCTTGGAATCTTGATGGACTAATCAGCCAATTTCAAGGTGACATTGGTAGGCTTCATATCTTTCAGTCATAACTACTGATATACCGAAAATGGTATGAGGTTAACGCTAGCCCCTAAATCTAGCAAGGTAGTGCAGCTAAAGTTGTCTCCAATTTCACATTGGACAGTTGGGCTACCTGGATCCTTGTGTTTGATCACACTGTTGTGTTGAATGAACGCGGTAGCTTTTTCGGCCAAGAAGGCAGCTTTGGGTACATGCGTACGCCGCTTAATTGTGCACAAGTCCTTGAGAAATTTGGCATAGGAGGGGATTTGCTTGATAGCAGAAAGGAATGGGATATTGATCTGGACGTCTTTAAAGACGTCTAAGATCTCAGAGAATTGCTGATACCGCTTATCTTGGATAAGTCTGTCCAGGAAGGGATGCTTTACTCGACAAATGAATTTGTCTTTAGCCTTGGATTTCTGCACAGGGATATCTGATGTTGGTGCAGAGGTAGAAGAAGTAGAGGTAGGATTGGTACTAGTTTCCTCTGTACGAGTGATGGGTGCTGGAGATGGCACCGGTGGTGGTTGGACTCCCATGTCCACAGTTTTTCTAGATCGTAGGGTGGTTACAGCTTGCACCTCCCCTTGACAGTTCTCATTCTGACTCGGAGATTGGGAGCCGATCTCATATATTGCTCCTTTGACATTTCCTTTTTGGTTAGCGATGGGTTGACTAGGGAAGATGCCTTTAGCTTTCTCAGCTTCCAGGTTGCCTAAGCGTTGCTCTAGACGAAGCATGGATTGTTGTTGTTGTTGCTCTAGGTTTTGCATAGATTGTTGTTGCTGAGTAATGAGTTGAGTTAGAAGGTCCTCGATACCAGATTTGGGGACCGACTGTTGGGGTGCAGCTAATGGGAGCTGAGGAACCAATTCGTGACTCGAGCTCATCAGGGCATTATAGTTATAGGCTGGAGAATTAGTTGGGACAATCGTTTGGTTCTGAAAGGTCTGTGGGACTCTTTGCTGATTTTGAAGTGTGCTCGGTTGTCCAGAGTATTGACCCTGTTGGAACTGCTGGTTCTGAGTAGATGGGTATTGACTCTGCTGGTACTGACCTTGATTGAATTGCCTAGGGGGTTGATTGAACCCAGGGGGATACATGCCCTGAGGTTGACATGGAGGTTGAGCTTGTGGTTGAGTAGACTGAGGCCTCCAAGAAAAGTTAGGGTGGTTTCTCGTGTCTGGATGATAAGATTGACTATACGAGTTCTGAGTGGGTGGTTTGTATGTGCTGAAAGCACAAACTTCTTCCTGAAGAGGATTAGACCATCCTTCATTCAAAGGACAATGCTCAGTAGTATGGGAGGGTTGCAGACAGAAGGTGTAGGATTCCAGAGGGCTCTCGTGTCCCACATGCATGACTGGGGTGGATTGTTGAGTAGGCTTTTGTACTGACACAGCCAGTGCCGAGACTGACTTGCTCAACTCTTGAATGACAGATCGAAGCTTAGTGTCTGCTGTAGCGTCATGTGCCTTGGTTGTCCTTTGGACTGAAGTGGTTCAACTAAACTCTGAGTCAGTCGTCTAATGTTGAGAGTTTTCTCCTAACTCTCCCAAGAATTTATATGCATCGGTCGGAGTTTGGTGCAGGAATTTTCCCTGGCACATTGACTCTACCATGGTCTGGGACTCATCAGTAAGTCCCTTATAGAAGACGTGGACAAGATTGCCCTTGTCGATGCTATGGTTGGGACACTTAGTCAGGTAGTCTTGGAATCTATCCCACGCTTCGAAAAATTTCTCATCGGACTTTTGTCGAAAGTCCTGGATGAATTGCTTCATTTGGTTGGTCTGAGTCATGGGGTAGAATTTAGACATGAATTTGCCCACCAATTCTTTCCAACTGCTGATTAAATTAGCGGATAAGGAGTAGAGCCAATCTGAGGCTCGGTCTTTGAGTGAGAATGGAAAAACTCGCAGACGCACATTGTCATCATCGAGGTTCTGATTCTTGAAAAGTAGGATGACATGTTGGAATTCCCTAATATGGGAATAGGGGTCTTCTCTTGGGAGACCACGAAAGGTAGGCAGCATTTGGATCGTCTGTGGCCTGATCTCAAATTGTACCGCCGTAGTAGGTGGGAGAATAATGCAAGTGGGCGGATTAGCAGAGATAGGGGCGAACGTCTCGATAAGAGGTCATTCGACTGCCATGACTATAAAGGTAGTAGTACTGGGAGAGGCGGGTGGTGAAAGAGATGGGGAAGAATTCAGTAGAGGATCCACTGTAGGTACGTGATTCTCAGATCAAATCAAGCGCTTGTTCAGACGAGTCCAAACGGGCATACGCTGATGAGGCAAGCTCTATACTTGGCAAAAAGTTGCCAGAGAGGAACACTATCGTAAATGATGCACACCAAGCACAGATAATCCTATTGTAAGCAATCAGGATATATTTTAGGAATTATCTTTGTTAGTTTTAGGGCTAGAGTAGATTATGACAGTGGGCGGACCACTGGTTTATCTTTTAGCCGCCGGACTAACTATTTGCAGTCAGAGGTTCTCACCAGGCTACACTCTTTAGAGCGAATCCTTTAGTACTAACTTTAGTCAATAACAAGACAATCCGAAGCCTAGACAGACGTGTGGCACAATGGCTATCTTAAGTACATCCCAGACTAATCGGATTGGTCAAGTGTATAAGAAGAGTGTTCCCTCGGGTTAAGCTAGGGTTGGTGCGTGTTCCTAGTCCACACGCAACTAACCGTCGAATAGTCCAAGATGCCACATCGAGCTCAGTGTACTTGAGTAGCAGGGACTTATGTGTGTGTTAGACAACAGGGACCCGCGCTCGTGGTCTTATTTCGATTGGATGTTAAGCGGGTTCGCTTTGTGTGGATTTTTCCTCGAACACCGGGCTAATTGGCTCTACTTCTTGATTCTTTTTAATTAAATGGAGCCTCGGGATCAAATCAGTTGGAATGATGAGGTGGGTAATGAAATCCCACTAGTTTCAATTTGGAGCTAGGTCTGCTCTCTTAGAGTTGATTGATTAACGGCCACGCCACGCAAGTCGAGTAATATGTATGCGAAAGCAAATAGACACGCGGCAATGAGTCACCCAACGACGCAGTATCGCACTCAAGGCGAGGATAGAGACTTACCTCCCGTGGGCCACGCCACGGGGTAGCCTCCGTGGGTTAGGGAGGGGTATCCTAATGGGTTTGGGCCCGACTCCACCTCTTTGAGCTTTCGCTCCCTACCCACACTGGATCATGTTCCTGCAGAAACAGTTAGATCGCACGGTCTAGGTATGCAAGATTTTATTTGGAAGATCCTTGCCTTTTTAGGGTTCACTGAACAAGCACTGGATTTAGGCAAGTTTTTGAATTAGTTTCCAAATTCGAGATGGGTTGAAATTTAGGAATTCCTAGATTGGAAAATACCTAGTTTGGAAAGTTTCCCGAACTGTGAAGATCTTCCAAGAAAGATTTGATTACGAGATCCCTTACAATTTTGAGAAATTTCTCAAAATTGAAATTCTGCTAGATTTGGGGTGTTTCCTTTTGCAGACTTTTCCGAATTCGGAAGATTTCTAAAGATAGAAATTCTTCTAAAGAGGAAACTTCTAAGAGGGGAAACCCTAATTAAGCAGAGTTTCAAGATTTTAGAATCTTTCCAAAAATCGCAAATCCTTGATTGGTGATTTCTAAAAATCTGTAGAATATAAAACCCTAATTTTTTTAATTTTGATTTTATTATTTTTTTGGTATTTTTCACTTAATCTAGGGTTTCTAAAAAACCCTAGAACAAGATCTAGCAGTTATATGGAAAGCAGTAAAATTCCTAAATTATTACAACTTTGCACTCGGCCTTCCGAGGCATTAAAAATAGTAATTTAACAAAAAATGCTAAATATAACTAAAAATGAAAAATAGAAAGTTTCCCGAAAAGGTCAGGCTGTCCAAATTGAGCAGCTTTCCGCTTCAGCAACTTTCCAATTCCGTCTTTACGTCCTTTTTCGCACTCCCGTCAACCCGAGCGGCAGCGGCGCCATTTGAAAGTAGGATTTTTCCCCGTCGTTGGTTACGGAAATCCTAGATCTCAACAATATTTGTAATTATCCGATTCTTTTTCACTCAAATCTTGCAAAAATCACAGGGTTGTACAGTGGCTCGTGTTGGGTATCGTCCGTACTCGGGGTTAATGAAAAATGAAGAACAAATGAACGGAAATCTGCTAAAAATTATAGAAGAATGAGAATGGTGGAAATAAAGATTAAAACAAGCTTTTGTGATTTTTGAGAGACTTATTTTACCCTTTTTTTTTTTTTTTTTTTGAATTAAATATCAAATAAGCAAGAGAATAATGAAACAACTACTCAAAAATACTGCATAAAAAATGTCAAATTACAATGCTTTGAATAAAAAAAACTATTGAAATAAGGCTAACTAAAAATGATAAAAGATAGAGGAATGTAGAGAGAGAAAATGGTTTAGAGAGAGAGTCTGAGAATTGGAGAGAGAAACCTAGAGAGAGAATGCTCTCAAATTCTAGAGAGAAAAAGTAGGTAACGAGAGAAGAGAAGAAAAGATCACCTTAGACTTACCTTGGTGGATGGAAGAGACTAAGGCACAGAACAGCACCTTATGAGAGGAAGGAGATCTATCCCTTGAGTGTTGTAGGTCCGTCAAACTTGCAGCTATAGTGCAATGGAGTGCACGAAATAGAACACTTGCTGGTGCGTGGAAAGAAGGTTTGACGGAGTTGCAAGTGTACAACTCCGGCGACAATGGAGGAAGAAGAGGGAGACGGTGATAAAGAGAACACCACAAGTCGATGATGATGATGTTGCTGTTGGTGAAGGGAAGAATGCAACGACTTGGGAGAAGCTTGGGATGATGATGCACGGTGGTTGAGGTGGAGGAAGGTGTTGTAGGTGATCAGCAACAGGTGGCCGGAGTTGATGGAGATTGCCGGAGTTCTGCAACTCCGGCGAACTCCTTTTTTTTTTTTTTTTTTTATTAAAGGAAGATGAGCAAGGAGAGGAGTGCAGACGGTGTTAGTTTTGGGAATGGAGGGGAGTGTGAATGGGTTGCTGGTGTGCCTTCAGCGGTGAAGAGACAGAGCTGGGGGCGGTGATAATGGTGGAGACGATCATGCTCCAGCAGGTGAAGATGTTGGCTGTGAGAGGGATAGATGATAGGAGTTGCAGCACGTCATGGCAGCAACATTGCAATGGAAGAGCCTAATGGCTTGGCCATTGGGAGGGAATGGGAAGTGCAGATGCTCCCAACAATGGTGGAGGAGAGGCCGACCGGAGTTGCAGGTCTGCAACTCCGGTGATGGTATTGCAGTCCGGCTACACCATGGTGCAGCCTTGCTATTTTGGAGCAGCAAGGTTGGAGAGGAGAGGCTGGTGGCAGCAATGGAAGGAGGCAGATTTCGTTGGCTTTGATGGTGGAAATCGCGAAACAGGCGGTGGTTTTGGTGGAGGCGTGAATGGGAAAGGAAAGGCTGTGACGGCTTGGAGAGAAGATGGAATGGAATAGGAGGAGAGAGACGCTCAGCGAGAGAGAACGCTGCCCAGGCAACACATCGTTGATGGATGGAGGAGCAGCATGTTACAAGTTAGTGGGAGAAATCTTCTGGTTGGTTGCCGGTCTGTTGAAGTTGTAGATGGAGTGAAACTGTGGAAGTGTGTGTGGGGCCGTGGTGTGTTGGCACTCCGGCGAGATGTGCAGGATGTGCTAGCAGCAAGAAGAGGTCACTGGCACCTTTTGATGGACGAGGGTGGGATGATTGCAACACCTGTGTTGCAGGTCATCTGAAACAGAGGATGTCATGGCTTGTTCGGCTTGCAACTTGTGGGAGTTACATGTGTGGGTGGAGGTGTGGTGGCTCGGTAATGGAAGGCAGCAGCAGGCGGTGCACTAGAGAGAAGGTGCAACAGTCGTTAGGAGTGAAAACAGTTACAACAATGAGTTGCAACCCGTGGGAAAGAGAGGATCGAAATCAGAGAAGAGAAAGAGATAGATGTAGAGGGATCGGGTTTCATGAGAGATGGGATCCATCCTTAGTGAAAGAGGAGAGAGATCTCTTAGAGGGCAGATCGTGAGTGCGAGATGTGGGGGTTTTAGACGTGGAATCAAGGGAGGGCTCCCCTTTTGGAATGTTTCTCCTCCTCAATCACGCCCTCTTCATTTCCTATTTCCTTTTCTTTCAAAACTTCTATTTTTAAAGCTTTTCTTCTTTTTTTTTTAAAAAGAATCCTTTACTTGATGAAATCCTTGCCATCAATCTCCTCCTTCTAAATCAGCCAAATCCATGTTTGCTAACATTTCTAGGAAAGTTTTAGCACTATTATTCCTTGTATGGCCATTGATGAAATCAAATCTTTTCTTTTGGAAAAAAAATGATTTGTTTATTTTGTGAAATAATTTTTACTTTTAACAAACCATCTTTTATACATAAAAAATTAATATCCCATGTGGTCCACGCAACGGATCGGACAAAGGCTGTGAGCTTTGAGGGCCATAGGTCATTGGATGGGTTGGCTAGGGGATCGCGGAATGATGCCAAAAATCGTGGGCCCAGGGTGCATAGGCCATTAGCCCGATAGTGGGCCAGCTGAATCGTGAGCCAATGTGCCTGATGATAAGTGATCTACTGGGCCAGGGGGTTGGAAAGGAGGAGATCCACAAGATCGAAACTTAGGGGAATGGAGATCGGATGGTTCATTGAAAGGATGATTGGGTGGATGATCGGATTGATGATCTACTGGCGATCAGATGGTAGAGAATGACGGAGAGAGAGTAGGGAGAGGAGAGAGAAAATATTACAAAATAAAGAAAAAATGCTAGCAGAGGGTCATGAACCCTGATCTCTGACTTGGTCATCTGCATGCTTCACCAACTGAGCAATTCTTTAACTTTTGTTAGTTGGTCAAGCTTTAATGCCTTTATTCTTCTCTCGGGGCTCAATTCTTTCTCTCTCTCTCTCTAGGTCTTCTCTAAGGCTCTTCCGATTCTCTGGCCTTCCCTGTTCTTGGCCTACATCTTCTTATCCTCAGTCAGCATGCTCTTGAGCTTTTATCATAGATTCTAGAGATTGATTGTGGGCCCACATTCCATAAAATTTTTCAATCGGGTTTTCTGCGATAAAAGAAGCGCGTAATGAGACTCAATCAGAACGGCTTTATATCTAGACTTCCAAAAATGTGTTTAATGCATGCAAATATACCATTTCGTCCAGAAAAGTGTGTTCTATGTAACAGAAGAGACTCTTACCTAGAAAAGTGGGTAAATGAAGCAGTTTAACGTAGGAGAGTGTGAAAACGCTTAGAAGATAATAGTGGAAAATACGCACTTTCAAGCGAATATCAAATTACTATTTTTAATGCCTCGGAAGGCCGAGTGCAATTTGTTATAATTTAGAAATTTTACTGCTTTCCATATAACCGCTAGATCTTGTTCTAGGGTTTTTTAGAAACCCTAGATTAAGTGAAAAATACCAAAAAAATTAAAAATTAAAAATTAAAAAAAATTAGGGTTTTATCTTCTGCAGATTTTTAGAAACCACCAATCTAAGATTTGCGATTTTTGGAAAGATTCTAAAATCTTGAAACTCTATTTAATTAGCGTTTCCCCTCTTAGAAGTTTCCTCTTTAGAAGAATTTCTATCTTTAGAAATCTTTCGAATTGGGAAAAGTCTGCAAAAGGAAACACCCCAAATCTATCAGAATTTTAATTTTGGTAAATTTCTCAAAATTATAAGGGATCTCGCAATCAAATCTTTCTTGGAAGATCTCCACAGTTCGGAAAACTTTCCAATCTAGGTATTTTCCAATCTGGGCATTCCTAAATTTTAACCCATCTCGAACTTGGAAATTAATTAAAAAACTTGCCTAAATCCAATACGTGCTCTGTGAACCCTAAAAAGGCAAGGATCTTCCAAATAGAAACCCAAATACCTAGACCGTGCGATCTAACTTTTCTGCAGGAACACGATCCAGTGTGGGTAGGGAGCGAAAGCTCAAAGAGGTGGAGTTGGGCCCAAGCCCATTAGGATACCCCTCCCTAACCCACGGAGGTGACCCCGTGGTGTGGCCCACGGGAGGTAAGTCTCTATCCTCGCCTTGAGTGCGATATAGAGCAATTTGGGTGAATCATTGCCGCTTGTCTACTTGCTTTCCACATACATATTATTCGACTTGCGTGGCGTGGCAGTTAATCAATCAACTCTAAGAGAGCAAACCCAGCTCCAAAATTGAAACTGGTGGGATTTCATCACCCACCTCATCACTCCAATTGAAATTGATCCCCAAGATCCATCTATAATAAAAAGAATCAAGAAGTAGAGCCAATTAGCCCGGTGTTCGAGGAAAAATCCACACAAAGCGAACCCGCTTAACATCCAATCGAAATAAGACCACGAGCGCGAGTCCCTGTTGTCTAACACACCCATAAGTCCCTGCTACTCAAGTACACTGAGCTCGATGTGGCATCTTGGACTATTCGGCGGTTAGTTGCGTGTGGACTAGGAACATGCACCAACCCTAGATTAACCCGAGGGAACACTCTTCTTATACACTTGACCAATCTGGTTAGTCTGGGACGTACTTAAGACAACCATTGTGCCGCACGTCTGTCTAGGCTTCGGATTGTCTTGTTGTTGACTAGAGTTAGTACTAAAGGATTTGCTCTGAAGAGTGTAGCCTAGTGAGAACCTCTGAGTGCAAATAGTTAGTCTGGCGGCTAAAAGATAAACTAGTGGTCCGCCCACTGTCATAATCTACTCTAGCCCCAAAACTAACAAGATAATGCCTAAAATATATCCTGATTGTTTAGAATAGGATTATCTGTGCTTGGTGTACATCATTTAGGATCACTACTCCAGTGTCTCCTTTTGACAACTTTTTGCCAAATCTTGGGATTGGTTTTTCAAGTAGAAGCCCAGTTGAACCTGTCTTAACCTTTGACTAACTCGATCTGAGAGTTAGTCCATCGCAACCCTCTATCACTTCTAATGGCAGATGAACGGTCTCTGTATGAGACCTACTACAGTTTCTGTGAGAATCTAGGTGATCACTCTCAACAAGGGTATGACAATTCTGCGTACTATCATGACACTCCAGTCTCGCACACTTCTATAGGGTATGACAATTACAAAGATCCAGAGTACAACTCTGTACTCCAAGAGCTTAAAAATTCAGTCTCTGCCCTTCGTGCTATGGTCCAGCAACCTGTGCATAATTTCCAGTCTGTAGGATATTACCCTCCTATCCCGCAAGATGTCTGTAATATTTTTCCATCTCCAATGCAGACCTCCTATGACAACACTTATTATCCGGATAATAGGAGTCACCATAACTTTGGTTGGGAACAGTCTGCTATCCCACAGCAACTATCGCAGGATAATTATCCTTCCGAGTTCCATTAACCCAATGGAGAGTATGATTGGCCATACTCACAATCCCAGTACCCATCCTATCCACAAAATGATTATTCTGATCAACAGTGGGCCCCTCAGGATTTCCAGAGTCAGTAGCTAGTCCCAGACTCCACTCTGCCTTACAACTTTCATACCTAGTCAGACTACAATCAAGAGTTGGCACCTGATATTCGCTCAAAAGTGCTTATTTTAAGCAATTATCCTTTTAGCGTTATTGCATTCTCCCACGTTAAAATACTCTATTTATCTACTTTTCTACGTAAGAATCTCTTTTGTTGCGTAGAACACACTTTTTTGGACGAAATGGTATATTTGCATGCATTAAACACATTTTCGAAAGTCTAGACATGAAGTCATTCTGATAGAGTCTCACTACGCGCTTCTTCTGTCGCAGGAAACCCCGATGGGACAATTCTCGAGACTTGCAAGCCCACATCGATCAGGAAAGCCCATTATCAAAGCTTAAAGAGCCCACATGTTATGACTAGAAGATATGGGCCAAATATGGGCTGAATAAGAGGACCAAAAAGCCGGCCCAAAGAACGAAGAGAGTAGGAGAGCCAATGACCAAGAGACGGACCAAAGCGTTTAAAGCCACATGAGTCAGCAAAGAATGATAGTCGACTCTACTGGAGAAGCGTGAGGATGGTCACAGTGAAGACCAGGGTTCCAGACCCTCCGCCAGTGCTTTTCTCTCTATTTTCTGATACTTTCTCTCTCATCTCTCCTTATTCTCTCTCTCTCTCTTCATCTCTCGGTCCTCGAATCTACTGACCTAACCCTAGAACTCCTGCCCATCGGCTCTATCTCATCTCCCTTAGCTTTCTGACCGTTGGATCTTTCATCGGACCGTTGGATCTTCAATCGGATCGTTGGATCTCTCTAGATCCGTCGATCTACCAATCTGAGTCCCAATCAAGTCACCATCCATCCGATCGCCATCAGACCGTCTGTCACATCATCTTGTGAGACAATGGACATCACAAATCCATGTGGGCCAGTAGCCGGGCTGATATTCGCTCAAAAGTGCTTATTTTAAGCAATTATCCTTTTAGCGTTATTGCATTCTCCTACGTTAAAATGCTCTATTTATCTACTTTTCTACGTAAGAGTCTCTTGTGTTGCGTAGAACACACTTTTCTGGATGAAATGGTATATTTGCATGCATTAAACGTATTTTTGGAAGTCTAGGTATAAAGATGTTATAATTAAGTCTCATTACGTGCTTTTCTCTTGCAGAAAACTCGATCGGGCTATTCTCGAGACTTGCAGGCCCCACGATCAACCACAGAAGCCTAATATTAAAGCTTAAAGAGCCAGCAAGTTATCATAGTAAAATACGGGACAAGTACGTGCCATGCTAGAGGATGGCAGAACTGGACAAGGAACCAATGAGTTGACTAGTCCATTTCCCAAGATCTGGGAAGCATTGGTCGAGTCTGGAGACCACGGGCCAGAGGGTGACCAAGTCAACATTTAGCCAGAGCATGAAGCAAACATGTCAATATGATCGACGGCATTGATTCAAGACTATGGGTCACGATTTCTAAAGAGCCCCACAATGATGGCTGGGTGTTAGTCCAAATGAGTAACACAGTACTACCAAAGAGGTGGACCGTTTGATCAAGAAATCAACGGTCCAATTACAAAGAAGGTCTAATCTCAAGTTGATGGACTGGTATGATGGGCCAACATGTGCGATTGAACCATGAGCTGAAAGTATGGATAGTTCAAGGAAAAGAAAGAAGAATGCCAATATGAGCCAAGTTTATTGGGCCGGCATGCGATGTGAGCCATTGTATAACACGAGTACCGGGCAAGGGACCAACATGATACCTCGAATTCACACCGAAAGGTGAAACACAATGCATGAAGAAAGGATGGGACGTAGGATAGAAATTAAGAGTTGCCAAGATATTAGTTGAAGTTTTCCTAAAGAACCATAACCATTGGATTTTAATAGAAGTTGAGGCTTGATTAGTGAATATCAAAAGAGTGTGGGACCCAGGTGCTTAATTCAAAAGAAAGAAGAGGCTAGGTGGCATGGGGGTATACAAAGGACATCCAACGGTTGCCCAAGAGAATGGAAATAGTTGCTGTTTTAAGGTGGGGTCAACAGCCACATCAACTTACTCAACACACACATCCATCTTATGCTTGATCACATGGATCCAATGGCTTGATTTCCAACTAGGGAGAGTATAAAAAAAAAAAAATTAAAAAAAAATAAGGAATGACTTTTGCAAAACTAGGAAATGTTATATAATATAAGGAAAGTCTAGGGAAGGTGGCTGGGTATTAAATTACTTCTATTTGTCAAAGAATGAATGAAGGAAAGTTGCTAAAGTGTTGAAGAATGGAGATTTTGTTCATGAGAGTTGCTAGGCAGCAATGGATGGTGATCTAGAATGATTTGGCATGAAAGTGGGGTCCACTTCCTTGACACATGGATGAATAGTCAGCACCTCCAAGGGGAGCACCCTAAGCACTATAAGAGGAAGAGAACAGTCAGCTCTTTGGGGGCTCTTGTTTTTTTCTGAATTCCCTCACGTGTTCTCCCCCTTCTCTCCCTTGCTGGACGTGTATACCCCCTTCATCAACAACCCTAGCCGCCTCTCCACTCCTCTGCCCCACACCTCATTCACTCTCCAATCTCTCTCTCACAAACCAATGTCTTCTCTCCAAGCCATTACAGCCTGCCTCTCATCTCCTCCTCTTGAGCAGCAACAACGGGAGAAGACAACCACCTTGCTGCCGTACATCTTCTCCATGGTTTGAAAGTCGGCAAATCCCTTGCTGTCCACTCCACTACCGTCTGCTACACCATAGCAGTATCATGGAAATCTGAACCGCATCTTGACCACTTCATCACCAAAGCAGGTTCCTCTTGGTCGCCTTCTTACATCGCCTCCTTGTTGCTGAAACTCTCGGACAACATCCAGAAATCCAACGCCTTCAATCTCACAGCTTCTCCAAGTTGCGGATCTGCATCATCGACCTCATCCTTCCGGGCAACCATCCACTTGCTATCCGTGCTGCACAACTCCCATTCCAATCCGACCACCAAACCAGCGTCTCCAATTTCTGTAGAGTGCACGCCCCACAACTTCCACCATTGCTGCCCTCTTTCAGAATGTGCAACCCCACATCGCACCAGCCCGAACCCTCCACCACGAATCGTCCAATTTGGTCTTCCACATCTCAAACCCGGTGCACAACTTGCACTTCGGGTTCCTCCCCATGTATGCTAGCTAACTAACGGTCCTAAATCAGGTAGGGGGTTATCACCATCAAAGCCTTGCCATCTTCATGGCTGGTTCGGGCTACATCTCCGGAAGATCACTTTCATGGCCATGGTCTCCTCATCTTTCATGTTCATCTCCATCTCCACCTATTGGGCATGCACCTTCACAAGCCATCCTTTCAACCACGATTCATTGCTCTTTGGGCAGCAACATCATGGGTTGAACATTTGGTAAGTGGGTAAGTCTTTTCTCTATTTTTCTCTCTCCTCCCTTAGTTTCTCTCTCTAGGTTAGATTCATCTTCGTCTCTCTAGGTTTTACATGTTTTCTAGATAGTTTTTCTACTTTCTAATGTAATTTGATTATTCAAAAGCATTGTTATTTATGAAATTTTTAATAAAAGTTAATTGTTTGTGTTGATTTCTATTGTAGAATTAATTTTCTTGGTGTTGACGTATCTGCTTCCTTGTTAAATTTCATGGTTCGCAAGAAAAAAAAATTATTTTAAATCCAATCGCTCTCCACCATTCTCACCCCTGCATTGAATTCAGAGCAATTTCTATAAAGAAAGCCGTCATTTCATGTTCTTGCATGCGCTAACTAACCTCGAGTGCGGACCGACATCCGACACGAATCCCTATACAAATTGCATATTTTGCAGGAATTAAATCGGAAAAGATACAAATTTAGTTGGAATAGGGTTTCCGTAACCAACGACGCGGAGAAAACCTACTTTCAAATGGCGCCGCTGCCGCTCGGGTAACCGGAAGTGCGAAAAAGGACATAAAGACGAAATTGGAAAGTTGCTGAAGTGAAAAGCTGCTCAATTTGGACAGCATGACCTTTTCGGGAAACTTTCTATTTTTGGTTTTTAGTGATTTTTAGCATTTTTTGTTAAATTACTATTTTTAATGCCTCGGAAGGCCGAGTGCAATTTGTAATAATTTAGGAATTTTACTGCTTTCCATATAACTGCTAGATCTTGTTCTAGGGTTTTTTAGAAACCCTAGATTAAGTGAAAAATACCAAAAAAATAATAAATTCAAAATTCAAAAAAAAATTAGGGTTTCATATTCTGCAGATTTTTAGAAATCACCAATCCAGGATTTGCGATTTTTGGAAAGATTCTAAAATCTTGAAACTTTGCTAAATTAGGGTTTCCCCTTTTAGAAGTTTCCTCTTTAGAAGAATTTCTATCTTTAGAAATCTTCCGAATTTGGAAAAGTCTGCAAAAGGAAACGCCCCAAATCTAGCAGAATTTCAATTTTGGGAAATTTCCCAACATTATAAGGGATCTCGCAATCAAATCTTTCTTGGAAGATCTCCACAGTTCGGGAAACTTTCCAATCTAGGTATTTTCCAATCTGGGAATTCCTAAATTTTAACCCATCTCAAATTTGGAAACTAATTCAAAAACTTGCCTAAATTCAATGCTTGCTCAGTGAACCCTAAAAAGGCAAGGATCTTCCAAATAGAATCCCACATACCTAGACCGTGCGATCTAACTGTTTCTGCAGGAACACGATCCAGTGTGGGTAGGGAGCGAAAGCTCAAAGAGGTGGAGTCGGGCCCAAGCCCATTAGGATACCTCTCTCTAACCCACGGAGGCGACCCCGTGGCGTGGCCCACGGGAGGTAAGTCTCTATCCTCGCCTTGAGTGCGATACAGAGCATATTGGGTGCATCATTGCCGCTTGTCTATTTATTTTCTAGCAACAACTTATTCGACTTGCGTGGTGTGGCCGTTAATCAATCAACTCTAAGAGAGCAAACCCAGCTCCAAAATTGAAACTGGTGGGATTTCATCACCCACCTCATCACTCCAACTGATATTGATCCCCAGGATCTATCTATAATAAAAAGAATCAAGAAGTAGAGCCAATTAGCCCGGTGTTCGAGGAAAAATCCACGCAAAGCGAACCCGCTTAACATCCAATCGAAATAAGACCACGAGCACGGGTCCCTGTTGTCTAACACACCCATAAGTCCCTGCTACTCAAGTACACTGAGCTCGACGTGGCATCTTGGACTATTCGGCGGTTAGTTGCGTGTGGACTAGGAACACGCATCAACCCTAGCTTAACCCGAGGGAACACTCTTCTTATCCACTTGACATATCCGGTTAGTCTGGGACGTACTTAAGTCAGCCATTGTGCCGCACGTCTGTCTAGGCTTCGGATTGCCTTGCTGTTAACTAGAGTTAGTACTAAAGGATTCGCTCTGAAGAGTGTAGCCTGGTGAGAACCTCTGAGTGCAAAATAGTTAGTCCGGTGGTTAAAAGATAAACCAGTGGTCCGCCCACTGTCATAATCTACTCTAGCCCCAAAACTAACAAAGATAATTCCTAAAATATATCCTGAGTGCTTAGAATAGGATTATCTGTGCTTGGTGTGCATCATTTAGGATAGTGTTCCTCTCTGGCAACTTTTTGCCAAGTATAGAGCTTGCCTCATTCGCGTATGCCCGTTTGGAATCGTCTGAACAAATGCTTGGTTCGATCTGAAAATCACGTACCTACAGTGGATCCTCTACTGAATTCTTCCCCATCTCTTTCACCACCCGCCTCTCCCAGTACTACTACCTTTGTAGTCATGGCAGTCGAACGACCTCTTATCGAGATGTTCGCCCCTATCTCTGCTAATCCGCCCACTTGCATTATTCTCCCACATACTACGGCGGTACAATTTGAGATTAGGCCGCAGACGATCCAAATGCTGCCAACCTTTCGTGGTCTCCCAAGAGAAGACCCATATTCCCATATTAGGGAATTCCAACATGTCATCCTACTTTTCAAGAATCAGAATCTCGATGATGACAATGTGCGTCTGCGAGTTTTCCCATTCTCGCTCAAAGACCGAGCCTCAGATTGGCTCTACTCCTTACCCGCTGATTCAATCAGCAGTTGGAAAGAGTTGGTGGGCAAATTCATGTCTAAATTCTACCCCATGACTCGGACCAACCAAATGAAGCAACTCATCCAGGACTTTCGACAGAAGTCCGATGAGAAATTTTTCGAAGTGTGGGATAGATTCCAAGACTACCTGACTAAGTGTCCCCACCATAGCATCGACAAGGGCAATCTTGTCCACATCTTCTACAAGGGACTTACTGATGAGTCCCGGACCATGGTAGAGTCAATGTGCCAAGGAAAATTCCTGCACCAAACTCTGACCGATGCATACAAATTCTTGGGAGAGTTAGGCGAAAACTCTCTACATTGGACGACTGACTCAGAGTTTAGTCGAACCACTTCGGTCCAAAGAACAACCAAGGAACATGATGCTACAGCTGATACAGAGCTTCAATCTGTCATTCAAGAGTTGAGCAAGTCAGTCTCGGCACTGGCTGTGTCAGTACAAAAGCCTACTCAACAATCCACCCCAGTCATGCATGTGGGACACGAGAGCCCTATGGAATCCTGTACCCTCTGTTTGCAACCCTCCCATACTACTGAGCATTGTCCTTTGAATGAAGGATGGTCTAATCCTCTTCAGGAAGAAGTTTGTGCTTTCAGCACATACAAACCTCCTACTCAGAACTCGTATAGTCAATCTTATCATCCGGACACGAGAAACCACCCTAACTTCTCTTGGAGGCCTCAGTCTACTCAACCTCAAGCTCAACCTCCGCGTCAACCTCAGGGCATGTATCCTCCTGGGTTCAATCAACCCACTAGGCAATTCAATCAAGGTCAGTACCAGCAGAGTCAGTACCCATCTACTCAGAACCAGCAGTTCCAACAGGGTCAATACTCTGGACAATCGAGTACATTTCAGAATCAGCAAAGAGTCCCACAGACCTTTCCGAACCAACCGATTGTCCCAACTAATTCTCCAGCCTATAACTATAATGCCCCAATGAGCTCGAGTCGCGAATTGGTGCCTCAGCTCCCATTAGCTGCCCCCTGATATTCGCTCAAAAGTGCTTATTTTAAGCAATTATCCTGTTAGCGTTATTGCATTCTCCCACGTTAAAATATTCTATTTATCTACTGATATTCGCTCAAAAGTGCTTATTTTAAGCACTTATCCTGTTAGCGTTATCGCACTCCCCTACGTAAAACAGCTCTAATTATCCACTTTTCTACGTAAGAGTCTATCTCATTGCGTAAAACACACTTTTCTGGACGAAATGGTATAGTTGCATGCATTAAACACATTTTCGGAAGTCTAAATATTAAGCCGTTCTGATAAAGTCTCATTACGCGCTTCTTCTGTCGCAGGAAACCCCGATGGGACGATTTTCGAGACTTGTGGGCCCAAATCGATCATGAAAGCCCATTATCAAAGCTTAACAAGCCCACATGCTATAACTAGAAGATATGGGCCAAATATGGGCTGAATAAGAGGACCAAAAAGTCGGCCCAAAGAACGAAGAGAGTAGGAGAGCCAATGACCAAGAGACGGACCAAAGCGTTTAAAGCCACATGAGTCAGCAAAGAATGATGGTCGACTCTACTGGAGAAGCGTGAGGATGGTCACAGTGAAGAACAGGGTTCCAGACCCTCCGCCAGTGCTTTTTTCCATTTTTTTTGATACTTTTTCTCTCATCTCTCCTTATTCTCTCTCTCTCTTCATCTCTCGATCCTCGAATCTACTGACCTAACCCCAGAACTCCTGCCTATCAGCTCTATCTCATCTCCCTTAGCTTTCTGACCGTTGGATCTTCCATCGGACCGTTGGATCTTCAATCGGACCGTTGGATCTCTCTAGATCCGTCGATCTACCAATCTGGGTTCCAATCAAGTCACCATCCATCCGATCGCCTTCAGAATGCCTGTCACATCATCTTGTGAGAAGATGGACACCATCAGTCCATGTGGGCCAGTAGCCGGGCCCATCAGCATCGACCCGCTGTCCGACCAGTTAGTGGACCCCGCGAATTTCAAAAATAATTTTAATTAAATGGGGGGTCCACTAATTGGGGAGATTCCCCATAGAAAAGTAGGTTTTTACTTAAAAATAAAAAATAAAAAAAAAAAAAAATAAAAATTAAAAATATTTTTTTTATTTAAAAAATACCCTATTTCCATTAATGGAAATAGGGAGCTTTATAAGAGGAAGGAGAAGGGTTCATTCGAACCCTAATCCCCCTCCAATCTCCTCCTCTCCTTCCCCCTATCCTTTCCCTTCTTCCCCGCGATTTCTTTCTCCTCTTTTTCCTCTTTTCTTCTTCGTCTTCTTCACCTATACTTCGCCGGAGTTGCAGGTTTGCAACTCCGGCCGTCCTTCTTCTTCTTCTCCCTTCTCTTCTCCGGCGAGCTGCTCCACCAAGCATCTACGCCCCTGCCCCTTTGCTGCAACGCCTCCACAGTCCATCCACGACTGCCTGGTGCAGCCCATCATCCATCCACGACCGCCTGGTTGCAGCACAAGGTTTCATACCGCCTTCCTCTTCTCACGTTTTTACCGGAGTTGCAGGCTGCAACTCCGGCAGGTCACGAACTCCACCACCAGCGCCTCCATCACCGGTTCTCTTCTCCAAGAACCGTTGCTGCATCTCCAAGCCGTCATCACCTCTCTTCTCTTGGCCACAAATAAAAAAAAAATAATATAGAAAAAAAAAGGAAAGAAAAGAAGAGGATGAGGGGAAGCCATTAACGTCCCTCCTCGGAGCTTGCTGGGTTGTTGCCCTGGACAACTCCACCAGCTTCTCCACTTTGCTGCTGCTCTCACCTACGAACACCACCTTGCTAGTGCGTCCTCCATCCTCCACATCTCGTCGGGCTGGGTGCAGACCTCCCTTGCTGCTCCTCCTTTCCAAGCGACTCCCAATGTCCAAGAACCTGCAACCCATCTCTGGCAGGCTGGGTCAAATCTCCTCCAAGCCGTTCAGATCTGGATGTTCAACCCGTGCTGCTATCACGGCCTGCTACATCTAGGCCGAAGCCCATCTCCTCTAAGGTGGAGACCGCTTCACTCCACCCACCTCACACCGCTGTCTCTCCACTACGGACTGCAATGTTGATCTTTGTCCCTTGGGCCGATTCCAGCCACCCATTTTAGCCACCACGAACCACCAAAACTCTCCCTCAAGCCTGGAATGCCATCTACAAACCATGTATCCATGGCCGATTCTCCAAACTTTGAGCAGCATGTCATCTTCTCCGGCCGATCCTATCTCCGGTAAGTAGAGAGAGGTAACTTCCTCCCTCTATCTCCATCCCTTTCTCTCTCCTCCCTTAGTTTCTCTCTCTAGGTTTCTCCCATTCTCTCTCTAGCTTAGTTTTAGGTTCTTTACAAATTTGTTTATTTTTGTTTGATGTTTTGAGCATTGTAAGAATTTTTAATGTTAATGGATGAATTCTCTTTTCGGGTGTTATTTGATTTCCTTCATTATTGTTTTTAATAGTCTGTGATAATCTAAAAAAAAAAAAAGGTTTTAAATCCCATTATCACCATTCTCATCCTGCCATTATTTCTAACATCATTCTGTTATTTCATGTTCTTTATTAAGCGTGCCCTAACCCCGAGTGCGGATCGACATCCGACAC
This sequence comes from Euptelea pleiosperma, assembly GCA_035048495.1. NCBI lineage: Eukaryota > Viridiplantae > Streptophyta > Magnoliopsida > Ranunculales > Eupteleaceae > Euptelea > Euptelea pleiosperma. Next base: position 20,855,128 of record CM068543.1, read on the forward strand.
GAATCCCTATACGAAATTGCATACTTTTGCAGGATAAAAATCGGATCAAATTACAAATCTTGTTGATTCTAGGGTTTCCGTAAGCAACGACGCGGGAAAATCCTACTTTCATCTACCTTTCTACGTAATAGTCTCTTCGGTTGCGTAGAACACACTTTTCTGGATGAAATGGTATATTTGCATGCATTAAACACATTTTCAGAAGTCTAAATATTAAGCCGTTCTGATAAAGTCTCATTACGCGCTTCTTCTGTCGCAGGAAACCCCGATGGGACGATTCTCGAGACTTATGGGCCCAAATCGATCATGAAAGCCCATTATCAAAGCTTAACAAGCCCACATGCTATGACTAGAAGATATGGGCCAAATATGGGCTGAATAAGAGGACCAAAAAGCCGGCCCAAAGAACGAAGAGAGTAGGAGAGCCAATGACCAAGAGACGGACCAAAGCGTTTAAAGCCACATGAGTCAGCAAAGAATGATGGTCGACTCTACTGGAGAAGCGTGAGGATGGTCACAGTGAAGACCAGGGTTCCAGACCCTCCGCCAGTGCTTTTTTTCCATTTTTTTGATATTTTTTCTCTCATCTCTTCTTATTCTCTCTCTCTCTTCATCTCTCGATCCTCGAATCTACTGACCTAACCCCAGAACTCCTACCCTTCGGCTCTATCTCATCTCCCTTAGCTTTCTGACCGTTGGATCTTCCATCGGACCGTTGGATCTTCAATCGGACCGTTGGATCTCTCTAGATCCGTCGATCTACCAATCTGGGTCCCAATCAAGTCACCATCCATCCGATCGCCATCAGAATGTCTGTCACATCATCTTGTGAGACGATGGACATCATCAGTCCATGTGGGCCAATAGCCGGGCCCATCATCATCGACCCGCTGTCCGACCAGTTAGTGGACCCCGTGAATTTCAAATAATTTTAATTAAAAAATGGGGGGTCCACTAATTGGGGAGATTCCCCATAGAAAAGTAGAATTTCAAATAATTTTAAATATTTTTTTTTTTCCTAAAAATTAGGAGCTTATATAAAGGGGGAAGGAGGGGGACGAACCCTAATTTTAAAAGCCCTTTTCTCCTCTCCTTCCCCCCACATCATTCCTCCTCCTTCCCTCCCATCTTCCTCTTCTTTTTCTTCTTTTCGTTTCACATCTTCTTCTTCATCTTCTTCACGTTCCTCACCGGAGTTGCGCCTGCAACTCCGGTCGTTCGTGCTCCCATTTGCAGCACCCCCTACTGCTGCTTCACGCCCATTTGCTGCTGCTAGCTCTACCTATCACCGCTGCAGCCCATCAACAACCCTAATTCCCCTCATAGAACGATTAAAACTATTAAAAAGATTGAAGTTTTGATCACCGGAATGAACTTGCGATTCCGGCGAACTGTTGCAGCAGCAACCACCATCTCCATCTTCACCACCGCCCGGAGCATCACCACTGATCTGCACGCCTGCCCTTGCCGCCCCTTTTCTAACAGCAAAGGGGAACGCCCTTTTCTTCTCGATCTCCTCCATTAGCAGCACTTGCACCACCGCCTTCTTCATCTTCCTCCACTTGCACCGGCTGCCTTCTCCAACCAACAACGCTCCCTTGCTGCAACGTCTCCTCCCTACCTCGCTCTACGCTGTTGTGCCCACCAGAACCTCTGCACGTCCTCCTCCTCATGCCACCAGCGCTCTTCCACCGTGCACCTCCAACCACCGTTGCTGCAAAAAAATCTCCTCCGCCTGAAAACGAACTAGCAATAGTTCGGTCACAACTTCCTCTCCTCTCCACCTGCTGTCGGCACCTGCAAGTCCACAGATCGCTAGACCGGTGCGTCTTCAATGCCCTGCTACTCCAAAATGCAAGCGTCTTCACCTTCTCCTTGCTGGTTGCAAGACTTGCAACCCACTAAACCAACCAGTGCGCCTCCGTGGCCTACCATGTTCTCTTCCATTGGAGCCAATCCTCCATCAACCACTGTTGCACTTGGATCTCCACGTCAAGGTGCAACCTAATCTGCAAGTGCACCATGCACCTCCCACGAAGCGCTCCTCCTTGCGGCTTCTCTCCATCAAAAGCTCTCCACAGGAGCCCACAACCTGCATCACTTCTCCACCTCTTTCCTCAAGCACTAGTGGACTGAGCGTGCTCCACCAAGCAGTACCGATCCTCATCCCTCATGCTCATCTTAGCCGACAATCAATCTCACGTGGTCTTCATTCTTGGCCGATCACCCGGGCCGAACCACTCACCGGGTCGATCCCGGTCTCAAATCATGGTAAGTGCGCATAAGGTATTTTCTCTTTCTAGGGTTCATTTGCTCTCTCTAGGGTAAGTGAATTTCTTTATCTAGAATCCCCAGGCTGATCGCCTTTTTGCACTACTGACTCCATTCGGTGAATGCAAGAGGGTGAGTTCATCTCTCACCTCTACCTTGTCGGCCGGTAAACGACCGAGGTGTGAAAAATCTCTCTCTACCTTCTTCCTCTCTCTCTAAAATCTCTTTTTACATGCTTTCTTACATGCTTTCTAGAATAGATTTATCGCTTTATTTATTTCTGTCATTTATTTCATGTAAGCAACAGTTTAATTAATGCAATTTGAGTTTGATGATTTTAGTCTTCTCTGGATCTTATTTGGATGTGTTTTTAATCGACTCGCCCTTCTCATCTCTTCCATCATTCTCCTTTTTCTCTTGTATATTATCTGTCATTTTATGTTCTTATTCGCGCTAATCCGACTAATCCCGAGTGCGGATCGACATCCGACACGAATCCCTATACAAATCTATCAATTTTGCAGGATAATTGGATAAAAATTACAAATATGTTGAAGTTAGGGTTTCCGTAACCAACGACGCGGAAAAACCCTACTTTCACCCCCCAATAGTCGGTCCCCCAATCTGGTATCGAGGACCTTCTAGCTCAACTCATTACTCAGCAACAACAATCTATGCAACGCCTAGAGCAACAGCAACAACAATCCATGCTTCGTCTAGAGCAATGCTTAGGCAACCTGGAAGCTGAGAAAGCTAAAGGCATCTTCCCTAGCCAACCCATCGCTAACCCAAAAGGAAATGCCAAAGGGGCAGTATATGAGATCGGATCCCAATCTCAAAGCCAGAATGAGAATTGTCAAGGGGAGGTGCAAGCTGTAACCACCCTACGATCTGGAAAAACTGTGGACATGGGAGTCCAACCACCACCGGTGCCATCTCCAGCACCCATCACTCGTACAGAGGAAACTAGTACCAATCCTACCTCTGCTTCTTCCACCTCTGCACCAACATCTGATATCCCTGTGCAGAAATCGAAGGCTAAAGACAAATCCATTTGTCGAGTAAAGCCTCCCTTCCCGGATAGACTTGTCCAAGATAAGCGGGATCAGCAATTCTCAGAGATCTTAGACGTCTTTAAAGACGTCCAGATCAATATCCCATTCCTTTCTGCTATCAAGCAAATCCCCTCCTATGCCAAATTCCTCAAAGACTTGTGCACAGTTAAGCGGCGTACGCATGTACCCAAAGCTGCCTTCTTGGCCGAAAAAGCTACCGCGTTCATTCAACGCAATAGTGTGATCAAACACAAGGATCCAGGTAGCCCAACTGTCCAATGTGAAATTGGAGACAACTTTAGCTGCACTGCCTTGCTAGATTTAGGGGCTAGCGTTAACCTGATACCATTCTCGGTATATCAGCAGTTAGGACTGAAAGATATGAAGCCTACCAATGTCACCCTGAAATTGGCTGATCAGTCCATCAAGATTCCAAGAGGAATCATTGAAGATGTCCTAGTAAAAGTCGCTGACATTTATTATCCTGTGGACTTTATCATTCTAGACACCGAGCCATGTCAGGATAACCGCATTCCGGTCACCTTAGGCCGTCCATTCCTTGCCACCGCGAACGCACACATCGGTTGCCGGGACGGAAACATGTCCATTGCTTTCGGAAATCTCAAAGCTGAGGTCAATATCTTTCGTCTAATGCAACAGGATGCCGATCGCGATGTGGCCGATGAAATGTGTGCCATTGAGAGTCTAATCCCGGACTCCACCAAAGATATTCTTAAGCAGTGTCTAGAACACTTTGGAGCTGACTTTGCAATAGAGTCAGCTATTTCTGATCTCAATGATCTTTTGGAGACTGCTCCACTGATAGAGATCCCCGCTCCACTCATCGAGTTCGAGCCTCTGATAACCATGGCCAGAGAACCAATCATTCCTTTACCTACCGAAGTCAAACCTCTTCAATCCGTGTCTTCTGTGACACCTATTTCTACTTCATCTGCTCCAATATTAGAGCTTAAGCCTCTTCCCACAGATCTTTCCTATGTCTATCTTGGTCCTAAGGAAACCTACCCTGTCATTATTGCATTCGCTTTATCTGAGAGTGAACGTAAGAAACTTCTCGAGCTGCTCAACGAGCACAAATCTGCGATAGGTTGGACTATAGATGATATTCGAGGCATAGACCCCTCGGTGTGCCAACATCACATCTACCTCGAGGATGAATCCAAAACCTCGCGAGAACACCAGAGGAGGTTGAACCCCGTCTTGAAGGATGTAGTCCGGGATGAGGTCCTTAAACTGTTAGATGCGGGTATCATTTATCCCATCTCCGATAGCAAATGGGTGAGTCCTATTCATGTCGTCCCTAAAAAGGCAGGATTCACAGTTGTGGAAAATGAGAACAAGGAAATGGTAACCCAGCGCCTGAAGAAAGGGTGGAGAGTCTGCATCGATTACCGACGACTCAACACCAACACTAGGAAGGACCATTTTCCTTTACCCTTCATAGACCAAATGTTGGAGAGATTAGCAGGTCACTCCTATTACTGCTTCCTCGATGGTTACTCAGGGTATAATCAAATACCAATCACCCCTGAGGATCACGAGAAGACAACCTTCACTTGTCCCTTTGGCACTTTTGCCTACGAGCGCATGCCCTTTGGCCTCTGCAATGCACCCGCGACCTTTCAAAGGTGTATGATGAGCATATTCTCTGACATGGTGGAAAAATTCCTCAAAGTCTTTATGGACGACTTCTCAGTTTTTGGGTCATCCTTTGATGACTGTCTGAACCATCTAAGGCTTGTACTTCAACACTGTCAGGACAAGCGACTTGTCCTCAATTGGGAGAAATGCCACTTCATGGTGAAGAAGGGCATTGTTCTGGGACATGTCATTTCCCATCAGGGCATTGAGGTCGACAAAGCTAAAATCGATATCATCTCGACCTTGCCCATTCCTAAGTCCGTACGTGACATCCGATCCTTTTTGGGACACGGAGGATTCTATAGGCGATTCATCAAGGACTTCTCTCAAATCGCTCGACCTCTGTCCCATCTTCTGGCTAAAGATAGTCCTTTTGACTTTAATGCTGACTGTGTCAAGGCATTTGAGCGTCTCAAATCTAAGCTCACTACTGCGCCCATTATCCGTCCCCCGGACTGGACTCTACCTTTCGAGGTAATGTGCGATGCTTCTGACTACGCGTTAGGCACCGTTCTAGGGCAGAGAGTTGACAAAAGGTCACACGTGATCTACTACGTGAGCAAAACTCTTAACTCTGCCCAAATGAATTACTCCACCACTGAGAAAGAACTCCTGGCGGTAGTCTTTGCCCTTGATAAATTCCGTCAGTACCTCTTAGCCACTAAGGTGGTCGTGTACACTGATCATGCAGCCCTTCGTTATCTCATGTCGAAAAAGGAAACCAAGCCTCGATTAATTCGATGGATTCTCTTACTGCAGGAATTCGACCTCGAGATTAAGGATAAGAAAGGAATTGAGAATGTAGTGGCTGATCACTTGTCTAGACTGACTTTAGAGTCATCCTTCGACACCCAGCCCATCCCTGAGACCTTTCCAGATGAACAACTGTTCGCCATTTCCGTTCATCCATGGTATGCTGACATTGTCAACTACCTTGTCATCGAAGAAATGCCTTCACACTGGTCAAAACAGGACAAAAGCCAATTCCTAGCAAGAGTTAAGTACTACTCTTGGGATGACCCTTATTTGTATAAATACTGTCCTGACCAGATCATTTGTCTCTGTGTCCCTGAGTCGGACCAACTCAATATCTTGTCCTCGTGTCATGACCAACCTTGTGGTGGTCATTTCAGCACTAAGAAAACTGCAGAAAAAGTTCTACAATGCGGATTCTACTGGCCTACACTATTTAAAGATGCCCATATCTACAGCAAAACTTGTCCTAACTGCCAGCATCTAGGCCGCATCTCCCAGAGGAACATGATGCCCCTCACTCTCATCCAGGTCGATGAAATATTTGACATCTGGGGCATCGACTTCATGGGCCCCTTTCCCGTTTCCTATGGTTTTGAGTACATTCTCCTTGCGGTAGACTATGTATCCAAATGGATAGAAGCCATTCCCACCAAGACCAATGACCACAAAGTGGTGGTCAAATTCCTAAAGGAGTTCATCTTCGCCCGATTCGGTGCCCCTAAGGCCATCATTAGTGATGGGGGCACCCATTTCTGCAATAGGATATTCGAGAAATTAATGAAAAAGTATGGGGTAACCCACAAGGTTGCCCTAGCTTATCATCCGCAGACTAGTGGTCAAGTGGAGGTTTCTAATCGTCAGATCAAGCAGATCTTGGAGAAGACAGTCAATACCACACGTAAAGACTGGTCTACTCGTCTCACTGATGCTTTATGGGCATACAGAACTGCCTACAAGACCCCACTCAATATGTCTCCCTATCGTCTCGTCTTTGGGAAACCCTGTCATCTTCCGGTAGAGATTGAACATCGTGCCCTGTGGGCCATTAAGAAGCTCAACTTCGACCTAGACTCCGCAGGGGAGGAGCGGAAACTTCAAATGAATGAGTTAGAAGAACTCAGAAATGATGCCTACAACTTGTCCAAGAATTACAAAGCAAAAATGAAGTGGATACATGACAAGAGCATCCTCAGGAAAGAGTTCCATCCAGGACAGAAGGTCCTTCTTTATAATTCTCGTCTCCATCTCTTCCCTGGGAAACTGAAATCTAGGTGGACCGGTCCTTATACGGTCACCGCAGTCACACCCTTTGGGGCAATCACTATTGAGGACCCCAAGGATCACTCCTCATTCCATGTAAATGGCCAGCGTCTTAAACAGTTCCATGAACTTGACGTATTGCGCATTGATAGTAGGGTTTTTCCGCGTCGTTGGTTACGGAAACCCTAGAATCAACACATTTTGTAATTTTTATCCGATTATCCTGTAAAATTCAAAGATTCTATATAGGGATTCGTATCGGATGTCGATCCGCACTCGGGATTAGTTCGCGCATGTAAAGAACATGAAATGACAGATTTTTATCAGAAATTGTTACTAAGAAAAATGGAATGGTGAGGATGGTGAATATCGAGATTTAAAACATTTATAATTTTGAGAAAAGATTATCATAAATCCATTATGTACAGAATGTTGCAATCAATTGAAATGTAAAGCTCAAATATGAAACCAATTAATCAAAAATCAACTTTTATTCAAATTATTGTACCTTACAATGCAAGATAAATAAGAGTCTAATAAGATAAACATAAAAGCAGTGACCGTAGAGAGAGAAAGAAGAGAGAGAAAAGTAGTAGAGAGAGAAAGAGAGAAAAAGAAAAGACCCTAAAGAGATAAAATAGAAGTAGAGAGAGAGGTAGAGAGAGAGAGAGAAACTAGGTAGAGTGAGAGATAGAGAGAGAAAACTCTCCCTGGAGAGGGAAGGAGAAGGTTAGAGTGAAGAGAAGAGATTCACAACTTACCTTGGAGAACTTACCCTTGCATGACCATGAGATGATGAGAGCACCGTTGCTTCCCGGAGTGGTTGCATGAGGAGGATGTGCAAGAGGATCTGGTGAAGATGAGGAAGGTGAGGGGTGTGAGATCTTGCTGTTTTGTTGCACGGTGGAGAAGGACAAGTGGGAAAAGGGGTGACGGCCTGATCTACAGCGTGGAGGAGATGAGACATGGAGGAGATCCTCCGGGCATTTGCAGGTGGTGGTGGACGGTGATGATGGAGTGGAGCATGGCCTTAGACACCGTCCGGAGAGTAAGAAAAACCGTTGATTTCTGGTTCGTGCAGTCCGTGAGGCAAGCTTTAATGGTGATGGCTGGTTTGGGAAGGTGTTTCCCACGATGGTAGTGTAGCAGGCTGCCCTTTGAGATGACGCATGGTGGCTGCTTGCTGGGTGTAGAGAGTGGAGAGAGGACTGCTGTGCAATAGAAGTGTTAACAGCTTGGATAATGGAGGGAGGTGAAGAGAGTACCGACGGTGATGCCTTGTTGCAAGCTGCAACAGCAGTTGGAGGGTGGATGAGCAGGACGGTGGAGAATGGAGGTGCTGTGGGAGGTCGCAGGCGACGAAGATGGAGGTGGTGCTGCGGTTTCCGGTAGCAATGAGCAGCAGTGATCGGCTGGAGTTACAGGTGAAGCAACCAGCTGGGAACCTTGGTAGACGGTGTGCTTCACGGTGTTAGGATGAGGGGCGTGTCGGTATGAAGATGTAGATGCAGCAAGCTTGGACGTGTTGAAGAAGAGGAGGCAGGAGACTCTAGGGAGAGGGGCTGCTGGACTGGTTGGGGGGGCGGTGCCGGCCGGAGTTGCAGGCTGCAACTCCGGTAGAAGACGGTAATGACAAAAATGAAAATGAAGAAGAAGAAAAAGAAGAAGAAGAAGAAGAAGAAGAAGAAGAAGAAGAAGAAGAAGAAGAAGAAGAAGAAGGAGGAGAAAACCAGTCCGCCGGAGTTGGCTCGCCGGTGTGGCTCGCCGGATCAATGGAGAAGAAGATAAAGAGGAAAAAGAAGAAGGAAGAAAGAGGAGGGGGGTCGAGGGGGAGAGAGAGGAAGGGTTTTTCAACCCTCTCCTTAAGTAGAAACCGTGGGTTTCTACACTTAGAAACTCACGGTTTTTAAAAACAATTTTTTTTTATTTTTTATTTTTTTTTTATTTTCATTTTTATTTTTGAAAAGTGATAAGTGGGTTACGGGCTTGGGCTCGTGGGCTATTTGGCCATGACCACCAGGCCAAAAGCTGATGCCACGTGTTGGCCAGTGGTTGGCCGAGAGATGACGCCACGAGTCGGCCAGTGGTTGGCCAATGGGAACGCTAAAAATCGTGGGCCCAGAGTGCATCGGCCATGGACCAGAAGGTAGGTGAGAAGGATAGTGGGCCACTGGGCTTGATGGATGTGGGTTAGGGTGCGTTTGGTTGCCAGGGGAGAAAAATACATTTTCCCCTTGAAATACCCATCAAGGAAAAATATATTTTCCTTTCTTCGGAAATCGAGCTCTACGCTCTCAGCCACAATCAATCATCTGAGGCATTTCTCTACAATCAAACCTGCCTTAGGGACTGATATTTTACAATGGAGATCGGGTGGTTGATAGGATGGATGATCGACTGATCGGTAGCACGATCGGATGGTCGGATGCATAGAATTGATAGATCAGATGGCGATCTATAGAGATTCAACGGCCCGATGGAAGATCCAACGGTCAAAAAGCTAAGGGAGATGAGACAGAGCCAATGAGCAGGAGTTCTGGGGTTAAGTCAATAGATTCGAGGACCGAGAAATGAAGAGAGAGAGAATAAGGAGAGATGAGAGAGAAAATATCAGAAAAAGTATTGGCAGAGGGTCATGAACCCTGGTTTTCCATTGTTCTTCACTTGAGCTTTGCCAGTAGAGCAGGCCATCATTTGATGTGGCTTTAAATGCTTTTGCTCCTTCTCTTGATTATCAGCTCTCCCGCTCTCGTGGTTCCTTGGCCAGCTCTTCGATCCTCATAGTTGGCCCATATTTGGCCCATATCTTCTAGTCATATCATGTGGGCTCTTTAAGCTTTGATAATGGGCTTTCATGATCGATTTGGGCCCACAAGTCTCGAGAATCATCCCATCGGGGTTTCCTGCGACAGAAGAAGCGCGTAATGAGACTTTATCAGAACGGCTTAATATTTAGACTTCCAAAAATGTGTTTAATGCATGCAAATATACCATTTTGTCCAGAAAAGTATGTTCTACGCAACAGAAGAGACTCTTACGTAGAAAAGTAGGTAAATAAAGTATTTTACGTAGGAGAATGCAATAACGCTAAAAGGATAATTGCTTAAAATAAGCACTTTTGAGCGAATATCACAACCCCCAACCAGCATATTGCCAATCCTTGGCAATTAGTGCGAAATACATGAGCTTAAAAGGGCTCTGCACATGCTGCACACTTTTTCATATTAGCTCCGGGAAAACACCGTTCATCAAATTATTGAATGGATGCAAAAACAGTTACATGCTAGCGAAGAGTTTGAAAGTTTTGGCAAGACTACAGACTGATAATCATGACCCAGATTAGTCAGACTCTGCGTGTGTGTGTGCTCAACATTCTCATCATCCGACAGTAAAGATTTCCAGATCACCTCTAAGTTTTTCTGCCTCGACCTCAAATCTCACATGTTTAGCACTCAGAATAGAATCACACAAGAAGGGTTTTCTTCTTTTCTCTCAATTTATATGTGAGGAGATGTGTTGATGAAAGTAAAGATCTCACGTATGTATTATTTGAAGGAATGACATCTGTAACAGAAGAAGATCTCATGATTGGAATACCACTTCACTCGGGAACGTCAGATCAAACTCTATAGCTTCTCTTTCTCCAATCTCCACATTTTATGATCGTGCTATCCTAGAATCAAGTAGGACTTTCCTGGGTTGTAATGAGGCTTAGGTCAGGTGTAGAGAGATAAAGGAATACAGGATTTCAAAGATCTTGAGAGGATATTGCCATTTTCTTGAATTTTTTCCTGCGACATAACACCATTATCTGGTTCTTTTTCTTTTTTTTTTCGTATTTTTCTCTTTTTCTTGATATTTTTGAGACTGCTCAATTTCTTTTCAGCTCTTCTTCATACTTTCTTTCTATATTTTGTTTTTGGCTTGAACCATTTTCTTTTCCTTTTGATTCTTCTTCTTTACTTTTCTTTTTCACGGTGCACCCACATCAGTTATTCTTTTGTCCATCTCAAAATAAGGGTAGCCAGTCATGTTTCGTAGCTAGACTGGATTTTAGGTTGATGGGAAAAGAAAAGAAAAGGCTTTTATAGAATGGCTCAAGGGGTTTCTAGTGAAGTATAATTCAGGTGAGTAAACAGGCTGAATGGTTCAGAAAAATGGCCTAAATCATTTTCTAAGGTTTGCACTATCATGTATACTGTCTTGACTGGATACAGAGAAGGTTCTGTCGTAGTAATCCAATTTTTGATGTCGTTCCGAGTTTTATGATCGAAGCAAAAGATAATGAGATTTCTCAACGAATATTGCGGGTATGAAGAATAGTGAGTCATCTTGTGACTCAGAATTGTTGTATAACCCTCTGAATTGATTAAAGGCTCGACAGCTCACTGGGTTAGGTCTCCACAATTATTCTCACAGGATCTCCAGAATTTCCAAACTTAGGATGACTCTGATGTTGATAGTGTACAATTGTGCCAAATCTGAGTTTTTCTGAGTTTTCAAACCTACTGTAGTCACGCTTGAATTGACTCAACGCTAACTTTAAACAAAAATCGACATCCTCAATACTGACTTAACGGAGGTTTTCAGCTAATCAAAGTCAGGGTATTTGACACATTTTTGAAATTCTAGAAAACTTTTGGAGAACATCGGAAATCACCCCAAAAACAAGCATTTTATTATTATTATTATTATTATTATTATTTTTTTTTTTATTTTTTTTTATTTTTTATCTATATATATATATTTATCAAAAGGAATACATGAGTTTTGGTAAATACCCACCCCCAACCAAAATATAGCACCGTCCTCGGTGCTCAATACCGGGACATAAAATGATAACAAATCAGAGATGATGATGCAAAGATTCAGGAAGGATGTTACCAAGTCGGCAGAAACTCGACAGTGTGTGGTACCTGATGATCGGAAGAATGAATGTACCTGCATTTCCAGAGATATAACAGTAATAACAAATGCATGAGACTCATGTACTGTAGGAATACCGGAATTGCCTTTCTGAAAGCGCTAAGTTTTACGTCTTCAGCCAGACATGACGGGGGTATATCAAATACCCCCAACCAGGTTAAAACTCATGGAGACTGAGTGGATCTACAGTCTTCCTGACACCTAAGGTGAAAGGAAAACTACTATCCTATCCCTTGTCTAGGTATACCTGTGTAGAACAGGTCTTTCTCAGTGTAGACTGAGAGAAGGGCATTGAGCAGACCGACAAAAGTACAGAGTTGATCTGGGAGGGATCGAAGCTTCTCAGTAAAGATTGAGAGGAGAGTAGGAGCGGTTTCTCTGAGCAGACCCGCAAAAACATTTAGTTCAGCGGGGAGGGATAGAAGCTTCTCAGTAAAGACTGAGAAGGGAGTAGTAGTGGGTTCTCTGACCGTGGTTAGCAGAGCCGCAAACTCAGTGAGTTTTGCGGGAATGTATCTGAATGGAGCAGACTCCTGCAGATCAGTAATACCAGAAATGTTGGACTCCGAGATGAAGTCAGACTCACAGTGTTCATGACACTTGGATAATATATCTTCGGGAGAGTCCTGAGTTAGACTCTCTACGGCACATGGGTCATCGAAAATATCGACGTAGGGTGACGGGTGAAAACTGTTGACCTCTTTCTCGATGTTTCCTGATGTGATAGGGATGTTCCAATCCCTGTACTCAATATGTTCCTCCTCGATAGGGATCGGTAGGTCCAGGACAGCGGGAGGCCCATTTTCTAGACATGGCTCATCAGTAGGAATGTCTGCATTTAGAGCAGAGAGAGAATTATCAGAGATAGAGATGGGACTAAGTTCCTCTGTGCTCAGTCCAGAAGTTGGTGCTGTTAAGGGCACCAAAGATTGAGACTCGGGTTCATCACAATTGTTGCACAATCCAAGGGAGGTGGGGAGGAACGGTAGATCTATGACAGCAGGGATCCTACGATCGAGACAAAACTCAGTGTCATGATGATCATCTTCAGGGTCCAGGTTAGAAGTAGCAGTGGGAGATTGAGAAATAGGTTGCTCTGAGGTAGGTTCAGGATGTGGTGCTTTTAAAGGCACCGAAGAAGGAAACACTGGCTCCTCAATAGTCTGGCTCGATCTAGGGGTGGGTACAACTTCTATTTCATCCTGGCAATTCTGGTCCTTAGTCCAATTGTGCGACTCCTCATTATAGACAGTGGCCATGTCACTCTCCTCAATATAGGCTATTGGTCGGCTAGTGAAGTTGACTTCCTCTCTCTCATTTTCTAATTGAATTAGACGTTGCTTGAAGCTTTCCATAGATTGCTTTTGTTGGTGCTCTAGACCTTGGAAAAACTGTTGTTGCTGGGCAATGTACTGAGAGAGAAGGTCCTCTAGACCGGGTTTAGTAGCCAACGGAGGCGATTCAGCCAAGGGGAGCTGAGGTGCGAACTCTTGATTGTAGTCCGACTGGGTATGAAAGTTGTAAGGCAGAGTGGAGTCTGGGACTAGCTGCTGACTCTGGAAATCCTGAGGGGCCCACTGTTGATCAGAATAGTCATTCTGTGGGTATGACGGGTACTGGGATTGCGAGTATTGCCAGTCATACTCTCCATTGGGTTGATGGAACCCGGAAGGATAATTATCCTGCGGCAGTTGCTGCGGGAGGGCAGACTGTTCCCAACCAAAGTTATGGTGACTCCTATTATCTGGATAATAAGTGTTGTCATAGGAGGTCTGCAATGGGGAGGGAAAGGTACAGACATCTTGCTGGATAGGAGGGTAATATCCTACAGACTGGGAATGGTACACAGGTTGCTGGACTGCGGCACGAAGGGTAGAGACTGAATTTTTAAGCTCTTGGAGTACAGAATTGTACTCCGGATCTCGGTGATTATCATACCCTGTAGAAGTGTGCGAGACTGGAGTATCATGATGATATTGTTGAGAGTGATCACCTCGATTCTCACAGAAACTGTAGTAGGTCTCATACAGAGGCCGTTCATCTGCCATTAGAGGCGATAGAGGGGTGCGGCGGACTAACTCTCAGATCGAGTCAGTAAAAGGTTAGGACAGGTCCAACCGGGCTTCTACTTGAAAAAGCAAGTCGAAGAATTGGCAAAAAGTTGCCAAAAGGAGATACTGGAGTAGTGATTCTAAATGATGCACACCAAGCACAGATAATCTTATTCTAAACAATCAGGATATATTTTAGGCATTATCTTGTTAGTTTTAGGGCTAGAGTAGATTATGACAGTGGGCGGACCACTGGTTTATCTTTTAGCCGCCGGACTAACTGTATGCACTCAGAGGTTCTCACCAGGCTACACTCTTCAGAGCGAATCCTTTAGTACTAACTCTAGTTAACAACAAGGCAATCCGAAGCCTAGACAGACGTGCGGCACAATGGCTGTCTTAAGTACATCCCAGACTAACCGGATTGGTCAAGTGTATAAGAAGAGTGTTCCCTCGGGTTAAGCTAGGGTTGGTGCGTGTTCCTAGTCCACATGGAACTAACCGCCGAATAGTCCAAGATGCCATGTCGAGCTCAGTGTACTTGAGTAGCAGGGACTTATGGGTGTGTTAGACAACAGGGACCCGCGCTCGTGGTCTTATTTCGATTGGATGTTAAGCGGGTTCGCTTTGTGTGGATTTTTCCTCGAACACCGGGCTAATTGGCTCTACTTCTTGATTCTTTTTATTATAGATGGATCTTGGGGATCAAATCAGATGGAATGATGAGGTGGGTGATGAAATCCCACCAGTTGTAAAAGAGCTGGGTCTGCTCGATTAATGTTCAATTATTAACGGCCACGCCATGTGAAAGTAGGATTTTTCCGCGTCGTTGGTTACGGAAACCCTAACTTCAACAAGATTTATAATTTTAATCCGATTATCCTGCAAAATTCAAAGATTCTGTATAGGGATTCGTGTCGGATGTCGATCCACACTCGAGGTTAGTTAGTGCAATTAAAGAGCATAAAATGACGAGGAAATTGCAGATAATGTAACACAATCATACTTTAATCATATTTATTTAACTGAACTTGTCTCTTACAATGAAAATCAAATAAAAATAACTAAACTAGAAAGCATTAAAAGAGATTAGGGTAGAGAGAGAAAGTTTTGAGGGGGATTAGGGTTCGAACGAACCCTTCTCCTTCCTCTTATAAAGCTCCCTATTTCCATTAATGGAAATAGGGTATTTTTAAAATAAAAAAAATATTTTTAAATTTTTTTTTTTTTTTTTTTTTTTTTTTTTTTTTTTTTTTTTTTTTTTAAGTAAAATGCTACTTTTCTATGGGGAATCTCCCCAATTAGTGGACCCCCCATTTAATTAAAATTATTTTTGAAATTCGTGGGGTCCACTAACTGGTCGGACAGCGGGTCGATGCTGATGGGCCCGGCTACTGGCCCACATGGACTGATGATGTCCATCGTCTCACAAGATGATGTGACAGGCATTCTGAAGGTGATCGGATGGATGGTGACTTGATTGGGACCCAGATTGGTAGATCGACGGATCTAGAGAGATCCAACGGTCCGATTAAAGATCCAACGGTCCGATGGAAGATCCAACGGTCAGAAAGCTAAGGGAGATGAGATAGAGCCGATGGGCAGGAGTTCTGGGGTTAGGTCAGTAGATTCGAGGACCGAGAGATGAAGAGAGAGAGAGAATAAGGAGAGATGAGAAAAAAAGTATCAAAAAAAATGGAAAAAAGCACTGGCGGAGGGTCTGGAACCCTGTTCTTCACTGTGACCATCCTCACGCTTCTCCAGTAGAGTCGACTATCATTCTTTGCTGACTCATGTGGCTTTAAACGCTTTGGTCCGTCTCTTGGTCATTGGCTCTCCGGCTCTCTTCGTTCTTTGGGCCGACTTTATGGTCCTCTTATTCAGCCCATATTTGGCCCATATCTTCTAGTCATAGCATGTGGGCTCTTTAAGCTTTGATAATGGGCTTTCATGATCGATTTGGGCCCACAAGTCTTGAGAATCGTCCCATCGGGTTTCCTGCGACAGAAGAAGCGCGTAATGAGACTTTATCAGAACGGCTTAATATCTAGACTTTCGAAAATGTGTTTAATGCATGCAAATATACCATTTCGTCCAGAAAAGTGTGTTCTACGCAACAGAAGAGACTCTTACGTAGAAAAGTAGGTAAATAGAGTATTTTACGTAGGAGAATGCAATAACGCTAAAAGGATAATTGCTTAAAATAAGCACTTTTGAGCGAATATCACCATGCAAGTCGAATAATATGTATGCGAAAGCAAATAGACAAGCGGCAATGATTCACCCAAATTGCTCTGTATCGCACTCAAGGCGAGGATAGAGACTTACCTCCCGTGGGCCACGCCACGGGGTCGCCTCCGTGGGTTAGAGAGGGGTATCCTAATGGGCGTGGGCCCGACTCCACCTCTTTGAGCTGTCGCTCTCTACCCACACTGGATCATGTTCCTGCAGAAACAGTTAGATCGCACGGTCTAGGTATGTGGGATTCTATTCGGAAGATCCTTGCCTTTTTAGGGTTCACTGAACAAGCACTGGATTTAGGCAAGTGTTTGAATTAATTTCCAAGTTCGAGATGGGTGAAAATTTAGGAATTCTCAGATGGAAAATACCTAGATTGGAAAGTTTCCCGAACTGTGGAGATCTTCCAAGAAAGATTTGATTGCGAGATCCCTTACAATTTTGGGAAATTTCCCAAAATTGAAATTCTGCTAGATTTGGGGTGTTTCCTTTTGCAGACTTTTCCAAATTCGGAAGATTTCTAAAGATAGAAATGCTTCTAAAGAGGAAACTTCTAAGAGGGAAAACCTTAATTAAGCAGAGTTTCAAGATTTTGGAATCTTTCCAAAAATCGCAAATCCTTGATTGGTGATTTCTAAAAATCTGCAGAATACAAAACCCTAATTTTTTTGAATTTTGATTTTTTAATTTTTTTGGTAATTTTCACTTAATCTAGGGTTTCTAAAAAACCCTAGAACAAGATCTAGCACTTATATGGAAAGCAGTAAAATTCCTAAATTATTACAAATTGCACTCGGCCTTCCGAGGCATTAAAAATAGTAATTTAAAAACTGCTAAAAATCAACAAAAACAAAAAATAGAAAGTTTCCCGAAAAGGTCGGGCTGTCCAAATTGAGCAGCTTTTCGCTTCAGCAACTTTCCAATTCCGTCTTTACGTCCTTTTTCGCAGTCCCGAACACCCGAGCGGCAACGACGCCATTTGATAGTAGGGTTTTTCCGTGTCGTTGGTTACGGAAACCCTAGAATCAACACATTTTGTAATTTTTATCCGATTATCCTGTAAAATTCAAAGATTCTATATAGGGATTCGTATCGGATGTCGATCCGCACTCGGGATTAGTTCGCGCATGTAAAGAACATGAAATGACAGATTTTTATCAGAAATTGTTACTAAGAAAAATGGAATGGTGAGGATGGTGAATATCGAGATTTAAAACATTTATAATTTTGAGAAAAGATTATCATAAATCCATTATGTACAGAATGTTGCAATCAATTGAAATGTAAAGCTCAAATATGAAACCAATTAATCAAAAATCAACTTTTATTCAAATTATTGTACCTTACAATGCAAGATAAATAAGAGTCTAATAAGATAAACATAAAAGCAGTGACCGTAGAGAGAGAAAGAAGAGAGAGAAAAGTAGTAGAGAGAGAAAGAGAGAAAAAGAAAAGACCCTAAAGAGATAAAATAGAAGTAGAGAGAGAGGTAGAGAGAGAGAGAGAAACTAGGTAGAGTGAGAGATAGAGAGAGAAAACTCTCCCTGGAGAGGGAAGGAGAAGGTTAGAGTGAAGAGAAGAGATTCACAACTTACCTTGGAGAACTTACCCTTGCATGACCATGAGATGATGAGAGCACCGTTGCTTCCCGGAGTGGTTGCATGAGGAGGATGTGCAAGAGGATCTGGTGAAGATGAGGAAGGTGAGGGGTGTGAGATCTTGCTGTTTTGTTGCACGGTGGAGAAGGACAAGTGGGAAAAGGGGTGACGGCCTGATCTACAGCGTGGAGGAGATGAGACATGGAGGAGATCCTCCGGGCATTTGCAGGTGGTGGTGGACGGTGATGATGGAGTGGAGCATGGCCTTAGACACCGTCCGGAGAGTAAGAAAAACCGTTGATTTCTGGTTCGTGCAGTCCGTGAGGCAAGCTTTAATGGTGATGGCTGGTTTGGGAAGGTGTTTCCCACGATGGTAGTGTAGCAGGCTGCCCTTTGAGATGACGCATGGTGGCTGCTTGCTGGGTGTAGAGAGTGGAGAGAGGACTGCTGTGCAATAGAAGTGTTAACAGCTTGGATAATGGAGGGAGGTGAAGAGAGTACCGACGGTGATGCCTTGTTGCAAGCTGCAACAGCAGTTGGAGGGTGGATGAGCAGGACGGTGGAGAATGGAGGTGCTGTGGGAGGTCGCAGGCGACGAAGATGGAGGTGGTGCTGCGGTTTCCGGCAGCAATGAGCAACAGTGATCGGCTGGAGTTACAGGTGAAGCAACCAGCTGGGAACCTTGGTAGACGGTGTGCTTCACGGTGTTAGGATGAGGGGCGTGTCGGTATGAAGATGTAGATGCAGCAGGCTTGGACGTGTTGAAGAAGAGGAGGCAGGAGACTCTAGGGAGAGGGGCTGCTGGACTGGTTGGGGGGGCGGTGCCGGCCGGAGTTGCAGGCTGCAACTCCGGTAGAAGACGGTAATGACAAAAATGAAAATGAAGAAGAAGAAAAAAAAGAAGAAGAAGAAGAAGAAGAAGAAGAAGAAGAAGAAGAAGAAGAAGAAGAAGAAGAAGAAGGAGGAGAAAACCAGTCCGCCGGAGTTGGCTCGCCGGTGTGGCTCGCCGGATCAATGGAGAAGAAGATAAAGAGGAAAAAGAAGAAGGAAGAAAGAGGAGGGGGGTCGAGGGGGAGAGAGAGGAAGGGTTTTTCAACCCTCTCCTTAAGTAGAAACCGTGGGTTTCTACACTTAGAAACTCACGGTTTCTAAAAACAATTTTTTTTTTTTTTTTTTATTTTTTTTATTTTCATTTTTATTTTTGAAAAGTGATAAGTGGGTTACGGGCTTGGGCTCGTGGGCTATTTGGCCATGACCACCAGGCCAAAAGCTGATGCCACGTGTTGGCCAGTGGTTGGCCGAGAGATGACGCCACGAGTCGGCCAGTGGTTGGCCAATGGGAACGCTAAAAATCGTGGGCCCAGAGTGCATCGGCCATGGACCAGAAGGTAGGTGAGAAGGATAGTGGGCCACTGGGCTTGATGGATGTGGGTTAGGGTGCGTTTGGTTGCCAGGGGAGAAAAATGCATTTTCCCCTTGAAATACCCATCAAGGAAAAATATATTTTCCTTTCTTCGGAAATCGAGCTCTACGCTCTCAGCCACAATCAATCATCTGAGGCATTTCTCTACAATCAAACCTGCCTTAGGGACTGATATTTTACAATGGAGATCGGGTGGTTGATAGGATGGATGATCGACTGATCGGTAGCACGATCGGATGGTCGGATGCATAGAATTGATAGATCAGATGGCGATCTATAGAGATTCAACGGCCCGATGGAAGATCCAACGGTCAAAAAGCTAAGGGAGATGAGACAGAGCCAATGAGCAGGAGTTCTGGGGTTAAGTCAATAGATTCGAGGACCGAGAAATGAAGAGAGAGAGAATAAGGAGAGATGAGAGAGAAAATATCAGAAAAAGTATTGGCAGAGGGTCATGAACCCTGGTTTTCCATTGTTCTTCACTTGAGCTTTGCCAGTAGAGCAGGCCATCATTTGATGTGGCTTTAAATGCTTTTGCTCCTTCTCTTGATTATCAGCTCTCCCGCTCTCGTGGTTCCTTGGCCAGCTCTTCGATCCTCATAGTTGGCCCATATTTGGCCCATATCTTCTAGTCATATCATGTGGGCTCTTTAAGCTTTGATAATGGGCTTTCATGATCGATTTGGGCCCACAAGTCTCGAGAATCGTCCCATCGGGGTTTCCTGCGACAGAAGAAGCGCGTAATGAGACTTTATCAGAACGGCTTAATATTTAGACTTCCAAAAATGTGTTTAATGCATGCAAATATACCATTTCGTCCAGAAAAGTGTGTTCTACGCAACAGAAGAGACTCTTACGTAGAAAAGTAGGTAAATAAAGTATTTTACGTAGGAGAATGCAATAACGCTAAAAGGATAATTGCTTAAAATAAGCACTTTTGAGCGAATATCACGCATTCAGACTTTTCAGATCGATCTCATCGATCCTGTCTATGTCGACTAATCATCCAATCAGTCTCCTGTGCTCCAACTTGGTTGGGGGTGCCTGTCACCCCCGTCATGTCTGGCTGAAGACGTAAAACTTAGCGCTTTTGGAAAGGCGATTTCGGTATTCCTAGAGTACATGAGTCTCATGCATTTGTTATTACTGTTATATCTCTGGAAATGCAGGTACATTCATTCTTCCGATCATCAGGTACCACACACTGTCGAGTTTCTGCCGACTTGGTAACATCCTCCCTGAACCTTTGTATCATCGTCACCGATTTTTCATCATTTTATATCCTGGTCATGAGCACCGAGGACGGTGCTATATTTTGGTTGGGGGTGGGTTATTTACCAAAACTCATGTCTTCATTTTGATAAAAAAAATAAAAAAATAATAAAAAAAAAAATATTGTTTTTGGGGTGATTTCCGATATTCTCCAAAAGTTTTCTAGAATTTCAAAAATGTGTCAAATACCCTGACTTTGATTAGCTGAAAACCTCCGTTAAGTCAGTATTGAGGATGTCAATTTTTGTTTAAAGTTAGCGTTGAGTCAATTCAAGCATGACTACAGCAGGTTTGAAAACTCAGAAAAACTCATATTCGGCACAATTGTACACTATCAATATCAGAGTCATCCTAAGTTTAGAAATTCTGGAGATCCTATGAGAATAATTGTGGAGACCTAACCCAGTGAGCTTTCGAACCTTTAATCAATTCAGAGGATTATACAACAATTCTGAGTCACAAGATGACTCACTATTCTTCATGCCCGCAATATTCGTTGAGAGATCTCATTATCTTTTGCTTCGATCATAAAACTCGGAACGACATCAACATTGGATTACTACGACAGAACCTTCTCTATATCCAATCAAGACAGTATATGATATTCGCTCAAAAGTGCTTATTTTAAGCACTTATCCTGTTAGCGTTATCGCACTCTCCTACGTAAAACTGCTCTAATTATCCACTTTTCTACGTAAGAGTCTATCTCATTGCGTAAAACACACTTTTCTGGACGAAATGGTATATTTGCATGCATTAAACACATTTTTGGAAGTCTAGATATAAAGCCGTTCTGATTGAGTCTCATTACGCGCTTCTTTTGTCGCAGGAAACCCGATCAGACGGTTCTCAAGACTGGTGGGCCCACAATCAACCTCTAGAACCTATGATCAAAGCCCAAAAGCCAGTGGACTTGGACAAAAAGATGTAGGCCAAAGACGGGAGAGCCAGAGAGTCGGAAAAGCCTAAGAGAAGATTAAGAGGGAAGGAGAGGCAAGCCCTCAAAGAAGAGACTAAGGAGATTAAAGCTTATCAACTAACACAAGATGAGGACTTGCTCAATTGGTAAAGCATGCAGAAGACCAAGTCAAAGACCAAGGTTCAAGCCCCTATACTATCATTTTTCTCTTTATTTTGTAATATTTCTCTCTCTTCTCTCCTCTCTCTCTCCAAACCATCATTCTCTCTCTACTCTTGAATCCACATCATCCGATCCTCTCCCCTCCCTCAATCACTCAATTCTATGGCCTACCTTGGCCAATTTCCATTACTCGATCATCACCGTCCATCTCTACCATGCGATCGCTCAGTCAGTCCCCAATCATCCATTTTACCATCTCATAAATCCAATGGCCCTCATCACTTCATGTTCAATCCTATGGGCCTAAGCCAAGATGAAGTGCGGGCCCGGGCCCATTACCCATGGCCCAGCCATCCAGTGGGACCCACATACCCAACATGGACTGGAAATGGCTGCTAAAGAAGGAAAGAAGAGAATTTTGAAAAGAATTTTTAAAAATCAAACATTTTTCAAAAAGGAATTTTTTGACTCAATCTTTTCAAAAAAATGGAGGTATTTACATTTTAGAAACGTGGGTTTCTAAGTTAGGAACCCACGGTTATATACAAAGGTTTTCTAGAAGAAAGATATTTTGTGGAAAAGAATTTTTAAAAAATCGTGGGATTCTAATCTGGGAACCCACGATTTTACCAAAAAAATGAAGGAGAATCAAAAGATTTTTAAGAAACCGTGGGTTTCTAATGTAGGAACCCACGGTTCCTACCAAAAGATGGAAAATGAGCTTTAAAGAAATAGAAACCGTGGTTCCCATATATAAAGGGTGGAGATATCAAACCCTAGACCCCCCCCCCCACGTTTTGGAATAAGAAGAATTCCTTCTTCTTGCTGCCATTACGCCCACACCACCAGCCGTTCCTCCATCAAGACCCCCAGCCATTCACTCAACGTTTTTGAAAGAAGAGAGTTCTCTCTTCTTGTAAAAACCTCCCCCGAATCGATCCCTTCCTCTCTCCCACGTTCTCAAACTCTCTTGACCGTCCCTCTCTCTCCCATTTTCCATCCACGTTTTCTTCAAAAAAAAAAAAAAAAAAAAAAAAAAAAAAAAAAAAAGAGAGTAAAGAAGAATGAAGGTGGGAAGAGGTAAAGCTTCTTGTCTTTAGTTGCTGCCCATCCTTGCTGATTCGTCTCCACTCCAAGGTAAGAGTTCTCTTCTCTCTCTAGATCTCTCCACTTTCTCTCTCCCCCATATTTTCTCTCTCTAGGATAGCCTTCTTCGATGTTTCTCTCTCTACATTTTCTCATTTCTCTCTCTAATTTTTATGGTTTTCTAGGTTAATTTTTGAATTTAGTTTGATTTTGTAAGACTCATTGAGGATGAATAAAATTATTATTTTTGCATTTGTTAGTTTACTTTTGTGTTTTTCATTATTTGTGGTAATTTCTCTCTCTAAAAATCACTAAGAATGTTTTAAATCCATCACCATTCTCACCTCTCCATGTTTTCTTGATAAAAATCCGTCATTTCATGTCGTTGAATTACGCAAACTAACCCCGAGTGTGGATCGACATCCGACACGAGCCACTGTACAACCCAGTGATTTTTGCAGGATTTGAGTGAAAAAGAATCGGATAATTACAAATATTGTTGAGATCTAGGATTTCCGAAACCAACGACGCGGAAAAATCCTACTTTCAGTATACATGATAGTGCAAACCCTAAAAAATGATTTAGGTCATTTTTCTGAACCATTCAGATTTTTTACTCACCTGAATTATACTTCACTAGAAACCCCTTGAACCCTTCTATAAAAGCCTTTTCTTTGTAAACCCATCAACCTAAAATCCAGTCCAGTTACGAAGCATGACTGGCTATCCTTATTTTGAGATGGACAAAAGAATAACTGATATGGGTGTACCGTGAAAAGAGAAGTACAGAAGAAGAATCAAAAGGAAAAGAAAGTGGTTCAAGCTGAAAACAAAATATGGAAAGAAAGTATGAAAAAGTGCTGAAAAGAAATTGAGCAGTCTCAGAAATATCAAGAAAAAGAGAAAAATACGAAAAAAGGAAAAAGAACCAGATAATGGTGTTACGCCGCAGGAAAAATTCAAGAAAATGGCAATATCCTCTCAAGATCTTTGAAATCCTGTATTCCTTTATCTCTCTACACCTGACCTAAGCCTCATTACAACCCAGGAAAGTCCTACTTGATTCTAGGATAGTACGATCATAAAATGTGGAGATTGGAGAAAGAGAAGCTATAGAGTTTGATCTGACGTTCCCGAGTGAAGTGGTATTCCAATCATGAGATCTTCTTCTGTTAAAGATGTCCTTCCTTCAAATAATACATATGTGAGATCTTTACTTTCATCAACACATCTCCTCACATATAAATTGAGAGAAAAGAAGAAAACCCTTCTAGTGTGATTCTATTCTGAGTGCTAAACATGTGAGATTTGAGGTCGAGGCATAAAAACTTAAAGGTGATCTGGAAATCTTTACTGTCAGATGATGAGAATGTTGAGCACACACACACGCAGAGTCTGACTATTCTGGGTCATGATTATCAGTCTGTAGTCTTGCCAAAACTTTCCAACTCTTCGCTAGCATGTAACTATTTTTGCATCCATTCAATGATTTGACGAACGGTGTTTTCCCGGAGCTAATATGAAAAAGTGTGCAGCATGTGCAGAGCCCTTTTAAGCTCATTTATCTCGCACTAATTGCCAAGGATTGGCAATATACTGGTTGGGGGTTGTGATATTCGCTCAAAAGTGCTTATTTTAAGCAATTATCCTTTTAGCGTTATTGCATTCTCCTACGTTAAAATGCTCTATTTATCTACTTTTCTACGTAAGAGTCTCTTGTGTTGCGTAGAACACACTTTTCTGGACGAAATGGTATATTTGCATGCATTAAACGTATTTTTGGAAGTCTAGGTATAAAGATGTTATAATTAAGTCTCATTACCTGCTTTTCTCTTGCAGAAAACTCGATCGGGCTATTCTCGAGACTTGCAGGCCCCACGATCAACCACAGAAGCCTAATATTAAAGCTTAAAGAGCCAGCAAGTTATCATAGTAAAATACGGGACAAGTACGTGCCATGCTAGAGGATGGCAGAACTAGACAAGGAACCAATGAGTTGACTAGTGAAAGTAGGGTTTTTCTGTCGTTGAGAGAACGACCCTAGAATCAACACATTTGTATATTATCCGAGATTTTCACTCAAATCCTGCAAAATTTCACAGGGTTGTACAGTGGCTCGTGTCGGATGTCGATCCGCACTCGGGATTAATTGGTTAGTGTAATAAAGAACATGAAATGATGGCAATTGAGACAAAAATTGATGGAGAGGTGAGAATGGTGGAGAAATCGGGATTCAAGCATGATTTTTCATTTTGGAGATCGAATTTTCATTAAAGAAATTATCAAACGAATGAATTCAAAATTACTACTTGTAAAAAAAAAAGATCAAGAACAAGAGCTTGAAAGAAAACTAATTTTATTGAATAAAAATAAACTTCTTACATTGGCAGACAAAATAAGACTTAAAACTAACCTAAAAAGCATGAAAAGTAAAAAAAATGAAACTAGAGAAGGAAAATATAGAGAGATAGAGAGTAGAGATAGAAAGGAGAGGTGGATAGAGAAAATACATTTGGTCTTACCGTGGTGGGTTTGGAGCCATCTCGTTGTAGGTTTGAGAATGCACACCTTTGATGAAGGTGCTATGCATGACTGTTGCAAGAAAAACTCAGTTGGAACTTGCAGACGTTGCTCCTAAGGTGCACAACCCGCATGTTCCAAGAGGTGATTAAGGTGAGCAGTGGTGCGGTGTTGCTAATGGAGACGCCGGACTAGGTTGCAGATCAGTGGTTGCTACCCTCTATGGTGGAGAAGTTGAGGGTACATATTCAAGGGGCAGCAACGAGGAAGAAGAGCCTGGTTCTTTTAGCAGGGAAGACGTTGCTGGAAACGTGGAGAGACGGTGGTGGAATTCTCCGAAAATGATGGCCAGGGGTGTTGACCGATGGGGACTTATGGAACGGTGCTGCCTTGCTGTAGCAAGAGGCGGAGCAGCAGGTGAAATGGTGCTCGTGCGGAGGAGAAGAGAGGAAGAAGAAGAAGAGGGTGGTGAGGCGCTAGCAAGTTGCTGGTTCTTCACCGGAGTTGCAACGGTGCTGTAGAGAAGATGAAGAAGGAGAAGGGGCAGCACCGTGAAAGAGTGGAACGGCTGGTGGAGAGGGCGGAAAGGAGGGGCACGGTTGCTGAAATGGGAGAGATACGAAGGGCAGCCCTCAGTTGGCCGGAGTTGCAACCTGCAACTCCGGCGGTGGTTTTAATGAAGAAGACGGTGATAGGAGTGGATGGTGCAGGCGGTGCTAGTGGTGCTGCTCGCCTTTGCAGACGCAGGAAGAAGAAGAAAAAGAAGAAAAAGAAGAAGAAGAAGAAGAAGAAGAAGAAGAAGAAGAAGAAGAAGAAGAAGAAGAAGGAGAAGAAGAAGCGGTCGGAGTTCTGCAACTCCGGCGAGATCAAGATAAAGAAGAAGAAGAAGAAGAAGAAGAAGAAAGGGAAGATGGGGCCAGAAGGAGAAGAGATCTGTGCGGGATTGATAGGGGGAGAGAATGGAAGAGAAAGGGGGGGGGGATTAGGGTTCGAACGAACCCTTCTCCCTCCTCTTATAAAGCTCCCTATTTCCATTAATGGAAATAGGGTATTTTTTGAAAATAAAAAATATTATTATTTTTTTTTTTTTTTTTAAGTAAAAACCTACTTTTCTATGGGGAATCTCCCCAATTAGTGGACCCCCCATTTAATTAAAATTATTTTTGAAATTCGCGGGGTCCACTAACTGGTCGGTCAACGGGTCGATGAAGATGGGCCCGGCTATTGGCCCTCATGGGTTGATGATGTCCATCATCTCACAGAATGATGTGACAGACAGTCTGATGGCGATCGGATGGATGGTGACTTGATTGGGACTCAGATTGGTAGATCGACGGATCTAGAGAGATCCAACAGTCCGATTGAAGATCCAACGGTTTGATGGAAGATCCAACGGTTAGAAAGCTAAGGGAGATGAGATAGAGCTGATAGGCAGGAGTTCTGGGGTTAGGTCAGTAGATTCGAAGATCGAGAGATGAAGAGAGAGAGAGAATAAGGAGAGATGAGAGAAAAAGTATCAAAAAAAATGGAAAAAAGCACTGGCGGAGGGTCTGGAACCCTGTTCTTCACTGTGACCATCCTCACGCTTCTCCAGTAGAGTCGACCATCATTCTTTGCTGACTTATGTGGCTTTAAACGCTTTGGTCCGTCTCTTGGTCATTGGCTCTCCTACTCTCTTCGTTCTTTGGGCCGACTTTTTGGTCCTCTTATTCAGCCCATATTTGGCCCATATCTTCTAGTTATAGCATGTGGGCTTGTTAAGCTTTGATAATGGGCTTTCATGATCGATTTGGGCCCACAAGTCTCGAAAATCGTCCCATCGGGGTTTCCTGCGACAGAAGAAGCGCGTAATGAGACTTTATCAGAACGGCTTAATATTTAGACTTCCGAAAATGTGTTTAATGCATGCAAATATACCATTTCGTCCAGAAAAGTGTGTTTTACGCAATGAGATAGACTCTTACGTAGAAAAATGGATAATTAGAGCAGTTTTACGTAGGAGAGTGCGATAACGCTAACAGGATAAGTGCTTAAAATAAGCACTTTTGAGCGAATATCAACTAGTCCATTGCATTGGTCGAGTCTGGAGACCACGGGCCAGAGGGTGACCAAGTCAACGTTTAGCCAGAGCATGAAGCAAACATGTCAATATGATCGACGGCATTGATTCAAGACTATGGGTCACGATTTCTAAAGAGCCCCACAATGATGGCTGGGTGTTAGTCCAAATGAGTAACACAGTACTACCAAAGAGGTGGACCGTTTGATCAAGAAATCAACGGTCCAATTACAAAGAAGGTCTAATCTCAAGTTGATGGACTGGTATGATGGGCCAACATGTGCGATTGAACCATGAGCTGAAAGTATGGATAGTTCAAGGAAAAGAAAGAAGAATGCCAATATGAGCCAAGTTTATTGGGCCGGCATGTGATGTGAGCCATTGTATAACACGAGTACCGGGCAAGGGACCAACATGATACCTCGAATTCACACCGAAAGGTGAAACACAATGCATGAAGAAAGGATGGGACGTAGGATAGAAATTAAGAGTTGCCAAGATATTAGTTGAAGTTTTCCTAAAGAACCATAACCATTGGATTTTAATAGAAGTTGAGGCTTGATTAGTGAATATCAAAAGAGTGTGGGACCCAGGTGCTTAATTCAAAAGAAAGAAGAGGCTAGGTGGCATGGGGGTATACAAAGGACATCCAACGGTTGCCCAAGAGAATGGAAATAGTTGCTGTTTTAAGGTGGGGTCAACAGCCACATCAACTTACTCAACACACACATCCATCTTATGCTTGATCACATGGATCCAATGGCTTGATTTCCAACTAGGGAGAGTATAAAAAATAAAAAATAAAAAAAAATAAGGAATGACTTTTGCAAAACTAGGAAATGTTATATAATATAAGGAAAGTCTAGGGAAGGTGGCTGGGTATTAAATTACTTCTATTTGTCAAAGAATGAATGAAGGAAAGTTGCTAAAGTGTTGAAGAATGGAGATTTTGTTCATGAGAGTTGCTAGGCAGCAATGGATGGTGATCTAGAATGATTTGGCATGAAAGTGGGGTCCACTTCCTTGACACATGGATGAATAGTCAGCACCTCCAAGGGGAGCACCCTAAGCACTATAAGAGGAAGAGAACAATCAGCTCTTTGGGGGCTCTTGTTTTTTTCTGAATTCCCTCACGTGTTCTCCCCCTTCTCTCCCTTGCTGGACGTGTATACCCCCTTCATCAACAACCCTAGCCGCCTCTCCACTCCTCTGCCCCACACCTCATTCACTCTCCAATCTCTCTCTCACAAACCAACGTCTTCTCTCCAAGCCATTACAGCCTGCCTCTCATCTCCTCCTCTTGAGCAGCAACAACGGGAGAAGACAACCACCTTGCTGCCGTACATCTTCTCCATGGTTTGAAAGTTGGCAAATCCCTTGCTGTCCACTCCACTACCGTCTGCTACACCATAGCAGTATCATGGAAATCTGAACCGCATCTTGACCACTTCATCACCAGAGCAGGTTCCTCTTGGTCGCCTTCTTACATCGCCTCCTTGTTGCTGAAACTCTCGGACAACATCCAGAAATCCAACGCCTTCAATCTCACAGCTTCTCCAAGTTGCGGATCTGCATCATCGACCTCATCCTTCCGGGCAACCATCCACTTGCTGTCCGTGCTGCACAACTCCCATTCCAATCCGACCACCAAACCAGCGTCTCCAATTTCTATAGAGTGCACGCCCCACAACTTCCACCATTGCTGCCCTCTTTCAGAATGTGCAACCCCACATCGCACCAGCCCGAACCCTCCACCACGAATCGTCCAATTTGGTCTTCCACATCTCAAACCCGGTGCACAACTTGCACTTCGGGTTCCTCCCCATGTATGCTAGCTAACTAACGGTCCTAAATCAGGTAGGGGGTTATCACCATCAAAGCCTTGCCATCTTCATGGTTGGTTCGGGCTACATCTCCAGAAGATCACTTTCATGGCCGTGGTCTCCTCATCTTTCATGTTCATCTCCATCTCCACCTATTGGGCATGCACCTTCACAAGCCATCCTTTCAACCACGATTCATTGCTCTTTGGGCAGCAACATCATGGGTTGAACATTTGGTAAGTGGGTAAGTCTTTTCTCTATTTTTCTCTCTCCTCCCTTAGTTTCTCTCTCTAGGTTAGATTCATCTTCGTCTCTCTAGGTTTTACACGTTTTCTAGATAGTTTTTCTACTTTCTAATGTAATTTGATTATTCAAAAGCATTGTTATTTATGAAATTTTTAATAAAAGTTAATTGTTTGTGTTGATTTCTATTGTAGAATTAATTTTCTTGGTGTTGACGTATCTGCTTCCTTGTTAAATTTCATGGTTCGCAAGAAAAAAAAATTATTTTAAATCCAATCGCTCTCCACCATTCTCAGCCCTGCATTGAATTCAGAGCAATTTCTATAAAGAAAGCCGTCATTTCATGTTCTTGCATGCGCTAACTAACCCCGAGTGATGACCGACATCCGACACGAATCCCTATACAAATTGCATATTTTGCAGGAATTAAATCGGAAAAGATACAAATTTAGTTGGAATAGGGTTTCCGTAACCAACGACGCGGAGAAAACCTACTTTCACGGGCCCATCATCATCGACCCGCTGTCCGACCAGTTAGTGGACCCCGTGAATTTTCAAAGAATTTTAATTAAATTTCAAAAAAATAGGGGGTCCACTAATTGGGGAGATTCCCCATAGAAAAGTAGATTTTTACTTAAAAAAAAAAAATATATATATATATATATATATATATATATATATTTTTTTTTTATTTCAAAAATACCCTATTTCCATTAAAGGAAATAGGGAGCTTTAAAAGGAGAAGGAGAGGGGTTCGTTCGAACCCTAATCCCCCTCCAATCTCTTCCATTCTCTCCCCCAAGACCTCTTGTCCCTTTTCCCCCTCTCTTTAGGCCGTTTTTCCCCCACTTCTCTTCGACCTTCTTCATCTTCTTCACTAAGTTATTGCCGGAGTTGCAGGCTGCAACTCCGGCCGATCAAGCGCTCCTTCACCATCTCCTTGCTGCCATTCTCTCCCACATCACCTCTCCTCTCCACCATCTTCATCCTTCCAATACGACAGCACCTGCAACTTTGGTGCGTCCCTCTCTCATAGCCGCTGTTGCTATAAAAAAAAAAAAAAAAGAAAACTAGAAAAGGAAAAGAAAAAAAGAGGAAGAAGCTAAGAGGAAGGAGGAGGAGGGTTGATCCTCACCTCTTCGCTGCTGGTCTTTACCACCTCCACCATGACCTGAGTTGTAGGTCAGCCTGCACCTCCACATGGTGACCGTATCCATCTCCTTCATCAGTTTTCTGCATCGCCTAGAATCACCGTCATCACCAGCAGCGTCTTTCATCATCTCAACTTTCTGCTCCTTCATCAACAGCCTTTCCCTGGTACTTATTCCTCCTCTTCTTCCTCCTCTTCTTCTTATTCTTCTTCTTCTTCTTTTTCTTTTCTTGCTGGAGTTGCAAGTCTGCAACTCCGGCTGGCAGAACTAGCGCCTCCTCTTCTTCTCCTCTCTTGCACTTTCATCTCCTTCACGGACCCCTCCAAGCAGCTACCAACAGCAACAGGTCGCCACCATCTCCGCTGACAACTTGAACTTCCAACAAATACCACCGCTGCCTCTTTTCTTGCTGCCCCGCCTGCAAGTCAAACCACCAATCCACGTATTGCCCCCACCATTCAATCCCCTCCACGGTGCTCGCTGCCATCTGATCTGCTCCTCCTTCTATGCTCAACACTGTCACCACCAGCACATGTTCCTCTTCAAACTGGTAGCCACCCTCTCAAGTAACCAATCAGCAATGCCTTGCAAACCATCCCTACTCTCCATTCCTTCACAATCCCTGCAACACCCTACCACGTGGTCATCTTCTCTGGGCAAAACCCCATGGTCGTGAAACACCTAGAATGGCGTCGCCCGCAACTACGAAAAAACTCTGCCCACCATCTCCACCACTTGGCCGGATTCGGGTAAGTTTAAGGCAATTTTGTTCTCTTTCTCTATCTTTCCTTACTTTCTCTCTCTCTAGCTAGTCCTCTCTTCTTTTCCACTTTCTCTTCTAGGTTTTTACTCTCTCTAAAAAGCCTTATTTCTCTCTCTAATTTCTCTCTCATTTCCTAGGTTTTTCTCTCTCTACCTCTCATCCTCTCTCTCTAAACCTTTTACCTCTCTTCTCTCCTCTTTACCTACTTTCTCTCTCAACCTTATTCTCTTTCTCTCTCCATTATTTTCTCTCTCCCTAGTCCTCTCTCCTCTTTAAGTTTCTCTCCTCTTTAAGTTTCTCTCTCTCTAGAATTAGGTCCTTCGCTTTCTCTCTATCTCATCACTTTCTCTTTCTAGACTCTCTCTAGTTTTCTCTCTCTAGTTCTCTCTTTCTCTCTCTAGTTTATTTATTTAATTTTTTATGTTTTATAATTTAGTTATTTTTACTTGATTGTAAGAGACATGTTCGATTGAATGAAGTTGATTTGAAATAAAGTGTGTTCCATTCTTTGCAAATTTCCAGTCATTTTATGTTCATTATTGTGCTAACCCGACTAATCCCGAGTGCGGATCGACATCCGACGCGAATCCCTATACAAATATCTCATATTTTGCAGAATTTAAGAACCGGATCAATTTACAAATGTGTTGAAGTTAGGGTTTTCGTAACCAACGACGCGGAAAAATCCTACTTTCAGCACCTCAGCTCCCCTTGGCTGAACCACCTTCATTGGCTACTAATCCCTGTCTAGAGGACCTTCTCTCTCAGTACATTGCCTAGCAACAATAGTATTTCCAAGGTCTAGAGCACCAACAACAGCAATCTATGGAAAGCTTGGAGCAACGTCTAGTTCAATTAGAAAATGAGAGAGAGGAAGTCAACTTCACTAGCCCACCAATAGCCTATCCTGAGGAGAATGATATGGCCACTATCTATAATGAGGAGTCACACAATTGGACCAAGTACCAGAATTGCCAGGATGAAATAGAAGTTGTTACAACCCCTAGATCAAGCCCGATTATTGAGGAACCAGTGTATCCTTATGCGGTGCCTTTAATAGCACCAAATCTTGAACCTACCTCAGAGCAACTTATTTCTTACTCTACTTCTGCTGACCCTGATGTCGATCTCCATGACACTGAGCTGTGTCTCGATCGTAGGATCTCAACTGTCCTAGATCTACCATTCCTCCCCACCTCCCTTGGAGTGAGCCATAATAGTGATGAACCCGTGTCTCCATCTATGGTGCCCTTAACAGCACCAACTTCTAGACCGAGCACAGAGGAACTCAGTTCCATCTCTATCTTTGATAATTCTTTCTCTGCCCTGGATGCAGACATTTTTACTGATGAGCCGTGTCTAGAACATGGGATTCCTGTTGTCTTGAACCTACCGCTCCCCACCAAGGTTGAACATATTGAGTGTAGGGATTTGAACATCCCTCTCAAATTCAAAAACCTCGAGGGAGAGGTCAACAGTTTTCACCCGCCACCCTACGTCGATATTATCGATGACCCGTGTGCCGCAGAGAGTCTAATTCAGGACTCTCCCGAAGATAAATTATCCAAGTGTCATGAACACTTTGAGTCTGACTTCATCTCGGAGTCTAACAATTCTGGTATTACTGATCTGCAGGAGTCTGCTCCATTCAGATACGTTCCCGCTAAACTCAATGAGTTTTCAGCTCTGCTAACCTCCGTTAAGTTAGTATTGAGGATGTCAATTTTTGTTTAAAGTTAGCGTTGAGTCAAGTCAAGCGTGATTACAGCAGGTTTGAAAACTCAGAAAAACTCATATTCGGCACAATTGTACACTATCAATATCAGAGTCATCCTAAGTTTAAAAATTCTGGAGATCCTGTGAGAATAATTGTGGAGACCTAACCCAGTGAGCTTTCGAGCCTTTAATCAATTCAGATGATTAAACAACAATTCTGAGTCACAAGATGACTCACTATTCTTCTTGCCCGCAATATTCGTTGAGAGATCTCATTATCTTTTGCTTCGATCATAAAACTCAGAACGACATCAATATTGGATTACTACGATAGAACCTTCTCTATATCCAGTTAAGACAGTATAAATGATAGTGCAAACCCCAGAAAATGATTTAGGCCATTTTTTTGAACCATTCAGCCTTTTTACTCACCTGAATTATACTTCACTATAAACCCCTTGAGCCATTCTATAAAAGCCTTTTCTTTGTAAACCCATCAACCTAAAACCCAGTCTAGCTATGAAGCATGGCTGGCTATCCTTATTTTGAGATGGGCAAAAGAATAACTGATGTGTGTATACCGTGAAAAGAAAAGTAAAGAAGAAAAATCAAAAGTGGTTCAAGCTGAAAACAAAATATGGAAAGAAAGTATGAAAAAGAGCTGAAAAGAAATTGATCAGTCTCAGAAATATCGAGAAAAAGAGAAGAATACAAAAAAAAAAAGGGAAAGAGAACTAGATAATGGTGCTACATCGCAGGAAAAATACAAAAAAATAGAGATATCCTCTCAAGATCTTTGAATCTGAAAGTAGGATTTTTCCGCGTCGTTGGTTACAGAAACCCTAACTTCAACATATTTGTAATTTTTATCCGATTATCCTGCAAAATTGATAGATTTGTATAGGGATTCGTGTCGGATGTCGATCCGCACTCGGGATTAGTCGGATTAGCGCGAATAAGAACATAAAATGACAGATAATATACAAGAGAAAAAGGAGAATGATGGAAGAGATGAGAAGGGCAAGTCAATTTAAAACACATCCAAATAAGATCCAGAGAAGACTAAAATCATCAAACTCAAATTGCATTAATTAAACTGTTGCTTACATGAAATAAATGACAGAAATAAATAAAGCGGTAAATCTATTCTAGAAAGCATGTACGAAAGCATGTAAAGAGAACTTTTTAGAGAGAGAGGAAGAAGGTAGAGAGAGAATTTTCACACCTCGGTCGTTTACCGGCCGACAAGGTAGAGGTGAGAGAAAAACTCACCCTCTTGCATTCACCGAACGGAGTCGGCGGTGCAAAAAGGCGATCAGCCTGGGGATTCTCTAAAGAGAGAATCTAGACAGAGAAACTCATAGTAGAGAGATAAAGTGACTAGCCTAAGAGAGAAAAAGTGATGGATTCTAGAGAGAATCTAGAAAGAGAAAACTAGAGAGAGAATGAGAAGCTTTAGAAATTTAGAGAGAGAAAGTAAGGATGTGAGAGAGATCTAGTGAGAGAATGTAGAGAAGATAGAGAAAACTTAGAAGGGAATTAGAGTGAGAGGGAACTTTCAACGAAGATCGATACTTTCCACGAGGATCGATACTTTCCACGAGGATCGATCCGAATTGAGGGTTGGCTCGGGTCCAAACGTGAGCATGTGCCACAGCAAAGAGAGGAGGGTGTTGCGCATTGAACCGTTGGCTAGAAGTGGTGTGATCCACAAGAGGACAGCGACAAAATGGCTGGAGGAGGTTGAACAATTAAACAAGGATGCAACCATGTGATGGTCCGCCGGTGGATGTAGACATAGCGATGGGGTAGAAAACTCCTCCATTTTGGATGGTGTTTGCAAATGTTCAGTCCGTTAGGGGATGCAAGGAGAGGTGCTTGCAACCACTGTATGGTGAGTTGAATGGCCAAGGTGGAAGCACATGAGCGCTGTTGTGAAGTGCACTTGTATGTGACAAATCGAAAGGCGATAATGGCACTTGGAGATGGATGGTTGCTGGGCTGCACAGGAAAAGATCTTGATGGAGAGGATAACATGCACAGCAAGGTGTGCAAGTTGTGTGGTCGCTGGTTTTGCCGGCCGGAGTTGCAGGTCGGCGAGCAAAGAAGAAGAAGAAGAAGAAGAAGAAGAAGAAGAAGAAGAAGGAGAAGAGGAAGGAGAAGAAGACCAACTTACCAGTGACAGTTCAGGCGATCCAGCAAGTGGAGGGATGGAGGACAATCCGTTTGGGCAGCAGCGTTGGGAAGATGATCTCCGGTAATATGTGCAGCAGATTGCCGGAAGTTGCAGGTGCAACTTGCAACGGCTTGTACAACATCAAAGAAGCAATCTTCTATCCGGTGGAGAGTGGCATTTCAAACATGTTGAGCCCTTGGAGAAACTGTCCCAAAAAGGGTAGCAATCCATTGAGTGGAGCCTGTGGTGGTTCCCAACTGGAGTTGCAAACCTGCAACTCCGATTTGATGGTGGTTGAATGGAGAGAGCCTTCCATGAATGGTGGAGATGGGGGCCATCTTAAGAGAGATGAATTTGTTTCTCTCTTCCAACGTGGAAGAAGGCTTAGGTTTTAGGGGGTGAGGACGGCTTGGAGAACATAGAAAGTGAGAGAGAATGGGATTTTGACGTTTGAGAGATTTAGGGTTCCCTTCTCTTATAAGGTTGACCTCTTTAATTAACACACCCCCCTTCTCTCTTAGTGACGCCCCTTAGTTTCTCTTTGATGAAAATCCACACCCACCTATATTTTAGCAATAATTCCTTTTTATATGCCTTGCATATTTCTAAAACCATATTTTATTTTGAAAACTAAAATAAGGTTTCCATTTGGACATCTTAAGTAGGACCAACCCGT
This sequence comes from Euptelea pleiosperma, assembly GCA_035048495.1. Lineage (NCBI taxonomy): Eukaryota > Viridiplantae > Streptophyta > Magnoliopsida > Ranunculales > Eupteleaceae > Euptelea > Euptelea pleiosperma. Next base: position 20,890,934 of record CM068543.1, read on the forward strand.
TTCCAAAAATCGTTTATTTTCAAAATAAGCACAGAAGGTATCCTGGCCCTTTTGTTCATAACATTACTCATCATTTTTGAAAAAAAATGTTTATTTCCGAAAATCTCTTTTTATTTCCAAAAATATTTTATTGGTCAGGTCTTTTTGAGAATTTTGAGTGAGGCTGAGGGGTCCATGAAAGTAGGATTTTTTCCGCGTCTTTGGTTACGGAAACCCTAATCTCAATACATTTTTTAATTTCGATCTGATTTAATTCCTGCAAAAGTATGAACTTTGTATAGGGATTCGTGTCGGATGTCGATCCCTCACTCGGGGTTAGTTTGCGCAACTCAAACACATAAAATGACGGATTTTCTTCATAAAAAAAAAGCTACTAAAAAGGATGGAGATGTGAGAATGATCACGAGATTTAAAACCTAACGCTTTTTTTTTTTTTTTGCTTTTTATCTACTAACAAAAGTGAAAGAAAGACAATTATCACTAGAGAAGAACTGAGAGTGAGAACTCATTCAAAACTATTTTTTTTTTTATTGATTTAGAACAAGTGATACATTAAGAAAAATTGTACTATATCTAAGAAAAGAAAATACAAACTAATCTAGAAAGCATATAAGACTATTACTATGAGAGAGAAGGAAGTGAGAAGCTGATGTGCATGGTGAACAAGGAAGCCAACCGAGAGGTGAGGTTAAGGAAATCTCTTGGATAGTATGAGGTGACTAACCGTTAGTTGCAACCTGCACTTGTGCAACCTAGGGATGGATATTGTGCAAGGGAGAGCACAAAGAGATGATGAAAAAAAGAGAGATCCTTACCGTTGGTGGGGTTCAAAATTGTTGCGCGGTAGAGCAAGCTAGAGATGGTGGGGCGTGTGGACTGGCAGTGGGCCAGTGGTTGCAGGCAAGCGGCCAATGGAGGAGGGCGGCAACAGATTGTGAAGCGCTTGCAAGTGGGAGGAGGCGGTGGCTAGAGATTGGAGTGCTTTCTTCTCTTCTCCTTACTTCTTTTCTTTTTCTTTTTCTTTTCCTTTGGAGCATTCGTGAAAACGCTGGGGAAGGAGAGACGATGAAAACGGCTGGGCCAAGTGATGGTGAAGCGTGGATGGAAGATCTTTTTGAGGGGTCGTCTTGGTTTGAAACGTGGAATGGGAGATCGTGGAAGGAGATGATGGGGGGGGGGCGTTGACAGCTGGTTGTGAAGGCGCACCAGCAGCAACAACGGTGGTGTTGCTTGCTGGTTGAGGCGGTGGAGTGGCTGGACTGCAGCACCCTCGAACGGAGTTGCAGGTGAAGGAGATCAGCGTGCAGGCGAGTGGCCAATGGAGGTAGAGCAAGCAGGTGGCGGTATGAGGAGCTGCTCCATGAACCAGACCGTGGGGAGCACGGTCTGCAAAAGAAGACGGAGGAGAGGGAATGGTCCCGTGCTTTAGTCACGGGTTGGAGGGCGCAGGTGTGGTGGTGCTCGCGTGGGGGAGGAGTATCTTGATCGGCCGGAGTTGCAGCCTGCAACTCCGGCAATAGCTTGGTGAAGAAGATGAAGAAGGCGGAGGAGAAGTGGGGGAAAACGGCCTAAAGAGAGGGGGAAAAGGGAGAAACGAGTTGGGGGAGAGAATGGAAGAGAAAGGGGGGGGATTAGAGGGGATTAGGGTTCGAAGGAACCCTTCTCCCTCCTCTTATAAAGCTCCCTATTTCCATTAATGGAAATAGGGTTTTTTTTTGAAAAAAATAAATAAAAAATATATATATATATTTTTTTTTTAAGTAAAAACCTACTTTTCTATGGGGAATCTCCCCAATTAGTGGACCCCCCATTTAATTAAAATTATTTTTGAAATTCGCGGGGTCCACTAACTGGTCGGACAGCGGGTCGATGATGATGGGCCCGGCTACTGGCCCACATGGACTGATGATGTCCATCGTCTCACAAGATTATGTGACAGGCATTCTGAAGGCGATCGGATGGATGGTGACTTGATTGGGACCCAGATTGGTAGATCGACGGATCTAGAGAGATCCAACGGTCAGAAGCTAAGGGAGATGAGATAGAGCCGATGGGTAGGAGTTCTGGGGTTAGGTCAGTAGATTCGAGGATCGAAAGATGAAGAGAGAGAGAGAATAAGAAGAGATGAGAGAAAAAGTATCAAAAAAATGGAAAAAAACACTGGCGGAGGGTCTGGAACCCTGGTCTTCACTGTGACCATCCTCACGCTTCTCCAGTAGAGTTGACTATCATTCTTTGCTGACTCATGTGGCTTTAAACGCTTTGGTCCGTCTCTTGGTCATTGGCTCTCCTGCTCTCTTCGTTCTTTGGGCCGGCTTTTTGGTCCTCATAGTTGGCCCATATCTTTTAGTCATAGCATGTGGGCTCTTTAAGCTTTGATAATGGGCTTTCCTGATCGATGTGGGCTAGCAAGTCTCGAGAAATGTCCCATCGGGGTTTCCTACGACAGAAGAAGCGCGTAATGAGACTCTATCAGAATGACTACATGTCTAGACTTCCGAAAATGTGTTTAATGCATGCAAATATACCATTTCGTCTAGAAAAGTGTGTTCTACGCAACACAAGAGACTCTTACGTAGAAAAGTGGATAATTAGAGCAGTTTTACGTAGGAGAGTGCGATAACGCTAACAGGATAAGTGCTTAAAATAAGCACTTTTGAGCGAATATCACAACCCCCAACCAGCATATTGCCAATCCTTAGCAATTAGTGCGAAATACATGAGCTTAAAAGGGCTCTGCACATGCTGCACACTTTTTCATATTAGCTCCGGGAAAACACCATTCATCAAATTATTGAATGGATGCAAAAACAGTTACATGCTAGCGAAGAGTTTGAAAGTTTTGGCAAGACTACAGATTGATAATCATGACCCAGATTAGTCAGACTCTGCGTGTGTGTGTGTGCTCAACATTCTCATCATCCGACAGTAAAGATTTCTAGATCACCTCTAAGTTTTTCTGCCTCGACCTCAAATCTCACATGTTTAGCACTCAGAATAGAATCACACAAGAAGGGTTTTCTTCTTTTCTCTCAATTTACATGTGAGGAGATGTATTTAATATAAAGAGGCAAAAGATCTCACATATGTTTTATTTGAAGGAAGGACATCTTTAACAGAAGAAGATCTCATGATTGGAATACCACTTCACTCAGGAACGTCAGATCAAACTCTATAGCTTCTCTTTCTCCAATCTCCACATTTTATGATCGTGCTATCCTAGAATCAAGTAGGACTTTTCTGGGTTGTAATGAGGCTTAGGTCAGGTGTAGAGAGATAAATGAATACAGGATTTCAAAGATCTTGAGAGGATATTGCCATTTTCTTGAATTTTTCCTGCGACGTAACACCATTATCTGGTTCTTTTTCCTTTTTTCGTATTTTTCTCTTTTTCTTGATATTTCTGAGACTGCTTAATTTCTTTTCAGCTCTTCTTCATACTTTCTTTCTATATTTTGTTTTTGGCTTGAACCGCTTTCTTTTCCTTTTGATTCTTCTTCTTTACTTTTCTTTTCACGGTACACCCACATCAGTTATTTTTTTTCCTTCTCAAAAGTAGGGTGGCCAGTCATGTTTCATAGCCATACTGGATTTTAGGTTGATGGGTTTACAAAGAAAAGGCTTTTATAAAAGGGTTCAAGGGGTTTCTAGTGAAGTATAATTCAGGTGAGTAAAAAGGCTGAATGGTTCAGAAAAATGGCCTAAATCATTTTCTAGGGTTTGCACTATCATGTATACTGTTTTGACTGGATATAGAGAAGGTTCTGTCGTAGTAATCCAATGTTGATGTCGTTCCGAGTTTTATGATCGAAGCAAAAGATAATGAGATCTCTCAACGAATATTGCGGGCATGAAGAATAGTGAGTCATCTTGTGACTCAGGATTATTGTATAACTCTCCGAAATGATTAAAGGTTCGAAAGCTCACTGGGTTAGGTCTCCACAATTATTCTCACAGGATCTCTAGAGTTTCAAAACTTAGGATGACTCTGATGTTGATAGTGTACAATTGTGCCAAATCTGAGTTTTTCTGAGTTTTCAAACCTGCTGTAGTCATGCTTGAATTGACTCAACGCTAACTTTAAACAAAAATTGACATCCTCAATACTGACTTAACGGAGGTTTTTTAGCTAATCAAAGTCAGGGTATTTGACACATTTTTGAAATTCTAGAAAACTTTTGGAGAACATCGGAAATCACCCCAAAAACCTTTTTTTTTTTTTTCAAAATGAAGACATGAGTTTTGGTAAATACCCACCCCCAACCAAAATACAGCACCGTCCTCGGTGCTCATGACCGGGACATAAAATGATAACAAATCAATGATGATGATGCAAAGATTCAGGAAGGATGTTACCAAGTCGGCAGAAACTCGACAGTGTGTGGTACCTGATGATCGGAAGAATGAATGTACCTGCATTTCTAGAGATATAACAGTAATAACAAATGCATGAGACTCATGTACTCTAGGAATACCGGAATTGCCTTTCCGAAAGCGCTAAGTTTTACGTCTTTAGCCAGACATGACGGGGGTGACAGGCACCCCCAACCAAGTTGGAGCTCAGGAGACTGAGTGGATCATCAGTCGACATAGGCAGGATCGATGAGATCGATCTCAAAAGTCTGAATGAGCGACACCTCAAGTTCATGGAACTGCTTTAGACGCTGGCCATTTACCTGGAATGAGGAGTGATCCTTGGGATCCTCAATAGTGATTGCTCCGAAGGGTGTGGCTGCGGTGACCGTATAAGGACCAGTCCACCTAGATTTCAGTTTACCAGAGAAGAGATGAAGACGAGAATTATAAAGAAGGACCTTCTGTCCTGGATGGAACTCTTTCCTGAGGATGCTCTTGTCATGTATCCACTTCATTTTGGCTTTGTAATTCTTGGACAAGTTGTAGGCATCATTTCTGAGTTCTTCTAACTCATTCATTTGAAGTTTCCGCTCCTCCCCTACGGAGTCTAGGTCGAAGTTGAGCTTCTTAATGGCCCACAGGGCACGATGTTCAATTTCTACCGGAAGATGACAGGGTTTCCCAAAGACCAGACGATAGGGAGACATATTGAGTGGGGTCTTGTAGGCGGTTCTGTATGCCCATAAAGCATCAGTGAGACGAGTAGACCAGTCTTTACGTGTGGTATTGACTGTCTTCTCCAAGATCTGCTTGATCTGACGATTAGAAACCTCTACTTGACCACTAGTCTGTGGATGATAAGCTAGGGCAACCTTGTGGGTTACCCCATACTTCTTCATTAAGTTCTCGAATATCTTATTGCAGAAATGGGTGCCCCCATCACTAATGATGGCCTTAGGGGCACCGAATCGAGCGAAGATGAACTCCTTTAGGAATTTGACCACCACTTTGTGGTCATTGGTCTTGGTGGGAATGGCTTCTATCCATTTGGATACATAGTCTACCGCAAGGAGAATGTACTCAAAACCATAGGAAACGGGAAAGGGGCCCATGAAGTCGATGCCCCAGATGTCAAATATTTCATCGACCTGGATGGGAGTGAGGGGCATCATGTTCCTCTGGGAGATGCGGCCTAGATGCTGGCAATTAGGACAGGTTTTGCTGTAGATGTGGGCATCTTTAAATAATGTGGGCCAGTAGAATCCGCATTGCAGCACTTTTTCTGCAGTCTTCTTAGTGCTGAAATGACCACCACAAGGTTGGTCATGACATGAAGACAAGATATTGAGTTGGTCCGACTCAGGGACACAAAGACGAATGATCTGGTCAGGACAGTATTTATACAAATAAGGGTCATCCCAAGAGTAGTACTTAACTCTTGCTAGGAATTGGCTTTTGTCCTGTTTTGACCAGTGTGAAGGCATTTCTTCGGTGACAAGGTAGTTGACAATGTCAGCATACCAAGGATTAACAGAGATGGCGAACAGTTGTTCGTCTGGAAAGGTTTCAGGGATGGGCTGGGTGTCGAAGGATGACTCTAAAGTCAGTCTAGACAAGTGATCAGCTACTACATTCTCAGTTCCTTTCTTATCCTTAATCTCGAGGTCAAATTCCTGCAGTAAGAGAATCCATCGAATTAATCGAGGTTTGGTTTCCTTTTTCGACATGAGATAACGAAGGGCTGCATGATCAGTGTACACTACCACCTTAGTGGTTAAGAGGTACTGACGGAATTTATCAAGGGCAAAGACTACCGCCAGGAGTTCTTTCTCAGTGGTGGAGTAATTCATTTGGGCAGAGTTAAGAGTTTTGCTCGCGTAGTAGATCACGTGTGACCTTTTGTCAACTCTCTGCCCTAGTTAGGCTCCAAATGCGTAGTCAGAAGCATCGCACATAACCTTGAAAGGTAGAGTCCAGTCCGGGGGACGGATAATGGGCGCAGTAGTGAGCTCAGATTTGAGACGCTCAAATGCCTTGACACAGTCAGCATTAAAGTCGAAAGGACTATCTTTAGCCAGAAGATGGGACAGAGGTCGAGCGATTTGAGAGAAGTCCTTGATGAATCGCCTATAGAATCCTCCGTGTCCCAAAAAGGACCGGATGTCACGTACGGACTTAGGAATGGGCAAGGTCGAGATGATATCAATTTTAGCTTTGTCGACCTCAATGCCCTGATGGGAAATGACATGTCCCAGAACAATGCCCTTCGTCACCATGAAGTGGCATTTCTCCCAATTGAGGACAAGTCGCTTGTCCTGACAGCGTTGAAGTACAAGCCCTAGATGGTTCAGACAGTCATCAAAGGATGACCCAAAGACTGAGAAGTCGTCCATAAAGACTTCGAGGAATTTTTCCACCATGTCAGAGAATATGCTCATCATACACCTTTGAAAGGTCGCGGGTGCATTGCAGAGGCCAAAGGGCATGCGCTTGTAGGCAAAAGTGCCAAAGGGACAAGTGAAAGTTGTCTTCTCGTGATCCTCAGGGGCGATTGGTATTTGATTATACCCTGAGTAACCATCGAGGAAGCAGTAATAGGAGTGACCTGCGAGTCTCTCCAACATTTGGTCTATGAAGGGTAAAGGAAAATGGTCCTTCCTAGTGTTGGTGTTGAGTCGTCGGTAATCGATGCAGACTCTCCACCCTTTCTTCAGGCGCTGGGTGACCATTTCCTTGTTCTCATTTTCCACAACTGTGAATCCTGCCTTTTTAGGGATGACATGAATAGGACTCACCCATTTGCTATCGGAGATGGGGTAAATGATACCCGCATCTAACAGTTTAAGGACCTCGTCCCGGACTACATCCTTCAAGACGGGGTTCAACCTCCTCTGGTGTTCTCGCGAGGTTTTGGATTCATCCTCGAGATAGATGTGATGTTGGCACACCGAGGGGTTTATGCCTCGAATATCATCTATAGTCCAACCTATCGCAGATTTGAGCTCGTTGAGCAGCTCGAGAAGTTTCTTACGTTCACTCTCAGACAAAGCGGAAGCAATAATGACAGGGTAGGTTTCCTTAGGACCAAGATAGGCATAGGAAAGATCTGTGGGAAGAGGCTTAAGCTCCAATTTTAGAGCAGATGGAGTAGAAATAGGTGTCACAGAAGACACGGATTGAAGAGGTTTGACTTCAGTAGGTAAAGGAAGGATGGGTTCTCTGGCCATGGTTATCAGAGGCTCGAACTCGATGAGAGGAGCGGGGATCTCTATCAGTGGAGCAGTCTCCAAAAGATCATTGAGATCAGAAATAGCTGACTCTGTTGCAAAGTCAGCTCCAAAGTGTTCTAGACACTGCTTAAGAATATCTTCGGTGGAGTCCGGGATTAGACTCTCAACAGCACACATTTCATCGGTCACTTCGTGATCGGCATCTTGTTGCATTAAACGAAAGATATTGACCTCAGCTTTGAGGTTTCCGAAAGCAATGGACATGTTTCCGTCCCGGCAACCGATGTGTGCGTTCGCGGTGGCAAGGAATGGACGGCCTAAGATGACCGGAATGCGGTTATCCTGACACGGCTCGGTGTCTAGAATGATAAAGTCCACAGGATAATAAAAGTCAGCGACTTTTACTAGGACATCTTCAATGATTCCTCTTGGAATCTTGATGGACTGATCAGCCAATTTCAGGGTGACATTGGTAGGCTTCATATCTTTCAGTCCTAACCGCTGATATACCGAGAATGGTATGAGGTTAACGCTAGCCCCTAAATCTAGCAAGGCAGTGCAGCTAAAGTTGTCGCCAATTTCACATTGGACAGTTGGGCTACCTGGATCCTTGTGTTTGATCACACTGTTGCGTTGAATGAACGCGGTAGCTTTTTCGGCCAAGAAGGCAGCTTTGGGTACATGCATACGCCGCTTAACTGTGCACAAGTCCTTGAGGAATTTGGCATAGGAGGGGATTTGCTTGATAGCAGAAAGGAATGGGATATTGATCTGGACGTCTTTAAAGACATCTAAGATCTCAGAGAATTGCTGATCCCGCTTATCTTGGACAAGTCTGTCCGGGAAGGGAGGCTTTACTCGACAAATGGATTTGTCTTTAGCCTTAGATTTTTGCACAGGGATATCTGATGTTGGTGCAGAGGTAGAAGAAGCAGAGATAGGATTAGGACTAGTTTCCTCTGTGCGAGTGATGGGTGCCGGAGATGGCACCGGTGGTGGTTGGACTCCCATGTCCACAGTTTTTCCAGATCGTAGGGTGGTTACAGCTTGCACCTCCCCTTGACAATTCTCATTCTGGCTTTGAGATTGGGATCCGATCTCATATACTGCCCCTTTGGCATTTCCTTTAGGGTTGGCAATGGGTTGGCTAGGAAAGATCCCCTTAGCTTTCTCAGCTTCCAAGTTACCTAGACGTTGCTCTAGACGAAGCATGGATTGCTGTTGCTGTTGCTCTAGGCGTTGCATAGATTGTCGTTGCTGAGTAATGAGTTGAGCTAGAAGGTCTTCGATACCAGATTTGGGGACCGACTGTTGGGGGGCAGCTAATGGGAGCTGAGGCACCAATTCGCAACTCGAGCTCATTGGGGCATTATAGTTATAGGCTGGAGAATTAGTTGGGACAATCGGTTGGTTCTGAAAGGTCTGTGGGACTCTTTGCTGATTCTGAAATGTGCTCGATTGTCCAGAGTATTGACCCTGTTGGAACTGCTGGTTCTGAGTAGATGGGTACTGACTCTGCTGGTACTGACCTTGATTGAATTGCCTAGTGGGTTGATTGAACCCAGGGGGATACATGCCCTGAGGTTGACGCGGAGGTTGAGCTTGAGGTTGAGTAGACTGAGGCCTCCAAGAGAAGTTAGGGTGGTTTCTCGTGTCCGGATGATAAGATTGACTATACGAGTTCTGAGTAGGAGGTTTGTATGTGCTGAAAGCACAAACTTCTTCCTGAAGAGGATTAGACCATCCTTCATTTAAAGGACAATGCTCAGTAGTATGGGAGGGTTGCAGACAGAGGGTACAGGATTCCATAGGGCTCTCGTGTCCCACATGCATGACTGGGGTAGATTGTTGAGTAGGCTTTTGTATAGACACAGCCAGTGCCGAGACTGACTTGCTCAACTCTTGAATGACCGATCGAAGCTCAGTATCAGCTGTAGCATCATGTCCCTTGGTTGTCCTTTGGACCGAAGTGGTTCGACTAAACTCTGAGTCAGTCGTCCAATGTTGAGAGTTTTCTCCTAACTCTCCCAAGAATTTGTATGCATCGGTCGGAGTTTGGTGCAGGAATTTTCCTTGGCACATTGACTCTACCATGGTCCGGGACTCATCAGTAAGTCCCTTATAGAAGACGTGGACAAGATTGCCCTTGTCGATGCTATGGTGGGGACACTTAGTCAGGTAGTCTTGAAATCTATCCCATGCTTCAAAAAATTTCTCATCGGACTTCTGTCTAAAGTCCTGAATGAGTTGCTTCATTTGGTTGGTCCGAGTCATGGGGTAGAATTTAGACATGAATTTGCCCACCAATTCTTTCCAACTACTGATTGAATCAGTGGGTAAGGAGTAGAGCCAATCTGAGGCTCGGTCTTTGAGCGAGAATGGGAAAACTCGCAGACGGACATTGTCATCATCAAGGTTCTGATTCTTGAAAAGTAAGATGACATGTTGGAATTCCCTAATATGGGAATATGGGTCTTCTCTAGGGAGACCTCGAAAGGTTGGCAGCATTTGGATCGTCTGCGGCCTGATCTCGAACTGTACCGCCGTAGTAGGTGGGAGAACAATGCAAGTGGGTGGATTGGCAGAGATAGGAGCGAACGTCTCGATAAGAGGTCGTTCGACTGCCATGACTACAAAGGTAGTAGAACTGGGGGACGCGGGTGGGGAAAGAGATGGGGAAGAATTTAGTGGAGGATCCACTGTAGGTACGTGATTCTCAGATCGAACCAAGCGTTTGTTCAGACGATTCCAAACGGGCATACGCGAATGAGGCAAGCTCTATACTTGGCAAAAATTTGCCAGAGAGGAACACTATCCTAAATGATGCACACCAAGCACAGATAATCCTATTCTAAGCAATCAGGATATAGTTTAGGAATTATCTTTGTTAGTTTTGGGGCTAGAGTAGATTATGACAGTGGGCGGACCACTGGTTTATCTTTTAACCGCCGGACTAACTGTTTTGCACTCAGAGGTTCTCACCAGGCTACACTCTTCAGAGCGAATCCTTTAGTACTAACTCTAGTTAACAACAAGGCAATCCGAAGCCTAGACAGACGTGCGGCACAATGGCTGACTTAAGTACGTCCCAGACTAACCAGATTGGTCAAGTGGATAAGAAGAGTGTTCCCTCGGGTTAAGCTAGGGTTGATGCGTGTTCCTAGTCCACACGCAACTAATCGCCGAATAGTCCAAGATGCCACGTCGAGCTCAGTGTACTTGAGTAGCAGGGACTTATGGGTGTGTTAGACAACAGGGTCCCGCGCTCGTGGTCTTATTTCGATTGGATGTTAAGCGGGTTCGCTGTGTGTGGATTTTTCCTCAAACACCGGGCTAATTGGCTCTACTTCTTGATTCTTTTTATTATAGATGGATCCTGGGGATCAATTTCAGCTGGAGTGATGAGGTGGGTGATGAAATCCCACCAGTTTCAATTTTGGAGCTGGGTCTGCTCTCTTAGAGTTGATTGATTAACGGCCACGCCACGCAAGTCGAATAATATGTATGCAAAAGCAAATAGACAAGCGGCAATGATTCACCCAATATGCTCGGTATCGCACTCAAGGCGAGAATAGAGACTTACCTCCCGCGGGCCACGCCACGGGGTCGCCTCCGTGGGTTAGAGAGGGGTATCCTAATGGGCTTGGGCCCGACTCCACCTCTTTGAGCTTTCGCTCTCTACCCACACTGGATCGTGTTCCTGCAGAAAAGTTAGATCGCACGGTCTAGGTATGTGGGATTCTATTTGGAAGATCCTTACCTTTTTAGGGTTCACTGAGCAAGCATTGAATTTAGGCAAGTTTTTGAATTAATTTCCAAATTCGAGATGGGTTAAAATTTAGTAATTTCCAGATGGAAAATACCTAGATTGGAAAGTTTCCCGAACTATTAAGATCTTCCAAGAAAGATTTGATTGCGAGATCCCTTATAATTTTGGGAAATTTCCCAAAATTGAAATTCTGCTAGATTTGGGGTGTTTCCTTTTGCAGACTTTTCCAAATTCGGAAGATTTCTAAAGATAGAAATTCTTCTAAAGAGGAAACTTCTAAGAGGGGAAACCCTAATTAAGCAGAGTTTCAAGATTTTGGAATCTTTCCAAAAATCGCAAATCCTTGATTGGTGATTTCTAAAAATCTGCAGAATATAAAACCCTAATTTTTTTGAATTTTTGATTTTTTTAATTTTTTTGGTAATTTCCACTTAATCTAGGGTTTCTAAAAAACCCTAGAACAAGATCTAGCAGTTATATGGAAAGCAGTAAAATTCCTAAATTATTACAAATTGCACTCGGCCTTCCGAGACATTAAAAATAGTAATTTAACAACTGCTAAAAATCAACAAAAACAAAAAATAGAAAGTTTCCCGAAAAGGTCGGGCTGGCCAAATTGAGCAGCTTTTCGCTTCAGCAACTTTCCAATTCCATCTTTACGTCCTTTTTCGCACTCCCGCACACCCGAGCGGCAGCGGCGCCATTTGAAAGTATGATTTTTCCGCGTCGTTGGTTACGGAAACCCTAATCTCAATACATTTTTTAATTTCGATCTGATTTAATTCCTGCAAAAGTATGAACTTTGTATAGGGATTCGTGTCGGATGTCGATCCGCACTCGGGGTTAGTTTGCGCAACTCAAACACATAAAATGACGGATTTTCTTCATAAAAAAAAAGCTACTAAAAAGGATGGAGATGTGAGAATGATCACGAGATTTAAAACCTAACGCTTTTTTTTTTTTTTTGCTTTTTATCTACTAACAAAAGTGAAAGAAAGACAATTATCACTAGAGAAGAACTGAGAGTGAGAACTCATTCAAAACTATTTTTTTTTTTATTGATTTAGAACAAGTGATACATTAAGAAAAATTGTACTATATCTAAGAAAAGAAAATACAAACTAATCTAGAAAGCATATAAGACTATTACTATGAGAGAGAAGGAAGTGAGAAGCTGATGTGCATGGTGAACAAGGAAGCCAACCGATAGGTGAGGTTAAGGAAATCTCTTGGATAGTATGAGGTGACTAACCGTTAGTTGCAACCTGCACTTGTGCAACTTAGGGATGGATATTGTGCAAGGGAGAGCACAAAGAGATGATGAAAAAAAGAGAGATCCTTACCGTTGGTGGGGTTCAAAATTGTTGCGCGGTAGAGCAAGCTAGAGATGGTGGGGCGTGTGGACTGGCAGTGGGCTAGTGGTTGCAGGCAAGCGGCCAATGGAGGAGGGCGGCAACAGATTGTGAAGCGCTTGCAAGTGGGAGGAGGCGGTGGCTAGAGATTGGAGTGCTTTCTTCTCTTCTCCTTACTTCTTTTCTTTTTCTTTTTCTTTTCCTTTGGAGCATTCGTGAAAACGCTGGGGAAGGAGAGACGATGAAAACGGCTGGGCCAAGTGATGGTGAAGCGTGGATGGAAGATCTTTTTGAGGGGTCGTCTTGGTTTGAAACGTGGAATGGGAGATCGTGGAAGGAGATGATGGGGGGGGGGGGGGCGTTGACAGCTGGTTGTGAAGGCGCACCAGCAGCAACAACGGTGGTGTTGCTTGCTGGTTGAGGCGGTGGAGTGGCTGGACTGCAGCACCCTCGAACGGAGTTGCAGGTGAAGGAGATCAGCGTGCAGGCGAGCGGCCAATGGAGGTAGAGCAAGCAGGTGGCGGTATGAGGAGCTGCTCCATGAACCAGACCGTGGGGAGCACGGTCTGCAAAAGAAGACGGAGGAGAGGGAATGGTCCCGTGCTTTAGTCACGGGTTGGAGGGCGCAGGTGTGGTGGTGCTCGCGTGGGGGAGGAGTATCTTGATCGGCCGGAGTTGCAGCCTGCAACTCCGGCAATAGCTTGGTGAAGAAGATGAAGAAGGCGGAGGAGAAGTGGGGGAAAACGGCCTAAAGAGAGGGGGAAAAGGGAGAAACGAGTTGGGGGAGAGAATGGAAGAGAAAGGGGGGGATTAGAGGGGATTAGGGTTCGAACGAACCCTTCTCCCTCCTCTTATAAAGCTCCCTATTTCCATTAATGGAAATAGGGTTTTTTTTTGAAAAAAATAAATAAAAAATATTTTTTATTTTTTATTTTTAAGTAAAAACCTACTTTTCTATGGGGAATCTCCCCAATTAGTGGACCCCCCATTTAATTAAAATTATTTTTGAAATTCGCGGGGTCCACTAACTGGTCGGACAGCGGGTCGATGATGATGGGCCCGGCTACTGGCCCACATGGACTGATGATGTCCATCGTCTCACAAGATTATGTGACAGGCATTCTGAAGGCGATCGGATGGATGGTGACTTGATTGGGACCCAGATTGGTAGATCGACGGATCTAGAGAGATCCAACGGTCCGATTGAAGATCCAACGGTCAGAAGCTAAGGGAGATGAGATAGAGCCGATGGGTAGGAGTTCTGGGGTTAGGTCAGTAGATTCGAGGATCGAAAGATGAAGAGAGAGAGAGAATAAGAAGAGATGAGAGAAAAAGTATCAAAAAAATGGAAAAAAACACTGGCGGAGGGTCTGGAACCCTGGTCTTCACTGTGACCATCCTCACGCTTCTCCAGTAGAGTTGACTATCATTCTTTGCTGACTCATGTGGCTTTAAACGCTTTGGTCCGTCTCTTGGTCATTGGCTCTCCTGCTCTCTTCGTTCTTTGGGCCGGCTTTTTGGTCCTCATAGTTGGCCCATATCTTTTAGTCATAGCATGTGGGCTCTTTAAGCTTTGATAATGGGCTTTCCTGATCGATGTGGGCTAGCAAGTCTCGAGAAATGTCCCATCGGGGTTTCCTGCGACAGAAGAAGCGCGTAATGAGACTCTATCAGAATGACTACATGTCTAGACTTCCGAAAATGTGTTTAATGCATGCAAATATACCATTTCGTCCAGAAAAGTGTGTTCTACGCAACACAAGAGACTCTTACGTAGAAAAGTGGATAATTAGAGCAGTTTTACGTAGGAGAGTGCGATAACGCTAACAGGATAAGTGCTTAAAATAAGCACTTTTGAGCGAATATCAGTCCACTAAATGGCGAAGCCGTATTTTAGATCATTCATGGCCCATATGATAGAACAGGGAATGATGAGGGCCATTGGATTCTGAGATGGATGATCAGAGTAATGACCGGAGGATTTGCTGGAGATCCGACTGTGAAAAATGGAAGCTGATGATCGGATGGATTATCGGATGGTGGAGATCGGCCAACATAGGTTGCAGGATAGAGTGATTGCAGGAAGAGAGAGGATCGATGATTGATATTGAGAGTAGAGAGAGGAGAGAGAATTAGGAGAGATGAGGGAGAAAATACTACAGATATAGTAGCTGGCAGAGGGTCTGGAACCCTGGTCTTCATTGTGACCATCCTCACGCTTCTCCAGTAGAGTCGACTATCATTCTTTGCTGACTCATGTGGCTTTAAACGCTTTGGCCCGTCTCTTGGTCATTGGCTCTCCTGCTCTCTTCGTTCTTCGGGCCAGCTTTTTGGTCCTCTTATTCAGCCCATATTTGGCCCATATCTTCTAGTCATAGCATGTAGGCTCTTTAAGCTTTGATAATGGGATTTCCTGATCGATGTGGGCTTGCAAGTCTCGAGAATTGTCCCATCGGGATTTCCTGCGACAGAAAAAGCGCGTAATGAGACTTTATCAAAATGACTCAATGTCTAGACTTTCGAAAATATGTTTAATGCATGCAAATATACCATTTCGTCCAGAAAAGTGTGTTCTACGCAACAAAAGAGACTCTTACGTAGAAAAGTAGATAAATAGAACATTTTAACGTAGGAGAGTGTGATAACGCTTAGAAGATAACAGTGGAAAATACCCACTTTTAAGCGAATATCAGAATCCTAAGCCTCAGTATAATCCAGGAAAGTCCTATTTGATTCTAGGATAGCACGATCATAAAATGTGGAGATTGGAGAAGGAGAAGCTATAGAGTTTGATCTAACGTTCCTGAGTGAAGTGGTATTCCAATCATGAGATCTTTTTTTGTTAAAGATGTCCTTCCTTTAAATAATACATATGTGAGATCTTTGCTTTCATATATCAACACATCTCCTCACATATAAATTAAGAGAAAAGAAGAAAACCCTTCTTGTGTGATTCTATTCTGAGTCTAAACAGGTGAGATTTGAGGTCGAGGCATAAAAACTTAGAGCTGATCTGGAAATCTTTACTGTTGGATGATGAGAATGTTGAGCACACACACACGCAGAGTCTGACTATTCTGGGTCATGATTATCAGTCTGTAGTCTTGCCAAAACTTTCCAACTCTTCGCTAGCATGTAACTATTTTTGCATCCATTCAATGATTTGACGAACGGTGTTTTCCCGGAGCTAATATGAAAAAGTGTGCAGCATGTGCAGAGCCCTTTTAAGCTCATTTATTTCACACTAATTGCCAACGATTGGCAATATGCTGGTTGGGGGTTATGATATTCGCTCAAAAGTGCTTATTTTAAGCAATTATCCTTTTAGCGTTATTGCATTCTCCTACGTCAAATGCTCTATTTATCTACTTTTTTACGTAATAGTCTCTTCTGTTGCGTAGAACACACTTTTCTAGATGAAATGATATATTTGCATGTATTAAACACATTTCTGGAAGTCTAGACATTAAGTCGTTCTGATTAAGCCTCATTACGTGCTTTTTCTGTCGTAGGAAACCTCGATTGGATGATTCTCGAGACTTGCGGGCCCAGATCGATCATGAAAGCCCATTATCAAAGCTTAAAGAGCCCACAAGATATGACTAGAAGATATGGGCCAAATACGGGCTAAAAAAGAGGACCGAAGAGCCGGCCCAAAGAACGAAGAGAACGGGAGAGCCAAGGACCAAGAGACGGACCAAAGTGTTTAAAGCCACATGAATCGACAAAGCATGATGGTCTGCTCTACTGGTGAAGCGTGAGGAGCGACACAGTGAAGACCAGGGTTCTAGACCCTCTGCCAGTACTTTTGTCTCCATTTTTTGACATTTTCTCTCTCTTTTCTCTCTCTAAATCCTAATTTTCTCTCTCCTAACTCTAACCAACTCTCTCTCCATGACTCATCACCATCATCCACCTCCAACGTTCTGACCATCTGATCAATCAATCGATCATCGGATCGACCGACTGACCAATCAATCTCCATTTCTTTCACTGACACCACACAATCGCCATCCGATTTCACTATCTCATCTCCCGTACGCATGATTTCCTCGATCTCCATATTAGACCCCCCTTCGACCATTCGATCACCATCATAACCCCTATGATCACTCACAGTCCAATCGTTCTCAACCACTTAACACCGTCTCTCTCTCCTCTCCATCACATTTTCTCTCTCTAATCTCACCCTAACCCTATCTCTCATCTCTCTAATCTCACCCTAACTCAATACTCTCTAACCACCTCAGGATTTTACCTATTAGAGCACAACCCAATCATGTGGCTTACGGCCAAGTGGTCCACAATTCGCATGGTCTACAGCCCATAAACCATGAACCCGAGCCCGCAACCCACTAATCACTTTCGAAATAAAAGTAAAATAGAAGAATAAAAAAATTAATAAACCAAAGAAAAAAAAATGGAAAAAAAAAGAAAAATAGAAACAAAGGAGAGAGAAACCGTGAGTTTCTCTCCCACGTTAAGTCTTCCCCCCTCTTCCACATCCATTTCTTCTTCCACTCTATCCAACGGTCATCAAGAC
Source organism: Euptelea pleiosperma (assembly GCA_035048495.1). NCBI lineage: Eukaryota > Viridiplantae > Streptophyta > Magnoliopsida > Ranunculales > Eupteleaceae > Euptelea > Euptelea pleiosperma. Next base: position 20,908,184 of record CM068543.1, read on the forward strand.
CCCGAAACCCACTAACTCTAGATATAAATAAACAGAAAACGAACCCTTATGGATGGTTCCCTCCCCCTCTTCTTCTTCTTCCTTGCTTCTTCTTCTTCTTGTTCTTCTATGTAGGTCCTCCCTGGTCCGCAAGATTGGCAACTTTGGGCGTCTCCTCTTCCACCCTCAAGTGCAGCACATTGCTGCACCTTCCTCTAGCAGAACCAGCTGTTCGGTGGCCCCTCACGTTCTACTTGCAATTGCTGGCTGGACCTGCAACTCTGGCTAGCTCTTCTCCTCCTCACCATCATCTAGATCGACGTCTCCAGCAGGTAAGAGTTCTCCTTCTCCTTTCTTCTTCTTCTTCTTCTTCTTATTCTTGTTCTTGTTCTTCTTCTTCTTTTCATACTGGCCAGAGTTGCAGACCTGCAACTCCAGCAACCTCCATTAAGGACATCACAGCCACCACGACACCGGAGTTGCAGGTGTCCTTTAGAGTGCTGCAGCAACTAGCATCACCGTCCACCCCCTCAAGCACCAAGCGGTGTTGCTCCTTGCTGGAAACCAGCTCAATCTCCGGCCACCTGTGTCTCCACCTGCTGGACCACCCCTCTCTTCTCTTCTTCCTTCCCTCCACCAGCACGACCACATTCCTCCTCGTTATCTCTTATTACCCTGCAACCTCCCTACTAGGGTGTTTCATGGTAGGACCAGCAAGTGTTCCTCTACACAGCCACCTTATAGCCCACCGCCATTGATTCTGGTCACTGGTAACTCCGGCGATCCTTCCTTAGCAACCATCTCCTATCCTTTCACCAAAAATCATGGTCTCACCTTGGGGGACCTCTCTCACCACCGTCTCTCAATACCCTTCCACTCTAACAATCATCACGGCCTGCGATGAGTTGCAGGCCATTATTTTCGGTTGGGTTCCCCTTGGTGACCCACGCCACTAGCAACCGCTCCCTAACCTTTGCTCTCCCTTCTCCAAATGGTCAGCACACCTGAAATCACCTTCGGGAGCTTCAAACTTAGCTGTAACATCCTCCAGCCACGTCCCTGCCTTAGCAACCATCAATCCTCCCATCATCTTCTCCTTCAGCCACCCCATGCTCTTCCTCCTATGCATCTCCGGCCATTCTTTGCCGGCCAATCCCAAATATTAGTGAAGATCCCCAAGGCAATCTCTTACTTTCTCTCTCTCTTTCTCTCTCATCTTTTCACTTTCTCACTCTATAATTTGTTTCTCTCTCCCTCTCTCTCTCTCTAGCTTTTCCCACTTCTCTCTCTACTTTCCTCTCTTTTCTCTCTCTAGATCTCTCACCTCTTTTCTCTCTCTAAAATCTCTAGAGTTTTCTCTTTCTCTCTCTAGATTTTGCTACTTTCTTTCTCTTCTCTTCCACTCTCTCTCTAGTTCCTCTCTTTTATACGCTTTCTTGTTAGATTCGCTTTCTTATCTAATGATTGTAAGAATTTTTGATTAATGAATAAAATTAGTTGATTATCATGTCTTCGTTCTTTCTCATTATTACTGCTAGTTGTTTAATGGATATCTCCAATTCAAGCATTTTTTAAAACTGATTTCTCCACCATTCTCACCTGACCATATTCTCCATGCTTTTCTAAGAAAAATCCATCATTTTATGTTCTTTATTGCGCTAATCCGACTAATCCTGAGTGCGGATCGACATCCGACATGAGCCACTGTGCAAAATAGCTTATTTTACAGGTTAAAAGTCTCAGATCAATTAAAAATGTGTTGATTCTAGGGTTTCCGTAACCAATGACGCGGAAAAATCCTACTTTCATACCCCAAGAACTTCCCCGATGTGACTCCAAAGTCGCATTTGCAGGGGTTCAGCTTCATGTTGTATTCTCGGAGTTGGTCAAGCATTTTCTTTAGATCAGTTAGATGGCTAGCCTTCTGTTGATTTTTGACCATCATGTCGTCGATATAGACCTCCATAGATTCCTCGATCATGTCGTGAAACATCCAGTTGACCAGTCTCTGGTAGGTTGCTCCCGCTTTCTTAAGTCCGAACGACATTACCTTGTAGCAGAACAATCCACGATCTGTGGTGAAGGCTATTTTTTCCTAGTCGGGCTCATAGAGTGGAATCTGGTTGTATCCGGAGAATCCATCCATGAATGATAAGATTTTATAGCCCGATGTCGCATCCACAAGCTAATCAATCCGAGGCAGCGGGTAAGGGTCTTTTGGGCAGGTGATATTCGCTCAAAAGTGCTTATTTTAAGCAATTATCCTTTTAGCGTTATTGCATTCTCCTACGTAAAATACTCTATTTACCTACTTTTCTACGTAAGAGTCTCTTCTGTTGCGTAGAACACACTTTTCTGGACGAAATGGTATATTTGCATGCATTAAACACATTTTCGGAAGTCTAGATATTAAGCCGTTCTGATAAAGTCTCATTACGCGCTTCTTCTGTCGCAGGAAACCCCGATGGGACGATTCTCGAGACTTGTGGGCCCAAATCGATCATGAGAGCCCATTATCAAAGCTTAAAGAGCCCACATGCTATGACTAGAAGATATGGGCCAAATATGGGCTGAATCAGAGGACCAAAAAGCCGGCCCAAATAACGAAGAGAGCAGGAGAGCCAATGACCAAGAGACGGACCAAAGCGTTTAAAGCCACATGAGTCAGCAAAGAATGATGATCGACTCTACTGGAGAAGCGTGAGGATGGTCACAGTGAAGAACAGGGTTCCAGACCCTTCGCCAGTGCTTTTTTCCATTTTTTTTGATACTTTTTCTCTCATCTCTCCTTATTCTCTCTCTCTCTTCATCTCTCGATCCTCGAATCTACTGACCTAACCCCAGAACTCCTGCCTATCAGCTCTATCTCATCTCCCTTAGCTTTCTGACCGTTGGATCTTCCATCGGACCATTGGATCTTCAATCAGACCGTTGGATCTCTCTAGATCCGTCGATCTACCAATCTGAGTCCCAATCAAGTCACCATCCATCCGATCGCCATCAGACTGTCTGTCACATCATTCTGTGAGATGATGGACATCATCAACCCATGAGGGCCAATAGCCGGGCCCATCTTCATCGACCCGCTGACCGACCAGTTAGTGGACCCCGCGAATTTCAAAAATAATTTTAATTAAATGGGGGGTCCACTAATTGGGGAGATTCCCCATAGAAAAGTAGGTTTTTACTTAAAAAAAAAAATATTTTTTATTTTCAAAAAATACCCTATTTCCATTAATGGAAATAGGGAGCTTTATAAGAGGAGGGAAAAGGGTTCGTTCGAACCCTAATCCCTCTCCCCTTTCCTCCTCTCCTTCCCCAAAATCGTTCCCTACATTTTCCTCTCCTCCTTCTCCTTCTTTTCCTTTCTTTCTTCTTCTTCCTTTCTTCTTCTTCATCTTCTTCTTTTCCGGCGAGAACCTGCAACTCCGGCAGGTTCATCTTCCACGCCTTCTTCTTCTCTTCCGCCCTTCTCCTCTTCTATCTCACCACCATCACCACACCACGAACCGTCATCCCCTTCTCCTTTTTCTTTCTTCTTCTTCTTCTTCTTTTTCTTCTTCTTCTTCTTCTTTGCTTCCGCCGGAGTTGCAGGCCTGCAACTCCGGCCGTTCTTCTTTTCACTTCTCCCCCACGGCTTACCCCCTCGCCTGCCATGCTGAACGACCTTCGTTTTGCCTCCACCTGCTAGGATGCCTGCTGCTGCTCGTGCAGCACCGTTGCTGCTCCGCCCAACTCCTCCTTCACGTTGCTCCACCGTCCAACGCCGGCAACACCACCACCGCACAGCTACCTCCATTACCGCCTCTGCTCCACCGCCTCACCACGACCTGCAACGCTGAGTTGCAGGCCTGCTTCTCCAAGACGTTGACGTTCAAAAAAATAAAAAAAGAAAAAAAGAAAGAAAAGAGATAAGAGAAGAAGAAGAGGAGAAGAGGAACGCCTACCTGCTGTTCCTCTTCACCTCGATCAGCACCTCCGTCAGCCACCACCACCATCTTCAGCCATCTCATCGTCTTCCAAATCTGCATCCTCTGTAGCAGCAAGCGTCCACCACGCCATGAACCTTGCTGCCCCACCACCTTATTCGCATAGGTTACAGACCAACCTGCGCTTTTCCATGTGCTGGTTTGGACTGCAATCACTCTTACTTTGATGCAAACCGGCTCATCCCCTCCATCAACACCTCGCAACCAGCACCTTTACATGCACCCCACACATGTGCAAGATCCACGTGGCTGATGCAAACATTTGGTAAGTCTAAGGTATAGTTCCTCTCTCATCCCTTTTCTCTCACTCTCTCTCTCTAAGTTTTTTTTTTATCTCTCTAGATTTCTCTTTCCCTCTCTAAATCTCACTTTTTCTCTCCTCCCTTAGTTTCTCTCTCTAGTTCTCTCTAGCGTTCTCTCTCCTACTTCTCTTTCTCTCTCTAGAGATCTCATTCTCTTCCTTTTTCTCTCTCATCTATTTTAGTATTTTTTTTTTATTGCTTTCCAGTTGATTAATTGTTTTATCATAGTTTAAGATTTATCTAAGCATTGTAATGAATTTTGATGTTATGAAAGTTCTTCGGAGTTATTTGGATATTTCTCCTCTTGTTCATTAATATTGTAGTTCATGGTTTGCAGCAATCAACTCAAAAGAATGTTTTCAATACCTAACTCTCCACCACTCTCACCTCTCCATAGTTCTGATAAAAATTCGTCATTTTATGTTCTTGGTTGCACGAACTAACCCCGAGTGCGGATCGACATCCGACACTTCCCACTGTGCAAATTGTTTAAATCTTGTAGGAATCTCAGATAAATTACAAATCTTGTTGATTCTAGGGTTTTCGTAACCAACGACGCGGAAAAACCCTACTTTCAGCAGGCTTTGTTCAGATTTGTGAAGTTTATGCAGACTCATATCTTCCCCATCTTCTTGGGAACGGCGACCATGTTGGCAAGCCACTCGTTTGTCACTTCTCTAATGAAGCCTGCTTTTAGTAGTTTGTCAATTTCATCTCTTACTGCCGTCTGCTTCTCCAAAGATATGACCCTTGGCCATTGTCGGATAGGATCGTACCTCCGATTCACATTTAGTTTATGGCATGAAATGTCCGGGTGTATCCCCGGCATATCTTCAAGCGACTAGGCAAATACATCCTGGTAGGCTTTTAAAAGGTCCGCTAGCTTCTGTTTCTCCTGTTCGTCTAAAGGTGATCCGACATAAGTTGTTTTTGGATCTTCAATGGTTCCGAGGTTAACTTCTTCTGTCGGCTCAACTGTCGGCCGTCCCTGATCCGCCTCACTGCATGGATCAGGGGCTGGATGCTGTGGTTGCTACGTATTGTCAGCGGGTGGCTTGCTGCTCTGGGGATCAGTTCCAAGTTCAGTCGCCTTTTTCGGCCTAACAGCCGTTGCGTAGCACTTTTTGATGAGGTTTGATCTCCCCGGATATCTACTGTCCCTTGTTTAGTGGGGAACCGGATCAGTTGATGGTAGGTTGATGGAACGGCCTTCATCCCGTGGAGCCATCCTCTCCCCAGGATTGCGTTATATGGCAATTGTTTGTCGACGACCAGGAAATCCACCATATGCACTGTCGATTTTGCCCTTACCGGCAGCGTTATTTTTCCCAGGGCATACACCTTTTGTCCACTGAAACTGATCAATGGTGCTGCCGCTGATTCCAATGTGACCTCCGAGAAGTTCATCCATTTGTAGGCGTCGACGAACAGGATCTTGATATTCGCTCAAAAGTGCTTATTTTAAGCAATTATCCTTTTAGCGTTATTGCATTCTCTTACGTAAAATACTCTATTTACCTATTTTTCTACGTAAGAGTCTCTTCTGTTGCGTAGAACACACTTTTCTGGACGAAATGGTATATTTGCATGCATTAAACACATTTTTGGAAGTCTAGACATTGAGTTGTTCTGATAAAGTCTCATTACGCGCTTCTTCTGTCGCAGGAAACCCCGATGGGACAATTCTCGGGAATGTGGGCCCACAACCAACCTCCAGAACCTACAATCACAGCTCATGAGCCAGTAGGCTGAGGATAAGAAAATGTAGACCAAAAGCGGGAAAAGCTAGAGAGTCGGAAGAGCCTGGGAAAAGACCAAGAGAGAGAAAGAATCAAGCCCCAAGAGAAGAGAATAAAGGCATTAAAGCTTGACCAACTAACACAAGTCAAAGAATTGCTTAGTTGGTGAAGCATGAAGAAGACCAAGTCAAAGACCAGGGTTCAAGACCCTCTGCTAGCATTTTCTCTTTATTTTGTAATATTTTCTCTTTCCTCTAGATCCTCACTCTCTCTCTGCTCACAATCCAAATCATCCGATCCTCTCTCCCTCATTAGTCATTCAATCCTATGGCCTACCTTAGCCAATATCCATCGCCCGATCATCACCATCCATCTCTACCGTACGATCATTCAGTCATTCTCCTGATCATCCATCTCACCATCTCAAAATCCAATGGCTTTCATCACTTCATATTCAAACACTATGGGCCTAAGCCAAGATAACACGCGGGCCCATTAGCAGTGACCAATGGCCTAGTCATTTAGTGTACCCCACAGCCTTTATTATAGAACATCTCTCTATTTCACCCGAAAGGGGAACTCTCCCAAGATTTGGAAATAAAACCCTAGATGTTTTATATATGGCAAATACTTTATCCAAAAGAAGGAAGTTTTAAAGGAAGAAAATCTTGTTACCATTTTGAACAAAACTAAGAAGGTTTGCCAAATAAAAGTTTCTTTTTGTGGGAAGATTTTTTTTTTTGTAAATGTTCTTCATTAATAAATCATTGTGGGCCCACTTTAAGCTAGAACCGTTGGAGAGAAGGCCTTCCACTTAAGAGAAATTAGAAACCATGGGTTTCTAATAAAGAAACCCACGGTTCCTATAAAAAGGAAGGATATTTCATTGCTGGCCCCCTCTCCTTACATTCAATTCTAATCACCACGTTTCAGGAAAAAACCCTAGCCATCACCCACCATCTTCTCCTCTCCACGCTCTCCCATTCCATAGACCCAAAAACCCTAGCAGCCGTCCTCCACCCTTCTCTCCATACTTTTTCCTAGTCGTTCCCACTTCACCGCCCACAGCACTTCCATCTTCGCCTCCCTCTCCTCATCTCCTCCATCGTCCTGTCCTCCTTTGGGATCATTATCACCGAACGCACCAGCAACTTGCAGGTGCACCACCGCATCATCTCCTCCACCGTTGTTACTTCACGGTCTGCACATCCAGCCATTGCTGCACAACACAGCAAAACAAAAAAAAAAAAAAAAACCAGAAAAGCAAAATAAAAAGAAGAGAGAAGAAGGTGAGAAGAAGAAGAAAAGGAGAAGGAGAATCTCCTTCTTGGTCACCTGCAGCTGCAACACCTCATAGCAGCAAGCCTTCAAGGCTACAGCTGTTGGTGTGCACCGCCCAGCCCACGAACTACACTTCACCTTGAAAGAAAAAAAAAGAAAAAAAAAATTTTTTTTTTTTTAAGATCACCGGAGTTGCAGGTTGCAACTCCGGCGACCTCCATTAACGCCGGCACAGCTCCTGTGCTCTCCCTTCCACGCCCCTCTCTTTTTCTCCCCACATCTCCTCCCTTTCACCCTTGAACCTCTGACCGTTGATCTCCAGCCTTCCTCCTTGGCTGCTGGATCACTTAACGTCCAGCGTGTTCCACCTTCTTCACGACCTCACCTAGAAGCAGCAGGCCAGCGCCTCCACCTCTCCTTCACGTTCCACTTCACTGGCAGCAACAGCAACGTCTTCAAGGTGCCCTTCATCTCATCACGATCACGATCACGATCAGCAGGTGAACCACCGTCTTCACCAAGTCGGCCAGCACACCACGTGCACCCACCATCAAAATTGACGAACCTGCAACTCCGGTAGCTGCAGCTCTCACCCCCCTCAATCCATATCTCAGCCGCCATCATCCTCTTCTTCCTCTCCATTTCACTCAAGAACCAGGAAAGAAGAAAGAAAAAAAAAAAAAAAAGAAAAGGAAGAAGAAGAAGAAGAGAAGGAGAAGAGAGGAGAAGAGGAGGGCAGGAGCGTCCTCTTCTTTGTCTCCTTCGCCCCACCTTCCATTGCTGCTCCTCCACGGACTCCACCAAGCCTTCCTTCTTAAGGTGGAGCACCACCGTCTCACCATCGCCCAGCCACTACACAGTCCATCACCTGCTGGAAGTACCATCCACTTCACTTCGTCCAAGACCTGCTAGAGTCAACCACCTGCTCTTCACCTTGCCACCATAACAGCCCCTCCACTTTGCAACCAACAATGCGCCCCCATGCAATCCAACCTTCTTTCTCGGCTTGCACCTTTGCCCACTTGCATGTGCAGATCAGCCTGACTCCTCTTCTCCTAGCTAGTGCTCCAGCCATCCATCCATCAAAGCTGCTAAACATTACCACCGTTCGCATCTCCACCTTCTAGCTTGGAGATCAAGATCTTCAATTCCTCCCATCTCAAGGTGAGATCAAAAGGTGAGCTTCTCTCTCTAGTTTTCTCTCTCTATGTTTCATGCTTTTTAGGTTTGTTTTAATTATTTCTTTAGTGAATGTAAACGGTTTATTTGGATTCAATAAAATAAGTTTTCTTATGAGTGCTTGTTCGTGATAATTTTTTATGAATAACAATTTTGACTTTATTTGTTTATTAAGCTCTTTTATTAATAATCGATCTCTGAAATTAAAATAAAAAAAATCATGTTTTAAACTTCGATCCATCCCTCTCATCCTCCCATCGAGTTCTTTAGCATGCTCCGTCATTTTATGATTCTTATTCGCGCTAATCCGACTAATCCCGAGTGCGGATCGACATCCGACACGAAATCCCTATACAAATCTGTCAATTTTGCAGGATAATCGGATACAAATTACAAATCTTGTTGATTCTAGGGTTTCCGTAACCAACGACGCGGAAAAATCCTAGTTTCAAATGGCGCCGCTGCCGCTCGGGTGTTCGGGAGTGCGAAAAAGGACGTAAATACGGAATTGGAAAGTTGCTAAAGCGAAAAGCTGCTCAATTTGGCCAGGCCGACATTTTCGGGAAACTTTCTATTTTTGGTTTTTAGTGATTTTTTAGCAGTTTTTAAATTACTATTTTTAATGCCTCGGAAGGCCGAGTGCAAAGTTGTAATAATTTAGGAATTTTACAGCTTTCCAAATAACTGCTAGATCTTGTTCTAGGGTTTTTTAGAAACCCTAGATTAAGTGGAAATTACCAAAAAAATTAAAAAATCAAAATACAAAAAAAATTACGGTTTTATATTCTGCAGATTTTTAGAAATCACCAATCAAGGATTTGCGATTTTTGGAAAGATTCCAAAATCTTGAAACTCTGCTAAATTAGGGTTTCCCCTCTTAGAAGTTTCCTCTTTAGAAGAATTTCTATCTTTAGAAATCTTCCGAATTTGGAAAAGTCTGCAAAAGGAAACGCCCCAAATCTAGCAAAATTTCAATTTTGGGAAATTTCCCAAAATTGTAAGGGATCTCGCAATCAAATCTTTCTTGGAAGATCTCCACAGTTCGGGAAACATTCCAATCTAGGTATTTTCCAAATCTGAGAATTCATCAATTTTAACCCATCTCGAATTTGGAAACTAATTCAAAAACTTGCCTAAATTCAGTGCTTGTTCAGTGAACCCTAAAAAGGCAAGGATCTTCCAAATAGAATCCCACATACCTAGACCGTGCGATCTAACTTTTCTGTAGGAACACTATCCAGTGTGGGTAGAGAGCGAAAGCTCAAAGAGGTGGAGTCGGGCCCAAGCCCATTAGGATACCCCTCTCTAACCCACGGAGGAGACCCCGTGGCGTGGCCCACGGGAGGTAAGTCTCTATCCTCGCCTTGAGTGCGATACAGAGCATATTGAGTGCATCATTGCCGCTTGTCTATTTGCTTTCGCATCCATATTCTTCGACTTGCGTGGCGTGGCCGTTAATCAATCAACTCTAAGAGAGCAGACCTAGCTCCAAATTGAAACTGGTGGGATTTCATCACCCACCTCATCATTCCAACTGATTTGATCCCAAGGCTCCATTTAATTAAAAAGAATCAAGAAGTAGAGCCAATTAGCCCGGTGTTCGAGGAAAAATCCACACAAAGCGAACCCGCTTAACATCCAATCGAAATAAGACCACGAGCGCGGGTCCCTGTTGTCTAACACACCCATAAGTCCCTGCTACTCAAGTACACTGAGCTCGACGTGGCCTCTTGGACTAGTCGGCGGTTAGTTGCGTGTGGACTAGGAACACGCACCAACCCTAGCTTAACCCAAGGGAATACTCTTCTTATACACTTGACCAATCCGGTTAGTCTGGGACGTACTTAAGACAGCCATTGTGCCGCACGTCTGTCTAGGCTTCGGATTGCCTTGTTGTTGACTAGAGTTAGTACTAAAGGATTCGCTCTGAAGAGTGTAGCCTGGTGAGAACCTCTGAGTGCATACCGTTAGTCCGGCGGTTAAAAGATAAACCAGTGGTCCGCCCATTGTCATAATCTACTCTAACCCCAAAACTAACAAGATAATGCCTAAAATATATCCTGATTGTTTAGAATAGGATTATCTGTGCTTGGTGTGCATCATTTAGAATCACTACTCCAGTGTCTCCTTTTGGCAACTTTTTGCCAAATCTTAGGCTTGCTTTTTCAAGTAGAAGCCCGGTTGGACCTCTCCTAACCTTTGACTGATTCGATCTGAGAGTCAGTCTACCGCACCCCTATATCACTTCTAATGGCAGATGAACGGCCTCTGTATGAGACCTATTACAGTTTCTGTGAGAATCAAGGTGATCACTCTCAACAATGGTATGACAATTCTGCGTATCATCATGATACTCCAGTCTCGCACACTTCTACAGGGTATGATAATCACCGAGATTCGGAGTACAATTCTGTACTCCAAGAGCTTAAAAATTCAGTCTCTGCCCTTCGTGCCGCAGTCCAGCAACCTGTATACCATTCCCAGTCTGTAGGATATTACCCTCCTATCCAGCAAGATGTCTGTACCTTTCCATCTCCAATGCACACATCCTATGACAACACTTATTATCAGGATAATAGGAGTCACCATAACTTTGGTTGGAACAGTCTACTATCCCGCAGCAACTACCGCAGGATAATTATCCTTCTGGGTTCCATCAACCCAATGGAGAGTATGACTGGCAATACTCGCAATCCCAGTACCCGTCATATCCACAGAATGACTATTCTGATCAACAGTGGGCCCCTCAGGATTTTCAGAGTCAGCAACTAGTCCCAGACTCCACTTTGCCTTACAACTTTCATACCCAGTCAGACTACAATCAAGAGTTGGCACCTCAGCTCCCCTTGGCTGAACCACCTCCGTTGGCTACCAAACCCGGTCTAGAGGACCTTCTCTCTCAGTACATTGCCCAGCAACAATAGTATTTCCAAGGTCTAGAGCACCAACAACAGCTATCTATGGAGAGCTTGGAGCAACGTCTAGTTAAATTAGAAAACGAGAGAGAGGAAGTCAACTTCACTAGCCCACCAATACCCTATCTTGAGGAGAGTGACATGGCCACTGTCTATAATAAGGAGTCGCACAATTGGACCAAGTACCAGAATTGCCAGGATGAAATAGAAGTTGTTACCATCCCTAGATCAAGCTTGATTATTGAGGAACCAGTGTATCCTTATACGGTGCCTTTAAAAGCACCACATCCTGAACCTACCTCAGAGCAACCTATTTCTCACTCTCCCACTGCTGCTTCTAACCTGGACCCTGAAGATGATCATCATGACACTGAGTTTTGTCTCGATCGTAGGATCCCTACTGTCATAGATCTACCGTTCCTCCCTACTTCCCTTGGTATGAGCCATAATAGTGATGAACTCGTGTCTCCATCTATGGTGCCCTTAACAGCACCAACTTCTAGACCGAGCCCAGAGAAACCCGGTTCCATCTCTATCTCTGATAATTCTTTCTCTGCCCTGGATGCAGACATTCCTACTGATGAGCCATATCTAGAAAATGGGCCTCCCGCTGTCCTGGACCTACCGATCCCTATCGAGGAGGAACATATTGAGTACAGGGATTGGAACATCCCTATCACATCAGGAAACATCGAGAAAGAGGTCAACAGTTTTCACCCGTCATGTCTGGCTGAAGACGTAAAACTTAGCGCTTTCGGAAAGGCAATTCCGGTATTCCTAGAGTACATGAGTCTCATGCATTTGTTATTACTGTTATATCTCTGAAAATGCAGGTACATTCATTCTTCCGATCATCAGGTACCACACACTGTCGAGTTCCTGCCGACTTGGTAACATCCTTCCTGAATCTTTGCATCTCATCATTGATTTGTTATCATTTTATGTCCCGGTCATGAGCACCGAGGACGGTGCTGTTGATATTCGCTCAAAAGTGCTTATTTTAAGCAATTATCCTTTTAGCGTTATTGCATTCTCCTACGTAAAATACTCTATTTACCTACTTTTCTACGTAAGAGTCTCTTCTGTTGCGTAGAACACACTTTTCTGGACGAAATGGTATATTTGCATGCATTAAACACATTTTCGGAAGTCTAAATATTGAGCCGTTCTGATAAAGTCTCATTACGCGCTTCTTCTGTCGCAGGAAACCCCGATGGGACGATTCTCGAGACTTGTGGGCCCAAATCGATCATGAAAGCCCATTATCAAAGCTTAAAGAGCCCACATGCTATGACTAGAAGATATGGGCCAAATATGGGCTGAAGAAGAGGACCAAAAAGCCGGCCCAAAGAACGAAGAGAGCAGGAGAGCCAATGACCAAGAGACGGACCAAAGCGTTTAAAGCCACATGAGCCAGCAAGGAATGATAGTCGACTCTACTGGAGAAGCGTGAGGATGGTCACAGTGAAGACCAGGGTTCCAGACCCTCCGCCAGTGCTTTTTTTCTATTTTTTTGATACTTTTTATCTCATCTCTTCTTATTCTCTCTCTCTCTTCATCTCTCGATCCTCGAATCTACTGACTTAACCCCAGAACTCCTACCCTTCGGCTCTATCTCATCTCCCTTAGCTTTCTGACCGTTGGATCTTCCATCGGACCGTTAGATCTTCAATCGGACCGTTGGATCTCTCTAGATCCGTCGATCTACCAATCTGGGTCCCAATCAAGTCACCATCCATCCGATCGCCATCAGAATGTCTGTCACATCATATTGTGAGACGATGGACATCATCAGTCCATGTGGGCCAATAGCCGGGCCCATCATCATCGACCCGCTGTCCAACCAGTTAGTGGACCCCGTGAATTTCAAAATAATTTTAATTAAAAAATGGGGGGTCCACTAAATGGGGAGATTCCCCATAGAAAAGTAGGTTTTTACTTAAAAAAAAAAAAAAAAAAAAAAAAAAAAAAAATTTAAAAATTATTTTTCTTATTTTTTTTATTCAAAAAAGCCCCTATTTCCATTAAAGGAAATAGGGAAGCTTTAAAAGGAGAAGGATAGGGGTTCGTTCGAACCCTAATCCCCCTCCTATCTTTTCCTCTCTTCCCCCCTTTCAATCCCCCCACGTTCTCCCTCCACCGGTGGACGTTTCTTTTCTTTTTTTTTCTTTTCTTCTTCTTCTTCCTCCTCCACCTTCGCCGGAGTTGCAAGCAGCAACTCCGGCCATCTGGTTCTCCTTCTCTTCCTCCTCCTTCTTCTTCTTCTTCTTCTTCTTCTTCTTCTTTTTCTTCTTCTTCTTGCTGTTGCTGCATAACAGCAGCACCGCTCCTCCTCTTCTCTCGCCGGAGTTGCAGGTCTGCAACTCCGACCACCGCTGCCCTCTCTGCCTGTGCGTCTCTAATCCCCTTCTCCTCCGCTCCTTCTTCTTCTCCTTCGCTTCTTCCTCGTTTCTCCTTCTCCTTCTTCTTCTTCTTCTTCTTCTTCTTCTTGTTTTTTTTTCTTTTTCATCTTCTTTAAATCTGTCCGCCGGAGTTGCCGCCTGCAACTCCGGCCGACTACTGTACGTTCGTTCTCCTCTTGGCCACCACTGTTAGACCTGCAACTTGCAGGTGCGCCTCCAGCCGTCAATGTCTACACCACGTGGGGATCAAACCCAGCCCCCTTCTACACGTTTTCCTTGAAAGAGAGAGTTCTCTCTTCTTGCTGAAATGCATCGGTCCGTTCCCCTCCTTCCATGCTGGCGCTCGTCGTTTAGCTCCTCCTTACGAGCCCATCCGTCCCTGCTGCACTTCACAGAGCTGCTGTTCTCCACGGGTCAACCTAAACCAGAGGTTTCATCCTCCTCCACACCTGGTTCAATCGCCCTTCCACCGCCATTCATCTCTTATTCCTTCACGGTTTAAGGGCAGCACAACCCATCGTCACAAACCCCAGCCACTCTCCACCGCTCCACCTTAGCTGCTGCAACATCTCCACCTGTCGAACCTCATGTCCAATGCCTTGGCCGTGACCTCCACATGGTAAGTTCCGAAGTTAAAAAAAAAAAAATAAAATAAATAAATAAATAAAAATATTCTATCTCTCCATCTTCTCTCTATCTCACCTCATCTATCTCTATCTTTTATGCTTTTTAGGCTAGTTTCAATTTTTGCTTTTGTTTGTCAATGTAAGCAATTTATATAGATTCAATAAAATTAGGCTTCTTTTGAGCTCTTGTTCTTGATTTTCTTTCACCATGAATAGTGGTTTTTAATTCAGTATTTGATAACTTCTTTAATTAAGAGTTGATCCTCATAAAAAAAAAAAGAGCATGTTTTAAATCCATTACCTCACCACTCTCACCCCTCCATCATCATTCGCATCAATTTCTATGGAAAAATCCGTCATTTTATGTTCTTATTTGCGCTAATCCGACTAATCCCGAGTGCGGATCGACATCCGACACAAGCCACTGTGCAAAATAGCTCATTTTACAGGTTAAAAGTTTCGGATCAATTAAAAATGTGTTGAAGTTAGGGTTTCCGTAACCAACGACGCGGAAAAAACCTACTTTCAGCTGTATTTTGGTTGGGGGTGGGTATTTACGAAAACTCATGTCTTCATTTTGAAAAAAAAAAAAAAAAATGTTGTTTTTGGGGTGATTTCCGATATTCTCCAAAAGTTTTCTAGAATTTCAAAAATGTGTCAAATACCCTGACTTTGATTAGCTGAAAACCTCCGTTAAGTCAGTATTGAGGATGTCAATTTTTGTTTAAAGTTAGCGTTGAGTCAATTCAAGCGTGACTACAGCAGGTTTGAAAACTTAGAAAAACTCAGATTCGGCACAATTGTACACTATCAACATCAGAGTCATCCTAAGTTTTGAAACTCTAGAGATCCTGTGAGAATAATTGTGGAGACCTAACCCAGTGAGCTTTCGAACCTTTAATCATTTCGGAGAGTTATACAATAATCCTGAGTCACAAGATGACTCACTATTCTTCATGCCCGCAATATTCGTTGAGAGATCTCATTATCTTTTGCTTCGATCATAAAACTCGGAACGACATCAACATTGGATTACTACGACAGAACCTTCTCTGTATCCAGTCAAGACAGTATACATGATAGTGCAAACCCTAGAAAATGATTTAGGCCATTTTTCTGAACCATTCAGCCTTTTTACTCACCTGAATTATACTTCACTAGAAACCCCTTGAGCCGTTCTATAAAAGCCTTTTATTTGCAAACCCATCAACCTAAAATCCAGTCCAGCTACGAAACATGACTGGCTACCCTTATTTTGAGATGGACAAAAGAATAACTGATGTGGGTGTACCGTGAAAAAGAAAAGTAAAGAAGAAGAATCAAAAGGAAAAGAAAGTGGTTCAAGCCAAAAACAAAATATAGAAAGAAAGTATGAAGAAGAGCTGAAAAGAAATTGAGCAGTCTCAGAAATATCAAGAAAAAGAGAAAAATACGAAAAAAGGAAAAAGAACCAGATAATGGTGTTACGTCGCAGGAAAAATTCAAGAAAATGGCAATATCCTCTCAAGATCTTTGAAATCCTGTATTCCTTTATCTCTCTACACCTGACCTAAGCCTCATTACAACCCAGGAAAGTCCTACTTGATTCTAGGATAGTACGATCATAAAATGTGGAGATTGGAGAAAGAGAAGCTATAGAGTTTGATCTGACGTTCCCGAGTGAAGTGGTATTCCAATCATGAGATCTTCTTCTGTTAAAGATGTCCTTCCTTCAAATAAAACATATGTGAGATCTTTTGCCTCTTTATATTAAATACATCTCCTCACATATAAATTGAGAGAAAAGAAGAAAACCCTTCTTGTGTGATTCTATTCTGAGTGCTAAACATGTGAGATTTGAGGTCGAGGCATAAAAACTTAGAGGTGATCTAGAAATCTTTACTGTCGGATGATGAGAACGTTGAGCACACACACACGCAGAGTCTGACTATTCTGGGTCATAATTATCAGTCTGTAGTCTTGCTAAAACTTTCCAACTCTTCGCTAGCATGTAACTATTTTTGCATCCATTCAAGGATTTGACGAACGGTGTTTTCCCTGAGCTAATATGAAAAAGTGTGCAGCATGTGCAGAGCCCTTTTAAGCTCATGTCTTTCGCACTAATTGCCAAGGATTGGCAATATGCTGGTTGGGGGTTGTGATATTCGCTCAAAAGTGCTTATTTTAAGCAATTATCCTTTTAGCGTTATTGCATTCTCCTACGTAAAATACTCTATTTATCTACTTTTCTACGTAAGTGTCTCTTCTGTTGCGTAGGACACACTTTTCTGGACGAAATGGTATATTTGCATGCATTAAACACATTTTGGAAGTCTAGATATAAAGCCGTTCTGATTGAGTCTCATTACGCGCTTCTTTTGTCGTAGGAAACCTGATCAGACGGTTCTCAAGACTGGTGGGCCCACAATCAACTTCCAGAGCCTAGGATCAAAGCTGAAGGACCAACAGGCTGAGGATGAGAAGATATAGGCCAATGACAGGAAGAGCCAGAGAGTCGAAAGAATCGAGGGACGATCAAGAGAGAAGGAGAGACAAGCCCTCAAAGAAGAAACTAAAGAGATTAAAGCTTATAAGCTAACATAAGGCGAGTGCTTGCTCAGTTGGTAAAGCATGCAGAAGACCAAGTCAAAGACCAGGGTTTCAAGCCCCTCTGCTAGCATTTTTTCTCTTTATTTTGTAATATTTTCTCTCTCCTCTCTCATTTCTCTCTCCAAATCATCATTCTCTCTCTACTCTCAAATCCACATCATCCGATCCTCTCCCTTCCCTCAATCACTTAATTCTACGGCCTACCTTGGCCAATTTCCATCACTCGATCATCAACGTCCATCTCTACCATACAATCACTCAGTCAGTCCCCCAACCATCCCCCTCACCATCTCATAAATCCAATGGCCCTCATCACTTCATGTTCAATCCTATGGGTCTAAGCCAAGATGAAGTGCGGGCCCATTACCCATGGCCCAACCATTCAGTAGGACCCACATCCCTAGCATGAATAGGAAATGGCTACTAAAGAAGGAAAGGAGAGAATTTTGAAAAGATTTTAGAATCAAAGCATTTTTTTCAAGAAAGGAATTTTTTCTAAAAATGTGGAGCCATTTTGGATAAAGAATATTTCCCAAAAAGAAAAAGAGAAGGGAATGTCGTGAAGAGATCCCATTTTTGGCATGGATTTTTTTTTACAGAAGAATTCATCTTTTTTGGAAAGAAAAGTTATTTCCTTAGTAAGCTGATGTGGCAAAGAGTTATTGCCAAGATTTGGGCATAAGAGTGGATAATTTTTATGGATATTAAGTGAAGAATTTATGGCTAATGTGGCAGCACCTATTGGATGAAAGTGGGACCCACATGAAGCTAACGGTTTCTACTTTGATTTGGAAACCTTTTTCTCCACATGAATCTCTTTAATTCTCACTTTCTATTCTCTCATGCATATACACAAAACCCTAGCCGTTCCAACTCATATATAAGATCTCTTCCTTCTCTTCTCCGAGGGGAACTCTTCCCACGTCCTCTCTTCTCTCCTCTTTGCCCCATCTCCCACGAAACCTTCTCACCATCACCGCCCCCAACTAGATCTCCCTTTGTTGCTGCAACGATCAGCAGACCATCTCCACGTTCTTCTTGGCATCTTCTCTCCTCCACATCTCTCCCAGCCGTCTCTCTCCTTTCCCTTCTCTGTGGCTGTTCTCCACACAGCCACCACCATCACCTCTCTTCCCCACGTCATCCACCCACTCTCTCTATCGTCCCTGCTGCACCACCCCACTCACTCCCATCACCGATCACCATCGTGGTCATCTCCTTACCGGGGCGTGGAGAACCTACTACTCCTTCATTCTCAAGCTGTCTGGACCTTCTCCCATTCAAAAAGAAAAATAATAAAAAGAAAAAAAACAAGGGAGAAGAAGGAAGAAGGAGGAGGTCGTGAGGTTCTTCCTCTTCACTGGTCCGCCGCCCTCTCCATTGTCCAAGGAGCTGCGATCTGCAACTCAGCCACCGCCCTCAACCTTGGCACCTCCATCGGACTGGTGCGCCCGGTTCCAGAGCTGCACCTTCTTCCTCAACGGTTTCTATAACAGTTGTCATCATAGCGACGTGATCCCCTCACAAACCACCTTCACGCTGCCCATCCCCTTGGCAGCAACGTGAATACTCCCAGGTTTGCAACTCTCCCTTTACCGTCCATCTCTTATCTCCAAAAGAGGACTGCCCCTCTTCACCATTAACTGCTGCGACACCTGCTTGTGGGTTTCACCAGCAACCCCGATCTATTTGGGCCATTCCCTTTCTCATCCATAGAGAAAGCCTGCAACACCCTTTGGTCGCCGGAACCTGCTGCTTCACCGTGAAGCTCCATACCTGCTGCAACCACTTCACGTCTTCATCATCTTGGGTTGGCTGTCCAGCAACCCATCTTCATCTCTCACCTGCAAGCAGTCCACGCCTCCAACGCCTACAAATCCAAAAAAAAAAAAAAAACAAAAAACAAAAAAAAAAGAGGAAAAGAAGAAGAAGAGTAGAAAGGGAAGATTGCTCCTACCTGCCCATCTCTCCATCACCGCCTGCTGCTCTATTCCCAGCCTTCTCTCACCTTGAGTGGAGGCGAGTCCAACAGCAAACATCCATGGTCCATGTGGGCCACCGAAATATCCTCCATTGCTGGTCAACTGGATCTGCAACTCCATAGTTGCATCCTCGTTGCAATATAGACCGTGGTACTCATCCACGGTGCACACCACATTGCTGTTGCACCCAATGCACTCCTCAAGCCGATAACTCCTCTATTCTCTCCTTGAACAGCTCGTGTACATGGTGCACTTACCAATGAGCCGTTAGATGGAGAACATCGGCTGAGTTGCAGATCGCAGCTCCTTGGACAATGGAGAGGGCGGCGGACCAGTGAAGAGGAAGAACCTCACGACCTCCTCCTTCTTCCTTCTTCTCCCTTGTTTTTTTTCTTTTTATTATTTTTCTTTTTGAATGGGAGAAGGTCCAGACAGCTTGAGAATGAAGGAGTAGTAGGTTCTCCACGCCCCGGTAAGGAGATGACCACGATGGTGATCGGTGATGGGAGTGAGTGGGGTGGTGCAGCAGGGACGATAGAGAGAGTGGGTGGATGACGTGGGGAAGAGAGGTGATGGTGGTGGCTGTGTGGAGAACAGCCACAGAGAAGGGAAAGGAGAGAGACGGCTGGGAGAGATGTGGAGGAGAGAAGATGCCAAGAAGAACGTGGAGATGGTCTGCTGATCGTTGCAGCAACAAAGGGAGATCTAGTTGGGGGCGGTGATGGTGAGAAGGTTTCGTGGGAGATGGGGCAAAGAGGAGAGAAGAGAGGACGTGGGAAGAGTTCCCCTCGGAGAAGAGAAGGAAGAGATCTTATATATGAGTTGGAACGGCTAGGGTTTTGTGTATATGCATGAGAGAATAGAAAGTGAGAATTAAAGAGATTCATGTGGAGAAAAAGGTTTCCAAATCAAAGTAGAAACCGTTAGCTTCATGTGGGTCCCACTTTCATCCAATAGGTGCTGCCACATTAGCCATAAATTCTTCACTTAATATCCATAAAAATTATCCACTCTTATGCCCAAATCTTGGCAATAACTCTTTGCCACATCAGCTTACTAAGGAAATAACTTTTCTTTCCAAAAAAGATGAATTCTTCTGTAAAAAAAAATCCATGCCAAAAATGGGATCTCTTCACGACATTCCCTTCTCTTTTTCTTTTTGGGAAATATTCTTTATCCAAAATGGCTCCACATTTTTAGAAAAAATTCCTTTCTTGAAAAAAATGCTTTGATTCTAAAATCTTTTCAAAATTCTCTCCTTTCCTTCTTTAGTAGCCATTTCCTATTCATGCTAGGGATGTGGGTCCTACTGAATGGTTGGGCCATGGGTAATGGGCCCGCACTTCATCTTGGCTTAGACCCATAGGATTGAACATGAAGTGATGAGGGCCATTGGATTTATGAGATGGTGAGGGGGATGGTTGGGGGACTGACTGAGTGATTGTATGGTAGAGATGGACGTTGATGATCGAGTGATGGAAATTGGCCAAGGTAGGCCGTAGAATTAAGTGATTGAGGGAAGGGAGAGGATCGGATGATGTGGATTTGAGAGTAGAGAGAGAATGATGATTTGGAGAGAGAAATGAGAGAGGAGAGAGAAAATATTACAAAATAAAGAGAAAAAATGCTAGCAGAGGGGCTTGAAACCCTGGTCTTTGACTTGGTCTTCTGCATGCTTTACCAACTGAGCAAGCACTCGCCTTATGTTAGCTTATAAGCTTTAATCTCTTTAGTTTCTTCTTTGAGGGCTTGTCTCTCCTTCTCTCTTGATCGTCCCTCGATTCTTTCGACTCTCTGGCTCTTCCTGTCATTGGCCTATATCTTCTCATCCTCAGCCTGTTGGTCCTTCAGCTTTGATCCTAGGCTCTGGAAGTTGATTGTGGGCCCACCAGTCTTGAGAACCGTCTGATCAGGTTTCCTACGACAAAAGAAGCGCGTAATGAGACTCAATCAGAACGGCTTTATATCTAGACTTCCAAAAATGTGTTTAATGCATGCAAATATACCATTTCGTCCAGAAAAGTGTGTCCTACGCAACAGAAGAGACACTTACGTAGAAAAGTAGATAAATAGAGTATTTTACGTAGGAGAATGCAATAACGCTAAAAGGATAATTGCTTAAAATAAGCACTTTTGAGCGAATATCAGATCTCGGCCGAACTCACTGGATCGATGCGAATGTGCTTGACATTGAAGTTTTCCGATGGATAGTGTTAGCAGCAGTGCGTTTGAATAAGGTAGGTCCACCCCATCCAGGTCCATGTTCTAGAAGGTGATCGCACCCTTCGGGGCGCCCTCGGTGATCCTGGAGAACCTTGGCCCTTGCGTGATGTTTAGGACCTCCCGGAGGTGTTCAACCTGCCGTGAGCTGATTCGATCCTGCCTCTCTAGTTCTCGATTTGTCATTCTGCTTGGGTCGCCATGGATCACATCAATGATCATGGCCGGCATCGCTGCTTTGTTAGCTCCCTCTTTGGGACCGTTATTGGCTCGTTTCGCGACATCTTCTGCCTGTCGGATGTACTGGCCCAGGTGGCTGATATTCGCTCAAAAGTGCTTATTTTAAGCAATTATCCTTCTAGCATTGTCACACTCTTCTACGTAAAACTGCATTTTTTATCAATATTTCTACGTCAGAGTTTCTCTCATTCTATAGAACACACTTTTCTGGTTAAAATGGTATATTCGCATGCATTTATACGCAGTTATTTGATCCACATGCGAAGTCATTCTCATTACGCGATTTTTCTATCGCAGGAGCACTAATTAGGCAATTTTGATGGCATGCGGGCCCACAATCAACTTCCAGAATCTATGATCAAAGCTCAAGAGCCAACAAGCTGGGGATGAGAAGATATAGGCCAAAAATGGGAAGAACCGGAGAGTCGACAGAATCAAGGGATGACCAAGAGAGAGGGAGAGACAAGCCTTCAAAGAAGAGACTAAGGAGATTAAAGCTTATAAACCAACACAAGGTGAGTGCTTGCTCAGTTGGTAAAGCATGCAGAAGACCTAGTCAAAGACCAGGGTTCAAGAGCCTCTGCAGGCAATTCTTCTTTATTTTTGTATTAATTTCTCTCTTCTCTCTCTAAATCCTTATTCTCTCTACTCTCAAATCTCAACTATCCGATCCTCTATCCCTTCGCAATAACTAGATCATACGGCTTACCTTGGCCGATCTTCACCGTCTGATGATCCATCGATCATCGCCATCCTAGTCTACCATCTGATCACCAGTAGATCATCCATCTGATCATCACCATCCGATCTCCATTCCCTCAATCATGCAGCTCTATCCCCTTCCAACCCTCAACCTCTATCCAACGGTGGAAAAGTGAGGATTTGGAAATATAATGAACGGAGAGATGGTGTTGACTTTCACTTATTTTCAAAAATAGAAACATGCATTTTAAAATCAAAATTTGGGAAGTTTTTAAGAGGTATAAGTGGAGAGAAAAGATTTCAAGTCTTGGAATGTGAGTACTTTTGAAAACCAAGAAGGTGATATTAAAGGCAAGAACTTTGAAAATGTTTGAATAAAGATAGGACATATTGTGCAAAAAGGAAATTAATCTATTAATGGTTGGCTGCCCCCCACATTTTTGGAAAGAAAAAGAAATCTCTCATTTTCCTAAAGGGAGGTGGATGGTCTCATTGTTGAGAGAAGGGAGGGGGGGAAATCTTTCCATTTGAAGGAGATCACGGTACCCACGTTTTTTGAAAAAAACTAGAATGGAGGACCCATCTCTCTTGGACATTTTCTCAAAGAAAACCCTAAAGGTCTAGCCGTCCTCATAAATAGAAAGCTATTATCTCTCTTTCATTCGCTCTTCTCCCCATCTCCCACATCTAATCTCCCTTGACCGCCCCTCTCCATTGCAAAAACCCAGCAAGTCGTCAGCCCTCTAATGGACGTCCCCCCTCCTCTTAAAGGTTGAGATCTGCAGTGCTGCCTCATCTCTCACAACAGACAGCACCTGCAACTTTGGTGCGTCCCTCTCTCATAGCCGCTGCTGCTACAAAGAAAACAAAAAAGAAAACCAGAAAAAGAAAAACAAAAAAAAGAAAAAGAAGAAGAATAAAGAAAGGAGAAGGAGAGCACGATACCATATCCGCCGCCAATCGCAGCTACCTCCATTACCACCAGCTCCACAGCCACAATCCTTCTCCACGCTCCAGCCATCCACACCTCCATCGTTCCATCCTTCAATACCTCCATTACAGCCCACGGCAAAGCCGTCCTCTCATCTTCCCACAGCAAAGTCGTCCTCTCATCTTCGTTATGCCTTCATCTACTCCAACCAAAAGAAAAGAAAAAAAAAGAGAAAAGAGAGTAGAAGAAGAAGAAGAAAAGGAAGGGAAGACCATCCCCTACCTTGCTGCACCCACCACTTGCGCCTTATCTTAAGCCGCCGCACGCCATCTCCACGCACCAACGCAGCCACCAACCGTCCACCTTGCCTTCCATCTTGCCATCCACCATCCATTATTCACCATTATCGTTCCCCTCCCTACTGCCTCCATCGGTCCACAATGTTGTGGACATCTACCTTATGGTAAATCGTGAGTTCCTCTTTCTCACTCTTAGCTCTCTCTTTAGTCTTAGTTTTTATTGCTAAGTTTTCTCTTCTTTTTGTTAGTGTTTTTTCTTAAAATTTAAGTTAGTGGATGTTTCTCTATGTTTACGATTCAATACATTGTAGTTCTTTTTGGATTAATGAAAACTAGATTTGATTTACTTGTAATATTTATTTTCATGATAATGTTGATTTCATTGATTAGAATCCTCTCAAGCATGTTTTAAAAGCACTTTGAACCATCACTCTCACCCCTCCATCTTTCTTAGTAGCAATTTTGAGTGAAAAATTTGTCATTTTATGTGTCTGAATTGTGCAAACTAACCCCGAGTGCGGATCGACATCCGACACAAAACCACTGTGCAAAGAATTGTGATATTTTGTAGGTTCTAAGTTTAGAGATTTTCAAAAATATTGTTGAGATTAGGGTTTTCGTAACCAATGTCGCGGAAAAACCCTAGCTTCAGTGGCCTTCATCGATTCGGTCCTCTATGCGATTCTTGAGGGCATAACACTTGTTTGTCTCATGTTTGTGGTCCTTGTGGAAAGCGCAGTACTTGTTCTTATCCCATGTTGTTGCTGTCTCCAGGTTCATGGGTCGAGGCCACTGCACCAAGTCCTTGATCAATTCTAAGGCTTCCTCTAGGGGAATGGTCAGAGGTGTGTAGGTCCGATCATCCCATGACTGTAGTTCTTGCTGGCCCGGCCTTCGAACTTTCTCTTCTCTCTTTTCCTCTTTGGGAGGGGGATTCTCAACTTCTAAGATCGTGTAGGCCTTCTTGGTATGGCGTAGTATGTCATCTTCCAGCCTGACGTACTTCTCGGCCCTTGAAAACAAAGCGTCAAGGTCCGACGGGCGATTCTTTGTGAGCGACCGGTAGAGTCAGGACTCTATTGGCAGGGCCTTTCTCTATGCCTTGACGACATGTTTGTCGTCACAGTTCTCCACTGTGATCATGACGTTGCGGAACCGTTTCGTGAAGTTCCGCACAGTTTCTTTTTTATCCTTCCTTATGTCGAATAGGCGTCGACGTCTTTTCGGTGGAGCCTGTTGTAAGAATACTGGGAAATAAATAGTGAGCTTAAACCCAAAAAATCATGCACTGACCTGGGGGCAATCGGTTGAACCAGACGAGAGCCTCCTCGCTCAGCGTTGATGGAAACATCCGACACATCAAGCGGTCGTCAAAATTCCCACATTGTCATTGCCTTCTGGAATCGAAGGATGTGGTTCACAGGGTCTGACACTCCTGTGAAAGTTGGGAATTTTGGATAGGAGAAAGACAAGGGTGCCCGGTACTGCTGGACGTTCTCAACGAATGGGGAATCTATCGGGCATTCGTGTTGTGATTACCGTCATTCGGTCCGCAAGCGTCTCTTCTTGCCGAAGAGACCTGCCAATTGTTCGTGGGTCACCAGATGTGACGCCAATTGTTCTACAGGCAATGCTGTTGCCTTATTAAGTACTGGAAGTAGGGTTTTTCCGCGTCGTTGGTTACGGAAACCCTAAAATCAACAATATTTGTAATTTCTATCCGATTTCCTGCAAAATTTGAGATTTTTGTATAGCAGTTTCGTGTCGGATGTCGATCCGCACTCGGGATTAGTCGGATTAGCGCAAATAAGAACATAAATGACAGATTTTTCCATAGAAATTGATGCGAATGATGATGGGGTGAGAGTGGTGGATAAATCGGATTAAAATATGCTTTGATTTAGAGAGAGAGCCATGAAATTAATAACCTAACTTATGCGAAATAGCAAAATCATAATAACCAACATTGAAATCATCCATTAATCTAATAAAATTGTCAATTACATAACTTCTGAAATAAATATGCCAAGAAGAAAGCTAATCTATAAAGCATTCGTAAAGGAATAGAGAGAGAAAGAAATAGTGAAAGAAGGTCTAGAGAGAGAAAGTGAGAGAAGACCTAAAATGACTTAGAGAGAGAAAGAGAGAACTAGAGATAGAATGAGAAGCTTTAGAAATTTAGAGAGAGGAAGAGTTAGAGAGAGAGAAACTACATATGATCTCACCTTGAGCAAGGTTGGGATTGGCCAAGTGGGGACTGCATGGTGCGGTTTGGCCTAGGAGTGGGGCATGGACGATGAAGGTGGTTTGCTTGGTGGAGAGGTCTCGGCCAAGAATGATGGAGAAGCTGCAGGTCCGGCGAGGCAGAGAAGAGGGTGGTGTCTTGATCAGCGCCAAGATGGTGGAGACAGCTTGGAGGGTGCTAAGGAGCACCACGTGGTGGTTATGGGAGGCTGGCTTCCTCCTCTCTTCTTCTCTCTTCTCCTCCCTTTTTTTTTCTTTTGTTAATGACGGCTTGGAAGTTTTTGAGGAGGGAAGAGTTGGGGGCGTCCAATGGGTTGAGGAGGATAGTGCCAAGGGCAGCAACTTGAAGAAGTTGCTGGGCGGTCCTTGAGATGGATAGCTTGATAGAGAAGATGGGCTGTAACGGCTTGGGGAAAAAAAAGAAGAGGGTGGTTACGGCGATCGAGAAGCCTTGCTGGAGGCGTATCCAATCAATATGGAGGCGAGGCACACAGGCAGTGCTGCCCTGTGGTTGTGCTCGCGGTGGGCGGAGCAGCAGGCGCTGCTCACGGTGGAGTAACGTGAAGGAGACCACCGGAGTTGCTGTCTGCAACTCCGAGGAAGATTAAAAGAAGAGGCGAAAGAAGAAGGAAGAGGAGCAGACTGAGGTGCAGGCGAACAATAAGAGAAAACGGAGGGTGGTGTTTGCTGGCGAGAAGAGGAGGCGCTGTTGCAGGCGGAGGAGACGGAGGCGAACCAGTCCGGTGGGCTGGGTGGTGCGGTTTTTGACAGCAAGCAGTTGCACACGCTTGTGATGGCTGAGGGCGGTGGACTTCCAAAGAGATCGTAGAGGACGCTGGGGAGGTGAGCAAGGGGTTGGGTAGTGGCTGGAAGAGGAGAAAAACGTGAAGAAGACGAGGTGGCCGGAGTTCTGCAACTCCGGCCGGTAAAAGAAGAAGAAGAAGAAGAAGAAGAGAAAAAGAAGAGAAAAAAAGAGGAAAGAACGTAGGGGGGGTTTTTGGGAAGAGAAAGGAGAGGAAAGGAGGGGGATTAGGGTTCGAACGACCCTTCTCCCTCTTCTTATAAAGCTCCCTATTTCCTTTAATGGAAATAGGGTATTTTTGAAAATAAAATATATATATATATATATATATATTATATATATATTTTTTTAAGTAAAAATCTACTTTTCTATGGGGAATCTCCTCAATTAGTGGACCCCCCGTTTTTTTTGAAATTTAATTAAAATTCTTTGGAAATTCACGAGGTCCACTAACTGGTCGGACAGCGGGTCGATGATGATGGGCCCGGCTACTGGCCCACATGGATTTGTAATGTCCATTGTCTCACAAGATGATGTGACAGATGGTCTGATGGCGATCGGATGGTGACTTGATTGGGACTCAGATTGGTAGATCGACGGATCTAGAGAGATTCAACGGTCCGATGGAAGATCCAACGGTCAGAAAGCTAAGGGAGATGAGATAGAGCCGATGGGCAGGAGTTCTGGGGTTAGGTCAGTAGATTTGAGGACCGAGAGATGAAGAGAGAGAGAGAATAAGGAGAGATGAGAGAAAGTATCAGAAAATAGAGAGAAAAGCACTGGCGGATGGTCTGGAACCCTGGTCTTCACTGTGACCATCCTCACGCTTCTCAAGTAGAGTCGACTATCATTCTTTGCTGACTCATGTGGCTTTAAACGCTTTGGTCCGTCTCTTGGTCATTGGCTCTCCTACTCTCTTCGTTCTTTGGGCCGGCTTTTTGGTCCTCTTATTCAGCCCATATTTGGCCCATATCTTCTAGTCATAGCATGTGGGCTCTTTAAGCTTTGACAATGGGCTTTCCTGATCGATGTGGGCTTGCAAGTCTCGAGAATTGGTCCCATCGGGGTTTCCTGCGACAGAAGAAGCGCGTAATGAGACTCTATCAGAATGACTTCATGTCTAGACTTTCGAAAATGTGTTTAATGCATGCAAATATACCATTTCGTCCAGAAAAGTGTGTTCTACGCAACAAAAGAGACTCTTACGTAGAAAAGTAGATAAATAGAGTATTTTAACGTGGGAGAATGCAATAACGCTAAAAGGATAATTGCTTAAAATAAGCACTTTTGAGCGAATATCAAGTACTCCTTGGGCTGGTCCTCATCCTGTTAGACTTTATTAATCCGCTCCTGCGACGCTTTTCTCCTTGGTAGCTTTGGTGGTGCTGCCTTCAAGTTCGTAGGCAAGTTTCCCATTCGGGGTGTCCCGTGGGAGTTTTTATGCGCTCGTTTGGATTCTCCCAACGTGGTTCCCCTGTTGCTATGGCTGTGCCCCTGTGACCTTTCTAGTCCGGTATGTCTGGATGCCATATTAATGGACACCCAATCGTTATTGGCTGGCCGCTTCTCTAGGCGTCTCCTCAGTCGTCTGTACTCTTCTTGTAGCCTTGAGACCAGTTCTTGCTGGTTAATTAGTTCTTCTCGTGCCCTTCTCCCCTCCAAGATGGTGTCTCGGAGGTCTCTAACGGGGCTGGCTTTCTCTGCCGTTCAACTCTATTCGTCGCATGTTCACCATTTCGTTTCCTCTGGTCATAGGTTATGCTACACGTTCCCACGGACGGTGCCAGAAGATGTGGGGAAAAATTTCTGGAAAATACCCGCACAATCCCCGAGGATACGGATTGGCGATTGCAGACGAATCTCCCGGTTGTGATTGACCCTACCTCCGAGAATTCTGTAAGATCTACTGGCTTGCTCCTCTTCTAACATTTTTCCTTTGCGAACGCCGTCGGGTCCTCCGGTCGTCGTGGTACCTGCAAATCACACTCTGACGCTCAAGTCAGGATGGATAAGAATACTTTAGGTCTGGCTTCTGATACCTATCTTGTTTGGTCTCACTCACGCTGATTTTCGATCCTCCTTTCACTCGATTTTGCTTTCTCTTTATAGGGCCCCCACAGGGAGAGCGTCGTTTGTTGGGGAGCCTGCAACCATCGTTTCTTGATAACGGTTTTCCGTTATGCTTCTTGATCTGAGGGGGAATGCTTCGTCGAGTGTTCTAACACTTGCTATTGTTGGCCTCAGATGACCAGCTTTTATTTGGCTGGTCGGCCCTCGCTTGCTCCGACGTGAAGCATTTTTAATTCGGACGGTGTCGTCAGGTGTTCAAATAAGGTCAAATATCGATACTCTTGTTTCGACTAGCCCAATGCCTTAGTCGGACAGTGTCGGCGACTGTTCCAACTAGGATGAACAGTCACCCTATTCTGATTAGCATTATGCTTCAGTAGGACTGTGTCGGCAACTGTTCCGATTAGGATGGACAGCTACCCTGTTCCGACTAGCCTTATGCTTTTGTCGCACTGCGTCAGCCGCTATTTTGCTTAGGTGCTTTTAGGGCTCCACCCCGGCAATAACTTATATATAGTGGGATGGTGTCATCAAGGAGGTATGTATGTCGGAATTGGGGCTGAGATGGTCCGCGACATATGAAAATCCACATGCCTCTGTTCGGCAGATGTGCGTAATTAAGTGACGCGTGGTCTTGTCGTAGCATCTCGAAAATAGGGTACCCACAAAGGAGATTAGGGTTCCTTCCCTTATAAAGCGATAAGGTGAGAGGGAATGGACAGCTAAGATGGTGGACATGTGAGATCAATGGGAGATGTGTGGTGGTGATGGGAAGTTGTTGTAACCGAGGAAAACATTCCTCCCAACATGTTTAGAAGTTCCCATGTCCACCTAGTGTGTGGGCCCCACCTTCCTCAGTTTAACACTCTTCTTTGAACCTTCATACGCCCTTGCCTTGGAGATTACCATGTTGCTTTATTAGTTGAGTCTCACGTTATGGAACTTAACAATCCATGATTAGGGTCCCACCTTCTCCTTAGTGCATCAATGTGTAGCATTCTTCAGCAACTTTTGATCTTTAATACATGGGCCCCACTTGATTAAAAAACCATATCCCATACCAATTATTCACATCGTCCACCAACATTCTCTTTGGAGAATTTAGTTTGTCCTATCCATCTTTCCATTGTTTTCTTGATCATTAATCCCACCATCATCTACCGTTAACCCCATGATCATCAACCCGTGATCACGACTCTTCTTCATTTGCAGATCAACCAATATTGTTTTTAACATGCATCAATTAGTGGAATTGCCAATCTACAACTCATTTCGCGCTTCAGCAAGCAATTATCGAGAGATACATCGTCTTTGATCCAATGGTCTGATTTGGAGGTGATCAAGCTCAAGTGTTTAACGCTGTGAGGGGCTAGTTATGCACAAGTTTCAGTTTCTTGTACATACCCAAGCATCTGTTCAGGCTAATCCCCCTTTCATTTATATGCATCAATAATCCCTCACCTTCATTTAGCAACTTGACCTATGTCGTGGTTTAGCATCGTGGTCCACTAGTACATCCACATGGCACACCCTTCGTAGCCCAACTCTGTGGTTACTTGCTGCGTATATCCGTGCACGATCATCCATGTACGCATCACGTCTGCCTTGATCATGCCTGCTTCTTTATGATCTGGTCATCCATTGACTTGGTCAACATTTGGCCCATGGACCACTGATTTGTCCAATGCTTCCCAGATCTTAGGAAATTTCCTGAAGGAATTCTTAGAACTTGTGTGCAACACCAATCTTGGCGATCTTCCCCTTGCGGTCATCTTTGTCTTGTTTAACAGATCAGTTGACTTCTTGGTTCTTGGTCTGGCTCCTTCGATCCTCTAGATTGGCTCGTTCTTGGCCCCATATCTTCTCGTCATAGCCACGATTCTTTAAGCTTTGATAGTGGACTTTCGTAGTTGATTGTGGGCCTGCCAGTCTTGAAATAGCCCGATCGAGTTTCCTACAAGAGAAAAGCGCGTAATGAGACTTGATCAAATTAGTTTCATATCTAGACTCCCAGAAATGTATTTAATGCATGCAAATATACCACTTCATCCAGAAAAGTGTGTTTTACGCAATGAAAGAAACTCTTACATAGAAAAGTGGATAAATAGAGTAGTTTTACATATGAGAGTTTGATAACGCTCAGAGGATAATAGTGGAAAATATGCACTATTAAGCGAATATCATCATGGACAGACCCGAGTCTAAGTCAATTTTAGTGACTTCTGGAAAATTCTTATCGATTGGACTAGTTAGGCCTTTGATTGTACAAAAGGCCCAATCGATTGGAGACCTCCGTGAAATCGATTGGACTCTACGAGACAATTTAATTGAAGCCCAATCGATTGGAGACCTCTGTGA
Organism: Euptelea pleiosperma; assembly: GCA_035048495.1. NCBI lineage: Eukaryota > Viridiplantae > Streptophyta > Magnoliopsida > Ranunculales > Eupteleaceae > Euptelea > Euptelea pleiosperma. The sequence continues at coordinate 20,939,033 of CM068543.1, forward strand.
AATTGATTGAAGCTTATGAGATAGAAACTTATTTAAGTTTGATCGATTGGACTATGTACAAACGATTGGATTTATGAAGAAAAATCCATTCATACAAGACCAATCGATGGACTCAAAGTACAATCGATTGGACTTCACACGGATTGAGACCTTTTCAGATCTAAAATTCTAGTCTCCACTCGTCCCACTTTCTTAATAGACTAGGTGAAAGTAGGGGTTTTTCCGTCGTTGAAAGAATGACCCTAACTTCAACACAATTTGTAATTTTTATCCGATTATCCTACAAAATTGACAGATTTGTATAGTGAAAGTAGGATTTTCCCGCGTCGTTGGTTACGGAAACCCTAGAATCAACAAGATTTGTAATTTGATCCGAGCCTCAAAATTCCTGCAAAATTACAGGCTTTGTATAGGGATTCGTGTCGGATGTCGATCCGCACTCGGGGTTAGTGTGCGTAATTCAAAGACATGAAATGATGGATTTTTATCAAGAAAACATGGAGAGGTGAGAATGGTGATGGATTTAAAACATGCTTAGTGATTTTTAGAGAGAGAAATTACCACAAACAACCAAGAACACAAAAGTAAACTAACAAATGGAAAATAACAATAGTTTTTATTCATAAATTCCAAACAAGAATTACAATTCAATCAAAGAAACACATACTAGCAATGAAATGTCTAGAGAGAATACCAAAATTTTAGAGATAGAAAGGGGCTAACTAGAGAGAGAATGTGGGGACACTAGAGAGAGAAATAGCCTTACCGTGGAGAACTTGCTGGAGAATTACTATTGATGGGGTCGCATGGGCATTCTTTGCCAAGTGTGGGAGTGGTTGCCTTGAGATGATGGTGGATCTATGAAGAGCGTGTTGGAGATAACGATCTCCATCAGTGCAGCTCACAGTTGGTGGTGATGACTAGTGAAGATGGGGATGGCGAGTTCCTTAATGGTGGTGGCGGTAATGGAGAAGAACCATGGGGGTTCTCACGGTCTTGAGGCCCGTGAAGGTGAGGTAGGATAGGGGCAGCAAGAAGAGGGGGATCTTCCCTCTTTCTTCTTCTCCTTTTCTCTGTCGTTCTTTTCTTTAATTTTTTTCTTTTTGACTTTGGAACGGTGAAGAAGAGGAGGAGGGTGACGGTGGCTGGGTTAAGGAATGGATGGTGAAGGTGGCCGCCGGTTTTAATGGTGCTGGCCGGAGTTGCAACCTGCAACTCCGGTAATCTAAAAAATAATTTTTTTTTTTTTTTTTTTTGTGTTTTCTTCTTCAAAACGTGGGGTTTTAGAGGGGAGAAAATGAGAAAACGGGAGCAGTGGGCCCACCGTTCGATGAGAGAACGGGATTCTGTGCAACGTGGAGGGCGATAATGGTTCGTGTGGAGGTTGAGGAGGATGCTGTGGTGGCTGGCGGTGCAAGACGGCGGAGCAAGGTGGAGCTCACGTTGCAGGCGATACTGCTACAGGCAGAGAGGAGCACCGAGTTGCAATGCTTGCTGTTGCAGGTAGTGGTGAGCGGACTGGTTGCAACAGTTGGCCGGAGGGTGGCTTTTGAGAAGGAGACGGTGGTGGCTGTTAATGGAGGTGGAGGCTAACGGCTTGAAGATGAAAGGAATGGGGGTGGCTAGGTTGATGGGTTAGGGTTTTAAAACGTGGGAGCAATGAAGGTTTTAAGTGGAGGGCGACTGGAGAGGAGATGAAAAGAGCTTGGGGGGTGGTAATGACGGAGTTGCAGATGGCCGGAGTTCTGCAACTCCGGCGAGAAAAATAACGAAGAAGATGAAGAAGAAGGTGAAGAAGAAGAGGGGAAAATCGCCAAGAATCGAGGGGAAGACGGGGCAGGAGAGTTTGGGGAGAGAATGGATGAGAAAAGAGGGGGATTAGGGTTCGAACGAACCCTTCTCCCTCCTCTTATAAAGCTCCCTATTTCCATTAATGGAAATAGGGTATTTTTTAAATAAAAAAAATATTTTTAATTTTTTTTTTTTTTTTTTTTTTTTTTTTTTTTTTTTTTTAAAAGTAAAATGCTACTTTTCTATGGGGAATCTCCCCAATTAGTGGACCCCCCATTTAATTAAAATTATTTTTGAAATTCGCGGGGTCCACTAACTGGTCGGACAGCGGGTCGATGCTGATGGGCCCGGCTACTGGCCCACATGGACTGATGATGTCCATCGTCTCACAAGTTGATGTGACAGGCATTTTGAAGGCGATCGGATGGATGGTGACTTGATTGGGACCCAGATTGGTAGATCGACGGATCTAGAGAGATCCAACGGTCCGATTGAAGATCCAACGGTCCGATGGAAGATCCAACGTCAGAAAGCTAAGGGAGATGAGATAGAGCCAAAGGGTAGGAGTTCTGGGTTAAGTCAGTAGATTCGAGGATCGAGAGATGAAGAGAGAGAGAAATAAGAAGAAATGAGAGAAAAAGTATCAAAAAAAATGGAAAAAAGCACTGGCGGAGGGTCTGGAACCCTGGTCTTCACCGTGACATCCTCACGCTTCTCCAGTAGAGTCGACCATCATTCTTTGCTGACTCATGTGGCTTTAAACCTTTGGTCCGTCTCTTGGTCATTGGCTCTCCTACTCTCTTCGTTCTTTGGGCCGGCTTTTTGGTCCTCTTATTCAGCCCATATTTGGCCCATATCTTCTAGTCATAGCATGTGGGCTTTTTAAGCTTTGATAATGGGCTTTCATGATCGATTTGGGCCCACAAGTCTTGAGAATCGTCCCATCGGGGTTTCCTGCGACAGAAGAAGCGCGTAATGAGACTTTATCAGAACGGCTTAATATCTAGACTTCCAAAAATGTGTTTAATGCATGCAAATATACCATTTCGTCCAGAAAAGTGTGTTTTACGCAATGAGATAGACTCTTACGTAGAAAAGTGGATAATTAGAGCAGTTTTACGTAGGAGAGTGCGATAATGCTAACAGGATAAGTGCTTAAAATAAGCACTTTTGAGCGAATATCATATAGGGATTCGTGTCGGATGTCGATCCGCACTCGGGATTAGTCGAATTAGCGCGAATAAGAACATAAAATGACAGATCCTTCCACAGAAATTGCTAATTAATGAGATGAGGCAGATGGAGATTGGATTAAAACACTCCTTGAGATTTTGAGAAAACCATAAAAATTAACAACATTAATGGAATAAACTTAAAAATATAACCATGTCAAAACTTGATGTATTCATTAATCAAAAATAATTGTCAATACAAATCTTGAATCCAAACCATTACAAAACTACTGAATGAGCTAACTAGAAAGCAACTTAGTGATTTGGAGAGAGAGAGAACAAGAGACCTAGAGAGAGAAATTTGATTGAGAGAAAGAGAAAGCTAGAAAGATCTAGAAAGAGAGAGAGAGAGAAAGTTTTAGAGAGAGGACAAGAGTTTAGAGAGAATTAGAGAGCGAGAAGCTAGAGAGAGAAAGTTACCTCTCGATGCTTACCTTGAGATTTGGGATCGGCATGATGAATGGCCCATGTGGGTATAGAAGGAGCCCCATTTTACAGTTGAGAAGAGCCTATCGGTTAGCAAGTGGTGGCTTGGTGTGGAGAAATGTGCACAGCCATTGATGTGGTACGGCCAAGTGGGTGGCTATGCTATTCACGGAGAGGAAAGTAGATGGCCTGGGAGGTGATTATGGAGGTAATCACAAGGGCGGAGCTGCAATTGGTGGTGAGGTGCAGACGTTGGTGGAGATCACGGCCTGGTGGTGGTCCTCATGGGAGAGTTGCAGGTTTGCAACACGCTTTGAAGGGGTAGGAGGGTGTTGTGGCAGCAAGCGTACGGTGGAGATCCAAGGGACGAGGTTCTGGTTGCTAATTCGGTTGAGGAGTCAGCAGGCAGGGCGGAGGTGCTTGCATGCGAGGTGGAATAGAAGGAGGAGGCGGTGGTTGGGGGTGCTGATTGCAGGCGAAGCAAACAGCGAAGGCGGAGAGAAAGGATGGTGGTGGAGCACGCGGGTCAGCAGCGTGAAGGGCGGACTGGTTGCAGCGGCAGGCGGAGGTGCAAGACAGAAGGAGGGGAGGAGTGCGGCCGGCCAAAGGAGCTCGGAACAGTAGGTGTGGGCGAAGATTGCAGTGGAGCTCGTGAGAGGAGGTGCTAGTCGTGGGTTCAATGGAGGAAGTGGTAGCAGTGGTTGGCTGCACAGTGGCGGCAATAGGTGCCAAGAAGAAGAAGACAAGAAGGATTAGCAGGCGGCCGGAGTTGCTGCCTGCAACTCCGGCGAAAAAAAAAAATTGAAGAAGATGAAGAAGATGAGGAAGAGACGGAAGAAAAAGAAGGAGAAAACCAAGGGGAAAACGTGGGGGAAGTTTTGGGGGAAGGAGAGGAGAGGGGAGAGGGATTAGGGTTCGAACGAACCCCTATCCTTCTCCTTTTAAAGCTTCCCTATTTCCATTAATGGAAATAGGGGATTTTTGAAAATAAAAAAATAAGAAAAATATTTTTATTTTTATTTATTTTTTTTTTTTTTTTTTTTTTTTTATTTTTTAAGTAAAAACCTACTTTTCTATGGGGAATCTCCCCAATTAGTGGACCCCCCATTTAATTAAAATTATTTTGAAATTCGCGGGGTCCACTAACTGGTCGGACAGCGGGTCGATGAAGATGGGCCCGGCTACTGGCCCACATGGATTGATGATGTCTATCGTCTCACAAGATGATGTGACAGACAGTCTAATGGCGATCGGATGGATGGTGACTTGCTTAGGACCCAGATTAGTAGATCGATGGATTTAGAGATATCCAACGGTCCGATTGAAGATCCAATGGTCCAATGGAAGATCCAACGGTCAGAAAGCTAAGGGAGATGAGATAGAGCTGATGGGCAGGAGTTCTGGGGTTAGGTCAGTAGATTCGAGGACCGAGAAATGAAGAGAGAGAGAGAATAAGAAGAGATGAGAGAAAAAGTATCAAAAAAAATGGAAAAAAGCACTGGCGGAGGGTCTGGAACCCTGGTCTTCACTGTGACCATCCTCACGCTTCTCCAGTAGAGTCGACTATCATTCTTTGCTGATTCATGTGGCTTTAAACGCTTTGATCCGTCTCTTGGTCATTGGCTCTCCTGCTCTCTTCGTTCTTTGGGCCGGCTTTTTGGTCCTCATAGTTGGCCCATATCTTTGTCATAGCATGTGGGCTTGTTAAGCTTTGATAATGGGCTTTCATGATCGATTTGGGCCCACAAGTCTCGAGAATCGTCCCATCGGGTTTCCTGCGACAGAAGAAGCGCGTAATGAGACTTTATCAGAATGGCTTAATATTTAGACTTCCGAAAATGTGTTTAATGCATGCAAATATACCATTTCATCCAGAAAAGTGTGTTTTACGCAATGAGATAGACTCTTACGTAGAAAAGTGGATAATTAGAGCAATTTTACGTAGGAGAGTGCGATAACGCTAACAGGATAAGTGCTTAAAAATAAGCACTTTTGAGCGAATATCACTAGGCTATGAATTCTATAAATATAACCTCTCTGGCTTTACAAAGTATACTTCTACACTTTAGAATATAGAGAAAAGAGTTTTATTTATCAAGAGTGTCCATTCGAAGAGCAAAAAGCCTTTAGTTCTCATAAATATCTTGTGAGCTTTTTTCTTCTAGATCACAGCTAAAAGCTTGATCTCTTACTCAACTTAGGTCTTCCAAATAGAAACTTGACCTAATAGTCTGAGCGTACCAGTGCATCTCAACACTATTTAAGCGACTTAGGGTTCAGGTTGTACGGAATCCTTCACCTTTAACAAAGGTTGAGAGTTGAGAATTAAGATTGGAGTAGCTGATCGAAGGTACGTTTGGGGTGTACCAAACTGAACAAGCGGACAAGGCTTCTTGCTGGGGGAGTCGCGCGTGGATTCATAGCGTTGATTAATATTCACTCAAAAGTGCTTATTTTAAGCAATTATCCTTCTAGCATTGTCACACTCTTCTACGTAAAACTGCAATTTTTATCAACATTTCTACTTCAGAGTTTCTCTTATTCCGTAGAACACACTTTTTTGGCTAAAACGGTATATTCGCATGCATTCATACGTATTTATTTGACCTACATGCGAAGTCATTCTCATTAAGCGATTTTTCTATCGCAGGAGCACTAATTGGGCAATTTTGATGACATGTGGGCCCACAATCAACTTTCAGAACCTAGGATCAAAGCTCGAGAGCCAATAGGTTAAGGATGAGGAGATATAGGCCAAAGACGAGAAGAGCCAACGAGTCAAAAGAATTGATATTCGCTCAAAAGTACTGATTTTAAGCAATTATCCTTTTAGCGTTATTGCATTCTCCTCCGTTAAAATACTCTATTTATCTACTTTTCTACGTAAGAGTCTCTTGTGTTGCATAAAAACCACTTTTCTGGACGAAATGGTATATTTGCATGCATTAAACACATTTTCGGAAGTTTAGACATGTAGTCATTCTGATAGAGTCTCATTACGCGCTTCTTCTGTCGTAGGAAACCCCGATGGGAAAATTCTCGAGACTTGCGAGCCCACATCGATCAGGAAAGCCCATTATCAAAGCTTAAAGAGCCCACATGCTATGACTAGAAGATATGGGCCGAATATGGGCTGAATAAGAGGACCAAAAGGCCGGCCAAAGAACGA